>CM036583.1:88717750-89917750 GCA_020745775.1 Theristicus caerulescens
ATAGATGCAAATTCTTCTTTCCAACTGAAATATTTAAATTGATGCAAGCTGGGGAGCACATGCTTTGGAAAGGATCCAGATACACACAGCCTGATATCCAAATTAACGTTCCCACAATGCTGACAGACAGATGTGGCCAGAAAGTCAACAGGAGGGTCCCAAAGAGGCTGCTTGAATGGACTTACCGTGCTGCAGCAATGGGAGATTGTTAATCTCCTCTGCTGTGCCATCACCCTGTACTATAAACTAAGAATAGACGTGCTGGTAATGTGATTTATTTATTTATTTACTTATTTATCAAACTTAGGCATCAGTAAATACTGATGGAGATAGAATAGCAAAAGCACAGAGCAAGCAGTAAGCATATGCAGGCTCCTTCCCAAAGCACGTCAGGCAAGCGTTTTGACATTACCTCGCAATTTCCCCACCTGTAATATGGGGAAAACATCTCCCCAGTGGGGACTTTTTTGAGCTTTAATGTAATGTTTGCAATGTATTTTGGCTACATCTTTTGTTCAAAGGCAAAAGTTTCCTGGCGATACGGTCTCCATCCTACTTACTGCATCCTGTTGCAATGAGAATATTGGAAATACTACCAGCACCTCCGGGCATGCCACTCTACTTAGAAACATTGCTTCCACGTATGTTAACCACAGCATTGTTTAAGCCTGGATTAAAACAGAAGGAGCTGTACAAGCTTCCTCATCAGATTAGCATTCCCATTGTTCTGGGCAGTTTACAGTACCACTGGAAATTCTTTTCCAAAAATGTATTTTGGGAGGAAAGTCTTGGTGATGCTTAAAAGCTGCTGGAGACAGCTGGTAGAAAATATATCGTAACTCAAAAGTATTAGCTAAGCATGAAACTTGCATATCTACTGGCTTTCAGCTTTGGGCTGCACAACGCAGCCAAGACATGCGGAATACCCTCAGATAACCCCCTGTGCCATGTGTTCTTGCTTACCTCGTTCACCTGCCATCTGCTATACATTCTTACATTGTAACAGGACATGAGAGGTAGAGAACGAGCAGCTATCCATACTGGACACCACTCACTTCTATATGCTCTCCAAATTGAGAGCAGGTGATCCTGATCAGAACAATTGTGTGCTCCATTCATGTCATATGTCAAGGCAGTTTAAAAAAGGCACTGGAAAGATATAATGTGACGTGACGCAACACGGCATGATAAGTACACAAATGCCTAATCAACTCATCTCAGATGGAAGGCAGCTAATGGGAAAAGCAAGCAAATTGGAAACTGCTGGAACAGCATGGACCGCTGACTGCCCAGATTACCTTTGGCCAGCTCAGCACATCTCAACATAAAAATGCAAGCTCAGTTACAAGGAATAGCAGGCAAGCCCCAGAAGGTCAGATGTTCCATTAACCATCAGGATCCTAGCCAATCTAAAAGGTATTGAAGTCTGATACCCTTAGGAACAGCCTCAATTTAGCAAAGGGAACATCTGCACTATTCCCTAAAGAAATACAGGTATTTGAGTTGAAGACCCTAATTATTAGTATCTTGTCTTGACAAAGTTAGGGATGTCAACGGCACTGGGGATTCCAGTCCCCTTGCATTAAAAGGCTGTGCAAACAGGTAATGAGAAAAATAGTTGCTCTGAAAAGTTTGTAAGGGGTGGGATTCAGATGAAATGGCTGGCTCCCATTTACAAAGCAATGGTTGCTCATTGTTACCTGTCCAGTGCCTGACCTGCTGTTCCATGTCAAAGCCTAACTCCAGTCAACACTTAAGACACAGCATTTTAAAATAACTCTTAACGTAGATTCTAACCAGGTAAAAATAACTGGGCCATTTCCATGCTAGGAATGTTCAGCCATACGCTTCTGCCTGAATCAGAATGATTCCAGAGTCTAGACAGTGATTTAAGTATGCCAAAGGCTGCAAATGATATATACATGATGTCAATATATATGAAATATATGTATCTGTCATCTGATTAAATTTGATACATTGGAAGGTTCAAGTACATTTTTCTCCCCAGTTTATTGGCAGAGATGTAAGTGGCACAGACTGCTTCAAAATAAAGAAAACCTTAAGAGATATTTAAAACGTCTTGCTAACACTTAACTAAGCAAAAATATCTCCTGTTACTATTAATTACTTATCTTTCATTCGATGGGATGTTAATTTGCGTAGCTCATCATATGTCACAAACTTATTCAGGCTCAACAAGAGCTCCATTTTTAATGGGAGAAGACAAAAATCTGCCTTTTCTAATGGAAGAAAATATTCAAGACTGTTAGGTGTCACACACAGAAAAAAGGATATTTGGCAAGATTCAATATTGACTTCTCCTTTGCAGCTGAAAACTTAGCCACTTTCTAGTAGAATTGGAAAAATATATAACTGCAGAGTGGCTATACATTCCTTTGCTCTTTAATAATTAAACTAACGCATATATGACTTTGCAAACACATATTTTGATTTTAAGGGTGTTCCTAATTAACTTGAACTAATTCAAAATAAGTGTTCAGGCAGCCTTTTGTGCCTATACAGCTTAGCACCATGGTGAGATAGTAACTACGTCAACGCAACTCAATAGATGAGGCCAAATTAACTTCTCCGTCTCTTAGCTATCAATGGTTTTCTCTAGATTTTTTAAAAACATGTTACATAAAATATGGTTTAACCTGCTTATCATCTAAAAGAGACAAAACCACTGCTTACTTACAAATATCTCACCTGTCTGTGGTTAGACAATCATGAATGGATGAATTAAAATCTTCCATCCAAATACAGAAGGATTTCTGCCAAAAAAAGGTGTTAATTTCCTATGGAGGAAAAAATAAAAAGAAATTATTTAGCAAAAACTTGAAGCTTTTGGCTGCTTTTTAGCGTCTTAGTTGGAACCATCCTTCACAGAAGCTGTAATTTAGTTAACTTACCTACATTCTAGCATAAAGGATGATGGTGCCCTTCATCCAAGCCACTGATGGTTCCTGCTAAATGAAAGCCAGCTGTGTTTTCCTCTGAAAAATCTTTTCTCTATCGTTTTCAGTTGATTAGTTACATAATAATAAATGATAGATAATAAATGGGTCTGTTGTTTTACAAATGTCTCTGTGGTCTTAATAGTGAAGGTAAACCTGCACATTTTCAAGTGGTAGCCATGATGGGAGTCAGAGATGTCAACAAGGTGAAGCCTGCAGGTATAAGTTGCACCTTTTATTAGACCAAATGACACAGAAGCTGGCTCTGCTACCAACAGCTCGGTGGCTTGCAATGTGCAGACCTACCTTTATGTGCAGGACAGCTCATGCATAGAGATGTTTCTGGCATTGCCAGGTAGGAACCTTCATTTAAGATGCTCAGAGTAGCACCACTGGAGCACTTCGTCTGCCTCTTCAAAGAGCTGTAGAACCATAAGATTGGAGTCTGCTGGAAACTTAGTGGCAAAAGAAGAAAACGAAATGAGAGAGCAAGACATTTTACAGTACAATGACTGAAATTGCTCCACACCCATCTTCTCTAGAAAGCATAGTTTTTAAACCAGGTCATCATTTAGACACCAGCAAAGGACCTGTGATATCTGAAGAACTAGATCAGCGTGTGAGCACGCATGTGTACATTTACACAGCACTAAGCCCCTTTCCAGTCCTTACCAAATGGCTGTTTGAATTGCAGAGAGTTCTTTTCCACTACAAAGCAAGACAGCGTTTTCAGGGGCCACTTGTATATACTAGGCTTATGATCATTATTAATTACACCCATTAAAGGTGCCTATCACCATAGCATCTGGGTACTATCCATGTTTGATTATTTATTTATAAAAAAATTCTCCAACCTTGTGACAATTTTAATCAAGTGTTTCAGTTGATAATTGCAAGCTGTCAAGGTTAATACAATAAGGCTCATCTCTAATTCTTTTTCCATTTCCCTCCAAGAAAAAAAAAAGACCCTCTGGGATAATGACTGTGGTTTCTATATTCCCAACTCATCAGGGAGTGTCCTGCATTGAACCACCTTTATTGAAAAGTTACATCGATTCAATATATAGTAATACAGGCAAAAATAATTACAGCTTTGCTAGCAGTGTAAGACCTTAATCCAAACCTCACAAACATTCAATAAAAAGCGATACAGGCTGGGAATAGGCTTTTGACAGTGCAGCCCCAAAGGGGAGTGGAGGTGGGGTGGAAATGGACAGATGAGGGTATGTAAAAAGAGAGAGAACCACAGAGCAAAGCCATTTAGATGAGCTGTGGAAAATCGGGTGAGAATGCCAGCCACTATTCCTCAACCTACTTGTTTTTTGTTGCAGAAGGAGGTGAAGTTGCAACATTAGGATGAAATGCCAGTGAAACAATTCGGCTTTGCTTGTCCTCTCTATGTTATATTATACTTTTACCTGAATTTGTCCACTGGCAGGTTCCATCCTCACAACTTCTGAGGAGTATCTCTGCTCTGGAGCACGCACTTACAACCTGGAATGACAAAACAGACGTGGGCTGGGGGGCGCAAAAGTAAGGAGAGGAAAGTAGGGACTTGCTACTTCCTCAGAAGGAAAGGAAAGGAGGCAAGAGAAGGATCACCAGAAGCCCAGGGGTACCAACATACTCCTCCTGGTTGCAGAAGGCAGCTTTGCTGTTCCCACCACTAGTTTGAGTCCAGGACTGCTGGATAACATAACTTCTTTAATTATATGATAAAAATGTACTTTCCCTTCAATTTAAGGAACTTTCCAAAATGCTGCATCTACAAGTATTCATAGAATATTTTTGAAGAGACATGGCAGAAACTCGGGCTTGGTCTTTGCTTTGATCTGCTGGAAGAAGTTTTCCTTGATGAAAAAAATGAAAATAATGTCGATATCAATAGTATCAGAAAAAAGCATTTATGCCGGTATGGCCTGTCCCCCTTGGGAACAGAGCTTAAACTACACTGGCGACAGACCCTGCATGTCTCAAATTAAACCACTCCAGCTATACCAGGGTCTGCTGCCTCTGCACAGACAATCTAAACAGCCACAGAGAGACTCTGACTCTGGCTATGCCAGGAGAAAAGATTACCATGGGTCGGACCGGCCAGGCACCGTCTGCGTAAGTGCGCCTTTATTTGCTTCAGGCAAAAGACCCAGCCAGGTTACCTTAGACAAACAGTTTAAATTCTTTGAGCTAACCTGGATGATTTTGCCTGAAGCAGATTGGGAAGTGCTGGCACAGACTGCTCCGTTGGGATACCTGCGGGGTGGCGGTGAGCAGCTGAGGGCACACGCTCGCCTCTTCTGCCAGCCCAGCAGAATCCATCCAGGGGAGGGCATCGATCCAAGACTTAAGTTTTCTTCTCTAGAGGACAGAAAGGCAGGCATGTGGTTAATACACAGGAGAAGGCTCTCCAGTGTCAGGCTGGGACACTACCGTTAGGATCGTTTTTTCAGTTTTGGGGGCGAGGAGAAGGAAAGGAGCAGCCTCAGTAGTGTTATCAGAAAATCTCTCTTTTTCTAATGTCCCCTGCCCCCTCCCAAAAACAGGCATGCAAATATTTACCTACTTTATTTAGGGTTATGTACCTTGCCAGTTTGAAACTCTGTTTGGAAAATAATAGCAGATTCCTAAGCAATTAAAAAAAGTAGCTATTTGACTTCAGACTGTTCGGTTTCGCTTTCTCTTTCAGCTATCTGCCAAAATTGGCAGGGACTTCTAGCCCTAGTCAGTTACAAAATATGAAAATATTTATTTTCCAATTGTATTAAATCATAGGCCACATCCACAGTTGTTTAAAATCAACACAGCTCCAATAAAAGAGTCATGTTAGCTGAGGATCTTGCCCTAAGCGTTTTTTTAAACACTATGAACATAAGGGTGAAATTAATTCTCAGAGGACAGGGCTTTAAACACATGAATAATCCCACAAATTTCAGTGAACATAAATCTTTGCAGGATTAGGACCTTGCACTGCACTGAGGCCCCTTTGAAAATATGACTCACTCATTTGTTATATAAATACGTATAAACTTAACTTACCCCTCAAAACCTTTGGGAACAGCACCAGTTCCAGGCAGCTTCAAATGTTGCTGTTGTCAGTTATGAAGAATATAGCTGCAATTAAAGGCAGTGAGAGTGACTAATAAATAATTTACATAAGCCCAGTGTTCTGGGAATGTGCCAGGTAAGACTACAGTGATTCAGACATATGGGGTAAACCAAGCGAGAAAGAGAGGCTGGTCCATTATTTCCACTGAAACTAAATTAGCAAACCCTAGCTCTGGTCATTGTCCAGTGAATCGGGACTGGTAATTCTCTGGCTAGGTCCCGTAAGCAGTGCATGGGCGAATTCCCATTTGCTTTCCCATCTTTCCTCCCTCACAACATAACTCTTTCTGAAAGGAAACAAGCAGGCTGAGCGGGAAGCGGAAGACCCTGCTCAATTCTGGTTTTCAGGAATGATTTTGAGTGTTCAACTTGAGAAAGAATGAGAAGTCTGAATTTTTGGGGACAGTTCTGAGCAATGTCCATCTCCAAGGACATCTCTCGGGAGATACGCACCCAAAAATGGTTAGGCGTTTCTGAAAATTCACGTACTGAGGCTTGAATTAATCCTCTATCTCCTTTACCCGTTTAAGAACTACGATGGGCCTTAGCTTTTGGTGAATTTACTATGAAACAGCACATTGTCCCTTGGCTGTGGTCATTGCCAGCGTCACAATGTTAGTTCTCACTAAAGCATAAAAACATTGAAAGAAACTGAAGGTGTAGTTTAACCTGCCAGTAAGGCCATTGCTGCAACACCTGACTACACACAGCAGGGTGAAGGGCTCAAATATATTTTGTTCCATAAAAATCTGCCAGAATTTCATCTTTGTCAATTTTCTTTTTCAGCCATGACTGGTCTTGTCGTTCCCCCGATGTAAGGAAGAGGCAGCTTTGCTCCTCTCCCTCTTCCCTTTTTTCCTCTTTTTTTTCATTTTTCTTTTACAGCACAAAACTACTTATTGTGATGGACCACTAAAAAGAAAAAAATAGCACTACAAGCTCTTTTTTGGGGGGAAGCCAGGCCCAGGAAAAAAAGCGAACATTTTTTATGGATTGGACAAGATAGAAGTCTGCATCTTTTACCTGTTTCATATTTCTGACACAACCACGTCAACTCCTAAAACATTGTGAATGAAGAATCAGCCAAGAGCCAGGATGAACAACAGTTGGCAGAACGGAATCAGAAATGCAAAGTCTTTCTTGAAAGACATGAAACCTTCCTAAGATTTGTAAAATATTAAAAGGAGAAAGAAATTGGCAAAATGATTCAAGCTTGATATTTTGGATACAATTTGTTTTACTTTGTAGGGGAAAAAAGTTGAAGTTTCTATTTTCTATGGAGCCTTTCAGATATCGATTTAGTTTATGCAGAAAAAAAAATCAACAAAACAGGGTACCAGCATGAAAGAATTTCTAGGACAAACTGACATGAATGATGGAACTTTGGTGTATGTGTGTATTTGCTTATAGTTTAACCTCTTTAAAAAATGTAAGATGTTTTACAATTATTTAAATAAATAAACTTGTAACTTATTGTATGTAGAGGTAGAAATTAAACCCTTTTTTGGATTTTTTCCTCCAGTTGTACAATGAAGAAAAATGATGCAAAAATGTAGTGATAAGTTTGAGATATATTATTACTGCTGCAATTGCTCCTCACTTCTTCCCTCTTACTGAATTCATGTGCAAGGATGTATAGGATTCTTTCTGATTAACAAAATCATCAGAAACTTTTACATACATTGTGGTATACAGGTCACTAATTCACGTACCAATTTTCATCCTCCTCATCTTTCCCCCTTCCATTTTTTGTTTCGATTAAAATATTCAGGTACTAAGATTAACTGCTAAGTTTCAAAGACCCTACTGGCAAATGAGTGGCACTTAGGGATTTGAACGAATCAGATTTTTCCTGAGGTACTGAGTTTATTTTATAGATTCAATGTATGAATTAGGAGGGAAAGGGTTCTCTAACATACTGTTTTTCCATGTAGTTAGAACACCTTAAGTTCAGTTATACTTCATATTAAGGGTGCATTTATCAAGGGTAAATATGTATTTGAATAATTTATGCACTTTTATCCTGAGTCATTAAAAATGGTAAGTATTTTCCATTTATATATTGAAGTTCATAGAAGTAATCAATTGCTTTGAATTTTTCTGCATTTTAGCATTAAAAAAGTTTAGTTCTCCTTTGCATCTCCTCTCCTGAAATTGGAAGGTGAGAACAAGTCTGATAAAAAAAAATCACTAGTTATCTGACTAAACCAGAGACCACTCAAAAGAACGTGATTGTTGGAAAGCCATTTTTAGAGATAAAAAAAAAATCAGCTGCACAACTTACACCCCGGTAAAATACACACGATTCATAGTTGCACGAATAGCTGTTCCTATGGTAACATCTTTATGTTAATAAATAAACCCTTAATATATGGCCCCTGAAACTGTACTTGTCCAATTGCCTGGTAGTTTTATTGATGGGTGAGTAAAATAGCGTTCTTCGTGGTCCTTATATATGGTAGAAGATGTTCAGTTCAGTACTGGACTCAGGATGGTGAACAACTGTGGCAACTTGCATGGCTGAGGTAATTTGGAGCTATTGTGGAGCTAATTTGGATTAGTAATAGACTAGAAAGCCTCTATCTCGATCCGTGGTAAAAATCCAGCTGCAACGATGAGTGACCAAGAGGCGTGGTGGTTGTGTGTGGTATATGACTTGATAGACCCTCACCTAATGGACAGGCTTTTGGCACAGGACTGCATTTTGCGAACATGTAAAATCAGTCCTTTAAACAGCCCAGTGCAGGGAAGCCGACTGCCTGTGAGCCCACTTCTGGTGCGGACTGCATGCGAGTAGGTCCTCCTTGAAGCTCCATTTTCATAGTGTAGTGTACAGTTCAGCTTATGAGAGAAATGTATTTAACATACATGAAGACTTGCAGGATGTGTTTGTTAACCAGAACGTAGCACAGCAGAGAAACCAGGGGACTGGAAAGACAAAAAAAATGGGCTACTCCTATCATTCCTACAGGTGATACCCTTGGTGGGAAGCAGCTTGGTACTGCTCCTGACTGTGCTGTGAGGTTTTGGTAGGGGCTTCATTAGGTGCCTTTTCAATGGTAGCGAATTCAGTTTTTAAAAGGTGGAGGGGGTTTACCGTCTTCTAAAACTCAAGGCCCAATTTATCGTATCAGCAAAAAATGGCAATTGGAAGCAACTTTACAGAGAGATTTTGTGGGAATAATGTGTTTTTAAGAAGCTTGAATATAGTTAGTCAGGGTCTTACAGTCAGGCTACTGCAAGTGTCTACATTCCAGAAAAGATGAAATAAAATAACTCACCATTAATTATGGTTGCAAGTTCATTGACACTGCAAGTTCTTTGCATGCCCTTCATGCCATCAGGGAAGTAGCAATCGCTGGAGGTCGGCGAGGCAGCCAACCTTGAAGCCAAATGATCTCTGAAATAGGAAAGAATCACAGGTGTTAAGAAGTCCGGAGTTGTCACTGTGCGCTGCTGTACGTTCACCTTTGATAACACAACAGGGCGCACTGTCTAACCTGTCATTGTTATTCAGAACAAAAAAAGTATGTCATATGCTCATAGGTGCCGATATCCCAGCAAGGCTAAGAGTGGGAGGTACGAATTCACGTCTGGAATTCTGCATGCATACAGGAAAAAAAATAGATTGAGGATTATTAGAGCCGGGATTAAGACTTCCATAAATTTCAGTGAATACTACACTGAGTCCTAGCTTTCCAAAAAAAAAAATCTTGATGGACCAGGCTCATTTCTGAAATATCTCCCTTCCCCCATTTTGAACTACTAAAAAAAAGCCAAACAGCTCCAACGCATAAAGATGGTGAATTTTGCCCCCCCTGCCCTTCTCTGTACAGGCCACTTTTAAAGTTTTATCCTCTCTGCTTAGACTCAAAATTCTGTGATGTCCAGCAAATATTCCAGATAGATAGGAACTTCTAGACCGCATGCTGAAGAGCAGCAGCTCGCTACCTTAATGCCTCTCACATTTTTCAACAAATAAGATTTTCATTACAAAATCTCAGTCAGAAAGGTTTCCAGTTCAAAAAAGTGAGACATTTTGTAGAAAAAGCTATTCTGTTCATTGCCCAGCCTTTTTTATTATTGCTTAGTCAGCACAGGCACATAAAAAAACATCACTGAAGTCTCGGGAAGATTCAGGAAAAAAAAAGACTGGCTAAAAAAAGAAAAGGTTCTGAAATGCTCGGCATTCCTTTCACACTTCAGGTATTTTTATTAGCTCCATCCAGTTGCTGAAGTGGGAGAGCCATGAGTCCAAATGAAAAAGAAAACCTCCCTAGAAAGCTACTGCAGGTACTTATAGGAAGAGAAACAAATGTAGCTGCCTATGTTGATGTAAACATGGAAAATTATTCTTTCTGGTTTGATTTGAGCCAAACAGATGAAACAAATTAAACATAGGAATGATTTAGAAGATGGATTTTGTTCATGCATGGAAAACATCGTACTCAAGAGGAGTGTAGAACTTACTGGTAGCTTTACGCAGAAAAATGTGTGTAAATAAATACAATCAGAAATCCTTGAACATGAAAGAAGGACTTTGGCAGTGGCAAAACACCCAGCAAAAAGGAAAAGTCATGTAAAAATTTATGTGTAAGGATTTTTTCAATGTAATAAGCAAATCTGTCCTCTTTTAGTTATTGCTGTTTAATATTCCCTAACAGCTTTCCTTTTTGCCACTAGAAAGATGAAAGTGTTGCGATAGGTAACTACAAATTTTATCATAACTTTGAAAGAGTATGTTTTATTTCATTATTTATCTTGGTATAGCATCTTACTCTCCCTATTTCTTTGCACACTTCCAATATGCATGGTTTTTAAAGACCGTTTTCTCCCTTCTGTAAATTAAGGCCTCATTTCTCCCTACTGTATAGTTTTGGGGTTTGTTTGGGGTTGGCTGGTCGTTTTTTTGGTTTTTTGCTTTGTCAGTTATATACGGTATGAAGTTGCTATGCACAGAGCTTTTGTAAAGATAGCTTTTTTTGTTTACTGTTTTTAATGGTCCTACTTATGGAAGAATATCTTGTTTGTAAAATGAATATGTCTACTTCAGTTTTAAACTTTAAATTATCCTAACAAAAAAATAAAATTTTTGTACTGTAAACAAGGGGGGGAATTATCTTAATTTCAGAGTATTCAGTATGCTTTATTCTTTGTCATCTTTATGGGTCACTCAAGGTACTGTTACAGCAATAGCACTTTAAAAAAAGGGTAATTCTATGCTATGTGAGTTTTTCAAATGAAACCTTCATGCGTGTTTGTAAGACATCCATCCACAATTTGGCCAGATCAAGATTGTGCCGGTCACAGAAGATGATAGTAATGGTCTCTTCTGACCATTCCCTTATCACAGCTGATTAACAAAGTGGACAACACCTTTGTGAGAATTTCATCCTTCTAGGGGGAGGAAAAAAGGCAGGAGTCAAAAGGTAGGGTAGCTGCAGCTTCCTTTTTGCAAACCTCCCTTTTTTGTTAGCAGTGTACAGCTGGTCAAAGCACAAAATCAAAAAGCAAAACTCCAACTGACTGATGCTGGCCTTTCCTTGGACTCTGACTGCTGAACTAAATTTGGTCGTTCCTTAGTCCTGTCTTGGGCACTGCCTTTGAGCACAACTCTGAGCAAACGCCGACGCCTACGCTGCAGAGCTGAGTCACGTTGGCTCCTAAGGAAAAAAGTCTGAAGTATATCTACTCCCTCTTGCAGCAGAGTGCCCATTTTACTCACTGGGGTGCATAAATAAATACACTTCTTCGCAGCTCCAGTGCTCTGACCAGTAAAGGAGTCCAAGGCCTTGCTCCACTTGCACTCCATTCTACCTGCTCTTCAGAAGGAGTAAGATACACTGGCTGCCAAAGCCCAGGTCAGGCACATGTAAGACGGGGAATTTCTGTTCTCTCTGTAAGAGCATTGACCAAAAAGGTAAATTAGCTTTATTTTATCTGAAAAAAATAAACCAGCGTGCTGAAAAGTGTCTTGGAAAATGGTAATTGACTATCTAAACCAAGAATATTCCATTTTCTTCTGTGAAAATCACTGGAAAGGTTCAAACAAATGAAAATTTTCTTTGATGATGAAAGCCACTTTTACTGACATTTTTTGACGAACAGAAGACAGAATATGAGTCAGTGTTTAAACTACTGCCAGATGTCAGTGAAAGCATCTGAAAACATTAGGCACTATCAACCAAAAGCTGGGAAGAAAACAGGTTTTTTTGGTAATCTGCTTCAATTACTCCTTCAGGGATAACATGCAATTAGTAGATGACCTTCTTCCCAACAGTGAAACCTAAGTTGTCCACCGTCTGAGTGAAATATCCTTCATCTCGTCTTGAACAGAGGCCCATTCTACTTAAAATCTGATTCAGCTTTCCCCCCCCCCAAGAAATCCCAGCAGCCTATTAAGTGATGATTGTAGTGATAAAACTAACAGTTACTTTGAAAGAGATTCTTGGTCTTTAACAGTGACCTACTGTTATATTCAGGCAAGGAATTTTGTTATGCAGATGAAGGCCTGGAGATCTACTGTGCTCCACTACTGATTCGTTACCTCTTTTAAGGCCTTGATGATGTACAAATACGGCATGTGCCTGTCATACGTTACTGCTCTCACCTTCAGAGCTGTCCTGCAGGCTGAGCAAATGCCAAAGAAAGTGCTGAGTGAGGGAAGGAGATGCATGAAGTACCCCAGCAAGAGAGTTTCAGAAAAAATATTAACTCCTAAATTCAAAAAAGCATACAAACAACTCCCTCCAGCCCCAGGTGGTCAAAGACTATCTGTACCGAAAGGGAATCTCTATTAATAGACAAAAAAATTTCTAGGATCAGTTACATTGTCATGCTGAACCTACTTCATTATCAGTCTTGCCCAATTCTTAAAAGCCAGCCTGAGAAGATTTTTCTCGGCCCATGTTAAGACCAACAAAGGCTAGACATCTGCAACCTTCTAAAATCCTTAATTTGCCAAGTTTTACACGAAGATGAAATTGTTCAGCCTGCCTTTGTAGGATGGCTGCCATGCTCTGCAAAGAATCTAATGGCATTTGTCACATCGAACATAGAAAGCGGTCCTTTTCCAAAGGCAAGGTATTCGGAGAGCCGTTAACTTGTACAGTATCAGGAACACCGAAGGAACATTTCTCTTAATAGTAGTCATAAACGGAACCTCCCCTATAAGCAGACAGTGAAAGCCCAGTCGTCTTCGCCTAGGGAGCGGACGATTACAGTCGGGCACGGCCACGCTGCCATCCGCACGCTGCCCTGGTGCAGAAAGGCCGCCCAGAAAAGCAGATTCTCTCCCACCCTCCTTGTTTTCCTGTACAGGTCTTTTCTAGATGGCTGTATTGCAAGAACTTGAATTTCACTTTAATAAACGGTGAAACAATAGCCACTCATTCAACCACTTACACAGGGCAGCTAGGGAATTGCCAGACCAGTTAAAATATTTATCTCCGTGACAACACACAGCTGTTGAGGTGCAAAGATCTGAAGCTTTAATCGCACCAGGTTATTTAAGTAGGAATGTCTCATTAACTCCGCTTGCAGGACTGGATTAAACAGACAGCTGGTGGCCATAGCAGAGGGTGCAGACGGAGCAGCCATGACAGAGACAGCGTGGAACAAACATCGGTGTAGATAAGGGGAAGGAGGAAACCCAACACTTCCCCCTCCCCAAGTGGAAGGCACCGAAATAGGGTCCCGTGGAGGCAATATGGGACGGCTGGGGGAAGCACTGCAACAGGGAGCGGGGCAGGGGAACTCAGGTCTGCTGTCCTGCTTGCGCTGTGTTTGTGCAGTTACAACGATAAGAGAAGACGACAGGGGAATGACAAAACACAAGCCTGTCCATTGCCAGTTCCTTTTCAGGGGCAGGAGCACACTATTTTCTTGCTGGTCTTCTGCAAGATTTACAGCATGTGTACTTGGGGAAACTCATCCTGGTTCATTTTTGTCTGTATTCTCAAACTCAATCCAGTGTGGACATAGAGGCCGTCGCTACCTGGTTTTGAAGACAAGTTGGTAACTGTCTCTGCGGTGAGGAGGTGTTAGCTGCAGTCTTGCCACCATCAAACTCAGCGGCAGCTTCAAACCTCTCTTAGTACTGGATCAAGGTCTTAATGAATGCGATTCTGGGTAGAAATTGGTCAGAAATTGCATATAGCGATAGCACCTGAGGAAGAGTGAAAAGGGAGGGGAGAGTGGAACCGGGGAATAAATAGCTAGCACAAGGCAGAGAGATTGTCTATTGGCAGTAATACCATCTCTCCCTGTTTACAAGCTCTAAACTTGACAAGACATGGGCCGGATCCTCAGCTATCGTAAGCCTGAGTCGGTGGAGGTATACCAATTTATGCCATCTATAGATCTGGCCATATAATTACTTTCCCCTCTGGCCTGCAAACCAGAAGCACAGCTACAAAATAAGTGAAAAAAAATACAAGCATTGGATTTCTTTTGTGTTCACGTTCATCCTAGCACAGCACCCGAACGTGCACAGATCACTTTACTTACGCTACAATGGCGTGTGAGGGCTTCAAAGTCCGTACCCACCGTGGAGGGCAACATATAGCCAAGTCATGGAAAGACCTCCTGACCCAAACCAGTTACAAGCGTTTTCCAAGTTGTATTAGAAGTATTAGTTGTATTTCCATTGTTGCTCTACTTGTATTAGAAGACAGAAAGCACAGGGAGGTGGGGAAGGAAAAGGCAACGGCGGCAGTAACTGACGTATGTCCTTCTGTACATTATTTGCATACTGTATGGGTGCTTCTTCTTTAAATTAAGGGGTTTCACAGCTCTGTCAGAATAAAAGAGCCTCTATACATTTTGTCATATTTCAAAACACTGGTGGCTTTACAAATGCGCTGTATCACCAGTTCTCATGCTTACAGTTACACTGATTTCGAAGGTCTTTTGCAAATCTCCAGCTTCTGGAGGCACAGGAATTTTAGCTTCTTAAGTAACTTTCTGGCCTATTAATTTGCAAAGGAAGATCCTTAAAAATACAATGCAGCTTTGCAGAAGGGCATTGACGACTATGTTTACAATTGTGATTCTTTTTAATCTAAGTCATGATTTTCTAAGATACGACTCTCAATTATTTCTAGGATTAATAGAGCTGACAGTATAAAGAAACATTTCCAATAGCAAGCAGGCTTTTGAGAACACTCCAAATCAATTTTGAGAATGTAACTAACCTCGATGAGAAATTCCAGCAGCCCGACTTTTCTCAAGACTGGTTGCTTTAAGCGGCTGCAGCAATGTACCGTAGCAGGCTGGTACTTCTGGAGGATTCGGATGGAGAAGGACTGATCTCAACACCTCACCGAGGCTGCAGGAACTTGATTGAAATTTACCAGCAGGGTCCCTATGACACTGCAATTGCTGTAGTCATTTCTTTGTCTTTAAAATGCCATATAATTGCTAATGTAATTAGTGATGTATACAGAGGGGGCCCGTGCAATTACCAAGTCCTAAGATCAAGTAATTAATGTTCTGTCAACAAAACAGCAACTGTTTCATTAACAACTGTCTGGGTCTGAAAACAGATCAACTCAGAACGTTACCCACTTGGCTGAGTTTCGCGATAGCAGCGAATTCAAACCCCAGACACACCAGCCTAGATCAGCTGCGTGCAGAAACTGGGATTGAGGCATCCTCCACCTACAGCTACCAGTCATTGCTCCTTCCAGTAAGAGGGGGCGTCATCAATACCGCTCAAAGAGGCAGGGTTCACATCTGTGTAGTCTGCTTCCATGCCGGCGATTGGTGTTCCCAGTTTTATGAATAATCTCAAGTATTAAACACTTGCAGAGGGTTTCAAGGACCTGGAAAGTTTTATTAAACATTGTGGGAGTTTTATTTTTGGTAAGGCCTATGATTCTGTTGTCCTTTGGATTTGCTTCATATTTCCAAGCTTCTCTCTACCACCACAAGCCTGAACACCTATCTCATAATGTCAAATGTCCAGCCTGATTTTATTTTTCGTTCTCCTTCCTTTACAAAATTTATAGTTTTACGAAGAGGTTTTTAACAAAGATTTACCTTGTCTTTTTCCTGATAGCTATTTTATTTTGACAGCTCACATCCCTTAAAGTGTTAACCAAAACCACTTCTGTGTCTCTTGCTTATCTCCTTGTTTCAATGCTTCCATCAAGAGGCCGTTTTCAAGGGTGAAACCCAGACATGTGAAGACTGGAAGGAGCTGTATTGGTCCTACCTGACTCCGGCCTGTGCTGTGTAATCTTGAGCACCATCTACTGGTTCTTTCTCTCCCAGTTTGCTATTTAGAGAGGGATTCAAGGTCCTCTTCTCCCAGGACACAGCACAGACTCAACGTCCTGATGCACCAAGGCGCACATCAAACTTACAAAATGGGAATGCTCCCTGTAGCCTAAATACAACGCTTGCGGAGCAAAGGGTTCAGCACCACCACTGCCTTCAACCCCCAAATAAGCTCTGCGCTCCGTAGCCTCCTAATCCTCTCAGAAGATGAAGTTTCCATTATATCCTCCAGAAACCAGCTTAGACACCAGGCCTGTTCTCCCTGCACGCTTTTTCCCTGCCTCAGAATTGCACCGTGTACGGTGAACATAGCAAAACGCTCAACAATAGCTGTGGTAGAATAGAATTAAGCAGCAGAAGCGAGAGGGATCAATGAGGATTTCCAGTGAGATTTGGAACACAAACAAGCATGAGGAACTCTAAAAGTATACAATTTTTCCTCCCGCTCTGCGCGTGTCATTTTATTACAGGGTAATTAAAGAACACTTTAAAATTGTGATTAATAGGCTTTTTAGCTTCAGAGAAATCAAATCTTTGATGTCAGTCAGTTAAACATTCAGTTTACTTTGCCATTGAGGAATGCAAATAAATAAAGAATAACAAGTATGGTTTTTTCCCTCCTTTCATTTTACTTACTACAGGAAAGCTTTATAAAAGTAACACGCATAAAAATGAGATTCATGCAACAAAATGCTGCCCTCCCAGACCAACTGAACAAAAGCTTGTGTCACGCGTGCCAGCTCTCGGGCATCTCAGGAACGCCAGCGTGCCCACATACGCGCGGTGTCGCTGAATAGGGTTCAAACAGCACTTGGTATTTACATGCAGCTAGCGCACAAGGCGCTGTACAATTTGTAACCATGTGCCAAGTTTTGCAGTCGTTGCCTCCAAGATATTTGACCACAGAGTTTAGAGGTTCCCTTTTCTAGTAAGCCCCCTTCAGCAGTAACGTTTCTGATTATTTTTTTAATTATTAGTCTTTTTTAAAGGGGGCGAGGAAAGCAAATGCTGATAATATAGATCCTAAACCAACACCAGGTAGCTTCACAGCCCGTTCCCCGGGGACATGTAACTTCCATGGACTGAGGGAACGAGCTGCTCCCTTTCTCTTTAGCAATACTAGCAAAGCTCAGATGCACAAAGCCTGGTTTTCTACTTAGTTTGAGCCACTGACTGAAGTAATGCCTCTCAAGGGCGGTTGTTTTTATTTCGTATAACTATTTTTAACCATGGGTGAATTTACACATGGTGGAGAGTTGAGAGAGAAATCAGTTCTAATTGCCCTTATTTTCCCTCTCGTTTAAGATCCGGACTCCATAACCACACAGCACAAACCCTTGATAGCCTGCATTACATGGCTTTTGTCATGAAGATTATGGAGGTGCCTATTCCCACAATAATATTTTCAGCCCACTGGCAGCTGATATGGCCAAAATTTTTTCTTAAAGAATAATTGTTACGTCGTCTTTTCTCCATTTCTCCGTTCTCCACTCAGCCTTTCCCTTTACATCCATAATCACAGATCTGTCTGAAGAACCTACCTGACCAGAGTCACTGAATATCTCACAGCTGTTGAATCCCCACAAGTGTCCAGGTTCAGCGAGGCAGGGCAGCGCTGTGGTATTTGCTTGCTGTGGTCTTACAGAAATGGCTCTGATGCACTAAGATAACGCACGAAAATCGATGACACTTGAACACCTGCATGCCTTGAAGTATCGTGCCCCTAAGTGATTTGCCCAAAGCCCAGCAGAAGTCTGTGGGATCAGCAGAGACTTGAACGTGTGCCCTAGAAGTGACAAAGGTGCTGTAGGAAAAGAGTAAAACAGCAGTTCTTAGAGTCTGAGTGAATATATTAATCTATTAGCCTATATATAAGCATCAGTTTCTTAAAATATTTTTGAAGCGTTATTGGCAGTGCTTTTCTTCATGGTTCTGTTCTACTCTTTGCATGAATCCTGCCTGACACGCTCTCTTCCTTCTGAGTACTTGTAACGTGTCACACCTATATGCAGATTAAAATTATGGATGCTTTTCATTCAATCGCTCTTGGAAGAAAGAGGGAGGGGAGGAAGGGGGGGAAGAGCCAAGTTTAATACTCTACAGTAGCACAAACCTCTTGGGCATAAAACATCGTTCAGGTAGACACATCTGGTGAAATGCATCACATCAAATTAGTATCAAGGGTATTGAGATTCTAAGACGACTGGCAGACAATTCCCCTTCTAATGTACTGCTTTTTAGATTGTTGAAGAAACTTGAATCCCAAATCTCCTGTGAAATGAGTGATACTAAACATGCCTGCTCAAATACTGAAAGTGAAGATCAAAGACGCAGTGTCCAAATTGGCTTTGCAAACAAAGCAAGCCCAGAGATCCCCAAGAGAACGTGGTGCTAATTTTATCAGATCTCCTTGACTTCTTCCTCCCAACAGTTTGTCATTTAAGAAAAATAATAATAACGAGAATGCATTTCTCTCTGTCAGAAGCCTTGTTGTAAGACAAACAAATTTGTTCTCTTTTAAGTATATGCTTTGCAAGTCACCTAATAGTCTTAATCTAGTTTAAATGAAAAATGAGAATGTTTCACTCTCTGAAAGCTACCTACATCTCAGTCCCTGAACCACACATACACAAACACACACACATACTGCCATGAATATTTCAATACAACTCAGCCTTTCAGATCAATACAGGCAACTCTCAAGTTCTATTGATTTTTCAGAGGTTTGGCTCACAAGGGTGATAAAATATTTCTCAAGTTATGAAACCTGAGTTAAGGAGCTTTTGCTGACACTTCAGCATTTACTAGGCACATCTCTCTCCCTCTCTGTCTCGATTTATGACTAAGCAATAAGTCTTGGTAAGGTGGGCAATATCATCCCATAGGGCCCACTTAAGGTCAAAAAGAGAAGTCAGGATAATAGGACAGCCCTTAAGGTCCCTAAACTTCTGTTTTCTGAGGTAATCACTTATTCTTTTCCACATGCCCTCAAAGTCCTCATTCCAACATTCATTAGCCAGTGAGTGAAATTCCCTTTCAGTGTACCTCTGTAAGCTGTCAAAAAGCAAGGGACACCAAAGCAGACACCAAATAAAGCAACTCCCTGCTGAGGCAAGGAAGCTAATCCACTCCATATGGAAAGGAAATATACTTAATTACGTATTTATGCATGTCATTGCAGGCTTATATCTTGTTTCGCTTTCATCCGCACTGATCCAAACCTATTTAAATATAATGAGTAAACATTTCTGGTTTTACAATAACATAAGCACACGGTCACTCAACATTTCCCAACCATTTCCTTGCAGGACACGGCAATTTAGGGTAGTTATTGTTATTTGTACTGAAGCAGCACCTAGGGAAGCCGGTCATGGACCACGACTCCATTGTGTTAAGGTGTTTATAATCACAAAAAACAGAAGGCAATCACTGGCCCCAAAGAGTTTACAACTGAGCTGAAGAAGCATCTTGAGTTAGAAGATGCAATCTGTGGATTCGGGTTCCAACGTTCCGATTATTCCCACCCAAAATGGGTAGCTCTGCATAACAGAGGATTACATTTTTGATCCAGCGGGTAGCGTACAGCCTAACGCACTGCCAGGCTGGGACCAAGGCTGTTTGCTGGCCCCCGCCAAGAGACCTGTTCCATATGACAGGTTAATAACGCTCCCTGCTCTAGGTACCTCAGTTTCCCTTTGTCCCCTTGTAACTGTCCCATCTGTTATATTACAGATTCCTTGGTGTAGGGATTGGCTAAATCGTGTCCAGGCAAAGACCTTACCTTAAGGAGAGTGGAATATATATACGCAAGCAACAAATCTTACATTAGAATCTACCATGGCAATATTAACATATTTTAAAAATAATAAACACATTTCAAATATTAGAATTCAATTTTTGAAATCAAAAGCACCACCTATCATTGGAGATACTTAAGGGCAGGCTGATTAACCACAGAGGCAAAAATCGGTTTGCATGCGCAGACACAGAGAGGCGAGCCAAGGCTTAATTCAGTTTCCCTATTTGTTCTGAGCCTCATTAATAGTTCTACACCCAACGTGGCATCTATTGCTGAAGCACCACAAGGCATTTTTGTAAAAAAATGACTACTTATTATTCCTTGTGAACAGATAGCAGCATGAAGAAAAAAAAAATGAGGTTAACTGCCTTGACCCACAGAAGCGATCAAGTCCATAGCAGTTGTATTGATTCCCCATTGCCTTCTCCAGCTTTCCCTCCATTTTGTGTTAGCTCTTTTGTTTTCAGGAATTAGGATTCATCTTTCATCACTTGAAATTTAAAGACCTTTATCTTGGAATAACTTCATTAAGTGGGACAAGTCCTACAGACTCTCATTACACCCCAGTGCCATCCCTTTCCTAGGATGTGTGCCACACACAATACGCTTCCTGGCGTTGCAGGAAATACGGTCATTACATTTCAGTGGGAAATGTGAACTTACAGAATTGCATGTTAAGAGATATTAACAGTATGTTAATTACTGGCTAGTAGACACAGGAGCCGTGTTACTTTGTCCATAACCCATCCCACAGCAGTTGAAAGCCTCTGCACACCAAGGCGTCACTGCGGCACGGGGGCTGAGAGCAAAGGACCAAAGGCCATTTCTGACTGTCGGGTTCGGGTCCCGGCTCTCGGTCAGTGCCGGCGGTGGCACCGTGCCAGCTGACTCCAGCTGAGGCCCGACCCTCAAGCGTTCAATTCCACTTTTCTTATTACTTCCACCATTTCAGGCCCTTTAGTAATTCTGAACACTTCCATTTGTTTACAGAAGGCCTCTGGCCTCTGTGTCCTGAGGGGAAATAATTTCACCTGCACCAGACTGTCCTCCGTTACAAACACCAGGAAAAGCCAAGGAATTGGCACTCTGTTGTGTGTCTGAGTCCCCCAAATCGAGCAAATGTTTTGCTCCCTAGGAAGAAGCAAGCGTGTTTTTGAAGCCTCACCAAAGAAACGGAACAATGAAATGATCATCCATTTAATTTGTTTTTTCCCCTTCCTACTGATGCTTTACACTATGCTACTTCTTTTTCATCTGCAGCAGTATGATGGCATGACGGCTTGAAGGACTGTTCTACCACAGCCCCTAAATCCCCTCCCTGATCAGTATGCTGCGTGCCTCTTCCATTTAACGTGTACTCTCACATTTGGTGCATTGCCCCCAAGACTTATCATTTTATATTTGTCAGCATTAAAAGTATATTTTTCCATTTACCGGCCTCAAACAGACTCAAGCCCTTCTAAAGGGGGTGGCACTGCTACCTCCTTGCTCCGTACATCCTCTGCTTTCAGAAAAAATAAGCTAAAATATATACAATTCCCACACATATACAATACAATACTGGAAAGAGAAATTCTCAAGCGCACCTACATACCTTAAAATCCTAAAGCATGCAAGTACTTTTGAAGCACCATGCCCAAAAAGCCTGAATTCAGAAGTGCTAAACAAATAGTAGTTATGATGCTTGATACTTTAGGAAAAGAAAAAAAATTCCAGTTAATTATTTAGCCTAAAACACAGTTAAGTAACCTAACTCCTGCCCTTGTCCCTGAAATTATCAGCAAATCTCTTCTGAAATATATTTAAATAAATAAATAAATAAATCTTGTAGCAGATCCTAAGTTGCTTTTTGGTAGTTGAGGAGTATAATTATATCTCTGTTTCTTTGTTTAAAGTTATTTTACTATTATTAATATTAAGGGTTTTATCCAGTAGCATCAAGCCTTGGGGACTTTGAGACCAGGATCACCTTGTGCTAGCTCCTGTCCATCGTGTGGCAGGAGGCTGTTCCAACCCCCGCGTTATTACGGAGAAGGTCTGAGAGGGAACAAGAGTGCAGAGGAAGGAGACCTGGCCAGATGCACAGGCTCAGTGGCCAAGGCAAGAGTGGAATCCACAAGAGACATTCCCTGAGCTGCAGCCTGCAATTTAAAAAGGCAACACAAAGAACACCAGCATTTTATTTTCAAACGGATTCACACAAACAGAGGATTCGTGTGCCTAGGCAAAGCCCCACTGATACAGTTATACTGCTCTGATCTATGTATGACCTCAAGAAAGCATCCGAATTGCAGTTCGACACCTAGAAAAGCCCATCTGAGAGAACCTTCCCTGGAGTAGCTTCCCCAAGGTGACAGGGCTTGGCGTGAGAATCCAGCTGGTCCAATTTCCATTTTTTTTCCCCTGTGTCATCGTCTTTAAGACTTTCAGGAAGTAGAAGGCAAAAAGTAAAGCACTTCATTTCACTTCTTCAAACAAAATCTGGCTTTCACCCCCCTGCCTGGCTAAGAGGATTCATCATTCCCCTCATTTAAACACATTTCAAATAGGTTCAGCAGCACAGCTCAATGAAACTAAGAGGAGCTCTGCAGTTGCATCCCAGTTTGCCACTTCAAAAACGTAGCGCAAGTACACGCCGTCCAATCAAGATCCATTGCCTCCCATGGCAGCAATACCTTTGAAGAATCCTAAGTTAGTTAAAACCCACATCAAAAACCCACGTTGGCCATCTCTAATCAAATTACACTTTTCAAGCTGTTCACTCCCCAAACCCCATAAAATGGTTTCTAATATTTTTCCCACAACTGGTGTTAAACCGTAATTGCTTGCTGTATCTTTTTGCCCCTCTTGAATAATTGGTGTTAGATTTGCCACTTTATAGTCCTTGGGAATGTGACCTGTCATTATAAAGCTTCTAAAAATATCAGTTAACACTTCACAATTTTCTCTCCTTTATTTCCTTCTGCAGCAATGGATGTACCCTCCCCGGACCAGATACCTGATCTGCCTTTGAGCGTCAAACCTTTCAGCAATAATTTTTGCAGTCATTTGCGCAGTAACACCTTTAACATGCCTGGGAATAGAAAGTCAGATCTTTAACTGATGTAAACTGGCATACCTCCACTGATTTTAATAGTTACCTCTGTTTACACTAGTTGGAGAGGTCACTAAGAATTTCTATACATTTACTTTTACATTTACATTACTTCTCATTATTTAAAAGACTTGAGTACTTCATAGGAAGATCAAGCTCATGAGATAAAAATAGCAGTTATTAAACAACAGATTTTCAGTCTAGCTTGAATTTCAGGACATCTCTAATGTGAGGTCTAGCTGAAATTATCAATATGCTTAATTATCTCCCTGAACTGGACCCTCAGTTTATAAGCTCAGGGCCTCATCTTCCAACGTGCCAAGAAACCGCATTGCCAATGGAAGCTACGTGGACTAGGGTGTGCAGACTAGCAATAGGCACGAGGATTCTCATATAGGATAGGTTATGTGTAGGGTCCCTTTTGGAGACAAGGGATTTGAATACAGAAAATTTTCGGAAAGCTCAGATATTTCCTAGTGCAATCACAAACTTTTTTAGCCTTTTCCCTCACCACCCCCTCAGCAGCTTTGTACAGATTTTCAGCAGCGGCTGGCACTCAGATTCCTGTCTCCTAAATCCCTGAACCACGGCCATTGTTGTTATTTATAGTGCTATAACACATACAACCCTGTTGCTCTAGCTAGCGGTCTCTTTGCAGACTTATTCTCTGACATCCCAAGCCACAGTGTCCAACTAGAATATTTAGAAGCCCATTTCTTGACCAAGCGTTGCCCAAGCTCTTTATAAAAAGAAGGATGGTATGCCTCAGCAGTCTTAGGCTTTGTACATTCTTCCTTCCCAGCACAGCCCCCAGTGGTTCTAGCCCAGCCCCATCTCTTAGTTTAAGCACAGGAATCATACTAACACTCGCCTACAATGAGCCCACGTCTCAAGAGGCAGGGAGGAAGGAGAGAGAGTCGGCTATATTCAGCATTGTTGCTAAAACTCCACAGTAGGTTGACCCCATGGCCTTTTCCAGCAATCTTTAATACCCAGTGTTACATGATTCCTAACGGCACTTTTTTGGCGCTGGACAGGGCAGAGGTCAAGGTCTGGAATGTCACCAGGGCTGCTACTTACTGAGTAAAGACAATTAGACAATTGTCTAGACAACTGAGCTTTGTGCTGTGTGTGATAAGCATGCAATCAACTCTCGGAGGTGATATAAACAAGCTGCCTAGCCACCGCGTTTTCCTTTCCAGCCTCCTCCTTCCTTTTCTGGGGCTCTCTTGTGTTCTTCCTCTGTGTGCGCTGGTCTCTGCAACTCTCCTTCGCTGCGTCTGGTGGCTCTGGTGTTAGAAACAAGCCAGCTGTGGCCATTACAGTTGCAGAACAGAGAAAATACTTTAGGCACTGAGACAAAGAGCTAGACTAGTGCAATTCTCTAAGCTTAGGGCTTGGCCATTTACAGATATTATTTATATTATAAATATTTATTTATATAAAATATGGAATCAGCACCAGGATAGATTGAGAACTCCTAATCCTAAACTAACGGCAATTCTCAGACAGACACACATATCTAAGAATTGTGAATTCAACCACTTAGAGAAAGGAACCGAAACTGCATTCCCCAAGTCCAGAAAAGCACATTAGGCCACCAAGTTATTGCATTTAAAAAAACCAAACAAGCCAAAAACGGTCAGCCAAACCATTAGTCCCTAGCATCTCAGGCTATTTGTCAAATCTAAAATATACGTTTAAGATGACTCAAACCCCATCTATGACTTGCTGGAGGTAGGGAAAAAAATACCACCATGGTTTATTTTACTGCAAAATACTGATAATGATATCTTAACAGTTCTGTAACACCTCTAATTCCAATGATAAAGAATTTTATTGCAGCCCTAGTTCACCAAACAATGTAATCACAGAATTAAAATCCCATTTACTCCCCCAGAATGTGCTCAAGTGCTTTGCTGAACTGGGGACTAAACTATTAAAATTTACATGCCTGTGAGGCAGAAATTATCTATCCTGTTTCACAGATGAGAAGAAAACAAGGCTTGCAGAGAAACTCGCTTAGACTTATACTTTGTGATTCTAGGTATGTCCAAATCAAACAGAGGGATGCAGAAGAATCCAAAAACAACAGACCAGAGGCAGACCCTATTTTAAAGACTTTTGTATTTTCATCCCCATGCTACAGAGACCAGACTTGCATGCATGAGAAGAAACAAGAGCATATGGGAGAGATGAGTGCATCAGCCCTGAATATATAAAGTCTAGAAAAATTATCTTAATTGTTCTTTTCCCTCAAAACGGGCACCCGGTTCTAGTTTTAGACCTGGCAAACTGGCGCAAACTCAACGTGTTAAATCCAAATCTTGCCTCTGGGTTCACAAAAGGCTTTATGGAAATATGAGCCTTTTCAAGCTCTAGGGCCTGCAGGAAAACCCTTGTGGATGTCTGTCTTTCCCAGAGCTGTTTTATAGGACCTTCTCAAGCAGAACCTGCAACACACAATGTCCTGGGAATCCTTCCCCCCAAATTTCTAAGTGGGACTTTGGAAGAAATGTGTCTCAGGAGAACCCTCCTTGTGTTTTACACTGAACCCACCCACATGTAAAGGGAGGTATTTTTCAGCCCCATGCTGTGTAGATACAATCACTAAAGCTCACGGTTCACTCTCTCACTATCCATTCTCACTGCCTGGATTTAAAGAGCTCCCAATAACTTGGGACATAACAGCAAACTTCACACAGAGTGAACATTAAGTGAGGGCAAATTCCCTCTTACATCACCCAAAGGCTGCCTATATCCCAGTTAAGAGAATATCCAGGACGTGTTTTATTTACATTCCTCAAATAAGGCACTTGGGCTTTTTGGTTTTTGTGGGGTTTTTTTTTTAAACCAACTTTTGTCAGATGAGTTTGTCTGAAAATTTCTTATAAAGCCCTGAACAAGTTCTGCTGAGCAAAGCCAGGTCTGCATTTACTATTCTCCAAGCTTCCAAGGCACCTTCTTGCACTATAATCACACCGTGATAGAGCAATGATATAAAACTGAGGGAAATGAATCAAGGCTGTTAGTATCCAAACTATTAAATGTAAAACTTCTGTTTGTGAGCCTCAGAGGCTTCTTAAAGTGTAAGGAACGTCATCAGTCTAACCATGCTAGGAACTGTGAGTTGTTTAAAGCTTGATTTAGCACAGTTTCTTTTAGGTTCAGAGCCACTTAAGATAAAGCCCTGCCTCGCGTCAAGTTAGACGTTCTATTAAAATCGGAAAAGAACGGCTCACTTGAAAAACATCTGTTCAAATATTCTTTGTCTAGACCATTGATAGATTCAGATCCAGAGGAGTCCAACAAATATTAATTAAAGGCTTGCTAAAGACAGAGGGGAGTGTAGATGCAGGAGAAGTTAATTTATCCACCTTTCTGAAAAAAGCTAAATAAGTCCATTCCAAGTTCTGGGTTGCCATTGGTACAGTGCTTCCAGTGCCACGCTACCTAGCAGTTACTTCCAAGATTTCAATGAACTGGTAAGATGAGAGAGATACATAAATTCCACCGTCTCCAGTAGAGTTTCAAGATGTGGTGCTCGACATGATTAAAATATTTTGTAGCTTCTTCTAGGTGCCTGTCCACATATTTCTGTGCCCAACTAAGCTTTGCTCTTCTGGTTCTGGTTAATAAGAACTACAAATAAAAGTATTGCTACTGTGGGGATTGTGAAATTTTCTTTCTTAAAAAAATAAGGAATGGAAAATTTACACATGCTCAGTTTGATTCTTTTTAGTTTGCAGGAAGTATTTTATCTATAGAAATCACTGTCAGAAGGTAAAAAAGAGGAGAAAAAGAACATTTAAACAGAAGAAAATAAATATCTGCACTTACGTAAAGTAATGCAAGATCGCAAGCTCTGAAAGTGCACTACCCTAGGCTCCTCCAGATTTTACAGATGTGAGCCAGTCTGTGGATGCGGAGAGAACACAAACTCTGGTTACCAGTTGGTTTAGATTGGCTACAAAATCTGTCTTATAAGCATAGTCTCAAGCTGTACCTTGGTACCCATACAGGGAAGCATCTTTTAGCACAATGGTCCTCGCCCCTATCTGTAGATCCAGCTGAACAGGGAAGACGACTTGCAGATCATACCTGGAGAGAGACTACAGCTCTACCCAGTCCTCAAGGCGGGAGGTGAGTAATCTGGGGGTTCAGGAAAGAGCCTTTCCTTAGCTGTTTGCAAGAGCATGCTGGAGGCAGATTATCCACACAGCCCTACAACAGGCCTTGCTTTGATGAGATCGGGGGAGAACTTAACGATAGGATACTCTCTCTGTGCTGGAGCTGGAACAGCTACAGTTCTACCTGGCCCAAATGATCCTGGGAGTCAAAAGACCTAGTTAGAGACTGTCTTTTTTTTCCCCTAAAATGCCTGATGCAATAGGAATCTACTCCATGAGTAATTTCTATTGCATTATAAACGAACAATAAAAGATGAATGTTTGTACAGCCTGTGCAGACTTTATAGCAACTAGCTACAGTAAATGAAAACCTTAGCTTATATCGCTCCTTCTGTAATGTGTGTTAAATCAACTTCCATTGGTAGCAATTCTCCTGCAGAAAGAGGGCCCTTCCTCCTTCCTTCATATAATTTGACCCCCAGGGCATAAGAGCTTTCTCCTCTGCAGCTCTTGCCCATCAGTGCATCTTCTTTGCATCTCTTTTCCCCTTCAACTCATTCACACTCTCTTCTAAACTCAGCTGGAAGCATCTCTTTTCCCCCTTGCCCATGACTCTTAATTTCTCTCTCCCTTGGCAGTTATTTAACTCATTAACTGAATTAATTTTAACCCTAAAGCACTTTGGGTGAATAGATTTTATGAAAGATCTGATACAAAATAAAGTCTTGGGGGCCTTATGCCACTGTAGGTGCACAAAGCAGCCTTAGTGTAACTGAGAATCAGACCCTTATTTCACAGATTCTGCATGGAGTTTAATCTCACTGCGACTCACAGATTCCATTTAATGACAAAGTGGCTCTTTGATTGATAAAGGTCCCATGCCTCTGATGCAGACTAAATAGCCAAGCATCTTGAACAGTGGAAAAATTATTCTTGGATCCGTATGAAACAAGACTCTCCATCATTTTCCCACACACACTTCTTAGAAAAATTCCTTTTCGTTTTAGAATGCTGTTTTATTAGGAAATATTAAAAGCAGTGTAGACTCCAACACGGTGGTTTTGCCTTTTGCTCCAAGAGGTGGCTGTTGGGCAGGGAAAAAAAGAGATAGTCAACATAGAAATAACATGGAAGTTGCCCTACAGAATGTTTATTTTGCTAGGTGCACTGATGGCTTTGAAAACCAGTTAAGTTTCTCTTTCAGGTCAATTAAACTTTTGTTCAGCGAAATTGCACTGGAGACAAGAGTCTAAGAACACGAGGTATTGATTGTAACCTGCTAGCACCCAAAAAGGGGCATTTTCAGCTGGCTGTGCCTAAGTGGTTTCTGAGCCTACAATTTTCCACATAAATGCTTGGGAAAGGAGGAGGGGAGCCTGCAGAGGCTCCAGAAGTACGCTCAGAACAAACAAAGGGAATTAGGGCCCTTCAGCACAGTTACACTCCATAGACTATCACATAGTTCCTGACTCACATCTTCATGGGATTCATATTATCTAAACTCAGATATATATACACATATATATATTTTAAAAATTGCCTATAATTCTAAGGTGATGATTACTGTCCACCACTACTCTTCAGCACTGCGAAACTCATTACAGCGAGATCATCCTTTATAGAAGCAGACAATTTTCAATGCAGCACCGATTCCTGCAGCGTACTTTCTAGGTCTATCACAAATCTCAACTTTAAAGAGCATTTCTTCACCAATAAAACTCCATCAAACAGCACGTGTTAGAGAACAGTAGAACAAAAAGTGGCCTATAGAATCACGTTCTGTTTCCCATCGCTGCCACTGATTTGCTAAATAACCTTGAGCAGGTCACTTCCCAAGTCTGCTTTTCTTCCCAACCATCAGCTACCTGGGACACGGGCACTGTACGTGAGAGGTACACAGGCTTAACGATCTGATGTCTCCGCAGCTAAATAATGTATTGTTACTGTAAACATGCATACAAGCACACAAAGAGATTGGAATGGGCTTTCAGACATAAAGAACAGGGAAAGAAGTCCTGGTTGGCTACTAATTCTGTTCACTGAAAGGAAAAGCAGCATCTGTTTGAAGAGCCAATCTGGCACACGAATGCCTCAGCCCATTTTTATTACGATATAGTTATTTCAGTATACTTCAAAGTTTCATCAACTTCGGTAGCAGGACCATTCTGCTGATGGGCTGAGGAACAGGGGAAAAAAAAAAAGGAGAAAGAGGTAGAGGGGAAAAAAAGGGAACCTGTCTGCGCCTGCTGCTAGTTTGTCCATTACAGATACTCACGCACTATAATCACAGGCGCTAAAGAACTTGCTCTGATCTTCTCAGAACAGATGACCTCGCAGCTCTTTCCTCATCTGTAATTTCTAGATTTCAGCTGATTTAAAAGACGACTAGGAAACAAAACACTGTTCATAGATCAGTGCCAAAGAGAAGCCCTTGTATCAGGAACACGTCTGTCTGTGTTTCTGATACGTGGAGTAAATTGACCCCAAATACAGCCCTGGACTTGTTGGTCGTTTTCCCTCGAAGCAGTAAATAAGGAGCAGGGCTGAGAAGCTAAGCCAAACTAATTTGGCCAGTTATTATTTGACTGAAAGGTGATACTGAACGTTTAAATGGTTTATCCCCTTCTTGTTAGTGGCATCATTCAATCAGGACTACTAAGCCTCCAAGTGAACGGATTGCAGCTACCGAGGGAATTACTCACTCCAACCAGGAAATGTGGGGTTTGTTAGTTCAAACAGCATCTGTAGGAAGCTGGTAAACAACAGCTGAGATGATGAAAGATCACATCAACTCCTTGCTTTGAAGTAAAAGATATTAAAACCACGAGCGTACGAGTTCTTATTATAGCTTAGCCCCCCCTGCATGCTGATCCCCAAGAACCTGGCATGGTTGTTCTTGCTGCATAACAAGCTGTATAATAAAAATCCATAAAAATATCAACGAGGCACTTGAAAGTGACATGAAAAAGCGATGGAGGCCTATTTCTGGTGATGCTGCCATTAAAGGCAATTTGTTACTTTATGCCTGGAATGAAATCAAACATTCTTCCAGGCCCAGAGTGACATTTTTAGTCTCAGAAACTTAAGATATGTTGTCACCTGGATGGGCATATTATGAATACTCAGAAGCAGAACCATTAGCATCATTTGTACACGGGGCGTATGTCAGGCGATTTGCAAATGAGCACAAGGACAAGGGGTCATATTTTAACAGCAGACTCATAAGGCATTGAAGTGTGATTTCTCCCACTTGCAAAGTTAGTTAGGTATTTGCTGTTAATTACAAAAGTACAAAAGCAGGTTAGGTGCCTCTGCTCCTTGGCATATTAAAGGGCTGCAGGTTAAATGCCTACAATGTTTTTGAAAAAGCAATGGACACAGTTGCTTCTGGAAGATCTGTCCAGCTCCCTGAACACTGCCTGACAGCACTGAGAATCAGAGCACATGTACCTCATATTCCTGCTACTGTCAGCTTCTATCATTTTAGTCCACTCCAACCACAGAGAAAAATCTCCTCGCTTACTCCTTACCCAACATCTGCTTTCTGCGTCTCTTCTAAATCCCCTCAAAGTTTGGTATTGCGTTTCTCTTTTCTTTCCCTGCCAGTAACCTCTCCACCTTGCTTTTTCCTCTGAGCTAATTAATCCTATCATGTTTTTCACCCTTAACAAAAATGGCATCTACAGAATCCAGTCGATAAAGCACTGGACTGGGACAGTAGGGTCCCAGGCTTTAGTTCCAGGTCTCTAGTGGTCCTACAGCGCAGTCATTTCTCTTTCTAAGCCATTCCTGTATAAAATAAGGATAACAATTTACATCTTCATTTGCAAAATGCTTTGAGATCACTACATGAAAAGAGCCAAACAGCAAGCATGAATAATATATGAGAGCTACAGGACAAGAGATGGGTTTTATTCCTGGTCCTAACATGCAGAGTGAAATGGTTTTATCTATGTAAATATTTTTCCACAAGAAATTATTGTTAATAACAGCCTTTTCCCTTATTTTTTCAAAGCCTTGAGCTGTAAAAATTAAACATTGCTTGGTCAAGAAGATCTCTAAAAACTGTAACCCTGACAATGCGGACTCTCTTTCTAGAGCTACTGTACAGCCTCACGCTTCCCCGCCATTTCCTCTCCCTGCTTCCTCTTCCCCCAGAAAGGCACCCCAGATTATGTACTTTTGCAACAATGCCTTTATATGTATTAGAGTAAAATAAGCATATACAGTCAAATTTGAACTAGTCATGTCCATATATCAGAAGGTGCCTGAAAAGTTGAAATACTCAGAGGTATTTTGCCATCTGATTTTAATTTTGATTTAAAATTTAAATTAATTTTAATTTTTATTTAATTTTTAAGTTTGATTAGGTGTCTTTCAGCACATTTAAATACATTTATTTAGGATACCATACAGCTTACAGAGACTAACAAAGTACTTTAGGGTACAGCACATTCAGCTTCTGCACAAAATAAACAAATATCTTAGGCCTTGACCCTACAATAAGCTCCTCACTGGTAGCTTTATGCCCTCAGTATAGCAGCATTTATGACTTTAAAATCTCAAAAATAACTGCTGTCCCCAAATGAAAGAATGCTAAAGGATGTGGATCCAGCTGGGAAACTACTTCTCATAGATACCATGTCAAACCAATATCTTTCAGAAGATGAACTCTTCATAGAGTCCTCCTAGCCCTTAAAAATGATGGTCAAACAACAGCAACCCATCCTCAGTCCCATCCAAGCCCTGAAAATCTTTGGGCAGCCACCCTTACAGAAACAGAGTTCAAATCCAATAAAAGCAGATGCTGCAGAGACTCCATACAGCCCTCTAGGATTCACATTCCTCCTGTTTTTTTCATGCAAAATTGCGACGACAGGCTGTAGAACCCCAAGTATAAAGCCCAAAGATAGATGGGAGATGCAGTCAGACATCACTGCTCACCTTCACCTCTGTCCCCTCTCTTTATGGAGGCTATAAACTATCACATTCATTTGCCAAATGCCTGTGCATAAATATGAGCCACAGACCAGCATCGGATAGTGGATTATTAATTACTGGTGATAGATGTACGCAGTGGCTTTCCCTCAGTTTCCACTTCTGGGTGGAAAACTGCACGCTTTCCTTGAGCAAACCAAGTGGCTGTGGCACGGCCTGCCGTTTGCTACAGACAAAGCTGAGCACAAATGGATCCAGATTTTGCTTGTCAAGTACTGCCTACCTATGCCGACAGTACAGAGCACGTTGCAGGGGCTGGGTAGAAAAGCGAGGCACGAGGAGGGCTTGACTCTGTATAGTCCTGACCTAAGCACTGTTGCGAGTCTACAAGAACATCTCTTTCTTTTTCCAGCACAGAGCTGCTGGGTCTCATTCAATCAGCTTTGAAATGTAGAATGTGAAAACAAATCTGTTCTTTCCCTCTGATTACAAGACTTAGCACCTTTGCAGAATGAGCACGGAGAGAAACACACACTCTGCAAATGAATTAATTAGACTCCGTGAAGGAACATGTAGGCTTGGAGGAGTGTCTTACTGAGCAGTTTCCAAAGTAACAATTGATGAAAAAAATTAAATTGCATTCCCCAGCGCCCAAAATACGACAGATTAGAACAACCAGGGTAGAGAGAAACATACATGTGTTAGGACTGATACACTGATCATCATGAACGCCCATCTATTTGAAATGACTGTATGGTCAGCTGTCAGAACATGCTGTTCTTTCACTTACCCCCTTCCCTACTCTAAAGGTATCTGCCTGCATTATGGGGCTACAAGTAATGCAATAAAAAAAAATTTCAGGTTTCATTTGACTCTTGTTGCACTGTACACCAGAGCTGCGTGCTTTACAAGTCTACCAGAGTGAAATAAAAAGTAAGACTTCCTGTATGTCTGCTCCACTTCTCAGGTTATGAGGCAGAGAAAAAAATATAATCAGTAATTGCTTTACATATAAATGTGAAAACAATTTTAGAACTCCCTGGTCCTGTATCAACACGCATATGTCTTTTAGCAGCTCTGAAGTACACATCATAACACATAAGAGCAATGATAAAGGAAAGGGTTATACTCCACAGTTCTATGTTAACCTGTTTATATCCAAGCATTTGCAAAATTACTCTTTCTCCCTTGAGGTGTACATGGGGATGCTGAGGGCTCTACAGCTTGTTTTATTTTGCAAGGCATAGCAATGTAATAATCTAGGACCCTCTCCCCTAGCCCTGCCCTCCTTCCAAAGTCACAGAGTGCAACAGGAGGAGGAATCTAACACGTAAACTACAGTAGCCGCAGATGCAGACATCGTGTCGGTTCACGGATACCGATGGCTTTGTTATATTGCTGTTGTGTTACATGAATGCAGAAAGTATGAAAGAGAAAGAGGAAAATGCTCAGTTATGTGTATTTCGTTAAATCAACCAAAAGGAAAGCCAAATTCTAGGTGGCTGACATACAGGCAGACTCGCACCAAAATAACTGAATGGGTTTAAAACCCATTCAACTGTATTGTTATTTCAGTGCTAATCTATCCACATAAACCAGCCCTGTATTCTATTACATCCATCAACAACAGAACATACACTCCACCAAAAAAAAAGAAAATCAATACTATGCAATTAAAAATATTTCTTTTAAGTAGCAGTAACCTGTCTTTTCCTTTGGCAAAGACAGCCAAAAGCTTGTATAGTACATACGTAACAAAAATAAACCCGAGTGGACGTTCTCCTCAAGCATTCATAAGGAAACCCTAGGGAGCTGAGTGCCACTTGAGGGAGAAACAAAGCACTTACCTCAGTGTAATGCATTGCCAGAAACCATTAAAAAAGAAAAAAAAAAACCAAAACAAAACAACCAGCAACCCAGAGCACTACAACTATTTGCCCTGCCTGCTGCATATGGCCCTGCACTCCAGTTATATCTATGTAGGAGTAGTTAAAGTTCTTTGAAAGAGGATTGAAATTCAACAGTTGTATTAATTAATGGATTGAATAGTGAGTATGTGCACTGCCAACAGACTGGGTTTGAGTCTTACTATGTAAGGAAGCCCTTGTAGCCAGACACTGTGCAAGCCCACTGTTATTAGTGGGGATCTGCAAAAGTCCTTGCATGGGCCCAGGAGCCTGTAGAATTACTTCTTGGATTTCAAGGTCAGCAAGTACCATCAGATCATTTAGCCCAATCTCTTGTATAGCACAGGCTAGAGAATTTCACCAACTGCCCTTGCGCTGAGCTCACCTACTCTTGCTTCATTAAAGTACATCTTCCAAAAAGGCACTCAGTCAAACTATGGAGGAGAGGAAAGATGGAGATGCCATCATACACAGTTTGTCCCAGTGGTCAAAGGCTAAGTGTAAAGAGCAGACAAAGTAAGCTTCAGCCAAAATGATAACAAAATAATTTTGTAAAAGAAAGAATTTTGCTGCAATCTGTTCTCTATGCCCCTAAAACATTACAAAGAAAAGCTTTTCTGAGCCAACTATACTTCTTCAGGTTGGAAGAAGTGCAGAATTAGAAAGCAGAACATGGGAGATCACAACAAAAACATATATGATATTTGGAATAAGCTGCAGTTTGATATTCTCCTGTCCTTTTACACCGTGCTTTCATTTCTAAAGTCAATTAATCTCAGATCCTATCACATGAGAACAGCAGTCCATTCAGTTTGTTCTCCTGGCTCTGGACGTGGCTTGTCACAGGTACCGAGAAGGAATTTTCAATGCAATCACTAATATCTGCACACACTCTAGAGTGATTTTCTTCCCCAAATCCTTATCCCTTCTCACCCCCTCTCATTCTTTAACACTTCTACTCATCATGTCATATCTAAACTTAAAAGAATACGCAGTGACAAATTTAAGTATCTGATCCAAAGACAATGAAAGACTTCCCTGAAGGTGCCGTATCTTTAGTTCTGTAAAGTTGCTAGTAGTGGATTTAACAAACATTTTTTGAATCAAGATCTCAACAGGCATATATTAAAAGCCCTGATCTTGAGGAGCTCAGAAACCATACAAAATGAAGAGAATATTTTATTCCTAAGGAGAGAGTAAAAGATCAACAGGCAAACTAAACTGGACTTGAACTTGAAACATCATAGACTGCTTGGGTGCCAAAGGAGACAGCCTGAACACTGTCCAGAATGCTTAAGGCTCTGATTTAGTGCCCGATGAAATCAATTATTGATTTCAGCAGGAGCTGGAAGATGTCTTATGTGAGTTGCCCAAAGGGACACAGGAAGTTTATGGCAGAGCTGAGAACCAACCCAGATCTCCAGACTTTCCATTTAACCATATGTCCATCTGTCCTTTTAAATTTTTCTTTATTCTTTTTAAAAGCGATTCCCCCCACCTCTGCCCCCCTACTCTGCTAGGAAGAAGTAGATGGCACTTTAACTCTCCTAGCTGCGCTCTGTCAGCTCTCACTGCCACTTGGGATGTGCTGTCGCTTCCATGGAAACAGAATCATGAATCTTTTTCCCAGGAAATGCCTCCAAACTGCCTTCATTTTGTTTTGTTGTTGTTTCTAGGCAAGTCTGTGCGCGCATGTGCATGCTGAGGCTGTAGGACTTTTGCTGCTATTTAATGTAGAAACAACCTTTTGGAAACCAAATTAGGTGCAACATTAATATAAGTGTAAAATTTTCCCTCTTTTTTCAAAGGATTTCCCCTCTTCTGCCTGGGACGACTTTGCCAGTGTTGGTCTTGCAGTTGGATGGCATGTAGGTATTAAAATATTCACCAATTTATCTGCATCTGTCATGGTCAAGGAAAGACAGTTCTGTTGCAATGGAAGAGAAGGAGAATCTCTGCCACAGCAGGTCAAGTTACAACTATGCGGTTCACTCTAAACTCTCGCATTAACATGGCATGTGCTTTCCACCGCCTTGGTCAATGCTGGGGATTGGACTGGAACAGAAGACTTGACAGTCTACACCCTGGGCTGCCAAGCCAGATCCTGCTGCTTGAAGTTGGGAAAGATCAGCATCACATACTGAATCAAGCCCAGAAGAGGCAATATAACGCACATTGACAGTGATTTACAGCCAGGCAGGTCCTCTTACACCTGAGGAGAAATTTAAGAGGAAAGAAGTCCATAGAAAGGACTGCAGAGCATATCAAGTCATGCTGTTGCAGAGATAACGATCAGCTTTACCCATCCAATACAGGTTTCTCTCCATCAATACCACTATGCAAAGCTGCCAGCTCCGAGCCATGATTTACATACCGGGTTTACAGGACAGCAACCTAAAATGGAGTACGGGACTACGGCAATCTTCAACTCCGCTCCGCAGGAGTGTATTGCAGAAGCAGCAGAAGACCACATAGCACTACTGCTTGTATATGGTCATCTTAAATTCTGCCTCATCTATTCTCTGCTGGTTCTCTCATGATTTACTCTGTACGAGGGAGAAATATATGCATATTGTACTGCATACCCATAGTTATTACTATAACTGACAATTTTTTGTATGTGAAAAATGCAGGTTCAACTAAAACTTGTCATAAATTTCTCAAAATTTTGTTTCAGACAAAATATTTTAAAATATTTCTTAGAAGTGAATATATTTTCAGTTTTCATATTGAAATTATATTTTGTTACCATATTTACTTCAGTTTAAATTCTAAAACATGTAAAATGCAAAATGAAAACTATTTCACTTTAGCCAAATAGCTTAAAATAGAAATTGCCACTTTTTTTGCTTTTTCAGAAAACGAAGCCTCCATTCAAAGTCAAGAGGTTTTTTTCTTTAGTTTTGCATTTTAGCCAGTCCATTGGCATCCTTCGCTTTCTCCCTAAAAGATCATTTATTCAAAAACTTTCAGCCAGGACCAGGTCATAACAAACAACTATAATTCAAGTGCTTTGGCTCAATTTTCCTCTGCTATTCAACATGAGAGAGAAAACAAGAATAAAACCTTTTCATTTACCACTGGGGTGCAGGAAAATAAACTGGTTTGAAGGGGCTGCAGAATTAAAGTTGGAGACAGAGCCCTTAACCTCTAGGTCTGAATGCAGCCCAGTTGGGAAAAGAAAAAGCTGCCACCAGGTGATGACTGCTTACAGGGTCGCTTTAGGCAGACCAGGGTGCTTTTATCCCACTGGGTGCACAGAAAACACAACGTACACTTGGTAGTCACAGTGGTGATTTTCAGAGAGTTTACGTATCGATTCAGGGGACCGAAGCCACTACGCAGGTCTTCTTTTAGGAAGGAAGACAGAGCAGTAGAGGAAGTCTGCAGTACTTCCAGTACTTCAGTCTCTAGTAAATGACAACCATACGAAGCCTTTAAGAAGGTGATATTGAAGAGGGACCGTTGTAGAGAAAGGCGGTATTCTGGTGGCAATTACACCAAACTGACTCAAGGCACTGGGATAGCTCTGCAAGAGACTCTTAGTGAAGGCTGGGGCACTCATCCTCCCCATATCTCATGTATGATATGAGTAATAATCCTCTCCTGTCTTCTACTGCTCACCTTTCCACCTATTTAAAGTTAACTCTGTGGGGTACACACTGAAGGTAATTTCCCAAGAACATGTGGCACCTGAATCTAAGAAGTGCTCCTATTCTGGGCATCACCCACAAATTCCAAGTTAATTCTAAAAACAGGCCTTAGCACATGAATTCAGCAGAATTTCAAAATTCGGTGTGATACAAGTGTCATGATAGCAGACTCCTGATCTTAAACAATTACGCAGCATTTTCAGCCAGTCCTCAGAGAAAATAAAAACCAGCATAACAACAGCAGTGACCAAGGTAACACATGTTCCTGATAAGAAGCCAACTCAAATATGACAACGGTTAAGCTATTCGACATAGTAAAGCCGTATGTAACAGGGGCAGAGGAACTTTGCTCTGTCGTGTCCTTGTACCAACTTGCAATGTACAACAAATGATTTTGGCTGCAAAGGAGAATTCTCCCACTGTTATATCTGCAATGCTAGCGCGAGCCACAGAAACCGTGTTGGTTTCACGTACTGTAACAGCCTGAGGGAAACTTTACTCTTTTTTTATTTCCTTCCTATCTCTTCCTATTTTTCCTCCATCCTGCAAACAATTAATTATAAAGCTACACCTAAATTATAAATTACCAACTTTAGGGGGAAAAAATTTACTTAAAATTCTGGAAGGTTGATATGTCAAGATCGGAGAGAAGCAGCTGTTTTGGAAATGTTGCCTTTTTCTTTGTTCCGAATGCTATTTAAACATTGGCAGGGGGCCTCATTAAAGATGAATCGATGAATTAGTAAGTAGTGTTGTAGCCAGAAGAGACAGCATGTGTTCCTGTGGTGAAAACAGATTTACACAAAAGAAAGGAAGGGGGGGCAGAGAAAATACCCCATCTCAATGTGTAACAAAGTCAATGTTTTACAATATTCTATCAGAGCTGCACCAATCCCAGGCAGGATCCATCAGAATTTCCAATATAAATTCATATTTGGGGATAGAAGTTGGAACTGGATGCAAAGTTTCCTCTGGGCTAAAATGTAATAGACAAGTTTTGAACCCTAGAGCATTTTAGTTACCAAAATGTTATGAAGTGTGAAATAATAATAATTAGGAATATAACATGGGAATCACAAAACACAAAGATATAATCCAGCTGAAAAAGCAAAGAGAGATATCAGATCAACTATCGCAATTGATGTATGCATGCATTAATATGTTAATAGCACCTTACTTTTGGCACCAGACTTCAATGGAAGTCTCAGAAAAAAGGATCAGCTTTAGCCATGGAACTGCAGGGGGTTTCACATAGTCCAAGATGACGAGGGTATAAATATCAAGGGACAGACCAAAAGTGGAACTGCTTATCTGACTCTGAAATGCAAAGAAGTCAGTGAAGACAAAAGACCTGTCACAGCTCCTGCCCTCAGCACGATACTTACCCTTTTGGCCTTTATCTCTTGCTCCAGCACCAGGAGATGCAAAATAGGAGCAAGGTAGCAGTTCCACACCGTAGTAATGAGAATGGTGCTTCCCATCACATGACTGAACATACCATTCACGTAACCTATTCGCAGGCACGTGCCCACAACCTGATCCTGAGCACACCGTCAAACAGTTGGACGTCAGCCTTCTCGTATGCCACCAGACGCCTTATTATCAACAGAAAGTTGAGAGCAGGACTGCGGCTCTAATCTTCATAACAGAAACCAGATCCAAGCATCTCTTGAATTTTTTGCAAAACTCCCAAGATGACTTCTGAGGAACATTTTTAAAGAAAAATACTTTCCCATGCAAACCTCTTCCTGGGAAGGTTCTCAAGTATTTTGCCAATCAAAAACAAACCACAACAATTCAAGAGTTACTAGAAGTTGCATTTGTATTTTAAGCAAATGGAAAAGAAGGCTCTTGCACAGACCTACACACTACATAAGCCAATCCCATGTTATTCCATGATACTTTATTTCCCTAATAATAATTTGGCCTCTGCCTAACAAATAGAAGCATGAAAATTTAGCTGGTGTTTTTAGAAGACTATAGAAGGATGAGGGAGAAATAGTCCATTATTATCACCTGTGAGCTGCTACTAATTATTCTCCCTTTGTGCTAGGCACTACACAGGCATAGGTTAAATTAAACGTCTACGCAGCCCAGAGAATATTTTAAATAACTTGGATAAAAAAATGAGAGCAAATATAATTACTAAGTTCTGAAAATGAAGAATTGAGGCACAAAGAGGTTTTGTGATTTACTCAAGGTCACTCTGGGAATCTCTAGCAAAACCACAAGCTGAATCCAGACCACTCATATTGAATACCTTTTCATCTATGACCTATCCTGCAAATCACAAAAAGAAGGAACATAAGCAACTACCAAGTAAACATAAGATTTCTGAGTGACTCCAGTGGGTTTTTAACTCATATATAAAATATATATATTGCTCCAACTTCCGAAACTTTGATTCTTTTCAGATCTATCACTATTAATAAACTTCAAGAAGAGTCCTAAAAACTTGCAAGACATTAGTTGCTCTTTTACAGTTACCAGAGGACCATTTATCCTACTTTGTTAAGCGTAAAGAGTCAAAATTTTCAACTACTTTATTGAATTTTCAACTACTTTCTGTCCACATCAAGGATTTGGAGCAAATAAAAATTAGTGTCATTTGTGTCTTGATTGCTACAAGGCTGGGCTTCCTCTGTTGTTTTGCTCTTTTAAATCATTTACTTATTCAGATCTGGTTCAAGAGACTTTGCATCTGATATATTTTGCTTTTCTTAAGAGAAAAAACCTAACCCCTTCATGCTGAACACTGTGTAAATTACTGACCTGCACACAGGAGAAACTGAGACACAGAGCAGTTAAGTGACTTCGCATTGGCACATGAGGATCCTGAGCTGGAACTAGGACTCAGACAGAGAATGCCTGAGTGCCAGCAGTTGAGACCTTTCCACTACCTCCTTCTGCTGCTCACTCAGGATCCCAAAGCAGAGGACACAGCTGGAACAGAAAGGACACTGTACAAGGGCGGTGCGCATGGTTTTTCACCTGAATTCTCTCTCCTCCCTATACAGAGACACTATAAGAGAAATACATAGGATAATAGAAAGTTCCTTACAAAACATCAGCCCTGCTCTCACATGCTCAGGTGATAATAGCTAGCAGTCTATGCTGAAGGTGGAGAGTGAACAGTCTGATTGCCCTTTTAAACCAACTTCTGAGATCTTTATGTCAATTTAAGTTTGTTATTAGGGATATTAAGAACAGATTTTTTTTTAATTAACTTTATGTCCCCTGACTCCTCCCCAACTGCTTCATGTACATTATTATTCACGTTGACTCCCTGTGACCGTGACCCAGATTCTCACCAACACAGCGATTTGATCAGGCAGAACTGAGACCATCAAGATGCAAGATAAGACTCCCTGATTCACATCAGGCAGCCACACCAGACCTAACTTGATGGCTTAAGTTAGAGCAGCCCAGAGGATACTCTAACACGCACGATAAGACAGTCTGATTGGACCCAACAGCACATGAAAATTAGGTGCCACCAGATTTTCTGTCTATCTTACAATGTACACCTGTATAAGAACACGTTAATATAGAACCTCCCTCCATGAATAATTGCCATTGACAGGTAAAGTCCCATCACTTTGCGCCATCTGGGCAAAGTAAAATGGTAAAACATGAGAAAGTTTTGCTCTGTTTGCTTCCATAGTAAATAGCATTTTATTCCTTAAAAAACAAATTAATTACATGCAAAATAAAATACACTTAGCGTAAATAAAGGGAATGATGTTTGGCCCATAAATCACACTCTGATTTAAATGAACTACTAAAAAAATTAGGGATGGGGAAAATTCTCCATCAGATTGTTTTCTAGCTCAGATGAAGAATCACCAAGAGAAATGCCAAAGCTAAGATGAACTCTGAATTATTGTAATTATTTAAATCAAGGGGATAAGAATGCAAAAAAAAAGGCTGAGAGAGAACAGCTAGACAGAGCAATATAAACAAAAAAATGGGTAGAGAAATAATTGGGTATTTAATGCCAAAGAAATTTTAGGGTTACAGCCCAGCAATGGTTAACACATTCTTGCAGCAGAACATGTCTTAAAAATAAATAAATAAATGAATAAATCTTAGCTCACTATTCTTCTAAACCGACATGGCTTCCATTCAAAATGTTTGTTTCATACCATTGCTGTTCCTCTGGCTTTGCTGTACTTTCTCTAGGTAGGGTCATAAAAAAAATATTGTACCTTAAAAAAAAAATGTACTTGAATCTATTGATTTCTGCTGTACTAAAGCCCCTGACATTCCGGCGCGATGAAGATATTGCTCTGGACCCTGTGTGCCTCCTCATACTTCTCCTCTGCTTATGAGGGTCTCTAAGGATGGTATTAAAGATATTGTAGTTCCCAGTTTCCGACTCTGGGATATCAGCGAGATTCTCCTGTGTAAAGAATAATTATCAGCACTGCTGTTACCTCTAGTAAGTGTGTAATTACATGCTCTGTTTTGTGGGCTGTAGGCTGTGCAATTTTAAATTATACAGTAATGACAAATACTCTCTGTTTTTCACCACCTTCTTCCAAATAATAATAATAATCATCATCATCATCAACATTATAATGAAAGAAAGAAAACCTTCTTCTCATGTTAGGATTAGCAGTTTGCATTTGGTTGTGGAATTATTTTTTTCTTTAAGACTGAAAGGAGCTTTGAAATCTAACATTTCTGCTGAAAAATAGAAGAGGAAAGCTAATAGAGGGAGAGAGGGAATGAATAAAAGCACAGAGAGTGAATACAGAAGATGCCTTAACACAGAGAGAGCGAGCGCAGGCATGGAATAATATTTGATTCCATTCATCCAACAGAATTTGCCCTGCTTTTATTGGAAAGTCTGGTCAATAACAGGAGCCCAATGCACACTGGAATCCTTTCCCCAAAATGGAAAGTATCTCTCTTCCCAAGCCCCAAATTGAGATTTCTCCACAGAACGAAATCAGCACTCAGTGAAGGAAATTAGCCTGACCATGATAAACAGCATGTAGTGCAAAGTGCGTGTAATCAGTTCAAGAGATCAGATGTCAGAGTGCTCCTTCATCTGTCCCTTGATCATCACACCAATTAGTGATTAAATATTAAAACAAGACCACTATATATGTGCAGAGATTGCTAGAAGCTATCATAAGTATGCTTCTATGCCCACACAAAGGCAGAAGACACGTTCATTGGCACACCGAGCCTGTTCAGAAAACAAGGAATAAAACCAAAATTCATTTGCAGCACTGCAAAAGCAACATTTATCTGTGTAAGAGGGAGAACCCTTTTTTCATGAACTAAGAAGCAGATCTTCAGCTGGTTTATTTCTCTTCAAGACAGTTAAAACAGTTTATATTTGCTAAAAATTTGGTTCATAACTCTATTTTTATTTTTCTGCTCCTACTGAGGTTTACATATATTCGTGTCCCCTTTAGGGAAAGTTTTATAGTGATTACTGGGGAGAAACCCAAAAGGGACCTATATAAATACACCTCTAAACCGACAAGATTTGAATTAGATCATTTCCATGGGTTATTTCAAGTATGGGGCTTGCAGGCTATCCTATGGAATTCAATTATTTGGATACAATCTTCAATGAAATTCTATAGGAACGTCACAAAATGGAAAATTCATTATGGTATTATTTATTATTCGGGCTTCTTTTTGTTTATTTCCACCAGCAGGATGCTGGTTTAATTCCCAGTATCACAAGATGTAATGACATATAACCATATGAACTGTTGCTATTTACAGTACCATTTCTGAGTAAATAGTCACATGAGGAAAACACGTGGAGTCAGGTTAAGAGCATACAGGTGTTTCAATAGCATTCTATCAAGCTAGTCTTTGCTACAATGGAAAACAATGGGTTAATAACTTGAAATTTTGGCTTGCACTGAACACTCTTTGGAAATGGAAACGGGTAGTATTCTTTTTGCAAAACAATTACAGGAGACTATCTGGAGCCCCAGGTCTGTGTTTTACTACTCAAGCAGTAAATAACACTAGAGGGATGAAAACAACTTGGGCTTTCCTTCAATGCTATCCCTAACGTCCTACTAGGAATGAATTCTTCCACTGTAGTAGTATTCTGAGGCTCCGATTAGGTAGCATCATGTCAGGCCACATGAAATAAAGAAATGGCAAGAAAGATGAATGAAATACAGAGGGGGAAAATAACTTTCCCAGACTCATGAGGAAATTGGTTATAGAACCAAACCTGGAATTCAAGATTCCCGGCTCTCAGCCAAGTGGTCTATTGACTGGATTAACTAAGCTATCTCAGGATTTCCAGCTCCCAATGGGAGGACAATCCCGCCTGGAAACCGGTACAGCCAAAGGCATTTGGTTGTTAGAAGATATATGTAGCTTTTATAGCTGTTCCATGTCACCGCTGAGGTAAAAAGAGTGAGTTTAACAGAAGTGGCCCATTCATTGTCTTTTGGATCAATGTGTGACTAGATCCTACTTCTCCAAGTTCTAAATTAAGCATATGAAGCATATTATCAATATAAGGCCTACCAGCCATACTCTAGGGGAAGAGCTGAATCATATTGCCCTAAGGTATTGGTGAGGCATGTTTAACTGTTATTAAAGTGCATATCAAGAACTAGACATTGGAGGTCACATATCTCCTGGTTTGTACATGGGAAGATCTGAATGCCAGTTGTGGCATAACTAACTTCATTCACAACTTATTCTCCCCAGAAGTGAAGTTTCTGCCTAATAAACCAGCTTATTGAAAGATTTTCTTTCAAAGACAGATTGCAACTCATGGAAAATCATTCTTCACATGTGCTGTAATATTTTTTAAGACCAAGACAACATCTCACAGACAAAAGGAAAAATAATTCTGCTGCTAAAATATATGGCTGTGCTCACCTTATTCTAATTCAGCACTGGAAGTGATACCATCTCTATATGGGAGGTTTTCCCATAAGTTCAAACATACTCACACTACAAATGTTTTGTTACGTATGATTAATGGACAGATAGGAGATAGACTGAGCTGGCGCACCTCTTCAAAACAGTTGAAACCCCTTTGGCAGTCAGACTGCCCTTGACAGTGAGATCTTGAAAGATGCCGAGCATGGTGGCCCCGTTCCAGAACAGCAACTTGCATTTAAGCATCAGTAACCTCAGTGAGGCAGGACTGTTTTCAGTGAGCAGGTAAAAAAAAGTATTATCTTTTCATTATATTTTTGTCTGTACAGAAAGTAGTGGAAAATTATTTCCTTTTACGCTATTTCATATCCATCCTGTAGGATTTAATACAGGACTCCAGAAGGTTTCAACTAGCACTAAGAGATCTCTTTCCTGTCCTCAGTTTTATAGCTCTTTTAGTCATTGTGTCAGAATCCTACTGACACAGAAGGCAAAGAGGGCAGCTGGGAATCAGCTCCCACTGGAAATCAGTGAGATTTGGGGACTAACTTGCCTTGGAAAAATCTTCTCTGTTAATATCTGTGGGAGCGGTTAGATGCTTATGTGTGTTATTGGATCAGACTCGAAAGACAAGAATCAAGCCCTAAAAGAACAAGGTGAGGGACAGGCGCGACTGGGACACGAAAAATAGGAATTAAGTCAAGCATGCAAAATTGTCATTAAAATTTACCAGGCCAGGGACTAAATATATGTCTCTCCCTTACAAAGCCTCATGGAGAAAGTCTTATAAAAATTAATAGGCACTGAGTCAGTAGCAGTCTGTAGGAATAAAACAGGGTGCCATAGAAATTACTCCAAAATCTACAAGGAAAGGTGACGTTTTAAATATGTTTTCTTTTTTTAAATGCTCATATTTTAAATTCTGCAATATAAAAAAAAGCCTAAGAGAAGTCCAGAAGAGGAAATAATTTACAATTAAATGTCATGAAGATACAGGGGAAAAACCGCTATTGTACTTGCCTTGAAAAAAAAATTACTTGCCCATAGCTAGTACAGTTTTACTCCTGAGTTACATTTCACATGCATCTGAATGGTATTCTACTGTTCTTGATAAATCCTAGAGGAAATTCATTTAAATGGCATCTTTAATCTATTAGTGTTATCTTGTTTATTTTGTCTGTGATACAGGAGAGGTTCTGCACACATTTAACAATAGGTACCTCAGACCCAAGAAAAAGCTAATGGGTTAGGGATGAGACTGTGAGGCAAACGGCTAAGATGCTTACTGAGATGATAGGAAGCCTTAGCTCAAGGCCACACCCTGCCACGCTTCATATCACGATATTACAGGGGTGTTGTGAAGGTAAACACAGCAAAGACTCAGTCATTTGGTTTACAGATGACGGTAGAGAGAGATTAAATTCTGCAAGAAAACAGAATCAGCTGCATAAATTAAACTGATTCATAAACAAGCAATACTTAGAATCATAGAATCATAGAATTGTTAAGGTTGGAAAAGACCCTTAAGATCATCAGGTCCAACCATTAACCTACCACCGCCAAGTCCACCACTAAACCATGTCCTCAAGCACTGCATCTACCCGGCTTTTAAATCCCTCCAGGGATGGGGACTCAACCACTTCCCTGGGCAACCTGTGCCAGGGCCTGACTACTCTTTCAGTAAAGTTTTTCCTAATATCTAACCTAAACTTACCCTGGCGCAGCTTGAGGCCATACTTGTGTCTCTTCAAGCTAAAATAAAGTTAAACCTTAAATTTCAGGGCGTAACCTGATTGCCACTGGACAGTTGATATTTAGAACTTGATCTGAAAACCAGTACTGCATTCAGTCCCACTGAAACAAGGCCCAAGCTATTTGAAGACAGAAACACTGCTATGCTATCTTCTATATCCTGTACAGCACTATGTGCATTTATGCTGCTTTGTCAATAATGTGACCTGTTTTATACTGACACATTAAAAGCTCCAAACGCCAAGTCCAGCCTTGTGTAACAACACACAGTATTACGCAGCCTTCCAGGTGAACTGTGGGTATTTCAGCTTTCTCTGGAAGATTTGCTATTGAACATTGCCAGAGGCAGATCAGCTGGACAGCCTCTCCACTATGGCAAATCAGCTGCTTACCACGATTTTTCAAACAGCAAAGAGATTTAGGTAAATAAACACCCCCAGCCCGTCACTGTGAGACAGGATAGATTAATGCACTGCAAAGCTATGCACCTGTCTCATATGAACCCGCTTCGTAACCTAAAGCAGACAAGGTGTGACAATTGCCCAAAAGGATGGTGAATATTAGAACAGATGTAGATCAAATATATGCCTGGGTACCATATGACACTACTTATTGATAACTCCTGCTTTGTTTTCACTGAAGGTATTCTGTTCCCATAAGGGTAACACAGATATTGACAATAAAATAAAACTAATGCACTGCAACAGATGCCCCCATCCTTTTCTACTAAGAGTTTTTTAAAAAAAACCAACTATGCTGTATTGTGAGAAAGCTGCCCTGCCACGCAAATGGACAGCAGTATTGTATGGAATACACACCCCATGACAGCTAGTTGTCTATCGCAAAAGTAATTTAAAAACTCTCTGGACGATGCACTGGAAAAGTAATCTGCTGGGAGTAACGCTGCATCAGAGGGAGGGATGGACCTGATTAGCTCATAGGTATTTTCTGTCTCTAATCATTAGGCTCTGGCAGGGGATAGGAGGGGATGAGAGGAACACAGCAACAAACCAAAAACATTTTGGAAGATACTATCAAAGCATTTTCCTATACTATTACACAAGACTTTTCATGATCTTTACAAAGCAGGTTTCTGTCTAGACCAGCGTTAAATTCTGTGCTTTCTGCCTGTCCATGATTCCAAGAGGTTCTGTGGTCCAGCAAAGGGGACCCTGACTGAACCCCCACATCTAATATCGGTCACGTGGAAATTTTAGGCTAGTCACATTTCCCTCACTGCATGGTTTTACCTTCACAGCCTCTGCCAATACAACCTTGGGCTTTCAAAGGCAAAAATAACTGGATATTTCCTTTCTACACACTAGAAATTTCCATCCTCTGACTGAAAGCCATTTGGGTCTTCTTTTGCCTACAGGGGCTAACATAACAGAATCTTGATTTTAGAAATAATTTAAGCCATAGTCATGATGTCAAATAAGCTCTTTCAAAACATCTGCCAGTAAATTTTGTTCACAATTATTTTTAATAGATGGGATGAAATTAATGTGACTGACATGTTCTTCAAACTGAGGGGAAAGGAGGGGGAGAAGAAACAGTGCAAAAGGCAGCATTGTCAGGCAAACAAAATGCCCTCTCCCCACGTTCCTCCCCCTCAGATACAGCTAACTGTGCTTTTCCTCTTGCTAGTCCTCTCTGACAATTTGCTACTTAGTGATTCCTACCGTGTTTGCATTAAGGACATTTTGAAAGATAATATATTTGAGCTTTAAGAGAACAAGTGTTTGGAGAATCATAAGCAAACAGAGGTGGAAACTGAAGCTACAAAAAAAAAAAAACAAACCCCACAACCCAAAAACCAAACCAACCCCCCAAAAAACCAAACACTTTGCCTGGTGCCTCAATTCCTCCTTTCTCAAAATAAGCGATATTCCTGACCTCCTTTGTGAAGTGCTTTGCAGCCAAGACTAAAAGTACCAAGTGGAAGATATGATTCATTATTACAATGAACAAATTTCAAACGATTCATACTTCTGGACTAGTCCTGCAAGTCCTTGGATTAAGTCATAAACAGCCTCTATTCAAGGCAACCTGGGGGCTCAGCAACTTTCAGGATCAAAAAACTTCACCCTACCATGAAGTCTTTCTATACCTTAGTTAGACCACCACAACGAGCACAAGCAGTGATTTGTTTCACCACTACATCATCAAGAGGCTTCATTAATGTATGTATCACAGTTCAACATCCTCTGTTGAAAGATGCCTCGTAACTGCTGAACATTATTCATGAATAAATACCTTATATATATACATGAGAATTTTTTGACCCTTCAAAAATAATAGGAGGTTGTTTTCCTGCCTCTTCCACCACACATCCATATAGATATTAGGTGCAGAGTTTTTTCCCTAGTACCTTTTCAAAATTTGTTCAGACAGATTTGGTTCCTCTGTTTCAATTCAGTTAGGAAAAAAGCTGTAGCTTGAAAAAAGTTCAGCTATGGATGAAATTTTTGCTCTCAGAGACAGAACATAATTTCTTTGTTACTTAAAAGACAGTTTTGAAACCTATCATCAGGCTCCCCATCCTTTTCTTGGGGTTCACATTTTGGATTTTGAAAGGATCTCTCTTTCTGGATTTTAATTGACAGTGAAAACCTGATTTCTGAAGCCAAGGTAAGGTACTGAAGGTAAGTGATCAAAACACTGCCCCTGTAATAAATCACTGTAGTCCAGGTCACGGTTTGGAGTGTGAATGCAGCGTTCAATAAAGAAACACACTCCACCTTTCAGCTTCAAGCCGACCCCAGCTAATTGACCTCATTGTGGTCCCACCATTAATCATTCTGGCACAAGGGGCAAGAGGCAGCTCCACTGCATAGACTTTCACGAGGTGGGGGTGGAAATAAAAGGTAAGATGAAATCACAGACAATTCTTCCTTAATTAACTCATTGGATTTCCTGTTTTGTTAGATGTCACTATTTTACCAATGGAATATCAAGAACAATACGCATGGTTTGTCCAGTTTGTATTCACTTAGCCCATGGATGCCCAACACAGCAAATAAAAGTAGATGTGAACAATCCCCTGGTACCAAGTGGTACAAAGACACCGGAGAGTATAGTAAAGCCACACCGATGTCTGGGTGCCCAGTGCAAATCACACCACCCATTCATAAAAACTTCACTTCCGATATTCTGAGTTCAATTCCATGCATGACCCTGCTGTCATTTACACAAGACCAGAGTAAATGAAATTACTGCTAGATCTGCATAGGGTTTCTTATACACATTTTGTCGAGACTATTGTGCAAGAACACATTGGTAAACTACGAAGCTAGCTCTGGACTTGCCACGTCATCTCTTACCAATTTTCATTCAAGATTTAAAACCACTGTTTTGCACCTAAAACTAACATCACCTGAAAGTTTATCTATTTATCTAATAATTTAAAACAATCATCTAGGGACTTGTGGCCATGCTCGTGTGAAGAATTTCAACAATTTAACTTAAGGAAACGACCTCATTAACATAGAGCTAAAGTCTGTGGGTAGACTGTGAGCATGTGTTCCATTTCCCAAAGAAAATGAATATTTGGGTTTGAAAATGGTCACATTAACAATGTTATTTAGGTGTCTAGACACCTTTAAAAACCAGGGTAAAAAAAGACATTGAGAGCCAACAGAATTTAATCTCTGAAATCTCTATTGAAAAAGGAACACATAAGCACTCTCAAATTTTCATCCTGTGCTTTATTTAGGATTGTGCCTGCTTTATTTTCATTTGGCATAAAACTGTTTATAGGCTGTGAACAATATGATCTAACTTTAAAGTGGCGCTGCTTCAAGTGGGGGATTGGAGCAGATGAGCTTCAGACATCCTTTCCAACCTAAATTATCCTATAACTCTGTTAGAAACGGTTTACGATAGACAGAAATAAGCCTTTTAAACACTGAAATTGGAGTGATTTCAACATGAACATACAATTGTTTGTTAAATCACCAGGAATTTTGGGGGAACAACCACCACAAAGCTCAGATTTTCCCAACTACCTAAAGGATTTACTGAAAACCGAGGATTTAAAGTGAATAAGGAGCTCAAAACTCATGTACATATCCACAAGTATCAGCCACAAAGAATATTCACCATATTCACAAATCACTGAAAATTCAGGAAGAGGATAAAATATTTAGGAGCGCTACAGTCCTGTCTTCATACAATCCGTCCTACTGAACTTGCCCACCTCAGCAAGCACTATTACATTGCAGGCATTTCACAGTGTAGTGTCCCACAAATACACAGATTTGGAATCATCTTCTAGCTCAAGCAATTGCTACAGTACTGGGGTATCAGGAAATTACGGAATTTACAGATGATCGGTGCTTGATTTTCAAAGACCCCGAATACTTGAACCAAGTTACTGGAAACAAGAGTGTAAGAATTTCTGCAAAGTCAGGTCCCCAGTCTTACATTTTTGAAGACATGCTCCAATCTTTCCCAACACATTCTTCTTTCCTTCTCCATTTTTCTCCATTTACAGTGACTGAATGCTTGAATGCTTTCCCTCTAGCAATTCAAAAGAAAGGACAATCCCCTTGGAGCATGAGACACAGAACCTATTAATAAGCAAATGGAAAGAGCTGGCATATATTCCTCATTGTTTAATTCGTCAGCCACTAGAGTCTGAAGCATTTCTCTCCAGGGTCTCAGCCATGTAGAGTCAGTGTGGGAGATGACTTAATGCTATTGTCTTGAGCAAACTATCTCAAACTCTCACACACAGCAAGGACTCACAGGATGAAGGCACTCATTTAAACAGACAGGTCTAGATTTTAGGGGAAACAAGCCTTTAATCCTATACATGCTGCCCACACCTGTGCAAGATTCAATTTTGTGGGTGAAAAGGAGTGCAGAGCTTTAGGGAAATGACACGCTCTGCAGAACTGATGAACTGTGCGAAGATGGCTGGTGAGAAGATCAAGCCCTTATCCCCAACTGGAAAACTATCACTTCAGCTTGGGCTTCTGGGGCTGTCTTAACCCTCTCCTCTCTCGAATCTGATCCTCCCCTCCTCCTGCAACACTGAGCAGCCTGAAGAGATTTCCAGTGAATCCTGCCTGATAGATACCTTCCTATCTACCTTTCTCTGCTTTGGACATAAAAGGGGGGACACTTTTGTATTGCATAAAATTTGCAGAATAATTTCCATTAGGAAAAAAAATAGAAAGGAGTTTCACTTATGGTGAAACTTTTTTTTTCCCCTCACACATCACAGATTTTGAATAAATACACCTAGGGCCTGATCAACAGAAACATCATTCACTGGGAAAGGTATGCTGGGTTGTAAGTCAGGCTCAAGGGGAGAGAAGCGGTGCTGATTGTACTCACCGAGTTCTGTATTTCTCCATCTTAGAAGCATTTTTACCTCCAGTGCCCCTGTACTGTTCTGCCAAGCAACAGGAAATATCGACACTGACACAACAAAATCAAAGTACAGGAACACACTTTCCTTTGAATTGAGCATACACAACTGTTGGGCCCAACAACACGTTGTATTATCTGAGGTTCGTCTTCTTTTCAACAGGTTGAATGCTTGAGCTTCGGTTCCTTACAGTCTCTTTGTAAGACTGTTGCATTCCTGCATCTAACACACCCAATTTGTTTATAGATACACCAGAAATTTTCTGGGGGGGAAGAAAAAAAAAAAGGAAAAAAAAAACCAAAACAACTATGCCCCACCCCCAAAAAAACCAAACCCAACAACCAACCCTCTGGATAATTTCCCTGGCAAACATTTCTCCCATATACTTGCTACGTCTCCCTAAAGCTTCTATCCTGGCTCTTCCTATCGTGTGAATTGTTGTGTATTTAAATTGCAGTCTGTGTGAGAATACTACTGGGTATATCCTGTACTTAAATCATTTACTTGTCTTTCATATTGACACTTTCTCAAATGCAATCCCATCACACAAGTGTTTCAGTGACATGTTGAATATATAACAGACTCCCTAGCGGACACTGGTCATTTTAATGTTGTGAACAGCTCGTCACACCTTTCATCCTCCTTCCACCTTGCTGCATTTGCTATTTCTACTGTATAAATTGGGGTGACCATAGAATGACAATAATCTCACATTGATGCACCACTTTTCATCCCACTGGATTCCTAAGTGATTTACAGATTTCACATATGATTCACTGCATCATTTCTGCGACAGAGCACAGGCTGAGCCAATGCTCATATTAGGTGAAGCTATCACCATTTGAAATTGCAGGATAGGTTTCAGAGAGAAAGAATGTGAGTAACCCCCTTAAAAAAATATGCCAGTCAAAATGCTTCTGAAGAAAATGCATTGGATTTTTTAAAATCCCAACTGCTAAGGACAATTTATAATTCATGCTCAAGCAAATCATGCTCTGGGCATCAGACAAGGAGGACAAAGCATTTAAGCTGTCAAGAGGTAGAGGCAGATAATGAAATGTATATACAAACAGCCAAAATATTGTGTGCGTGTGTGTTTTGTCAGTATGCTCTGTCTATATACACATATACACAGGCATTCAAACTATAATTTTATCAAAACTTTTATCATGTATCAAAACTTTATCACTTCAAGGTCAAGCCTTCACAGCAGACCCTGCAAAACAAAGCTACCTGTTTCACTACTGCTCTAATTTATTAGAATATCAAAAAAATAAACTCTTCCTCAAAAAATCAGCTCCACCAAAGCCCCCAATTTACTCTGCTTGGATACACTGAAATTCTTACGCTGTGAAGGGTAACCAATATGGACTATTACCAGCCTCAGAGATGACCATTCTGCTGGAAATCCCTGCTCTCATCTGGGGAAAACGCTTGAAAGCAAAGCTTTGTAAATGCTCTTAAAAATCAAGCTTAATTGAGCACATTGACTTCAGAGCTTCTCAGCAATGGCAGCACTTGAAAAGCAGACCAGAATTATCTTCTAATGTTGGGTTGTTACTGCTATGCTTCACCCAAAAGGTGACCTGTATTGGTGTATACAACACATCTTTTAATAGAAACCCGTGCACTGCATATACACAGATGCAGTCACTTGCCCAAACAGTAAGAAATTACAATTAATTTAACATGCTATTTTCCTGAAGGTTTACGAAGAACTACCTGAAACCTAGTCCAGAGTTAAGACAACAAACTCAAATCATATTCACTTATAACAGAAGAGCTTGTAAACTGCCTTGGGGGAACGCTAACTTAGGCATTACATGCATGTCATCAGCATAGTGGAAGTCAGCAGCCTTTAATGCACTTCAGATTTCCTCAGTGATCTCGATGTGCTGGCTTCATAAACCTTGGAACACGTAGATATTTTTAAGTCCCTCATTTCAACTTCTATGGTCAGCCAAAACAGGAAGAGTAATGAATGGCGACACTGCCCTTAAGAGGACCAAAGTTATTAGCCTAATGCATCGGGAGGAATGATGCATTAAGACATTAAGAATCAAAACAATCACATTAATGCTTGACAGCATAAGCAGGAAACAAAAGATGAGAGCTGTAACACAAACCATATGGCTTAATAACTAATCTCTCATTTAAGCATCGTTATTAAAACACCTCCTAAATGTTTGGGCCTTAACAGAACATCTCAGCATCATTATTTACATATTTATTCTTTTATTCCCCTGTCCCCCGCTCCTCTCCCTACTCTTTCTCCCCCTTTAAAAGTGCTTTTTTTTCTGAAAAGATCTTCAAACTGCTTCTCCTTTCACAAAGTCCAGATCCTACGTCAACCCAATTAAGCCTACACAGTCATAATAAATGAGGGTTGTCAGTTAGTCTCACTTGAGACACAAACTGTAGCTAATATTACTCAATATGCAGATGTTTTCTGTCTCTTTCCATTGGAAAAAAAAAAAATTATTCAAATGGATTAATGATAAATTGCTATTAATATGAAGAGGATATGCTACAGAATGACACAAGGTTGCAGAAATGTCAAGTGGAGGAGATGTGTATGAACAATGAAGTCCTCTTAACATGCTGATGTGTTTCAATAATTTATATATTGTTGCGTTTCTGGACCACACCAGCTCTCCCTTAACAACAACAACAAAAAACCCACCAAGCCAACAAACAAAAGTAGGTTGCATAAAAATGTTAGGCCCTCATACAGCGGCTCCAGGAGATTCTCAGCTTGTAGATGATGCTCAGATGGATACCAGCTGGGGATCTGTCAGAGGGAGACTTTCCAGTGAGAATTGTTGGGCTCATTTTCAACTCTTACAGAAGTTGCTGGGAGTTAGGAGTACTTTAAATTCCTGAAAATCAGATTACACCTGATTCTGGAAAGCAAAGTGGCTGGAGTATAAATTCAGTGGCTGTAGCTCAAATGACTTCAGTGCAGTTACCTTTACATCAATTAAAAAATTGTCTCCAATGTATTTTTTAAAGATAGTTATCCCCAGTATTATCAACATCAATTTGAAGTATCAAAAGTTACTTAAATGCTTCCAAAAAAATCAGCATTTGTTTTCCTCAGTCCTTGAAATAGTCTTTCTGTGAATTTGTTTGAAAATTATACTTTTGTTTTATGCTCCTCTTTCTACAGCTTTCCCTGTTTTTATGTATTTATTTCACAGATTGAAGCAGAGTGCTAATGGCAGAAAATTTGGAGCTGAATTTTAAGCATTTCAAAGCTTGGGAAAGCATTCAAATCCTGAGTCAAGGACTTATCTTCAAAATAGAGAATTTATGTTTGAACAACACATGCAGAAAGAAACCACCAAAACGTAGGTCTGGAAAAGCACTTCAAGAAATCTTTTAATACAATACCTTTAAATTTATTTTTAATTGAAGAAAATAGCTTTTTGGAGGAGCTGGAGGGAGGTAGGAGGAAGACACATATACCATCTCGCATTGCACTATTGGCCAAGATTAGGGCTTAAATGCAAGTAATTTAGAGTCCTGCAAGTTTTCCAGAAAAAGAGAATCCAAAAGTACCTTTAGAGTTTGCTTCCTCCTCAAGTACCAGTGGCTGCATTTTGTGCTTTAACAAACACAAATTCCTACTGAGCTGCTATATAAATGCTAATGATTATGATCATTCTTTTCTTTGTTTCCCCCTCCCTTACATTTAAAGATTTTTGCAGTGTAACTGAATGCACTGATTTATCTACGTTAGAGCCAATGTTAAACCGAAGACATAATACTGTTTTCATTCAAGAACAGTTTGCTGGAAAGCATCCAGAGTTTGAAATTTTGATGATGGGTGGGTTTTTTTCCTCTGATTTTTTTTCTGCTTTGTTTTCAAAGCAATTTAATAGAGGTTGAAATGCTATAGAAAAATTGAAGTTTCAATAGAAATGAGCATAAAAAAAAATTCTCCTATATTTAACTAGTCTTAGCATGAAAGCAGATATGCTAAATGTTGAAATTCCAATTATATCTGCTGTTACACAAAACAATAATATATTTTAACAAAAGCTTACTTCTACCAATCAAGTTGTTTTAAATGAGATTACAGTAACTACCTTGGGCTGATACTCCTATTACTGAATTAGAGTTCTTCAGAATGAAAGCAGGGGTTATCAGAGCTGCAGTAGATTCTGTCATCTCTGGATTAGACATCAGGAGAGGCATGTAAAATCAACCAGCAATTTTTTTTTTTTAATTTCTTCATGCTATTCAGTATATTTATGTTCTGCACATTTGTTACTACAATAAGTGATCTGTCTTTCAATATTTTAGGCTGCTTTTGTGGATTTGAATACAGATATTGACCAACTAAGAATACAAAATGTTATTCGAGGTTCTAAAATTGAGATACTGTAAATCTGGTTTTGATCTTAAGTTACAATGGTGTCAACTGTAGCAGTTTCAGTAGTGTAAATTCATTTACTTCAGGCACAAGGACAAAGGGGGACAAAGTCCTATAGCAAATGAATTTGAAAGTTATCCCCTGGATCGTGGACTTCTACACTACTTAGTATCACCTGTGCCTTGGTGAAGCTTAACAAAACAAGCTTCCTCACTGCTTTCTGCATTCATAGACGCAGAAAAGAAAGAATGAAAAGAAAAGCACAGAGGAATTATGGTTCCAGACTGTGTAAGAAAATCCAGAGAAGTTTGGGTTATTTTATTTAATTTTTTATTCACTCATTTTGCATCCTCTGCTTGGAAAGAGTTGGCTAAGTATGTCAGTTTCCTGCCTTAATTGGAGTCTCTGTCTACTGAGATCTACAGTAAGTAATAAATAGATTCTCACCTACCTACTTTCTGAAGCTATTCAAAGCCCACCTGGGCTACTGATGTTCTTGCTTACAATGGAGAATAGAGAAGGAGCTGAAGGATTTGACACTGCCTGAAACAGACACTTAATAAATAGTGTTCTCTTGAAATGATTAAAACCAGCTGGCCTCAGTGAAACAGTGTAGAATTTAACTTGGGAGAATGAAATAAAGATAAAGTCAGAATAAATTCATCTTCTGCTTCCCAGCCTTGCTTTCCTCATCCCGCTCCCTTCCCCCAGGGCAGCAAACCTGTTTTTCATAACTGCAAAGAGAAAGGCGGGGTGGGGATGGGGGGGGGGAATCCAGGAATTCCTACTAAAAGAAATCAGCCAAATTTAAACTGTTCCAAAAACCATGAAAACCATTTGAAAATCTTCTGTGTCTCCAAGAGACTAGTAATTCCCAACATTTGGCTGCTTAGCTTCAAAAATTGAGAACAGGGGGGAAAAAAAAAGGAAAAAGGAAAATTTAAAACACAGGAACAAGATTTCCAGTCATGAGTAATGATTTTCAGGGACCCAGACTGAAATACACTGAAAAACACCTGCCTTACTGATAACTGATTCCCTTTAAGGTATGTCAAACCGGACTGCCTGGAACAGATTCACCTACAGTGAAATTTTTCACTTTGAAAAAAATCCTAGCTCCCAGATTTTTCCATTAAAATAACATCAATCTTTTTTACCCCTAATGGAGTCACAAAGTGTTTCAGAACCAGTGCCTAAGGGAACCTCTATGCTCAAGTGAGGTCCAGCTGCCACTTGGGTGACAGGCGGCAGCTGCTCAGCCCATTTAGCAGATCGGAGTATTTCAGCCAAGTGGAAGTGCAGGGAAAAACGAAGAACATAGAATACTAATAACTAGCATAAAGTTTCACCAGCATGACAGGTCCAGTATCCACACCCATGAAAAGGTTTATAAGTTCTTCAATATCCACATGGTTCATGCTTTCCTCGATTGAAATAACGCCTCTCTAAGCCTCCCGCCCATAACCACACTTGTATATCCAGCACCAGTTCAACAGATACTCTTTCTAGAGATGGTTTGACATGGTACATGATGTAAACCCTACTGGGACACCAACACTTCAGTGTTCTGCAAGAGCTTCTGTCAGTAAGACACGAGCACTGAAATGAACCTCATACACTCCAACCGCTGCTGGCCTGCCATCTTTTACCCCCGTACTGATCCCTTCAACGTGTGACAGAACACTACTAACAGCGGCCCCGCTAAGGAAAGGCTGACTATGGCTATATCTGAGGAAATCAGTGCAGGCAGTGCAACAAGATCAAACCAAACCTAAGCTTTTTTTTTTTTTTTCATTCAGGCTTACAGGAATACTCACCTTCCTAATCAGGAGCTAAATATGTATAACAGAGATGACAAACGAAATCTGGAGAACACACCTAAAAGCTACTGCACAGTTAAAGAAATTTAAAGAGCTACGGCCTGAAGGATTTTCTGTATATGAGGTTTCTGTCCAAGACTAGGAGGCAGCAAGTTGTTTTTCAGACAGAATAGAGTAAAAAAGAAAAATAATATTCTTAGAAGTTTCAGTGCTCTAGAAGCTCATTTGTCATGCAACACATGATAACTGACTTGAAGAAATGCAGGCACTGGCTAAAAAAAAAAAATAAAGCATTAATTTTTGAGCTTGTGTTCAGAGGTCATAAGCCTGAGGTTGAAAGGTAGTGGAAGAACATTAACACACGCAGACAGGGAGGGAAAGATTCTGATCTTTCTTACAGCGATATAAAGCTAGAATGATTCCTCTGATAATTTAGCAGTAAGTAATATATCGTACATGGATCTCTTTATGAAAGTTGTTTCAAAAATTTCAGAAGTTGCAGGCCTCAACTAGGATCTCTGACAATGACACCTTGAATACGTCTCATTCACAGGGCACTGGATTTTTTTTTTTTTTTTTTTTACCCCAAGACAGCAGTGAAAATTATGCAGCCAATTCTACGGCTGAAAGAAGCAGATCTGGAATGGAAATTCCTACTAGTTTGTAAGGGGAAAATGATTTTTTTTTCATTATTTTTTAAGGAAGTATTATTTGTATAGAGAAAACAATCTATCTTATTAAGGTTGAAAGACATTAATAGGCTAGTGCCAAATCCAAAATGAACCTGAGTTTTTGCAATTATTTTTGCACTGAAGTCTTCCTTTAAAAAGTTTTTAGTACCTGACCTGTTTGCAACTGAAGTTTAGATTTTGACAAAATTGCTTCTTCTAAACAGAAAACATTTCCCCCAAAATTGACTACATCACCTAAGCACAATCAACTTGCAGTGTAGTCTGCACCTCTGAGCCTTTTATGCTACAGCAGTAGCAGCATATGGCACCCCCTCATATTAGACATGTATGTCCCGGTACTGTGGGAGATTACTTTCTATTAAATAACTCCATTTCCCTTACAAATTTCCCTTTTTTCTTAAAAAGTTCATTTGTTTTGAAAATCTGTGCTTCAAAATTGCAGTCACTTAGGGACCTAAATATCACTGATTTTCAGTAGACTACAGTTTTCAAAATGACACCAAAATTGGCACTACCTTAAAATCTTTATTAGCATTCCTACCTATTTTACAAGCCTAATCATTAGTAACTTTTTTACATGGAAAAGCTATGCTAGCATAAGCCAATGGATGACTCTTAATAATTACACTAATATAAATCTCCCCATGGAATCTATTCTTCCAGTATGACTCTTTTATGGATCTTCTAGGAGCGTACATGCAAAGAAATTGCACCTCTCTAGTTGTACTGGTAAAAACTTTCTAGCAGAAAAGTTTAATTAAGTAAAATCCTCCAAATTCACTCTTATGTGGAGAGGATAAGTAGGAGAAAAGTACATCAATAACACGCTACCACGTCCTCTTTTAAAGGAGATTGTAACGTAAACCCGGAATGTCCATCGAGGTGGATTAGACTACAAGGAGTCCAGCAGCTTGTTTGGAAATGCCTACAAAAAAGGGGAATCTAGACATCATTTAAGATTTTGCATTTTGTCGCAGTCAGCATTTCTATACAGGAATGTAACTTCCCAGTTAGTCCTCCCATCCCCACTTTTCCCACTCACAAAATCCATGGTGAGAATGCTCAGCAACAGCAAGAAAAATCAAATCCCATCCATGCATTCGCAGAGCAAAGGCAGTAATTCAAGGGAAGACAGACACTTAAGCGAGGTCAATGGCTGGCGATAGCCTGATGCACCCGTACAAAAAAGCTGGACAGCATTTCCACAATCTTGAACAGCCAGATGAAGCGATAAACCTATGGAGTATCATTTTATGTCTGGCAGTACACAGTGCCCCACTGGTCTTCCTTTCCCTGCCTACGCCAACCCTGCTTTTGCCAGGATAATGCTTTCCCAGGTATTCCAACGTTCTTTGCTTGATCCAAAGATAATAGTATATGGAAAAGAAAGAGTAGAGATCATCCTCTCTTTTTTTCATAGTCATAAACAGGAAGTATGTTTTATAATCTGATGTATTGTCCTACTTAGATAACAGAAAGTATGTGCGTTTTTCCCTTTTCTTTCTAGAAGCACAAGTTAACTATCTGCCAGAATGATGCATTTTATACAAAGACTAATAAAAAGGGGGTTTTTTTCTTTGTGTGTAATATGAAGGTTATTTTAAGATACTTTTCTGAAGAGAAACTGTTTCTTTAAGTTACCCAGCCTGCTGTTTGTTGGGGAAGTCCTGTGTGTTTTTTGCAATTACATGGTAAGCATGATTTAAAACCAGAAAACTTCTCAGAAAACACTAAGTTTATTTGGACAAAGGGCCCCACTTAGCTCCTTTAGCTCTGTCTCCCAGTTAAGCAGGGTTGTTATCTAAAAAGAACAAAACACCAATACTAATTTTTACTGCAACCACCAGGATTTAGACTTCCAGTTGCATTCATTTTATTAGGAACTGGGTGATCAAATTCCTTGGACAACATGGGACATACTGAAAGCAACATTTTCACTGAATTATAACGAGACTAAAAATCCCAGTTGGTGAAAGTAAAATACTTGTAAAGAACATGTCACCTCCTCAGCTGCAGCGGTTGGTTGAAATGGTCTTTAAAAGCTCGCTTCCGCAGCCAGTTAACAAAACGACACCTTCAGCCCACGATTCACAGAAGTCTGTGTTGGTGCTGAAGTCTATGGTTCAACTTCTGCCAACCACCTGCTAGAGCAGTTTCTTTTCACAAGAACTCTCTGATCGTTAGCTTTGTTAGTCTAGGGGCAAATTTATGACCCAGGGCCTTCATTATGCACCACTGTTCATGAAGTTTCATCTTTTAAGGTTAAAGCTAATAGTCAAAGAATTGAACCACAAGACAGACTAGGATCAGGTCCTAAACATTTATGTTTTCATTTCATTTGAATAAAACAATGCTCAGCTCTGCAAAAATCTCTTTCTTCTGTAGCTTTTAAAGCCGCGTGTAGGACAGAGGTCCTGTCTTTATGTCATAGATAGGGAACTGGAGGCAGCGAGCTGCACAATGACCTGTCCAAAGTCTGACGGGAAGCTTGTAAAAGAAGCAGAAGTAGATTCTGACAGATCCACATTCCAGTTCTCTCCACCAGCTCAGGCAGAATCCAACAGTGTTTAAAGTCTTTGGAATATCATAAATACACAGATGAAATGGTGGTCTCATTGCATTAAGAACTGAACAAGCACTGGGAGAGAGCATCCATGTCCTGAAAAACAAGGCTCCAAACAAACAGAGAGGAAAGGGGAAAACAGAGGCAGATAACGGGGCGGAGAGCATTGGTCAACAGGAGATATGGAACAGAAATGAACCTCCTCTATCCACTGCTTCATCAAAATGGAAGCAATCCAGTCTGAGGCCCATCTGACTCACTAAGGGCGAGTCAAAAAAGAAAGGAAAAAAAGCAAAAAAGAAAAAAAACCCACAAAACTCTCTGAAACAACAGACAGTTCAAAGAAAAACCACCAAAAAAACCTTCTAAACAAGAGCCATGACAGAGCCCTCACTAGGGATGGTGTGAACAGTGCAGCTGCCCCAGCAACAGGGTAGACCTCCCACACCTGACGTGTTGCAGAGCTTACAAATGCTCCACAAGGCTATCAAGAGACTGCAAATCATGGTGCCAGCAATGCTTAGCCCGACAGGAGTAAGCCCCCTGACATGCCATTAACGGTATGAAATTAGAACACAAGCCTTGATTTATGGAGGCTGGATGATTCCATGTCACTCACTCACTGTAAATCGATTAGGAGACAGCGAGGTCCTATTAGAGAGTTGTCATATTCACGCAGTATTTATTGCCTGATCTCACACAAGCACGCAGAGAGACCATTAATTGGGATCAGCCTTCCCCGGGACAAGAAGCCCCCCGTGCAATGGAGTCACCACAACTCCCAAACAGGGGGATGGGACACATGGAAGAGATGCGCACCAAGGTGGGACCTACAGACAGGAGGGCTTGGGTAACACAAGACGCTTTAGATTTCATTGGTAATTAGCGACAAGGTTCTAATTGCCTTCGGTAGGCTTTGAATCAGGCTGAGTGGGTAGATAGCTGGCAGTTCCCCAGAGCCAAAAACCTGAAATAGTCACTGTAAGGTGGATTCACAGCATGGGTAGTACATTTCTGCTTATGGGGAGAAGCGTTTCAAACCCTCCTGCATTTCCCATGTGTTCTACCTATTTACCGATCTGCGCGAGGACCAAGACGAGCCGCACAGGGCTTTTCATCTTCAAAGAATTTTGCAAACCTGCATGTCTTTGCCACTGCTACAGAAGGGTAATTACCGTAAAGCAGACAGCATGGATTTGTTTAAGTGAGAGAAGATTCTCAGTCTAATTTTAGGGATTTGAACAGAAGGCGACACTCCAGCTGGGAGAAGATTTCCACCGAAAAGAATTTTTTGATGAAAACCAGAGGGTGAGGGGGGAGTTTCGCAACATTATTTCCCTCCTTTTCCTAACCTGCTCAGGGAAATACACATGGGACACTCATTGGTAACAGCCATTATCACTGAGGGAACCGTGATGGTCCCTGCAAAGGCTGTCAGCAGAATCTGAACCAAAGACCTTCTGGAACAAATAGAGATCTCTACCGGGGAGTTTAAAAGGAATCTAGTGGGCTAGTCGGTACGGTGAGAGAGAAGACACTTTGAGAGTTGTTTACATGAGTGGATCTACATGTTGGCCTCAAAGAAGGGGACTCTTTGGGATACTGAACACAACCTTAGCACCTTAATAATTCCCTTCGTATTTGTGAGCAGCCCAGCACAGTGTAGCTGGGAGTTGCTGTTGCCTTAACCTGAGGCGAAAAGAAAAGGTCCTCAACCTGCTGAAATATGTATCCTTCCCCTCCTCCAAAGGAACAAGACTAAGAGAATCTACCTGAGATTTCTGGTTGGGGTTTTGTTTAGTTTGATTTTTTTAATGGAAGGCAGGTATTTGGCAGAAATTTTCACTTAGTCCAAAATGCAATTTTCTGAGAGAAAGAGTTAAAAAGCAGGGTGGATTTGATCAGCCTTAGTTCTAATTCACCTGCACCACAAATAATGAGATATGTCCTCCCTTTAAGGACAACAAAAAGGTAGAAAATTATCTAGCGAAGGCAGGACATTTATTCATTTTAAATCACAAGTCAGAGCTCTCTGGAATGCACGTTTAAACTGGAAAAGAAAAAAAAAAAGTAATCACTGAAGGTTTGCAAAATATTTCAAAACTCAGAGTTACTCTTAGAATTGATCTTCTAGGAATAACTAAACTAGCAGGAAATGCACAGAGGAAAGACTGGACAGAATTCTCCCCCTCCCTTTTACACATACTGCAGCAACACACGCTCCCATGTGCTCCGTTCTCCCTCTGTTTGGAATGCACACCGAGAAGAAACGAGACAACGGACCTGGGGCTAATGTCCCTCGGTGCCCATCCAGCTCTGTTCCAACTCAAAAAAAAAAAGAATTTGAGTTGCTCAAGAAACCCAAACGAGTATTTATAACTTCCTGACAGACTGGATTGCATGAAGCTTTAAGATCACTGTAAAGTCTGCCTTCCCTCCTTTCTCTCCCTCTCTCCTTCTAGACGATAAAACTTGTAACTCTTCAGGGACAGCCATTTCTCCCCCAGATCCAGAATCAATGCCTGGTATCTGAAGACAACCTTCGCTTTTAACACCACCTCGTTGTCAGCGTCTCGAGCTGTCAAATCACTCTCTTCCCCTCCCGTGGCCAGCTCAAGGCTCTGTTCCATTAGCGAGTGTTTCTTGAGCAGCCCTGATTTAGAAGATAATGGAAGGCACGAGAGGAAAGCCTTCCAAGTGGTAGGTTTCAGTGATAGAATAAGCATGAATCCTGGCAAAAGCCATGGTGGGACTGCCAAGAAATTCTATATGATGCAGGTGCAAATAGTTTTTTAAATTCAGACTCATTAAAATATGTATTTTGCAAAACGAATTAAATTAAAACATCTGGGAACTAGGGGAAAAGGCTAGGGGCTTGAGAGGAGAACAGGGCTACGCATGTGCATACATACACACACACACAATTACTTTGTTTCCAGTTAAAAAGTGGATTTGAAGGCCCCGGACTTCATCAGGATCCATAATTGTGGGAAAGTAACCTGAAGATGCCAAACAACAGGAAATTACCAGAAGAATCTGTCAGCACAATCAGCTGCTATTTTCATTGTTCTTTGGCAAATTTATACACAGTCGGGAACACCTGGGCTGGCACGCAGCCCGGGTTTGACTAATTGCCAGGGGAGAGGAGCAGTCATTTGTCTTCAGTGGGGTTTCCTACGCTCGCTCCTCAAAACATGTGGTTTCACTTTTCCCCTCTCTCTGCAGGAAATGGCAGGACAGTGAAACGCAGAATAAATGAGTTCGATTCCAAGAGGTTGCCTCCTCAGAGGCCACTCCAAAAATAACTGTCTTGTGAGAGGCTGTTAATAACCAAGATTCTATATACTGTCTTCAGCAAACAACATTTCAAAGGCACAGTGTTCCTTTTCTCCCCAGACCCTATGTACATTAAAAACATTGTGGGGGGAAGAAAAGGAAGGGAGGGAGAGAAGGAAGAACCTCAGCAGTTAAGAGTCCTGTATATTTTTGTGGGGAATTCACGCTCTCTTCAAACTGCCTTGCAAAATCCAACGCACCTCAAGGAAGTTGCTTGCATTTTCCTTCAGGGCTGAGCAAAATACTGCTACATTTTTCCAACATTATTTCAGGATGAGCAAGCATTTGTTAAACAGCTCTGCCAACCTCTGTGGTCATTTCTTGAGGCATTCCCCTTAATTTTATCTCAAGGATGTCTCTCTCTCCATCTCGTGCCTCCCATGCCCTTTGAGAACTTGGCATACCTGATCGCAATGGGACCACACCAATTTACAACAGGCAATCGTTTATTCCCAAGAAATTCAGGCACAATCCCACCAGCAGTTACCAGCATGGAGCTAGTCTTTTGATTACGCACAATAACAAGGGATATCCTAAGATCTGTAAAAGCAAGGCCGTAATTTCTATGCATTGCATTTCAAGGACCCATTTCGAACTCGCTAACTATTCGAAACAGGTATTTGGTGCATGTGTGTCATATTAAAAAAGCAAGTCCATTTCCAAATGCAAGTTTTGAAACAGATTTTAAAGCTATGTGACAGACAACAGAAGAGTCCCAGCAATCACCTGCATTATAGCTTTATCTCTGCCGAGACGTTGTTTTTGACATTGTAAGACTGCACTTTAAAAGATCACCTCTTTACAAGAACCACCTGTCTAAAGCGACAGCTTTTTCCTTTAACCTCAGAACATATTTTTAAGGTTAACATACCACTAAAAAAAAAATTTGCCCCCTCCTCCCATTACCACTGATTCTTAGCAAATCCAGGCTATGATATCCCCTCCATGTAGTAAAAGCATGTTTTATGTATTTCTCTTTTAAACCTGGGGTACTTTCTAATTTAAATTGCATAGTATTTTACCATTTTGGATGGTGTTATGTCACAGCAGCAGCATGTTTTATACTGAAGTGTATATCTGCATTTGGTACATTTGCACCTGCATCTTGTCCAAATCCTACAATGATTTAGCATCTTGGCACTCTGACAGTATAGAATCAACTAAAAAAAAAAAAAAAAACCCAAACCCTAAAAAAACATTTAAAACATACAGCAGATGATCATTAGGGTGAGTGAAGGAGCTAAAGGAACATTTGGGTTTCATTTGGTTTCAGTTGCAGACTCCTTAGCAGGGTAGAACTAAACTGTAATTCTAAACTGACCCACCTTTTCTTTCCTTTCCTCAACAAAAGGTGAAAAATGTGATAGAACATTTTACAATATGCAGCACATCGGTTATACTGCAGCACTGATAGAGTTCAGACTTGGCTTATTTTCTCTATGGCTGAGATGTTTTGACATGTTTATTTGTTTAATTTGTTTATTTTGACTGGCTCTGATTATAATTGGCAGCAATGAGCAGAATTAACATTAGGCAGTGTCTTAGACTTGTCGATTACAATAATGCAAAAGGCATGTGAAGACAAATTCTCCAAAGAAGTGACAATAGCTAGAGTTTGGTCCAGCTGCATTGTGGCTTTGCTAATACGTGGAGAACAAGTGGCAGAATAGTACTGGAACTACATGCTTCCCACTGATTTCAATGACATAGGATCAGACCCTTAAACAGTTGAAAACACATCATCTTTTAAAATCAGAAAATTTCATCCTAGTTACCCAGAAAGCAACAATCCAACCCACACTGACGTAAAAGGAGTATCCTCCAAATCAACAGGTTTTGAATCAGAACCTGTGCATGAATATTACAGAATATGCAAAGTGCATTTACCCTTAGATGCAAGGTACGCTTGCAGTCGTTTCAGTGTTCCTGACAGTAAAGAAAGGGCCCATCATCTTTCAGAACGAGACGCTCCGTTTGTTCTTTGGAGTTCAGTCATGCCAGGCAATGAAGACTCTCATCGACTTCACTTTGCTAAGACCTTCATCGTCATTGTTACTTTCTTGCACTAGAACAATGTTTTTTAGAGTAACAAACTTTTCTGGGTTTTTTGTTCTTAATTGTAGTCACTGAAATGTAACAAGAGTTAGGAAGGAGGGAGGAATCTATTCAAGACAGGCACTGTAAAGCATTTTCTTCAAGCCATAGTAATCCAAATGTTTTGCTTCAGTTCAGTTTTAAACAGCCTGTATTTAAACTGACAAAACCAAGAATATTTTCTGAGCTGCTGCATCCTTCACACAGGCTACTCTGCCATGATATTGCAGCCCATATGTTCCACAATATCACACTTCTCCGCGCTACCTAGGTAAACGATAATGCTAACAAATCCCCTTCTGTGCATGTAGACAATGCAGCATGTGGGTGATAAATCTGGACCCAATTGACAGAGTTTACTTTCCATATCTTAAGGTGCTCTGCATAGGTGAAGACACCTTATCCCCTGTAAGTTTCTCTCCTGCTCGCTACCCCAAAACACTGGTTCAGGCCTGAAGTCACGGCCACATTTTAGCATCAGCAGATATTAAAATGAAAATGCTGTCAGAACACTGCACTGCTACACTACCGAGCAACTAAATCATTCCCTGAACTACTGAACCTTAAAACACCATCCTTAACCTCTACCAGTTAAAGACCAAGACCAAATATTCAATCCAGACCTTTCCCATGATTCCAAAAAGACTCCACAGACTCCAGCTGCGAAATCCAGATTCTAATGCGCATTTCCAAGAGCCTGACATTTTTTAATTCCGAGTCCAAACATCTTTACAGAGCAGTAGGTATCCAGGCCAGATGTCGATTTCTTCTTCCTTCTCAAAAGGAACATTCAGATCTGAGATCATCAGAGATAAACTTATGACACTTCACCTGCAAATCCCAGAGAACTCTAAAAGGGGAGGGAAAAGAAAATAATCCCAGTTTTTCAAGACAAGAATCTGAGGCACAAAGGAAAAAACCCTGATGTCAAACATAAGAAAGGACCACAGAATTCAATTGTATGTTTCTTAGTTTTTATTAGATTATTCTTTTTCTTTTCCTAGAAATAGGCATTACCACTAGGCAAGTTTGCTGCTGCCTAGTGGTAATACAAAGCCTAGTGGTGAATATAAAGGAAAACTACCAGTCAAGTAACCAAGCTGTTTAAATATGAAGACGACAATCCATGTCCCAGAGAATGTGGTAATTCCATGGACAAGATAAAGCAAATGAAAGCTTTAAGCAAGTGCCCAGATCACATCTGTATTTGCCATATTAAACAGAGGTAGTTTTTATGCAAAACCTCTCCAAGAAAAGCAAATCATCTACATATTCCACCACTAATTATCCAGGAAAAGTAAAGATGCTGCTTTCCTCATATTTTCAACAAAATATTTTCGCAGTGTGCAGCATGTCACATTATTATGTGTGAGACCATATGTGTGGCAGTGCAGGGGGCCAAGTTAAGGTTCTCACGTTCACACCAAGTGCTACGGAGAGTTCACCACATTGAAAGGGTTTGCTTTTGATACCTTTGCTCACTTGCTTTGTACTTTTCAATTATTTAAAAGCGATTTGAACATGCATCCCCTCTGCCAAGCCCTGTCTTCAGTTTTGAGGTCTCTCCAACAATTGTTTAAAATACCAACAACACCTGGAACTACACTAAAGCAGAGTGCGTGGTTGTGCTCATTTACGCTGACTTACTCTCCGAGTCAGTGCAATGGCAGTTGCAGCAGAAGGCAACAGACCAGAATACAACCGAAAGGAAAATCAAAGCACGTTAGACTCAAAAGCCAAAAACTGCAAAAATATCAAGAATTTATTCTCATACTAATAGGACAGAAAAATCAAGCCTGACTGAGGAAATGTCCTTTTTTCTTTTTTTTCAATGGAATTGTACGCATTTGGAGTTAAAGAAACAAAAACTATAGCTTATCACAATTTTTGTGTATTTTTATGATAATCACTTTTTTTTTCAGAAATTCTTGTACTTAATGGTTAGCTTGTTAGATATTAGATACAAAATATAACTTACAGAAAAAAAAACCAACAAACTTTTACATATAATCCACTGTCTTAAATGGAATTTAATTAGTGAGTAGCTCTCAGGGCAGTTCTTTGCACTGGGGGCAGTTTCATCATAATAGTGAAACAGAACACTTCAATTATGAGGTCAATATTGCATCATTTGTACTGTACTGGTACTATCACTGCACTTATCAACCACAAAAGGAGTTGCTCCTCTCTTGGAGCATAATGCCTGCGGTACTTAAGGAGGGCACAGATTACAAACACACACTGAGTGCAGCAAGAAGAACCTGAGAACCAAAATTCGTTCTTAAAAAAAAAAAACAAAACAAAACAAAAAACAAAAAGCAACCCTCAAACTTTGACAAGTAAACACACTGCAGAATTTGGAGACTAGTAGAGTGAAATAATTCATCCTGGCAAATTATTTGCCTAGCTCTGCTATTTGCCCAGGAGCACGCTGTCAATGCTTACATGGTAAAGAAATCTTAACTGGCTTCAAACAAGACAGAAATCTTATTTTATTGATATCACAGAACACGTCGGGCTACAGTGGTTAACAGTGAATAGCATCACAGTGAAAAACTGTGGAATTACATGGCAGCTAGGTTTCTTATTCAACAATTATCACTAGTTTGTATAACTGGAAGATAAACTACATTAGAAAACAAGACACTATTATACCCTTGATCTCATACCTAATACACATACTACTAAATCCCCAACAAAAGGACATGTATATTTATGTTAAGATCATGCTTGCTCATAAAGTTAATGCAACAATACAGTTTCAGAGTGTATAGTTACCATGAACCTCCGCTCATTTCAGCTTATGTACAAACACTGCGTGGACAGTGTAATTGTAATGGTGGAAGCCATCTGTTAAGAGCCCTGAAGGCACAGTATTTTTCTTTAGGCATAGAGGAGATATCTTCCCTTACTCAGCCTGTGAACAGAACTCTATTTTTTCTGAAAGCATTGTACCTAAGGCAGAAAAGCCAAGGAAAGCATGGCCATCCATTCCCACATCTCCAGCAAGAGCTCTGTAGAGATTAACACTGAAGCAGATGTGCCATCCTCCTAGGTCTGGACTGAGCCCTCCTACACAAGCACAGCAACCTCTGCACACTATATTTGAGATTGAAAACACAGCTAAAGATTCTCAGTGCCTCATACATCAGTTGCCTGACAGAAACAGATCTGCCTGATTTTAAGGCTGCCTTCTTTCCTTGTTTTGGATATTAAGCCTTTTGAAGGGTCTCGGATTCAGTACCTATAATCAAGGGTTACTGTTGAAAATCTTGGCCTGTGGTCTCTGGCTAGAGCATAACTATTGCTACTAAAAGACTTTAGACCCTCACAAAATCTGACTGCTACAGTCTCCCAAACTGGACAGACTTAATCAAGTAACTGACACTGATATCAAGATGGTTCACATGTAAGCGGATATACAGTTAGGACCACTATGCCAGCCAAACCCTCTACAGCTTGCTCGTCTGCCAGTCAGTAGGACTTTTCTGAACAAGGTGAGCAGGTTTTGGCCTCATGGTGCAGAACAAGATCACCAGCTGTGTGCATTCGGTTTAAATATTCAGCCAATCTTTCAGTGAAGATTCATTTGTCACGTCCCTTGGCACTTTCTAGTCTAATTATTGAAGGCTATACATCCCCCCCTCCCCACCCAAGAGTCTATTGTTTTTAAAGTGATAGCATACAGCTCAATCTAAATAAAGAAAAATCACAAGATGATCTCAGTTGCAAGTAATTGTGGAAATAGGCAGAATTTTCCACTTCTAGCCTGCACTTCTGTAGATCAGGGATAAGAGATAATGGCCTCAGGCCTACACAGAAGATGTATCGCACAGACAGCTTTTGCTCTCTAGCGGACAGTGCTGAAGTCCACCTGAAGACAAAATTGGGAATACCCTCTTGACTCTCGTGACAGAACAGCTTGGAAGATGTACGTGCCTCAGTAGAGAGATTCCTTCCAGGGCAGTTGCAGGAAAGGTATTTCTCACATTGTTCATGCTTTTGATTCTCAAATATACACTATGGTATTTTGCCACTCCACAGCATCTTTCGGCAAGCTGTGCTTTAAACTCCCTTCACATATGACCTTCTAAAAAACCAAGCAAACAAACAAAAATCCCAGCACATGCTCAGTCATCTTACTCATACAGCACCATCATGGTCCAGGTTTTCTACAGATTTTTCACAAAACCGAGTCATGAGCATCCCCATTTTACAGGTGGGAAACTGAGGTTGGGCAAAGAGACAGGTGAGCAAAGAGACACCCCCCAAGGTCATATCTTAAATTGCTGATGAGTTGGAAATGCATCCTTTCCCTCAACACATGAAATGACAGCCCTTTCCAAACAATTCTACATGTGCAAAGGGGATAAAATACCTATAAGAAAATTTGTTCTACTGGTGAGCTTCCCAGGGGGGTTTGAATGACAGAGCGTACAACACCTTGACAGTGTCTATTTAAACAAAGGAAGCACATTGTACATGTCTCAGACATTTCTCCATAGAGTTCAAGGCAGCAAAGGTCACTGTATACTATACCTTTAAATAAAGTAACCAAGATAAAGGGGAGAAACCTAAACTAGAGACTGTCAGTTGCGAGACGAGAGGGCTCTGTAGGTAGCTGTCTGTTGCCATCTAGTGGACAAAAAAATATATGCCAAAATCAGAGCGGTGAGTAAGGGTCCAGAGTCCCCTTCCCAAGAAAATTCAGTAGCTTTCCTTTTGGATTATCTCTGAACTCCTATTCCGCTATGTTATCAGCTGCTTGTTGTTTGCTTTTAAGATAAAGAGATTTTTTTCTTGTTGGCTGAAAAATCCAGTGAAAGAATAGCTTGGATCAAATCTAGAATTCCTGTAATTAGTTTGAAAGACAGGCTGCGAGGAAGAAGGGGGAGGGATGAAGAAGAAGGAGAAAGCAGATGAAACTCTTGCGCCAAATGGCAAACAAAGGGTTTGCTTTGCAATTTCATGGATCAAGCAGTGGTCAAGGGGTGAAAACCCTAACTGAAAAATTTTAAATGGCACTAAATGTACATACACTAGAAAGCTGGCTAGAAGTTTTCTTTTGTCATAACAGTTGTGATTCAAGTTACCTCCTGGCTCTTCCTCTCCTGTTACAGTTTACCCAGGGATGAAAGTGTTTAGCGTAATTTATGCAATGCCAAGCCATGGGACTATGTTGACTAATTCTGTAAAATAGGAGCTTTTTATGCCTGGCAGCCCTTTTCAAGTCACCAGTTCACCAGAGAAAACAGCAAGAGAGGGAAGCGAGAACTCTGCTTGTAGGAGTTGTTATTCCTAATCCCACCCTTTGAGATTTATGCATATTGGCTTCGATCACAAGATCAGACCAGCTCAGCAGTCTGCCAATAAAAACAGCTAATATAGTTACATCACTTGCCATAATCCAGAAAAAGTCTCTCTGCCTCAGTTTCCCCACAGAAGAAATTGCAACTGAGACCTTGACCTTGATTTATTAAACCCTTTAAACTTTGCAAGTGCAGAGTCCTACTAAGAGTTAACTATTAACATGTTATCTTTTGTAAAGATCCTCTAAACTTTTGTGCCAACATGAGGTCAAGGAGATGATAATATCAGTGATAGTATCCATATTAGAAAAATAAGGAATGAGGAAGGTATAAGGAAGAAGCCACAAGTCAGGCACTGACAAAAATCCAACAGAGACTCATTCATATTTAGGCAGTGGAAGAAGGGACCCACCAAAGCCATAGGCCATTTTTGACCCCTTGGGTCAGTCACATAGAAACCCAGCTGCAACGCGTAGGCTTTCAAGCGCATGCAAGGGAGAACAAGGAGATTATCCAAGTGATGTCAAATCAAGCTGGTATCCATACGTGGCATACCTCTAAGCAGAACTTTTAACTCCCTGTGAAAAACACGGGGGCTAAGAGTTCCATGCCCAAGTCGGGAGCATTACCGTGTAGATGTAATAATATACTAAAGTAAGTGTGATCTTCACTGGCTGGGAATATCTGTCCCACATACCCATCTTCAGAATACAAACGCCCAGAACTCCTACCTCTTACCTGGCAGTACTAACTAGGGCTTGCTCATATGGTTTATTTGGTACTTCTAAAGCACTTCCGGCATAAAAACGGGGGAAGTCCCTCCCAAGGGCATCACTACCCTCAATTGACATGCTGGGAATGCACAATACAATATCATTTAACGAAAAATCTTCGTTTGAAATGACCAGATCACCACCACTACTTAGTAGCCAAGTAGTGAACACCCACAGATCTCTGAGAATAAGCGTATTGATGTTTAACACTGTTCTTGAAACAGAACGTCAGTTAAGTAAATTAATGTCCAATGGACAGTATTTAAGGAGTGGGGAAAATGTTTCCCCATTATATTATGTCCCCAGGCAATGGAGAGGACAATTTTCTACCCTACTAGGAAGGGCATCACACCGTTAAATTGTGACAAATTAAGTTTTGGGTTATGTGCTTTACCAGCCCCACAAGGTAACTAAAACTTCTATGTTATCTGACTGCAAAACAAATTAGAAATGGTTCTGAGTATACAGTGAGATGGATTCAGAGAACAGTGATTGCTCCTTGCTCATTGCTGGACCAGAATCAAGCCTCAAAATGGCTTACACAAGAACATCCTTGCTTACCTTAGTGCCCAACTCTGCAAATATGCCATCAGGTTCAAAGGGAGTACGCACCAAAGAACATGCTATTCAGCAGAATCTGGTTTTTGTTCACCTTCCTTTGCTACCTGGCCTTTCAACTAGCTGAAAGCATCTGAAAAGCCTGGTCCAACAGATAAAACACCAGAGCAGAAGTCTATGGAACTGTGTTCTTTTCTTGGCTTTGCTGTATGATCTTAGGAAAAAAAGAAATAGAACATTCTTTGTGTTTCCTGCGTCCTTCACAGCATTTCTTGAGGTGCTAAGCTGTTTGGGGAAGAAACGCTTCTTATTGTACGTACAAAATAACACTTTTCTTCTTCAAATGCAGGCTCATTAAGAGGCAGTGAACTATCCTGAAGGAGCCAACTGTAGAACTGGAAATGGAGAAATGGCCTTGCTGTGTTCCATGGAGAAACTTGAGCTAATAGCTCGGATGAACTTGCTGGAGAAACCTGGACAAATAACTAAAATCTTCATTCATACTCATTTGTCTTTCAGCTGGTACTATTTGTGTGGCAACCTAGGCTCTAACTTCTGAAGAGGGCTCCTGACCTCAGATCTAGTTCTTGGTTTTACTGTAGAGGTCTCCAAATATTCACAGAGCAGCTGTTGAACTGCGGTAGTTTTCAGCTCACAGTATTAAGATAAACGGGTACTGATTTTGGATTACCCTAATACCTAAGATTAGACAGTTTGAAAAGGGAGTTGTCACAGCTATTTCAACTTAAATTCATCAGCCAGAATCCTTACTCTGCCAGAATGGACTGGATTCCTGGCACGCTTATTTCCATGTGATTTAAGTGTCCAGGAACATTTTCAGTTGGTAAATCAGCAAGGTTTTCACTATTCCCCCAGAGCTCAAGGAGTTCTGTTACTCTCAGTCTAAGCTGACACAGGAGTAGGAACCCAGCTGCACAGCATCTCAAGGGAATGGACCAGTAAAGTAAAATGTCCTAAGGGAAACGTTTTTTGGTGACCCTAGCGAGTTCCTCGTTGATGATGCATTCAATATATGTACATACAGGGGTCAAACGCACAACTGAATCCATCAGCATCAAATGAAATAGCCCTCTCTAATCAGGTAGCTCCATTTACACCACCGCAGGATATAAACCTCAAACCTTTTACCCAGGATTTGCACACGCCAAAGAGCACTTCAGCAGTGGATGGTGGCAGTTAAGTTTCACCAGTTGACTTCCTACATGCTGGGAAGTACAAGAAATCTAGTAAGTAAACCACTGTGGCAAGATCTCCAATTCAATTTCTGCAGATGTCCTGATAAATATCCAAACGTTTAGGCAGTTCTCCAAACTTCTGCTGAATTACAAACCTTCTCAAGACCTGCTCCATTGTTATTCTTCAAAATTCCATCCAATTTGGACAGTTAGGCATTTAAGACTTTTTTTTTTAAAGTGCAAAGTGAGTGAAAGGAAGGGGAAACAAAAAGTTAGCAACCCACCCTGCCATATTTATTCTGTTTTGTATCATTTAAAAAATGAGCACTAAAAGGCTGAGCGGAGCTCACCCGACGTTTTTTAATGTACTGTAATTTCTCAGGAAAACGCTTTGTGAAAAGTAAGCAATATATCCTAGCGCATAAGTATGTAACCATAGTTTCCCCCACCATGCAAAACATCTGTGACCTTGCACAGAGGTCATCACTGCAGTAGTGTTTCTCTTTACTTTTAAAGAAATGTCAGGCCATTTTTTATACAAGACTTATGACAGGGTGCTGTTTATTGTATCACAAAGCCACTATAACTCCAGCACAAGGAAACTGCTATTATTTGGAGAGTATATATCTTTCTGACTAGCAGTAAAGATGAAAATAGGAAGGGTCCTTTTTAGAGAGTAAAAGTCAGAGTCTCCCTTAATAACACCAGCATCTTCTCCATGACTGAAAACTGAACCATTACCAGACTGCTCAGTCTGATTAAGGCTCAGATTTTATGCTGGGATTTTCTATTAGGTCACACAGGGTTTGTGCTCATCTTCCACTGAAAATGGTGTCGAATTCCAATTTTTTGAGGTCTCTCAGGTGACCATACAATCACTTTAGCCACTAGACTTAAAATTTCGGCTCTCTTCAGCAGAGATGTGCTTCCCTCCCCACACCATTTTACGTTGAATCAAATTTTTTGTTTGATGTGGAAAGTGTTGGAGAAAATGCCAAGGACAATTTGGGGCAGAATAAAAATCATTCCCAGTCACCTCTATTTCCTTTTTACCTTTATCACGGAAAATTGCTTGTGGCTTTTTCTGGTAGCTCTGTTCAGTCCTGAACGAGTACACTGTGGGGGCACCAGGCTGTGAGGGCTGCATCTTTTAAATCAGAAGTCTAACTGAGATCCTAACTAGTTGTGTTCATTGAAGGTCCCTGGGTACTTTTCGCAAGACTAACCTCTGTATCCTGGCCAAATTCCAGCTCAAGTAATTACAATCTACTTTCCCAAACACCCTTCTTCTTTCCCTGCAGCACTTTCAATTGCATATGAAATTATTCTATTATCTAATTATAATAGTGCCCACAGACTCCTGTCGAGCCTGGGGATTCTGTGAGGTGCTACAGAGAGAACAGATGCATCCAGAGTCCTCTGGTTTCCCAGCAGCATACTGTGCAAGCGTTGAGACCTGCGACTACCTCGCCATGACTCTGAAAGGCCAGACTGAAGAACCGGGTTCAATTTGAAATACAATACAGTAAATTAGTATAAGAAAGTGAAGTGAAAGAAAGAAATATGTAAGCTTAAGAAAGCAAAAGAAGGACAGGTCCCTGCTGGTGGTGTTTTAGGCTGACTGTGTGCTATTTAATCAGTACCGCCCCCCACAGTAGTTGAAAACAAAGCTGCTTAGTGTACATCTATACTGTTTAACAAAGCACTGTACAGGAATGCCCCCGCTAGCACCATGCGTGCTGGAAGAGCCACCCAAAGTTTCACCATGTAACAGGTCCATCCTGTAAGCGGAGTATCCATGCTGGCTATAAATCATGGATACATTGCTTCTGATTCAGCTGTATTTGCATGGTGTAATCTGTACTCCACACACTTCATATAGCTGAGATTATGCCTTTTACAAGCAGCTGTGAGCTTGCTTTGCCCATGCTTCAAACAGACCATGTGCCAACACAGTTCCGAGTTCCAGCTAGGAAGCGTTGCCAAGAGGTAAGATACATCAGATTGGTCTTAACACCATGAGAATGTAACTACATGCCTAGGTGCTTCACTGAATTACAAAGCCTTTGATTGCTGGAGTGAAGGGGGAGGTGGATTGGAAGGAATCACCTTTCCTCATTACATATTTGCACAAGCAAACGGTAGTGAAGCCATTAAAGGGGGAAGACTACATTTTTAGGAACTCCGTTCCCATTTAGGCAGCCAGATTTTAAAAACTAAGAAAACACAAATGGAAAAATGCCTAAGAAGTTTGAAATATCTTTTCCAGCATATTCAATGAAGCCAACTGCTCACAAATATTACATGGCTTAAATTCAGAGAGATGAAATTCAGGAGTATGGAATTAGATGGGACAGCAATTTTTTTTCCTGATTGTTTTGGGAAATTATCTTTGAGATGTTTAACACAGAACTGACCACAGAACATTCATTCGCTACAAATTGCATCCCAGCACCCAATAATTGGAACAGCAGAGTAAAATAAAGTGATCAGAAAAATGTCATCAGCTCTTTTGAAATGTTTGTTTGTAGTTCATTGTCATTAATTGGAAAAAAAATATTTGTGGTTCTTTGGGGAGAAGAATCATTTGTTCACTTTCTTCCTGCTATCCATCATAAGTCTTACATAATAGCTATGAAGACATTTCAGCTTAGATTGTTGTTGCCTTTGTACCTTTAAGCATAGGTTTTGAAGTGTGTTTCCTTATAATGCTATAACTTAACTTCAATGTTTTTAAATGAAAATGGCAGCAGGATGCAGCCAGCATATGCTACGTAGTCCACAGAGGGCAATTATTAATTTCCCAGTGGACACCTTTTCTTATGGTGACTGGCAGTGGGGTTTTTTGTTTGCTTTTTTATATTATTATTATTACTCATGCCTTTTATTTAAAACATTGCTAGATGTCTGTATCTCAATACACCTGCTGTGCCAGTGATTACACTGTGTTTAATGGCATGTCTATCCTGGGAGAACACAGCCGAGTATAAGAGGGGACTGGAAAGGACAATGAAACAGCTGTTGAATTTGTACATCCCTACATTCCATTTGAGGAGCTGTCACCAACCTGCAAGGGCCTGGCAATATCTGAGCTTCAGCCCTGGTTCTGACCCTAACAAACTGTTAGCTGGAGTGGTCTTGCTCAAACCTGTAACGATCGAGCAGGCTTGTAGTTAAACGCTGAAAAGTGCAGGAAAGAAACAAATACGAAGTGTTCCAGAAGCGTCTTGTACTGGCCTAATTTTTCCTCTGCTGAAGATAATAATGGACAGGAGGACAATGAAATTCCAGTAATAACAGCATCACGAGTGCTAATGGAAATGTTTCAACAATGAATTTCCAAAATACACCTTGAAGATGTTCCCTAAAAATGTAAATCATCAGTACAGGCCAAACTCAATGGCCAAATTTCACACCTGATCACAGACTCTGACAATCTGTCAACTTGGACTAGGAGAAGACATGCACAATGGTAAAGCAAATACATAACTGCAGGTCTACAAGAATGGAACTAACTACGCTTTAGTCCACGCTTGACATTTTGATTTTGTTCCTTACCTCAAAAAAGTCAAGTTTGGAGATGGATTTTTTCCTTCTTCCAAACTTAAACTGTCCAGTCCTCTGTAGCTAGATATTCAGCAGGTAGCAGTGGGCTAAAAATACCATGCAGATAGTACCAAGATCCATGCTTTTTAAAAAAAAAGAAAGAAAGAAAAATCAACCAAATTTGTTTTAAATGAAGTGTGAACAGGTCAATGACTCTACAATACCAAACCACTGCTACCCAAAGTGCTACCCCGCTTTGTGTGTTTCTAATGGCTTCTCATCTGCAGGCAAGAGAAAAATGCCAATAGAAATTCTGCTTTTTCCTAGGATGCAGCCTCAACTCTGCAGCAAGATCCACATGGGCGGATCCTTGTATCTATGTAGAGCCCCATTAATTTTAACAAACAGTAAGTGAGACAAAAGAAACCACTTCTGCAGATTCACCCAGAACTTTTTTCTGCTGCTCTTGAAAAGAGTAACTGCAAAAGGAGGTCCAAGTTCACACACAGCATGCCAACATAGTGATAAACAAAAAAACAGGGAAGTTGCACAGACTACTGAACGTGTGTCATCAGAGCTGGAAAATAAGTTACATGCTACAGATACCAGCCAAAGAATTGGTGGGAATAAAGATTTGATTCTCATAATACTTGGACAACTCTTTATTTAAAAAAAAAAAAAGTATTCCATTAACTTCATCATTTCTAAGTGGCCTCTTGTCATACTTGAGGCTGAAGTAGTTACTGAAGAAAGATCAAGGGTTAAGCTGCACAGTGCACAATAGCACAAGACTTTAAAAGAAATAATAAAAAAAAGCTTCATCCAATTTTTTTTCCAAATTAAATCAAGAACATTCATAATTAGTTTTTACACCGGAGACATCTAGTGGGAAATGAAAGAACTGAAAGAGCCATAAGCTGCCTTCGCCCTTTCATTAATATTTGCTCCCAAATGCAGGTCAAATAAATCTAACTCACAGTTTGAAATGAGTAGCTTTAAAACTGATGTATTACTTTCTGCTCGGATTTATGCCACCCATTTTGGATAATTACTCCCAATGCTTTTTCCCTATTGTATTCAAAGCTTCTTCATAAGAATGAAACGAAGTTGGGTTCCTTGAGATCTCTCCTGCTTTTAATAACTTTTCATTCCCCTCCACCCCTCCCCATCCTCAAAGATTACTTCCACCTTCACAATTTAAGGCAACTGGATTTGTGCTGGCAGACACCTTGCACTCATTTATGTATGTGTTTTGTTCCCTGCTATGATAAATTGCACTGTCCAGGCACACAGTAAAAGACCATCCTGCCCTGCATCCGAGGCCCTGATCCTGTGAAAACGTACCCATGTGCTTGAGTTTATACACTGAATAAATTTACTGAAGCACATGTGTAAGCCCTATTCTCACAAGATTTATGCACATCAGTAGGGTTGCTCACAGTGCATAAAGTTAAGCACGTGTTTAAGTCATTATGAGACCAGCAACAAAACACGCAAAGGGTGAAAGGGAAAATAGACGGACAGAAAGGTGAATTAACTTGCCCTACGTCATGGTAGTCACGTCCGCGTGGTATAATGCAACAACTGTCCAGAGATACCTGAACTAGTTCTAAAAACCTTGCTGCTACAGGAAGCAGTTTAGTCCCACTAGCAAGCCATTCTGCTCAGGCTAATGCACCTAGTAGGCAGAAGGGCTAATTAGTCTGAGTAAAGCATCGTGCCAACACAGCTCCACAGCTTTTAGAAGCTAAACTGAAACATCTATCACAGAACAGCATCACATTATACTTTTTAAGAGTTCCCAGAGAAAGCCGGTAGGGACAGAACTGTATCTCCAGCGCTGCTACTTAGTGTGTTATTTTTTGGCTATTTTGCTACATCAATACAACCGGGGGGAAGTCATTCTGCTGAAGTCCACTGCAGGAGTCTGTCTGTACCTCAGTGCAATGCAAGAAAATGAACCAAAAGGAAGTACCTACCAACTTTGTTCAAAACATTTTGATGTAGAGAGAAATAAAGGTAAGAAGTGGACAACTGTAAGAAAATGCAACACAACTTTGCACCTTACTCAGGGTGTGGTGCTGCAAACAAGACGAGAAAATGTGTCCTCATGAGCTGTCTAGGCCCATGTAGAAGAGCCAAAATACCTACAGAAGTCCTTCCCTACAGATCTGGGAGCAACACTGAGGCCTTCGAAGTTGATCCATTAGAGACTTCTAAGTTTCCATTTCATTACAAATCAATATGGGAAATAAAGCCTTCTCTGCTGTCTCTCCTTTGATATCTGTAGGCTTTTAGATGTTTCATCAATATTGTACAGTGATGTTAAATCATCCTCTTTCCACAAAAGGCAGTTCCTGTTTATTAGTATCTGGCTCCTGCATATGCAGAGGATTAAGGACAGGTACGGGCTGCCAACCGTTTACAGGCTGTATTTGGAGTTAACAGCTGCACAACATTGGATCAGTTTAGTGCCTAACCTTCTACTTCATTATTTTCACTTCCCAGATACATATAATTGCTTAGTTATGGCAATTTTTTTGTAAAAAGTTGTTCTTCATAAGATGTGTATCTGCTTGCTTTCCTCCCCTTCAAAATACCAAGTACCCAGGTGTCTTAAATCTGAAATAACAGACCCCTTTTGCAGCTGGTGATTTGCAGCACAAAGGGTGGAGGAGGGGGTGGAAAGACAAGATGGTTGCCTGAATTCAGCTTACCCCAAACCCAGCAGTGTGCAGAGAAAGTAATGTTACCTAATTTTCCTAGGTCTTATGCTAAAACCCAAACCAAAACCAGGCCTCTCCTTTTGCTCTTTTACAGACAACATGCACCACAGAAGCAAAAATATGCCCTCTAAGGCCTTCACAGCTCAAATTCATGTTTGAAATTAATTCAAAGCCCAATGTCATGTTTGGCTTATATCTTCACTGACCAAACACCCCAATACCCTGCTGTCCTAATTGCAAGCAGACTGAAAAGAGGCCTCAGATTGAAATTTGGGGAGAATCTGAAAGTGGACTTGGCGGCTTGCTCTGGAGGGAGACAGCTTCCAGCAGAAGAGACTGTGAACCCAAGGGGAGTTAAACCAGGACTGCGACTGGAGCAAAATGACTGGAGATGAGTCAAGGTACTACTGAGAGACACCTCATAGCTTATCATAGCTGGAGTTAGTATCTAAGGGCATTCTGCATTGGAGTTTTTCCACTGCAGGGCCAGCAAAACTTTGTAGTTCCTCTATGACCTTCCAAGAAGGAAGTTAAGTGTAGGCAGCCTGGTGAAACCAAAGGAAACTCAAAGTAGGATAAAGGTAACCCTGCTATCAGAACTGGGGTCCGTTTTTATTTCAGGCATTATTTAGTCAGGAAAATCACTTTGAGGAACAGATTTCATGAAAAGCCAAAGAGCCACACCATTCAAATGACTTCCAGTACCCACTGAGCAGAACCATTGTGGGGCAGAAGACAAGCATTATCACTATTATCTAAAACTATGACTTTCTTCATACACAAAGCAATACCATTTCACCAAGTGCAAAGCAGGCTTTGCTCCGAGCCAGCTCCGAGGTGACAATTTGTCCCCCATACAGCACCCCCAACAACTGGAAGCTTACAGCTTCTCCCCTCCTGCTTTCAGCTATCAAAACTATGTTCATTAGGTCCCAGAAATGGCAAAAAGGTAAATATAAAAAGTAATTTGAGGGGAAAATCCTCTCAGAGAACTTACCCTCTGCAAAGCTCAGTCTCACCAGATCCAGCACTGAGGAGGAGACTGCAATTAGGGGTAATCAAAGGCACTTGAGCCCAGCCTGCTCCACAGGTGACCCATCAGGTCACTGCACAACTGCCCTGTCTTGAATTTCCTTCTGGCCTCACCATTCCCCTCCTTTGTGAAACAGGTGGGTTTGGGCCATGAAAAGCATCCGCAAGGCCATACAGCCACAAAATTCAAGCAGGAAAAAAAAGGAGAAAATGAGAATATAGTAGTTTGCTTTCTGAATTTTAGCATAACTGGAGTTACAGCCACATCTGTTGTGAAAGGGGGAGTTAAAAACTTGTGAATTTTTTGAATCTGTTTTGGGTTCATCACAGTCATTTAATCATTACATTATTGATTTCTATGCATGTGTATACATTTCTCTATGTGCATTACTCTTTGACTTTGTTAAATCTCACTGAAAGGGACAAAGTTAAAGATGTCCCAAGGTTCTCTATGCATATAACTACTGAATCTTTAAGAAGCTTTTGTCTGTAGAGATGAACTGTTTTGAGGTGTGGCTTTCATGCAGCACATCACAGAGGAAGTGCACACCCTTGGCAATCACGAAAGCTTGAGTTCTGTACTTGTTTATTTCTTTGCGTCCCTTCAGCACATTCGGTAAGTAATTGTGAAGGGAAAACTTGTCTTCTCCCGGAATTAGAAGCTGTAGGATATTTGAAACACTATAAAGAAAAAACAAAAAAAAATATCACATTTGCTTACTTCTCTGGAGAGATTAACTGAAGTCCTGCCAGCTAAAAGAAAAAAAATTAAAGCGTAAGAGGCTACCTGGAGGGGAGGATAGGAACATACCCTTTATTCAGGCAGACAGACTCGTTCCACCTGCTGAAGAGAGGAAATGAAATTAATTCTCTTTGTTTTGTTTCTTCCTCCTTTATAGGAGAGCTAATGTCTGATATTCCCTGTCCCCACCTGCTGGTAGCAGAGAATTACCTATCTTCTTTCTGGAAGAAAATGCTTAAAATGAAAACTCAAGTTGTATGGTGATAGGAAGAAGGGAGAAATTTGAGAAAGACAGAGAGAGGTATTAAGGACTTCGGTGAAGTACAGCTTTGGCTGAAGCAGGTAAGATGCATATGGCACTTGGGCTTAATCGTGAGTCAAACTGGCCATTTTCCACAGGCCAGCGTGACTTGCAGCTGCCCTGAATGAAAGCAGGAAATTGCATTTTTGCTATTTATAAACTGTGAGAGTGAAATAACATGAATACTGTATGCCTCTCCCGATCCCCATCTGTGAGGTTTTAAGTATCTTATAAGCCCCAATAGATTGTGCTTCTCAGATCTTATAAGGGCATTCTCATCATACCAACCCCTAACAGGGTTCAGCGTAATTACACCATTGTCTTTCATTATATTAAGTTGGAAAAATTACCTTTTGGGCCATAGCTCCTGTACAGCTCAAGCTAAAGTGGTTCTCTTTATTTCAAGTAGTAGGAGCCAGCGCTTTCAGAACAAGATGGCTGTTTTATCTGCATTGCCTTTGTTACCACAGGGCTTGTTGAACGACAGTCATAAAATCCTAACAGGGCTACAAGCTTGTGTACAGGGCTTATTTTCTCCTGGACTTATTCACGCTTTGTACCTCCATGTATATCAAAAACACAACATAAGAACAAAGCATACAGTCTCAGGCAAAGTCAGCCTAACACGGCAAGGATGATCTCTAAATCAATCCAGTTTGCATGTAGCCTAATGCAAAAATGTCTCAGAAAGGAAACCTATGTGACGCTGCAATATAAATATTGCGGCAATAAAAATGAATGGGTCTGCTTCCACTGTACGTGTGGGGTTACTCCACCAGCTAAAGATTAGTAACATGTATCACTTCATGCTGCAAACAAACATTAAACTTAGGCTGGCGTTACAGTAAAATGTATACATACAGATCCGATACCTTGTAAAGGGGGTAGCTCAAGTTGCAAGCCAGACCCTTTATTCTGTAGCATTTCTGTTCATTGCAATTTCCCAGATGAGTCACCTATGAGAGTTTACAACAAAGCACTAACTTACCCAAGTGAGTTGTTCAAACAGATTACGGCTTGTAAAATTTCCCCAAGTAGAGCACTGTTAACTAGAGACTCTGGTGCTGCACTGCTTACCAGCTGGGAAAAAAATTTAGTTTCTACTAGATATTGTGAAGTTCAGCTTTTCAGGGCAGGGAAATTCCCACAGGGATGGGAAAAGCTACAGCTGATGAGCACATCCATAAAAATAATGAAAAAGGCACTCGTGATTGTACCAAGATAATGACAGGAAATAAAAAGATTTCATGCACTGAACACTCCAGCATATTTAATCAAAATGCTTCTCCAAAGCGGCCTCCTAACTAAAAACTTGCTCTGGCATTTTGGAGCTTCTGAGATCCCTCCTGTTACTGTCATATTTGGTAACCAACCCTATAACCTACGTAAGTCTCAACCCCTTCCACGTCAGATACTTTTTCCCTGTCTACAGGAGGCTTATTAAGACACTTGTCTACAAAGCAATTGGAAAAGGGACAATGCAGTTTCTGAGAAGTGCTAACGATCACTTCTTTTCACAAGACTTTATCCTTAGATCCCACAAAACGTGCAAATGTGCTTTGCAAAGCAAACGAAGAGACTACTATCACTTAAACAGATTGTAGGCTAAACTCACACTTTTCATAAACGGAGCAAAACGGGAGAAAGGGACGAAGGAGTTACAAAAAGATAATGTTTCATGGCACAGAAAGCGCGAGCAAAACTCCCTATCAGCTGTTGTAGGTGAAAATACAGTCCCGAGCGTGTCAGCTGACCTAACCACCGTGATGGAGTCCTTTCCCAGAACTTGCTCCCGAGCAAGAACCCATCATCTGACTTCTGTCCTTTTCATTCTGAAGAAATTCTCATAAGAGAAGCCTAAAAGGTGTCTACGGTCTCCTTATCTTAGAAACGGTGTAAATTGCTCTGACAGCATCCAGTTTCAAATTGTAGGGCCATTTAGCAGAAAAGCCCCAGAAAACTCTCATCCCGGGACTCTCAAACGCTGCCTAATGAAACAAAGCAGAGGGCCATCAGGCTGTGGTCGAGCATGCTTGATGCACCTTTAAACGGGTTAGATCAAATTAGAGTCCAAAAAGAAATGATTACCTCCCTTCACTTAAACATCTATTCTTTCTTAATAAAGTATCCCAGGCATTGAATTTCAGGCCCAGTGTTTTCAGGGATATACGGGTTATTTCCAAGCCGAGCTATTACCAGCGAATGCGGTGACATTAATATGAGTAAATGCAGGAAAAAGGATGAAATAAAACATATCCTATTGAAGGAAATGAGAGCTCCTTAAGAAAGAAAAACACACATAGGAAAGACGTGGGCATATCAGGATACAAATGGGACACTGGGGAGTGCCGGATTCCACAAGCATGATGTTATTGAAGTGTTTGATACCAGAGTAAGCACCTGCAGATATGAATTACATCCTTGTTCAGACCACTAACATCGGAGTACTGACATCTCAGGAAGTGCTTATGTTATATTTCAAATCCCACTGCCAACTGCATAAATATCAAATAAATCAATCATAGATATAAAAGACATTATCTTAAGGACTTTAAAAAGCTGAACAAGCCACCTCTCTTCCAAAAGTAGTACCACCCTTAAATCATTTGGGCTTTTTCTGTCAGATGCACCTGAACAGCAATAACATTAATGCTGTTGATCATCAGACACTGAACGCTTCACCGCTGCACACAGAGATAGAATCGGTACCGAAATAGTTAAAACCAGTAATAGCTCAGTGATCGTGTCAAAGGTTTTGCACGCTGTAAATATACTTTCCACTGCCTTCAAGAGGTGGACATCTCATTTTACACATGTAGAAACTGAGGCACCAAACTATGAAAGGACTTGTGCAATATCAAGAGAGCTCTAGAATGCCACGAGCGAAACGAGCTCAGCGCTAGGAGTCCTTGCGATGTTTATTAGACCATGAAGTCTTTATTTTCAGTGTATTTTGAGAAGGCATTCCTGACCAAGACAGGTGATGCAATCTAGAAATGAAATGTTCTTGTGGTAGAAAGACATTTTGTCATCTGCATGTATCAGGTAAAAAGACCCTTAAAAATAGACTATGAACACGGTTCATGTCATTTTAAAGAAATCTTGTGATTTAACTGGAAATGTCTATTCTGTGTTGAAAAACTCAGGTTGTAAGCTTCTGCTACATTTTTAATAATTCTTAAAATTAAAGGTGTACAAATATCAAAATATTAAAACAAATATAATATACAATAAAATTAATTTGGATTTTAATAATTCTGCAGGCTTTAATAAACTAAGATTTTACTAGTGTTATGAAATTTTGGATTTTAGGAACACTTTCCAATTTAAGAGTTTCCCCATAAGCTCTTATTAGATTAATTTGTTATTTTTCTTTGCTTGCCATGGGAGTCTTAATTACTATTGCTCCAAATACAGCTACCATCCATTTTAATCAAGCAGGGACTATTTGGCCATACCGCTAAATCATCTGGTGTAATCAGTTTTAAAAAGTTTGTTCTGCAGTGAAAAAATGGCTGAGAAAGGAAGCAAAAGTAAATATATCTTTTTACATTGTTAACAGCAGCAAGAAGATTAAGTGGCCATTCTACTAAATATTCATAAGAGTTGAGAATTTTTAAACAGAAGTGTATTATGAGCCACATATTCTAGGAGACATAAAAAAAAAGTCTGCTGCAAAAGACAATTTTTGAATTGGAATGAGTTTGTGAATTAAAATAAAAGTGTCAGTAGAATCTAAACTGAATTGCTGGTGGTAATTTCTCTCAAACTCCTAAGAACACAAATTCTCCAAACCCAGGTCATTTCCAAGTGGAAACCTTTGCAGGATTACGATTTTGCGTGGAGTATACAGGGAACTCCAGCAGAAGTTCTGGTCCAGCCTCATAGCTGATTATGCTGTGCAGGTGACCGAGCTTTATTTTCGGAGAAGCCCCAACAATGACGAACGCTAACATGACTTGTCACTTGCTCTGGAGAAGGCAGAAGTATTGCAGACCAAACAGCCCATCTGCTGCATTAGAGGCTTCGGAAGCACTGGGAATTGCCAATGTCAGAAGTCTGCACTGTTATTGACTTTGCTGCCTTTGTTCTACGGCACAAACGAGACATCTAAATAGCTGGTTACATCAGGGTTCTGGACAACAGGTCCAAGTGCTGATCTTACAATCGTGCCGTTTTCCAATAATATAGTACCACTTATATGGGCACAAGAATACAAGTCTTATGGGGAGCGGCTGAGGGAGCTGGGGGTGTTTAGTTTGGAGAAGAGGAGGCTGAGGGGAGCCCTCATCGCTCTCTGCAACTGCCTGAAAGGAGGCTGTAGTGAGGTGGGGGTCGGTCTCTTCTCCCCAGTAACAAGTGATAGGACAAGAGGAAACGGCCTCAAGCTGCACCAGGGCAGGGTTAGGTTGGATATCAGGAAAAATTTCTTCACTGAAAGGGCAGTCAGGCCCTGGCACAGGCTGCCCAGGGCAGGGGTTGAGTCCCCATCCCTGAAGTACTTAAAAGATGGGTAGATGTGGTGCTTAGGGACATGGTTTAGTGGTGGGCTTGGCAGCGCTAGGTTAACAGCGTTAGGTTAACAGTTGGACTTGATGATCCTAAAAGTCTTTTCCAACCTAAATGATTCTATATGCTCTCATCTAGAACCCACTGCAGCCAGCATGAATATTTCCACTGATTTCAGTATGCTTCACAACAGTCTCTCTCTTCTTACAATCTTGCATTATCTACTATACACTTCATTACTGAATGATTTCATAACCTGAATGTAGCAATAATATGCACAGTGTAATTAGTGTGTATTTAATATGATTACATAATTTAAATATGTTTGGCAGAAGTCTTTTACAATCCTGTGCCAATTTCCAGTCACCAATTTTAGTGCCAGTCCCTCAGCAGCTGGACCAGCTTAATGGTCCTTGTTATGAACAGTTAAAGTGTGCCTGTAATTTTTTTTTCCTTAAAAAAAAACCAAAACCACCCTACTTTTTAGAAAGATTTGATATCAAACAGAAATAGAGAAAGCATCTGTAGGGCTTGACCTTCTCTTCAGCCTCTTATGATTGTAGAGTATCGTACCCTTTGAGTGAGAAAAACAAATTCAATTAAGCTTTTGCTTGTTTTTCTTTTTCTAAGGAGTGCTTGAAGGTGCCAAACAAAAGATCTGGGATACAAAAATCCTCTCTTTGCCCATCAAACAAGTCTGGGGCAGTAGGACATGGTTTGCCCAAAATACCGATGGGAACACGACTCAGAAGTATCACAGGAGGCTCCTTTCTAATTCAGCTCCATGGTCCAATTCAAGCCACTCATGAACTACTAAGTGTCCTGCCTTGGGGCATGTTTGTCCAGGAACTTATTCTTCTAAGTTTTATTACATTGGTATGTATTTTCATTTTATATCCTGTAAGGTAATTGTGTGAACTGAAGATGAACAATTCAAAACTTTCCAAATCCAACTTGCACCTGGAATAGGCTTTTAGGTCCTTAACTGTCTGCAAAACAAAATGCAGACCTTTGTGAAATTGCAAGCTTATCAGCTTTCAAAGAATAATTCGACAGAGTAGAACTGCCATATTAAAAAAAAAAATCTGTTGATCTGCACTGCTAAATTTAACGAGTATATTTCTCCTTGTTCTGAGATTTTCATTTGATATAGGAAACCATATCAAGTGCCTCCATCGTTGATGGGGAACCAATCCATACACAAGAGGAAACACAATACTGTTACAGCTCAGACATTGTTCATATGGCTGCTGTCCCATTAATCCACCCAAATCCCTCCATCCTCTGGTCTTCTCAGAGGTTCCTCTCATTTTAATCCTCAAAAAACCCTAAATTCAGAGTTTCCAAGGAAACTTTCATAATTAAGATTTCATTAACAGTTTGCATACAACACAAATGCATCTTTATGCAGCGTTACTGTCAAAAATGAGACATTCTATTACCAGAGTTCAGTTCACAAGATACAATAAGAGTGAGGAAAAATGTAATGACAAAAACAAAGGAGGTTCAAGTTTCCTTAAAAAAGCCTAACCACCCCCCCTTCCCTCTGTTCAGCTGCAGTAAGGTGAAAGGCTAAATGTGGACAGAATAGTAATATGTAAGCGGTTTCTAAGCTTTCTGGTGGGAATACTTAACAGCATAAGTATGTTTCCCCTGGAGACCTTCTCCACCATTTGGTCCAATTTCTTACTCCAAGAACTGAACCAATTCATGATGTAATGCTCCAGGGAAAACATTCCTCTCGAAAAAGAGTATCTTCCTAGGGAGAAGTTTGAAGAAAACATCTTAATATTGTTTAAACAGCTTTTGGCACGGTCATACTAGTTGCGCTGCATTCAATACTGAAAGCTGAAGAAAGACAGGCTAAAAATATGGAAATGGAAAGTTTTAGGATTTAGTTGAAGACTTCTCCTCAACTACCACCCCAAGTCCCTAGCCCTTGCTGATCCTTAGTGGAATGAGAAGAAAGAAATGTTCAGAAGCAGAGATTTTCTTCGCTAATAAAAGAGGAACAATTTAAGGCTTTGGCTATTCTGTGTGTCGGTATGAAACCACATATTTAATTCTGCCTATAGCCTTATCATTTTCTTTAACTCTTATACAAAGGTGCAATTCCAAGGCACTTAACACCACAGATCTGGCTGTGACTAAGGCTTTTTGTGGCTCTATTAAGAGGCACTATGCCAAGCATTAGAAAAAGTTCCTGGCAGCAATGCTTTAATTTGCTTAACTTGCAATATCTTGTGTATACATACATTCTCTGTGCTACCAACTGCTTTGCTTCCCTTTTTGGATCATGGCTCTGTGAACCTACTTGTCATTTTTGTGACTGGCAAGAGCCAGACATCTGTGTATTAAGCCAGAGGAGGAAGTAGTGGGAAGACAGAAGCAAGATAAGCAAGGCAGATCAGAAGTCGGCACGCTCCAAACTCGAAGCAGCGGAACACAGCAACGCAGGAAAACTCGGCACGGTACAATAGACTTCTATGTACTGTGAGAAGCAAGCAATGGGAGAGATGCAAAAGACAAATGTAAAGCGAACATTTGAGGCTTATATTCCGTGCCTTGTATTATGTAATGCTTAGCATTAAGATAAGCTACATGTATATTACCTATTCCTTATATAAACCTTAAAAAGCTTTCCTTGCAAAACATACCATGGGTACTTACGATTTTTTTTCTTGAGGGGAGAGTAAAATGACCTTTTTATTCACCATTAATATTTGTACCCACACAATTACTTTTTCCTCAATAGCACACATGAGGATACTCAACATATCCAAGTCACAGTTCAAACATGAATTCCCTTACAACCTTAATAGATCTGCATTAGTGAATATTATTTACTACCAAAACTCAGCATTACTGACCTTCTAACCATGGAACTAAGTGCATTTGTTTGTCCAAACATTTGTATGACATAGGCAGGTTATTTATGACAGAGTGAAGCGTGGCTTCAAAAGTATCTTCAGTGTAACTCAGTTGATTTAATGGATAGTGGTATTAGATCCATATTTTCCACCCTGATGTTACAAGTGCTGGCAAATAAATGAAAGACAAAGAGCAAGGAAACTGAGTAACAACTTAATTCAAGAACAGCAGAAAACCAAACCCAGACCACAGAAGGAACAAAAAGCCCAGTTTTCCGATTCCTAGCTTGTTTAGTTTACTACTTCATTAGGGCTTTCGAGGAATGATCACTATTTGTTCTTGCAACTTCTCTTCAGACTTTGAGATACCTTGTTTGTAATCTTTAATGATTTAATCATGATGATTTAAAAAATTGGGCTCATTTATCTACTTAAAAACATTAAGAGTTTGCATGTTATTTGTTCAAAGGGATTTTTGCTTGTAGGGTGGGATTGCGAGGAATAAAGGATTGGTTTGCAGGGCGGGGGTTGTCCAGGCATGGTGTCTGTTTTGTTAATTTAGTTTTAGTCCTTCATTGTTACAATACTCAGAGGCCTCCGGACATAGGTCACTAAATTAAAAGTTGTTATTATTATTATTAATAAATATGGTTGTTCAGACTATAAAACACATTGCACAACATGAATTATCTTGGTTACACAGTGCAAGGTCTTCACTGAACTGATTGGCAACCCTAAAAAACAGCAGTAAGCCTGCACCATAAAGAGGGTATTTAAACTAAACTTTAGTGGAGCTGGAAGCCAGTCCATAGCAGGCTTCTGTCAAGAGGTTTTACTGCTAGTTTGCTGGGTCTTGTGTTTGTAGAATTTTCAGTTTCTTGGTAGACTCTAAACTTTTAAAGCCTTGAATCACAACTATTTATCACCCATCAGGGAGCTACATAAAATGTATTTTCCTTCAGAACGACTATTCTCATAAAAAAACTAATTTTAAAAAAAAAAGACAATTAAGAATATTTTTTAAAAATCTACAATATAGCCCAACTAACAGGGATTCTTAAAACTAAATACTATGAACCACAAAAATTAATGCCACCTGCAAGCTGTAAATATGTGTATTATTTAATTTTTTTCCAAGTATTTTCTTTGGCTGTTACATTCAGCTGAACAAGGCCTAAAAATTGTCAAACTAAATTCTTGTTTAAGAGTAGAGCTCTAACTACTGCCAGTTTGAGTGAAACACACATCCAGGTTTAGGGAATATGTTTTGTTTATTTTGGCTGCAGCGCAGGGTAGAACATTTTCCATCCCATCCGAATGCAGTCAAAAAGGTTTTGAAATATTGCACAATAAAAGCCATTCATTATATCTGTCTCCTCTCCCTTCCAAAAACAAATATGGCTGACCAGTTCCAAATCTGTGCAGGGGGCAGGAAGATGGGAGTCAAGGGGTCACTGGAAATAACCCAAGACTAACACCAGGTTTTTCAGGTTTGAGTTAGGGAATATGTTCCATGCCCTCATTCCCAGTGCACACAGGTTTTTCTTCTTCCCCCTCCAAAGCTTGGTTAAAGTAGTTAATTGCTCTGTTATGCACAATTTACAGGACTTAATTACAAAACTAATACATTAGCCTTCTTGTCTATAAGTCACAGGCACAACTTCATCTTTTCCACTGGGACACAGTGAAATTAGACCTTACCTTATTTCAAGTTAAAACATTTTGATTTGCACTGTTTACCTCCTAATTTTAAAAACGTGCAATTTGAAGGAATACCCAACCACACTTTACAGTTTGTTTTTAGATTTATTTCCATTGCTTACCTACCTGTTAGCAGCTTGAAAATGAAATTTCTTTCACTGCCCACTCCTGTTCCTGTGTGCTTAAGCTATACTTGGCATACTTCAATGGCTTTTTTTTTTTCCTCTCTCCATTTCCTTATACATAGATCTAACAATGCTTTTCTGTTTGCTTCCTTGTGCATAGATCAGTTCATCACTAAAGTCTTTCCAGGTCTAAGTGAACTATAAGAGTGCTAGAGGATTCAGAGTGAGAGGGAAGAAGAGCAGAGCACCAACATTTTAGTGCATTTCTAAATAGCAACTAGACTAGATGACTAGATGAACACAAAATAGTGAAATTTATATACAGCCCTTAGGTGTTTCAGCATCCCCTTCCATTGCCCAATTAGTCAGAAGCAAGTAGAGAAAAATAAGCGGAAGACTAGATGAAGCTTTATTTACAACCGATTATTTTAAAGTTAAAAAAAAAAAAAAAGAGGCATATCCTAGTCTTTCCCTGCTTATCATGAGCGTCAGGTTGAGGAAACTATTTTACTCCTGTTAACTCACATTTGAGTTAAACTTTGTCATATCATCTCCACTTTTCTAACGTATATGCACCTTAATTATGGCAAAATATTGGCATAAAATAATTCCTGGAAAACACTAACACTTTCCCTTTAAAACTTTCTGAAGAATTCAAGTTTAAGTATTATTGTTCTTTGTATCTTCAGCTCACTAACATTAAGCAAATTTAAGCAAAGACCATTCCAACCGTGAAATACTCCTTACTGCTAGCTGTCAGATAACTCAGCCATCTGAAAATGTATCAAGACTGCACTTCATAGGATACTGCAAGCAAAAGTGATATGTAATTACTCTTACTTATTAACGACATCATAATTACAGAGTGGCAAAATAATCAGTCTTTCTAGGACCCACCACTTATCCTCTATGTCAGTCAGAGCATGATAATTACATGGCAATCTGCTAAATGCAATTATTCAGCAATATACACTTAGTGCGAGCTATTACCATACTTGAAGCCATTTAAAGTCTATACAATACGGCACTTAACGTTAGTGAAGTACTTTTAAACACAAAGCAATCTTTATAACAACCCTCTAAAGAGAGAAAAAGCCTCCCTTTAGAAGAGTAGGGAGAGTAAATGAGAGGTGAAAGAGACTGGCCAACACCACAGATTTATTTACATGCCACTATAATGCACAGAGTGACATGGATCGGTACTGCACAAAAAAAGTCAGAACAGTGACTTAAATTGAAGGCTACAAAGGCCAGCCTTCACACTGGGAGACTGCATCAGCCGACTCCCCAGTCTAACGTCCTGCATAGCGATGCTTCACTCATCAAACAAAAACACGACTGTTGTATACTGCTGACTTCGTGCGCTCTTCTGCCCAATGACTTTGTTGAAAATAAAACTGCAGGCTGTATTAGAGTGACTAAGCTAACCTAATGTGACACAACACCACTAAAATCTATTCCAGATAGTGCTGCAATTAACAGCTGAAAACTAGAACCACAAACTCAAAATATCTTGACTCTTGAGACCTGTCTGCACTCACACACAATATACCTTAATTTTAATTCTTACAGCCCCACATGGCAGTGAAAACAAGAGCCCACTTCAGAAAGTTCTTCTGTTGATTGAATAGGGAGAGTAAATTGCTGGCCATTCAAAGGTTAATGTTAACTCAGTTTTAGAAAAGCAAATCTGAAAATGGAACAGCATTGTTCACTCTGCTGTTAACGCTTCCTGCATAACAGCATGGCCACCAAGTTACAGGTTACGCTATTTTGGGAGTCTACAGAGATACTCTTCCGAGGAAGAGCAGCGAGTCACGTGAGATCTGAATGTTTAAAGTACTTGAGACCATTTTGTTAGCCTTGCACAAAGAGCTCTCTCCCAAATTCCCCAGTTCCTTCCCATGCTAAACAGTCCCCAGTGTTAGCAGTCCTCTGGCTCCCTACTCCGTGAGATTCTATCTCAGGTCTTAACTATTAGGCAAGTCCCAAATCACCTCTTGCAACCCTAATCTCCAGCAATCAGAAAACACAGCCAGAAGAGACCTCAAGAGGCCATCTAGGCCCTATCCTTACCCCTAGGAAGGATCATATGTCATTCCTGACAGATATTTGTTTAATCTGTTCTTAAAAGCCTCTAGTGATGGAGATTCCACAACTTCCCGAGGCAATGTATTCCCGTGCTCAACTATCTCTGCTGCTGGAACTTTTTCTTAATGTTTAACAGAGACATTTATCTCTAATTTAAACACATTATTTCTTGTCCCATTCAGTACAGATATGGAGAACAGATTATTACCCCCCCCTTACAACCTTCTGCATAATTGAAGACTTGTCTCCTCTCCAGATTTAGCCCCCTGAACTGCAACCTTTTATTTCCCTGTAGGTTCCAACTGCACCCTCATGAAAGCCATGCAAACTGCCATCAAGCATCTACATATAATTTCCTAGCAACCCTTTATCAACCAAGCTGTGCCAGGAGGAAAATCCAAGCATCATCTTCTCCTTCGCCTTGCTCTTCTATTTCTGACTTTACTTACACTTCACATCTAAAGTGCACTTAGCTGATCCGCTAAAGAAACCTCAAGGGAGAATTCTCTTCCAGTGCTGCTGTGACTGATGCATAGGGCAGCAACATCACAAAAGGCACGTTCTAGGCAGCATTTTTAGATTAAGCCCTCTAGTATCATACATACTAGTTTATTGCCTCTTCCTCCAGGACAACTCTTTACTTGACCTGACTATTCAAGTCTGGTATTCAGTATCCGACACCCACAGGCTCCAAAGGTTTCACTCGCTGCTAGATTTGATATCTAAAACCAGTTAGGTAAACCCTAACATCTCAGCTGCAACTGTTTAAGAATGCAATATGATTTCCATACAGAGAGTCATATCTGAATACAGTGCATAAGCATTTCACTTTTACAGATTAATTTCAGTGCATAGTTCAGTTGCTGGTTTGATTTTTTTTTTGAATGTTAGAAGTAGCAGCTATTATTAGTTTTAATCTCAAGGAGATTTTAACCCTAGCTAGTATCTCTTCAAGGATTTTGTACATTATGATATTCTTTTCAAATTCAGTTACAACCATAAAAACTCATGTCAGACTGCCCTCTCCTGGTAAGCCAACATACTGCTATCACAACAAGATTCAACCCAAGTAACTCTTGCCATTCTGTTTCCAAATCTAAAATTTTCATCGCGACACAAAAGCAAACCCCAAAATAAAACATCAAGGAGACTGTTTTGATAACTTCAGTAACGTTTCTAAAGCAGCATAAGATGAACAGCACTTAAGTAGTGAAGTTTCTTTCAAGTTGCCTTAGGAGTTCTTGTCTTGGGAAAAACTGATGATGTCTGTAGAGAAAAGTAAAACGTGCATAAAAATGAAACTGTTCTGTTTGCTTTTAAGCTTTATAAAAGCAGCCAAGTACATAAAGTATTTTATTCCACATCAATAATGTTAAGAACAAGGTCACAGAAAAGATCGTTTTCAACAGAAAGCTATTTCCCTCAAGCTGGCACAGGTATTTCACTAGGGCTGAAACAGAACAGTATGAAAAATGAAAGCAACAGCAAATGTTTAAGTAGACCACCTACAGTCATCACTTTTTATTACGTTGTTCAAACTAGACAAATGAAAACAGTAAGATGACAGGTCAACTACTGAATAATATGCACTGTATTTAGTACACATACACCAAAGACTGGAAGTGTCCAGAAATGAAGTACAGCTTTTTTGTATAATGAATGTATCACTTTCCTTAGCCAACTTAGTTTTAAAATTAATGTTATAAACAATAAAGATTTAAAAGCTTTTTTTTTTTTTAAATGACCAACCTTCACACCAGAGAAGCAGAATTCATTAACTCTTTCTAACACAAAATCTAGTCTTCCTCATAGGAACTCTACCCCTGCTTGTGCCCAGAAGGTAAAGCAAAGTCTTTTCAGAGGATGGTAGCAGCTTCCCCGCCTTCTACTCTTCCCCTTCAAGCCAGAAGTGACTTCCTTCTTATTTGCAGAGAATCTCAAGGGGTTTTTAGGATATTTTTGAAATCTGGAAAAAAATTCATGCAGATTTCAAAAGCAATTTATAAAGAATGATCAAGCACATGGGAAACATCAACACTTCAAGCAATTCTAGCTGAAAGGGCTTACTTTACAACATCATGATTTAACTGCTAAAGAAAAATTCACTTTTTATCTACTTCAATTAAACTTCAAAAATATAACAAAGTCTTAAGCTTGAATCCTGTTCTTTCAAAAAAAGGAAAGCACCCTATCAGCAAAATACGGATTAGCATCAACTCCCAGTTGTCTAAAAAGTAACTTGTCATCACAGACCATATTTTTAACAAACTATCAAATTTGTTCCTCTTTACTTATAACAGCTGAGAGTCACACCTTTACTGACATGTCTCCATTTAGCAACTTCATATACTGACTGCATTTGAGAGTGGAAGGTAGCAAGATGGTCAACCAAACACATCCAGTCTAACAATCAGGACTAAGTTTCAAGGGCAAAAATCCCACAGTACTGTGCAGGTACTGCACCTGTAAATGTATTCATCTAAATACAAGAAAATCCCAGACTGTGACAGCATGCATACAAATGCATGCATAAACGTTATTTAAATTCTGTATATTGTCTTACTGCTGTATCTTGCAACAAAATTCACTGGCCCCTAGAGCAATCCTTCCAGCTGAGAAAAATTAGTCTTTGCCTTCTTGAAATGACTGAACTCGGTGTTGCAGAGAAAGTCGGTCATTTGTCGAGTTTTTTTAATGATATTAGCAGTGTTTAATTGCTATTGCTCTATAGAGAGCACTAAAGTATGAAAACATGTAAGCAAGGATGTAGACTACAACAAAGAGGTGATGTCAAATTCAGCTTATCATGGGAGAAAAATTTTTTATCCTCTTGATTACCTGCCATGACTGTCTACCAGACCAATGCTCTGAGCCAAGCTAGATTTTCCACACAGTTCTGATCTTCAAGCATTTTAGGCATCAAGACAAGGAAAATCAGTTCTAAGTTATCCAGAAAATGAATAAGGAAATAATAAGTACGTAAATATAAGCATGAGAGAGAAGAAAACAGCACTTAAGAGAGAGAGCATAAGAATCTAATACTGACCTTCACTTTAGAAAATCAGAGGTAGCTGAAACCTCGCTAAATGTTAGAGTTATTTTCAAGAGGTATTTCTACTTCTTCAGCGTGTTTTTGGTTACTTCTGTCCTTCCTATATACAGAATTTATTATGCTCCTTTTCTGGGTCTGAGACCCGGAAAATTCTGTTTCTTGAGCTGTGGATACAAACATGCTTTTCCTCCTCCATCTTTTGCAAGGACCACCGGCAAGAGGAAGAGACCCAGAAAATTCTGTTTCTTGAGCTGTGGATACACACATGCTTTTCCTCCTCCATCTTTTGCAAGGACCACCAGCAAGAGGAAGAGAGTCATTGTTCTCCTTCCCTGGTGCTGAAAACTGGATGAGATTTTGCTCTTTATGATAAATATTCTCAGATTCTGTAAGGATGGATGTGCTTATTGTTCTCCTGGTTTTGCAAGCAGAAGCTAGCAGGGGAGGGTTCTTTTGAATCTCGTTGGGTACTTGAATCCATGCAAGTCCTTCAATTTCTGCATCTTTATGTAGTCTCATGCTGCGCCTCACTGTTTTTTCGCCACTGTTACTACTCTTTCTTCTGAAAGGCTTTAAGGAGTCATTTTTTAGCTGAGGAGCACATAAAACTTCTTCCACATTAAAAGAAAAAACTGGAACATTGTTTCCAGTTATTTCCAGTTTTTCAACAGGAGGAAAATAGATGGCACTACTTCTTCTTCTTCTTCTTGGTGGACTACCTCTTACAGAATCTTGTGGACGCTGAGTTCTTTGGGCACCCTCATGTACAATAGTGTCCTTTTGTTCCAGAAATTCTAGCCCGGTTAGCTGCTCTGCCATATTTAGGAGATCTCCTTGTAATTTCTCATTTTCTATCAAGGAACGACTTTCTTTTGCCTCTTTTACACACACAGTCTCTTTACCTTGCTGGAAATAGTCAGATGTATCAGAACCACACTTTGCATCTGGCACAACATTTGAAGACTGGAAAAAAGAAACCAAAATGTTTTTGTTTTTAAATATAGGCAAAAGGTAATACACAAAAACCTGGTTTCAAACAGCTGACAACTAAACAACTGCTAGTGTTTTCCTCACCAAGTCTAGTCATTCTCAAAAAACCCCAACCAACCAACACATAGAATCCTGTATGCTGGCATCTGCTCCAATGTGGGGCCAAACTCTGGGGCCTTGTTCAGTTGAGTTCTGAATACCTCCTCCCAAGGATGGAGATTCCATGGCCTTTCCAGGCAGCCTGTTCCAATGTTGAATCACTCTTAGAGGTAGGTTTTTTCTTCCCCCAAAACATTACTTTTTTGATCTAACAACATCAACCACAATTCTGACTTATTTTCTAGCAGTATCCTTAAGCATATCAGTTACCTTATGATCAATGCCAGAAACAGACTTCAGATCACCATCTGACACCTGAAACACGGCATCATTGGAGCTGCTGGTTTCTACAATGTCCAGGTCCTTAGAGCTTGAACACATATGAACTGCACAGATGTTTTCTGCTCTCGTTCTTTCAACCACTGGCTTTTGTTGAACATCCTTGTGAGTGTTTCTGGATTTGGTATTATCTAAAAACGTGTCCTCTGAATTAGAATAAACACATGGTTACTTGACTCTACTTGTGAATTTGTACAAAATCCTTTTTTAAATATTACAATAAAAGCTTTATAGTATTTTACTTACATAAAAGTAACCTTCTAAACAACCATTCCAGATAAGCAGTGTGGAAAAAAAAAAAAAACCAAACCAAATAAGCAGAAAGCTACTGCACATCACTTAACTATTCGTGCCCAACTTACCAGTTTTAAAGATTATGAAAATATCAGTATCCAGTCAAAGTACAGATAGGTGCTTTTTTTTTTTTTGTCAGCTTTACACTGGAGGCTAACAAGAGTTACATTTATCCAGTTGGAGTTTATTAATCTATTAGAGCCTCTGGACTCTACTATTACAAAGCAATTAAAAGTAAAAAATGTATATTGGGCTCTTTACCTATGCACGGAACTCAAGATAACTATCAACAGGGTGGTTTTTTATATAACTGTTGAAATAAAAAATTAGAAGCAACAGAAAAGAGCAAGGCAAAACAAAACTAAAAACCACATTACCTGAAAAAAGTGCATTTGCCTTTGGTGAGTTTGGAGATGAGGCAGAAGAGAAAAACTCTGGAATTTCAGGGATAGGGCTGAGAAGAGGTTTCTTAGAAACCATCTCTCTTTCCCCATATAAAGATTTTTTTACTTTTTTCTTTTTTCTTTTCCCATAGCTTGTATGTTTTGTTTTCTGAAAAGATTGAGAAGACTGAATAGAGCACAATGTAATTATAATGATCCTGTACAATATTTTCCAACAAATAAGTGACACCATTACTGGATTTTGATGGATAACAATTGTTTCCCCTAAAATGAAGGTTCCACCCATTTTGCCATCTACAAATTAATCTAAAAACTCAAAAAAAGGAGAATTACTTCTCAAACATGAGATCTGATTTTTGTTTCCTTCAACCAAATCTAGAAGTCAAAGAAATTAGTCTTTCAGCTCAAACCTACAGATTCTTCAGTCATGCTTAGTTTGAAAAGGAACATGTGCTTTCCCTTCCAATACATGAAAGCAAAAATCTTTTAGAAGTCTCACACCTTTACAATACTTAACTAGCATATAACTGGGCAAGTTCAAAGAACTACTACTGCATACACTTGGTAAGAGAAGAACCATAAACTCATTTTCTGCCCCTGAAGTCTGAAAAATTACACTCCCCCCTTCACCTCTATAAAGTATCCTATATAAGTATGCCCTACAAGCATTTAAACCCTGCTAGTCAGCCTTAACAAGCAGTAAGAAAGAGGAGTGTGGCAGTAAGTGTAACAAAATAAGATAGGCACGAAGAAGGGAATATTGGCAGCAATGGGAAACATAACACCCTTTAGAAAATCTTTAGGACAAAGATCAAATTAATCACGTAAAACACACAAGAAGGAAGAGACGCTTGGACAGAGAAATAAAGGCAGCATTCACCAACTGCAGCAGGCTGTCACTTACTTGTGTCTTTTTGGCAGCAGATGTGGTTATATTCTTTTGTCTTTGAAATTTGGTCTTTTTAGTGTCTTTAGCATTCTTAGTATTTGTGGCTCCTGAGATGCTAAAATCGGTCCCCTCTGAAATGGTGCTACACTGTTGAGGAACATGAATTTTAAGTTGTTGGGGTGCATGTGTATGTGCACATGCATATGCTTGCTTTTTTTAAAAAAATACACCACAGTCCAACAGTCATAAGAATCACATTGTAATTACTCTGCATTATTTCATATATGAGGTCATAAGAGCTAGACACTCACAGTTGGAAATTAAGACTTATAGAGCTAGTCTCTTCACACAGTACAATATAGTTCTATTTGTACGAAAAGGACATTCTAATGAGAAAATAGTACATTTTCATCTTCAGCTATTTCTTTTAGAGAAGATGGGTTACTTTTTTTCAAATTATTATTTTTTTTGCCTTCCCTCTCCAATAAAGCACACTAGAACTCTATGACACTCAAGGCTGAAAGCAGTTCTTACAGAAATTGTTGCACAATAAATTCTATGCACCTTAAAATTCCAGCAACCAGAAGAGATACATGTACGATACGCTGTCTGCTTTATGGTTAGCAGACAAAAAGGTTAACAATACTGAAGACCTTTAGCACTGGACTTGGGAGCACAAACACATTTTCAGTGATACCGAAAGTCATCACAAGTTGCAGAATAAACTTCATTTTATTAGCCTCTATCTCATGTGCCTGTATCTCAAATAAATTAAACCAAACAGAAAAATTAGACACAAATCTTTGTTTCCATTCTCCTCAATTTTCTGTGATTATAACGTTTTAGATTCCCATGAGTGAAGCTCCTGATCCTATGAATGACAGTCTATGAATAAATCTCTTCTAAATTTTGTCAGACTATTTGGGAGAGTTCCTGGAAAATTCAATAGAAATAGTAATTTAAGTATCACGCTATAACCAAAAGTGTTTTTAATAACTGAAAAACCACTTTCACTCAAATATGAGATTTCCTTAAGAGAATTACCTACACTAACATGAGTTATTTCCATATATGTGGACATATACAATCCTCACACCTGAGGCTGTAAAAACTCTTATAAGCATCAGGAAGTATAAAAGATAACAATTCTGCCTCAAGAAGTTAAAAAAAAAAATTCAATCATCATCACTAAAGAAACTTACCTTCCTTTTAGTAGAAGAACGAGTTGTTATCCTATCAGATTTGTCAGTTTCTGCTATTATATATGAAGAAAATAAGAATATTGATTCAGTTTCAACACAAAAAGTTAATCGCCTTTTGAGGAAATTATCCACATAATTTCTAACACTATGCACAGTGTGTTTATTCATCTTAGTCTTGAGCAACGTTTTCTGCATAAAGGACTAAAAAACTTAACAGCTTGCTTTACAAAACAGAGGAAAAAAAACTTGTGAGGATTTGGTAACAAAATAATTAGCACTTACACAGCTTTCACAGAGATACACACACACACAACCCCCTTTTAATTTTTTTTTGTTGTCTTACTTGCTATTTTAAAAACAACAAAATTACAATATTAGAATCAAGATAATAAGCCCAGTTACTTAAAGCAGTAAGTCTGATTAGATCAGCCACTTTCACAGGAAAACACCACAAGGTTGAATACCATTAGTTAACCTAAACAACAGGTAAACACTGCAGCTACTGCAAAGACCTTTAGAAGAAAGCAAGAGCATTTACATTTCAGCACAACTGAAATATATCCCCGGTATAAAAGCAAACAAACACAAAAACCCTCTGTCATCTCTCAGTTTTCAGATACAGACAGATGAATCATTATCTAGTGACAAAACTACGAGTTGGGGTTACCTTCTGCATTTGCAACAGGTAAGAGGTCTTCTGCACCAACAGAACCCTCCAGTAACTCTTGAAGAGGCTCAACACATTCCTTTAAAACAAAAAAGTTAATTTTTGTTAGCAATATACTATACCAGATATATACTGAAAAACACCTTGTCCATTAGTGTCTGGAACAGAAGGTGATTTTATTTTTTTCCCTTAAAGAATGCGGCAGCTCATTTGCTATATACGGCAAAAAGAAATACAGTATCAAAAGTCTATGAATAAGCTAAGACAAAAACACTCCGTGTGCTACCAGTGCTAAACTTTAAACATAGCTCTACAAGCCAAAATTCTATTTAGAATTCATAAAAAGTTCTCAATGTCATTCTAATGCTTCAAGCAGACTGTATTTTAATATTTTAGCAATTTCTTTTCAAAACCAAGCAGAACGGGGAAAAAATTAAATGAAAATTGAACACTTGCAGAGACTAAGAGGCTGTTTTTATAGCTTAAAAAAAAAACCAACAAAAAACTTACATCACTGCAATCAAAGTTCGGCTGGGATAATGGTTCTTCAGTGAGACTTAACCTTGCAAAAGGGCTGTTACTTTGTGATCCTGGATGACGGACTGGTGTTGCTCCTTTGCGCAATGGAGTATTTGCAGGCAAAGTTTCATCAAATATTTCTGGGCTTAGAACTTCTCCAAAAGTAACTCTTTTCTTCTTTGGCTTTTCAGAGCTATGTCTTTCAGTTTCCTCTACTGTAATAAAATACATAGACTGCTTAGTGAATCTGGAACTTTCACAGAGCAAAGACTTTTCAAGATCTTTTTATGGGTCTTAACATTCTCTTAAAAATCACCCCCCCCCCCCCAACCAAACAGCAAAATACCACCTTTACACATCCTCTGGATTCAACCAGATTTTTCAGCGTAGCTTTCTTATTGTATCAAGAATTTAGGAAGAAAGAAAATAGAAGACTAGAAATGACTAGCTGTTCCACAAGTTCCAGTTGACAAGTGTAAAATTTCTTGAAAAATAGGTGATTCTATTCTGGTATTAGAGGCTTTCTGAAGTTTTGGTGGGGGATTTTTTTATTTTTTTTTAAATAGACATTATTTTCCTTGGCAACCTTATTTTCCACTTCACGCAGTAGGATGCCACACATGAGCTACTTCAGTGGTGGTTAGTGCATATCGTTCTTCAGATTTACCACAGAGGCAAAAACCTTATGCTCCCACATAATACTCTGCCTATTTAAAAAAACAAAAGGGGAATCTGACCTGCTTGCAATGCTTCAAAGACTTTTGCACAACTGGAGACTGTGAGAGATTCACCTCCTCCTCTGTCAACTGCACCGTTCGAGTATTCCTATCGAATTTAAGTGATACAATCATCTATTCAATACCATTTAATTAAAATATTGTCCTTGTTCAAATCAAAAGTGAAAATAACTTTTTCTGGAAGCAACATTTAATAATCAGTCCTATTGTTTAAAAAAACCTACTTGTTTTCTAAATGAATAAAACTCAACAACATACATACGGATCTTCTCATAACATGAAAGCTTCAAACAAAGCTTCCAAGATGACCAAACAGCAAATAGACATCCATTGATAGCGTTAAACTATTTCTGACACATGTCAATCAGTCAAAAAGTATCTTTAACCACGATTCAACTTCTGGTAGTTCAATAATGACTGCAAAAGTTCATCCTTAGTATTAGTACCTCCACATAAGTCAGTTAACCAACCTTCATGCTGTCCATTAGTTGTTTCACTGGCGTTTTCTTTAATACAGATCGCAGATGGGAGCCACTCTGTGTATGGTCATTTAATGAAATATTTCTCGTTTGCAATGGTGTGATAGGTGGCTTGCTTTCGTCAAATATTTCCAGGCTCAGTTCTTCCACAAAACTAACTTTCTTTCTGCTTAGATCCAGTATAACATTACTTTCAACGTCTTTAGTGATGTGGTCAGAACTGAAATCTTTAGAGCAAGCAGACAGATAATGACAATTAAAGACTGCAGTAAAACTGAGAAGACTTTAGTATTAGCAGCATGAACGCTAAATGCGCACATCTCGATAGATTCTGTGCATCAGCATCACCTAGCATCTCAAAAAAATTCATTAGTCTCTAAATTTGTATTATTGTGCCACATTTACATTTCATATTTTGAGAAATTTACAAAACATACAAAAGTAAAAAGGGTGCATTGCATGAAGGAAAAGACATTTTGCATGAAGATTTCTCTCTCATCCATGTAAATTGGGGAAGGGGGGGAAACGTATTCTCTAACGTACAGGGAGGGACTCTCTACATCAACATCCCTCTCTCCTTCACAGGCATGAACTACTCAGCTACACTTTTCCCTAAAAATGGCCTGACTAACAAAACACAGGGAAACTCTAAACAATTATTCCCAGCCTGTGTCTCAGTTTGAGCTTGCTTTTTCTATCAGAATGAAACTGCTAATACACCACCCAAGAGGCCCTACCCCACCTTCCAAATATTTCAGCTCCTCTCATAAAAGCTATTTCCTTCCTATGAACTGTGCTTAAGTAAAAACATGTTTAATGCTGTACTGAATGAGCTCTAAATTCAGTTTTTAAACTGGGACTTGAGCCTCCTCTGCAGCACTTGAATAGATCATTATATCAGTATTTGCAGTACTTTCCCCCCCTGCCCCCATCAGCCGTTATGTCAGTTATATCAGGTTTCTACTGCATTATAAATTGTAGACAAGATGACGGACGTGGAATGACTGCTTGTGAAACATTTCCTTACAAATATTCTAAGTATTTTTACTTTCAAATAACAATATAACAAAGATTATAAGTGATGAATCCTCTTACCATGGCCTCTTTCTAAGGTATCTCTAATTAGAACAGCCTCCGACTCAATAGGATTGTGTTGCTCATAAGCCCATTCCTAGTGAAAAAGTTACAAGATTTTTTATATATATATAATCTATTCATATATACGCCCACATAACACGATAAAGAAATAAAAAAACCAATCTGCTGAGTTGTTTGTGAAGCACTTGACACAAATCTGTTTTGTCTCTGTCTTCATTACTCATTTGTAATATCTACGAAGGATACTTTTAAAAGAAGTGTTGCTTCAAGTGATTATTTATTAGCATCACAAGTACCAACTGCAATCAACACAGCAGAATAATACTGAGGTTTCTCAATCCTCAACTGAATAAACAGTTGTTGAACAGAGTAGAAAATATTTTTCACCTGTTGCTGAACTTTTCAATCCAAGAACACATAACGCTTATCTGACCAAACAAAGAACCTGAAGTTTTTCAAATCAATCTCAGTATTCAAAGATGGGGGGGTGGGGGTGGGGGTATAACTACTTGCAAATGCTGCCTTTTAAAATTGCATGAACTGCAGAGTTTTTTAATCCCATAGACAACAACTTCAGAGTTCTCTCAATCACGCACTACTTTAGTTGAATTTATTTTCCCAAAACACCAAGGCTAAATGCTTAAAAGGATTAGACATCAGAAATGAAAAAAAGATGGAATGAAAAAAACTGTATCTTTTAATCACTAATTTAGGAAGTTTCTTCCTAACTTCCATACAACAGTTACACTATCACAGCTGTTTTACAACTCAGAAGCTGCTAGGTCCAGCAGCATCAGAGGACACACCTAGCAAAATGGACCCCATCTTCACCATTTTTATATATGACACTAATAAAAGGATCAATGGAGATATTTATACAGAAGACAAATTGACTTCTCTATCCGTATACAAGTACATCAGGGTTTTTTGCATGGAATATCAAATAACTGCCAAACAGATATAAGGTGAAGATTAAAAATTGCATTCAAAGTCATCCCAATGATCAATAAAGTCGGTTCTGACATCTGGAAAAAGCTATATTTGCCAAATCTGTGAATTTGACATCTCACATAATTACAGCTGCAGATTCAAAAGAATTAAGATGTATTTAAATTTTATTAATAGAATAAAATAAGCTTTTCCATGCGGTTATCAGAGAAGAGTATAATCTATTGACTAGAACAGCTTATAGCATCCACACTGAACATTTGCACGTACAAGAGAACTGAGCGCAGGCTCAGAAGAGCCAGCAGCAGGTATCTGAGGTTAGGCTATGTTCACTGTCAGTCCAAATGGATCAGTGTCCATGCCAGGTTTTGCTTCCCTTGACTTGTCATAATAAGGCGTAAAATTCTTACAAGGGAGATGTGCTGTGCTATTTGTTTTCCCCACGTTCTTTGCCCACACTTATGTGAGTACCTTTGAAACAGCAGCAGCAGGTTCAGCGATAGTCACATCTTGGTGTGAAGACAAGATGGTGCACATCTTGGTATCAGACTTACTGCTGTTGGTCAAGTTTTGTCTTAAGTTTTCCTTCAAATCAGCTCCACTGTTGTCTGACATGAACTTTTCATCCCACTGATCCAGGTTCCACTCATTTGTAAAAGGTCCTTTGTTCTGAGCTACATCAATTAAAAACAAAAACAAAACCCAAACAACAAACCACAAAGACAAACTTCAGATTTTTCAATGAATGCTCTTTTTGTGTTTCTTCACCAAAAGGATGGTCAGATTCAAAAAGCTAGGTAATTTTCTCATTAGGAAAAACACATGCATTTTTGTAGTTCTACTTTGAAAATAACATTACCAAACCTTCAAAACAAAGCAAGTTATTCTTTTCATATAAATGTTAAGACCGCCAATACCAGAGAAGTAAAGCATTGTAGTTTGTTTTACACTATCACCTTCTCACAGTTAACACAGCACTGCCCTGACTTGCTATTTTCATTAAGAAATAAGGAAGTTAACACCACAGTAATGTGCTTTCTAAAATTACTACATTTAGAAGTTATTAAACAAAAGTTTGCACATCACGAGCAAGAGGTATAACAGTTACAACAGCTAAAACCAGTTGTCATAAAGCCCATTCTCAGTCTCATGGAAAAAGTGTGAAAACACTAATGCTTAGTGAAAAGTAAATTAAAGGATATAAATCTAGAAAGTAAAACTATGAAAACAGTCAATAAAAAAATTGTTTTCATTTTTCTTTAGGGGTTATTCCGAGAAACCACTATTCACTATGCACTAAGAAATAAGGTAAGTTTAAACAAATAAAAAACCTCAAACCAAACACAAAAGCACTGTGCAGACCCTTATAAAGGAAACTTTTTTTTTGTTTTATATTAAGTGTTTGTAGTTTTGTACTTTTTGGCCTAAAGGAAGACCTACTGTTTAAGATAAATCATTGACCAGAAATATAAGCAACTTACAAGAGCCTGCTTCCTGGGAAGCATCATCCACTTGTGACAGTCCAGAGAAGCCAGTCTCCTCTTCAGCTTCTTGTACTGATTTAAAAGATGTTTGAAAGGCATCTATTTTGTCCTTCAACGACCTGCCATTTTCATATTTAAAAGGACTAACCTGCTAAAATAAAATTAACCTCATGAGACTTTTTTTTTTCCCCCCAAGATGACATGGGCTTTATTAGTTTGTATTTGTACTTTGGCATAAAAGAAACTCAGAAAAGAAGCAAATCTTGTATTTGATCTAGCTGCAATTTTAGTTGTATGGTAAAAACATGCAAAAAAGGAACTGTATCAAGAAATCTGTTAAGTTTTACTGCCTTTCATAATCTGTCCCTCTAGACCATATTCAGAATTTGTTTTCTGACAGTCTATGCTAGTTTGAGGTAAGAACAAGTCTGATTAAAAACCAAGTCACTTATGCTAGTATTTACTTTACTTTGAACTATCAACACTTTAATTAGCCAAAAATCAAGCATGGCAAATGCAAAAAAAGTAAAGGTTATGGTAAACAAAAGTTAAAATATATGAGCAAGCCAGACATGGAGAAAAGACTCCAGACTCTACTTAAACAAATCTGTAACATCGCCTTATTCTACAGTAAGGTGTCCAAGCAAAGTCAACAAAATTAAGGCCATGGTTATTCCTTCTGCTGGCTTCTTCCTGAGACTTGCCTTCTCTTTCTGCCAGCAGACGTTGATTCCTCGGGGGAACTAAACTGAGACAGACTCTCACCTGTGTAAGAGCTTCTTTTTGCCTGTCGCTTCTCTGTTGGGCAAGGTATCGAATAAGGGTGTTATTTTCTGGTGACCCCCGTACTCCAATTGCTGATCTTCGTCTAAATTTTAATGAAGCTGGAGACTTCCCTGAGATGAGGACAGGAGGAGAGAAAGAGGGGGAAAAAAAAAACCAAAGAAATGTTTTTGGTAAGAATACCTACAGCTTTAAAATGGTATTTTTTTTTTCCTTTTTGTTTTAAGAGTGATTTATGCTCTTTATGAAAACATCCGAAGTTAGCTGCTCAGCTCAAGAAACCTTCCTGAGCAAAAGCAAATTAACTTCCTAGAAGCAAGTTAATATTTTGCTAAACTATATACCAAGCGAGGAGCTGTCTGTCTTTTATTTTTTCAATTGCTAGTTAAGGAACTGTCTACCAATACTTGCAGAATTTGTCTCACTACTCCCTCGTGAAACTCACTGACACCTAATCAACTGGACAGAAAAAAGTTAAACAGGGAATTAAAGCATCATCCTATCACAGTCCTATCCCTGGACATAGTCAAACTCAGCCAGACAACCTGAACCTGACCTAAATTGAAGCTTTTGAAAAGAGGCTGGACTAGATGACCTCCAGATATCCCTCTGAGAAGGGAAACAGTCATTAGTCACTCTAGCCTTACCTATAGATTGTTTAGTAAAACTTTCTTGAGTAATTCCAAATCCAGCAATTGTTACAGTTGTAAAATCAACAGTTTTTTTGCTGTGTGTCTCTGGTATTCCACAATCAGATTTTTCTTCTGCTTTGTCCCTACTAGGTGTCAAGTAGCATTCATCCCCCAAAGAAACAGGTCTACTCCTTGAAAAATTTTCCTTACTGTTCAAAGGCAAGGTAGGTTCACCAACCATATCCCCTTTTAGCGTATCAAAAAAGCATTCAGTAAACTGACAGCTAACAACATCCTCTTTGTTGTGGTCTGATTTCTTCTCGAGGCCTTCGGTGTATTTCAGGGTGCATTTTTGCAACTGCGCCTGGTTCCCATCGCTTAAATTCTCCTTCGTGGATGCCTTTATGACTTTTGATTTAGTCACTTTGCAAATCTTCTGGTCTTTTGACAGATCAGGGAAAGAGGCCTCTTCCTTCTCTTTGGTATATCTACTCTCATTTTCTTTAACTTCCAGGGGACCATTTATGTTCTTAGAGCGTCTGTGCATTGTTAGTGATTTATTTTAAGAAACATTCAGTCAGCCTTTGCTCTCCTGTAATTACAGGCACCTTCAAAAAGAAAAAGAGGTTTTAGTAGGTATTTGGTAAGAGCAAGAGTTCGCTACCATATCTAGGTTTGTCCTGGAACAAGGTGTTTAACAGTGTGGTGGAAAGGGAAAGTCATTATCTCCAAAAAGCTACACAGAAAGGACACAAAAGGCTAGCACTATAAAGAAAAAGGCACAAAAATATAAACCTGCAACACAAGTCTTTCACGAGTAAGGAAATACATGGCTACGGTTTCACTCTTTATCAAACTTAAACTTCACGTTAGTATAAAATATGTTAAGCAGAACCACGCTGTCATCGTTTTGCTGTATATGTTGCAACAAGTATTAATAGTTTAATTGGAATATTTAAGACGCAAACATTTTTGACATTTAGTTTCTTGGGCTTTAAGCATGTAGAATTCAGTAATGTCAGTCTGAAACTTTGGTTCCACAAATTCATGCATTTTTCTGTATTTTGCCTAACACGAATGAAGCTGTTAAATAGCGGGTGCGCTTTTTTTGAGCCCACACTAAAAGCTGACGCCTACACCCACGCGGTTACACAAACGAGAGACGCGATTGTGCGAGGGGTCGGTGTCCCACACCGGCCGTTCCCGGGGCGCACCCCCCTTCCCTCAGCACCCTCCCTCCCTCCCCAAGGCCCCTCCTTGTCCTCGCACCCCTCCCGGCGCCCCCCCCCTTTACACCCCCCCACCAAAGCACCCCACCTCCTCCCGCCCCCCCAGCACCCCCACCCTCTCCCCGGCTCACCCCACCTCACCGCGAACCCCCGCGCCCCTCACCTCCGCCCTCACGCCCGCCCCAGCGCTTCCCCACGGCCATCAGACCCGCGCCCGCCTCCGGCATTCAAACCGCGCCGCACTGCCGCGTATCCCTCCGCGCCCTCGCTCCTCTCCCACCCACCCCTTGCGCCCACCGACCAGCGGCCACCATGGCCAAAGGCCCGCGGAAGGAAAGCGGCTCACCGGAGCCGGTCTCGTGCCGCCCCCCTCTCCGGGCGCCGGCAGGGGCTTCAGGGGTCGGGGGGACTCTTTGACTCCCTACGCGCGGAGGGATCACGAACCGTTGGTGACGATTGCCAAGTACCATTTTGAAAAAAAAAAAAAAAAAAAACCGGTCCATTCAACGATCCGCGCCCACGTGACAGGCCGCACCAATCAAAGGCGACTCTACGCCAAGCCCCGCCTTATGCTAATATAGGGCCTCATTCCTCCCTTGATTGGCTACCGCCCCCCCCCCCGCCGCTCCGCGGGCATTTCCCCGCCCTTGCCCCGCCACTCCGGCGGAGCGCGTTTCTTATTGGGCAGCCGGCTCGGCGCGGCGCTGCCGCGATTGGCCGCGGCTCATGTCGGTCAGCGATCGCTGCCTTCCGGGTTCGGCAGGAGGAGCGGGCTGCCGCCGCTGCCGCCGCAGCATGAGGCGGGTCACGCTGTTCGTTAACGGCAGCCCCCGGAACGGGAAGGTGAGGGGCGGGGGGGGGGGTCGGGGTGGAGCGGATCGGCGGTGCCCGTGTTTCGGCTCTCACCGCTCCGCGGTGGGGCCGCGGCGCCGCGGGCGGTGTTCCCGCCTCTGGTTCGGCGGGAGGGAGAAGCCTTCAGCCGCCCCTCAGGGCCGCGGTGCCCGTGGCTGCGGCAGAGGAGCCTGGCTGCTCCCGCCGCCCCCTCCCCGGGCTCGGTGGTGGCTGCCGGGGCCTGGTGCTTGTGCTGCCGAAGTGCCCGAAAGCCTCGCACGGCCTGCGGGGAGCGGGTGCTACTCACCAGAAAACGCGGTCGGCGGCTGCTGCCCTTTCTGCGTGTGAACGCCGAGGGGAATCGCGACAAGCCAAGAACTTCGTGCTGGAGTCGCGGTTAAAGTCACCTTCATAGCGTCATGATTGATTCAGGCCCTGCTATACGTGTCATAGGTAACGCGGGAAGCACGTAAAGTAAATGCTGCAGGATGTCAGGTCTCTGCGTGTGGAACTCGTACCGCATACGGACACTACTGCATAGCCAAGGAATAATCTTGCTTAAACTCTGCTCGCTTGTTTAAAACCTATGCAGTAATGTCTCAAGAGTGACAATAGTTAAGATTTCTAGGCCCAACCAGTGCACAATTAGCGTAGGAAAAGGCCCTGCGGTGCAGTTCTGCTCAGTGCTATCCGTGATCCCTGATCTGTCCCATCTGCATCTCTGGAGTGAAGACAGTTAATGTGACTGTCGTTTAATCTTTGGTTTTAGAGAGGGAAATAAATTCGGGAGAGACCTGGAACAGAACAAGTAGCAGTGTTTCTTTAGAGAAATAAATACTTGAATCATAATATTTTTACAGTACCAACACTGATTCTTTCACTGCTGCTGCCACCTCAGTACATTGAGCCTTGGGCGGGAGATGTGCAAGTCACCCCGCTCTAAGGCAGCTATGTTTCTAACATCAAAGTTAGTCTGTTTGTTTCCTTTTTTTAGTAAAGAGCCATACATATCTCCCCCCCCCCCCCCCCCCCCCCCGTAAGAAGATATTGATAGCCCTGACAATCTGCCATTTCAGACTTAAACTATATGAACACAGTGCCTAGAAACTACATGAACACACACCTCTCTCTCCCACAGGTTGTGGCTGTGTATGGGACTTTATCAGATTTGCTGTCTGTGGCTAGTAATAAGCTTGGAATAAAAGCGACCAGTGTTTACAATGGAAAAGGTGGACTCATTGATGATATCGCTTTGATTAGGTAAGGCTTATCCAATAAAAGTCAAATCACAGATGCGGATTAAGAGACTTATTAGCCTATTAATCCTCTGACCTTAATCAATAACCAGGGCTCTCCTTAAAAACAGATACTATCTTTTCCAGCCAGTCTGCCCAAAGGTGCTTTCATGCCTCAAGGAAAAATAATACTGTGTTTTGAACTTCAAAGCATTTCTATCTTGATGAATCAGAACTTGATACAAGCTGCATTTTATGCCTTTTAACATCCTCCCATGTTGATTCACAGGGCAATGTATGTACCAGGAAAATCCCACTATTCTAGTCAGCACTTGGATGAGGTTTTTTGAAAAGAAGACAAACTCTAGCATTGCTTTGGCTTCACAGAATACTCCCAGAGTGGGCAGAGAAGCAACTATTTTGTAAAACTAAACTGGCTGAGTAACAGAAGTGATCCCTACCTGGCTGATACAGATAACATCTCTAGTGAAGTCGATCATATTACAATCCATTGGAACCTGCAAAAATAAGATAAAAAACAGATACTGAAGTTCTAACTAATGGCAACTGATTATCATTTACCTGAAACTAATCAGGAGGGGGTTCCCGCTGTCAATGAGATGAACAAGAAATTATGATTAATTTTTTTTTTTCCTTCCTCCTCTTTCTCTTCCCCCTGCCCTCTCCTCTCTCAGGGACGATGATGTTTTGTTTGTCTGTGAAGGGGAACCATTCATTGGTAAGTCTCTGTAATTCTTATGTTTAACCTTTTGTTTAATGGAAAGAGGTTTTGTTTTGCTCTAATGTAAATCTAAAATTTTATTTTCTGGTGTTTTCAGAAGATACCTGTTACCATATGGAGGATTCAGAAATATTCACCATTTTTCTAATAATTACTGTGTCTTTCTTATCTGTGTAGATCCTCAGACTGACGGGAGACCTCATGAAGAACTAACAGGGTCACACACAGATTGGTTAACACTCAATGTTGGAGGCCGATACTTCACCACTACACGGTAAAAATGCAACTAGTTGGTTTTGTTCTTAAAGGACCTGATTTCAGTAAAGTAGTTATAGCAGCTGGCAGTGTACATTCAGTTGGTGAGGCTTCAGATGCTCTTGCAAAAGAGCTAGAAAAATAAGTTACTATGGAGTTCCTTGACTCTTGACTTCTGCAACTTTCTCTGTATTTCCTATCTGCTATCACAGTTTTGCAACAAATTAATTCTTAAAACAGTTTACATATGAAGTAAAACTGGCACAAAGCCTGACAAGGCCTGGATTTATCCTTGGAATATTTCAGTTAACAAAGTGCTTTGTATTTAAAATACCTTTACGATACCTCAGGTCAGAAACGTATTTTGCTATCACACTATATGAAATTAGATCAGTACAGTGTTGTAGCTGTCGGAATGCATATCACACACCATTATTACCTTCAGGCTGTCAAGGGCAGAAAATACACTCCAACCAGCAAGTTTGTCTCTTGAGCAAAACATTCCATTGTAAAAATAAAATTGTGCTGCCTTTGTTTTCTAGGAGCACTTTGGTTAACAAAGAACCTGACAGTATGTTGGCCCACATGTTTAAAGATAAAGGTTAGTACATTGAAATAAACTTTATTTTTTAACTAACAAATTAGCAAAGTAGGCAAATGGCACTATCAAGTTGAGGCTCTTGTTTGTAAGTTAAAATACCAAAAGTATGTTACAGTGTCAAAGCAGAACACATAATCTTTTTTTAATAATTGTTTATTTCTCCGTTGCCCATGTAATGCTTATCATCTCACAAACTGAAAATATAACTTCCATCCATAGTTAATATTTTGGGGTCTTTTATTGTTTGTTTGATTGATTTTAGGTGTTCGTCTTATTGCATCTCGCTCAGTTTTGTCAACAGAATCAATGAGCAAACACTGTACAAGACAGCCTTTAGGAAACAGGGCAGACTAAAATCTTAATGCTGCTTTTATTCTAGCAATGATTCTTATGTACGTGATAAAATGTTTTAGTTATTTATAGCAGGAGCGAGTTCGTTTTAAGGTGATTTCCCCCCCTGCCCCACTCCGCTTTTCCTTCCTTTTCTCTAAGAAACGCCCTTTCAAGTGGAATGTTTCATAATCCAGTACCCTTTGGTAATAAAAACCTGAAACTGAAGCAAATGCTCTTCTATTAATATATCAAATTTAATTATATATATGTTGTGGAAACAGATGCTTGGGGAAATAAGCAAGATCATAGAGGAGCATTCCTAATTGACCGCAGTCCAGAGTATTTTGAACCAATTTTGAACTATTTGCGTCACGGACAGCTCATTGTAAATGATGGCATTAATTTGCTAGGTAGGTATTACCTGTATAACATCTCCTAAATTATTACTCTTTAGAAGTTAAAATTTGCCCTCAGGTAAACATGACACAGTCAGTGGGACTTTTGTATGCTCATCTGAATGTTTGGGATTTTTCTTTGGTGAATTTATTCTCGAGCATTGCAATTCCACATGCTTGGTTTAATGAAGATATACTGTTTAAACTTATTTATCTTGAGAGCACTAAAAATTCTCCATACTGGATTAATATTTGGCTGTAATTCTGGATTTGATATCTTTAACCTAATACTGGTATTGGAAACATCCTTTCTGAATTATTTTTTCCTTTTAGCTGCCAGCAAGCTTGATTTTCCTCTACGCAGTTACATCTCATATAATGTATGTGGTTGTCAGTTTTATTAGTTCATGCATTCCTTCGAGACTCCTTAAACTTCAACAAGTGATCTGTGCATCGTTGTTAGTATAGCTAATATGCATAAAAGGTATAACAAGTCGGGAAAGTCAATTGAATTGATGCTCCTCCGGTAGTAGGGATGGATTAATCCAAACTTTTTGGCATCTTCTTGGTGCGGCTATACCCTGCCTTCTCCGGTAAGGGAAAAAGAGTGCTCTCTTGTTTAACGACTCCCTGTAAATAACAAATACTGCTTTGTTTTGTTAGGTGTTTTGGAAGAAGCCAGGTTTTTTGGTATCGATTCACTAATTGAACATCTAGAAGTAGCTATTAAGGTAAATCGTTTTCTTTAATATGTGAATGCATGTGTCCTATTCTTCCCGGAAACATATAATTCAGTCCTATCTGTATTAGCTTTTAAACAACTCTCTCAACAGAATTCACAGCCAGCTGAGGATCATTCTCCTATCTCTCGAAAGGAGTTTGTCCGATTCCTGCTGGCAACCCCAACCAAGTCTGAGCTGCGATGTCAGGTGCGAAAACGCAGACTTTGTCTTGCTCTGTAGTGTTGGTGTCTGGTGGTGAAATATCCTGCAGCATCATGTGACAACACAAAATTCAAATCATGTGTGCTTCCCCACCCCGCCCGCTTTTTAATTGAGTTTTGATTCCAAGCTGTGGCAGAGTGACCTTAACGTGAAATTCAAGTGTGCTGTTTGGGCTGCTTTCCTTCTTTAGGTTGAAGGTTTCTTGGAGGAGCAATTTGTTAAGCTCTTCTATTTAAATGTAAAATGCACTAGCATAACCAAGGACAATGCTGGCTAGCTTTGCAGGTACATTTCATTAATCTTACAGAGGAAAATAGATGGGTTTGTGTGTGTGTATATATCTCTGTGTATATTTATATACACATACACATCTATATGATTCTCTTAACTGTTTTGTGTTCAGAGCTACACCTTCTATAACCTTTTGGGGCTTATCATTTTGTTTTTAGGGTCTCAATTTCAGTGGAGCAGATCTTTCACGTCTAGATCTTCGATACATAAACTTCAAGATGGCTAACCTAAGCCGTTGCAACCTAGCACATGCCAACCTGTGCTGTGCAAACCTTGAAAGAGCTGACCTCTCTGGATCAGTGCTTGATGTAAGAATTGCTGCGTCTTGGAAAGTCTGGGCTGTCCTTTAGTTACTTTAAGGAAAGAGGAATTGGAACAAGCAGATAAGTGTAAAACATGTAGTTCTTCAATATTTTTTTGCAATTGTTCTAGTTAAATGACTTCGAAAGCTTTTTGAAGCTATGTTGTTAAAATAAAAGGAAAAAAAAGGGCAGTGGGTGAGAATTATCTGCCTTCCTGATGATAGAGAAGTAATAATATATCAAGTCCTCGCACTTCCTCACAGTAACAAGGCTGTTGTGCTTTAAGAGGATTCACTTCCAAAACAGAAATGAAAACTATACTTTGATCTTTTTTGGTATTGTTCATCTTTGCACTTTTATGAATCTCACTGATGTGTCTATCTCTTATCAGTGTGCAAACCTTCAAGGGGTAAAGATGCTGTGTTCCAACGCAGAAGGAGCATCTCTAAAAGGGTGCAATTTTGAAGATCCGTCGGGCCTTAAAGCTAATTTGGAAGGTAAGAAGTGTTAGGTACCGTGTGGAAACTGAACGGTGTGTTTGTAAGTCTACACAGCCAGTGAAAGGTTTAGCTGTGCTTTGTACAATCCACGTTTTCATAAGAGGAGGCCACAAATACCAGACTGAGTGTGTGACTGTATAATCATGAAATTCCAAGTTCTACCTTGACCTCTATCAATTTACGTGGCTCTGAGGAAGTATCATCCTGGATCTACTGTGTTTGTCTGTTTTTCCTCATAGAACTACTCTTTGTATGTTTTAGGTGCTAACCTGAAAGGTGTTGACATGGAAGGCAGTCAGATGACAGGAATTAATCTAAGAGTTGCGACGCTGAAAAATGCCAAACTAAAAAACTGTAATCTTAGAGGAGCAACGTTGGCAGGAACTGATTTGGAAGTGAGTTATGATTCACTTTATATACTAACTAGTCAACTGATAAAATTTGGGGGATTGCTGGCTTTTGGCTGAGTTCTTCAGCTTCAAACTAGACAGAGTGCACTAGCCTGTTTTCAGACTTAGTGAGATATGGATGATCTAGGGAATCACATTTCATTCTAGCCTCAGTTTGGAAGACGAGTCTAAAGTCTTGGATTTGCCAGCATCTCAAAGCCACAGGAATGGCTTGTATCCTCTCAGAAGTGATGCATGGAAATACTGCTAAACTTAACTCTTAATATGAGATCATGCCATCACTGAAGAACTGAAGAGAAATGCAGTTGCCTGGGTTTGGTTGGTTGGGGGTTTTTTTGTTTTGTTTTATTCTGGGACATCATTTGTAGAGTAATGATGGAATCTTACCTGACTGGTGGCACACGATACACTGCTGTCTCTATTACTTACAAAGACAAACTAGCTCATTTTGCAAGCTGTGTACATGGCTGTTCTTCCTCAAGTACTACAGAAGTATTCAGAGTAATGTCTGGTGAGATCGCAAGAGGCAGCTTCTTTCTAGCTTTGTTCAGCAAGCATTAGTAACTCCTGGAAGATAATTTGATATAAAGAGTCTAAGTCTAACAACTTAAAGATTAGTCTAGCTGTTACTGCGATTAAGAACTACTCTCTTATAAGAAATAACTAAAACTGTAAACTAGAGTGACAGACTACAAGTTTTATACTTAAATTCATGGACGTATATGTGGTTTCTGTATAAATGTAGTTGGGTAAAGTTTTGAACTACATTCTGGGTATATTCAATTAACGTTTAATTTTTCTTTTACCCTTTAGAATTGTGATCTATCAGGTTGTGATCTACAAGAAGCTAATTTGAGGGGATCTAATGTAAAAGGAGCTATCTTTGAAGAGATGCTGACACCTTTGCACATGTCCCAGAGCGTCAGATAGGGAAGAGAATATGCCGAAGAGGAAGGAATCAAAACATTTATTGTGACTTTCTTCACCTCCTCCCCTTATTAAGTTAGAAGTAATGGTTATTAGACAACTTACATTTGCAGTAGTGCCTAAGTAAACTCTTCTTTGATCACTTTTGGGGGAGGGAGTTTTTGTTTCAGAGGTAGAAACAGTGTCTGTTTCTGCCTTTGTGAACAGAGTGAGGAAGTGGGCTGGTTCTAGAACCAGAATGTGGGGCTGGTTTGGGGGAGGGTTAAATAGACTCATTGTTTAGCATTGCCTCACTTCGGAATGCATTTTAATTTATAAAGCACAATATATGCAATTCTATTTATTAATCTGTAGCTGCAATATGAATAGAAAATGTTATTCATGTATAGTAGCAACAAAGTTCAGGTTTACAGTTAGACTAGTGTATTTACAGTTAGTTTCTTCGTTCATGCCCAGTGTATTAAATGAAAGATGTGGTTTAGACAATGTCCACAGGATGTTTTCAGGTACTCTCTTCTTCTGGGGTGAAAACAGTAGTTAACTGTCATCATGGGTAACGTTGCCTTGTAGTAGTTTGAACGCAGGTAAAGAACAGCTTTATCGTCTTCTAAAATGTGCAGTGGAAGCTGCTTCCCCTGAAGGGATCTGCGTACACGGCAGATTTCGTTACAACTAAAACATCCCTGTTCAGAAGTTGGATGGCTTATTTAATCCTTCCCAAATTAGTGTGAAATTGCACTATCAATCACAGCTGGTAAGAAAAATTCTCTTGGTTTCAGATGTCCTGACCCCTCCAAACTGGAGTGCCTGTCGTTTTTTCGTTCTTTGTAGGGAATTTATTGTACATAGGAAAATACGATACTGTCACCAAAGTAGAGATAAGCGTTGGGGCCACAGCACATGCTCCATCCTCCCGTCACTACTCCAGTATATGAATAAATGGCACCTGTTCCCCCTCAACGTACTATGCAAATACTCTCATACACTGAATCCTTGAAAGCATGGGCATAATCCTTTTCCCAGCCAGATCTCAGTATTCCACTTTGGGCCTGCTTGAAGTGGCTGTAAAAGCATCTTGCACAGGGCAAAGTGCCCTTTCCGCAACTGCTTTACCTGTGAGCAAATAGGGAGCTACGTGACTTCTGCAGTGCAGAAAGCCTCACAGCATCTCTTTAAGTGGCGGTGTACTTCATCTAATAAGCTGTTTCCACTGTAGTATCAATCTAGTTCTCATCTAACAAAACATTTATTTTATACACAATCAAAAAGCACATGAAGAAACTATACCAAAAAAAAAAAAAGGTGCATCAAGAACTCTTACCTCAGATGCTTACTTAAAACACCCCAAAGTTAAAACTAATCTTGAATCTAAGGAAATACAGCTATTACTGGAGGTTAAGAACCAATGTATCCTAAAACTTACAGAATGTGACACTGGTAGCAGTGGTTTGAGTTCCAGTCACTTCGGTGGGTTGCCTTGTACTTGCAGTGCAGATTTGCAGTCCTCTGAACAGAAGGCTTGTTGTCTCAGTAGCTGTTATGCAAATGCTGCTTTGCCATCCATCTAGAAAGTTTAGTTCAGGACCAGTATATGATTTTTTTGGGGGGGAATTGCAGGATTCTCCCTTATTTTCAAGCTGGGTTAACTCAGGCATATGACATGAACTTCCAGGACTCAAAATCCCATAGCCATGTGGTTCAGAATTGGGACTTTATTTCCTCCTGATTCCCAGGCCTCTTGATCTGGCTCTAGGACAACACCGTATTCTTGGTGAAATACACCTATAGATTCAAGGGAAATACTTCAGCCTGATTTTTGAGTCCTTTCTCCCACCTCATCGCTTTCATTGAGAGTGATGTATATGTTGCAGTAGAAGAAGATTCCTAGGGCTAGAGAAATAAATGAATTATTTTTCTTTATCATATTTTGTAGCTGGCAGAAGTAAAATATTGTATGGAAAAAATTATTTTCATAATCACTGTGTATAAAATATATTTGAACTTTCACTGAAGCACTATGTTTTGAATAATCACAGCATGTGGCGGCATTCATTCACAGATGAATTTAAGGTACCTCTTTTGCTATGACAAAGCTGTATCAATAGCCCAAAGTGGCCTATTCAGAAATTGCAAGTTCCAGCCTAATTTAAATTGCGTTAATAAAAGTGTGAAATACAAAAGGTGTCTTGATTGTCTTAATTTAAAAAAAAAAAATCAATCTTATCACTTCTATGGCAAGGACAGCAAGTGAGAAGAGAACACAATTTTTAACCTTGACAGCTGTTTGTATACAAACTTAAAAATACTGTAGCTATAGTTGGTTTTGCCCTTCATGAGACCTTGACTGTCACCTTAGCCTGGGTTTGTGTGTAACCAGTGCTTTCTCAAGTGGACTCCTTATTGTAATCTAGGAATCGCCCACGCTTGAGTACTTACTTCATGAGAAGACTGAGTTTTAGATGTCTTTACTTCTGCACAGGCAATTTGCACTATGGCAGAAAGGAAAAGGATTTTTGCTTTCAAGCGTAAAGCTTACCTGCTAGAAAAAAAAGTAAGCGTACCTTGCGTTGTGGGGATCGCTGCAATGTTTCTGATATATTCAAGAACTTTAATGGGGTTTTTTTGACTTGTCATTCATCTGCAACGCTTCTCAGCTCTTCTTTGTCCCCACCCTTCATATTTGCTTAATAAAATAGTTGGACTCAGAAGTTATTAACCACAATTTACATAGGTACGTGCACTATTTAAAACACTTCTTCCACATTAGAGATTATCATCACACAGCACAAGCAGCTAAACTGTGTCTTACTTAATAAGGAAGTGCTAAAGCACTGCCGGAAGAAAAAAATCTGTCCTTGACTTTGGGCTGCAAAGTACTCATGATTTCAGCCTAATAAACTCCGTGGCACAGCGGTGATAATACAAATACAGCACATCTGCACCCCAAGAACAAAATTGGGAAAAAAAAAAATCTAGTTCTTTCTTCAGTTTCTCACCTCCAGTACACTTCTTTGGGTTAGGAATGCTGTCTAAAAAGCCTAAGAGACTCAGTAAATTGGGATATGCTCTTCTGACACTTCGGATAAAAGAGAGGTCTCAATTCTGGCAATGGGAATCCACAAACCCAGGTTTTCCTGACAAGCCCTTGACTTCCATGTAGGTACTTAACAGCATTGGCAGGCATTAAGATTTCTCTTCCCCAAAAGAGAAAAAACTGGTGTACTTGAAGGTCTGGGAGCTCTTCTGAAAAGTCTACATCAACCATACTCCAGTGTCTGAAAACTAAAGAGAGGACATGTGATAAAAACCCAGCTTTACGCTTGATTTTTTTTGAGCGCGCAAAGCTGGCACCTGCCTGGCAAGCCCAGACTGAAGCACTCCCAGACCTTGGGTCAGACTTCCATCCACACTCTGCCTCTGCCAAAAATCAGAGTAGTTTGTTGGTTTCTATTACACAGGGCCATAAAAAAGTATTTGTGGGCAAACAAAACCAGCTGTAATCTTTTTTTCTTAACCTCCCAGCTCCTTTATGTAACTTAGAACTGTGGCCTAGAGTTTAAGAGAAGACACAGAATGGCTCACTACCCAGTGGAGTTATGTGCTCTTTCTGATGTGCTTTGGTAGGTCAGCTTTGTAGCTGTCACAGAAACCTGTGGAGAAACATAGTTGTTGAAAAGTGTTAAGGGTAGGCTGTCATTAAACCCAGCTTAAAATGGTGGGTTAATAAGAGGTAATTGGGCTAAGCAGGCCCCCTTCCTTCTTTAAATGTCATCCCTCAGGATGAACAAACTCTTGGGTTTATCTTTAAACAACCTTAATTTTGCTAGGCTCATCAAGGAAGGAAGGAGTCTTAACACACTGGTACAGGAAAATCTCACTTCTAGAGTGATGCGCCTACGCTGAAATAACATTTCTCCCACTGAAACAAACTATTTTCACAGCTTGATCAGTTTATCAGCTGAAGTTAAATGTTGGCTACTCTTGCCATGAGTAGGAGGAGCATTAAAGCAGGAAGAATTACTCTTTGCTAGAGTCACTAAATCCTCCTTACATTATTTACTTATTAAATTGCTTTTAATCCATTAATCTCAAAGAGGTCATGGGAGCAGGAAGAGAGGATGTTTGAAGAACACTAAACACGATACATTCAATTGCACATAAAACAGTGCATAGCAAATCAAAATAGCTGCCAGGCGGATAAAAAGATTAGATTTCTGCAAACTTACTGAATTTAACTCCTGCAGCAAATAGCTATCAACCCCTTTATAAAACTGCAGTGCATAAACTCTCAAGAACGAAGAACTCTCAAAGTACTTCAGTGCATACATTTACACACACACATGTATATATAAAATGGAAAATAATGTGTCTGAGAATCCTATTCATGAAAGAGACCCCATCATGAGAACAAACAGGGTCCCTTCCCCAGCATATTTGCAATCTAATATACTTGTCCATTTGATCAGTTTAATACTACTTTGCATTTTATAGAGCAAAGAATATCAAGGCACTTTAATTTAAACATGAAGGAGGAGGACTTTCAAAGGAGCATGCAAATTGCTCTGTGCAATCATAGGCTTTTGTTTATGCACCAAACGACTGTTTCCTTCATGCCAGCTATACAGAGACTAAACCGAATTCCTCATTCATGCCAACTCTTGTAAGCCCCCCGCAACAAATTCAAACTCACCCAAGAGTTTTTACTTAAAAATTAGAAGCCACTGAAAGAAAAGATTGTGTGTTTTCCACGGGGCAACAGCAGTCAGCTAGATTTGAATGTCAGATTTATAGCCTCTTAAAAGAAAGGCTGTTACTTTTACGGCTCTTAGAGAAAACAGCTGAATTTAATAGCTACACCAAGGGTGTTCCAATTATGGGCTTTACTTCTGCTGCATTACAGCAATTTTAAGAACAAAATTGCAGCCTGTGAGATAGAATCAGATAAAGTTACCTGCTGTGAAAGGTCTGGTGTTGGCGTGGTTGGATATAAAGAGTGAGATGACGAGCATACTTGCAGGACATTTTCAAACGGAGAAGAGTTGGAGTTATTCTGCAACCTCTCTCAGCAAGCAGGTAATGTGCTCGAACAACATCCCAGATTCCCTTTTTACTTATTCAGTGCTTACAGATGCTTGTATGAGAAGAAACTTGCATTAGAAGAAACTGCAAAGAGCACTTTTTAAGGAGCAAGGGCATTGGAACAGAATCCAGCTAAACTGAACACATCTGTCAAATATCAACAGGGAGCTTCATGGAACCTTTGAGGTCTAGACGTTCCTAAAACTCTGAAAGAGCGTTCAAAAATCCTAATTTAGATCTTCATCTGAATTTTTCAGATGTTAAATCTCTTTATAATGAGCTAATCCACACTTTGAGAGGCTCAAAATCCAGCTGTGGCTCACACATAGGCACAATGCCACTGGGCAGAGAAGATCAGAACTGGAGATTCAGAAATGTAACATTTTTGTAATTCTATAAGATAAAAATGGAGCTGTGATGTCATTATGATCAGAAAGATGTTTTGTTCTCTCGCAGGATGGAGAAGTCCAAGAAGATCTTTGTCAGTGTCCTCCTGTTTGTCATGTCTGTGGAAATCTGCTTGGCTCAACACTGGTCTTACGGCCTGCAACCAGGAGGAAAAAGGAACGCCGAAAACCTGGTAGAATCATTTCAAGAGGTAGGTTCTAGGCTGTAAAACAACCTTGTTGCTTTAGCTAGGATCCCTTGTCTGTAAAAGATGCAGGCAAAAAAGAGGTGACATAGGCTTTACTGTATGTGTGTGTGTGTCTCTGTCTCTTTCCCTCCAAACATACGTACATACCTATATATATAGACACACACACACTCTTTTTAAAAGTAGTAATTGGAAAGTAATTGGCATTAGAGTAAGATGACATTTGACTGCCTTGCATAAAGAACAGTGCCATCTATTGCAGACAGGGAGCTTGGGCAGCCTGCTCTAAAGGAGAGATGGAAGTTTGAGTTCCAGGTTAAACCTGATTTCATCTTCTCCCTGAATTTCAGCCAGTATTCTGATGGGCTGCTTTATGACCACATTCATCCACTTCACTGAGAATGTCGCAATGGGCAGCTGTCATGTGGTAACCAATTAGATGGTAAGCACTTACATGACAAAGCAAATGTGAAGGCTTCTGTCCACCAGTGGTTTTCCCATCCTTTCTAAGACTTCACGTGTAGTCCCTCGTAACAGCAATTCTAACATCCTGATTTTAAGTTTGCTGTAGCACAAGCATAGCTCCTGGGAAAGAGGTGAATTTAAATTGTGCAGTGGAACAGTTTCATCTTCATCTGTAACTAGGATAGAGTTGCTTTAGCAGAAAAATCTCCCTTCATAAAGGTGATATCCTTTCCCAATTCAGATTGCAAATGAAATGGAAAAACCAGGGGAAGTGCAGAAGACTGAATGCCCAGGCTCGTATCAGCGTTCCAGGTTCCGTGATCTGAAGGAAGCCATGGTAAGTAACGTGCTTTTTTTCTTTTATCACTATGGGAAAAGTAGAGGACCGGTCCAGGCTGGGAAAGTTCACGGAGGGAAGAGGAAAAAGGTGGTTGAAAAGGACAAGAAGACATGTAAGTTTAGTTCACGTGTGGCAATACCAGCTCTGCCCTTATTATCTGCATCACTCTCAAGTACCTCAGTTACAGCCCTAGGACAGGACTACGTTATTCTAATGCTCCCATTGTAGTAATGTCTTTACTCATTCAATTAAAAACAAAATAAAGTCAAACACATTCTACCTTAATACAAATCTATGCAGCATTCACAGATGCTTAACTTCAAAGGCGCACTTTGCCAGCTGAAGGATCAAGCCATATGGAAGCGGCTGCTCCCAAGGTCCCTAGACTGGGAAATGTGTTTTCCATTAGATGCTCTAATGCAATGACAGCAGAGACTTCACACACAAACTAACTGCCACAGAAAGAATACTCTCAAGCAAAAATGTGCTCTTTAATTAATATAGCAACACCTTGATCAGGCCAGATGGTCACCACTTTCTGGAAAGTGTCTCTGAGCAGTCCTAAAAGTTGAAACACTCAATCTCTACTTCATTTTTGAAGCCAAGACCAAAAGTTTCAAGTGAACACTCTAGCCTTTCACTGGGGAACCTGGCCTGAATAAAGGCTCGTAAACTCAGTAACAGCAATGCAGACAGGTCAGAGTCTGACTTCCATTGGATTTTCATGCAGAAACCACCTAAAATCCAGTATTTTTTTTTAGGTCATCTTTAATCCTATTTGTACTGAATATAAAATGGAATCTTTGTCCATGACTCTGGCTTCCAATAACAGTACTTGCAGAATAAAGAGCCAGCAACAGTAACTTACTATGTTTAGACTTTTTTTTTTACTGCAAGCAACTATGTTAGGCAGGAAAAGATACCAGAATAACTATCAGGATAGTTGAAATGAGTCCTTGATACTTCTTGCTCACTGAGGGAAACTTGGCCTTTCTTTGCAGAGCTGAAGGCACCCCCACTAATCAGATTCTTAGGTTTACTCAGAAACCACTGGTAAATGTGTACATAAATGTAAAAGATTCTAAGCCTCTGCATCAAACACTTAGTTTGCATGTCTTATTCCTGTAGCATAGTCTGAACTGTGTCACCTTCTTATTTCTAGCTGCTTAATGACACTGAAAACAAATTAAACTTTTTCCAGATGCAGCTTTTCCAATGTAACCCATTCCTGGAGTTGCTACAGGAATATTATGCAATGAAAGGGGAGGTGTCTGGAAATGGTCCACCTCATGGAAAAAACTTTTTAAATTATCTTCATCATTTCCTGGAGAAGCTGGTAGCGAGCACAAACAAAAATACACCTAGCTAAGATAAAAAAACCCAAAAAACCAAACATAGAGAGCACATCTATCCAAAACACTTCAGGCTTTCAACTTAGAGGTAACAACATAAATAAATATTCAAGTAGGAGACCAGATCCAACAGGACGTGACACAGGAACATGGTTGCCATTCGAGCAGTACTAAGGTACACCGAGAATGGTAACAGGGCAACTGTGCCACTCCACAGTGACCCTGTAATACTTCTGCAAGCACAGCTTTCTTGTCTCTGGTTAACTTGGCCAACTGCTTAAGCTCACAGAGACATTCTACATACTAACGCTTTGTGCACGTTCATGCTTCTTGTCCTAAACTGCTGTCAAAGTGTAGTGTTCAACAGCTGTTGGGTTGCGCTCCAAGAACTGCTGCAGTGGTGGACCCATTAACAGATGTAAAGTTGGTCATGCATTTTGGGATGAAAAGGGCTATTATAAGTGTCAGTTACATTATATTGTATGATCAGATCCATGGGCAGGTGGCAGAGATATCATGTCGGGTCAGATTTATGTCATTCTAATCCCCCTTCCAATGGAGACCACAATATGAATATTTTAGCATCTGACCAGGCTTTAAAATTCCACCATCAAAGTTATTTCTTCTCTTTAAAAAAAAATATATGATGTGTGTTTACAGGAAAGTCTGATCGAAGGAGAAGCTAGACGAAAGAAGATTTAAACCCACAAAGCCAAATGGAGCAATGGACCCAGAATAAAATTTCAAAGCTATGTTAAAAACAATTCCTCTTCAAATGGCCTCTGCTTCGATTGCATTATGTGAATAAATACTATGAAGTTGCATTTAAATAGTAGAAGATAATTGTTGTGTAGATTACTAGCTTATATGTAAAAGAGAACACATTCTAGTCCAGTGGCGGGGACTCAGAAGCATAGGGTCTGCTTTGTGTCCTGCAACGAAAACTTGGACGTGACAGCTTTTGTTTCACACACACAGACAATGCCTGGACAGAGGCACTGTCTGATCTCACTAATCTCTGGATAAAACAGTAATACAACTTTGTTAAAAATGAAGAATAAACTTCCTGTTGGAATGTAATTCCACTCGCAGTAGTCCATGTACGAAAGACTTTTATATCCTCTTTTTTACTGGTTCACCCATTAAAACTACATATATTTTAAAAAGGTATTTACAAACTTTACAATAGTTAATGCATTTTAAAAAAACAGGAAAATTTATACACCTTGCTTTACAGACTTAGTGACTCATATGTCATTTACCCAGAGAGTTGCAGACTCCCTTTCCAAAGCTTAGCTCCTACTCTTTCTTCAGAGCCAGTATAAAAGCTGTATTTTTTGCTGATTTAATTGCAGAGGACTAAAAGAAAGAAAAAAAGAAGGTATTTGCAGTCTGCAGAGGTGGGTTTTATAACTAAATCATCACATCCAGGATCTCAAAACACTCACAAAAACATGTTGCACAACATCCATATTCTCCTGAATTCAAGACAAACATGTCCCAAGTTTATCATGTCATTAAACCTTTATAATACAAACTGATGTAGTTTTTCATTGCCAATACCATGCATATTGGGGCTGAGTTTCAGAGCTGCTGAGAACTTAACACCTCTGTTTAAAAAAAAAATATAAAAATTGCAGACCATGCATGTGAAAAGCAAGTTCAAAGTATGCAGTCATACACGTCCAGGGATTTCAATGACAGCCTTGAATCGGAACAGTCAGACCAATACAGCATATATGGATGCTTTTCACCTTTTGTTAAGCTCCTCTATACTCCTTTGTGTACCCTCTAGTGTCCAGCACACTGTCCTAAAGGTGCTTTAATGTTAACAGGAGCAGAATTAGGTGAACCTCGTGCTTTTGAAAAGCCCCTCTCCTGCCATGCAATCAGTCGAATCACATTATTTGTTTAATTTCTCTTTCTGATGTAGTCCTAGGAAAAACTCGCCCTGGTCCACCATATAATTTGGTCTGCAACAGTAAATATAAGATACAGAAGTTTTTAATTAAAAGAAAAAATTGAAAGAAGGTAGCAGTAATGGGTCAGGAATGTTTTCACTATAAAAAACAGATTACAGTTAAATTACAGACATCTTAAACTTATTATTTCCATTTACAATTATAAAAATAAATAAGGAGAGAAAATCTGAGCCGTTGTCACTACAAGTCTAACTCACTGTTAATCTGTGGAACGTACACCGGGCTGCATAGTGTGAAGGTTATTAGATAGATGCAGTTTCCCAAAACCCACTGCATATACATTACAGTACTTTCTGCCACTGCAGATCACAGAGCTATTCTCACTGGAATCGGTGTCCTTTCCTAATCCAATAATCCACTGAAATGGAAAGCTGTCCGTTTCTCTCTTCCCCTGATGTGGATTAGAGCCTGTAACATTTTTAAAGGAATTTATCACAGCATGACAAATTTTAATTAAAAGCTCCAGAAAACAAGTGTTGAGCATATTTCTCCAAAGAAAAAAAGTCCTCTAAGACTTGAAATTTAACACTAGCTTTGAAGAGCATGGCTATGAAATGGGATTAGATTTTGTCTTCTCTGCAGACTGGATATTTAACTTTGAGATTGGTTTTATTCAAAACTATGAATTGGGTAGAAACGTTGCTGTTTGCTTTCATTTCTGGTATGCAGAGATGACATCATTATGGACCATTCTCCACTCCCATTTTTAGCCCTCCAGTTTAAAAGACATTAGATGACATTTCCAAAAGCATCTAATTAACATGGAAAGATGATTCTCATTTTGAAAACTAGTAGCGAGACCTTAAATTGTCTCTGAAAATTAAATCTTAGCATTTAAGTCAGGTAGGTACCATAGCAAAGACCAGAACACTTAAAAAAAATCAGGGGTCTGGTGGGATTTCTCATAAGAGTGTGGGCACTTAATTCCACTTAATTAAAATCCATCAGGCCCCATGCTTATTCACACACTCCAATGCCCAACAGCCCTTAAAAATCTGACACTTAGAAGACAATGTTTTTTTCTAAAACTGGCACAAAGCCCTAAATCCTTTACGCACGGTACAGAAATTCCATCTTGTACCTCTAAGCAAACTATGCTGACTTATATCAGCTAAGAACATAACTCTTCACATACCACAGTCAGTAATACATTGAAGAAAACTGAACTCCTGTTTGTGAGTTAGTTTGCCAAAAGGCAAGAAGAAGAAGTGGGAAGAGTTTACAGCACTTCAGACTCTAGAAGAAAAATAACGCTAAGAAAGAAAAAATCCCCCAACCTTAAACCCCTTTTGGCATAGAAAATTTGCCAATGAAAATGCCCAAAATATCTCGGGAAGGGAAATCTCCTCACTCTGTACTCGTTAGGCATCAGCTATTCCTTTCCTTCCAGTTAGGGTGATGGCTACAACAGTCTCCAACTGACCAGACAACAGTCAGCAAGAAGAGAAGCCTGAACTGTGTGGACAGCATACCAAGATGAAGTTTAAGGAACCTGCCAGGTGAGACATTGCAATTGCAAGGCAGAGCACACGGGAAGATAATATCTTCACTGCTTTTTAAGGAGCTGGCTCTATAGTAAAAGCCAAAGATCAAAATACAAATGAAAGGCCTGTTTCAGCCACTGCTCAAAGGACACAAAGCACTGGAGCTTCCTAGACTTCTGCCAGCATTGGGATGGTTACAGCCACCACCCTGCTTGCTCTCCTGACTCTCTAGGTGACTTGGGCATCTTGCTAGCTCAGGTATTAGCACCTAGGATCAGCACGCAGGAGAGAGAGCAACTGTTCTTATTCCTAATGGCTGGCAGCTGCATGATCCAAGGAAGGAAAGGAAGGGAGAGGATAATTAACCACTTACATGCTAAGCACTCTGTTCATAAACCTAGTCTACAAAACTGCAAAAAAAGCAGTCAGAACCAAGTCTCCTCAAGTTAAAGAGCATTATGTAAAGGGTCATTAAAGATCAGCTGAATAATTCTTCCCAAGGTCAAACTTCCTCCCATGAGGTTTTTTTGCATGGACTAACTCCCTCCTCCAGGAAAAAAAAACCTGCTGAATGTACAAGGTGCATCTACAAGTTAAAGTTATTAAAGCAGATCAAACAGGTAGGGAACTAAGACTCAAAGAAGTCACTTGGAACCAAAATACACAAACTTGATGGCTAGTTTGTTTACCCACCACAGACAAACCATTTGCTGGGATTCCAGCAAAGTCTCCTTTGTTTCTGCTGACTTACCAAAGGAGTTAAAAGCAAACCCGCTCTGAAAAGGAAACGCACCTAAGAATGAGGTAATGGGGAAAGGCATGGGGAAATGTACTGTTCTACAATTCAGACCACATCCTGCTGTTCTGCCTAAAGCAAAAGTTTTTGACGAAGACAAAGTTCTTGTTCAAGTGAAGAGCTTCAGAGGGTGCTTTAATTCATGTGTGCAGCAGAAGGAAGACAGCGGTTACAAGAAGAGAAAGAGTGGACAAAAAACGGAAGACAAGAAAACCCTGAGGTTTTCAAGTCAAGCAGCGTCTACGTCCGAGAACATAATGTGGAGCTGACAAGTCCTACAAAGCACCAGAGAGACGGGGTGAACCATGGTCAAGTTGTCCAGAAAGGTTTCAAAGATTTCCCCTGAGAAGGCAACAGCCCAGAAGACAGTTGTACGTGTGCTACAGCAAACACGACTGCGGATGTATGTGACGTGACTGCAGTGCAACTTCCAAAGCGTCTCCAACCTGTTTTGTGATGTGAATCCAATATGACCCTTTGATGAAAGCAATCTGTTTTACAGAGCTGTGCAGGCAGCAAAGTAAATGCAGCTTCTGCAGGTTTCTTTAACTGGAGTCACACTGAAGCCAAAGGACTGTGTAAGTACAAAAGAAAGGACTACTTCAGTCGGAACAAAAAACCCCTAGGGTTTCATTGGTTTTGTTTCTCCCTGAAAAAGGATTTGCTGAGAAAAGTTTTCATTAGGTTTAACAAACTTCAATTTTTCAGTAATGAAACCCATTTAAGTCATGTGAGCAGAATAACGATGCAGTGGCCTGCAAAAAAACCCCAACCCAACAGTATTTGTATTTACTACTGTGAGCAACATCCTCAGCAGGGTTTTTAGTGGGTCTCCCCAACTTCTATCAGATAATCAGAAGCTAAATGACAGTTACAGGTAACAAGCAAAATTATTTCCTGGAAGAGAGAGCCCATGACAATCTTCATCAATACCAACAATAAACAAACAGGCCGCAGGCTGTAACCAAACAGCCAAAGTTTTGTATAGGTTCAGAAATAAACTTGGATCCAAATTCCTCAGCTGGTCCCTCTTTATGATGAGTTTTAAGAAACTCTGAACTTCCCAAAAAGTTTGAATCTGAACTTTGCAGGCAAACTCCCGTTTCCTGCATTCCACAGTGAAAGGCAACAACGAGTGATTTTTTTTCCCTTCCCCAGAAAGCATCAGTGAAAAATAACAGCCATGACGAAAGCTATGTTTATAAATAGTCACACAGGCAGAATAGCACAGCAAAATATTCTGCCTGAATAATTCTGACAAGAGAATAATTCTTCCAAATCAAGAAAACCCCAAACTTCACTGGCTTTTCAGCTGCTGGGAACGTGGCACCAACAGGCAGCTGCAACTTTGGGGGGGATATAGAGTTTCAATTATGTAGCCTGAAAAGAAAACAGTGAAGTTCTTCACCATGCATTAGTTTGAAACAGACTGTTTAGGAAAGTCCTGCGTCACACAGCAAAAAAAGAGCTGCTGTAACTATCTTTGGAGTCATCTAGAGCTTCTAAGAGTAGAACAGAGTAGCAATACACTTTGCAAGAGAATTTTAAACTGACTTGTCTTCTGGCTCAAGTGCTGCACAAGCTCCCTGTAAGCCTGCTGCAGAAAGGCAAGTCCCCACCCCAGGGTTGCAGCCCTTCTAGCAGAGCTCAGAGACAAGTAGCCTTGAGAGGTGCAAAATGGATCTGCCAACAGTAGGAGTATTGATCACAAATGGTGATGTTCTGGTTTTTACCAGCAAGCTTCCAGTGGCAGCTCAGGCACAGAGGATTGCTGTGTCTAAGGCCCATCTGGTCCATAAATAACAATGATATTTGTGTTGAATTTTCGGTCACTATGCAACTGTGAGGACAGGCTACTCTAACAGCCGCCTTCTGCATGTATCACGTGAATTTAAAAACATTAAAACCTAAGATCATGTCATTTTTTCTCTATATAAATAGAAAGATTGATGCTGACATCCAGACAGAGCAGGGAATAAATAACTAAAAGAAAAATTAAACAGAGTATCCCATCCTCCGAGGAAAGAAGAGCTGCAGAGAGCTGGAGTAATCCAAGCAACAGGAAAGCAAGTGGTTAATTGTCAAGTCTTTCACATGCATCCCAGGTCTAAACGGCTCCTTAAAGTCTAGTGGCTGTTAAAAATCTAGATCAAGGGAGGCTATAAAACAAAGTGCAAGTACTGCCACAAATGGGTGCAGGGGAAAAAAAAAAAAAGAGGATGAGAATTATTTATATTTGTGTGAATTTTCCCAGCCAAAGTAAAGGTTACAGTAACTATCAGACTTTGTGTCTGAGGTCAGGATGTAGAACTAGTTTTGCACACTCCATCCTCTCAAAGTTGCTGGTACCAGTACAGTGCTGGTATCAATGCAGCTTCTATTCTTCTCATCTATTCACAGGAGAGAAGAAACTTTTTACACCCTATTAAAAAGCCCAAAGATGAAATATTGTACCAAATCCCAGATGCAAGTACAAACCAAGCAGGTACCATAATTCATAATATCAACTGCTCTGTAGGGTTAAAACCAGAATCAACAGTGAAATTATGACAAAGTACTGGCGAACCTAAACTCTCCATTGGGAGTGAGCAACTGCCACTACTTGAGCAGAGATGGTGTAAGGCAGAATGTCTGCACTTCATCTTAAATACATATGATGACTAGCAGAAAAAAAGACGACTTATTCTGCTAACAATGCTCAGGTCTCTGCCTGCAATCAAGAATCTTAGGAGACTGCACATCATACACCGGCACCTGACATCTCAGGAGCCGACATTGCACAACTTAGGAATGGCTGTGATCTGTTTCACTTCATGCAAATCAGGGCTTGGCTACGCTACAGGGGCAGAAAGAGGGATCGGTGCATAAGTACAGCTGTAAAGCTGTAATAACTTATGTGAAAATACTGTAGGACACATACTGGTGTGGCTTACCTTGTTTCAAACACTGGTGCAAATCACTACTGTGACAGATTTACACTAGGAATGAGCTGCTAAAATTGTATCAGTGAAAAAACTCAGGACAGACAAGAATTCCAGTAGGGCGATTTCTCCTACTACGTGATTAGTGTCTCAGTACCGGAAAGGTAAACCAGAGGTTGGGAATACAGTCACAATAACAGTTCCTTTTGCTATTTCCCAAAGAAAACTCTAAGGGGAGTGAATGGAATGGCAGGCGAGATCACTAGTCTTTAGGATCAGAGAGCCCCAGCATGTCAGTAAAAAGAAAGCAGTCGTTTCAGTCTAGGCACTTGCTGTTACACCAGCAAGTGATGATCCTCACTGCAGTCATTGCTCTGAAGAGGCAACGCTGGATTTTCTGGTTTTTGGGGGTGGAGGGGGAGGTTTGGCTTCACGTCTGCTGGGTAGTGGTGGAGCAACCTGAGAAGACAGAACAAAACCACACACAATAATAAACCATTACTGGCGACTTAAGATATTTTGCTTTACCAAACAAGAACTCCAAAAGGTCCTGTACTACTTGATGTTTCTTTCAGGACCAAATTTTTGAATTCAGCCTCAGTACTACATGCCATCGATGACAGGGGCAAACAAGGACACATCCCCAGGAGGTAACAGAAGCAGATACATTTTAGTTGCTAGAATACGCTTTAGTTACAGATATACTTTAGTTGCTTCTGACCTGCAGCCTGACTTTCAGTCAGAGCCATTTGTCCCTCTGTCCCACCTTTTGTTTATCAGTAAAACAGCAATAAATCTATTTCCCTCAAGGTTTCAAAATTCAACTGTTTTCATCTTGCTGGCTTGATAAGTTGCACCATGCCAAAAGCATGTAAAATGCTTCCAAATCAGAATGGTACAACTAACTCCATAAAATGGTAGCAAGTTCTACTCAAGCAAGCCACAGCCTTCCTGCCCAGCGCAGCACCCGTAGGGCGTTTCTTGTTCTTGCAGGAAACTGCACCAGTGGGTTCTTTCAAGTTGGCTCTCTGCTTGTTTTCAGGGGCATCCGGTAAACAAATGAGATGTGAAAGCCAGGTGAACAAGAAGCTTGTGTGGCTCACCACTTGCTTAGCCAAAACTATCAAGATTTCAGGGCTGTTTTAACCGGAGGAGGACAGAGTCAACTTTACAACAACAAAGTAACAAAACCCTTCAGAAAATACTTTTACAATCTCTCTTTACAGCCCTTCAAATCCTTTTTATTTGGCTGCAAGCCAAGGTCAATGTTGCAAGCCAGAACATGTTAGTAATTAGTTTTCTTACAAGACTCAAGGGAAGGAGGCTCTTTTATTAATCCTCTTGAACCAGCGAGTCCCATAGCATCCCTAGAGCTGGCATATTTCCGCCATTCACACCACCTACAGCAGCTATGCTGCCCCTTTTCAGAAGCATAGTCAATTCTGACCAAATGAAGGGCAAAGTAGAAAACCTCCTATTTATCCCATGCTTCAAGGCTTTATGTTAATGTCATCTCTCTCTCTAACAGAATTAAGTGATGAGCTGTTTTGTTGTCTTCCTGTGTTGTCAGAGGTAACATGTTTTGTTAAGTGCGATCATTCTTTCAATTCTTTTTGGGCAAATTCCAGTTCATCTCACAAAGGTACTCCGTAAATCCTGTTTGCAAATTGGACTGGGGAAGACATCCATCCCTTTCACAGTTACAAAAGGATGCTTTCTGTTGCTGTGCATTGGTAAGCAATTACAGTCTCATACATTTCAGGGGCAGATGAAATAATTCTGACACAATGACCAGAGTATTTGCATGTTAAGTATCTGCAAGTTTGGAATCCCACAGGGCAAGAGAAACATCAGTGACAGAGGGGGAAAAAAAAAAGTGGCAATTTGATGTTCCTAGAAGGAAACCAACTTCATGAAATTAAGAAAAAGGCTGTGGCTAAGATGGTGATATAATACAGGCTGGTTTAAGTGACTAATGATGCATACTTTGAAAAATTAGATTCTTCTGAGCTGAGGACTCAAAAGGAGACATTTATCATTTCTGAAAATGTGTGAATTTTTTTCCCCTTCTTTTTCAGGACGAGATTACTGTGCTATTTTACATTGATCATGTTTTTGAAACTTTTTAATCATTGTGCTTGTTTGTTTTCAATGTATCTTCCCACCCCCAGAGACAGTTTGCCTAACCAAGGACAACACAACTCCCTCTTGAAAAGAGGGACTCCACTTGATAGCCTTCTCTTGAAGCAAAAAACTTTTTATTCTTTTGTGGTTTCAGGGAGTGAACCAGTAAAATGATTAGACAAGTTTCAAGTAGCACCACCCTAGAAGCGGCTTGGAAAATTCCACTGGTGTCTCTTTCTCAAAAGCTGTTTTCCAAAAAAGTGTCAGCTCTCATTTCCTTACCTCCACAGAATTCCTCGGGTTGCTATTCTCATAGGGTTTGCTTTTGGGCGGAGGTGGGGGTGGGGTGCTCTGTGAGCTAGCAGTTGCCAATCCATCAGCTTGCAATGAGGGAAAACCTAGAAGCAACAACAATAATAAGAAAAGACATTAAAGTAGGCGGAAAAGGAATGGGAAATGAGATTGACCATGTAGAATTTTAAGGGAGAATCATTTAATATCTTGTGCTTTCGATCTGCTAACAGTTCTCTGCTTTAGCAGCTAAACATGAATGGATATGTCAAAGTAGAGTCACAGTTGTATCTCCCTTAAGTTCAAAATGCCCAGGAGAGTTCTATCTTCATCAAATGAATCTAAGCTTATGTGAAAAAAGCATGCCTGAGAGAACAGAAAATTGAATCCATTATCACATCTGCAATGTTCAGTGGGGTTTCCTTTCAGCCTGGGCCTCAACCTGAGAATTCACTTTGATTTTAACTCCAGTTGATAGAGTAGATAAGTACCCAAAACTTCAGAAGAATTCCTGGGAAGCTGTGCTGCTAGTAATGGCAATTAAAACCACTTGCTAAGTAGAAGAGTGAGGTTTCACATTCCTTTCACAGATCTCTCTTCATATAGTATTCCTGCATTTGTTTGTGTTTCTGGTTGTCTCCCCACCCCGATATGTATTTTTTGGTTTTAATCCTCTCAGAACAGTTTTATGCTAGTTTAGATCATTATCCTCACCGGATTCTGAATTTATATCCACTTAAGAGGAAGGACAGTCAGGTCCTACATAGGAACTTCTGTTCCTTTAAAAAAAGAGCAGTAGAGTGAGAAATGCAATGGCAAGCAAGGAAGTTGTCAGTGGTGACACTACAGTTGTATTTTTATCTTAGCCATATTTATATGTTGCTTCAGAATTAAACTACAGAGCTTACTGGATACGCAAGGAAGGTAACTGCGCAAATCATTCATTTTGCCAATTCTTCAAGATAAATTCCTTCTCTTTCAGGTGTAACATTTATTAGCTGAGTTTCCAAGCTGCAGAGCAACTTCTCCTAAAACTTTTTCCCATGCGATGGGAGTTATTGTTCGTTAATTAACAAAGCCTTCATGGCTTGCCCAGAAAATTTAGCCATAGACCTGATCAGATATATCATGCTGGATTGATGCAGTTCCATCCAGTGAATTCACAGGAGATATTCCTCTAGTTTGTGCTGTAACCATCTCACTTGATGCATTTACAAGCATCTACATTGATTGCATGTGATGTTCACCTTGAGGTTTAATATACCTTCCCACAAGTCAATACAAGAAAGAAATTGAAAAAGATAAAAATTGTTCTCTGGAATTCATCTGATATACCAATTTTAACAAGTGGTATGTAAGTCACAAGTATGATCGTAGTGCTTTTGGTAACACTGCCAAATTCTGTTATCTGACAGAAACATCTACAAACATTAACAGCCCAGAGCCACTTTCTGTGAACTACCTCAGAGCAGTTCCTCCCTCCCTCTCTCCCTCCCCAGTGAGGTTACCTCAGCAAATATGTAGTAATGCCTACTACTGCAGATGCTGCCCTGAAGGATGTGGCAATTGCTCTATAACAGAACTTACTTTGGGTTCTTGGGGTTTTGGGAGTGATGGGTGGTGGGCTGCAAGGCATTGACTGCTGGAGCGAAGAACCCTGAAGTAAAGTCAGTCTGTTGTCTCCTAACTGAAGACTCTTTGGCCTTTGTGCTTTTCCTGACATGCCCTGGTTGAAACAAAGAGTAAACAAAACCTTTAGAAGTCAGCAAGATTGCTGCACACGTATCAGACAATCAGACCTGTCACAAAGGCATCAACATGCTCCACAAAAGTCATGCGTAAGAGAGAAAGGTGCATTCAGGCGAAACATAAGAGTGAAACCGCTGCACTGGCTAAGCCATGTCAAAAGGCACACACTGTGCTCCTATGACACATCCAGTTTTCTGTGGGACCTCACTAACTGGGTAGCAATAGTAAACTGTTTTTAACAACCTTAGTGTATTAAGTAAGAAGGGAAGATGTCAAGCTGAAAAATTGCTGCATTTGACTAGCAGTTCTGTGAACAAATTTGGGGGGAAAAAAGTCTTTCCAAGATGAAAAAGAAAAAAAAAAAGATTAAATTCTGGGTGCAAGTCAGGACTGCTAGTATCATCCAGCTCCCCAGGTCTGTGAAACAAGTCTATTTCAGGCTTTACAGAGAAAATCCCTTGCATCTGGGACTCGGGAGATGTTGTTCCAGTTCCTTCCAGTGTCACGCATGTCCTCTGTGCTCTTCACTCAAATTGTGAGGCTATCCGAGTATGGTCCCAAGAGTCCAGTGCATGAATATGCCTTCTCACTGTGCAGAAGGGACCACACATTAGTGTACAGTGAATATAAAACTTAAAGACCAAAGCTGCTGGACGTACAGCGAGCCTTTGGTTCCCTCTGGCTTTCTAGCTCCCAAGCAGCTTAGTCAAGAGCTGCATAAAATCAGTCTGTCCAATTCTTGTGCTGCACTATGCGGCTTTGGAACAGACCAGCTATAAAAAACAGCTTTCTCTGTACTTTGCAATGTTCTTAAGCGTGAATATAACCCTTAACTGCTCATTCCCTTCAGTAAGCCGATCACACATATAATTTGCCCTCAGAGATATGGGGGGAGAGGGCAGGGTGGGTGTTCTGTTTTGCATCTCTCAGCTGTCTGCAAGGCAAAGTCTTGGACAGATATGCCTTACTGTCCTAGCGAACTGGTTGATACAAATGGGCTTTCTCCCAGATCTTCTCCCTCCAGTTTTACTTAATAAAGTGATCAGCAGCTGACATCACAGTTTGTGGGTTAAAACCATTTAATTCTTCCAGAGGCAGAGGGCCAGGCCTCCTGAACCACTAATATTTACAACCCCAGATTTTGCTCTTGAGTGGAAAGCCTGTCAATACCAAATGACATGATTCTAGAACCACAGTTCCCCTTTTTATAAATATTCTGCAGACTCCAAGTGCTGGCAGCATCACTCAGATTTGATGAGAATTCCTGAATATATAGCAGCATAACCTGTTCCTGCCAGATTCAGTTGAGATCTTGGGAGGGAAAGGGAAATAGAACTACTCATGTTTTCTCATTATTTACGCAGCCTGTGTTAAGTCAAATTATCACCGAGCCACCAGCTTAAATACTCAGATGCCTAACTCTCGCATACTCTCTGACAGTGTAATATAGTCTTAGCATAAATCAGGATAATACTCCAAGGTCATACAACTCTACTTTTGGGCTGAAACTTATCCGTTTGCATTAGGTGATCATGCTGAATCCCACTGTCAACCTGAATGCCTAACAGTCTCCAATATATTCCTCATTACAACACTCCTGTGGGGGGTATAGATTCTCCTTTATCCATCTTTCACAAATAATTTGCTCAAGGAGTAAACACTCCTGCCCTCATGCAGGAGGTCTGGAGCAGAGTACAGCCTGGAAGATCCAGTTTTTCAGAGTCCCAAGCTGGTGACCTAACTACCAGACCATCTTTTTTCAACTCCCCAATCCATCAAACTGATCTTCACCTTGCAGTACATTTGATTTGTGCAGTGATGCTGACTGATAGCAGCTGAACATCTGGCTTGCCAGCTGGATTTTTGAGTGGGCTAGCAGTATCTGCTTGCTCCAACAAAAACAGAACAATTCTACATTGTGCCTTGTGCATCACGCAGTCCTCCACGCCTACAAGAAATGAGGGCACTGAGCACCTAGATGAAACATCAGTGCCTCATGCTTCCAGTCTGTACCTTAAGCCAAACTGCAGTTTGGTCTGTGACACAAGTTTTCCAAATAAAAAAGTACAAATTACTCAGATGACCAAGGCTTTTGGTATTTGAACCCCTCCCACTATTTAATGAAGTTCCCAATGACAAGCATGGCTGAAAGCAACGGAAACAGTAAAATCTCCTGCTGTGGATTTTATTATTGCTATTATTATTTTATTTTTTTACCATTTTGGAAGTCAGTTCCGTTTCTGGCTCCTTCTCTACAATAACCTGAGATTTGCTAATACTCCAGTCCTTCCGCTTGAGTTTGCTAATCCGGTTATCGCCATCATCTTTCATGGGCAGTTCCTCAGCTCTGGAAGCTGTTGATGTTCTTCTCTCCAAGAGAGGCTCCAGAATAGATCTGTGGCCCACACCAAAAGAGTGAAAAAACATGAAACATTAGTCCACCAGACATTTAAAGCACTGTCTGTTAGAAAGCTCTGATCTCTTAGTTTGCATAAGAAATTAACGTGAAAAACTGAGTTACGACCATGGAATTTTCAGAGAGATTTGTGCTCCTAAGTTACCCTAGGAAATTTGAGTATAATGCCTTACATACAAGATAAAATGTGATCTACTTGCAGAAGGAGTCAGACCTGCATTTTATGCCAAACCCTGGCCATCGAGTCTGCTGTGTGACCTTGAGCAAGTCACCTAGACTCCCTGGCTATCACAGATGCAAACTAGATGTACAGAGAAGTAACATCAGGAAATGTTTCCACATGTGGCAGCTCCTTTTAATGCCATGTACGCAGCTGCAAACAGGTAGGTAGAACACGTACCATATGACTACACACTTCTTTACAGACCACAAACTAAATTACCTTGTAGTATCTTACACCTCTGTTTTCCAGCATTCCTGGGAAACAGTGTGCATCTGAAATACACTGCCTCCATCCCTCTTAGTATCACAGAGATAATTGGGACCCCAGAGACAGACAGTCATGGGTTCGATTCCCAGAACTATCCCCACCTGTGCTTCAAACTCCCTATCTGTAAAACGGAATAACAACATTGGCCTCCATTTAAAGTTTTAAATGCACAGCTATTGCTATTGTGTATGGAATAAACCTTCATTTTAAGAGTAACTAATTCTAGCAAAGGCATATCCCCACTTTTGTAAATCCCATGTAAAGGCTGATTACTAACCCGTCTGAACCTGGTCTGGAGGAAGTGCTATCAGATGATGTGGAAGATGTAGAGACCACAGAAGACGCCACGGATGTGACAGAGAGTCGTCTCAGCATGGAAGACATGATATAAGGCAACACGACAGAGCCTGACCTGCTCTGTTTCCTTTCGGTGAGGGAGGGAGGCTGCAGACAAATATGCTTGTGGTAAATCATGTAACACTAACTCGCTCACAACTGGGAAAGGGGAAAGTTGCACTTCTTTAAGCCAAAACGCTAAACAACCAGGTACGCTTACCAAAGTTATTACACCGTACTGCTTCTCCACCTTCTTCTTCAGCTCTTTGAAACACGCTGTCAGTCTGTCATGTAGAGGCTTCAGCTGTTCCGTCAGCTTCTCACCATGGATCCTAATCCCTTCTGCCAACAACGGCATCTGAAAGGAGGAACAAAATTAAGCTACGAAAGGGCAAATCAGCTCTCCTGTTCCAGGAAGGAATTTTCTATGCATGTTACACATCTCAGATACAATCAAAGGCCTTAAATCAATGTGTTTTGAGTTTGCAGAGGCAAAAAAAGCAATCATACAGTAAAGGAAGCTCAGCTACTGACTCATAACTTGTGACACCGTAATAACTTAACTGTTTGAGCTCTATGTGTTCAAGAAACATGAACACTTTCCCCACCTCTATGTATGGTTCCCTCTTCCCTACTCAGATTCCATATTCTGCTTTGGAAAACACAGCATGTTAAATGTTGGAGTATCAGTTCTTAGTTCCCAAAGCTGTATGATTATGAGGTAGCTTTATCAGGGCTCTGTTGTGTGGAAATGTGTAAAAACTGGTCTGCAGGGATGCACTTTGCATTACAAAAAAACCAGGGCAATTTTCCATTGCTATGCAGGTCAAAATAGACAACTTTCAATGGTCAGACTGACAAAACATTAGGTCTGATGATTTCATGAAAAGGTAACAGATACTTTGTTACACTCATGGGGGGGGGAATCTATGCCACGTTGGCAAATATTCCAGAATAACATTTCAGAGCAACACAAGATACATGAAACAGTCTAGGCCACAATTTTAGAATACAACAGTTTCCTCAAAATAAAAAACAACAACTGTACACACATCCAGATTGTTCTTATAGTATTTATCTGCATTATCTCTCCAAAACAATGGTGCTGGAAAAACATCTGCACTCATACATAGTGCTTCCACTTCTTTCCCCATACGATACCTGTAGAGCGATTAGTTGCTTAAGCAGTTCAATTTTATCTTGATCTTCAGGATGTTCTTGAAGATACTTCTCTGTGAAAAAGGCCTGAAAGCAAAGAGAGATGATGATAGAGACACTACGTTGCCTTCACAGCTAACTCTGAAAGATCCTTGTACTTTAAAAGCAATTAATTGGCGTTATTCCTCATAGCAAAGTTGTGGGTTGTTTTTTTTTTTAATATCTCCCTGACACAAAGCTGAAGGAGAAAAAACCATTTGTTGAGAACTAGGAAAAGAGACTTTTTTTGTAAAAAACAAAAAACAAACAAACCCCAAATTTTACTCTCTTTTTCCATACAACACCGATATGTAAAAAAAGCTACTTCATTACATCTTCAATTCCAATTCCCTTCTCATAAAATAGTATTGATTTGAATAATCAAGGCTACGTTACTTGTCACTCAAATGTGAGTACCAGATCCAGTCTCTGAGTTCTCACTTCAAGGAGTCTCTTTAATTTTTAGCATTCAATGACCTACAGTACACAATGACAGGCAAACCACCTCAGCGGCAGAAAGGTGAACAGGGCATCTCCTGCCTGTAATTTCCTTAAGCTCTATGATTTAAGCCCTTAAGTACAACATTTTCACATGGGGCTTGTTACGAAGATTCAGTAGAAATAAAGAGTGTGTTGAGAGTTTAACTCACAGTTTGATTCAACAAAGCACCTTTAGTCTACACTTCTAATGTGTTTACCTTTAATCAACAGAATCTGGTATCGGTTTAAAGTTGAACAAACACAAGTACACTTTCCTGGACTGAAGCCTTCAAATTGTGCCAATTCACATTATGTGCTACAGTGTATTGCATTGAAATGTATCACAATTCCTGGTCAGAAGAATTTAATTTTTCTTTTTCCTAGATAAAATCCCTAATAATTTTTCATTTGGTTTTAAAACGCGTCTCTGATCTATTTCAGTCTCTGCATATATTTCTTAGTTCTGCGTTCCATTAACTGGACTGTATGTGCAAGTGTTTATAGGCCTAGTGGTATGACTCTGAAAAAGGCTGATGTCAAGAGGAGGTTAGCCTGTGAAAGGACTGCCGGGTAGCTCCCAGTGGATTTTTCTTGAAAGTGTTTAATTATTGCAAGAAGAAAGCGCATGTTAAAAATGCAGACTTTGGCTTTTGGCTACAATGAAACAATTAAAACTCAAGATTTTAGCCGCCCACAAAAGCCAAATGTTCTGTACTGATCTTCAGTTGAAATAGGAAAATATGAACCAGAAATGAGTGCTTCCAGATGTGGTTACAGATACTTTGTGTTTCCTAGTTTTAACTGCTTTCCCACTTTCGTAATTCTAAACTTTATGTCAACCTTAATTCATAAAATAGGAGGATTTGGGGCCAAATTCAGCCCTGGCAAAGTAAGCGACTGCTCTGGAATCAGCAGAGTTAGACCCCAGATAAATCAGACCCTCTCCCATTTAACTTTTGCACTTCATTTCACATGACTGGAACACATCTGAGAAGAATTAAATGCATTTTAACACCATCCATTCAGTTTACGGAAATAAGCAATATATTTTGTGCTGGGAATACCATCATTAGATACTGGGAATAAACAGCTTAAGTTAAACATCACAATAAAGGAAGAACATACACTGTTCAGCTGAAGTCAACTGAATAAACCTGGATAAGAAACAGTTTTCTTCCTGAAATATATGCTCTTTGCTGCAAAACTCCACAGACATCTGCTGGAAAGAGAAATCCTCAGTTGCCTTACCATTCTATATTAATACAATGGAGAAACGTTAGCTCTTTTGCTTTTCTTTGTTTTTTCTGGGCTGACCAAGAACCTCAATGCCCCCATGAGGTAGGGCCACGCTATTATCACCACTGTAAATGAGGCCCAAAAGAGCTGGATCACTCATCTCTGTGGCAATGCACAGCACTAAAACTAAACACTAAAACACTAAAGACGTGGGGGTTTTCCACCTTCCAGTCTAGGGAAATCTCTTTGTTCTTTTCTCCTCTTCTCTGAGCTCTGAACAGACAGATATAGCTACAGAATGCACTATGTCTGAGTAACAGCTGAAAACCGAACTTGAATCTCCCATGTTTCAGTTCAGGTCTTCAACATTGCAGAGGTCAGACTGAGCTACAGATAAGTGTGAAAAAGACCTTTTCATAGTTGGTGTATCCCCCCATGACCGCTGGGTCCACAATCCCATTCAGGAGCATAGAGAGAGGATGTACAGGAAGACTCCGGTCCCAGACATGCTGTTGGACAATGTTGCTGATTTTCTCATTGGTTAGCTCCATCGTTTCTATGGCGTTCTCCAAGGGGCTGATCTCTTCCTGACGGAAAGAAGAAACAGAGTAAACCTTCATTCACCTCCACTGAATATGAAATTACGTAACTCCTCGTATATGAACGGCAGCCCACTAGTTTCCAGCAGAGGATTTTGGACCCCCTGTGCTAACTATCTTGCCATTCAGAGATCAGCACAAGAACGATCTTGTACCTTAACCTGAAGAAACAACAGTTTAGGACTTGGCTACTGACTGTGGAGCATGTTACAGAATTAACCACTCTCCCAAGCATTATACAGTCAATGTACAACTTTGCTGCCTTGGGTAGAGCTGTCTGCAGAATGGCATAAAAAGACAAGCACATCAAAGATGACACACATTTGCTTTTATCTGAAGCAGACGTTAGTAGTGTGCCACATCCAACAGTGGAAGGACTAGTAGTCCTAACTGTTGCAAGCCTCTCTACTCCATGAAAGACTGCAGGGGTTGAGACCCACCCCATATGCAGAACTCACCGTTGTAATCTGTTTGACTTCAAACCACTTGAGGATGCCTGGAAATGAATACGCTGTCGTGTAGGTTGTCCTTTCTATCCACATATTCTAGTCAGAGAAGGAAAAAATTCCAAGATGTAAGGAAAATATTGGTCTTGCAATTCAATTCTCTTCTGCAGTAGAGCATGGAACCAGGCTTTCAGCACTACCTAGCAGGACTTACACAATGACTTTCACCTTCACTAACTGGGATGGAACCCAGTGTTTTTGGCAACAAATACCACCTCTACTATTTAAATGGTATCCACATTAGCAGCAGTAGGCTGTTACCCTCCATGTGGAGCACTATTAGGAGGACTGCGATTATGGCATATTTAGCCAGAGTTCTATGCAACCTGCTCAGCCACTACACATGAGCAACAGTATGCCTCATAGGCGGCAAGTTAACGTGCTATTACACTACATCCAAGGCTCCCTCTCCACTGCAAATCTTAAAAGTTGGCCTGAAGTTGAACTGATCCTTCATGGTTAGAGGCTGGCCTCCTTAAGGATGGCTACATCATCCACGATCTACCAGACACACAGGTGCACTCTGTAGGAAGCTGCGGTTAGACAGCGCAATACTTATGGATTCTAGATCAAGGATTTTGAGCATTACGACTTCAGCTACAGAGCCCCTTGACATTATCACATTGGCTTTATGTAAAGATAGCAACACGAAGTGCAGTCCTTTGCTTCTCCTACATTTTAATAGCAAAATCCCATTGCCAATGGTGGACAAAAAAAAATTCTGACAGTGCTGTTCAAAATGCCACCAACAAAATAAATAAATGCACAGAACCATCTTCTCATAGCACAGACACCCAAACCAGCTGGCATCAAAAGCAAAGGACTCACAGCAAACTCGTTGTCTGGATCTTTTTCTCCTTTCCTGACTGGTCGGGAGTGTGTGAACTGCTGTACCTCATTTGCTCTGTAGTAGCTAGAAAGAAGCAGAGTAAATGGTGAGTTTTCTCACCTCCCATCCTCCTTACAGAAAGGTTCTTCTGTTTCCTCTCAAAACCAACCACGCTTAAGCTGCACTGTGAAACAAATTTACACAAGACACAAAGGCACTGCACCTTATGCCTAGGCTAGTCGAGAAAAATACAGAGGACATGTTGAGGGAAAAGGAAAAGAAATTACTTTAAGATCTGTTCAGGAACAGGTTTATCTTTATAATTAGGTGGCAGGTTCATCACAGGCTTCACAATAAAGCACTGCACATCTGAGCAGCTATAGTTAAGGATGAAAAACTATGAATCCTTGTAGGAAAACAGGAGAGGGAGAGGAATACCCTTCCTGTTTTCATCAAACGTCAGACTTCTCAGCAATTCCCTGTGCTCTTGTCATGTTTGAAGAAAAATACTTGGTAGTTCATCAACAATCACAGGCATTATATTGCTCCTTGTAGTTTGTATGCTACTCATGCTTTTAGAGCCCAAAAAGATAAGGTCTGTACGAATATTTCCACTATTGGAATACTCTGGTGAAATGCTTGGGAAGTCTGGGTGCTACTGATTTCTACTTTGGGGACAGGAAAACAAGATTCTGCACTAGGTTCTGTAACGGATGCATCTGTTTCTTCTCTCTCCCCCACCGCCCCACGGTTATTTGTCAGATTCTTCCCGTACAGTGAAGCTGCCCCTCCCTCCCAATTTTTAGAGCAATAAAGCTAACTGAAGAAAGCAGGCTGGTTTTAACCAGTGAATATCTACTTTATCTTCAGCTTTTGCAACTGTGAACCGTGACAGAAATTAAAACACAAAGTTAGTAATAGTATCCCCAAGCACAACAGCGTACAATGTTGTTCCTCCAGAGTTCTAGGGACTGTACTGAAGGCTTCACAGAAGTAAAAACCTGTATGGAAAAGGAAAGCATAAACAATAGGACCCACATTAATAGATTATTTCTGTGAATCACCTGCCAGTTGTGCTCTGAAGCGGCAATGTTTTACTGGCAGGTAGGGTAGCCCTATACATCCTTTATTTCACTGAGGTAGTTCTAAACAGTATTTTGAAAGCAAAGACAAGGTCATTCTGCCCGCACTGAGGAGCCAGATGGATACTAGCCAAATCTGAACCCAAAACCACATAGCCACATTAGATCAAGCACTGAGCCCAAGCTAATATATTCCTTCTCTCAGGAGAGCTTATTAGCTTGGGCTTCATGCCATGCTAAGCATGCTATACAGCTTCTAGTTCAGAGCTGGTGGAAGACTCTGTAGGCATTCCCTGAGACTGTGTACAGCTCACTCAATATCACCAGTACACTATTATGAAATAACCAAGGGAAGAACAAGGCATTTTGTCATAAAAGAGCAAGGAAGCATATTCTAAGCAAAAGTAAAAAAGAGCCTGAGACAACGGTGGTTAAAAAAGCATGAAATTAAAACAAACTACAGAACCAGCAACCCCTGCCTAACACAACAGTGATTTGGACACTCAAACTCCTCATCTTTTCCGAAGGTGTTTGTAAGAGTCCGAGAAGAACCTGTACCAAATCCAAGCTATGCAGCTGCTCCCCTTTACAATGGGGCTATGCCAAAGACCCGGAACCAAACACCCCCAAACTTTTGGAAGAGTTCAGATCTGGATCCAAATTTTGCAGTTCAGGTTCATCTTGAGCCAAAAACATTAGAACAAACACAAACAGATGCAAAGGAAGTAGCTGAAACAAAGCAGCAATAGAGGAGGCATTTTTTGATACCAAGTTTGGTCTTGAATGAATTTTAATTTCCTGTGTGGATTTAGTGCTTGGCAGGCTTATTGCAAGGGAAGCATCTGGTATCACTGCTTGAGTTGTGCCTTTGTACACAGACTTTTAAGGCCAAAATGGACCATCAGATTCTTTAATCTGGCCTGTATAACACAGGCCAGAAGCCCAGTAACTTGATTTTTACTGATGTACATCTTCCAGGAGCACATCTGCTATTGACTGGAAGTCACAAACAAGAATCTGAAGCATCTTCACTAGGTTGCACTTGGTGATGCTCACAATTAAGAGAAAGACGATCTTAAGCCTAGCGGTGTGCTGTATCAAACAGTTTGGAGTTTCACCAGCATAAAGAAAAAATAAAAAAAAAAAATAAAAAAGGGCTGTTCACCCAACAACTTTCATCAAGATAAATAATCACTTCACACTTCTTACAAAGCAACTTCTAGGGAAAAAAAGCAAAACCCAGCCATTTCATAAATGCTAGTTAACCACAAGCAAGATGAGAGCATACTTCTGTTTTCTTTATATCCCACTTTCACTGCCTGTATTTTACCTCTTTCACCTAGAAATACCAAACTGGATCACGTATATACTACAGCAGTCAGCACCACCTGCTTGAGAAGGCAGCACAAGAAATCCTGACCTGCCATCTGTTAAGGTTTCATCCTAACAGCAACTCATTTAACTCTGACAACATCAAGCTGTCTCTCTTTTTCAATATGTTTAAGTTCACTATTGCAATTCTGAATAGTCTTATTTTCATGCCCAGTGCCTTCCTTCAAAGTCCCCCTGGAGCAGTAAGTTCCTTGCTTATTATTGTTGTTTACAAATTCTCTTATTCTAGGAAAGAGGCAGATCTTGAATGTGCCAAAACATATTAGAACCAAAAGATACACTGTTTAGGAGAAGACTTGATCTCTTCTCCTGGAGGGGCAGTGCTGGTCATCTTCTCAGCACTAGGAAACTGGGTCAACAGCTTCAGGTTGAAGTCCTCCCTTCGTTCATACTCTTTGCCACGGTAGATAAAAATTTTATTCTGTGGGTAGCAGAAGAAAGAGAATTAACGCTAAACAAAGCGATGAGAAGGACCTTTCCGAACATACAGAGAGTAGTCTCAGAGATCCAGTTTATATGAAGGGTTGTCTCCTAGCTTAACAGACAGTCAGAAGACATGAGAGAAGAAACACAGGCTGGAGCGACAACACAGCAACTCTCAGGAGCAAGGCCCTGCAACGGCATCCTCGTATTTGTCTAGAAAATTCATTGTTCCACATACAAGTGTTACTAAACATGTTCATGCTTTCTAGCGCTCTAAGAACTCACACATTCAACACATGAAATCTCAGTCAGGGGACTGGTTTTAAGTAAGAAAACATGTGTCCCAAAAAGTTCTTTAATGCGGGGAACTGCATGCTCCTTGCCAGACCACTTACGATACGAGTTAACTGGAGGATCTCTCTATGCACAGACACAAGTTTTACCTCTGTTCCCCTACTGAATCTCTTCAGCTGCCATTAACAAAATGGCCAGCTACGGCAGCTTTGCCCTACAGACTTAACAGTAGACCATAGCCAATTATTTTTCCAAACTGGCCACTGAGCAGTGGAGGTTTCTGGAAGGGATGGATTTAAAAACATGACCTGGAGGTGAAAGCCTTCTATGCCATCCAGTTCCACAGTCCTAAGTTAACATTTTTCTTTTTTAATGAGCTTGGCCTCCATTTAAGGCCAGCAACTTCAAACAACTCCAGTCTGAAAATGTAAATGTTCCTCAATTTTAAATAATAGTTGGGAATATTTTCTAGTATGCTGCACCCTGCCCATCTGACTCACTTTGGCTAGATTCTTGTATTATAGCTAGCATAGATCCAGCAATGCTTAGCAGCAACCTCAAACAGGAAGCATCTTTGCATTTTAATTCTTCTGCGTGGGACAGACTCTCACTAATGTGCTTGAGCACTGAAATGATCCATGTCCTGAAAATTACGTTGACTCAGGCTGAAAAGCAATGGGATAAATTCTTTACAAGCGAAACATTTTCTAACGGCAACAATCATATTTTGGAGGAAGTGTATAGGGCACAAATACAAAAGGCAGATTCTGTTTAAGTCCATATAAGAACACACCAATCATCTAACAAATCCTATTAAAACACACTAACTTTATTAAAGTTGTTAACACAAAAAAAATCTGGTCTCTTACTTGCCTCTTTTCATATGCTGAAGTGTTTTGAAATACTTAAGGGATTTCGATCTCTCAGTGTCATTTAAAGGAAAAGGAGTTTGGCATCTGAGTTTTCTCAGCAGCTCTGAGAAAGTTGTGACTTTTAGGGTACCCACCACTCCAGAATTTGAGTGCTGAAGAATTCTTACCCGGAGGAAGGAGGGGAAACCCTGACCATAGTATCCAACAGCAAAGTACTCTGGTTGAGGTCTCATTGCCTTCATGATATTCTCATAAAAAGTAGCTCGTTTTTTCTGGAAGAAAGAAAAAAAAAAAACAAAAACAAAAAAAACCACCACCAGCATTTTCACTTTGGAGTATTCAAGGACACTGCCAGACAGTGTCTGTCAGCTCACATTCCCAGTGACAATTCCTGATCTTTTAGTTCTCCCCTACAGAATACTTTTTACAATTGTTTTTGATACAGTATCTCATACTTATCCATTTACTTGGTTAAATATTTGGTTTGTCTGGACCAGAACCAACTTCATTTCCTGGTTTGCAGGCATGACAGCAATGCCATGTTTTTTAGGATTCCAGGAGAATACCCAAAATCCTTAGCTATTGCACCACAAATTAAAAAAAATGTTCTGAAACTGAGCGGACACAAATGGTGACAAATGTCAGAGAACTGGCAGAAATAAAACTGGGCAGATGATTCTCATATGAAAGAACATAAAGACCATCTGGTTACATCTTTAACCACTAAAAAACATAATTCAGAACCAAGATGATTCTATAGTTCTGTGTTCATACACAGTAGTTTTATCACACAAATAACAAGGTGATGAGATTTATGGAGCCTGCAAATACACCGTGCAAATGTTACTGTATTTGATTAACACTAAGAATGTTAAACATCTGCACATGATATTGTCATGCTAATTACAAGGTCAAAACCACACACTTTAAAAAAAAAATTATGAAAACATTCTTCTAATATTAAGCTTTACAAAACCATGGGGGTTAAGGTGGTTTATTTGTCTTTAACATAAATGTATTTTGGGTTTATCCTGCTCAACGGTATTAATTTAAGCATTCAGCAGCCTGCTGAAAATGGAGGAAAAAAAAATATCTTACCAGGAGATTACCAAGGCCCTCATAATCAAAGACCTTGTTTTCATACATGTCAGCCAACTCTTTGCTTAGTTGAATGGCTTTTTCCCACATCTCCATAGAGGGTGAAGGGAGGCAGGTGGGGGAAGAAGAGCACAAACAAAATAAAAGACTCAGTTAAAAGCATTCATTACCACAGATAGGTAAACAAAAAATTCAGCTGATTTTAATTCAGGCAGTACTTTAATGCACTGCCAACTTTCCCTTAGACTCCATGCTGTACATTTTTTTGCAGTAATTATTATAGTCACACAGCTCTTTTGATTTGTAGATCTGAAAGTGGTTTACAAAGCAAGGTTTCTATTGTTACTCCTGACAGGGAAAACTGAGGCACAAAGAGGTAGAAGGACATGTCCAAACAGCAAATGAGAGAAGCCCAGGTGGTCTCCTCCTACACTAACACTTCATCCCCTGCATCAGGCTTCCTTGGGTTTGTCTCACATAGCTCTGGTAGAACCATCTATCCAAGTGCAACTAACACAAGTTCAGCATCAGCCAGACAAGCCATACTTACTGCAATGCAAAAACCTGACAGAAGCCATTACCCAGAAAAAGAAAGGAAAACACTTACAGTTTTCTCATCTACCCAGTATCTTGACCAGGGTTAGTTTTTCATATGCTCTTTGACTAACAAGGAAATAGAAGGATTCAAAGATCACCAGGACAAATAGATACCCTGCTCATGCCAGTACTTCTTTATTAAAAAGCCAGGCCTAAGCATCAAAAGCCTGTTATGGAATCATGTCTGCTTTTAACAGAAGTTGTTTTAACAACTTCTGCCAGCTACAATCACCAAGCCAAGTATCTACCAGTGAACTGTAGGAACACTACAGAGATACTCACTTTGCCCCTGTCAAAGAAGGAGATAATTTCTTGGTAGAGTTTTTCCTTGAGTTCCTGTTGTGAGTAGACATAGTAGCTGTCTCTCTGCAGGAGATGAGGGACACATGGCTTCTCGGACCACTAGTACAGAGGGGAAAAAAGGCAAAGTTGAAAGAACCAGAACATTGTCAGATTAACGAATCCTTACAGTGGATAGACTCACCTTCTGCAGGGATGCATTCAAGACAAATCCATCATCAATGCAAAGGGAGAATAATATAAGCTGAGCTGGCTGACTAAATGTAAACTAGGAATGCACACACAAACGCTGCATCTCAGCAGCATGGTTAGAATAACAAGTAGCCAGTACGCAGTAACTTCTTAAGCCACCCCAGCCAGCTGCTCAGAAAAACATGTGATTATGCTCTCTCACTACACATATAAGCAGCCAGAAAGCTTCAGTTACGTGCTATTTTTTTCTACGTTAAAAGTTCATTTCAAATCAGTTTAAGAATTCATCTGAACTTGTACAATTATTTTAGTCATATTTAAAAATCACTTTAAAATGTTAATACAAGTTTAATTATATCTGCAAAACTGGCATGATTTTTGGCTTAAGGTCTTACGCTGAGACACTAAGCGAATGTGTATGCTTTATTAATCTGTGGAAGAAACAAAAAGGCTGACTTAAATCCAAATTAAGATGGCTTAGGCTAATGCATTTTACACTGTTCACACAGAAGTGGTAAACCACTGTATTATGACCCCTAACATAGACATTTTCTCCCAGCTCACTATAGCACTCTGTTTCACCAAGAGTATGTAACAAATTGATGCTAATATCATTTTTGCTTTCATCCATTTAGCTGCTGTGCAATTTGCAAAATTGTGAAGCTCCTTAATGACGACTAGAACCCAGGTAATGCAAAGCCACATTAAAAAAAAAAAAAGTGAATTGTTTATTCTGAGCTGTTTGCACTTCATTTAATTCCCATACCCTGACAGTGGAAACTAAAATTGGCTTTAATGTAATACCTGGAGCAGCTCTGCATGGAGAAGGAGAGTGTATGCTGCCTCTGTGAAGTTCTCACAGTCTGTGTGCAGGTCCCGGAGTTTATATAGATACCTAAATACATGAAAAGCAATTCTTACTTGATGTGAAGGACTCCTGTATCAGTGTGCAGAACACCAAGAGAAATAAAGGCTTCTGTACAGGTTTATGGAGGGAAACAGTCTACCTGATATAAATGTCCTCTCGTTTCTTCTCCTTATAAAAATTCTGCCAAGAACAGAAAAAAAGTCAAACTTTTACAATGTAAAGCACCATGGATTTGCATAGTCATCTCTAGACACGTAACTTAAGCATCGGTTTTAGATATTTCAAAGATCTTTGCTGTCATTTTGCCTGCTTAGGTGCATATATCCCTGCAACCATTCCTTTAACATAAGGTGGGGCCACTGTCACCTCTAGAGAAGGGGTAAGGCAAAGAAAGTGACTTGTCCAAAGTTATACAGGCTCTTTGCAGCAGAACAGGGACTTAAGCCCACATTTCCCAAACTATCAGCTACCCATCTTTCCTGCCTGTATTTCAGGGCTTCAGATTACTGTGTAGACAAGGACCAGCCATATGACTTGATTTTGGACTGTACATCTTTCTATGTTTTATAGCTGTCAATGGCTGATAGCCTGATTCAGGCCCATCATTAACCAGAAACGGCATAAAGCATTACTTAAAATCCTACAAAAAAAAAAAAAAAATCCTTCAGAATCCACAAAAGCCAGGTCAGTAAAGAAGCACCCGTATCCAAATCCAGCCCTCCCCATACCAGCACATTGACAGTGCAGCTCATGCGGTTCTCTTTGCTTTCATCATGCATGATTGTCCTGTAGTCCAGCAGGTTCTCTAGCAGGCTGCTGACCAGCAAAGCAAACACTTCTCCAGAAGTAGATAGATATTTATGCTTCCGACAGTGCTCCAGGAGGCTGCAGATATATCCAGAGAGATGGAAGGGAATACTCAGTTATGGTTCCGAGTGGTGTTAAGTAGAACTTCAGTGTAAATTACCTAAACAGCCACTCAGCTAACAGAGTCAAATATGTTTGCTGAACAGAGACTCACAGTGCAGAACAGCACACTGCATCCACTGACTTGAGATACCCACGTCAGGCAGGTCAAAGCCTGCCTTGTTGATCAAAAACCTGGATCCTACTCTTGGTGCTAAAAGAAGGCTCCAATTTTGCTTTAACTCTGAGCCTGCCGTTCTCAAGATTTTCCGTTTACAACCCCCTTGCCAGTTTGGCACCTGCCTCTAGGCTTTTATCTCCAAGTTCAGGGTAGTTGTGCAAGTTGCTGCTCCAGAATAAAAGCATCATTTTAAGGCAATCAGTCTCAGAACACCCATATAGCATTAAGATCGCTGTCAACTACACTGTCTCCCTATTCACTGGAGTAATGAATTAGGGTTTCTTTGCATTAGAAAAATAGCCAACTAAGCTGTAAAAAAGAGCCTCTATGTTCCTTATAAAACTTACAGTTTCTCCAGCAAAATCTTGTACTGTTCATCCCCTCGGCCACCCTCCACTTCCTGGTCCAGTCTGGTTATCAACTCATTTTCAAACTGAAAAGGCAAAAAACCACAATCAAATAGACAGCAGCTCTCAAGAGTGTGGTCTGAACATTAGTAATGCTTGTGGCTGGTGTTTCTGAACTTCCCTGCCATCAGACACTGGTTTTACAAGCAAAGCTAGAGTATGCTTTCATTGTTGGAGCAGAATAAAAGTGTTAAGAAGCCAAGATAACAAGATTAGAGCAAGGAAACAGAAGTCCTCCCTCTCTCACCCTGCAGTCACTGGGAAGTCATGCTCTGGGGTAATGCTTCCCCTTCTCCATCCATTAGCAGCTCAGTTTTGCTAGGATGGAGAAGCATCTTAGCAGCCAGCTTACAGATGATAATGGTCATTCACTCACCTTGAAGAAACTGAACTACTACCATCAGTTAAGGGAAAGTCACAACTCTCTGGCCATCATAAACATTTGTGACTACTAATTAAAGCATCTTCTCATGCTGCAAGAACCAAGTCCTGTGTGATTATCTGTCTAGCCATGAAGATACGCCCTTTTACGTGCAAGCAGGTCAACTACATAGTCTCAGTTATAACTGTGGCTAGCATATAAATACCACTGGAACGGAAAATCCATGCCACACACATCCTGTTTCCTTCTACCAATTCCAAAAACCCCCGAGATCCTGGGACCAACCACACCAAAGACTGATGACCCCAAGGGAAGAAAGATCCCATGTGTGCACTGAAGCTGGGGTCTAAGCTGGTGTGAGCATGGTGCTTAGGGAGATGCACGTCACATCTGACAACAGTCTGAAATGCCAAGGTGGCTGCCTTTTGGATGGATGGCTCCTACCTATCTCCAGGGAGAAGACTCTCTACAGTGTCCCCGGCCTGCCAGTTGAGATGTTAATGTCTGATATCCCCAGAGGAAAGCTGGAAGAGTAAGTCCTTAGAAACTGCAGTGAAAACTTAACCTCAGGGCAAAAGCAAACATCCTCTTTTTTCCTTCCTTACTTTCTGGTGCTTTCTCAGTAGCAATGAAAGGGAACTTCTGGAGAAATTAGCACAGGGTTGGAACTCAGAGATCTGGGTCCTGTTCCCTCCTCTGTCCTTTTACTTGTATAGCCTCAAGCAAATCCTGTCTGTCCTTTGTATCACTGTTCTCCTTTCCATAATGGTGGCATCAGTATTCACAAATGTGTTGTCAAATTTGAAGTTAATGAGGGATTTAGTCAGTATGTAAGCAACTACATAGTCCTAACACTTGATTGTCCAGCAATTTTCTCTATAGTAACTTACATTTACAGCCATAGATCTGTCTTGTGGGAATTTATATTGTTATAAATGTACATAGACATGACTTTTTAGAGTACTCTCTTCGGGTCTTCAAATTGCTTCACAATTTAGATGTGGGTATTCACACATTGGCAAATGCAGAAAGGTATGAAAACAGAAGAATTCATTAATTATCAAAGTCATGCAAACGTACAGTCAGGGACAGAACTGAAGAGGCCTGACTCCTACAAACCACTTAACAATAACTTCCTAAAGTGTTTGGCAAAATGCTTGGTTTTTGTGAGGGTTTTTTGTTTGTTTTATTTTTGTTTAAATGCTCTCTTCTTCTTGCCCAATGCATACTCTGGAACATCTGTACTGAAGATACCAGGCTCCCTTACCATATGGAAGTTTCTGTTCCCACTGAAGTTAAACTCGCACTGCATCATATCAAAGAAGATGGGAATGGTAGCTTTCCGTAGCTCAGGCTCTGGGACCAGGGTTACTTCCAGAATTGGGCCTACCATTGCTGGAATGAATTTTATTTTGTGGGGACCTGCAAGAAAGTCAAAGTCAGATACATCCTAATGGCAGGATTTGGATATCCAAATGTTTAAGCACATTATCCATATAAAATAAAGACCATAAAACACAGACATTCTGCTTAGAATGTACATTTTACATGGATAATGGCTACTTAAGGTAGAATTAACATGTTATAGCCCCAAAATTCAGGAACAGTCCAAGAAAATAATTGAACTGAATTGCATACAATGCTGCAAATCACAAAGGCTCTCTGAAAAATTCTACTCTTGTCTTTCATATGGTAGAACATCCTTTGTAAAGAATCTAAGAAATTATCTCAGCAGCTGACGTGAGGAAAAAAAAAATCAGCTTTTGCAAGCTATTCATAGAAAAAAGAAAAGAGATTCTGTGCTCTGAAACAGCTGAACCTTAAGTGTATTTCCCCCCATTAAACATGAGCAGTTTTTATAAAGAAATAAAGGATTTGAAACCCAGCTTGAGAGCTTGAATAAAGATAATTCTTTGGCTGGAACTCACCCAGGTTATACCACATATCCCTTATTTTGAAGCCAATTTCTTTCCTCATGTCCCCATACCTAGAAAAAAAGTATTAGAAAGATGAAAAAGTCTACACACTGAAATTATCTTTGCAAAGTTGCTGAAGAAATTTAATGGCAAAACCACAGAAATCTCCCTCTCCTTAAAAAAACCCACCACACACAAACCTGAATATGCTGGGCACTATCTTCCGTACTAAGAGTCGATCAAGAAGTTCCTCAATATTACATACCTTTTGGTAGATATTCACCTTATCTTTTTTCTTCCTTACCCTGCCCAGCACTAATGCTCAATGCACAGAGGAAGAGAATGGCCATGTGCCATTATGGCAGAAGACTGCAGACTCTCCGAGAGCAGAATAAAGCTGCAGTCCTGCTGCTTCATGCAATTCTACCCAGAATTCTGCTGTATTTGGTGTTTTTTCCTAAAGCTTTAACTGCTGACATCAAGAGGATGCAAGAACATTTAATTATCATGCTTCTTAAAGCCCTCATTATTGCAGAAAAAAGATGGTAAACATTAACTACGTATGCCCTAACAAAATTCTATGTCAAGATCTACAAATATATTTAGGCACTTGATTCCAGCTAAATGCAGAAGTAAAAGCTGTTCAGTATCCTTGTGAATCTGGACAAGTTACTAAAAATTACTGCTTTTGGGTTGATGAATGCGTCTGAACTGCTCTCACTTTCAAAACAGAAAAAGCAAAGAGGGGACTAAAGAATTGCAGGGCTTTTAGGATTCTTGCTTAACTACCTTACGTAATGGCTGAGGAACTGCATAAGGTATTGCTTTGGGAACTATGGTAAGTCTTCTGTTACAGACCTTATAGTGGAAAGAGTCTTTTGGCAAGGTGCTTAAACCGACCTCAAACAGCTCAGGATCTGTCTGACCAGACTTAGACATCCACAGTGTAAAGACCCGACATCTGTCCTAGTCACCCCTCCTCCCTTTATCACCATTCATTAATCAAGCACTTCCATGGCATGCTTCATCTCATTCTCAGATTGTACGGGGTATGGCTGGAACAGTGCAAATGAAGCTTCTTAAAAGCAAAAAAGCCTGGCAACTTTTTAAGTGTAAACTCACTTCTTGATAATTTTGTTGCGTTTGGCTTGTGAGAAGGTCTCCAGCTGGAGGGATTCATGAGTGAGAAAGGCCACTGCCAAATGGAAATAGTTATTCCAGAGCTGTGGAAGAGAAACAAGTCTAAAATAGGAGAAGACAAAGGAAAAGCAACAACCAGCACAACAGAGCTACACAGCCCCAAGTGCTGTAGTCTCCCAAGTAAGTGTTAATGAGGAAGCGTACCAACAGTGAGCTGGTAGATGAGTCTGTTCTCAGCTGTAGCAGACAAGCCAGAAGCATACAGCAACTTAACATTTCTCACTCTTTTTAGCTTGTACTTTCCAACTAAAGGAAGCGACAGTGGGTACACCCATACAGTATTTTGTTCCTAACTAGTCAAGCACAAATCAGCTACAGTCAGCATGCTGCTCAACTTGACCTTGTAAAGCCTGCAGCAGTTGTATTTGCTTGCAACTTATTGCTGCACTAACCACAGTTCTGTAATTCAAAACCGCTTTGCATTCTGCTGCTCTTCTATAAAAGACTATGGACATTTTCCTCAGGCATGCTCCATATCCATGGATCTGTTAACAGCAGAATTTGTTTGTTCTTCCTGCCTTTCAGGACTGGGGTCCATAAGAAAACCCAGAAACAATGGAACTATTACCTGGAGTTCAAAATTTGCTTGATCCAGAAAGCAACGATTGAGTACAGAGGTAAATTGGTTCACCGCCCGGAGGAAAACCCTGGAAGAGATAAAAACATGAAATAAAAGGTGGCTCTTGAAAAAATAACATTGCAGTTCTGGGTTTATGACTCCTACATGTAAGCTCAGGGGACAAGAATAGATTCTCCCAAACAAGACAGGTATTCCTCTATAATGCTATTTCACCTCTTTCCCAGTAGAGGGACATTCAGGGAAAGTTATTCCTCTGTTTCTGAACAAAAGAAACCTTGACCGGAGGCAGGTGAAAAACAAAACACTTTTTGGGTCATCCGATCTCCTTGACAGCACAGTGTCATTGCAGATGGTAGCTTCTCTTAAGTTTAGCCTATCCTCACTACTGAAGCATTCAAATAACTTGCCACTTTCACGTCCTTCTCCACACTGCACCCCTACAACACAGTGGAGCTACGCTGCATCCATTTTGAAAATGACTTGCATGACTGTGCCATGCAAACGGGAGCTACATGCTTGTTGTTTCTTCATTCTGTCCCCAGTTCTGTTGATAGCGCCTGTGGGAACATTAAATTCACAGGCGTATAGGCCCTGCTGTGTCATGGAGAGCAGGTTTGGCCATGCTTTGCTACCTAGCACAGCCGACAGATAGCGAGCCAAAGCCATTCAAATTGTACAGACTTAGCAGGAGAGACTGACTCACACAAGGCCAAAGTCCACAGCAGAGGACAGACGTGAATCTGGGTAGTTCTAGTTTGCAGGCCAGCACACTAAATCCTAGACCACACTTATGTCCAACTCCAGCTTTATGTTTGCCATGTGATTCCCCCAGAATTGAAACCAAAAAAGCTTCTCTGATTTACATTGCACTCTCCAGCAGATAAGTGACCGGATGAAAGAGTGCATGTTTTTGATTGTGTGCCTTTAGGCAGGAGAAGGAAGATTTCCAGTTCCATCAAGAGAAATGCACAGGCACTACAATTTACTGAAATCTAATTTAAATCACCCTGAAACTGTAAAAGAAAATAAGCCTATGTAACTCCAGTGATTTGCAAGCCTGCTTGTGTGAGTCACCCTCCTTTCAGAACCAGAAAGGCTCCAAAGCAGTAGCAAGACTTAAAATAGCATCAACTATATACCTGCTCTGCATCATATTCATGACCATCCAGTCAGTTGCATAGACATTTTTTCCAATCAGATCCTTAAACATAATGAATGTTTCCATCAGGAAGTCCTGTTGGAAAAATAAAAACCACAGCCCATCAAGTTGAACATGGTAGTCTTTTATCCACATGAAAATATAGGGAAATGCAAATGTTTTCAATTGCATCGATTAACGGCTGCATTGATTAGTAATCAATACACTGTACCTCCTAAGAAGGATCTCTTATTGTGTAGGTGTATTTCAATAACTAGATTATTTCTGACATCTCATCCTTTCAATTACAGAAGGAGAAACACAGAACATGTTGATCTGTTTTATTAAACCTGTCTTTACTGCTTTGAATTACGCTGTGTTGTAGGGAGTTCTGGTGCACGAGCTGGATTAAAAAGCTAAACCAATATTCAGGGACTTGTTTCCAAATGTCTGAATGACGACAGTGTAACAGCCCTATGCCGCATCTTCTATAAAGATGGAAATCGTAATCTATTTTCACTTCCCCAATTAGTTAAGGCTTTTCTGATCCAGTTTAAAAAGGACAGTTAAACAGAGGTAGTGACCATGCCATCAGACACATTGTTTAGAACATGACTGTAGAAAAGACTTTTTGCACAAACACTAAACTGCTCCGAACAAAGCTACATCACACCTTAAGACTTGGGCAAGGCAAGGTTGAATTGTAGAATAAGAAAAAAGGAAAAGGAAAAAGAGAGATGAGCAAAAGAAGGTAATATCAAGAATATTGATCTCTATATCGTGGTCTTTACAGATATAAATGCTACCTATGAGCATTTAAATGGATTCTGTTCTCTACAAAGACAGCACATTAGCATTCAAAAATGAGAGGGACACAAAGAAGGTCACATGAGAAATCACCACCTTGCAAAGATCACCAGCAAAAAAAAAAATTCTGTTGAGCTGAACAGCTTGCTCTAAAGAATTGGCAAGCAACATCGATGTAGAGAGAGAAATGGGCATTTGGTGCTGCCTCAGTAAAATCCTTTAGGCATTATTAAATCAGAGCTTGATGGAAAGGTTTGGACTTGACATGGGGCACCTTGAAGATATGAATTAACTTATAACAGTGTTAAACCAACCAAGTAATGATGCAATGCCAGGGCTGAAAATACCAAAGCAAATAAAACCCAAGAATAAACAACAAAAATAAAACCAATTATTGCAGTAAAAGAAAATTCAATGTTCTATTAGTATTAACAACTACACCACCACAAATGTGGGCTTGCACCTGTAGATTTAAGAATTTGTAAAATTTAGAATACAAATGGTTATTGTCCATCAGTATCTGTTTAAATTATATGCAGGTAGTTTTAATAATTACATAATTTACCCTCTAGATATGTCTTCATGTAGAAAATTTATGTATACACACAGAAATACAAAAGAAATACTCTCCTGTTTGAGTCAGAAGATGCAGAACTATATGGTAAAACAAGACATCTTCAACCTGCAAGCTGAGCTTCAATCTGAAGTTTCTATTTCAGGAAAGCTTCTAAGCACCTGTTTAACCTTACCTCAAACTTAAGTTACGATGGTCTCCTACCAGCTCAACTGCTCTTCAGGAAAAAGGAAAAATTCTTAATTGAGGCCCACTCAACATAAAATTTGTTTCAATTCTGCCTTGAATCCACCCTTTTCCAAAATCCATCAGATTTGTCTTCCTAGCACCCTTCTTCTTCAGACACAGTATTTCTACATAACCCTGCTGAAAAGCTTTTCGCTCGTTTGAATGAACACTAGCAGAACCTGAATCTACTTCAGTTTTTCTTCCTTCACAAAAAAATTATTTGGGTAATATAAAAAGCAATTCTAAAACTAGATGAGCGCTCTCCATAAACAATGCAGCCAAGCAGCCTTTCAGATGCAGAAGTGACAGAAATGTGTGTGTCCTGTAGGTGGCTATGTTGCTCAACAGATTGCAAGCAGTTCCAACCACACAGGGCAAGAGAGATCACCTTGCCATCCAAAATGAATTACAAACACCTTCTTGTGGTTTTTGATCTAGCTTTTACAGGAAGATCAGAAGTCCAGGCTCTTCCCCAGCCAGTATTTAAATAAGCAAGAGCTTCTAAGTTGCAAAACAAGGAGTATGGGGACAAAAAAGCCAGAACAGTTGCTGTGTCATGCTTCAGAGACTTGCATAAATACTGGTTTTGGTTCTGACTTGTTCTGGGCAGTCTGGGGAAAAATCTGGACAGAGCTGTTAATTCTAAGGGCCTCAAAAACAAACAAACAAACCCCAAAAACAAACCCTAGTGTTTCACCTGGTTTCATATTGAAAGTCCTTGGGGACATGAATTGTACACAGTTTTTAACATGGAGGGAACTATTTGCATTGCTGCCCACTAAAGCAAGACTAAAGTCTTTATAATTAATTTAATTAAAGTCTAGAGGAGGAGAAAGAATTAGAAAGAAGTAGAACAGGATCACAAAGAGATACAGTGAGAGCAAGAGAGGGGAAAATGCTTTTCCTTTCCATCTTCATTCACTCTTCTGGTTCCTGACTTTTTACTTGCACAGACTTAAATAGTCATTAAATGTGTATTTACTCAATGCTACAAATGCTATTCTCAGGCTCTACTGAGTCAGCAACATCCACTGTGTATACCCAGCAGGGGTGATGTGAATATATCCCCGGTGGCTGTGGCATTAGGTGCCCATAAGTCATTGCTGATGAATGCAGTATAATCACGCCAAACTGAATACAGTGACTTGAAATGACCTTTTAGAAGCAGAGTGTAATTCTTTATGGACTGAGCTAATCCCCCAGCCAGGCTGACTTACAATAATGTCCTGCCTGGTTTTGAAAGTATTGATGTAATGGTTGTAATGGAAATCATCCATCTGCCTCAGGATGGCTGTCATGCAGGCCACAAAAATACCCTAGAACAGGAAAAAACAAAACATTTGATTATTTTCCTGTATTAAGCACTGTAAGTTCGAAGTGTGGCATATGCTTTCAGAACTCTGCCTAATAAAATATCACTGATCACAATCCTGCTCATCTATGTCCTGACATCAGTCTGTGAGACTGTTTAGTCCTCTACCCCAAACCAATCAAGACTTCTTAAATTTCAAGGATGAAGTCTGGGTATAGCTTTCTTTCTCCCCAGGGATCAGAGTTTGCCAGAAAAACACATCCTCAAAACAATGGAATATGTATGTATACGAACCACTTCATTGTATCTTAAGAGTCTTTTCCAACCTAAATGATTCTATGATTTTCAAATTTACTATGCCCAACTGTAATTCTCATGGCTGATATATTGGTAATAGCATTAACTTGACCTTAGAGTTATCAGAAATAAGATATTGCTATATATACCCAGCTCTTGATTTTTCCATGTTCCTGTACATGAAGTACAGGGTAAATTAAAACATACCAACTTGCTTATACCTTCCAAGATGCCACACAGTAGTCAGAAACGCTCCTTAGACATGCCTCATCCTTCAGCATTTAATCCTATTCAGCCAAGGTGACAAAAGAGCATTTTTTCAGCAAAGACTCCTTGTGTATTAAAAACTGCACTGAAACAAAATTCGCTGTGCACAAGGGCCCAAAAGGAACTGAAGTCACAGCAAACTGTGACTCAGTTCAAACTGCTGCTGGAATAGGACAATTTGTAGCCTAATACCCAGTCTCAGAAAACCACCAAAAGCCATGTTCTAGTGGCACAGAAGCCCTGCAGGAAATGGAAGGATGATTTCATAAACCACTGCTACACACTGAAATCTCCCAGGAGAATAAATTCCACTATAACAAATGGTAAAGTAATAACTAAAGCAAGTAAAAGGCTCTCACAATGTGTGGAGACTGTCTGCTCATTCCAATCACTGTGCGGTTTATTCTCCTTAGCAGGCGTTCCATGATCAGCTGGATGTGGACAGCAGTGGGTCCCTGGGGACATTCAGTAAGGAAAATTTGAGACAATTCTTAATGTATACTGTTCTACAGAGCACTCCCTGTGTGGGAGAACTGCCCTGACAGTGGGTAATTGTTATTAGAGGATGCAAAAAAAAGGAGATTTAAAACACATGAGCAATCGATTCAAATACTGTAGGTATACACTTGGTGGACAGCTAGCATAATTGATCCATACCAGCTTCATTAGTTCATCCTGGCACAGCTAAACTGAACAGCTCTTCAGTTCAAACTATTCTTTCCACAGCAACTTAGAATTAATTTCCGTGATTAATGTGGCAAGTAACTGTATTCTCCTGACTGAATAATGATCGTTGTCCCTATTTCATAGCAGAGAAAACGAGAAACCAAATACTTTTATGACTTGCTCCAAATAATTCAACAAGCCACCAAAGTAGCTGGGAATAACATTTTGGTCCCTAGAAAGGAAAGTAATTGCTTTTTGTACTGTAGTGATAACCACTAATTCAACCTTTCATGGCTCCTTTTTAGACATAGCTACTTTATGTGCAAAGAGATTCAAAGAACTATACAGCAATGCAACACAATTTCTATAAACATCAGAACTTCGTAATTCTTTAAAGCATAAGTTGAGAACATTTCTTTGCCGTAACTTCTCAAAAGAAGAATTAACCTTAATTTGCACCCTTGACAGTTCATACTCACCACATCTTTCCGATCCAGGACTTCAAGAACACTGCTAAGCAGCTGTGAGCAGGCCTCATGGTCAGGCTTGTTTGAATTGTCATCCAACTGGCCACTTAGCTGATCTATTAGTAGCGGCAGAAGAGCATCTCTGCATTCTAAAAAATGAAACAGCACCACGTCTCGTTGGTCTCTGGAAGTTCTTCAGCGTTCAGTATACGTGGGTACCACACAGTAGCTTTCTGCTCATAACTTTATCTAGGACACCAAAACATGCTTATATCCACTCGAGTTACCACTAACAGATAAGAGAGCGCCATAACCTGTAATTACATGTATTGCATCAAATAGCGTGCACTCACCTTCTGCCTCTTTCTAAATCAACTCACTGGATCAGGATCCTACAGTATTAGGCACTGTATAAAGACTGAACAGCAAAAAAAGTTTCAGTTGTTCCACGGCAAGGAATATTTCTAAAGATGGATTTAACAGTAGACTACCACTGATGACTGACGTAAAGGACACGTGAACTTGAAAGACATTTTTGTTATTAAGGGTGTGTGGCCCCATGCAGAATCCAGAGATTTCCATTTGCTACTTACCAGACTGTTTGAACAGATCACTCTCGACTATCTTGGTCATGCAGTTTAGCTTCTGTCGAACTAACTGGTTGTCTGGAATGCTTTGGATAAACTTGCTGAAGAGGACACTAGCGTGCAAACCACAAAGTAAGCAGAAGGTCAGCATTTTCACCCAATGTGATTCCATCCTACACTTACACTGTCCTGCACCTGGGCAAGTCAAGCAGTTTTGTCACTGTGTGGACACATTACCTGCAAGTGGTGTCCAGGCAAATTGCTAGGGAGCCCTAACTTATTTTCAAGAAACTTAGCACAGGACTTTTACTAAAACTCAACAGTATTCAGAAACTGCAGGCTTAAACCTCTTAAAATGAAGCTTGCAACCCAAGACACACTAGATATATCACAAAAGCTTATAAATAGACAATACTATCTGCCTTCCAGTGCCAGCATAAGATAATCATACTCACTTTCATACAAAACGAAAGCAGAATTTTGCAAAGCTTCAGCAGACCACTGCTGAAACTTGAAATACTGCTATATACAATGGCAAGAGCATATCCTTCCAGATGCCCCTTTCATCAAGAGTGATGACTCATTTCAATGTGAGATTCCATTAAATTAAATTCCATGTACATTTGCTGTCTGTCTACTGTTCACAAGCAAATTATTTGTGTCAGAACAAGGACGCATGGTTGGGAGGTTCTGGGCAAAGCTCTGAGCACCAAAGAGCAGAAATCCACACAGTGTTGTGAATTTCCTGAATAAATACAACTTTCGTTTTCCTGACCAAGGCTATGCCTTTGTCACACATTTCGGTTTACCTCAGAAGCAATCATTAAGAATTAGTGGAAACTTGCACAACATTTCAACATATCACTCCCCAGTCCTCAAATTTTGGCTTTCAGTAAAATCTCAAAGTGCCTAAGAAAGAGCAGTTGAGATGCATAAATTCCTTTGAACTAAACTGACTTCCTTTAAAGTCCTGCAAGCGCTTTCTCAAATTCATGCACAGTACAAGCATCATCATGTCATAATCAGAGTGGCTGTCTCTAGGAAAGTTTCCAGAATCCTTCCCAACAGATGAACTGGGTTTAGAGGACAAACAAGCTTAATATGGTTACCTGAGCTCAACAGGGTCAAATACTAGTTTGACATCATTTATGATACTTGGCAAATACTTTAAAGCTGCACCCTGCAAGAAGAAAAAACAAGGACATGAAACCCACATGGGAACCAAGTTAGACTAGCTAGCTCATTCTAAACGGGTGTAAAGTCTCAACAACAATGCCCACAGCTCACAGGGCAAATCTAGTTTTTGTCAAGAGCAAATATGCAGACACCTGTAGAGAACTGGCTTAAGATCAAATTTATGCATCGAAAGAGCCTCCAGCAACCACACATCTGCAGTGCAGAGAGGAAAAGGTGAAGGAGGAAGGATTCGTAGCCAAGTTCTTTACTTCTTGCAAACATTCTGCAGTTGCAGGGATTGAGCTCCTTGTAGCCTGACGTGAAAAGCACTAGTCAGTTGAACTGACTCAGTGTTCTGCATACTTTAGCATGTCCACATACACACTAATAAGTTAACTAGGTACTAGCATGGCTTTCATAAATGTAGCATCCAGACGACTAGGTGCAATAGCAACTAAAGGTCTATGATGTTCTATGGCTGCTGCCAGCAGGTACTCTGACTGCATGAGAATCAAAGTTGGGCTTTAAAATCACCCAAGTCCTAATTAAAAGTTTAGAATCAATCTTTCCTTCAAACAGAGAAAAGCATGTTGGCTAGACAAACTGAAATAAAGAAAGTAATCTAAATCGCTGCCTTTAGCAATTTAGCAGCCTCATTGCATGGCTGCTCTGCTCCTCCTCAGAGCATAAACAGAAGGTTCATAATCCAGTTGACACCAGAAAAACAAATAAGTATAAAATCTAAGATACGCTTAGAAACCATTTGTTTTTTCATTACTTTCATTCCCAGCATTACACTGATTTTTGTAGTGGTTTGACATTGCTATCTCCGTTACCCTCAAGCTTGGTGTTACTAGTTGAAGTGTCTTCCACACTGCAGCAGATTACATCTTCATTGGTTGTTAGCTTTCATCCTAGGTGCTGAAGGGTTTTCAGCAAAGCCACAGCTCTCATCTTTATTTGATAAACTTTGGGGTTTAAATATTCCTTTCCTGCCACACACAGTTCATTAAAACAGACATTCAGAGGTGGTGTGACTCATCTGAATGGGTTTTACGTGCCTCAAAGCTTGTCCCTTTTTCTGCCCCCCTCCCCCCCCCGCAACTGTATCAGTTGATCTAATAAAAGATATTACCTCTCCCTGCAAATTATGCATACCTTAATCTTGACAGCCTCCTCTAAAGGCCGGTCCATGAGGACATTGAAGGAGAGGAACAGCTTGCGTATTGCATCATTAAATTCATCCCCATCTTCACTTTTCCCATAAAACCTACAAAGAACAGAAAGAGCTAGTTATACACATAAATCTAGGCTAACAGTGTCACAGTAGCTGAAATATGATTTTATCCTGTGGAACAACATCTTAAAGCAATGTCCTCCTACAAAGACATGAGTGTAAAACTGGCACTGGGGATTCTGCAGTAATTTCCTGCTAAAGTCTGTTAAAAGGGAAAAGCTGTACTTTTTAAACTGCCGTTGCATCAAACTCTGCTTGGGTTCCAAGAATCAAGTAGCTCATTCAGTATTAAACAGAAAAGCCAGAATGAACATGAGAAAAAGATTCCAAACATTCACTGTAAATCTTTGAAAACATGTTTTGAGGCTATGGTAAAACCACTGTCATTGACTACATCCTAACTAAACGTGTCGCCCTCACCTAATAAGTAACCATGTGTCTATTTGTTTCTTAAAGTCTCTTAAAATGAGGAAGTCATTCCATGTTTGGTTTGGGTTTTTTTTTTTTTTCATTAATAACAGGTTCCTTTTCAGCACTACCGTATGCTGCTTATGGCATGTTACAGGTGACTAAAAGGATTTTTTCAAATTAGGTATTTCAATTTTTACTCAACTTATTTTCTCCAGCTGTAGACAAAGGGCAGAAAGACACTCTTCTTAATAATTCAAGGATAAAGGATATGCTGAAGAATATTCCCTCCAGTGGTGTTGACTGGAAGTAATTCCAGTGACTTCCAAAAGGAGCCATAAGGATGGCAATGACCTTGGTCTCACCTCAGGTACAATATTCGTGACTGAACAATGAATCGGAATAGGTACTTCAAGGCTTTCAGAGCAGCAAATAGCAATTCTGTCTTGCTGGAGTCATCAGCGTTTCCCACATAACAGTTCAGTACTTTGGTGAGTTTCCTTTGGAAATGAAACAAAAAGGAGAATAAATATAGACACAGTTGAGTTTCTGTGTAAGTCCCACTTCCTTATTCCAGAAAGCGGCTACAGGCTAATAAATGGATAACAGACAGGGATTCCTCTTCACAGCCTATTTCCTTCTGAAACCTTTGGCTTCACAGGATGCCAGATTTTCATAACCAGTTCATGAATTCTCATAAAAGTCTACAGATTTGTCTACAAATTCCAGCTTCTTGATCTGTTTGGGGTTTTTTTGCCCCTAAAAGGAAGTTTACAGGAAACTGGAAAACCCATTACTACTGAAAGTGAACTGACACCTTCACCACGTGTTAGCATTCTCATGTGTGGAGCACAAAGTTCTTCTGAAGCAATACTTGCTGAATGCTTTGAGAACTGTGGACAGAAGTTGCATAAACACATTATGAGTATTTGCTATCTAGTCTCTGCTGAAACAGATCAGGATGATCTCTGAGTGTCATGGCTGTTAATATTCAGGCAAAATCCTCTTCATTAAACAACTCACAGCACCCAAAGCAGTGGGTGAGTGATAGCCAAGTATACAACAGCTTTTGCACTTGCTTGCTCTACTTGCCACACTGCCAGCATCCAATTCCCCGCTTTGCCAAATTCTGGCATGTGGAGCACACCAAGGACACTATATAGTATTATAGTCCACTTGGCATTAGGCAGATACCACATTGTCAAGCTAAGCTGGAAAGAAAGGCAAGGGAACAACAAAGCTAAGATACAGTGTGCTCATTAATCAGACAAAGAAGTTTATTTATAGTAAAGAGAGATAAGAATGATGATTCTTCCATAGGTTACAGGGAAGAAGGAAAGGAAATCATATGCAAGCAGTGATCGTGTGGTCAGGGCAGGGAAGAAGAAAGCAGGAGATGAGGACTTCAGAGCTTTGTGGAATTGTGTTTCCTCACAGAATTATCGTTAGGTTGACAGCCATCAAAAGAGGCTGAATACTCAGGACTAGGAATTCATGCCTATCAGTAAAAATAACATGAGATTTTTAGAGGGGAAAAGGAGTTTTTATTCTGGTTTTGCCCTCCCTATTGGCTCCACTTTTAACTTTTTAGTTGCCTGTTACCATGAGGTAGTGACCTTCGGGTTGAGGGGTGCTAGATCAAGGAGCTGGAAAGTCAAGAGATCCGAGTGTTATTCCCGGCTTCTCCACCAACTTCCTGGGCATCCTTGGGCATGTAAGCCATGACTAGCTATAGCACTTAAACAACTGCCTTATTTTTAAGCACATGAAGTCAACAGACCGAAAGGACTAAGTTTTCACATGTACCTAAATAAATTCTGCACATCAGCTTTTTCATTCCCTGATAAAATAGGGCTAACGATTGTGAGCTGAATTTTTTAAACTGCTTTGAGTTCCACAGATAAAAACATTACAGGGAAACAGAATTACTCCCACTGTCCATACCCACACATCCAAATGTGAAGAACTGCAAACTTCTTTTGAACAAATGACAGTCTGTGTGAGAGAGTTTCAATATCTAAGTGTAACCTCACGTAATTGGCATGTTTAAACTCCACCATGACATTTAGCCCTTTTCTGAAGTCTGTGGCCTCCTCAACCTGCCTGGTTGTAGGTAGACAGTGGCGGTGAACACCATTCTTATCTCTGCTACCATCAACCACAATGTCGCTCATATTATTTCACCATGTACGGTTCTGCTTCTGCTCTCCATGACCCCATTCAAACATACCCCTGAAATAGTAGCAGAAAGTATACAGACTATTTAAAACGTTCTTCTGCTCAAAGTAATTCTGGGGTAGGGTGGATTGAAAAGGCAGATAGTGGCCAAGACAAAACAGTTCCATGAGCAGCGATACCTATCAGACAAGATTTCTTATGAATTTGTGTTCCTCCATCAATTTCCACCACCCTCCCACATACCGATTTACAATACTTTCCGTTGCCTTCTGCATATACCTGTAACCACCACCCCTACCCCCATCCCCACCAACCTCTTAGCAGCAATACTAGACCAAAGCACTCAAAAGTTATAAGGGAGAGATGTATACTGACTGACTGCACGAACCCGTGTTCATTAGGAAATCAGGCTGAAAAACATGAAGAGGCTTTTAGAACACGAACACACATGCACAGAGGACTACAGGTCAAAAGATGAACCACAGTCTGATACTGCTGTTTCCATGATAGCAGTCTCTTTTCCTTACAGAAAAAATTCTTAAAATAGAAACTTTTTAAAGGGTAAAAAGAGTAATTATAGGGTTTCTTTCTCTCCTGAAAGCAGAGAAGAATAGGGCGGAACGCTCTCGTCTGGTCTATGCTGCCTTCGTCACATTAGCGTAGTTTGCCAAAATTACCAGTGAGACACTGTCTGAATGACAGCTTGTGGGTTTGTGGTGACCAATACTTACACGTATGCCAGGGTTGCACTGAAGTGCTTATAAATATAAGTTTCAAGTACAGGGTTGAAATGCTGGAACTTGATGTCTCCGATCAAAGAAATAATAAATACCTGCCAAAAATTCAAAAGGAAACAGATGTACAGAGCCGCACAACCTCTAACACACACAAACATAACTCAGTCTCTAATTGCATGTCATTTATTTTGCTGGGTCATGGTTTTTGTTTGTTTGTTTTTCTAATAGCATTAATGCTACAGATAGTGTTGTTCATATTCTAATAGTGACTAAATACTGTGGTGTGTGTGACTACATCATTGATCCAAGGGAAGGCAGGTCACAGCAGTGTTTAGATAGGAAATCTTAGAGATAAAGGGAGCTACTCCACAAAGCAACAACGGTGATACAGGAAGCAGCACTACTTACAGTCTTTACGTGACACTGTCATAGCACAGGTAAAATAGGCACAGAGCTGCTGAAGGCCGTTTTTCAAAGCTAAGAAATGATGCTTTTCAACCTACAACTTGAGATTCTGATCATTCATACTCATAGCAAACACTCAGTCCTGTTACTATAATGACATGTATTAGAGCCAGGACATTCCGTCCCCCTACATTCACTCCCCCCACCAATGCCAGCTGGATACATTGGACTTCACATTTCTCCCTGAACTGTCAAGTACCTATCTGCTGATCAGCATGAAGCACACAACTTTGTTACTGCACTGCACACCAAAGTCAGTGCCTTTCATAAACCTACTAAGCAGCCTCTCCAAAGATGCAGAATAATCCTTGTGGAGTCTTTCGCTCAGTCATTACAATCCTTCTATAAAGGTTCAGAGGAGCACTCATCCCTACTGCCTAAGCACTGGGCTAGGATTTAGGGTGCATAGGTTCTACTGTCACCACAGCCACAAATCCTCCTCCATCATGACCCTGAACAAATCACTTTGTGCTTCAGATAGATAATACGGCTTGTCTCTTTTGTAAATTGCCTTAATGCAAGAAGGTATTTGAAGAAATTACTATAAATTATGTAAACCGTTATTACTGTTCTCACTGTGGTCACTAATAAGCTCAATGCATGTCTCAGTCCTAGCTCCTGAAAATGCCTTTAAGAAGTGTTTAAATAGAATTTATTTCTCAGAGCAAAATACCAATCACTCATCTAAAGGAAACACCATGAACGGACTGAAAATGTGGCTGAAAAACAGATACTCTCAATGCACACACACACACACACACAGACTCACTCACCAGTGCATCAAAGACAAGGAAGTCATAGGTTTCATTTTCTGACATTTCCATCATTATGTTGAAAAGTGCATCAAGGGTGTCTTGCAAAAACTAGAGGGAAAAAAAATAGTAAAAGGGCGGGAAAAGACTACTACTTCTGGAATCCTGCAGATGAGCCTACTCTTTTGGATCATTTTTCCCCTTCCAGCCTAGCTCAGTTGAACTGTAAAAGCTGTACATGAAAGAACATTTAAAAAGGGATCTTAGTCTTGTATTCATTCACATGCTTGTGATCATCATGCTATTCTCCCTCACTATAGCAAGGAGGATCTTTTCTTATCAGCTCTGCCTGGCCCCACCTTCTTTTGTGTTTTGTTGCCTTGTTACCTAGCAAGAGACCTATTTGAGACGCTTAATTCCATCCATACAGTTTAAGCTTGCACTGGGCCAAATCAACCACATACACCGTACTAAGGCATGACATTTTACATAAAGACTGGTTTGCAATGACAGAGCATTTACTTCAGTTGTTCAGCAGTTAAGTAAAACCACAACCTTGCCTAATGCCAAAAGATCCCCACTTGGAACTATGGGAAGTCTTACCTCCTAAATCCTTCCGCAGACTATTTTCTGTGGTGCTCCTGCACATTTCAGGTCTATTCCCCATGGTACTCTGATTATAAGCTCTTTGAGCCTTCTCTGCACTCTGTTCCTAGATCCACAGCAAATCCCTATCCACAAAGGAGGCCCAGAGCCACTACTGAAAATTAAGTTAGGCTTTGAATGTATCTTCTATTTCATAAGGATACAGAGGAAAATAAAGTCATCGCTATCTCCCCAGTCCTGGTAATATTTAACTTTGTAATTCTGGTGAATTCCACTAATGAGAGCTCTTGGGGCAAAATACACCTTTTGTTCTCCTGTTGCTCAGCAGCTAGAACACCTCTCCTAGCCTATATAGAGAGCTTTTGGGTACAACACAATTACAACCCTTCAAGGTCAACATCAAGCACCTACAGAAGTGTTTGCATAACAAGGAGACTCAAGTCTCTATGCATACCTTTACAATTTCTCCTCCTTCCACTTCCATTAGTTTCCTTAGGTTGTGAGCTATGTTCTGAGAGTTAGAACGCCAGTTCAACAAACCCAGCAGGTCAACTAGCAAGGGGAGAACATCAGCAATTAAAAACAGATTACAACAACACAGCTGACTTAATGGCTGCAGGACAATACAGAACAAGTACTAGAGGTTATTTTTAGAATCAGCTTACAAGGAAAAGTCACACTGATGTATAGAATATTACCTTGCAATGGTTCTTCTGTCTTGGCAAGAAAGTTGAGTTTTGCTATAAATGGAAACCTCAGTGTAACTTGATAATGCAAGGCATTTGGTAGACAATTTTGCAGGCTTCTCATTCACTTAAGAGAAGGTATGTCAAGCTAGGAATGTTATTAGAGTGCATGACTTTTCTTACTAATGCTTGTGTTTACTTTAGAGCAGCCTCCTGGAGATCGTTCTTAAAGTTAAAACTGAAACCTCTTGTATAAATTACATTAAGCTGCAGAGCTGTTTATCATAGTTCTGGGACATCCCAGGACCTCAAGTTTAGTTACAAACTACAGTTGAGGCTTTCAAAGAAGTCTAGCAGGTTTCACACGCATCTTCCATGTTAATGAAATATGTACTCCATCTATGTTCTGAAACTAAATTAATTTACTACCTTCAGAAGTAACTGTAGTGAGAAGCAGCTGTGAAACTTAACAGCCTTGATAAAGAATGCCACAATCAGAAACAGAGGCTACATGCAGGAGGGCAGAAAGATGCAAACGTGCTTGGCCTGCACGTCAGATGGGATAATGAAAGTCAGATTCACTCCTCCTGCATGTGGATGTATCAGTATGGTGTTTAACTTAAGCTACCTGGCCAAGCTCAAACTGCAGGCAGAACAGCAGCTCATACCCATCTCCCAGCAGGTACACAGGTACAGCCTGACGGAGCCACAGCTGGTGTCATTTTCACATGCTTCTTCCCCAAAGTCAGAGAGTATGTTATACCAAGAGTGTTCCAGAGCTACTGGAAATCTCGCATCATTTACCAGCACGTACTGTATTCATTCACATATATACATCATCCTTCATTTTGACCACTTTGGCAGCAAGCAAAGCAGAGTAACTGCATAACAGCATGCTGAAGAGTTCAGTTCCAATTGCGACATTCTTAACAGGCAGAGGAAAGAAGATAATTAACCTTAAACATAAAGGATTCTGAAAACACATATACCCCGTCACAGATGGGTGCCATTTCTATACATGCCGACAAACCTGTTAGATTTAACACTGGTGGTTTGGATAAAATATTCATGTGACATGGTCTCTCGTGGATTCGTAAACATCTTTGTAGCTTGTACAGGCAACATGATGCCAACAATGCTGGGATTGGGCTGCCATTGACACATGAAACAGCAAGATTAAAGCTAAAGCACTATGCCCACACATGCTGCAATGCCAAAAAATTTGCATAAGGAAAGTGCCCTCTTTACTTCAAATATACAGCATGACACTGCTAGGCTGCTAATGCAAGACCTACCATTCTGGGTAAGTTTGGTGGAGCAGATCAAAGTGGCAATCTGAAAGCTGTCTTTTGTACTATCTTTAGTGGGTGTGAAGTTGGCTAGATGGTGCAGATTTTTCCCCGAGGGGGCCTCCTTCTCCTCCATCTCCGTTTTGGTACAAGGAAGCGTTAAATAGCATTTAGCATCTTCCATTTTCTTGTTATCACCCTGTTGGTTGAACACAGCAAAGACAAGGGTTATCTCACACTGAACACACCTCATCTGACCTCTTGCAGTTCTCATCTGCAGACACACTTCAACACAGTGACAGCCAGAGAGGGCTTGAAACACCTTTTCATGTCTATAGATGTTTACTCACATTGTCTGTTTTGGGCCTCTAACTTTAGGGAACAGAAGTTGCCCATACTACCAATGAACTAAGCTCTTTTCAGAGTGATTCACACCACAGTTTAGGAGGCTTTTTCCTCACTTCATAGCTTTCTGCTGCAATTCATTATTTATTTCCTCTTACTGTGATTAAAGGCACCAAGTCTCTCTTCCCATCACACACTGATCCTCCAAAGGAGGTGTTCACCAGGGCTGTTTGTTGCACGCTGTCTAGGTGAACAATGAGGAAAAATGCTCTATACAGATATGTACAGGGATGTAAGATTTGTGTACTTGCAGTCAGAAAACACATTAGTAGTGAAAGCAGAGCTGAGGGTGACTTTTTTAAAAAAGATTACTGTCCTATTATCCTCGAAAAATTATTAAAAATCTCTGCAATGATGATGTTTACATTGCTAGGAAAAAAGTCAGCCAAGAGTTTTGATTAGTTAAACAAAAGTGAAACTGCAAATGCCCAAGCTACCTTATAAACAATCAAATTGTGTTTGCCATCTTGCAGTGTTGTTCCATCTGCATTCATCAACTTCACAAAGCCCACGCCAAAAGCTCTCTCGGACTTATCCCTAGCTGTAAACAGAAAGAATAATCTTTATTAGGAATAGTCTTGTTTATGCCCGTGCTATCCATAATGCAGCTCTCTAACTACGTGCAGCTTCTTTATTTAATAGCATCACACAATAATGTGATGGAACTAGCAAACTCTGTGATCCACAGTAGAAAGAGCTCTCTTTCTTTCCCCCTCATCTCAAGGCACTTAGTAGGTATCTGCAACTACGCAGAAACCTAAAGCATCTCTCACCACACAATTTTAGCGGTTAATTGTGCTGCTAGATGGACGTATATAAAATTGTATGGATATTTTGGTTGGGATTTTGCAAATCTGCTTGTGAGGTATGGATGTGGAAGTATGTCACTGCATCTCCCAGGTACCTTAAGACAATTTTTTTGAGAGCCTTTGGAAGGCTTAGTCTCACATTATTGATCTTGTTTCAGGGCTCTGAAGTCGTTTGATGAAACTTCTGGCTCTAACTTTCTCATTAGCCTTTTATTAACCTAATTAGAAATCCTCCTACAGGAAGACTATTAGAAGTCCACCAGGCCTTGCACTGAATTTTGTGAAGGCCTTAAAATACATTAAAAACACCACCACACACTGAGAAGCCAAAGCATCAATAAGCATTGACAATTGTCTTTCAAGGGGGCTAACATGTTGTTCCCTATCTAATTTCAGTTTTAGAACAAAACCAGCACCAAACCTTTTTTAAGGCTGTAAAAAGTTTAAGTTCTTTTTCTTTGCTTGCAAGAAAATCCACAGCACTGGAAATAAGTAGAAATGCAAGCGCTACACCTTTGGCGGATACTCAGAAAATCTCAATGAGAGTAGGAAGAGTGCAGTACTCCTGCAGATCTTCGTTTCTGTTACTTACATTCCTGCGATGACCGATGACGGAAAGTGAATCTTAAATGGCAACGACTGACTTCTTCTATTGCAATGGACACCTGCACATGACAACACAATGAAAAATGCAGCACCTGCATTCTCTATCTCCAGTCAATTTACAGGACATTCTGATACTGATGCACCTACTGATTTTAAATTAGTTCCATTTTCTACACAAAGGAAGCAAGACTGTAAATTACACACTCTTACCTTTACAGTTTCATACCAGCAAGGTTGCTTGACTTGATAATAAACAACAGACTTGTATTCGGAGACACCTTCATAACCAGCACCAGGATGGATAGCTTTCTTTGGACAAAAAGACAAAGGGAGGAGGGAAAAGGGAAAGGTAAGGTCTAGAATGAAAGCAAAAGGTATCTTAGGTCAGAAATTTTCAAAGCACATAACTGTCAGTTACTCAAAGTCTATGCCTCACAGTCAAAGGAATGCAATGTGTGTCACCTCTTTGAAAGTTTTACAGAATCTTTAAAGATTTGCTCACATCTCTTACTAATGTAAAAAAAAAAAAATCAGTGAGTATTCAAATTTGGTCACTGATATCACCGATAATAGCTCTTGTTCATTATCACACAGTCCTTGCATACAGTTGGTAAATAAGATCCTATGGACCGGAGCTATCATCTAGCAAACACACAGCCTTGTGACCTCCTGCGAAGGCCATCATACCTCTTGGAGATTTCCATCTTCATCATGTACAGACATGGTGACTTCTACATTCTTGGGAGTCTTCTTCTTCCCTTTGTCAAACTCCCCTTGTATCAGGGTGACATAGATATCATTTCGAACATCACCTAAAATTCATAGTGCTTAATGAGTTGTTTTTCTCATACAGACAGTTGTACAGGTTAACATTTAACATCCTTGGGTACCACCTTATCCTTTTCTTCTTCTTAGCCTCTACTGACACCAGGTAATTAACGACATCCAACATCACACCATTTCATCTTCATCTCAAATTATACAGAAGTCTTTAAAAATGTACCATGCTCCTTTTTTTAAACCTCTGTCTTTCCATAACTTTTTTTTTTTTTAATGCAATGAGCTCTATAGGGCTAAATCCACTTTGAATGGATTAAACAGAGCAGGGTCAAACCTATATGCAAGAAAAATGTCTCTTGGACTAAGCAGAAATTTTCTTCCAAAAAAGTACACGCACTATCATTTTTCAGTCTAAGAAAGGAAACTTACATTTTCAACTTCTTTGACGAAAAATAAAAGACTGGCTGGACATTTCAAGAAAAATGAAAACAAGTTTTCATATGGCTTTAAAATAAATCTGTTCATAACAGAAATTCTAGAATTTCATCTGGCTCTTTCACTCCACAGAAGCATGGAGGCATATGGTACCTACCAGGAAGGATTATCTCAGGGAATCCCATTTTGCGAGCCACAGCAGTGGATCTGTCTACAAGGTGGGAAAAATCCTTTTGAACCTGCACTAGATCGCCAGGAAGCAGTTTCAGGGAGACCCAAAGACCTAAGAAAAGAAAGGTAATACTTGTTTACTGGGGGGGGAAGTACAAAACCATGAAATTTAAGCCTATGCTTAAGAGAAATCGTTTCTTCATGTGATCTCCATGCAACAATGCCTTAAATATCCCAAGCTGGTTCTCAGTTGGCCCAGTTCTCTCTCTCTCTAGCGCTGAATAAGACCTTACAGGGTAAGGTCTGAAGTAAAATACAGACTTTCCGAGATGAATCTGCTAGTGTATTTGAGTAAAGGCCAGACACACAAGCAAGAGCAGAAGAATTCTGAATAATGCAGTTTAAACCCAAAGCCATTTAGAATACGCAATCAGCCATATTCACTTAAAAATATTTTATGTCCATATAAACAGGTTTATCTTAAAAATATTACATTATTTGCTAAATAAGTCACAGCTAGAGAAGGTCTTTTCACATAAGAACAGCTCCTGGTTTTATCTTTTTTTTTTAGCTCCCAACGTGCTGGGATGACAGCCATTACAAAGACCACACGTTTGGCTCAGGGAAGGTAGCAAACTCCAGTAAGACTTGATCTCTGGACTTTCACAAGTCATTTATTTTCCTTTGTAAGCACGGGGAACCCTTTCCCGCACCAGGTTTTTACATTAGCTTCTCGCCCGACTGCTGTACCTTGCCCTTTATGATTCACTTCCTTTGCAGCGATGACTTTGTTGAAGACAGAAGTGAGGGGCTCATTTTCTCCAATCACATGAGAAGTTATCAGTGGGGACATGATTAGCTGTCTCTGTCTGATGTATGTTTCCATGGCAATCCTGAGAAGAACAACAATAGAGACCAGGAAGCAGACAGACAAACATCAAACATGTGCTCTGCAAGAAGAGGGCTGGCCAACAGCTGACTGTTTTCCAAAGACTTCCCCCCCCCCCCCCCAAAAAAGGATTCCATGCGAACTTTTTTTTCTTTTTCAACTGCACAAACCCAATGGAAATACATTTAAACTCTCAAACTTGGAAATAAATCACAGTGCTAGCTCAGGCTTAGGATAAGTAACATTGACCCAAAGACTCCATGACTACTTTTGTATCATACTGAAATAGCAGCCTTCAGGACAACCATCAACATAGCCAGCTCTACTTTGTTTTTCTTTTCCATCCACAGACTGACTGCCTTGCAGACCTGTGAGAACAAGTCCAGCTATGGGCTACCGCGCAGGAACAGCTCAGCACAGAGCCTTGCACTCCCATCAGATGAGCTGAGCCCTGTCTTCAGGTGTGCCTCAGAGCTGTCCCTAAGAGACTACGCAGATTAACTAGTGATAAGTTAACACAACTAACGACTGCTGTGAGATCACACGAGTGATGAACCTGTCCCTAGTCACAAACACGTGTATTGAGCTTTGGATCTTGAATCCGACTTTCACTCCTGTACCCACACCCTCAATAATGAACCAAAGCACACACAAAACGAGGTCTCCACAGGCTCCCCATCCTTGTAGAGGTGCCCAGATTTGGATCTAAACTCAGCTTCATTAGAACAGAAGCAAAATGAGGTGGGGGGGGAAGGTAGCAGACTAACATTATTTTGCAAAGGAAAAGACATCCTTCTTCCAGCCTTTCAGGCCCTGAAGGGGGCGGGGGGAGGAACAAAGCCCCACACAATCTCCCCTGAAAATACCTTGTAATAACATATGGCTACACCAAACGGATTGCTATATTTAGGACTGTAACAACATGGCTAAGTCCACCCAAACAAGCTTCATTTTAGTTACTGTAATGTGCCGAAAAAGTGAGCAGAGAGCAGGCAGAACACATGAGTCTAACTAGCAATATGGGAATGCAAAAGACATTTGGGCTTGAATTTCTTTCCCAGAAAGAGGGAGAAATCCCTTTCCTATTGTCCTCTGACTCACCCTTACAAGGTAAACTGGAAAGTTAAGAGGCAGACAACACGCAGGGTACTGCACAATAGTGACAAGGAGGAGTTGTGTTCTCTCTGCTCAGGTCTTTCTGAAAATCTTGCCTCTCAACCCCCTAATGCTTTTGAAGGTCACATCCCCCAGACCCCACAACATGATTTTGCACTGTGCTCTTCTTTCTTACCTCAGATGATAACGGGTACCTAGCAATTTCAGCTGCATTGCCAAAACTTCCTAAGCAATTTAGCCTGTCATACAGACATGTAAATCAAGGGAACAAAGGCTTCAGAGGACTGACAAAAATCTTTTCCTTCAAAGAGCTGACTACTGCCATAAGCTAATCTATTTGTAGAGACCTTGGTACACTGCCAGGCTCCCATACAAATTCGTCCTTCTCCAAAGGACAACTGCTTTAAATAAGCCAGATGTGATGAACTCTGAAGTCCAGTACTTACTGCTGAAATGGAATAAAATGTTGCTTTTCCTCATCGTCCACCTTTCCGTGTATGATATCAGTGATGTCCATCACTGCAATGACACAAGTTCATCATAGTTTTGCCAAGTTGCTAAAAAATACAGAGAACTTTCCCCTATCAGAATGGAAACAACGGTTGCTTATTTTGGGCCAGTGCCACTCATGACAGCAATAGAGCGCACCACTTTCATCTTAACTTTTTAAAAAGCACCTTTTCATTGATTCAGCCTATGGTAGTGAATGTGAATACACTCTCTGACAATAAACAGGTGGGACTCAGGCATTTCAAGGCAAAGAAATTACACTTAGATTTCAAATGCTGATTATTTTTAAATTGTTTTCCACTACAAACTTCAAGCAAGTCTCTTCACAAGAGATCACAGGAACTGAACAGGAATTGGATGTCTCATTCACCAAGGCTCCTTTAAAAACTCCAGCTTTACCCCATCAGTCACGAGGAGCAAATCCCTCTTTGATAAAGATCTGAAAATTCTACTGCACTGATGGCAGTGTGTTATCTTTTGTTTTGTCACCACCTCAAAAAGTGAACAGTAACAGGATTTCATCTTCATATACAACTTTCATTAAAAGGTCTTCAAGGGGTACTATATGCAGCTCAGTATCAGAATCTCCATTTTGAAGCCAGAGATGCTGACACTAACAGGTTAGTAGACTTTGCTGACACACAGCATATATTTCCCAATTCCTAGCCCACTGTCCCAGTCACGAGGCCGTGCTATTTTCTCCGTTGACTGAATTTGTCATACCTGCCACACCAAAGGGCCTCCGGAGTCCACAGGTATGTTTCTTCCCGTCTTTCAGCTCCATATGCCCCACCCTCACAATCTGACACACCAAGCTGATTTTCGGTCTGATCAAGTCAGAACTGCTTAAATCCTAGAAATTAATTAAAATAAAGTTGTATCAATCTGTTTTATGAATGGAAGAGAAGACGACAGAGAGAGTAAGACTTTTTTGGTAGATCGTACACACATATAAAAGGAAATCTATTATTTTTTAAAAAGTAAAACCTGCTCACTTTGAGCCCTAAGGGAGGAAAAAAAAAACCCCAAAAAACACAACAAAAAAACCCCTACAAACACACTAGCAATTTCCACACGGCAATTTCTAAACATCCCATTACTCTTTGATAACACACCCCAGCAACAGTACTGGAAGGAGAGTAAAGGATGTTAATTGCCAAAGTCCTAAATCCTGATGATCAGGCAGTTAGTTTGTGCCACCTTTGCTACTTGTCAGAAGTTATTCCATTCATGTGCAGTTCTTTGATTAACATCTTGTTGCAAATAAACTCCAACACAGAAAACAATCAGCAAAGAATGACCTAAAAAACAAACAACTATGGTCTCAGGCTTAGATTTTGGGTACAGTTAGGCTCCAACAGAGAAGTACTTAATAGGATTTTCAGAAATGCACAGGTGAGCAACAGCCACTGACAGCACTGTTGCAAAATAATACACCTTTCCTAATGCTTTGGACTGACATACGAAAAAAAATACTTTTCAGCAGCATTCCTCTGAGGCTACCTATTACATCTTAAATGTCCATGAAAACACCCCAAAATGCCACTGGCGACCCCTCCCTGCTGCATGGGGAGAGGGGAGAGGAGAGGGAAAGAACCCAAAACCCAGATGTCTCCAGCATGGGGAAGACTTTCCAGGATGTAAATACACTAACTTACCGTAAAGACTGCGTGAAGGTTATTTAGTTTCTCAATTTCTTTAGGCATCCCATTACTGCCCCAACGAACAAGGTAATTTTCACTGCAAATAAAGGAAGGAAAAAAAAAAATTAAATACATCAACACCTGACATTCCCATTACCTGGCAAAAGCTCAAAAGCATTTTAATCTTCCAGGAATAAATGAAAAATTCTGCCAAAATCTTCTATCCCAAAGTGATTCTGAAGTGACTCACTTCAGTGAGGGCAGAAGGCAGGCATGATGGGAACGGGTACTCTCAGTTACTTCCCTATATAACTCTGACTGCATGTCCACACCTGATAAACTTCAATGATGGAGACACAGGGTGCCTGACACGTACATGCTTCCTTGATAAAGTTCTTCATATCTTCTCCTACCGGTACAAGATGCCCGACTCTTAGGTGTGAACTTGCACTGACTTGACAGCAAACATCATGCATATACATGATTTAACGGGAAGCAATTAATCAAATGCATCAAGTCTAGCGACAACAGTAGGAAAATATAAGAACATGAAGAGACGATCTGGGATTTTGACTAACGTATCACAGAAATGCCCAGCTTTAAGAAGGAGAGTGCATGGACTCAGAACCTTGACTTCCTATCTCATCTGAAATTAAATAACCCCCTTCCAAATCACCACTGCGGCAGCAACCAAAGAACTTAAAAACTTATCTGCTGGATCTTCCTTTCTAACCTCTATTGGCTTTTTTAGAATGACCACAGTGATGACTAAATTGCTTATGCACCTACAAAAAAAACCCTACCTGATGAATTTGGAGAGATCAGGATCATAGAGGCTCATTAACAGCTCTGCATCTTCTCCAATATTGCAGACAAAATTCTTGAAGTTTACATACAGGCTATATGTGTGTGTTGTGTTGAATATTGGCTGCCCTCGAAGGTCCAAAGTCTGTTGCAGGGACTGCAAAGAAGGAGAGTACTCCCATTAAAAACAAACACAGAATAATTTAGTTCTGCTGCCAAAGTAGCACAATATCCTTAAGAGGAATGCACAAATACAGTGGGTACTAGTTACTTGAAGAGGACAAAGCCAGCGACAAGAGATATACCTTCTCTTCCTGAATTCTTTCATCAATCCTTTTGGATGCTGTTTCATGGGACTTGAAGAGAGAGATTGTGCTAGTTTCGTCTGGGTCCAAGATGTTCCCATTGTCATCTCGTACAACCAGGTCCAAACCTAGGATCCTGAGTAGCGTGCAAGTCATGAGGACGAAAGAAGCAACACAATATTTAAGAAGCAAAGGTGACTGAAAGAGCACAAACCACAGATCAAACTGTGAACTGCACCAAGCAGCCAATGCATGCCAACTCCATTCCTTGTAACAATCACGTTGCTGGTTTTCCTGTCCTGAAATACTTATCCCTCACTCCCCATTTTCCCATTAAAGGGAAAAATTATTAGTCAGGTAGCTTAATTCTAAGATGACATCTTCTTTGTTCTCTCTTGGTTAAAAAAAAAAAAAAGGTATGTGTATCTATCAAGCTTATGGATTATGGCTAATTATTATTCTTTGCCATAAGCTTTCTTCTTAATTGATTTATTTGACCTGAATCAAGTCTGACAGGCAGATAAATGAGTTCTGGAGACAAGCCCTGTTCTATACAAACCAATGAAAGGTGGAGTTTTGGTGGCCTATAGAACTGTATTACTCAGTTGCTGATAAAGCAGTTTAGTTCATAACCAGCATCCAAATCCTGGCTCCAGCAAGCCAGGCACAAATTGTGCTCCGTGGGAAATACCATCATGTGCCAGCATTTCTGCAGAATTAAGACAGGTAAGGTTTCCTGCCAAGTCAAAGAGATTGCTGGCATATGAAGAACCAACTGCTACATGCCCACCTGCCAGGCTAGCCACATTCTGATGGGGACTGAAAGCTGTAATTATCCCCTTTTCCAAGGAAAAATATAAAGCCTAGTTCAGTTTTCCCCTTGCGTGGTCATTTACACCACTTTATATTAATAGCCATCTAGAGCCTTTACTGGTATTTCGGATTCTCCCCTGCCCTCAAGACATAGTTTGGAGTTTACCTGTTGCCGTAGTCAATCTTAGCAGTGACTTTCTTCTTGAGCTCAGCTAGCTCATCTTTGGGAAGGGTTCCAGACAGTATCTGTGACCGCCATTCTATCAGGCTGTAAGTCATTTGTTGGACATGCCGAAACTGTGTTGTCTTGTTATCCTACAGGAAAAAAGGGACAATTTTAAGCTAGTGATAGTCTGAAAACAATGAGCTCAGTAAGCTTTCTGAAATGTACTCAATTGAATCTACCAGAAAAGTTGTATTTATCTAAAAATATCTGCGAAACTGGCACCATATGACACTACAAGATTAGACCCATGGAACAAATTCTCCAGTACTTTGCACTGCCAAGGTTTAAGTGTCTCAAGATTCCGGGTCTTCACCATTTCCTCAGGACATTATTTCAGAAAAACCTCACAGACAAAAAACAGACTTCTGGTGTTTCCTAGCACTTAAACTGCTATGATCGATGCTTTTTATATACAGGACAGAGAGGTGATGTTAAACGATTGCAATTGTGTTCCAGCACGTTGAGACAGGAGTGCCAACTTAATATCATAGAATCATAGGATGCTTTGGGATGGAAGGGACCTTTAAAGGTCACCCAGTCCATCCCCCCTGCAATGAGCAGGGACATCTACAACCAGATCAGGTTGCTCAGAGCCCCGTCCAGCCTGGCCTTGAATGTTTCCAAGGATAGGGCAGCTACCACCGCTCTGGGCAACCCCTTCCAGTGTTTCACCACCCTCACTGTAAAAAATTTCTTCCTTATATCTAGTCTGAATCTACCCTCTTTTAGTTTAAAACCATTATCCCTTGTCCTATCGCTACTGGCCCTGCTAAAAAGTCTGTCCCCATCTTTCTTATAAGCCCCCTTTTAAGTACTGAAAGGCCGCAATAAGGTCTCCCTGCAGCCTTCTCTTCTCCAGGCTGAACAACCCCAGCTCTCTCAGCCTTTCCTCATAGCAGAGGTGCTCCATCCCTCTGATCATTTTTGTGGCCTCCTCTGGACCCTCTCCAACAGGTCTACGTCCTTCTTGTACTGAGGACCCCAGAGCTGGATGCAGGACTCCAGGTGGGGTCTCACCAGAGCAGAGCAGAGGGGCAGAATCACCTCCCTCGACCTACTGGCCATGCTGCGGGTGATGCAGCCCAGGAGATGGGTGGCTTTCTGGGCTGCGAGAGCACACTGCTGGCTCATGTCCAGCTTTTCATCTATCAGTACCCCCAAGTCCTTCTTGGCAGGGCTGCTCTCAACCCCTTCATCCCCCAGCCTGTATTGATACCAGGGATTGCCCCGACCCAGGTGCAGGACCTTGCACTTGTCCTTGTTGAACCTCATGAGGTTCACACAGGCCCATTTCTCCAGCTTGTCCAGGTCCCTCTGGGTGGCATCCCATCCCTCAGGCGTGTCAACTGCACCACTCAGCTTGGTGTCATCTGCAAATGTGCTGAGGGTGCACTCAATCCCGCTGTCTGTGTCATTGATGAAGATATTGAACATCACTGGCCCCAGAATGGACCCCTGAGGGACACCACTCGTCATTGATCTCCATCTGGACATCAAGCCGTTGACCACTACCCTCTGGATGCAACCATCTAGCCAATTCCTTATTCACCGAACAGTCTGCCCATCAAATCCATATCCTTCCAATTTAGAGAGAAGAATATTGTGAGGGACCATGTCAAAGGCCTTACAGAAGTCCAGATAAATGACATCCATATACAAAGGCTCTTTCTCCTTACCTCTGCCACTCTTGGAATGTGTGACGCTGGGCAAGTCATTTTTGTATGCATGTTTCCCATTTGTTTTGTCTATTTATATCGTAAGATTCTGAGGCAAACATTTTATTTGCATTTAAAAGTCTAAAGGTGGTACCAAAACATAAATAATGACGGATGACCAACACCAAAGCCCACATAGGCTTTTTCTCATGCCTGTTCCTCCTATAGCTTTCACCAGCATAAAGAACTCTTCAGCCTCTATTGTTACATATAAAAGAGGCCTCTTGTCACCAGAATACAACACTAACAACACAGTTAATTGGAATCTCTGCCCTCACCGCTGTTTACAGCATTAGCAACTATGTTTTAAAGCCATAACATTAAGCAAATTGAATCCATGGACTCATTTTCATGGCTGCCTGCTCTCTTACCCTGCCCATCATACCCTCAAGATCCATTACATTAAAAAAAGGAATAGCAAGAAAATGCAGCAATATCTGGGATACACTGCTTCCCTGCCAGTATGCATATTATATTTCAAGGTTCACGTTCTACCTGCTGGTAACTCACACATGGATTGTCGTGTCCATGCGTGACCTCCAGACAAGAGTTTAATGGAAATCAGAGTAGCTCTGTGGAAACACAATAATCTCTCTGGCTGGTGTCTATCAGCAAATAAGGCTGAAGATTATCTGCTCTTCAGAGCACTCATTTTTGTTTACATCTGTACAGAACTTAACACAACGCAGTCTTGACTCATCCCGCGCTTTTAAGCGGTAGTTGCTCAGAACCCGCCATGCCAGAGGTTGTCCAAAAATGCAATAAAAATATCATGTCTGGATTCCAGACACCACTTCCCCAATCTACCCAGGTACTCGCTCGTGTTTGCTGCAGTCATTGCATTTTCATCTTTTTCTATGCATGCAGCACCTGTAATTATAAAGCACTGACTGAACAGGACATTAGAACCTGCTTTGTGAAGAGTGTCCTCCTGCCATTTCTACTGTTATCATCTTTAATTAATGAAAATACTTCTCATGCTATTTACTGGTTCCACCCTAATAAAATTAGTCACACACCTATACACCTCTTTCCTATAGTTTCAGACTCCAAGGCTGATGCTCTAATTAAAAAATAGATAGCTATGTGGTAACCTACTATATTTGCAGCAATATGCACTTAGATAAGTAATTAAGGCTTTAAAAGTGTCAGCTATACCATTTGTACCATTCAAAAGGGAACCCGGGCCTCATCCCCTCTTCACCACCACATAGTGAGCCAGTCACTGGGATGATTCTGACTTGCACCGAGTGTCACGGGCAGCTCATTTTCAGCAGGTAGTGCACAAATCAAAGGACATTAAACTTTGATCTGCTGTGACAATGTTTATGGTTATGCAGCTCCAGAATGACTGTCAAGAGGTTTTTGACTACATCTCACCCCGTAGCTAGTGGGAATTGGCCAATGGTATATAGCTGGTACATTCAGGCAGCAGCTGACTAGCGTCAGCTCTCGGTATCAAAGCTGTTAATGTTTAACTATGAAGCCCAACTGTTCCCACACAGCAGAAAGTCATTCAAATTATTTCCCCATTGTGGTCTCTGCAAAGAGCATGAATGATATAAACTACTCAGAATTTGCCCCCTGAGAACACAGACCTATAAATAGCCATCTTCCTTTTGATTTCGGTGAATGCGAAGGGGCTGACAGAGGCTAGATAAGTCTTTTAGTTCTTATAGGGAAGATATTAGAGATATATTTAGTAAAAAAAGAAAAAAGTATGTTCTTAACTTGCATAAAAGTAACTGCAAAGATAAAGCAACTTGTGTTAGCTTTCACGGAAATATAGAGCAGAGCTCAATTTGACAGTTAGATATAGCTGAATTATCTCTACAGCTGTTTACATCAGCTAACTCCTATTAACTAATCAAAATTAAACACTCTCACCCATTTTTATATTTATTTTGCAGTGAAGGTATACCCACTGGTGCAATGCTTGCTGAAAAAAACTGAAATTAAAGAAGTGAAATGAAATGCTGCCAAAGAAAAAAAAAATCCCCTGTATTTCCTTTTTCTCCTCAAATACCTCCTTCCTCTTTCAGCTTTTTTGGGTTTTTGGGGGTTTGTTTTTGTTTTTTCTTTTTATACATACTGCAGGGGAAAATAAAATAAACTCAAATCCATTTCAAACCACAACATTTTCCAAGACTATTATAAGACTTACGTTGGTCAAGCACAGGCACATGAAAGATTTCTGCTCTTAAAAAAAATACATTCTGAGGCTAGGATCCTAGTTATTCAGAAAAAAAAAAAAAGGAAGCCAGGAACAAAACTCTCTTTTCACACAGTAATAACATCACATACAGCTTCTCATTAAATTAAGAGGGCGGAACAAATTCTTGTGGTTTCGTGGTGCACAAACAAAACGTACTTGTGGCCTGGTGAAATTTTCAATAGGAGAGCTTGCTCTGGGTAAACTGAATGGCTAGAGCTAATTTAAAACCATTATCTCGTCTTAATTAAAGTCTCAGAGTACATACTATGCAGGCTGAACTCACTACTAACCAAAGAAAAATCAAGTTTGACTCTCTTTAATGTGCCTTAATAATCACCTGCAAAAGAAGGCAATTCATTGTGAACTCCAATTGTGTTTCTTTGAGCAAGAATGCATCCACCTTAGCAAAACTACTAAATCCATGCATCACCTTGGCTTCTGACTTTTCCGAGGTGGCTATCATATGGCCAGGCCACTAAACAGATTTAGTAGATGAGAGGTCTCTCCCCAGCCTGAAAACTAAATGTATTATGTGACTTCTGACAAGTCAAATCTTCCCCCACCACACATGGCCCTAATTCTCTTCCCATCCTTTGTCTACCTTGCCTATTTGAGCTGTGAGCACTCTGGGGTGAAGATCAACCATTCTATTAAGTACCTACAATACTTCTAGAAAAACAGAGTTCACACTTGTTAAAGGTTCTGTTAAAACAACGCCGTGGTTTCTCATGCAACTTTCTCACGCAACCGAGACACCTTGCCCTCACACAGACAGACGCGTGACAGGCAAAGCAGGAACCCGTATTTTACTAGTGAACTGTGACTCACACACACAGCCCCAACCAGCTGACATGATGCTGAGGGTGACTTGTGCCAGTCAATGCTTCATCAGGGCTGTGTCATCAATTACTCAAGTACAGTGAACACTGTAGCGCAGACCAAACTGCAGTTCCATCTGTGATCACACAACCCATTCAGTGGGGAGCAGACCATTTTTAGCCTCTCCTAAGACCAATTTTACAATAATGATAGTTTTAAAATTCTGCCTAACTTTCTATTCAAAGTCTTAAAGTGCCCTGAAAAAAGTCCAGTCTCATCTCATCTGATTGAGGTCATTTCATGAAATGCCAACCACTGAAGAAACCTTACCACATATAACTTGTGCCAGATAACTGCCCACTCCCTCAGGGTAGAAGTGAGTTCTTGTCCAAGGGGCAATTCACTTGGAATCACTGTTTCATGTTGCCTAGGGAAAAAAAGGAGAAGACAGAAAAAAGTGTTACACTGGAGATTAAAACTTAGTAGTAAAACATCCTTTTTTGATAAATGCATAAACAGAAATTTCAGAGGGCTGGCTGTTCACACAATTCACTCATGACGCCAAGATTCTTAAAGTGTTCAATTGGTTCTCCAACACACGTGCACATTCATTACCCATTTTTAATGCAAATATGTTTCAAGTTTCTTTCAGTCTTGTTATTTTCAGCTGATCTGTTCCAGAAACATAATGCTAAATAGACAGAAATTAAGTTTGGAAGAATCACCACTTGCAACGGTAACTAACTTGGCCACAATAACTAAAAACAAACAAAAAAACCCCCAAAACCAGAAGAAAAAAAAAAGTACTTTCTAAAGTCTCTTCCTTTGCAACTGCTGTTTTTCTCTCACTATAATGATCACAGAATCAGCTCTAAGAATCAAATGAGGAGTCATTTCCTTAAATGTTTTCCAAGACAGGAAGGAATCCACACTCCTGCTGGCTACTTGGCTGCGAGCAGGAGTGTGTTACGACTTGCAGGAGTCCCCAGAGGAGCTAAATGTAACTTGATTGATCTGCCTCGCTACTAACTTGTCTAGCAGAGCTTTCTTATTTTTGCAAACAGTATTCTCCTGCATCTATGCCTACAATTGTGGTATCTACAATACTCTGAAAAAAATAAAGTTATGCAGCTCCAGAAGTCTAGCACAGGCAGCATGCCCTGCTGCACACACAGACCAGTAGCACTCATTACAACCACCACTACTTAAGTTTCATTTAAAAAAAAAAAAAAAGTAACAGCATTCTATTGTTCTTGCTACCAAAAGTACACCTCAAGAAGCTCCAACCTACCCCCGGTCCTTCACAATTGCTTCTTTTAAGTGGATATATGTTTCGGGGAAAATGCCCTAAAAATAAATACAGAAATAAAATAAATACATCACACCATAGGATAAGACATGACAAAAATGCATTCAACAGCAAGCAGGGGAAGAGGGTAAGAGCATGATCAGCAGAACAGTAACTGTGACTGATGTTTACTGTTTACCTATAACAGAAATGTGTTAGGTCCACCAGTCCCGGTATCACAGGAAAAAAGACAGTAAGGAGCATCAGGTTGCATGCTTGAGCACTGTATTTGTTATTAGCACCTCAGAGAAGTTAATTCCTTGTTTCACTGTAATGACACTCATCTTCCTGTATGAAATGTTGTAAACTCTTGCAAACTATCATACTCATTTGCTCTTGCTACAAAATATTCTTGGAGTCATTTGTCAAGTTGCCCTGGACCTGTGGTTCTCTAGAAAAGCTCACAACACGACAGCATTTGTAGGAATTCACCAGTCCCAAGTTTCGAGTATTTAAAAGAAACCTTCTAGGAGTGCTACAATCCTTTTCTATTTTCTTGTCATTCCCCTTTACACCTGAAAAGAGGTGCCAGGATTCCTATGGGAAACCAGATTTCCATGCAGTTTTCAGACTGGTTTCACAAACCTCAAGAAGTTTGGCTGAGATCCACGCATGCATAATTTTTGGAATATTTTCCAAGTCAAATCAAAACTCTAATCTTACCATTACATATAACTAATGCTGGACGTGTACACGTCCAAGACCATAATAATAAAACAATAAGCTAGTGTATGCAGATATGAAACAGTCAATTTTGCTAGTTCAAACTACATTATGCATGCTTACAATGGAGGAGTACCCAGTTAATGGTTCTGAAATATTTAGCTCAAGGGCATTTATTTCTATCACTAAGGAAAAGGACATAGTGATCAGGAGACCTGCACAATATTAAGACAAGAAATACAGCAGAAGCATAGCAGATTACAGCGCCGGATGGGGTCTGGCAAGGTGTGAAATAAATATTAGAGTTACTGAAGAGTGAGGTCATACCTTCTTAGATTTATTTCTGAGTGTGTATCCTCGGTACCAGCCTGTCAAAGGGAAACAAAAGAATTTTTTTTTTTCTTGTCTACAGCAATTAAATATACATTGTCATTCTCACCATGATTCTACAACATAAATCTATTGATCTCGCTCATTTGAGATCTACTATTGTGAAGACACATCTGCTCTCTTTGTAGGAGGCTTGGTTCCTAAGAGTAGGGCAGAAGGGTGTCTGTTCCTACCATGAACTGACACCCTCACGTCTGCTCTGCATATCCATTTGCTTGAGCTCCACATTGTATAGGTTCATTATTTTCTTCTGTGACTCAGTCTAAAGCCTTCCTTCAAAGGAAGGCTGAAAGAGAATGTTTTATTAGATAAGGCAAAAAAAACCCCAAACCGCTTGCCCTGGTAACGATACTGTTTCTCATTCTTATCTTGATGAGATCTAGTAAAGTATAAGATACAAAGTAATAACTGTGATCCCCAAGACTCAAAAGCATATGTCACTTTCAGATGTATGTTTCTTCTCTCTTCAGCACCTGGGGTTTGACCAGTATTTTGATTCCAATGTTAATGAAATGCAAGCATATGAAAAAATCGCTGTATTTCTTCTGTCCTCAAGTGAGCCTTGCTGAATAAGCAGATAGGAAAGAAGCAGAGCTGTGGGCAAGTCACTCCCACTCTTCTCCTGCCACCTCCAAACTGTGCGAGACAAAGGGATTTTTCCTCTCCACCCTCACCTTCATCATTTGTCTTGGCAATGGAAGAGCTGTGCATCATCAAAGTGCACTCTTTCCACTGGGTGCCTGTTCCTTGCCGTAAGCAACAGTTTCCATCACCTTCAGTCCTCCTGAAGTTACTGCACTGGAAATAACAAACTAACCATTTTAGAAGAAGCACCTGCCCTGTTTTGAACACTGATGTGCAGACGTAATGTCCCTTGTATTGTTCTGGGGTAGGATGCAAACCTCCATTTCCTCACTGACTCTTAGCCACTAAAAACACCATTCCAAATGTCAAGACTCTCTGTGACCCCAACTCTCAATTAACCCTGCTCCTAGAGCATCGTTTTTTGACTCTTCTCCTAAGGTTCTACTTGCATTGAAACTGAAAACACTGACCCTACCTCTTCGCAAACATGAAGGGCATAGATTATGGTCTGTAATGCATGACTGATGTTCAGGGCTATCAAGACAGACAACACCACTGATCCAAGACGATTATGTTCAGCTGACTGCCAGAAGGAACAGCATCCAGAAGGCAAAGGGATTTAAGGGAATAATCAGGCAAAGAAGACAGGAGGGGAGGGTGGTTTTTTGTTTTGTTTTTTCCCCACCATATATTTAGCAAAGAAAGTTCCACGAAGAACCATGGATCTGAAACCCCTCGACCATAAATTAGAGCTTGGGGGGGGTTGGGGGGGGGGGTGTTTGTTGGGTTTTGTTTGTTTGTTTTAATCACAGTTTTGTCCCCTTTCTCTAGCAATGAGAAGGCGAATCAGCTTGACCACATAAACCCCAACATTCCAGTAGTAAGTTAGGAGGAAAGAAGAAATTCCACTCCTTCCACAGGATGAAGGTAAGATTATACATCGATCATAGACCAATGGATAAGGTACTGGATTAGGGATGAGAAGATTTAGGTTCTATTTTTATCTAAGTTGTAATTAATGGAATGGTCAAGTACAAGTTATTTAGGGTGTGATACAAAGCTCATGGAATTTAACAAGAATATTTTCCCAGTGATTTCAATTCCATTTAACACAGTCTCTCAGCCGCTCGATACCACAGCTTCCTCATATTTAAAATGGCCTCCTGGCATTAACCATATTCCTGTAAAATATTTTGCAATCATTGCATAAAAGCATGTTGTATATTATTATGCAAAACTATTTCAGCAAGCATGTCATACAATTTTTTCAGAATTCTGCCCCAATTTTCAATAAACTTATTCATCATTTTAAAAGGAACAAAAGCTTTTGGCAGTGCTCAATTGATTACTTGATTTCTTCTTAAAAAACAAACAAACAAAAAAACAAACACAACAAAATCTGCCTAAAGCTTCAGAGGAATGATCGACTATTTAAGTGTTTCTCTTGAGTATTTTCCCCAAGCAGAGATGTGCTAAATGGAGAAAGGCTTTTCAGTTGAACATGACATGGCAAATTTCAGCTACTACAATACTCTTTCAAACTGAAGTCTGATTAAAAACGCAAGGATAGCAGACTGAGTCTTGCAAAGAAATGTCATAAAGTTTGGTTTGGGGGGGTTTGGGGGGGTGGTTTTGGGTTTTTTTTTTGGGGGGGGTGGTGTTTGGTTTTTTTGTTTGTTTGTTTTGTTTTTTAAATGGAACACAGGTCCTCAATTTTACGTTTCATTAAATGGATTTTATACACTATGTAAAAGATGAGAAAGTCTACGAAAAAATATTCAAATTACAATAGTTTAGACAATGAAAAGTTATATACAGTTATGCAATCCCAGGTCACGTGCTTAACCACAAGGCCTTTGTTCCTCTTCCTTCTGTCTCTCAGTACCACAACATACACCACTGCACCATACTGAAATAAAACAAGGGATTGCTTCATTTATCTACGGTGGTCAGAGGAAAGATAAAAGACTGAAACTAGGAACAAGTTCAATGCAAACTTATTTTCATCGGGAGAAGAAACTGATCAGAATCACGGTATGCGGGCACGCTTTACTTCTATCCACTATTTGGCTATTTCCCACAACTTGCATGAAATAATAATATATACTGCAGATTAGAAAAGATTCCCCTAAACAGAAATGTATCCTCCCCAGCTCACTGCTCAAGGACAGATTCCCAGAGAGTAAGTAAATCCTGCACTGAAGCAGCCTTCACAGTACTGGACACAGCAAGTTTCCTTCTTTTCTTGGATTTTGCAGCATATGCCCAGTCTTGACAATATTTGGCAAACAACAGCATAAGCACACACTGCTTACCTTGTCATCAACTGGAAAAAGTAGTTTTGTAGAAAGACCTCATGCCCTTCTGCAACTAGACAGCCAACCAGAGAAAGGAGGAAAAAAAAATACCGTGCTTTGCAGTTTACAAGAGCGTATCATGACCAAGACATGCTTTGCAGACGGTATATGTGTATTTGTTTTAAAGGGAAGGTACGTCTAAGAAAACTGGTATCTTCCGGATCTTCATGTATAATAAATACACTGTGGTGTTTCAAAGCGTGCTTGAAGCCCAACTATGATGTTTCAAAAGGTATTTAAAATCAGTCTCACAGTAAAACACCGAATATGCAAATTTAGACCCTATCTACAGTGCAAACCCCACTTACAACTGCACCTCATGGCAGACTGACAAAGATGCAGTATGCCACAATCTTCATTCTCCTGGACTGATAGAAAAGCTGCATAATCTAGACCATGGAGTTATTCAGTCCAATAGCAAACAGCTCTCAGGTTGTCCCTATACGGATTCGAGCTGCATTGGACATCAGCATATTATAGCTCGTACTAGAAATATTTGAAACCTTTAGTTCAAACTGCTTCGTCTGTGTTTTCAGCTCTGATGACCTTCACTTCGACGTTGCGTACTTTGTCCAAGCTGAAGCTACCATTTACAGGGATGATCACCCTTTGACGAATCCTTGACATGGGCAAGCTGCAGCCCAGCAATACGAACGTTATCACTCCCTTATCTTCCTCTGTGCACTCACAATCCAAGCCTAACTGTGCAGTTGTAACTGGAACTTACAATACATTAGGCAAAGCATCTGTTTTAGAGTGTGGGAAAAGAAAGCTTTATTAACAAAAGTGCAATGCCAGAGCCTCACCCCAAATTTGGCCAACTTTCCAAGGACTTCCAGCCTTTGTAACAGGCTCTAACTCCTGATAGCATGGGCTAGCATAACTGAGGAGGGATTTTGCAATTTAAAGGTGCTTTCTCTCATTGTGAGGCCATTAGGCAGTACACCAGCAGCACCTGACTGCAGGCACTCCACTTTAAGAGTTTGTGAGACATTACGGTCTGTGGCAAAGCCACATAACGTTACAAGTCTGTGTAGCAGAGAGGCCTGCACCAAACCGCATCCATACCTTCTGGCTTGCACTTTAATTCACTTTATTGCTTTTTCCTTCTCACACACCTACCCCAGTGGCTCAGCTGTATCAGTGTTATGTCTCAAAGCTATTCGGCCAGTTGAGAGTCAGATAACATTTACTGTTAACACCAAAACCCTGCACAAGCTTCAACCTTGCTGCCTCACTGTCAAGGAACAAACTGTGCACTTCAATTCTTGCAGACAGAGCAGAGCCAGCCAAAACCCCAGATGCAGAATACAAAGAGCTTTCGAGTGAAGGCTTCACTGAACATGGCTGAGGAATGAATACCTGCTGTCTTCAACCACGAGGAAAAAGCAGGCATGTTCTAGATAACTGACAGAGCGGGAAGCGAACCGTGGTGCAACAGCCCTGAGAACCTTCTGGTAACTCACAAAAGATGTTCCTGTGCATCCTGAGGTAGGGAACAAGAAGCAAGATTTTCCAAGCAGCTATTACCATTACACAAGAGCCTCTGGACAATCCTGAAAAACTCCCTTAATTCCCTAAAGAATGTTACCGATAGCCTAAGGAACGCCCTCAGCCAGGAGCTGCAGGGATAACTCACACCAACTAAAAAAGAAAAAGGACTTCACAAGGCACCTCTGAGCCTTTCTTCTTGCAAAGCCAACGCCCTAGTTAAATGGAACCTTTTTCTAAATTGAGACTTGTGCATCCAGATAAGAACAGCGATTAGTGGAACAAAAAAACCCACTTTTATCAGACTGGAGTTGTATTTGTAAGTATACATCATTAGCATGAGAAAAAACAGAAAAGGCTTCTTGTGAGAACACTAATTCTCAAAAACACAACCCACAGATGTCTGGAAACGAAGCTGAAAGCTGATGTCCCAAAAGAAAGAAAAATAGATATGATAAGACATGAGAATTTCCTCCCAAGCAGACAGAATATCAGAATTTGGAGTTTTTAAGATGAATTTATGGAAAATAAGACCAGACCCACAGCAGAGTTACCATCTCAGAGACAATCCGCGTCTTTTCCTTTAGATTCACAAATGTCTGGCCTGGATTTTTGCCTGGTCTTTCCAGGAAAAGTATTTAGTTGTACTGCAGTAATTCCTAGGTGCTTCAGTCACAAACTAGGCTGCCACGCTGATGGCTCAGTGTATGAAAACAATCAAAACACCTTCCCAAACAATTTACAATCAATCCTCTTAGGCTGAAGTTCCAAACCGGGACATTTCAGGTAAAAAAGGGATGCCATTAGGGTATTCATTGGTATTCTTGACTGTGTCTCTGTTGAACAGCTGATTACAGACCAAGTAGTAGGATTAAACAATGATGCTGCTTTAAAAAAGAGAGAGAGAAATACCTAAACATTTTGTGAGGTACAAGATGCGTCCTCTTCACGAGGACAATTTTCATCCCTGACACTCCCTTTTGTCTTTTTGCAAAACTAGTTCGTAAGGTAGTATTACCGCCTACCGATTTTTTCCCCTTTCTCCCTCTCTCCCCCTCCGTCAAACACACTCACCACTATCACACACATCAGTGTAAAAAACACACATCGGCAACATTATCTGCTTTGACATGTAGGAACTGGCTAGCCGTTTCCAGTGTCAAGGTCAAAGAGAAGTGGAAAGAGAACAACTGGCTAAGAACGAATTGCTAAACAAGCAGCTTGATGTTCCCAGCAGAGATACTAAAGAGGCTTTGTACGCTGAGTCTTTTTCAATCTGATGCTGCTTGTAAAAATGACTGAATTTACATTTTGGAAAGAGTATTTAAATTTTGGAGAGCCTTCCAAATGAAGCAGTGACTAGTACATTCTTTAAAATAATTAAATGGCTGTGTTCCATTCCTAATATTGAAATCTTCATTAAACGGTCTAGTTTAATAAGTAGATATGAAACACACAAGCATATTTTTCATCTTTTTTAAAACAGGAATTTTGTTTTCCTTTCTGCAAGATGTTTTACATTAAGGTATGTACTATGAAAAACTTCCCAGTAAAGTACTGGGAGAAGCAGCCTAAAAAGGGCATGGAAGCTCCATAACTGGAGGCTTTTTAAAACACATAATGCCAGTTCGTGATATTACAGCTTAAACCAACATTACTTTTGAAACAATTAGACCTGCCCTCTCCTTTTCTTTCATCCACTGCCTCTGTTGTCTCAGATCAAAGACCTAATTCAGGTTAAAAGGTATATTTTTTTTTTTAAATTACTATTATTTTCCAGCTGGATCAGTTCATCACATGACTATGCAAGCGCTAGGCCTGGCAGAAGGAGGAGCCAAGGTAAACAGGTGTGGTGTGAAAACAGGAACAAACAGCCAGAAGTGAGTTTCTTTCTCTTGCAGCACTGCCTTGAGACGCTAGTGAAATCTTATCTTGACAAACCTCTGCCAGCAACAGCGTAGATACAATTGCAGCTTCTGTATTTCATTTATTTTTAATACTGTTTTAGAAGTCAAGTGCATACAGCAAACACTACATAGCAACCTTTGTGCATTTGGGCATATCAGAAGTTGAAAATCTAGATCTGAAATTTATATGATTTTAAAAAAAAAAAAATAATCTTGATTTGTTATATTTACTTTCAAAAACTACCGCAAAGTACTTGGAAGTGATCTGCAACCTACCTTCATACATCTCCAAAATGTGAACGGTATCACCAACTTGCAAGGAGAGCTCCACATCTTGGACAGCATCATAATTGTATATTGCTAAAAAGGGGAAGAGAGGGGAGAGAGATGAAAAACACAATCATGAAAGCTGTGAGGTAATCTGATTTTGAAATCTGGTATCATGGCACCTGTCAAAGGCAGAATATGACTTTGAAAAAGCACTATAAAGTTACTAAGCTATCCTGTGTACGCCGGAAAAGTGTGTAGCATATCTATTTCCAGATTCTATCATCAGTTCCTGCAAGGACAAGAAATATTATTCTTAACAGCCAATAAAGTTTGTCTTTTACCTTTAAGAACACAGGTCTGTGACACTATATTAAGAAGCTGCATCTTCCCACTTTACTGACAACCTGCCCAGCAAAGGTCACTATTATCCCAGGCAGAGGTTATGGATCAATTAGGCAATTGTCATTTTTTATTAGTGTTTCACAGGACTAACTGCAATGTAGCACTCAAACACTGGCAAAACAACATAAATTGGATGTCATAAGAAAAAATGCCACTGTTCTGTATTAAAAGCCTCAGCCTATTTGCTACTAAAGGCTCTTTCCAGACAAGAACCAATCTTAGTACAAAAACTTGAGATTCCCTGCAAATTTAATCCCTACCGAAGACAAAGCTAATCTGAACGCTTATCGGATTTCCAGTGGGAATAGGATTAAGTCCAAAAGCCCACGCTTCTAAACTGCCTTTTCTCTGGAACTTTCTTGATGTGCACAGTTTCACTGGGCAAAGCAGAAGAGCCCTCCTTAGAGCTGCTGGAGGCTTGTCGAGATGAGAAAGTTTAATTTGAATTTGCTTTCAAACCAATGCAAGTAAAAAGACATAAAGCAGTCAGGAAAATGCTTTCCTATGGTTCAACGAATTGATCATCTAAATCAGAACAGACCACTCCTCTACCAAAATGAGATTATGTTATTTATTTATTTAAAACACTGGTTTAAGTACAGATCGCATCTTCAATGCAGCAATGCAATCTTCTCACACACGTAAGTGTCATATTTACGTATCCAAACCTGCTCGCCAAGCAAATGTATTAGTGAAGTAAGCACAATGTTTATTTTTAAGAAGGCAAATAAATCATGCAAACATTTTCAAGGGGCTTTGGGAAAGTTCTTCAGAGGGTTTGTATTTGAAGAACTCTCTCTGAAAAATAAATAAATAAATAAAAAATTGAGCTCTTATGTCAGGAAATTCACATCAAATGCCTAGCATTTCCGTCAAGATGAGGTATATTGCCTCCTGGCAAGGATCCAGTATAAACAAATGACTGTGGCTTACCACACCGGAAATTATCTCACATACACTAGGTTTCTTTAAAATATCGTAACTATAAATAATCCAACAGAAGCAGGCAGGCAATGTGAATTCCCTGCGGTAGCTGAAATAGACCCTGATCACAAACAGATACTTATTTTCTTATGCTGCAGAGGCAGTGTTTGTTCACAGTGGCCCTAATTCATGTCTCCCATAACTTCAGTGCCTGCAGAGATACACATAGAGCGTGCATTGAATCTATCACAGCGTTTTCCAGAGGGTAACAGGAATGTTACTGGACTTTTGCTCCTAAGGCGCTAGCTGCTTCGACATCCAGTTTCCTCTCCCTCCCCGCAACGGTGTTGTGAGCCAAGATATTAAAAAATGACCGGTCATCTGGATATTCAGTTTAGACACCTTAAAGGCCCCAGAATAGGCCCAAAAGTAAAAATCCCATCGACGTTTTTGCAGAAAAATTTGGATAAATGGCCAAAGACAAGCACAAACATAGACAGGAGTAGCTAAGAGTAACCATTAAGAACTACCTCATATTGACAGACGCCAAGATCATAAATTGACAGAAGAACTGGTTAATATTGTATTTGATTCAGTTAAAAAGAAGCCGTTCTGCCAGATATAGAAAATAATTCTGCAAGGTTTTGCAGAGGTCAGCATAAAAGCGCAGCACCCAACCCAAAGGAAAGTAAACTCCCTGCGGCCATGCCTTCTGGGGCAGTAAACCTGCCAAATCCCTAATGTTAAGAAGAGATGTTGCAAGCCATTTCTTGGATGGGACATCTCCAAACCTCCCCAAGGTGCAGCAGGAAGCGGTGGGGATGGATAAAGCAACCCAGGCTTCCTTTGGAGTCACTGCTGAACTGCTGGCCCGTAACATGCTACGGGGACACTGCGCTACACGGGAGGTGTCATTCCTCAGGTGAAGACCAGGCATCAAGCAGTCTATGGACATTAATAATCCTATAGCCCTGTCAACAGACTTAAGAAGATTTAAAGCACAGTGTCTTAGCCAATTTCTAACTTGGCTGATTACATTCTGTCTACTGAAGTTTCCTCCTGTGGTTACAGCTGGACTGCCTTACTTTCTGTCTTAAACTGCTGTTTGGGATTCCCGTTTCATGGCTGTGCTCACCATGAGAAATGGCTGCTGTTTAGAAATGCATGTGTGCTTACACGTATAGGGATTCCTACATACAATTTCTAGATGCCTTGGCTTTCTTTGGGACAAACAGACATTATATAAATACCAGTCTGTATTTTTCCATAAAATGCTGCTTTAGCTTCAGACAAAAGCAGTCTGAGCAACACCAAGTGCCTAACAGAAAGGTGGGCGGGCATCAGACAAGCCTTTCTTTTGAGAACACAGACAGTTAATTCAAAACCAAAGAGCACAACAGCCACAAGAAGAGGGAGAACTAAACACTGCAGTTCCCCTCACCAAAGATGACAACAGCCACAAGGCAGAGAACTGAACATTGCCATTGCCTTTCTCTTTCCCTGCTTTACCAGAAAGGTTTCACATCCCAATGTGTAGCATTTACAAGCTAAAGGAACACGCTTCTGCCACCGCACATCAAAAAAAGGCAAGATTTGTAGCATCTTGCTTTGCTAGATTGAATGAAGCAAGAACAGAGGGTCACTGTATATAAAATCTCCTACCCAATGGTTATGCGCAAGGTTATAAAAGACAAATTGCTGGCATATTTTCCCTGGGAGCTTTACTGTTTGCAACTGATGCTTCCTGCTGCTTGAAGTCGGTCCTGTCCGAAATAGTCCATCTGCAGTTATTTGAACTGCTTAGCCTCTTTTTCATTGTGTGTATTTAATCTGACCTCTTTCAGACTTAAAAGAAAAAGGAAGCTGCGCATAACAAACATGGTCATGGCATGAAAAAATAAAAATCCTTCATATAAAATCCTGACAGAGCAGCAAGAAAGGAAGAAGAAAAAAAAAATTACAGATACTTTTGTCCCCGAATTTGCAGGAATATCTGAAGTTAAGTCTTTTTGCTTCAATTTAAACTTCAGTTGAGATTTTGTCCTTTGAAATTCACTTTAGAATGGTGATCCCGTTCCTTTTATCAACCTGAATGAAAAGCAGCATTGAAGGCTAGCAAATTTAATCTAAATAAAGAGGCAGAGGTAGAAAACACGATCCAGAAGAAGGAGATACTGCATTTGTTTTAATGACCATATTCTTTGAGCATAACTAGAGGCAATGTATCATGTTATTTAATTTACAGTCCCCCAGTTTGATTAGTGGAAAGTTTAAGAAATGTTTTTTTCAACAGTGCATCCAGCCTATGCAATTCATTAGGAGGGAAGGTCAGAGGAGTCAGCGTTGGAGGTGGTTTGAAAAGAGCAACAGATAACTTCATGACTGACGACAGCAGCCAGAGTAATGTAGGTGAAGATAAGGAGAAGCAATTTTCATTCTTCAGGGCAGAAGGTGATGCCTCAAAACGGATGAAGAAGGAACTCTAAAGGCATTGCACAACTGGGCGTGCACGCTGGATGTCGGGGGATACACTGTTCTGTTCTGAAGCATCATGCAATGGTCATCACCAGAAACAAGGACTGCCCGAATGGCAAAGGAAACCTGAGAGAGCCTGGGCTTTCCAGGGTAGCCAGGGCTCTGAGTAATAGCTAACGGTGAGCTGGAAGTTTCTGAAAAGGCAGAGTTTGATGTGGGCTGGCACACGGCAGTATTATAATGGGAAGAGCAGGTTTAGTTATGTCACTCCCTCCAGTTGTATGAAGGCACAAGATTAATCACCGCACACATTCCTGATCTGTGAAACACCAGACAGTGGCACTTAAAACAGTAAGAAGCCTCAATGTCATGCACGGGGCACAAAATGAGAACCAGCACAAGTATATTACAAAAGAAACACCCAAAACACACTTTGAAAAGCCACAAAGCTTCACTTTGTCCAGGAGGCCTGGGAGAAGCCTTAATTTGCAAGAGGTCTATCAGCAACTCATTGAGTCTGATCTGGCTTTTAGTGAAACCAGCGGGAGATTTGGCACGTTTCCATGAAAGCAGCATCAAGCTTATTTCCTCAGTGCCTACCAACAGCATTAATTTGGAAGGAAGGCGATGGTGCAGTCAGCTCCAATGCCACGTACACATCTGGGTGCACTTTAAAGAGCCAGCGCACATCTGGACAAGTGATCTCCTGTACCAATGCAGTCTTTCACACAGTACCACCGACATGTGTTAGAAAGGTAGCAATTGTTCTCTTTTGCATGCAGAGAAACCGAGGACAGAAAAACTGGATGTCATACTGTTCATCTGCAGCATATTCAAAGATGAAAACCAGATACTAATTCCTAGACCCATTTTATCCACAAGACTAACTCATTTTTAAGACTGTTTTAAAAGCGAAGCTCAGCTAAAATGTCTGAAACTAACGTGAACGAGGCAGAAACTGTCACATACTATTTTGTGTGTAATTCAAAGGAGAATGAAATGGAATCCTTCCCTCAATAACTTGTTTAAATGCATTTGAAATATGGATTATTGGCCTGAGAAACACAGCCACTGCAAGATCCGTTATCTCTAACTTGGCTCAAAATAACCACCCCTCCACCCATTACAAAGACACTATAACCGCTTCCAAATACCATGTCCCACTTGTCTGAAGTCTGCCCTCACCACTATCTGATAGGAGAGGGCTGTGCCTTGCTTCCTCTGAACAAAGAATCACATTCAGTGCTGTTGCAATAACCAGACTTCATCTCATTGCATCTTTCAACTGAAGAGTCAAAAACTATTGTACGGAAACAGAAATATGTGCTTTTATGCTGCAATAACCCTGTATTAAGAAATGGCATTTATGCCGGACAGCCCCATTTGGAGAAGCCTGGTATGCTATCTGTTGCCAAGATATAACCAAAAAAACAGTGGCTTTATTTAAAAAACAAGGAACTGCCCAAGGAATTAATTCTTAATAGGAACAAAGGCTTTTTGATGTTTGAGCAAAAACGTTCTTGTAACTTCCCAGGAATTTGTGTCTGAAAAATTCAAAATAGCATAATTAAGATTTGTATGTCAGACTACTACTTCAAAAAAAAAAAAAGTAAGTCATGGTTCAACACTGTGAAACATGCACATTAACTGACTGCTATGAAAAAAATTACTACTCCTGAACCGGTTGATGCTGACATTCAGTCTCAATTCTACAAAGTTCCAAGTGATTGCTTAGCATTTTGAATGCAAACAATCCAGAATAACAGGATTATGTGGATGGGAATGCTTTAATTAACAGCCATCATTAGACTTCAGAGTCAAACATCTGATGAGCCACAGCTAGAGGTGGACTGTTAGTCTTGTCTACTTACTGTTTGAGGCTGACCTCACATACAGGAATACACTTGGAAGGACTTTTACTTATCCTTAAAATTTTTAAACTGGGTTATCTTAAAAACGGGCCTTAAATCAACTGAGAAATTATACCGTCTCCCTGTGCAGGAGGATATGGCATGGCCTTTCTAATTTGGATTCTGTAACTGTCAGTTTCTATATTCATTTCTTTCTTTTGAGAACCATGAGAAAAGCAGGAGGATCCACTGTCCTCAACATGCTTCCAACACTTGCAGTTCCAACCTGAGACTATTCCAATAACCAAAGCCAAGTAAGGCTGTTACCTGCTCACCTGCTGAGGACAAGGAAGCGTGTCTGCCAGATGCACCATTGATCAAAAGTCTGCTAGGAGTTTTCTGATTTTCTCTGAATAACAGAATATTATCCTGGAGATGGGATGGGCAAATAATCTAAGGTTTGTGCAGGACAGACTCTGCAAAACAGTCTAAATCAAACTAATTTCCAAATTTAGGACTGGGGAAAGATTTTCTCTTTCAGTCATGCCATCATGAACTTTTGGATATTCCTGTCTCTCTCCCCATCATAGACTGGATCGGATTCTAGGATCAATGGTTTAATCTCTTAAAGCCTGGATTGTTTTAGAAAAAAACAACTTAACAACCTCAGCCCATGGGAATACGGACGGCTTCACAAGCGTTACACAAGTGCTCCAACTAGATGATCTAATGGTCTCTTATGGCTTTAAACTCTACAGACTAAAACCACAGTCAGTTCCACAACAATGCTCTGGAGCAAGTGGCAGACCCAATGACAAATTAGCCCATGTATTTTAATTAGAGCTTCTTAGCAGATTCAGATCAGGCAAACTGAGATGATTCAGAACTGTTGAAGCAAGAGACACACTGATTATAAAAGAAAAAGAAATAATCTCCATCTTTTCATGTCTGCAGAATTCCCATTAGTCATCTTCCCCTCAAATATTTACTGCAAAGTGTTTATACCACAGTAGCTGTATGAAAATAAAGGAGATTCTGTTCTCAGAGTGCATCTATACTGCAATAAAAGACAGATATACATCCTAAACATACACTGATTTGGATACCAGTAATAACGGCATCACAGCAAAAGCTGTTTTGTGTCTCTGTAAGTGTGCTTGGGATAGAAGCGGCGAAACTGTAGCTGCTTCTGTGATCCGAGCTGCACAGAAACCCTCTGTTATACTGATGGAACTCTAGAATAAGTTTTCTTGATGACCAGTGGCTTTTCCAGACTCATTTTTATGTCAGCGGCTAGCAGAGGAAGGCTACAGTGCACTGGTTAGAGCATTATGGCATACTAACCCAGACTTTGCTGTATACAAGCAGATAGACACTTGGAAAAAATCTTGAAATCTCTCTCTTTCTGGCACATTTTAAACTGGCTCCACATTTTGCCCAGAGCTTTAAAGTCTCGGCCCCTCTGCCTCCTCCTCACATGGAGGCCATGGAAAGCAACAGCAAAGAAAACTTACAGTGCGAAAACGACCAGAAAACAAGTCTCTCCACGTACACTTAAACAGGTAGCCACATAGACACCCAGGGCAAAATCCTGCTACGGTAGAACCCACTCTGCCTTCACCCGCTGACTAAAGAAGCAACTCAATTCAGAGCTTCTAGGATTTGCAATAACCCACTCTGACCTCAGAAGTTACACGAATACCCCCCATCTCCAAAAGTCCAATTTTCCCTTCTACCCATCCCAACGTGGAGTTGAAAGCTCTGCTGTTTTTACACAAGCAGTAATTTTCTAAACCATTTTCCTGAAAGCATGTACCAGAATAATGCATAGCAGCGTCACAGTACATAATAGCAAGTATGCATTTTATTTTACACATGGGTAACGCATACATGAATCGTTAGCTGTGTAATTTTCTTCACTAGGCTCTCTACTTCCTTTTATTATTTTCACTCTAAAGGGCCCTTAGGGATTTTAAGCTCAGATAAAGAATTAATCTACATTAGCTGTCTCAGCTTAGGTCTGGAGTAAGAGGGAGTGCTGTGAGCCAATGGAGGAATAAATCAGTACTAGCAGTGTAGGAGCCCAACCACTCCTGAATATATACTACATTCAACTTAATCCAGTGCTTGATAAAAAAAAAGAAAAAAAACCTAGACCTGCAATTCCAGTCTCCTTGGAACATCATGAAATGTCCCCTTTTGCAGATACACAGATGAAAAAAGAAAATAGCCTAGCCTCTCTTCCTGAAGATTCACACTTCCACGAACTTTTATCATGTTGCCTTGATACATTTTTTAAGACCAACCATTTAAGGTTGTCTGCAAGATTACCTAGGCTGTGGTTTAGAGGAATGCCCTTGGCTTTTGTTCCCACTGCATTGCCAGCCTCCATCTACTTCCTGCAGTCAGTGAGAATGGTGCCCGCCTAACAGTGTTCAAACATAAAAAGGGAAGATAACATAATGAAGTGTTAGCCACAGTATAAAGCAGTTTTTAAGGCTACAGTCTGTTTCAGGTCTGGTTGATTCAAACTAAACAACGTGCAATAACATGTCGGTCTTCAAGTGGAATGAACAGATGGAGGAGTACCCAACTTGGAACTCACGTGCCAACAGCAGCTTCCAAGTGCAAAAAGATGACAGCACACTGCTTGTTGGGTCTGGAAGGTGGTCCTTGACATAATGGTTCCCAACCCAGCTGCTGGAAGATCTTGTAATTTCATCGAGCCAACCTTCCTTCAGTTGACACAGAAGAAAAGAAGCCAGTGACACCAAATTGCCATTCCTGTTTTAGTGGTACTCAATCCTGAGCAGTCTAAAGTTGGCTCAGGGAGGAAAGGTGCAGCAACAGCTGCCAATGTTGTTATTACTACTGCGCTACAGAGAAACCTCAGATCCTGGTGCTATCAAAGCTGCATCTTTTACCAGCTCTAATTTCACAAAACACATCTACCTAGTGTGTTTAATTACTTCATTCATTTACCAAGATACACATTCAACTGCTTCCACTGTGACACAGCGACCTTCTCAACATGCAGGATACAAGACAAGACGGCTCCTTTTCATCTACTGGCGAGACTACAAGAACTAGATACCATAATGACAGGCAGCTTATAGATCTTATTAGGTTAAAGGGTGCTTGATATTATTGTAAGGTGTGTATCTTCCAAGCCCTGTGGCTTTATTCTGCCTCTTTGAAATCCGAGCAGTAACATCTAGCCTGAACGATTAGTATTCTCCCAAAAATATATTAAATCATAGTCTTGTCCTTTAGAGCAATCGTTCTAACCCCGTAACACTGTTTCAACTATCATCTGACCACAGAAATCAACAGTTTTGCCACTGGCTTTAGCTGAATCAGAATCTGGTTTGCATTCAGGTTAGCCTATTGGTATCACGGGAATTCAATAAACTTAAAATATTATGCATCTTCTCTGTGTTGTGCATTTTGGAGAAAGAGACTTGGAAGAAAATGGGCACATAACTACTCTTTGGGTTGTCCTCTACAAAAGAAAACCAGAATGTAGGTACGAACCCCTTAAGAACTGCATATACCTACCAGAGGTTTGAAATCCAGTTGTCACAAAAGTAACCTCCGATTGTGAATGATTCCATTTTTATGGCTCTTTTATGTGAAGAAACAGACGCTCATTTACAATACACATACAATTGCAACTGAATTTTACCAAGTCTGTCCGTAATCACCTTTTTTTACTCCAAGCCTGCAAATGTGCAACTTGTGTTTGGATCCATTAAGTACAAGAGTAACTTTTGCAATTAAATTTTCAAGCAGATTTGTAAAGGCAAAAAAACCCAAACTATCACTTGATAAATTGGACTACTCAGCTAATTCCCAACTTGAAAGCGTGTGGCACTTTCAAAAGAATTAAGTGAATTTGCCACCGGCTTTAAATTACTGTCCTAGTTCTTACTGGGCAAAACATCAAAGGAAGTAGAAAGAAAACTTGGAAATACTACTGTACAGAACTGTGAGTGTTACTATCTAATGAGTTCTGCTGTATGCATTATTGCTTCCAGAGGGAGTGAGGGTGGAGAGATGAGAGGTCTAACGAGTAAAACACTTGAGCATGGAGTCCAACTGTGCCTACAGGCTAGCCTATACCATGAAGTTCACTTGAGTTAAAACTTCTGTACTGTCTCTTGCTAGCATCACACCTACACATATCAACACTAAACTCAAGCTGATAGACCCACAGAGAGTATAAAGCTAAGGGATCCCACTTCATCAGCCGCAAACATAACCCACCAGAATTACAGCCATAAATTTTTATACAAGTGTTCTCAGGCCTCCGATACCTTCCCGTTTCCACCCATGTGCTCAGAAAGAGACAGACAAGCTCTCCCGCAATTTGCATGAGAAGAATTAATTGCGTGGATTGACCCACTGCATTTTAAGAAACTTGGGATATGCTGCCAAGAAACCCTTTACCTCCACTGGATAGCACCTCTGTGGAAACTAGCACTGGAGCTAACTCGTGCTGGCAGGGCTAACACAAGTAGAATTTCTAATATGCATGACATAGGGATTTCAGTTGGCCTCTGTACCTTCAGTTCTTCTCATTCAACGCGGGCTTCGTAACAGATTACTCCCCCAATGGATGCCTGTGGTTTCATTGATTCATGTTTGCAAAGTGACAGAAGCCCCAATCAGAGAACTGGCACCGCATAGCGAGATACACAGTTAGTTTCACATTTCCACAGACCTTTAATTCCAAAGCGTTTTTATCTTGCCACCTATCTCAGGTAACGAGCAAATGGCAAACAGGGGAATAGTGTTGAAACGAGGAACAGGAAACCTTGGCTGGGAACAAAGGGTCTTAGTCTGGAATGAAAAAAGCCAAAAAAGAATATTGATCCCTTTGCTGTCAAGAAGAATGAAGAACAAGCTACTCCCAAATTTAAAGCAGATCAGTTTTAATTAAACTGCACAAGATGCAAGGAGATAAAGAATTTGGAACTGGGTACCATGCACTGTAGCCTTCCCTTCATTTGCTAGAGCTACTTTATTCCTTTATACTAAGTTCCATCTCTCTGCAGCTTGAAGCTCCCACTACATCATCAGAGCAATGAGAATGGAAGCACTGCAAGAATCAGGTGTCCAATATTTAAGTTAGTTACTCTTGCATTTAAAAAAAAAAAGAAAAGAAAAAAGTGCTCTTTCAGAACTAATTTGCCCGTGACATCGTGAAACAGCATTAGAACTTTAGAGCCGAAGTTATAAACTTTTATTATTACAGAAGATCAAAGTACCAAGCTTCCCAAGAGCAGAAAACTATTATCTCCATTGTATCTCAATGAACTTTTTGCCCAGATTCAGCACTTTCCAGAATGAGGTCCACTTTTATTGCAGCAACACCTCCAAAAATTTGAGAGTGTAAGAAGTGGCCAAAGAGTAATCTCCACAGAACAATTACTACTTTTTTTAGATACATTCTGACAATGTGCCAGACACCTATCTGAAAGCTTCAAGAGGCTGCCAGAGCAATCCATCCTTTAAACAATGTTCCCCCCGCTATTCCTGGGAGATCTTCCTAGGAGGTACAGTCTGTACTGTACCAAAAAAGACATTTTTATCATTTAAGCAACAGGTCCAACTAGCACTCCATAACATCTTCAGTTTTTGAAGGCAACCATGAACTGGCCACCTAGAAAGCTGATTAGTAATTCATATTTATGTTCCAGTTTTATTAGCACATGTTTCCTGGCAAATGCACCAAAATTCATTACAGTATTTTAGGCATTCAATCATAAGTTAAATGCATTGGACCTGAAAACAGTCTCATTCTGGTAGCAAGGGGATAAATGCGTTTATGACTTTGGACCAAGGTAGTTTTAAGCTTGGCCATGGTTGTCTCTTTAACGTGCTAGCATCAATAGGTGGTTTTTTTTTTCCCTAAAAGCACTAATTGAAAGAAATGTCCTAAGAGTCAAGTTATGTGCAAGTTAAATAGCAAAAAAAAAAAGTTGACTTTCAATTAAAGGAGCTTTGGCAAGCTTGCATTTAGAAGAGGTGTACATTTTTCAACTTTTGAATGATGGGGAAAGATTATTACACATTTACTGCTTCTTAATCAATACGCTATTGGTTTCAGTTTTTTCAGTTTGTGAACTTTTATTATTTTGCTTTTAATTTCCATAGGTCCTATCTGCATTTGTACTAGCAAATACAGTCCTGTGCCAAAAGAAGAACCACAAGAATATGCAAGAGACTGGTGCGAAATTCAGAACTGGTCAGCACACCCAGTTCTTAGCAGAAGCTGGTACTTACAGCCTCTTGATACCTCTGAACAATTAGGCCTGCATCTAATCAGCGGGAGACAGCTCAGCCAAAACTCTAGAAGGCGACTAGCCGTTCTGGATGCCTCAAGAGAGGATTCAGAGCCTCCATAAAGGGACCTGATTGTCAATAAGATGAACTGTATGATAGTTCCTAAACATCAGGACTGTTGGTGATGCTTCAAGGTGGATACCCAAGAGCTAAAGCACTCAGAAGTCACAAGACACTTCTAGAAATACTACTTTTCAATATAAGAATAAGAACGGTAACAAGTCTTGTTCTCATCAGCAACGCCTTTGAAGTCCACAGGATTAGTTTCACAGGGAACTACTTAAGGAGTAGAGTAGTAACCACCAAAAGTAAGAGAAGACAGACTCGGGCTAGTATGGATTAACAAAAAACAGAAAGGCGTGTGGAAGCAAGAAGTAGCACAGCCAACTTTCACATCAAATAAACTGTAGACACAGCAGTAAAAAATGGGGAACTAAATCAGAAATCAAGTGTCATACACTACTCTGAAGATTCCAAATGTTTTGCTGTCAACAATGCCAAGTTTTTACTTTTCGCTGCTGAAACTTTTGTTGGTCTTGCCATCACTGTGATAATTTTTAGACACAAATCAGAATAAAGCAAATGGAAGGAAAAATGAGTAGTTATAGAATGTTTCTGTCAATAGAAGACGGTCACTTCGGCACTGGGAATGGGCTCTTCCATCCTTCCAGAGCCCTTGTCAGGAACCTGTTGCAGAACATTGGACTTCAGTTTCAAGGTAGAAGCATTCTGCAGGAATGGTAGGCATAAGGCAAGCAGCAAGTTGAAACAAATATGAATTTTGCTCTAATTTGACACGATGTACTACTATCAGTACTGTGAAACTCCTTTGATCACAGACTGTATTTCAAGACAACTTTGCAGAAGATGTATGAGGTTTGAACATGAAGCCAAGACCTGATGGCCCAGCATATCAGAAGTTATCACATATCAAATCATTAGTAAGAAAATCTTATTCTGCAGCACTCTCTCTTCCTCCCTGATCCTTTGCATTTCTGCTCACATAAATCACAAACGTAGCTGGCAGGCACTGGTTTACATTTGAAAAATTACTGCCATTCCTAAGACATGACGCAGCTGATTGTAACTCAACCACCACACGGTACTTTGACAAAGTAAATACTTCTTCACGACAAGAACAGTCTTATGCTCCGGTCCCTCCAGCAGGGAAAAATGTAATGGGTTTAAAAGGCCACCAATAACTATTAGGGGTAATTACCTGTCAGTTTACCAAAAAAATCTATTTAAAAAGAAAAACCCCAACAAAATAAAAGATGATAGATTGAAATTCAAAGGCTGCTTTTTGCCACTGTAACAAACAGTTTCTTTTGGTAATATGGCTAAAGTATTTTAGCCATAGCAAGGGGCCATGCCTCTTTTGGAGCCAGATCACATCAAGCCATTCCCTTTCAAACAGCCACCGATGTATCCGCATACTTGAAGTGCAAAATGGGAATCCCTGGAATGGGATGTGAAGAGGCAGGGAAAGCTTGGGAATTAAAGCTGCCCAAAAGTTTCTCAACCTTTCCCTCCCAGCCTCCTGCCTTTAAAAACGCACCAGATCAAAACACCTTCCACAAAGTGACTGAACTGCTTTGGTTAATTAGCTTCTCTTCAACCCGACATTTTAAGACATTTTCTAAACAAAACATGACTCTGGTTTTACTCAGAGCCTATAAAGATTACTAAAATACAAACAATTCCTTGATATACCTCACTGACCAGTGAACTTTTTGTGGGCTCATGATAATATTAAGCTATACATTTAACAATTTGGAGAGCTCACAGGCAACAAATACTGCTTAAGCTTTCACTTGTTCCTTCTAAGAAGAACATCACAATTTGTGGCTTTCAGCGTTTTGCTGCAAGCTCCAAGTTTGTTGTTGGGTTGAAGCATTTTGTGGTTTGTGGCGTGAATGGTCCATTATGGCCTGCAACTGCAGAGGACCGGCCACGATAATCTGCCTGGTCCTTCCTCAGTCCTACCATACAAGCTCTATGAAACAGCCACTACCCCAAAAATAAGAGTAAATTTATATTTCAAGAGATAGTCATACCAGTGCACCCAGGGGCAAGCCACCATCTTCACCAAAATGCAAACTATTCTGGACCTTATGTCTCAGAGCTCTTTCAATAAAGCTTCAGTTAATAATTTCTTATTCTGCAAGACCAGATTTGCGGATTGGCTGAACAACAGGTGCACACGCAGATCAAACTCCATAATTATAAACAAACACTTCACATCCTGTTAGTTCACAGTCAAGGGTGACATATAAAGCATGTGCATACCTGATGCATCATTACAGTCACCTGGAAACCATTCTGGCTGAAAACTCAGCACTTTTCATTTCTGAATCGGTTTTGAGCTGGGTCAGCTCCCTGTTACCACACTGCTATTGCCTGCAGGAAGGAATCAGAAAAAGGGGTCCGAGTGCTTGTTCTGGTAGCAGCCTGGATTTACAACCAGAATAGAATAGCTTATGATTCCACAGACTCCAGATTCTCTCATACTTGGTACTGAAACCATTAATACAGTCTTCTCCAGTCCACAAAGGACACTTACATGTTAAGAACAGATGATGACTAAAGAAAGAATTGCCTTTACAACTGAAGTGTAATAGTCAAGTTGAAGTTAATGCAAGCCTGTGTTACTGCCAGCAGAAAAAGAAAATAATTACATTGTTGATTCCTTATGCCCCAAGTTATTAATTTTAAAACAAGCAGATAATAACAGTTAAAAATTGTGGGGAGTCATTCACGTATTCTTTCCTTCAGAGCATGCTCTTTTGACTGAAGAGAGTCTGCACAAAAGGCATTCTGCAAATAACACCTTCTTTTTGAGAGAAACACTTGACCAAGAAGAGGTTACTGCATTTAGTTTGGCCCTAAACCTGACCAGCTTTCAAGGAAGATGTACCAGACAGTATCTTTCCTTCCCAAATGAGAGGTGAAGCATGTTGCAAGGAAGCTTTGTGAGACCCAGAAAATCCTGTTGCTTAAAGAGGCGAGATGTTGCCCATCAGATGATCAGCAGCGGTTTTGTCCCTTTACAAGGCTGAAGCTTCCACAATCCCATCTGTTACTGGGTTGAAAATTCATTAAAAGTGAGAAACTGCAACCCATTTGTCTCTCACGTACGCTTCCCTAAAAATCCTACAGTTTCCAGCCTTGCACTCTGTTGTCTGCCATTTCTAACTCAGCCCATATGGCATCTGTATTATCCATGCTAAAGGTAGCAGTCTCCAGGTTTAACCAATTGAGGACAAAACTAGAAGGCAGCAAATCAGTTTGAACTCACGATCAACAAATCTGTAGAACATAACCCAGGACATAAACCATTCTGAACTGAAATGCAAAAATCAGACAAGTGACACTGAATCACATTGTTTACTTCTTGGAATTTCTTACTGCGTCGGTATGATTTACAGGGTTGCGTTTAAAATAAATGCAAATAGTTCTATATTAGTTTTCAAAGCACAGACAACTAACAGCCACAATGTGTGTGTGCTTTCTGAAAAGAATGTACTCATACCTTTACACTCACAACTATCAACTTACCCATGCTACCAGTGAATTGAGGTTGTTACCATCTAATGGCCTCTATCATACAAATCAGTGGCATTAGCCTCATTACAACCACCCTCGTAATTGGTGCTAACAGGCACCTTGGTCAGCAGGCAGATTAATGGCCCAAGAAGCTCACACTTGCCTCTCAATCCTCATCAACTTCTTCAAATTAAGCACAAAACCAATGAGGACTGGTACCTGAGCGCAAAGCTTGAACACAGCACAGGATGCAATTGTAGACAGGAAACTGACAAGTCTGCAAACATCAAATTGACAAAATTACCGTTCCATTAATGCCATGTATCAAACACTGCCCGATAAAGCTAGTCACTACATAAATAATTCTGTTTACTGCCTGTGGATTAACCCTATCGGTTCTGGTCGCAAATTAAATGCAAGAGCTGAAGCGTTACAGACTCTATGTCAGTTTGGTCCATGCATCTGCACACAGGGGAAATAAGTATCTTTTTCACACAGCTGTCTGAACACACAGAAGTAAGGGGATACTTCCCACCGGCACACTTTTTGCTTGGTAACCTAAGGGAAGAGGTGGTTTTCCCCTCCACCCTGCTTACTCACAAGCCAGTGCCCTTTCTGGCAGAGAAGCTGTCATAATCGGCAGTTGGCTCAAGCCAGCACAAAAAACTCACCCCGGAAGCTAATAAAAAGGTAGCTAGAGGAGTGCCTCTGATTCATCCTACTGCCCAAGGCCATTCTTGAGGTAGAAGAGCCTTGCTCAAAAGTGTGCTTAAGAAAACCCCACCATAATCTAGCACAGCCAATCATACCAGCATTATCTAGTTTACTTGATTATAATACCAAATTTTTTAAATTCCTGATGCTCAGAGTAACCTCACCAAGCCATAAATATGGGCTCCCATATATAAATAGCCCGGGCTGTTACCTACACAGAAATAAGCAAAGTTCAGGGTGCACAATACTCCACACCCTCCCAGTTACCAGAGCAGAAACTAGATAAGGTTGTGCCGTGTATAATATCTGTGAAGCTTAAGCCACAGTCCTGCAAGAAGCGGGCTGCCTCTCTGCAAAGCCACTCTGAAATCAAGTGGGTACCTTATTTCAAATTCGCTTTGTGAAAAACTATGCAGGATGAGGTTCTTCACCTTTAAACTCATGGACTGAACTTGAATGAACAACCTCATGGGAGTCGGGGCAATTAACACTTTGCAAGCATGAAATTAAAAATTTTTCTCACATCGAGAAATCCACTGTGGAACACAGGGGGCACAGAAGATCACTCTTCATTAAAATAAACTATCAGAAGTTGTTTGTGTTTTTAGTGGTTTCCTGCCTATTGTTCTCTGCCCAATTCTCACAAGCAACCTCAAAATCGCGTGGTTTTCAAGTCGTCAAACTCTCAAGCAAAGGAGAGCTTATCAGCAACACCGTTGGCTATATTCCTCCCAGAGAAAAGTGTGCCAGCATTCAACAATCTCCTTTAAAACAGAAAGGACAGGGCAGAAGGTACGAGGTGTTGGTCCAGCTTTCACCATTCCTCGCCCTGTGTCAACATTTCCACCCCCTGCAAAGATGTCACCCACAGTCCTGAATTTGCTCATTACAACCATCTTATCCTGCCATCACTTTTGCTATCCACATCTTCATTTTTGCTGCTATGTTAGAGCACTCTTCACAGTAAAACACGCTGGAGAGGCAAAATTACAAAGGTCAGTCCCAAACTTGCAGGATTCCAGAAACCCAGAGCTCCCAGGGTGCGAACTGGACACACACCACTGCCTCCATCGCTAAGGGTTCAAAGAGTGAATAGCCACCGGCTGAAACCTGAAAGCGCAAGACAGCACAAACTGAAAAAAAGAAAAAGAAGTAAGAAAGTGTGTGGAGGAGAAACGAGTCAAGGGTGTGCAAAAGCAAAGGAATGACCCTAGATGAGGGAAGCGAATGAACGTGTGGTGCAGGGAACCCGGGGGCTCGGCAGCGGCGGAGCGGGGAAGCCGAGCGCCGTGACCCGGGGAGGGAGAGGAGGCTCCCGGGGAGGGGAGGCAGGGCGGCGCGGCGGCCGGAGCGGAGGGAGGGGAGGGAGGCCCGGCGAGCGGGGAAGGGGCGCACGGGGCGGGGGGGTCCGAGCGGCCCGGGCTGGCACTCACCGACCCCGTACTTCTCCCGCTTGGTGGGGATCCAGCGGGCCATGCCGGCGGGCGGGCGGGGGCTCCCCCGCGGCGCCGCTCGCCTCAGCGCGGCCGCTCGCCCGCCGCCGCCGCCGCCCCGCCGCGCTGCCTGGGGCCGGCCGCCCCGGGCCGCTCCGCCATGCTACGAAACTTCCCGGCAGCCGCCCAACTTTCCTGCCTCCCCCGCCGCGCCGAGCCGAGGAGAGGGAGGGAAGAGGGAAGAAGAAGAAGGAGGAGGAGGAGGGAGGGAGGCGGCTCTCCCCGCCCCGGCGGGGATCACCTGCTCCCGGCCCGCCCCGCCCCGGGGAGCGGACCCCCGCGCCGGCGGGGCTGCTGCAAGGTGCCAATGGGGCACGGGGGAGAAGGGAGAGAGAAAACACGAATGGGGAGGGTGGGCAGCTAGGGCTCACGGTTCCCATGATTGCTACTGATGCATAAGCGTGCAGACATCTCCCTGCTGTTAGCATACATTCAGATTTTTAAAAAATCATTTATTAATAACTAAGAAAACAAAAGGGCTATTTTAAAAGTACTCCAGGCATCTGCAAAAATGGTCACAGGACTGCACTTTGCAAAAGACGCAATGTTCTTGTTTATAAGATTGACTGGGCACTCAGTGACGTAAAGCTCCACTTGACTCCAGTGTGGTGAACTGGGGCTTGATAAAGTATTTCAGATTGGTGATGGGAGACACAAGCTGCGTACGCACCTGGATCCTGCAACGCAGGTCTGACGTTCTGACCTGAACCAGACTGGCTGGCTTCTGTAGTTATGTCGGCAAATTGTCTGGGAGAGGGATATTCAGTAACACCTACTACTTACACCCTTAATTAAGCAGCACCATTGCAAATCACAGTGGCAGATTCTTCACAAAGCGTTAGGTCCAACCTGAGGAGATCCAGGTTCTCATCATCTCTCTGGGGCTGTAAGTAACTTAGATCTGATTTTGATTAGTGCCTGATCTTTGCTGGATGCCCATCTCCCGTGGAAGGCAACGAGAACTGTGATCATTCAGAATATTTTAAAACCTAACCACCTGTTTAATTGCGCTAAAGCATGAAAATCCGGGGAGACAATCTTCTTTATTATTTTACGTTAGAAGTGAGAAGCACTAGGGGTAGCTCTATTGCTCAGCTGTTGTGGTGCCCTGGGCAGATCACTTCATCTGACTGCCAGCCTACATCCCTCTCACATGTTCCGAGCAGCTTTCCATACTACAGACTCTCCCACCTGTGTTTCTAATAAGTTTAATTTGCCTTGATCTTCACTGGCACCTCTAAGTGGTAGAGTAATAAAGAATTAATTACTGGTAATTTGCTCTAACAAATAAATTTGTTCTTTGCAAGCCAGAATTTAAAATGTAAGGACACTTGATATCACTATTAGCCACAGTATTATTGTACGATATACTGGTTTTTTAACAATACGTGGTGATCTGTCATCTGTCAAGAATGCGTGGCCCATGGATTTGTTACATACGCAGTGCGTTACTCATCTGGCTGTGATACGCAGTAATATTACACCCAGTTTCCACCAGACAGCCAAACCCTTCTCTAAAATGATGTTTTGATCTTCTCCCAAGGGCTGCTCATGAGATGACTGAGATGCTCCCAACTATATTCAGATGTGTATGTCTGAACCATTGAACATGAGAACACTGCAGCGGAGATTAAATATGGATGTGGGCTCTTTCAATACTTAAATGGCACCTGAAGCTTCCACACAGAGTATGTCAATATGTAGGACAAGTTATAAGAAAAAAAGAAAAGATTTGCAGGCTGGAACTGGTTAACTAATTTGTTATTTATAAAACACTAATTCAACCCAGCTACCCATGATCAGATGTTGCACTGGCACATATCTGAAGTCATTGTTCTTATGCACAAAAACCTCTAGCTAAAGATTTAGTAGTGTCACTAAGCGTAGTCCTTGTAGTGAATTTGTAGAGAGCTGCAGGCTCACAGAGAGTAGAGGGCACTGCCTAGGGCCGGTCCCCTCACTGGGTATCCAAGCTTGTATGAAGAGCAAATACTTAGATATTTTGCAAATTCTTTTACTCTGGAAGATTCACCCAGACTTTTTTATGGAAGCGCAATACTGCAAAGTGGTTTGAGACCTGAACGCAAAGAGCAATGTAACTAGGCTATCAAGACAATTAAAGAGGGTGGTGGTTGTTCTAGGCCTCTCTGCTCTCATCTTGGACTGCCTGGATTCCAAAATACTCCCTGCTACGAATGGGATATGGCTCTTCTGCGACCCTTCTGCAGTGGATGGCGGAACAAGCGATGCAGAGGAGACTGCTTTTTGTGCATCACCCTGCATTGCCTTCTGTCCAGGGAACACTCCATCCGCCGCCGGAGGGCTGCTTTAGCAATGCCTGAAGTGTCAGTCTTGTAAAAGTTTCAGTGCTTCGAGCTAAACATTCCTCGCTGCAATTCAAGGTGCCATGTGTGTGTTAACACCCAAAGTTAGTTAAAACAAGCCTCCTTAGAAAAACATCTGTTTCTTTTCTGGTAAAGATGGTTTTCTTTCTTTCCATTTGACTTATGCTTAGCCATGGCTTTCTGTAGCATCATCCCAAACAAAGAAGAGAAACAGCTTGATGAGAAGCATCTTGTAGATGACAAGAGAGAGACTGTGGAACGTGCCTAGATCTGAGGCCAGACTATTAAGAAGAAAAGTATTCATGGAGACACTGAAATGAGCTTTTGGAAGACCACCTGTATTCTGGCTGCCAAGGCCTTTGGCTAGAGGTTCTCTAATCAAGAGTCTGACTGACAGCCTAGAACCTTGATTTTACTTTCAGATTCTTGATTTTGTAGTTAAGCTGGCTGAGCTGTGCCGGTATTTTCCAACCCAGGTAAAGCAAATTCTTGGCAGCAAATGAAAAACAGAGCAAAGCATGAAAGATAGACAAGTAGTAACTAGAGTAGCTGGTTTTATTACTGAAGTAGGGAAAGTTTCATTAAATATAATGATTTGCAAATGTCAGGGGCACGTGAAGGAAGCAATCTCAGCTATCACTGAAAGTAGGTTTTATTTCAGAAAGCCTTTTATTTAATTTTACAATACCACCAAACATATTTTTTCCTTCTCTCTTTCTTTCTCTTAATGTTCAAGTGTTGTTTATCAGGGCCATTAATGGTGAACAGTCTGGACCCTGTTCTTCTCTGCCCCATGCAGGAGCAGGATAGATAGTTAAATTCTAATTGAGGCTACATCAGAGATTAACTTGGTTTACGTAAATACCACATAAAAATCACAATAGTGAGGTCATGTTATAGATCACAGCTGGAGAGAATTTGGATGACTAAGTTTCATTCACGTTTTTAGTGCACTAAGAAAGCCATACTACTCCCAGGTCTTTTACTTCATAGTTGAAAGAACAGCATATTTGCAAATTATCAGGCTGCTGAAGTAAAAACCTTTATCTAAACGTAGCATTTCAAAATGTGAAGTTAACAGAGTCATTAGAAAGAAGCCCGTGTCTTAGAAATATTTCTGAAATACTAACTGCATCTTTTTAAGGCACCGCTGAAGTTTAAGAAACGTAATTCTAGTGCCCTCCTGTGTTCCCAGTAAGAACTACAATAGCTAAAGAATACACCGACCTTCATTGAATGAATGGAAAAGGGAAGAAAAAAAGGTTTTTCCTGTGATAACACTTAAGAACTCTTCTAGTCACCAGCCTGGATCCTATCTAGCTAGGCTCTGTGCATATACAAACAAAAAAGATGGCACTTGAATCAAACGGTTTACATTCAAAGCAAGAGAAAGGACGTGGAAACAGTGTGGAGAAAAACGTAAAATAATAAAACCATGCCGTTCAGCAAATTAGTAAGTGCTTTTAGCACACCAACTAAAAAACTACTACTACAACTTGTATTGGGTTTGTGTGGCAAGGTTTTGGTAGCGGGGGGCCTACAGGGGTGGCTTCTGTGAGAAGCTGCTGGAAGCTTCCCCTGTGTCCGACAGAGCCAACGCCAGCCGGCTCCAAGACGGACCCGCCGCTGGCCAAGGCCGAGCCCATCAGTGACGGCGGTAGCACCTCTGGGATAGCGTATTTAAGACGGACTTGTGACCCTGCGGGGAACCCACGCTGGAGCCGTCTGTTCCTGAAGGACTGCACCCCGCGGAAGGGGCCCGCGCTGGAGCAGTTCGTAAAGAACTGCAGCCCGTGGGAAGGACTCACGCTGGAGAAGTTCATGGAGGACTGTCTGCCATGGGAGGGACCCCACGCTAGAGCAGGGGAGGAGTGTGAGGAGTCCTCCCCTGAGGAGGAAGGAACGGCAGAGACAACGGGTGATGAACTGACCGCGATCCCCATTCCCCGTCCCCCTGCGCCACTCGGGGAGAGGAGGTGGAGAAGCTGGGAGTGAAGTGGAGCCCGGGAAGAAGGGAGGGGTGGGGGGAAGGTGTTTTTCAGATTTGGTTTTATTTCTCATTATCCTACTCTGATTTGACTGGTAATAAATTAAACTAATTTCCCAAGGTCGAGTCTGGTTTGCCCATGACGGTAACTGGTGAGTGATCTCTCCCTGTCCTTATCTCGACCCACAAGCCTTTCGTTATATTTTCTCTCCCCTGTCCAGTTGAGGAGGGAGAGTGATAGAGCGGCTTTGGTGGGCACCTGGCGTCCACCCAGGGTCAACCCACCAGACAACTAAAGCCATCTGTTCATTAATTTAATGAGTCAATCCCTCTAGCTGATGAATGATCAGGTCTGGTTAAGAATTGGACTCTTATTTTCCGATCACCAGCAGAAACCACAAATAAAAAGCAGCAGAGTAAGCCAGATAAGCAATTAAGTATGCAAATAAATACACACACACACCCCCCACAAATAGGAGAAAACAGTGGTTTTATCCATCTGCCTGTACATGTTTTATCATGGAACAATATTTAACATATTATCGGAAAATCTCACAGGCCAGATACATTATAGCTGAGTATTTCACTGCACATTTTGTTACCCAGATAAGGCAAATGCTCGTAGGATAATGCTAGCTTTGTTACTTAGTTTGCATTGCCCTATTGTCAGTTCATTTTGGTGTTCTGTTAATGTAAGAGGGATATTGCTAAACAACTTTTCAACAAAACCACTATTTACCTGCCACCAATTTCACTGGCACTCTTTTTTTTTTTCCTGTATTGTTCTGCACTAGCACAGCTGTGAGAAAGGGCAAATATTGACTAGTGAAACTGAGGTTAACAGCTACCACGACCCACCTTTTGATTATCACATGGAGCTAAGGTATGACAAACTTGTACAGAAGTACTTTCTCCTACTTACAGCTAAAGAGTAAGCAAAGGACTGTGTAACCAACACCAGCTCGTGCATTATTGCAAGACCTCTCTCTTCTGCAAATACATTTCAGTATGTTCCATCTTCCTGCAGTGATGGAAGGAAACAATTTCTTCACTGGAAGAAACATATAGCAGCTCTGTGCACACCTCATTAACCCAAGGTCTAACATGAATGGGTGTTCGCTGTTTTCGTGTTTTATTTATATACAGTATAAATTGCTTCTTAAGGAGGGCATACAGTATTTCTCTGAATAGAACAGACTAGCAAATTCCCTGGGAGGCTAACTGCGTATGATAACAGGCCGTTATCCTGCACGGTATTCTAGGCTGACAAACAAGCAGAACTGTGGGTAAACAATGTTTCTGAGAAGACCAGTCATGGAGAAGATGCTATGTAAAAGTTGTTGCTTTTGTGTAAAAATGCCAAAAGCAATTACATGATTTGGACAGGAGATTTCCTGTCCAAAACAGATACCTGTCTTGGGGACAGATTTGTAAAGGTATTTAGATGCTTAATGATGCTGAAAGGTGCCTAGTAGGAATTTAAAAATGTGTTAAAAGCTAATTCCTGTTGAAATTAACGTAGGAACGGTAAGTTTCTCAGAAAGCCATTCAGGCTTAGATTTGCTGGTGTATGTCTAAGTTAATTAAGACTTGACATTGCATGTCCCTAGCACTGCGCCACGCAAGCTTATCAGCTCAAATTCCGAAGCTGCATAGATACCGTCTTCACATGGCTTACTCAGTTGGGTTCAGCAATGTTCAAAATCTCCCAGTTTCAATGACTTCAAGATCTGCATTCAAATAATAGGCAGGCACAGATTTCTTGGAGAGGTCAAGAGGACTTTACTTCCCCTTATCAGCAGCAACTGGCATGACTAGTATCCCTACGTGGGATATGTTTGCACACACCGTGCTATGTAGTTCCCCTGGATTGCCTCCAAGTCAGCCCTGCACTTCTTCAGTCCTACTGGGGTAGAGCTGTTGATTCCAATGTAATTTTGCCACTGTTGCGTTGGGGTAATACAGTGCTGAGTAGCATAAGAGTTTGTTAGGTTTATCACTTTTTCTCGAGAGAGATTCTAGATGAAATGTAATCATCTCTGTTTCATGATTTTGTGCAAATATTTCCAAAGCCATCCGACTACTGAAACCTGACTCCTTTTCAATTAAACAGGAATGGGGACTATAACAGCCCTTAGGCAGCTTTGAAAATTTCTGCCTTGATGTATCCTTAAGTCAGATGAACAGGTTCTGAGTAATCAGTTAGTTGGCGTTTCCATTTTAATAGCTTTGTATTTTTATGTCTGAGTTTATTAAAATTTCAAAGCTTAGCTTCTCTGCCCCTCCTCCATCTGTTTCTTTTTAAGGAAAGACAGAAGAATCTTCCCATCTCGTCTGCATTTTATCCAGATGGTGATCTCCCCCTTTGTTCAGGCATGAATTCTACCCATGCAAATCAAAGCATCAATCATGCAATCAACTTTTGCATTAGTTGCAAAGCTCAGTAGGATATTTGCTTCATTAGAAAACGCAAGGTGTAACACAACATCTGCAACACTTAGGAGTATGTTCAATGCTGCAAATGCCAGCATGATGCATGCATTCATTTACTTATCTGCACCAACTCAATGTGAGAAGGCCAATACCTTACTCCTGTAGGTACTGTTAAGTCCCAAATCCAATATTCCTGAAATGAAACACAATGGGAAATGATACTTCAAGTGGTAGAGCATTCACAGATCTCACTTGTAAAATTGCTTTTAACTATCTTTATCATCTTTAATTCACTTGAGTCCACTTATTGCTGCCACATGCACTGAGAAAGAGCCTCATGGGCCAGCAGCAAATTCAACTCTTCAGCTCATGAATGAATAACTGCTGGAAGCCAGACTTTATTATTCATATTAGTAACTCATTCAGTGGTCACGATCCTCAATCGATGTAAATCAGCACAGCCTCATTCAAAGAAATTGTTTTGCTTGCTTTTCACATTTCAGGCACCAAATGTTGGTCTCAGTAATGTCAAAAAGGGTTGTGACATTAATTTCAATTGGAGATCATCTGACTGATGTATTTCAAGTCATGATGCCAAGACCTTTCCCAACAGCTGGATATTAAATTGCTTTATCTTGCTTTTCAGCTTCTTTTAAAAAGGTCAGCAGAAGGCATAGGCAGAAGTTATCTTGCGATTCCCTTTGTCTGAAAGACTGCTGCATGTTTGATGAAAGGTTTTGCAAGTCAGTGGCCTTGGGTAAAATGTCATAATCAAAATTGCTGGACTGGAATTTGTGACTATTTCTGGGGAATGAAAGAATGAAAAAGCCTGACAGAAATAGACCTTTAGTACTTCAAGCTTTTATTACAAAATCTGTGAAGTAAGATAAAGATCTCTGTTACCTTGTCCTGTCAACAACTGATCTGATGAAGTATGAGCTACCCAAATGAAGCCTGCCATAAAATTACGTGAGTAAAGTCAGCGGATTCAAGGAAACAGCAGAATACACATGGTCAGCTGCTGTAAATGAGCAATTCTCCACCAATGTCAGTGTTTCTACGACAATGTACATTAACTGATCTGTTGCCAGAGGGGCAGACACGATCACTTTAGTAGGTGACAGAAACAGACCAGAACCTTCCACAAGAAATGACCATTATCAACTCATCATGAGATCATTAGAGAAGGAAATCTGTATGTGTCTGAGTCTTGTATCTAGTTAAATTCTGGGTTATTTAAAACTTCCTCAGCTACTGACTTGAGCTTTGCAAACTAAGAATGATGAAAAGCAAACAGCAAGTAACTCGTCCTTCAAAAATACTGAACTCATTTCCTTTGCATTCTTCACAGTAAATCAGCCTAAAGAACAGGCCCAGGAAAATATAGAAAATGGGCTTAGAAGAACTGATTTCACTGTTTTTTAAAAGGACACTCAGAACCCCTAGAAGAACAACAGTTGAGGTGGCACTGCTGTTTGAAACTATATCATTTTATTTTATTCTTTTGCTACTTAATAAAATAAAAAAAAAAGAGTAAAAGAGTATTTGATGCTGGAGGAAGAACTCTATTTATAAATCCAAGAAAGGTCACTTTCACAACTGGTGGGCTGATTTAAACTCCTCTCTCTCTCAGACTGGTATTTGTCCATGAAAAGGCCGTAATACTGACGGCTTTTCTTTCATCTAGTTGTTGTCTTCTACAGAACTAAATGGTCACAGGGTTATGTTTTCGGCCCCTTGTTCCTAACTATATTAAAAACCATATTCACACACTTTCTAATATTGTTTTCTATGTAAGCAATTACACACAGCAGCTCCATGAATGGTTTGGAACTGTGAAAAGGAAGCATAGAATTCTGCTAGATTTGGAACAGCAAGTAAGAGTCCCTAGGGCAATATCTGTTTTACGACAGCATTCACACCATGAATATGCCTGGGCCCCCTTGTGCTATGTGACTGAATAATTATTGTGGAGATAAATGTTTTGTAGAAATGTATGGCTGATAAAATACTTAATTTCAATGCCAACGTACTGTGGAGTTTATTATGTTATATTGTTCCCATTTACTATGGAAAATTAAACTGGTTTTATAATCAGTGAGATACAACAGAGCTCAGTTAATTTCCTGATAGAAGAATAAACTTTGTTATTGCTGCTATTGTAGCATTCTTCACCTACCCGTAAGAGACATTTCATTGCAAAAGACTAAAGGATAAAGGAAAAGATTACTGAATACATAATGACTCTATATTTACAATGCATGAAACAGCAAGGAAAGCTGTGATGAAAGTTTGTTTTAGCACTAAAAACAGATAGAAAGGTGTTTTGCCAACACTTGAGGAGCTGAGAGACAAAGTCAGTAGTAATGCTCAGACTAATAAGATGAAGATTGCAGCAAAATTCTTGGTGTAACATCATGAACCGCAAGTAGTGTTAATCAATGAAGAATACATTTTGCTCTAGCCAGTAGTTTAGTATCTTAGACAGAAACTCTGCTTATTTACACCAGTATGAACGCAGGTTGAGTTTTTCTTATCTCTTTCCTATTCCTGCTTCTCTGCTATCATATAGGCCAAACCCCTCAACTGGAGCCACTGTGGCACAACTGCAATAAAATAACAGGTACCAAGAGACTTGCAGACTCTGAATTTGTATTTTACTTTTGTGCCAGTAAGCCTGCTCCTCCCTCCTTTTTGAGATCATGTGAAAGATTAAAAGGAGGAAGTGCTGGCAGGCATTTTCATTAAGAATCACTGGCTAATTCCAAAGTGCCTATTAGCAGAAGCCCTCTTGCAATGCCTGTGGTATCTATCCATCACAGCTGAATCATGGATATCGACTATTTTATATTTAATGTATCTCTTTCTTACATCTTTAATATCTGAAGAGCTTGTTCCCGAAAGTGTCCTCAGCAGGGGGTAGTGTGGTCAGATTTAATCAAAATTTCCAAGGCTGGAAATGAGCTTCCAATAATTCTTAGGAGTTGTCTTCAGCAGACTGCAATCAATAATTCCTTTTTTAAAAGCAGTACTCTTTTTCTTCTCCTGCTCCTGGGAAGTCTATATGAAAAGAATTACTACAAAATCACGTCTCTGATTTTGGCAGTCAGGATACCAAAAAGCTAAACCCACCTATTTAAGTTGGAAGCCTGTTACACATAGGACTAGAGTGTTTTTTCCTAAGGAGTTCAGATGCATTTTATAAAAAAACAGTAATTGTTTTTGCCTTACTTCAGAGGCTGCTTCCTTACAAAAAAGTCAGAAACATTTGGTTGGTGATAGGGAGATGAGGATTCAGATGGACAGAGAGCAGCAACAGTGGAAGGACCCGACTCTGATCTCACAGGAGTTTGATAGCTGCTTGTCTCTTCTGTCATATATAATTATTTATCAAATAATAAATCAATGCTGATAAAAAGAAAAATCAAATCAAGATCTTAGAACTGATGAGCTCAAGCTAAAACTAAATGCTGCAGTTCCTAGACCTAATCACAAACAATAAAGGTACCCAAGTAGTCACCCAATCTAATACCCAGACACATATTTTGTGGCTCAGACTAATCTCCACTTCATATGGACCTAAGTTATAAGGATGTGGATGTGCTTTATTTTGTTGCAAACAATTAATGGTTATATGCAACTCTTCAGAAGTACTAACTGACAACTTAAGGGTTCTGGATACAGCATATTCTTTGCATCCTCAATAAAGACAAACCCTCTGTATTTACTTACAGGGCTTGATTTATTTGCATAAGCAGCTTAGAGATCTGTATAGGAAATGCTCTGAAAGTTTTATTATGTGATGCACATATCAGAATAAAAAAAATAAAGACTGTATACTTCTTATGACTCAGTCCCATTTGCATGGGAATAATGAGCACATGAATGATACATTCATAGCCCTAAGAATTTCTCCATTCATCTAATACTGCCTCTTTTTATGAGTTTTATCTTTCTAATTTTTTTCTTCACCTTTATTTCCCTTTTCTCCCATTGAAAAAGAGGAAAGAGACATATTCACAATATGGAGAACCAAAATTGAGAAACAATACCAATACAATAATCACTTTTTCTAGGGTACTGCCTGATGCATGCAGTACTGCTGATAAGAGACCGTCTTCAGAGCTTTAAATGTCCTCTGTGTAAGTCAATTCTCTCTCGCTTGAAATAGGCTTTCATTTTTAAAGGAAATTTATTGTAATGGCTCATTCAGTTTTGATTCTCCAGAGGTAGAATACTTCTCCTCCTGGGAACCCCTCCATTCTAGAAATAAAAGTTGAGATGACATTCAAAGTTTTGCACCTCTCTTGCATATGTAGACCTTCAAAAGAGTACGCTGGCTCTGTGCAGTGCATCAGTCACGTGATACAATAGAAATGTAGAGCTTTTTTCTTTTATAAAGGGGACCCAAAAAGAGAAAAAAAAGGAAGCAAAGTAGGCTTGGCTCTCACTGCTTGCAGGAATGGGGTGGAACAGGCGAAATAATGAACACCTATGAGCAGTATAGTCTAGGGGTTTGAAGACCTCTGGCATTAACCCTTAAGATATCTTTTAACTTACACCCTGCTTCTCCCGGCTGTTCCATGTACTGCCTTCTTCCTCTCCCTTTCCCACACAGACCTCACAAAAGGGGTACAGAGCTTGAACACAGACTTTCTGCCAGTAATGTTCACAGACACCTTCTCTGTTGTCTTGATGCTCCTATTGCACGAGGTTTGTTCTAACAAAGAATCCATGACATTGTTTCATCCCTCCAGAAAAGCAAAAACTTTTACAACTGTACCGGGAGGGAAAAATCTCTGCTATGGGGAAATGGAGATTAGCACTGAGGGCTGTGGAGATCCTAAGAGTGAGAATTAATGACAAATATATCAAAGTTTAAGAAAAGACTCACTAAGTACCAAAATCAAAGGCAAGCACTGGGATGCAGGGAGAAGGAGGGTATTGGAAATGGTTTCTTTTAAAAGGTCTGAGCCTACAGCCCTCATGTGGGAGTGGCTGTTCTCCCTAAAGAGAGATCTACAAATGCTTTATCTCAGGGGAAGTCCTCAAGGTTACTGCAGCCCCGGCGTTTGCGAGAAGACGCTATTACATGTGTTAAACACTAGATGCCACTAAGAGATCAGCGTGGGAAACAATAGTGCTAGCCCAGACTCAGAAGGGAGTAGTTCAGCTTCTGGTAGGAGCGAATGCTCTTCACTGCAGAATGGTAACAGCCCCAGACCATTTTACGGCAAGGCTACAACACAGTTTCTGACATTTGGGATCAATGGGCTGGTTCCTTGGCAGCAGCAAAAGAAAAGCAAATGAAAACAGCTCCACATAAATCCATGAAGAAGGAGCAATTTGCACTGAAGGGTTAGAGTGCAGTATTTCAATTTCTGCAAAGTTATTTCCTACTAAAGTCCTTGCCTGCCTCAAATATTTCTGCAGCAAACATCAACAGCAAACAAGAAAAGATTTAATTTTCTCCCACATGAAAAACTACCTCCTCCAGCACAGAGACATAAGATGAGATGAAACTGTCATGCAGTTATGCTGTTGGTATTTGCTGTGCGAGAACAAAAAGTGCATTTGCGGAGTCATGCTCTATAAGGATTCTCTATAGATGTGCGCATGAACTACAACTCAAAACATCTTCACTTCACAAAGCCATAAGTGGCAGTCCAAAATTTTAAAAGTGATTAAGTGGCCATTGGATTTTTAAAATCCACACTGAAGACAAACTTCATAGCAATGTAACAAACACTCTCTGCAGGCTTTCCTCTGTATATTATGCCAACCCCATTTGATTTTGAATATGTCATATGTATTTTTTTTTTTTTAAGTAAAACTTCATATTCTGAGTAACTGTGGGAGCCCAGAAGAACCAGGAGTCACTGAGACGAGATACTGCCAACTGGCTGAGTGGTAACTCACTCCAGTAGATCACTCCACAGGTCCGATGGGAACTGGGAACCACTGCCTTGCTGGAATAGCATTTTGCTCTACGGAAGACAGTGGCTCTGCCGCTTTGCTATGCACAGGATTTGTCATCAGGTGACAAGCAGTCACTTGCTCCTGCAGGGAGAGAGCTATTGCTGTGCTCAGATCCATGCCCTCAGCACGTAGCAGGTACCACGCACCCACCGCCAGCGCTGTTTATAAACCCCCTCTAGCCAGGCCAAGCATCGTGTTTTCACTTCCCGATGCAGCAGGCAATCTAAGACACAGTATATCCCTGCAACAGCATAATGTAGCTCACTCACAAGGAGAACACGTTGACAAGGCACTCTATTTCTGTTGCTCAGGAGCGTGCCTGGACTGACGTCAGATCACTGTTGCCAGGCATTTAGAAATATATGCACTGCCTGTAGCAAAGCAGAAACAACAAACCAAGCAAAAGAAAATAAAATTACTTGCTGGCAACTGGTAACTCTCTGTAGTAGGTAAGAAAAAGCTTCCCTCTGTCTTCCTATTTGTCTGGATTTTAATTAGTGAGTTTGGTATAGACATTGACGAGGAACAGATTGTCAATACCCTGCTCAAGGAATTCAGCCCAAATAATATTTATCTCTAACACAGTGGTCTAAAAACACTAACTAATTTGTTCATCAAAACTGCACCGCAAGAAAGGCAAGAAGACTTGATTATATTATTATTTTACTGACTTCAAAGACTAATCAGAGTAAGACAAAGTGCTTGATCCAACACTAGCTTTCGGGGTGGAGGATTAAGCACTGTGGGATTCCAGAATCAGGCGCACATTCTTTTATAAGACTACGCAGTGACAGAAATAGAGAGGTGACAGCCTTTAGCCTGGAACATTACTTCAGTCTTGAGATATAAATTAGAGACACACTTACGTTACTTAAGAAATGGAAAAAACAAACCACAAAACTGCACAAAAAGGATGGAGCCTTTTGTCCTAAGAGAAAATATGTGCATCTCTTATGTGTGCTTGTGTGCAGTCTATAATTACTAGTCCGAAGTCTGCATTAGAAAGCAAATGAGAATGCTGGATCTCAGCTGCTGTAAATCAGCACCACTCTGCTGCCTTCAATGACATGCTGACACCGCTCAGGCCTTTGAATGTTTCTCACATCTTAAGATATAAATCCATCAATTAAGGGACCAGCTCTGACTCTTTTCAGTTTAGTGATTCAGCTCTCTGGTTTCGGTGAGTCCCAGATGGGATGACTGATTCATAGGTAGCAGTTCAATGTATTGTTTTATGGGAGGGAAGGCAGAAGCAGACTTGATCTGCAATTTGATGAAGCCATCCCCAGCCCTATGAACATGGAAACGTTTGCTTCAGCACTGCAGGGAACAGGCTGATCTCCTGGTGAGGCGCATGATCGTCTTGCCTGGGCTAAGGGACTCTGCATTCTTTCTTCTAAGATAGAAAAGGAAAATTCATAGATCCTTATCTATCACTTGACTACTTCCAGTTTTTGCTTACTTCAGAAATGACAGTTAGATTCATATGCAAGTAGTGATTAGAAATACACCGTAGGGAACAATTCTTCACTGGGCCAGAGTCCCCATTCTGGGAGGGATCTCCTGCAAAAGACTCCAGGCTATGCACTCATATTGCAATCAATAGGTTAATTTCTTATACAAGTATTCCACTCTTATTAACAGTACTGCTGTAGTAGTACAGTATAATTAGCCAGTAACAAATCTTCCAAATTTTGTTCAAAAGAAATCAAGGACTAAAAAAAGAGCCAACTCTTAATAATACACTACCAGAGATGGTGCAATTCAGTAAAGCTCTACTAAAGGGAAGAGAACAGCAAGAGTTTATATCACCTGAGCTCTAAAACCCAGGCATTATTCCCTTCTCATAACACAGCAGAAGGAATGCAGGACAAACCTGGATCACCTTGAGTGGTACAGAAAAAAAAAAAATACCAGCACAGTGAGTCCTGGCAGATACAACCCACTTGAGAATCAAGAAGAGTATATACCTAAAAATGTTCCAGCTCTCTATTTACGTCAGTTCTGGCAAGCTTGCTTCTCTAAGATTACATAAGATAAATGCATTCATATGATGTATTGTCTCATCCATTGCTTTAAGGCTGCCACAATTTCATACTAGTATCCTCTCTCCTTTCCTTTTCTTTTTCTGTTACCTGCAGAACTAGCATTTCAGAGGCCAACAGAATAAGGTCCTTTCCAGCTCTTTCCCTGTACGCAAAATGCAGCCCAGCAACCTCACTTTGGCTTTCAGGCCACTCCTTCACAATTCTGCTGAATCTCTGGCTTGTGAGGAAAAGGACATGATCACGAACAAAGCATCTGGTACTTTTTTGGTCTAAACTGTGCCGTAGGATCTATGTCTAGTATATTAACTATTGTAGCATTGTTTCTATCATTTCAGTTAACAAATTTAAGCTCAGAATGTGGCTAAATCTGTTATCAATAGCTAAGCTACAATAAGTTTGAAGGCTTTACAAGAATCCATGCTGTAAATCCCAACTTCAAGCCTTCATATTTCTATGTTTCAGAGATTATTTTAGCTCTGATCCCACCTGCTGCAGATCACCGCATTCCCTGAAAAAGGTGAGTTGGAAGTTGTCTGTGTCAGTCAGGCAGGGCTGCTTTCTTACAGTGGACTGGCGCTTGATGGCACTAGAGTTCACGTAAGCAAAGATACAGATGAATCAGCAGCATTTCACTGTTCATATAGTTTATGCACAGTGTCGTCTAAAACGGTTTGCTCTGTAACATCGCTCAATGAGCTTTGAAGTCTGGCTCTGCACTTTCTTTGAAAATGTATGTGCTGTATAATTCTAAGCGAAATGCTATCCGTTTACAGTTTTCTGCAATCTTCTTTGAAGTCTCCACAGGATTTAGAATTGTGAATTCTCACGACATCAGAGGAAATTTAACAACTTATCTCATTTCCAGTGCCAAAAGTACAGTGAACACTTCACAGACAAGGAGAAATTATGTCTGCCATGTTATAATTATAGAGGCTGATCTTGCAATCAGTCCTTAATATTAGCAGGAAGCCTGATCAGTTTTATCTGGATTCCACATATTCTGCAGGAGCCCATGCATACAAATGAGCTAGCAGCATGAATCTGTAAGAATGTGCAAGTTGCTATTGAACCGATATCCTAAATTATAGTTTTGTTTTGGTTAAATATTACCTTTGGATTTAGGTTAACAAAACATCTGCCACTGCTTCAGTTTCTTAGAAGAAAGATCAAGTCTTGGATGAATATTATGATCAAAACCTCAATTAAAAAAGGATGCGATTCGAGCATGAAACAGCAAGTACATTTGGTGACATTGGAACTCTTCTTACAGCAGCACTTTGTGTCAGAGTAGTAATAAATTACAAAGTAGGCTAAGAAAGTGTCATCTTTTTACATAAAAATAACTGCAAACACTGTCTACCAAGTTCGCAATATGCAAATTCACAAGATTTAAATATGATGTCCCTATTACGGATGGATGTTTTTATATAAAGAGAACAAGCACTCGGGAGACTATGGAAAGCTTTGTCTAACTAAACCAATACGCCATCAATGACTGCCCAGCACAGTACAGCTAGCACTGCAGTCGTGAAGGCAGAGTATACAATTTCAAAATTACTTTTAAGCCTCTAAAAACTGCTTCTCAGTACTTTTAAAAGCCAGCGCCTTTTATGACTACATGTAAAATGAGTTTAAGGGACCGTTAAAAATCTCAAGGAAAATCAACAGCCTAATAATCTCCTTCTTGTAAGTGCCAGATTGATTCAGCAACATTCAGCAACTGCTGCAGAAAATGTTTGATGACTCTGTGAAGTTACTAAAAGGGTAACATGCGACCGAGTGCTGAAATCCCTGGCTAGCTCCTTTTTATATACAACAGAACCTTTTAACTCACTAAAGCACAGGATCAGTGAAAAAGTTTTTTTGGACTAAGTCAAGTCATGGGTGGCTAAGATGGGGGGGGTATGTGCTGTACAAAGTTTCCCATCCTTCACGGGCTAATTGTTGGTTTCAGATCAATGGCCATACTAGCACTATGTCTGAATACGATCACTATCTCCAATTACCATTAAATAAGGAGGGTTAACAAGACAGACAGTCAGAGCCCAATTTAAACCTCACTGCAGCAGAGACTGCAGCAAGTGGATTGGACACACCCTATTAAAGATGCAGTACATCATTTCTGCCCTTCAAGCTTACTTCATCCCCTTTGCTGCAATGCTGTCGACAAACACAAAGCTTAACTCTTTTTAAAAGAGTAAACTGCCTCAAAAAAGCAGGCATCAAATTGTGCAGTATTTAAGCTAGAAACATAGGATATAAGTGATCTGTATTCATTATAGATAACCTCTTTCCTCAAAACAAAGTTTCAATATATATGTGCGTGTATATGTGTAAAGAATATTTTGGTTTGTTGTTTTTCACATAGCAAGTGTTTGCCGCAGAGAACAAGGTTTGCAAATGCCTGCCTGAGAATCTTAATTCCTGAATCTTCATTGCAAAGATCCAATACAAGGTAAGCATGACGGGGCAATTCTCCCAAACCCATCTGGGTTATATGGTAAACTGAGGCACACAAATTCTCTTACAGGCTTTGATTAAACTTTTGATGCAAAATCAGCTATTGCAAATCCAGGTCAACTTCAGTAAACAGTTTCAGTCAGAAGAATGAAGGAAAAGTGGAACTTCGCTGAAGCTAAAGCAGAGAAACATTTTCTAAAGGAATGCCTTTGACTTTTAATTTCACAACTGACCTGAATTTCTTTCCAAGATCAAAATTTTGTCTGCATCAGATTACTAAACAAATCAATCTATTACACATAAATATTTATCTTTGATTGTTGTTCTTCCTTGCCATTGAATAAAGCTACTGTGCAAGGATCTGAGGAAACCTGGACAAAATATTTTGTAGTTCACCTATTCTAGGTTGTCTGTCACTGCCTTGCAAGAGAGCTGCTGTAGACAATAAATTAGAGCAGTCCCAGAGGTTAGACCTAGTTGAATTTGGGAAGCGCCGAACCAGCATTATCCTTACTCCCCTGTGAAGGGCAGCCCAGATTCTGAGCCTGAAAGCACGTGGTGAGAAACCTATGGGACTTTATAAATGACTATGCAGTATGGACAAGAGGGATGCACTGCAGAATCATATGGCTTGCTGTTCTGTTCCAGAGCCTAGATTTCTGCCTTCCTCCCATCTCTCATCACAAGTAACTACGTTAACAGTCTAATTGCCTGAGGCTGCAGGAAAGAAAAGGAAATCAAGACAAAATGCAGTACATTATGGAGGAAAGGAGTGAAACGCTCCTTTCAGAAAGTGTCCAGTTATAGAGGAAAGAAGAAAAACAGATGCCCTGTGAAAATGCAAACAAGACTGACATTGAGTCCTTACGCATAAGCCAGGCACACGTACCTAATGGAGAAAACTATGTTCTTTTGTATTCACATCAATGCGTAAACCTCCCATTAACAGAAATAAAAATCTGTCAGGAGCTTTTCAGTGCTCTTGCTTGCCTGTAGCAGTGCCAAGGGTGGTATCTACTGTCTCACTGCTGACAGCTGAAGAACTGAATCTTCCTCACTTCAGTCAGAATGAAAATAAAGTACAGTGGTTTCTGCTAAGCAAGCGGGTCTGATTCTCCTTTTACACTCAGGTAATTTAGCAATGATTCAGTCAAGCCAGTGGAATCACTGGTGGGTATAAAGATACATATTTATATATATTTATATATATGAGAGAGAGATTCAAAGCAGTCCGTGTCATATAAGACTGCTGTACAATTTTTAACCTATATTTACAGATACCTTTCTCAATAATTGTGCCAATGAAAGCAAACCCCTTGTCTAGTAATAGACACTACTGGATACAGGACTCGATGTTGTAGGCTGGAATAGTAAGGAAACAAAATAACAGAGGGTTCCTGGAGCACTCCAGCACTTGCAATCCAGGCTACATGTACACATTTACTTTTGTATGTATAGATCCTTTACAATTTACCTTGAAAAATCAAGGTCCAAACTGACTCAGAGTTCAAGGGTGGCTGCAGGGAGTTATTTGGTACTGACCAACATAAACTTACAGTGCAGAACCAGGGTTTTGTCCCAGATCTTCAAGCTGGTAAAAACAGGATTTCTGTAGAGCTTTCCTAATTCACTGCAGCTGATGATACACGTTATTATATTTAGTGACTTATAGAAGAAAGCAAAGATAAGGTTATGTTTCTTTCATCTTGTTTTATTCCTTCCTCAAAGGCTCTCTGTTACTGGTGCTTCCCCTCTAGACTGGACTGGACAAAGCTAACTGGGCGAGAAACTGGTTTCTTCCTATTATCGACACTATAAAAATAGCATCCTTAACCTCTGCTGGCTAAAGATGCGCTGCTTGAGACCCTTATTTTGTTCCATTTCAGTTCTTGACTGGATAATTGGAAAGCTGGCTTCCATTACTAGATAATTCACCTCTGGGCATCCAGTGTGAGAACGTTGTGGGGTTGACCACTGGAAATTCTCGTCACTTCACTAGCAAGCTGAATGGGAAAGGGGTCTATCTGAACACAGATCAAATGTTTGGAGGAAAGAGACCTAGAGATCAATATTCCTGGTTTCTTTAATAAGCTTTGGGAGTGCAAACAAGTTATTAGGGCAGGAACTATTGATCATCTGAGTTAAAAAACAACTTCTGCACACTTTGACCTTGTAATTTCCATATTTCTGCCTAACTGCCTAGGATATATTTTGTAAGCTACAGCATCTACTTGGCTCCCAACCCAGTTTTTCACCTCCAATCCTTATCTGAAGTTTAAATGCCAGAATTTATGACTACGTGTCTGTTAATTCTCCTGGATGTGATTAGCCGCCCTGTCAAAGTAAGATGATGCATAGGTGTTCTTTCAAGACCAGTGAAACTCAGGTACTAATTCATTTAAGGCACTGTAAATCATGTTAGCAAGAAGCACAAAGGTGCTGGCATTAAAGAAAGAGCCCAGATACCCCTGATCCTACTCACTAGGTATGTTGTCTGCCTAGTATTTTCTGAATAATGTGTTGTAGATGCCTTTCGATGCTGAACTCCTGAAATTTCAGATATGCGGGCTCTTAGGCATTTTAGCCTTTTCCTTACTTATCCTTGCTCTAAAAAGAAAACAAAAAATCCCAAAGAAATTGCACGACACTATGTATTTCAATTTAAAACGGGAACTCTTCAGGAAGAGGTCAGCTAGTATACTGAGGTGACTGGTACAGAAAGGAGTATACCCCATATAGGACAAGTATGAAACAGAGAATGTGGTAGGGAAAGTGAATCTGCATTGTACAAAATAAATAATCCTTTTTTTCTGTAAGTCTTTTGTAGAGGAATAAAGGACATCTAAAGGCAAAGGATTCTGCTCTAAGATACCCCAAGGTTAGGTGATGTACTAAACTGCTACTGGACTATTGGTCTCAGAACCTGGAATAACATGCAGCAGCCCTTGGCTTCTCGTCCTCAGAATAAGCACTCAAAACTGGAAGATTTGTAGCTTGGTACATGAAGACTACCTAAATCAAAACTGAAATGTCTACATTACACACCATTGGTTCTACCTACTGAAAAAAGAAGGGGGGTGGGACAGGGAGAGGAGAGAAATCAGGAAGGAGAGAAAGAGAGAGCAGTTATTTTCAGAATAGAGTTGCTTGGTTTATTGACATGCGTGATACATAAGGTCAATTTGTTTGCTGTTATCTGCCAACGCACAACAGTGTCATGTTCCGCTGTCACTGTTGATCGCTAGACAACTCACAGACGCTGGCACTTCTGCAGACATGCCACAGCTAGGCTAGACAAAAATGATCTTGTGAAAGATAAACGGCGAAATCTCTCTTGAACCTATCCTTACAAAACACCCTTTGGCTAAAATAGAAGTTGAAGTAAGCAGGATTTGACCCGTGGTGACTTGATACTAAAAATTTAAATCCTATAGGATGATTCTTGATTTTTCATGTAACATTTTATAATCTTACTTACAGTGGTTCTGTGGTCTATGGTCAGATATCCCCTTCCTTTAAAAATCATGGGATCTATAAAAAGCTCAGGCTGAAATGTAATGTATACTGGAACACGATGGTTCAAAGCAGTTGTGGTTGCGAATGAGTATATTAGCAGCCTAGTAAGAAAGAGACAACCGGCTCTTCCTCAAAAGCTTTTCCTTTCATGTTTGTTAACCCACCTGTTATTAAAATAAAGATTCATCAGAGCTACAGACTCTGCTCAGAATTCTCTCCACACAACAGTTTCTGCCACTGTTTTGCATTTCAAAAGAACACATTTGTTATAAATGTGAAAGAGTAAACTATAGGAAGTATTAGCTGTGGAAAAGAGAGTAAGTAAGGATACTTAGGTATGCAGAAATAAGCATCAGTGAGCACTGAAACACAGAATTTAATAAACAGATATTTAGAAAACAATGTTAGTTTAATGTCTGTGGACCTCAGCCACTGCTGATATTGACTTAAAAGCACTGGCATGACAGCTCAAAATTTTCCAAGCAGTTATGACCCTTCCATAGGGGGATGGGGGTGCACAGAGATGTCCCCCATTCCACAGCAAGTCTCCTGCTGACTGAATAAGAAGTTAGGGGCATAAATATTCTTCCGAACTGGGCAGAATTGTTGACAAAGCTCCCAGTAACTCTAACAGATTCAGGCAGGTTTGCGTGAAGACCTAATCAAAAATCCATAGAAATCATAAAAAGAGCCCCACTTTCTTTAGCTACTTTAGGATATAGTGACACATTAGGACAGACTGCTGGTAAAGTTAAACACTTATGGGTGAGATCACAGTCAGCACTGGAGTCTGCTTTCTTATATTATTTCTTATATTTCTACATTATTACATGGGATTGTAAGGAGGGACAATAGCATCAGGTAATGGATAACTGAAAATAACAGCCAGGTTCAGATTGCTCTTCCTTACTGCACTGTGCCATTTTGGGCAAAACTTCTTCCACTATTTACTTATCGCACTATCTCTGTGGGAATCTGTGCTTGTACAGTTCCTCCTACAAAACTTTCACAAATCTGTTTATTTCATTCTCAGCTTTTTAGTATCATCTTAACATTGGAAGGACCCTGAAGAATATTATTAGAATATCAAAATGCCACATATAAGAACGTCAATAAGTGACAAAAGAGACATATTGACAAAAATAAAATGTACGCTTTTGCACATCAAATGAAAGAAATCATTATTATGGCATATTAAAAGATCCACTGAATTGCTCATCTCCATTACAAGTGCACTCAGTCAACACTGCTTCCACCTAGTCCCTTCAGGATGGGAATCAGGCAATATAATGAGAGTTAATTGCTTTGCCAGTGTATATTAGGGCACTGGGGCCAATGATATTGATCGGTGAAGATGGGCTAAAGTAGGCTTTTCTGATGAGAAATTCTTTTTGCCTTGTGCAAAGAACAGAATAGTAAGAAAAGCTGAAACAAATTTCTGGTTGTGCCAGCCTCATCACGTAAAAAGGTGTTTGAACAAATGCATTCTAGCAAAAGATTGAGCGAACAAGTGAACAGGCCATTTTTGAAACCAGAGAGCTGAGGTGCAGGGAGACACTGTTTTATTTTTAAATCACATTTCCATGCAAAATCACAGCTTGCAGCCACATCTGCTGAACCTGCAATAGCAGTTGCCCTTGTAATGTGATCTGCAGACTTTTAAAAACCAGCCCATTGATTAGCTGCAGGACTGCAGGACGTGATTCTATTCATTTATTTATTTATTTGTGCCTGGAGCAGCACACTTAATCAATGAACACTGGCAAAAAATTGATAGGGGAAAAAGCAGCAATAATCTAATATCAAAGACGACTTCTGTGCACAAACACTACTAATCAGATTGGCCTTCATGACTACCTAGAATGAAATTTAACCTTAAATATGACTCCAAGTTACTAGAAAGACTGCAAGTAATTATGTTCTAGACAGCTTCCTTCTTGACATTATGTATTATTTCTACTATGGAGGTACACTAGAGTCTAGTCCTAAGCCAGCAAACCATAATGTGAGATACTGAATACCTCTTAAAATAAAAGCAAGATAAGGTGGTCTGAAGAGAAGTAATCTAAACTGGATTGAAACACTCCAATAAAAAGCTTTTGAAGGAAACAGTATAATCAAATAGCTAGAACAAGGGTCTGCTGGTATAAAATTCTGGATTTTACTCCCAGCTTTTGGAAGGTAAGGACTAATTAGAGCAGCCTCAGAACCCTTTGATTATGTTTTACTCTCTGGGCAGGAAGGTAGACTAGTAATTAGGCCACTACATGGGAGAAGCGAACTGAAAGTCATTACATCTGATGAGTATTTCTCAAAGTGTAACTGTACAGCAGTCATTTTAGAGCAGGGGATAAAATGTTGTAACCCTAGCTTACCTTTCTGTGAAGCAGTGACAAGAGGATGTGCAAGTGTTGCTACTGGTGGCTTTGCATCTCTTAAAAAGAATAGCAGCAAAACTGTGCACTAACGACATTACCCAATGTCTGATATTGGGCGTTATTCTGCTGTCTTTCCAATCAGTGGCAAAATTCCTGCTGGATGCAAAGGTGGCAGATTGGGCTCATTAAGTTTTGAGTAAATTCACAGCAGCAAGCTCAGCATGATCCTCTCTCCTCAGCTATTGTTCATGCTGTAATCAGACATATCCATCACACAGCTTTGCATCTGTCTGTGTCCTCTTTCCCTCGCCCAAACCTCATCCCTTAGTCTGCATGAACAATGGATGTGATGACCCTCTAAGTCCCTTTCATATGAGGTAACCACAAATGGGAATATGCCTTTGTTCATAACTTATATTATAGTGCGGACAAGGCTGAGGTTAGCATATGGCATTTGCTAATGGTCCCTCCTATCCCACATTTCTCATAGGCAGATAATTTAATAGAGCTGATGTCTATATCCCTTAACAAATTGAATTAAAAATGTTGCAGCAGCTGCACATGTAATAGAATCTACATTTATTATGGGCTCTTGTTTTAGGCAGTAATAGAAGGTGCATGAGCAAAGACATGCAGAATTTGGGGTGATGGACAAGACAACACCTGCCTTTCACTATGATACCATATATAAAAACAATTCAATGCACTTACCTTGTCTCTGTGATGAATGTAGCTATGCACCCATTTGTTTACTCTCATTTTTTATTAGAACCATTCATATCACAAGAACAGGGTATTTCTGGGGTAACAATGTAACTAAATTCAGGTTCCTGCTCTCCCATGGACATCCTCAGAAAAATCACTTACAGCAATTACTACAAAGACCTTTAGGAGTACAAAATTGCTAAAAGACGCATTTGGGACTCACAGGAATGCATAAAAGCGTGTTACGTGACTAGCTCTCTTTTAAAGTCCCTAAATATGTGTGCCCTTCCCAACTGCTAAACAGGGGATGGTGTGCCATTACAGAGACGTGTGTACAGAGGATACATGCGCTAAAGTTTAGTGACATTGAAATACTATAGAAATGGGAGCCAGCTGGTTTGTGCTCTGATGAAAAGTGTTCGTTAACAGTTTTACATTATTTTCTAAAGTCAGGCTCGTGTTTACATATCTCTAAACTAGGATGTGCGTGACAGTTTTTCCAAGCTATACTGCCAATATAACACCAGATTCACAGAGATAGAAGAGAGAGAAAAATATACTTGTTATACCCAGGTAATAACAGATCCTCTATGACAGGATCCAGCAAATTTCCTCTTGCTACAATTTCAGCTAATACATGACATCCATGTAGGTGGTCAGCCTATCCTTACAACAGCTTGTAACCAACTCTACTACTGCTGATGCGTGTGTTGCGTAAACCATTTTACTGTGTTCTCTAAGTGAAGCTGCGTACTCATGCATTTTTCTCCCTTCATCAAAGCCTCCAGGACAACAAAGAGTTGGCATAAATAATTCACAGTACGTTACCAAGAAAAGCAGCAAAGCTGCAGCACTTACCTATCTTCTTAGATGCAGTATTAGGCCAGCAAAGTGCTAGATCTTGAAAAACACTGAGATTGCAATGATCTCATCATGGAAGGCAACATTTGAAGAATCAGAAGACAACCTGTCTGAAACGAAAACAATCATGCTGATTCTCTGGCTTTGAATTTATTTATTGCTATGACAATAGTAAATTGAAAGATTTAGCCAGCGCCCCAAATGAACACCCAACTTCTGTGAGAACTAATGTACAAGTGCCTACCAGAATCCTGCCAGGTCTGGATCATGAGGTCTAGCAGCAATGCTTATGTCCCTGTGAGGGGGGTGCTACTGTCTGGAAAGCTGCCCTATATACTACTACTGCTATTCCCAAAACAACTACTCATTCTTGGATTTTCTGAGGCGGACAGGTGGAGATTTGGTCTCACTACTCAAACTTGTAAAACTGCCTGTTCAGTGAGTGCCTGATGAACAGAAATAAATCTTCAGTAACACCAACCTTGGGACCAAGTTCATTACCTTGAACTACTTACATTGACATCTTTGGCTCTGAAGCTCACAGATTCAAATTTTAGCCCTGAGCAAGGCAGCAGGTAATAACAGACAATGTCATATCCATAACGTATAGATATCCTTAGATGTTAATAAACTAATGTTGTCTAACATGCTGCTAGACAGACCGCTAACTTTGTATTGTTAATTCATGCTTCCTTCCTTTCGAATGAAGTAATTACATTCAATCACCATGTGCCTCCTGATGCCCATTTATCAACTCCCCGATTGATAACCTGTATCACGTTTTCACATACAAAACATCTGGGCTCCAATCTGAATCCTAGCACCTCTCTGAATCTTCTCAATTGCTCTTCTGTATTATCTCATACAGATGGAGCACTGTAATTAAACCTGTCAGATCCAAACACATGCAGTGAATAATTTTTAAACAGTTCCTAGAGAGTGGGTCTCTGGTGCGTGGGTTGCAGTGGTGGAAGATAGGGAGATAAATGTTTCACAGGGTAAAGTAACTCAGAAGAAATCCAGACATGGGTTAAATGTTACTTAGGTCCGTGTGCTAAACATTTTATGATATTAAGCTAGGCAATCTTATCCTGATAAAGAGCTAGGATGGGAGTGAGCCATACCTCAGGTAAATTTTGTATTCTCTTTCCTTCCTGACCATAATAATGGAAAACAGAGCTGCTTTTTATTATTGAAATTAAAGATTCATATAATGAAAAGTTGTAATTTCTACATTCTTGTCCCATTTCCAGACCTCTGACCCCATGAAGTGTGAAGGTCAGGATGTTACAGGTACAGACAGCATCCCCCCCGCCATAGTTGATCATATATATACTATTCCAGAACAAAGGATGTTATGCACACAGAATCCTCAGACCTCAACAGGATAGAAAGGTTTTTCTAAGTTGGGCTGATAGAGGAGAGAATAAACATTGCCTGTTCTACCTCCTGCTCACGCCCTGTTGACGTCTGCCTGTTCTGCCATACAAGTGCACTGGGCACGTTCAGGGATTTTGATGAGGCCCATCTGCAATTCCCCAGCCCACAAGGCAGCTTAGTCTGTACATGCGAGCACTTTTAACACACAGTCTGGCCAAACCTTGCAAATCTCAATCTGTACGAGTGGCTGCAGCAAGGGCTCAGATGGCAGATATTTATTCCAATTATTCATGGGATGGCAAGCCAATTTTGTGCCTTGTTAAGTAAATTACTCCTTTAATAGGATGGGTTTACATATCTGGCGTACTAGCCTGGGGAAATAAGAGTTTTCATTTTGCACATAATCGTTCCGAGTGTTGACAGACTGCAGGACAGACACAGCTAGTATTTTCCATTTTGAAAGACACTGATCAGATTCTTAACCAGAGTCAATAATCAAATGTATTAACATAAGAGACTAGCAAAAATTCCTCATTTGGGTTTCACTTTGCAGTGATGTAATTTTGGAGCAACTCATGAGAAGCCATTAGGTCTTCATAATGAGCAAATGCAATAGGACCATCTTTAGATAACATTGCCAGTACCACTTAAACATTCTTTAACTAATATTTAGCTAGGACAATCCAAGTCTCCTTTGAAGGTAACTGATTAGTATTTGTGATGCATCTTGAGATCTGTAGATTAAAAGCTCCAGAATAAGACAATGTTTTACTCTATTATTAGTCAATCAAATATATAGAAACACACATTGAAATTAAATCGCTGGAAAAACCTTGATGCTTCCTCCTTTATTTTCCTCCATCCTTTAATTCTATTTCTTTGATAAACTATTACATTTCAAGAGCCTAGTCTTTAATACTACTTTTATAGCTACACAAAGTGCATAACTACAAAAGAAGATTCACAGGCATCAGTTCCAAATGTTCTAAAGCAGTTTACTAGCCTCAGAGACTTTGATGATAAGTGTGGGAGGAAGACAGAGACACACAGAGAAGGGAAGACCGGCAGTCTTCCTACACAAACTCTTTATTAACTTGAGTAATCCCCTTAAAGCTATTCAAATGAAATCCTGAAGCCTGATGTAACTGATGTTGCAGGCAGACATATAGATACTTCTGTCTATATAAATAACTTGAAGAAAATTGCAGGACTTGACAAAAAAGATTTCCTAATTCCAAGCCTCCACTCTAACCCTCTTGTCATTCTACAAGAAAAATAACTTATTCATTATGTAACAGCTGCATACCCCTAAAGACGTGCAGCTAGGAATGGCTGAGCTAAAAACAGATTTGAAAAAGCAAGCAATGAGTATGTGAGCAGATTCTGGAACACAGGCTGAGAAAAAGGAAAAGGTTTTTCCTGCATCTGACCAGCAGCTCACTAGAAGCCAGAATTTCAGATCTCAGAAACAAGTTTTCACGTTCCTATCCTTCTAGCAAATTCTCCCCAAAAGTCATGTTCCCAAACAAGTTAGGATTAGGACTCAATGAGATTTAGAGCAGGTCTGTGCCAAGGATGGCTGGCAAGATTTAGATTTGTGGCTAGCAGCGGCCACTGAACTAAAATAAATGCTAGAGTTAGAAGCCGCAGGGACTAATGATCAAGATTTTTTTTCCTGTGTAGCTAATGTACCCTGCTGGTCTCATGGCTATTTTTAAGCCTATGGTTAGATTTCAGACCAGAAAGAGCCAATGAGACAGATTTATTGTGGGACTGGCCACAATTGGCCTTGCTTCATCCTAAAACTTGGAGAAGGAGGAACTGGCTTTCAATGGTTTGGTAAATGGTAAAATGTTTCTTCTTGCATATATTTCACCATTTTATGCATTTTAGAATTAGTTATAGCGTGATCACCATGGGAAAAAAAAACATACAAAAACTAAAGGTATTCCATGCAGAATTTGGATTGCATGCTGTAAACAGTACACGGGGTGAAACACTACAGGAAGAGGATAAAAAAAATTATATTAATATATAAACATTAGTTTGCTGTATAAATCTACAAGTGTTCTGGAAAACACTGTGCATGATCACTTAATTAAAAGACTTCATCAGAACGCATCATAACGAAACAAGATACGACTGTGCAATAATGCTCACCATTATTAGATTTCAAGACTCTGCTTTAAAATATGGGAAGGCAAAAGAGCTTCTAAAGCAAAAGTTAGGCTTTGTTTTGTCTTTTTAATATTAAACATACAAGTTTTGAACAAATGAAAACAGGATTTTAAAATAGGAAGTACGAGCTAATCTTAAAACATATGCAGTGCTAACATCTCTTTGTAATAATACGAAGGAAGTAAAATCATAGGATAGTTCAACATAGAGCTGTAAGCAACAAATCATCATCCACTGACAAGAAAGCTTGCTCAAACAAGTACTTTGATTTTCAGGAGACCAGGACCCTTCATTTAATAAATTCCTATCTGGTATTGCAGATGTTAACTGCCACTAATGTCTGGAAAGGACAAACAGTGAAATGTTGATGGAAGTTTTTTTCTAAGGCAGCCGTCAGTGTTCAGTCAGCACCCGTTTCTCCCCAAGCCCCTGTCTCTGTGAAACAAGCACAGCCCTGCACTGAGATTCATCTTTCACCTTCTTCTTTTCCTGCAGAGCATCCTCCCCAAAGCTGCACTCTGGGCGATTTCTAAGAGTTTTACTGAGATGTTCTGCAGCAATCCCTGAGGAAAAAAGGAGGGTAAAGGAATAGCTTGTACAGCAGGCAGTGGAAAGCAGCAGTACAGAGTGCTTTATTGCTGCCTATTCCAGCAAAACACACACAAAAAAATCATGTTTCCCCCGCCCCAGCCCTTCTTCCAAGAAATGTCTGCCCAATGGATAATCATTGCTGATTCAATGCCCAGGAGGGCTCCTTTAAAGAAGAAAATTGCTGCAGCATTCACTGTATTCATCAAATATTATTGCTGCTCTCTAGAGGAACAGGAAGATCCATTACCAAAGGAGAAATAGATTCAGCATCACCTCATGTAGCTACAGTGATAAATTTTAAAGCGATGCCTTCTTTTGCTTGGGACCCAGAAAGGGAAAAAAACAAGAGAGCAAGAGAGAGAAAAGAGAGAGAAGAGGAAAGAGAGAGGAAAGAGAGAGGAAAGAGAGAGGAAAGAGAGAGGAAAGAGAGAGGAAAGAGAGAGGAAAGAGAGAGGAAAGAGAGGCTAGAGGAAAAGAGGAGTCTGAGCTGTCTCTATCAGTTTCACTGCAGGAGACTAGGAAAGACTGGGAAGTTCAAAAGGAGGAGCAGGCGCTGCAGGAGTGACTCAGCATCCTTCTGCGGCAAAAAGGGAGCGTGTCAGCAGCCACCACCCTTCCCTGGCTGCCAGCACAAGGCCTGCCCTTCCCCATAAGCAATAGCTGCAGGAGAGACACCGCAGCCATGCCAGACTCCCTCCCACAGAGAGCTGGTCTCCTTCTGCCCAAAAATCTCCCTGCAAATAATTGCAAGAGCCACAGCTCCCTCCATAGCCTTTGCCTTCCTAGAGCACCCATAGAGCCCACTCCCTAGGGCCTGGCTCCAGGGAGACCATCAGCAAAGCTGCCATGCTCTCATCTCCCCACTGCAATCCAGAGAGACCACCACACTCCCTCGGAGCTGCAGGAATGCTATTAACTCCCACTCTGCCATATTCACCTCCTACTCACTGGCAGCAGCAGAGCAGCTGACTCCTCTTCCTCTCCTGCACGCCATCTAATTCCCACATAGCTATATACCACTGACTTTAATAACTGTCATAGGACAGAAAAGGAGCAAAAGGGCCAGATAGTACTGCATGACCAGAGCCACACAACTGAAGCTGCTCTCCTACAGGATGAACACAGGAACATGCATGTGGGAAAGGAATCTCGTGCTTTGTTTTGACAGTCACCCAAGAGTTGCTCAGTGTGCAAGGGCAGGCAGAGAACTTGATCCCCTCATGCTGACCTGAGTTGGAAACTGGGCTCTTCCCACTCCTGTTACCGCAAACTGGTCCAAAAAACTTTCTAACACTGCAGAAAGTGGTACCAGTCCCTGTAATCTGGACTTCGGGGGGAGAAGCGTTTGGTGTCCACAAACACCACCTTCTAAGTTAGTGCTTGGGCAAGGCTGTAAGGAAGCAAGGGAGAAGAGACCTACGGCTGGTACAAAGCCCACTCTTGTTTTCTCCTCAGCTATTTGCTCATATTCTGCTAGGTTTGTCTTAATTTCCTACCTGTTCCCATCCTACCTTTCTATTCCTTATTTAACACCTTCCTCTTGAGTGTTGTTGATTTGGGGGGGGACGGGTAAATGGACTTTTTTCTCCTCCCTCCCCTCACCAAATTTTACCTGGCCCCTTCTCTCAGAACACTTACTTAGGAAAAAAACCACCTTCCCTGGGAGAAAATCGTTCTGATCCCACGGATACCCCAATCACCTTATTTTGTTGCATCATTTTTGGCTACTTGGGGAGAGTTTTATGTAGTATAAACCACAAACACTAGCTCTTGGGATGAGGTCTGGAGGCGATAAGGCCACTGAAAACTTAACTATATGAAAGCTGGGGCAAAGCAGGCATTGCTGCTGAATGGGAAAGGGGAAGCTTGCTCTTTCCGACTCTTTTCTTGCTTGCAGCAGTTAGGCTTCTGGCCAAAGGGAGCCTGGGACATGGTAGCTCCTCCTCTATGCGGGACTTATCCTCCTCTCTCCCTCCCTTCTCCTCTCTCTTTGAAAGCTGGTGCAGTGTTGAACTTTTGCCAGAAACTGGACCTGCTGCAGAAGCAGCAGCTTCCGAGCGGGAGGAGGGAAGAGGCAGAGTGAGTAATGCTTTCTTTAAGCTCCACTTGACAGCAGCTAGTCAAACAATCCCTTCTCCCTCTTTCTTCCCCTCTCTGCTTATAGCAAGCCTCTCTCAATCCACAAACTGCCACTGCAGGGAAGGCAACGCAGGGTCCTACCATTATGTCCCTGCAGTGACAGGCAGAGGACACTGCCAAGGACTGATGCAAGAGAGTTTGCTCCCTCCTTTTCCATTTGCAAAAGGTCAAACCCCCCCCTTACCATGTCCCATCCCTCCCTAAGGATGCATAGAGAAACTTCACTTAAGTTTTTTCCTTGGGCTGCACCTGCCCCTGTTGCTATCCCTGACACACCAATCCTAGGCCCTTATTAGACCTCATGCAGGCAGATTCTGTCTCCATCCCTGAAAAGTCCAGGAAAAAAATGTTTCTGCTTCCTTTCTGCCCTCCCTTGTCCCCCTACATTGTAGCTCCACGGGGCAAATTCCCAGCAGGAGGCGCTGGAGGAGTACACGGAACACCAAACGACTGCACTCTTCCCCCAGGGAACTGCAAATCCAGAATTAACCCTTCCTGCAGCCTCCTCCTTTCCCACCGTGCCCAGCATTTCTCAGTCCACTGCAGGCTGCTCTGAGGCATGGCAAGCTTCCCGAAGGAATGATTTAGGTCAGATTATATGGATAGTAACTCTGCCACTCAAGGCAAGCCCTAGATGCAGTTGTACAGTCTTGGCCAGCCTAAATGAAATCTGCAATGCGTGGGTTTTTTTTGTCTCTGAACACAGCAGCGTCAAACCTTGGGGGGCACTGAACTCAATAGGTTGCCTCCTGTCTTACTCATCAGGCTGCATTACTATAAGAAATAACTCCTCCCTTTCTCCTTCCTCCCCCTCAGCTCTCCCACACATATGCACCTTGAGGAGACAGCCCAAAAATGCACCTTCACCTCTCTCCGACTGTGCTGTGCCTACAAATCAAGGCATTTGCTTTTTACTGGCTGTGCAGTGCTGCAGAAGCAGCTGTTTCCAGGGCTGCAAGCTGACAGAATGGCTTCTCCGTCTCCAGCAAAATCTGCAGACTCATGGCATCTAATCGGTTTTCTGAACATCTGATCTCCAGACTTAACTGGTCTTAACCCAAACTTCAGATGTTACCAGATTTAAAGTTCATATTAGTTACGAGAACAACCCAGGTTGTGTCACTTCTCCTTTGCTCAGATTAGTGGAAACAAGAACAGTGCCATGCTCACAAATCACTTGAATAAATACAACAGAATGAGCATCCCAGCCGTACAGAAAGTTACACGTGTCCCTAGATGTCGTGGATAATGTAACAATTTCCTCTTTGCTATCTTCATGTACACACTCAAAAGAAAGATTAAAAACAAGTTGCACGCAGCCACTCTTGAAGTAAAAAACCAAAAGGAATTAATGAAACTTCTTTCCATGTTGAGCGTACAATGGGAATAACAAACAAAGTAGGTATCTTTTCCTGAAATCATAAAAAGTTATCTTGAAATCTTTTTCCCAGTACTTCAAAAGCACAAGTACATATTAGAGCTTGTACAAATGTCTTCACTGAAATCTTTTCAAGCATATTCCTCCTTATGATGACAAACCATTGTCTTAACTAGTCAAGAAGTGCTACTTCTATGCTTTATTTTTATTGATATTGCCACACATTGTAGAGCCACATCAGTCTGCTAGCTACTTTATGTATATAAATTCAGAGAGAGAGCCTGCTTTTAAGCACTTGCAATGTAATTAGGCAAGCAAAAGCTGGAAAGGAAAAATGTTAGCTAGAAATCTGACGCATTGAAGACTCAGCCTCTAAGCTGTTGCTTTCCAGAGCAAAGGAGATGCAAATGCATTTCAGGAGTATTGCCTGACTTGCCCAAGATTACACAAAGCACAAGGACTTCCTTAAATCTGGTTACAACCATTTTTGGTCTGTGTCTATGGACTGTGCTTCGATCTGTTTTGCTCATGACATGAGAGGGCTTCTTAGCCCATGAACATAAAGGAAACATTTCCCAACAATACAACAAAAATGTATGCACCCAGGATTACTCCTCTAAACACAGTGACATGGCATATAAACTACTCATACCATTTCTGAGGTGTCACTGAAAGATGTAATACACTCTCCTTAATGTTACAGAATGTGGTGCAGGAACACAAAGAGGTTAACGGTGTTTTATCCTGTGGTTTTATCTTTTACCAAGAGAAAATCTCCAGGAATTCCAGTTCAAAGCATGGAACCAGAAGAGGTAATAGTGGTTGGATTTATAATGCATGAACTGATGCAAGCGTTGCAACTCAAACTGGCACAAAAAACTCCTGGTTTGATGGTTTAGTGAATTACATACTTGAGAACCCTTTGCTACAATCTCTTGTCTTCTGGTAATTTCTTGTTCCCATCCATTTTATCATTTTGATACCCGTACACCAAAAAAAAAAGTGTTGTTCAAGGACATATAACCATTATACTGGTGTGCTGTAGATCAGAGAGCTCTCTCAGCTTTCCCAAAGGTCATCCCACCTGCAACCAGGCGCGAACCAGGAGGCAGCGAGAATCCACCCATTAAACTCTTGACTGCAAACAAATAGCTTTTACACTGCTGCCCAGCTGTATTATTCTGTAGTGCAGACCGCTGTATTGAAAGGTGAAACACGACCTTTCATGTTTGCCTACAGTATTTGAAATATGCTTATTATAGCTTCACAAACATCCTCTTATGGATTCCATCAACAGAAGCAGAAAAATGAGAGATAAAAGGATTTATCTGGCTACCTCATCTTTTCTAATCCCCTGTCTACTCAGAGCTATTCTCTACAGCACCATCTCAACTGCTTTATCCTGCCTCATAATAAATGGCCAGGTTATTCTCCTTGAAAAGCAAAGTAAATACCATTTCTAGTCAGTTCTGACAGTAGTGTTTGTGAATCAGCAGACCCTTGAAGATTTATCTCTTTTTTTTACTGTGGAGGCCTAGAAACTGCACCCCTTTCAGCTGCTGCATAATTTCATCCCAATTGCAATGGACCAGCTAGGTAAACCAAACAATCCACACCCCTGTTGGTTAATTAGCGGGGCCAGTCTAAGTGCACATTTCACCATTTCTGCTGCCAGACAGGAAGCAGACAATCACTTAGAAGGTAACATTTATAACCATCTGCTCAACAGCCACACCGCCCCTTTGAGACTTCGGAGTAACTAAAACAAATGACTGAGTAGCTTTTGGCAATGCCAAATAAACAGACTGAACCTGGTTAGGTATAGATGCTAAGTGCTTCTGAAGTTGTTATTTCAAGAATACATTTCTCTTATACAAAAGCCAAATTCATGCTGCAAGTTTCTACTAACCTGAAGGCTTTTAAAGGGTCTAAGATAGTGACAATGCAAGTGCTGAAAATACTAAAACTGAAAGTCCTAAAGGTCCAGATCTCCAGAAAAACATAGGCTCCAAACTCCTACTGGCATCAATTAGGTAGAGAGGGAACATACCCTGGGAATAGGATTAGACAGAGGGTAAGATTGTGAAAAGAGTTAATGAATGTACATCTAACAAACAAGAAAAATATGAGTAAGATGATTAAGCCAACTGAAAAGAATCAGTAAAGATTTATTCACGTAAACATTTTGCAAATGCTTAGAAGATACAAACAAAATGTCTGGAACAGCTAAATTTAGCTCACCATTTAAGTTTTTACCACTAGTCACAGAACGGGCTAAGAGCTTATCATCAGGACAGTAGAAATTTTAAGAGAGTATGATAGATCCTGATCTAACCAAGCCTTGCCTGCTGTTGTAAAGATCGTGGAATGCCTAAAGGTAGAACACATTGCTTAGGACCTGCACAGGGCTCCCTGAAACACGTATCATGTTCTCGCTACTAACAGCAAAACAGAGACTATTCCCAGGGTCAGTTGATTCTCCCACACTGTGGGACTAATGATACTTTAGGCTTCATAATCATAGAAAGCGATGGCTGTCACATAACTTTATAGCTGTTCAGATGTAGCAACGTTAAGACAAAAGCCTGGGAACTTGTCAAAACTCCAAATCCTGAAAAACTAAATCTTTTTATTACTCAGCAATGAAAGACCGTAAGATCTGCCCATGACTCAAAGTGTCGGGGTTCCAGTTTTGAGCAATTCCCTTTTCACTCCCCCACACTCAAAAAAAAAAAAAAAAACCACCAAAAAACAAACAAAAAGAAAAAGCCCAACAGCAGTTTTAATGGAAGTGAAATATTTCTACTTCCCTCAAAAAACTGCACAAATAAAAAGAAAAAACAGCAACTTCTCATCTGCCCTTATTAGTAGTATCAAGAAAATGCTTGAATTCTCACAGCTAACATATGCCCTGAGAGCCTCTCAATCAGGCAGTATAATTTATAATTTAATCTACGTGTTAGAGTGGTGCAAAGCTATTTTCTCTCTAGGAGAAGTAGTGCCAGAGATTAAACCCCTGCAGACCTCTGCAAATGTTTCAATTAAGTTATATTAGCGTAAAACCAGAGTGATGGGCTGCATTTCATATTCTTTCCCACATATGCATAAATCCTTGACTATCATCCTTAATAACCACATATAATACCGAGAATCTGATGCATGCAAGAAGATCTGATGTAGGAAATCAGATGCACTGGCTGCAGAAGTTCAGTAATTTTTATTCATGTACTGCAGAGCTGAGCAACCTCAGCTCGCTGCTGTGAAACTTAACCACTCAACACACTGCAGTACAACAGTCAGACAGTTTTATTGCTCACTTTTCTTCTGTGTTTTATGGTCAGCAGTACACGCCAGACTATTAAATAATGGGATGCTTATATCTTGCTAAGAAATGCTTGCACATGTGCGTGGGGGAAGATTATACACATACTAAAAGGTAGAGGTGGCTTTGTGTACACCCCACATAAATTTTATTGCTGCATATGCAGCAAGGACAAAAATCTCTCAAAGGTTTAAAGAATAATTGAGTTATAGGGAAAGTATTCCTCAACTGTTCATCCAGATTCTGTGATCAAAGGAAGAACATATCCTGGTAAGCAGGAATTCAGACTAGGCTTAAGTTCCCTGCAGACCACAGATATAAGATCTCTCTGCCTTTTAATTGTGCATGCAGTCCACAAATAAACACTCTTTTTGACCCACATTTTATCTTTATTGTTATTCATACTGGAAAGTTTTTGGAAGGAAGTAGAATCTGACTGCATTATGAGCCTTTCATATGCTCTCAACTGTATTGTAAATGCAGTCTCCTCTCTTCTACCCACTGTATCACCAACAGAGCTAACTTCAGCTGGCGTAGCCAATATGTGGTCAGCAGAAATGGGAAAACAAGGAAATACTCACACTGCTTGCCTCTGGACATTGCTGCTGCTATGAGTATTCACCTTCAAAAATATGAGGGATATGAAATTACTCCTATTATTATCATCTACAGTTGCTCAAGCACATGTCCTTACAGCACACATCCCTCAAACAAAACTACATATACATAGTTATTTTCACTGAGCATTTAAAACTTTGCAGTAGTCATAGAGCTGGTTTCCCAGAGCAACTCTTTGGGCCATACCAACGCTTAGAGTTCATTTTGTTCCTTAATGTTCAAGTAGTTCACTGTACTGATGAGAACATCTCAGGTCTTGGTTAACTCACTCCATTGCTTAACATGCATGAGTACAGACCATAAGTGGAAAACACCACCGTATAATGGCACAGGGAAGTGAAGGTTTTAGGCATACATATTCAGCTGCCCCTGCAGATAAAGACACATGCATGACACAAAGCATGTAACTTTTTCTGCAAAAACAACTGTAACAAGCTGTAACTTTTCAAGGGAGTTTGAAGGAGTTGTGTGTCCAAATTCCTTTGGGATTCCATGGGAATTGGGCATTTAGAGACATGTGAAAACTCCATTTGAATCATTATGTTTGGTATATATTAGATATGTAGGCAGAGCACTCTGCTTTCAGTCAGCTGAAACAACTGCATTCACTTCAATTTAATATTACTTTGAGAAGGAATTGGGTAAGAACAGTAATTCAGAAACATTGGAGACTGAAAACTATTACAACCACGCTGTGAAGAACACTTTAATGTGGTGAAAAAGGTTTCCAAAACAAAAATAAAAAAAATATAAGGAGTGACTCAGATAAGCCACGGGAAGGGGAAAAAAGACATGCTAGAGGTTACAAATGCCAGCAAGGTAAAAAGACAAGACATTGATTCTATTGCTTTCTTCCATCCCCGGCATGTTACTGCTGTGGGATACCTATACAACATGCCTATCACTTGCTCTATGATGTACCATAAGATCCAACTGACTGATTCCAATCTTGCACAATCCAGTGTAAACTGGATGTTATATCCATTAAGATTGATGAGTTAATACTAACGAATACAGAAAAAGAATTGTGTTCTGTAACTCACCAAAACATGTGGGGCGGGGGAAAGGAATCTCTGTTGCAATTCATCAGAAGTTGATTGAGCTGACAACTACCACAATTATTCTTTTGTATTTTATGGCATCATAAAATACCATTTTTCAGGTGACAGCTTTAAGACAGGTAAGATCACTCACAAGGAGACAAAAGGAAAAGATGAAGCTCAGATTGTCAGGTAGCCTTAAGTGGCAGGACTTCAGTGAAGCCTACAGCCCACTGCCAACTTACAACAAGCTTCTGATGTGGCTCTTGGTCTCCTGAGTCCAACCCCTTACTTCTCACATTGACAGAAGACCCATTCAAAGCAAGGAGACTTTGCAAATGAGTAAATGATCTCTTTCAAAAGGGGCTGAGTGGTTTTTTTCAAACCATGTACCTTGCTCTGCAGCTGGCGACATAGGGGATTTTTATCTTATTTGTCCAAGAACCTTTTTGTTTATGTTTAATTGCTGGAATCAAACAAAAGCAGAACATCTATTTAATTGATTCTGGGAGTTAAGAACTAACCCTTGAAACTGCAAGGAGAAATCTGCCATCAGATTTTGTGGCCTAGTTTGGAGTCCTGATCCAAAGAGTAAACAAAGCTAATGAATCTTCTAATTAAGCATTCATTGATAGAGCTCAGATGAAAGAAGTGGCTGGCTGTTTCCTCTAGCTCTTGTAATCAAGACACAGAACAAACTCAAAGTGAGCAAATTAATGTTACTGTGCGCAGCAAAACAGAATTGGTGTAAGCGATAATGAAATAATGAAAGCTGCTCAGGCACTTACTATATATGGCACAAACAAAGCAAATAGCGGTTCAAAAGAAATAAATTAAAAACTTATTAACATTTCTTCTGTGTCTTCCAGATACTGTATTTTAGTCCTTGCAGACAAAATTCCACATGGGCTTTGACAATTCATGTTAGTGTTGCCTCATATTAAAAGGGCTGTTTGGAATATAGGAAGCAGACTTCCTAAAATGTAAGATTCATTCCAATTCACAAAAGAAAAATGCAGCAGGATTAAGAGAATCCAAGTAGAACAGAGTATTTTCATTTGCACATTTCAATTCAACTCATTCAGCAATTTTGATTTAATTTTAGACGTATAGATAAGATCTGGGTTCCTAACTTCAGGACAAGGGAAAGAAAACAGAACCCATTACTCCCGCTTGTGACTTTCAAAATATTCCCCTAATAGATAGAGTATTAGTGACAAACAGCAATTTTCAAGTGTGTTCAGCATAGGCTCAAAACTTAAGAACAGCCCAGACAGATGTAGAAATTCTAGCACACATGCAAATAAACCCCAAAGAAAGTTCTTTGGGGTTTCCCCCCCTCCTAGAAGTTTTAAAGAAAGAAATAGCTATAAACACAGAAAGCATTGTAGGGCAACTTCAAAATCCTGAAGCAGACTTTTCTCAGATATAGTTCCCAGGGGCTTCAATGAGAATTCTCTTTTTCAGTTTTTGCAACACACCTCTCTGTGGTAAGATCGATAAACAGACCTATAGGGACAGCTCGGCCGTAGCCAGGCTTTACTGCACTCCCATAGCACTAAATACTGGCACAAAGTGTTGACTGCTACAATGGACCCATTCCAGCTCTCCCCTTTCTCCTTCAGAACTGCTCTGATCAATCTTACCAATAAAAATCAATCAATCCATAAAACGTGGTGCCACTGAATGTCAATATATTCATTTTTGAATTTGCAGTAAATTTATTAACAATTACAGAACACTGGGAAAGGAAATCGCTTACTCATACTTTACCATGTATAGTATCTCTCAGCTCCCCGTTTTGTCAGTATAGGTACCATGCATAGATCAGCTCTTATCATCTCATTTTATATATTGCATAAAAAATATGGTGTTGCACAACACATCAGAGCTATGTAACATTTTCAATAGTGGGAGTGCCTGATTCCCCACTCTCTCAGAGCTGTGCCTTTCTAGAGTAGAAACTATTAAAAAAAACCCAAGCAAGTACAAACAAGGCTTTTGCTTTTCTGACTTAGGACTGCTCAATTTCTGTTTAAGTTCAAACCAAGCAGGTACAGCTCTTTTTATCCTTCTGAAATAAGACCAGGAGCAGACAATGAAGACTTCATGCTGCCATCCACCTCAACCCCAAACATACCTGTTACACTTTCTGCTGGGGAAACCACCCTGTGATGGGGGGAAAAAAAAAAAAGAAGAAAAAAAAAAAAAAGGCAAACCCCACTAGGCTTCAATGCCCAGGTGTTTTGTAGCATAGGGGAATTTTCACTGACCCTGGTTGCATTCAGGTAACTTCTTGGTGCTCAATGAGGCCCTAGCACAGGGCTTAGGCCTAAACTCTTCCTTGAGGAAACGCCATTCCTAGACTGAGTACATGTTAATCACATAGTACATAACAGGGGAAAATGTACGAACAGGAATGTATTGTCATGGAGTTGCTTGCTTTTGCTCATGCAGCAGTAGTATATGACTGCATAGCTGCCATTTGAACATGTCATTACTGGGATTTCTGTATCATTCATCATGATGATCTGCATTGTTTAGGTCAGCCAACCAACCTAGGGGAGGTTTTCAAGGGGTGCACCTGGCCTTGGGATTCTTCTACCGAAAGTTTGTTAGATGAAATCATGAGACTCACATTTAACTAAAACAGCAAGAGAGCAGCTTTAGCTTCAGCAGATGGAAAGGGACATAATGCTAAGCTGCCAGGTGACTCAGCTCATCTCTAGTGACTGCCTGTCTGCTTTTTTCAACGTGGTCTTAAACAAAGATGAGACAAATAACACAGACCATTTCATTCTAGTGGGAAGCCAGTCTTCATCCTGTCCCTCTGTTCACTACTACGTCAATGATTTTTCTAACAATAACATATCAAGGGGCTAGATTATACTCTGCATTATGGCAAAAAGCAACAAAAGGGAGACAAAGAGAATGGGGAAATCGGAGTCAGCAGTGCCCTGTACCTGGAAATACAAGCTTCCGAAGTCGGATGCCTTCAGTAGTAGCTTGCTTTCCTTATAGTAACAAAGCTTCATCCTTACCTCTGAGTCACACTGAAACTCAACACTGCAGGGCTGTCTGCAGACACACTTTCCCATCTTCCTGGCACACACTGCTGGCAGAGAGGAAGGGGTTTTCTACTCATTTTCTCTCTCTAAAAAAATATGAGAAAGAATATTAACAGCCTACAATTACAAAGCTTATTTTCCTGGGATATGAAGTGGAGTTATTTTTAGAAGCTGAGGTATATTCATTTATTAATACGTGGCATAATAAATGATACCATTAATAATTAAATTTTATGCTCAAATTGAATGTAGGGGAAATTAGCATAATCCATTGGCATGAAACAAGGTATGCCAGTTTGCATTAGTTGAGTATCCCAAACAATTTGTGTTTAGAAGCTCAATGAATCTCTGACCAAGCCCGCTGTGAATCGTTCCATCTGCTATAATGTCTCTATCGCTCATTTCTTCCCTGGGTGCTGTGCAAGCTACCTCTTTTGGGCAGAAGTCAAAACCAATCTCTGTTAAAGCTAAAATGTATTAGCACACAAAACTATACCTGTGCTGCTGTACTTTGCATATTCAATGCCTGAATAATGCATAGCTGTTCTACCATGCATGAATGCAACCGCTACTGAAATTTAAATCACAAATTTTGAATAAAATTCTGAGTAGAAGCTTCACTTGCAGTGCTTGTAAATCAAGAGCAATTCCATTGATCTTCATGGGGGCACTTTAGATGTGCAAAATAAAATCTCTCATCAGCTCTACTGCGATATAGTGATGCATAAGCCTTTACTAGCTCTTAGTACAGTTCATTCCATCTAGCGTGAGCTCAGATGAAGAGAGACTGCAGCTTTGTACCTCTGATAGGCCACTGCCCCTCACAGCTTAATATCCCCTATATTCAAGTACCCTGAAACCTATGGAAATGATACCACACAACAAGTAATGTTCTGTTTGAGATCCCTAGAAGATAGTAGGAAAGATGATTAAACCAATGCTGCTCTACCTTTAGTAGATGACTGGTATTAAGCAAACATACCTTTGTGCCAGAAATACTTAAGTATCATTGCAATTAGTGATAGGCATACAGATTAACTTAGGTATATTACTAAGTCTTTCCCCCTTCTTTAGGGAGCAACTAAGCATTTTTGTGGTCTCTCTCTTAATGAATGTCCCCCAGCCCGTGCCTACACTTATTCCTTCCTCAAAAAAACTTTGAAGTTTGTTTTGTAATATATTTGCCCTTCTGACTCAGAGAGACAAATTATCATTGCCTTTTTGAGCATCCAGTGAAGTCTGTGCTCAATATATTCCTAGCTTACTTCTGATAAATCTCTACTACATAAATACTGTTTTGTGTTAAACAGCCAGCGGCTAATAATGTGGGTCAGAGGTAGCTGCAATGCAGCTGCCCAACTTTAGTCTCTGTATTAGCCAGACTACAGAAGAATAAATATTCAGTCCCTATGGTCCAAGTCTCAGACAGACTTGCCTCTAGAGAATCTCAAGGAACAGAGGAAGCAAAGCTAGATAACCAGATATTAACGTATTCTGCTAGGACTGCAAACCACGCCCCGTATTTGTTTCTTCATTCATATAACTACCTGGTTATTAGGAACCACTTGTAACGAAGGGCATGGTGAGAACAGCAGGAGCTTGAAGAGCACACACGCCTTGCGAAAACTGCAAATTGGAGTAAAAAACCCTGCTGTTTATGCATGCAGTCTGAAGGTTTTGAGGTGCAGTGAGGGCTGCACTGAGGCACTCGGCCTAAGACCCCAGCCACAATGTGGGGTTTGCAACAACTTCCCCAGGGCTTCTGCCAGGGCAGCTTGTGGGGAAGCGGAGGATGAGGAAAGAGGGGTGTTACATACAGCCCTGGGAGGCTGGGGGGCCTGAGGGAGGCCTGAGGTGAGGTGAGCCCCAGGTGGGCCCGAGATAGGGCCGAGGTGGGCCCGAAGGGGGGGGCCGAGACAGGGGCCCAGGTGGGCCCGAAGCGGGGGGCCGAGACAGGGGCCCAGGTGGGCCCGAAGGGGGGGGGGGGGGGGGGCCGAGGCAGGGGCCCCAGGTGGGCCCGAAGGGGGGGGCCGAGATCACCAGAGGAAGCTAACGGGGAGCACAGAGCACCTGAGCCGCAGCCGCCGAGCCCGAGGCGAGGCGCGGAGCTACGCCAGGCGCGGCCCGGGCCGTACCTCAGCGCGGCGGCGCCCCTCCTCCCCGCACCGCCCCGGCCCCGCCCGGCGGCTGCGCCTGCCCGCCCTCCCCGCCGATAAATAGGGGCGGTCGGACAGCGCCGTTCCGCAGAGCAGCCGCTGGCCCCCCGCAGTCATGAGCTCGTACGGCTACGACCCGTTCTTCCCCTCCTACAAGCGGCGGTACGCCGAGAGCCCGCGGCTCCATGTCTCGGCGATGCGCAGCAGTGGCGGCTACAGCTCGGCGCGCTCGGCGTACTCCAGCCTGTCGGCGCCCGTCTCCTCGGTGTCGGTGCGGCGCAGCTACGCCACCTCCAGCGCCTCGGGCTCCCTCCTGCACTCGGTGGACAGCCTCGACCTGAGCCAGGTGGCGGCCATCAGCAACGACCTCAAGTCCATCCGCAGCCAGGAGCGGGCGCAGCTGCAGGACCTCAACGACCGCTTCGCCTGCTTCATCGAGCGGGTGCATGAGCTGGAGCAGCAGAACAAGGTGCTGGAGGCCGAGCTGCTGGTGCTGCGGCAGAAGCACGCCGAGCCCTCCCGCTTCCGCGCCCTCTACGAGCAGGAGATCCGGGAGCTGCGCCTGGCCGCCGAGGAGGCGACGAGCGAGAAGCAGGCGCTGCAGGGCGAGCGGGAGAGCCTGGAGGAGACGCTGCGCGGGCTGCAGGCGCGCTACGAGGAGGAGGTGCTGAGCCGGGAGGACGCGGAGGCGCGGCTGCTGGAGGTGCGGAAGGGCGCGGACGAGGCGGCGCTGGCGCGGGCGGAGCTGGAGAAGCGGGTGGACAGCCTGCTGGACGAGCTGGCCTTCCTCAAGAAGGTGCATGAGGAGGAGCTGGCGGAGCTGCAGGCGCAGATCCAGTACGCCCACCTCTCCGTGGAGATGGACGTGTCGGCGAAGCCCGACCTCTCCGCCGCCCTGCGCGACATCCGCGCTCAGTACGAGAAGCTGGCGGCTCGCAACATGCAGAACGCCGAGGAGTGGTTCCGCAGCCGCTTCACCGTCCTCAGCGAGAGTGCCGCCAAGAACACCGACGCCGTCCGCGCCGCCAAGGACGAGGTCTCCGAGAGCCGCCGCCTCCTCAAGGCCAAGACGCTGGAGATCGAGGCCACCCGCGGCATGAACGAGGCGCTGGAGAAGCAGCTGCAGGAGCTGGAAGAGAAGCAGAGCGCCGACATCTCCGCCCTGCAGGTGGGGGGGGTCGGGGTTTGCAGGGGGAGGTGGGGGGGGGCAGCGCTTCCAGCTCAGGCTGTAGCTACAGCGCGTAGCTAAACTGTGAGGTAGCATAAACTTAGAGTGCAGAATGCCACAGAGCTATAATGCGTGATACATCATAGAATCGTTACGGTTGGAAAAGACCCTTAAGATCATCGAGTCCAACCGTTAACCTATCACTGCCAAGCCCACCACTAAACCATGTCCTCAAGCACCACGTCTACCTGGCTTTTAAATACCTCCGGGGATGGGGGTATCATAGAATCATCATTTACCTATATACCAATAAATCCTTAACTATATCACTACAAAAAAAAAAATGCCCTTAAGCGAAAACTAGAAAAAGCACGGAGAGGCTAAAAGCCAAAATGAAGCGATACACAAATTTTATGCGTGCTTTAGTCCTTGGATAGCAGAAAATTGGGCTCCTAACATTAAATAGGGATGGACTAATCGGGCATAGATACAGGGGTGGGAAAACCCTGCCAGGGAAGGTGCGATTTGGTAAATGGTGCCTTTTGGCTGAGGGTGGCGTGGGAGGCGATCGTTTTCTCTGTCTGCTAGAGCAAGATTAAGTTAATAGGATTGGAGAAATTCCTTGCAAGGTATTACTGCTAGGCATGGGACAATTAAGAATTTTACGCTGTCAATATCGTTACTCCCAACAGGATACAATCAACAAATTGGAGAATGAGCTGAGAACCACGAAGAGTGAAATGGCTCGGTACTTGAAGGAATATCAAGATCTGCTCAATGTGAAAATGGCCCTGGACATCGAAATTGCAGCATATAGGTATGATGGGGGGAACGGTTTAGTAAGCTGGAACTCAGATCAGGTTCCCATTCTCTCTTCAAGAGAATGCATTTTATTTATCATTCCTCCAGCAGAAATTTTCATAGATAGTTGTCAGAGTTTAATCCATCGGTCTTCTCCATTGTCTTGCTATTGGAAGAAGCAGTGCTTTTGAGGTAAAATATTTGCTTAAAGCAAAATCTTCAGTGAATATAACAGTATGTATGCATACAGAACTCTTAGCTCGGCAATATATGATCTCAATTCTCCATCTTTACAGATAAAAATACCTGTTCTGTGAGATTTTGTATCAGTGGAACTTCTTAATACAGGTGGCTTTGTTCTCAAAATTGGAAATCCCTTACATGCTTTTAAGAATGGGCTTTGTTTCTAACTCATTGAAGCAATCGCTTGCAAAGCAAATATTTTGCAGCAGAATTGCTGCTAAATAGCTGCTTAATGTGTTGTCCCAGATACTGTTAGAAATGGCAAATGCCGGAACAGAGTTTCTATGAATGCCACAAGGGGGAATATTGAGAAAGCAGCTATAAACCTGGTCTAACAGCTAAACATAACATCAAATTGTTACATCTGCATTGTTCTCTGCAACCCTACAGGCTACCAAAATGCACCTTTAACTTGGCCTGCTATAGGAACCTAATCCTAGAGGTTTTTTCCCCGTTGTTTCTTCTAGCAAGGAAAAGTATTAATTCACCAGTAATGCACACTTCTGAAACTTTCAAATTATTCCAAGAAGATAGGGCAGCATTGCCATGTAGTTATTCATTATGGGCTAGTTTTTGTACTCCTAAGTATGCCATCTCTAGGGCTTGTGCTGCTCAAAGCATAATAGTATCTTGGTCCATAGCTGAATCTGCTGAATACTGCTGCAGCATAACTAAGTAATTTGTTTGCTTTTTTTTTTTTCTTTGAGGAAACTGCTGGAAGGCGAAGAGACCCGACTCAGTTTCACTAGTGTGGGAAGCATCACCAGTGGCTACACCCAGACTGCCCCAACTTTTGGCAGGTCTGCCTACAGTGGTCTCCAGTCTAGCTCCTACTTGATGACAACCCGTTCCTTCCCCACGTACTACTCCAGTCATGTCCAGGAAGAGCAGATTGAAATAGAGGAAACAATTGAGGCTGCTAAAGCAGGAGAAGCCAAGGCAGCCCCTGCAGAAGAAGGTGAGGAGGAAGAGAAAGAGGAAGGTGAGGAAGAAGCGGGAGGTGAAGAGGCTGAAGAAGAGGAGGAAGGTACTTACAGTTACTTTCAAATGTCTCTCTTTCATGCTTCACCCTGCTCATATGGGGTAAAACCCAGAAATCCTGATGACCAAGTCTAATGATTAGACCCCTCTCATTGTCTACTCACGTAAGCAGAGGACCATGGTATTAAGCACACAGCATTTAAGCAGGAATGCCTGAATATTGAATGGAAGATAAAGTAAATGTTCAATATCGGGCAGATCATATGACTGATTATACTCCATTGGAAATCACTGGGTGTTTTTTCTATTCACGTTTCCAAAAACAAGAATGATAATACTTTTAACAGTGTGTAATGTTATATTCATATGGCAGCAAACAGTACTTGGCTACAGACATCCACAAAAAGAAGGACCAAGGACATCCTGAGTTAAATACTAATTCCCAGAGTAGCCTGTGATAATAGGAATATCAGCTGATGTCTGTGGATGCAGCCGTTGGGTTCAGTGGATAGCAATATCCGTTGCCTGAGGTCTAGGTAGTTTTTTTGTTCAGGCAAAGTATACACCACTTCCTTGCTGCCCCATAATTTATTTACCAAACTCACATTTTAAAGAAGGTGCAAAAGGAGTGTTATCCAGAGTTGCTTTCCCCAGCTTCAGTTACATAGCACTGAAGGATTTAACCTAAACATATCTGAAATGCACTGGTTACCATTGAACTATTCTCAGAGTTCATTAAAGATTAATCATAACTAAATGATAGCTAAAGAGCCAATCGGAGAGCAATGGCAAGATTCCTTTTTGAACTCAAGTCTTTGTATAAGGCTTAAAGCAATGAGTCCACAGTCAGTATTTTTCAAAGCCATGATTTTGAAAAGACCTATAAAGTGTTTCACTCCCTCTGAAATCTAGGATAAGTTGGTTGTGTAGTTTTGTTGTTCTCCCTTGCAAGTCCTAGATAAATGTCCCTGCTTTCATGCAAAATCCGTTGCCCGCCCCATCATGCTTAGCTGGCTGCCATCCAAATGTGTGGGGTTGAAGGGTGCAGGTACGCTGGCTCCTGCTAAAATGGGGTTAGGAACAGTACGTAGATGTGAAATATTTCTTTTTGTCTTTTAAAGGTGCTAAGGAAGAATCTGAAGAAGCCAAAGAGGGTGAGGAAGAGGAAGGAGAAGGGGAAGAAACAGCAGCTGAAGAAGGGGAGGAGTCTCAGGAAACTGCTGAGGAGACTGGTGAGGAGGAGAAGGAAGAGAAAGAAGCAGCAGGAAAGGAAGAGAGCGAAGTGAAGAAGAAGGCTTGATTTTTAGGCAGTCTAGCTTTCTCATCAGGTCAACAGAATAATTGATGATTGACTGAGCTAAAATTGCAGTCTCACATATTTAATTCAGTGACCACTGAGGTTTAAAGTTAATGATCTATGATGTTTCTCTCTGTGCAGAGTATCAGTATGCTTGCAGAGCACCCACTGGCTTGCTCCCTGAATGCCGCATGGTCTACACGTATGAATTCAGGGGTTATGTCTTTCTTGGGTGGTTCAGAACCTTAAAATTTAAAATGGGGAAAAAAATAAGTCACGGGAATGAAAGTTATCTTTAACTTGCATTTAAAATAATTATGGAAACCTTGGGTGGGTAAATTAATGGAGGCTTCAATAAGTATGTGCAATAAAGCTAGTCAATAAAGTTACAGAAATGCTTACACAGATTCCTTGTACGTGTCATGTGTCACTAATGCACTTAAAAGGTTGATCAAGTTGGTGTATCACACTTCTTTCACACCTGTGTAACAGCATATGGGATACTGGTTTCTGTCTCTAGCCAATACGCTTGGGGGACTAAGATGGGGACAAGGAATTTCTTGATGGGGCTGTAAAATGTCACATGAAAGTCTTACAGTGGTATAAATACACTGGAGTCTGAATGTGCTGTTAGCGTTGTGGTGGGTCTCACTGGGCTGTTGTATGCACACAAGCTCCTTTTTGAGGAAAAAGGAGAAATTTGAACAATACAGAAGCAAAATGCAAACATGGCTGTTAAATATTGGTAGGAAATTGTTCAATGTCTGACAGATCAGTGAAGAATGACTGTGGATGTAGCTGAGACTTGGAGCAATGTCTCTATATTTAAAAAAAAAACCCAAACGGGGGTGAGGTGTTAGAGGGAAGGGCGATGTGGGGGCGAGTTCTCTCTGCTACTCGAATGAGCTGCCTTTCCAGGGTGCTATCTTAAAGTCAATCCACTATGGATTGAGGAGGCTCATTTTCTTCTGAGAATTTGTCAAGGTCTTTTAAAGTTTTGAGTGTGAGCTAAAGAAAGGTCTAATGTGTGATCAGGCACAAAATAGGAACAGCTCAAAGAGCAGCAAAGCCTGGCAATTCTGAAAGCAGTATCAATGTCCTGTGGTCTGAGCCTATTTATTTTCAATTAGCTAAAGTTGATGCATAAAATTAAACCTTGTGCTAAGGGCAAGCACTAGACTAATGCTGCAACTTAAACCATTTTAAATAAACTAAACCCAGGGAAACCCATGTTAAAACAGGCATTAACATGGCTGCGCTAAAACTTTTCACAGTCACGTTTAGCTAGATAGATTTTTGCATAGGATTTGGGGGTAACTTTATTTTGTACACTGACTTCATGGTATCAGTTGATTTGCATTGGTTGTCCTCAATGGCTATGTTCAGAGAGAAAGGAAGCATCTTTTTATACAAATTTTAGGGGTGTTCCAAAAGCATCTCCCTTTTCAGTGTTGAGTTATAAAGAAGATGATGATGGATGAGGTAAGCACTTAAAATAATTCTTTACTTCCATGTTCCCAGGAAAAAGAGCAGCAGAAAGAAAAAGCAGCTTTGGTAAAACCATTCAGGAGAGAGAGCTGTAATAATTCCAGTAACTCCTGGTCAGGGAGTTCCAGTAGCATTTCCAAACACTTCATTTCCCCCCCCTTTACTTTCTTGGGGTTTTTGATGCTTTTGAGAACCAGAAGGCAAATGCATAAATTAATTTTCCCTTTCTTCAACAACATCTCTTTTAAGTCGTTCTTTTCACATTTCCCTTCTGCTTTTAATGGAGATTTTTCCACGTGTTTATGCAGACTTATTTTTACAAGGCAGATTTTCCTTTCTCTCTCCAGGAAAGCAGTGGTGAACGCTGGGGGGTCCTTGCAGCACCATGGGCCAGAGACTTGACCACGCTGTTTGCTCAGCGCTTTTAAAAGCTATCGATGGGGTTGCAGGAGACCTGCTCCGTTTGGTATGCAATACCCTTAGCTCAAACAGCAGAATATTGAGTCTGAGATGGTACTTGGAAATTCATTTAAGTGCCCTATCAGAAAATGCTTAGCGTGGCACTTCAGTTGGGAGAGAGGTTCTGCTCCTACGGAGCAAAAAACGCGTTATGCACCAGATCAGAACTCATCACAGCCATTAAAGCCAAACATTAGCATATATTAAAACCACTGCCCCATCTTGCCTTTCTGCAAGCACTCTGAGCTCCATTTAACTTTTCAACACCTGATTTTTCTTCCTCTTTCATGTCTTTTTTTTGCAGATAAACTCCTTCTTCATTCAATCCTTTGTATCCCTTTCACTTCTGGGAAGCAATGCAGCTTGCAGCTCTCCAAAGTGTTGCAGCCAGGCTGCTAGGGATGCTCTCAAACCAGCACATTTAGAGAGATACCAGCAAACACATTTCTCCTTGCAGCGTATCGCAGTCTGATCCCCACTCCTTATGTTATTTTTAATGTATTGCAGCTAAAGGAGAGATTTCACGACTCCGCAGGAAATGTGTGAGTCACAGCCATGGCGATGAGCTGCAGAGAGTGACAAGCTGCAGTGACCGTCCAGCCTGGTTTGCCACCCCCAGTCCTGCCTTGCTGCTAGGGTAAACTGGTGGGAGGGAGGATGGAAGCCTGTGTTTATGGGCCGAGATGCTCTCAGGGTTGTGGGGATCCTGCTGGCAACCCTTGTTTTACCTTTGAAAATCCCGGAGCTGGCTTTGACGCAATGCAGTAAAAGCTGGCAGAGGGAGACAGGATAGAAACTTTAACCCAAGTTGCAGCTACAAGTAAAGCCATGAGTCTCTCCCTGAGTTTTCTCTTGCTGTTTGGGCAGACAGGGTCTGGATCAGGCCGGGATCTCATCAGAGGGAAGACAAATACAAGGAGGTCCTGAACGCTTTTCTTGAGGTACACACACTCCCTCCCCTTCCACTCGGCAAGAGGAAAACTTGTACAGATATAACATCCAGATTCTAGGAATTTACCTTCTAGTAACTAAATAACTGACAATTCATCATCTGCTGCCTTCCTAGATTAGTTAAGGGTAGTTTAATCCTGAACAGAGAAGGAAGAAAGCCCACATGTGAATGGGAAAAGCACAGACCCTGATGCCTGGAGAAAATTCTAGTGCCTGACTCAACTCCCTGGCAAATGCAACCTATTTGTGTTTTGTAACACTTCCCAGTTTGTCTCCACCTGGAATTTAGTTCTGGGATGCTGAAAATCTCTTAATCATAGCTCCTCCACAAGCCGGTACGGTAAAAAGATCCTGTTTCAGAGCCCTCCAGCTCCTGAAGTCACAGGGGTCTTGATGGTCCACCTTAAATAAGATGCATAAATCTTCACAGTAACTTCCTTTAATTATTGTTTTTCCCTTCATAGAGTCCTTCGTATTGATCAATGAACTTTTGTGTTTGAAAGTAATTAATCCCTTCACTGGTTATGCACAGTCTGAAGAAGCAATTGGTGCAGAACAGGCAAATAACATGCTATTTATGCATCTCTGCCCTGGAATTACGCTATCTTTTGAAACTGCTTGATTGCAGATGTCAGTAGACAAAACCTCTTGGCAACATTAAATATTAATCAGTTCTTATAGTTTTATAAATATTTAGAAATGTGTTAACCAGTTGCTTATTTCTCTTAGGATTTGATGGAAACATTTGCAGTGGGAAATAGACTAAGCTCACAAATTTGTTTTGTGTGTCAGAGCAGAGACAAAAAATGCATTTGTGGGTAATAACTAAAGGCTGCAATATGTTTTGGGTAGAAAAGGGGGGCGAAATGAGGATATTTTGAAATACACCATGCCAGCGGGTAGCCCAGGAGTTTGCCTCCCACGCAGGCTGTGCAGTGAATTCCCAAAACCGTTCAGGAAAGCCGATGTACGCTGGGCAGAAGTGTTGCTACAGCCCCCTTGTACGAGAAACCGCAGTCCTGGTTGGACTGCCAATGTGCAAGCAGAATCAAAACAACGCAAGTAATAACCTTTAAGTCTTTGTACCTGTATCCTACCAGAACTGAAAAGAAAGCATAAGATGAGAAATAGCAAGCCAGCTTGGGATCCCACCTGCACCTGTGTAAGCCCACATTAACATGTTCTTGAGCCTCCCACTGACATTGACATTTAATTCACTGTACAAGGTGACCCTTCTTCGTCTTGATGCTGAAGATGCCTGACTTTCTATGCTGAGGGGTGGCAGCCCACTGGCTTCAAGTTTGTGACATTTTAGCAGATTCTAGAACTTATTTGGAAGCACGTAAACAGAAAGTTTTATGTTAAATATTGGTCTCTGGTTTAGTTTTTGGTTTTAGTGGTGGTGTTCTCTTGAAAACTTTGATTAGACCCAAGAGAAAAATAGCTTCAATGCTCACAAACCATTGGGCATTTCTATATTTTAACATAACTTGGTGCAAACACTTACTGACAATAGGTGTGACTGGGCTACTTCTTATTCATAAAGGTACAGGTATTTTTATGGCACATACAGTTATTTTATGGCACATACACATGTAACTTTCACAAATAAGCTCACTACAGAGAAGCTGCCATTTAATTTGCTAACTCTGCTTTAATTAAACGTCACTCAACCAGCAAGCTGTTGAGCACAGATTTCCATTATTGGTATCAGCAGGAGAAACATTCATTCTTTGCTAAACAAAGACGTTCAGATTTATTTGAAAGGCTTAGCTGCTGTAGACTTTTTACAATTTCTCCTGTGAAGAACGTGTAGAACCCTTTCAATTAAAAACTACTTGATCTTCAATTATTGATAGGGTAAAGAATTGGAAGGCATATGCAAATCATAGATTTTGATCAGACCCTCAATAGTCAACGGATTTCAGGACAGTCCATGCACTGAAACCAGGCTTAAAAATGATTTGCATTTCTTTGCTAGTTATGGGAGGTAAGGCAGTAGCAGTGTTCTTCATTTTCCTTTTGAAACATGATAGAAATAAACACAATATAAATCCTATAAGATGACATATTAGTTCCCCAAATTGAAGTTGGGGCCCTCCTCTTTTTGCCTTTGTTTCGTCTCCATTTATTTTCCATGTAGTGGGATTTTAGAGGGCACTGAATTGGCTTTCTTCTTAAGAAAGCCAACCTGGAAGTGGCAGTAGACGTAGGCTAACGCTTAGGAGACCTTTCTATTGGAAATTTAAAAATGCTTTAATTTGGTTTTATCTGTCAGTCATACCAGGTGTAATCTGAGCCCTACCTCATTTCTACAGCTATTTTCAAATGGACAAATACATAAAAAAAAAGAGTTAAGAATATTGTTGATACATGATGCCCAGTATCATCTCTGGGACAGTTTCTTTTTTCCAGGAATTTATTTGCTCTCAATTTTGGAATTTTGTGTTTAGAAGCAGATTGTTTCAAATGATCAACAGGTACAGAGAATGGATAAAGATGTTCCCATATAGCAAAGGCAGGAAGGGAAAAAATAATCAGAAGCTACCCCATTTTGATGAACACATGCTATCATGGTTGGGATTACTTAATGGGGTCTTTGCACACTTAAGTGACAAAGTAGTGTCACAAAAGATACCACGACCAGTTGTGGTTCACAGGCAGGCTATCTTCACAGGAAAAATCAAGGAATGATCTGGAAATTGCGACATCTTTAAGGATCTCTTTACATGGCGAAACTAGCGTGCAGGGAGGAAAATTTTACTTGCAACAGAGTTTAACACTTTTGCAGTTAGTACAAGCAGGATCGCTCAGATAAGCGATGTTAGCAGCACATGGCTTAGACACCTTCCCGTTGCTAGCAAAAGCAATTGCAACCCCTCTAAGCACCTAAAGGCCAGGCAGCAGAATTCAATAGAGTCCTCTTTACTCCAGAAAGCATAGGATAGGGCTCTTAAGTATTTGCTTAAACCAGCTCAAGTATTTGTGTTATTTTACAGGAAATTTGTTCATCATATCCAATTCAAACTTGTTTTCTGAATCAGGACACTAAGTCAAGCAACTTCTTAACCCATGCAACCATATTCCTGTTCAGGACAGAGTATCAAACTTCAGGGAAGGATCTGAGTTGGAAAAAAGTCACCAGACAAGTCATGTTTTCAGTATTGACCTTTATTGAGCAAGAACTGCTGTGACTGTTTTACATCAAACAACAAAAGGTTGCGTACTGTGCATGTCAACTAGGTTCTCCCATGAGCAAAAGTCCACCCTAATTGCACCAGTGAGGTAAACATAATTATTTATAAGTAGCTTTTTTTAAGGCTAGGAGAGTTCTGGTTCTCATGAATATTCTATTACTGTTTTCTGTTTGGTTTTGGCTCAGTTGGTTCTTTGCATAATACATCTTAAGTCGTTCTTCAGATATGTCCCTCCAACAGCTCAGGAAATTCAAAAGCTTCCTTTGCACATTTCGTCTCATGCACTATTATTAGTATTATTTTTTTAGATCCCCAAGCTCTGTGGAGGGAGCACATCTTGAGCCTGCATGCATTCCCCCCCCCCTCCCCTATATTGCACAAAAAAAGTAAAATACTGTGTGTCTGGAGCCTCCATGAGAGAACCCGTTCTGCTTTGAAGCCGTCACTCACATGCATTTTGCAGCTGTCATATGGCTTAACCTTTTGCACCGACCCAAGCTCTTTAATTTTTTTTTAATTTAGCTATGATTTATTTTATTCGGTCTCTTTAATCTCTTTTACTATGGCATGTGAAGTAACTTTCTCCACTTTCTTGGTGGACACTAATTTCTCCTCAAAGCTTTCTTCATGTTCCTCTACCTTCTGAGTGACTGTCACCGACTTTGTGATATATGTGGTTGTACTGTCCCCACCTTCACCAGTGATTTTCTCTGCTTTTTTGGTTACTACCATTTTCTCACCCTTATCATCGACTGGGCTCACATCTAGGCCATTGGTGACAACTCCCTTGTCTTCCTCCTCAACCTCCTTCTCTTTGGATTCCTCCTTTTTCTCCTCCACCTCACCATTCACTGCAATGTCTTCTTTCCTGGACTCCTTCTCTACCTCTGCACTAATTTTTGTTACCTTTGTGACAGTGATGGTCTCCTCCACCACAGCCTTTTCATCTTTGACCGGGGAGGCCGGCTTCTCTGGAGAACGGGGCTTCTCCGGAGTCGCTGGTTTTTCTGGAGAGCGGGGCTTTTCTGGGGTCGCTGGCTTTTCTGGAGAGCGGGGCTTCTCCGGGGTCGCCGGCTTCTCTGGGGTCACTGCTTTCTCTGGGGTTGCAGGCTTCTCCGGCGTCGCAGGCTTCTCTGGGGTTGCAGGCTTCTCTGGGGAGGTTACCTTTGGTGTCGCTGGCTTCTCTGGAGATGCTGCCTTCTCTTCCTCCTTGGCTGGTTTCTCAGCACCTTTCTCCACCTTCTGTTCTTTTCCTGCTTCTGCAGCTGTTTCTTTCTGGGCAGCCTTGGCCGGCTCCGTTACAGGGGATTTAGGGGGGGATTTAGGGGGTGACTTTGAGGGAGGTGTCTTGACCTTCTCTACCTTTGCTGCCACCTCTTCAGCTTTGCCCTTGGCCTCAGCTTCTTCCCCCTCTTCCTCAGCCTCCTCCCCTTCTTCCTTTTCCTCTATTTCCTCTTTTTCGGAGCCTCCTTCTTCCGCTGCGTCAGATTTTGCAGCTTCTTCTTCCTCCTCTGCTTCCTCTTCCTCCTTCTCTTCTTCCTCAGGTGCAGCTGCTTTTTCTGCAGCAGCCTTCTCAGAAACAATTTCTTCCTCTGCAGCTGCTTCTTCTGCTTTTTCTTCCTCCTGTTCTTCTTGCTGGGCCTTGGCTGCCATTTCTTCTGCAATAGCTGCTAGGGCATCTTCCATTTCAGACTTTTCATCCTCTACCTTTGTCTCTTCAATGATTTCTTCTACAAACTTGTGCTGGACCTTCAGCTTTGGTGGTTCAATTTTCGTTTTCTGAATTTTAGTGGATGCTATTGTGACAGATGGTTGCCTGTGTGTGAAGATGGGTCCAGTAATGCTTCCAGAGAAGGCACTGAATCTTGTCTCTTCGCCCTCCAGTAGCTTCCTAAGGGAATCAGAAGGGGGGGGGGGGGGGATATAAGCATAGAAACCCAGTGTAAGGGACAGCTATTAGAATATTCCCCTGTCAGCAGGATGAAACCAGTTTGTATGTGGAATATGCTAGAGCTGATCAGCATAATCCATCGCTCACAGCCCCAGTTCGGCTTTCCTTGAATCAGCTCTTTTGCAAAATTCATATTCAGCAAACAGCTTTTAGCTTGGTTCGCATGTGGCAAGCGTAACACCTTCGGCTGATCAGCTGAAATTCATCCTTAATGTCAAAAACTTCATTATGGCATAAGTCAGGACAGAGTACGGCAAAATAATTAACTTCATAGGATGCATTATAACTTAGGCAAACTGAGAATTTGACACGGCCAACAGACCCAAATCAAATATTGTGGCTGAGACATTCAAAGCCAATTAGAGCATATGTCCTAGTTCAATAGTCTGGGCATCCACCTTTCTTGTGTGGCTATGAGAACTGAAGAGACTTTTGTTCAGCTAACTTTGGCAGCAAACAGCTACAGACCCTAGGGTATCTGTGTGTTTCTCTGAACAACCTCAGGAATTTAAGCAGATCTGGAGATGGGCTTTTTGGTTTTACTTTTCTTATATTCAAATGCATGTTTTTCATCTAAGCCTGTGACCCAGAAAAATCAGCAGTTTTCCAATGAGACTTCTAAAGCCATGTGAAGGAGACTAAAAAAACCTGCCAGGTGATGGCAATAGCAAGCAATGTTCCTGCTCCAGATAAGAGTGGATGCCTTTAAAGGAAAAGTTGAGCAAGAAAAGCAAAAGTGTTTGTGACAAGCAGATTAGCACTCCCTGCTTGAAACCACGATCAAGCAAGTGCACTGTCTCTCTCAAGCGATAAAAGGGAATTCAAGTGACAAGCACCGCTTGCTTGGCATATGCAAAGCAAAGAGGAATTAAAAATAAACTTGTCTTTTGCTGCCTCTTCTGCTTTGTAAACAAGGGCAGAATGCGGCACCAGGGTGCCGCTGCACTGACTCACGCTATCCTGTGCCCACCGAGCTCCCCGGGAGCTTTGTCACCCATTCCCAGAGTGCCGCTCCCTAACGAGCTCTGGGTTCTTACTGCAAACGCTCCACGGGCCGTGTACATTTTGAAAGAGGTGTAATAATTCAGTCAAGCTCTAATTTTACTCGTGTTAGCTGCATGCAGCTATTTCTTATCTGTGGTAAAGCTTCCCAAGCCAGCAGCATCTGCAGTGCTATTAATATTCCAGACATGTCCGCAATGATCCTACTGTACCTGTATGCAGCAATTTCAATATCCAGGGCCATCTTGACATTGAGGAGGTCCTGGTATTCCCTCAAGTGACGTGCCATTTCCCACTTTGTTCCTCTAAGCTCGTTCTCCAGCTGATGAATCGTGTCCTGCAACGGAGACGCAGAAAACCTCTGTGACACAGACACAGGCTTTGCGCAGAGACAGAGCGGAAAAAAGTTCTGCAAAGGGACTTTCAGAAACTCTTTCTGCCACCCTGGGAGGCAGCGCCAGGACCGGAGCAGGACCCGCCCGGCTCCCACCGCCCTCCCCACCACCGCCTCCCTCCAGCTCCCCCCTCGCTGCGGCGCCGGGCGCCGCCGCCGCCCCCCCCCCCCGGGCCGGGCCCCCTCCCCGGTACCTGGTAGGTGGTGAGGTCGTTGTTGTGGCGTTCCTCGATGTCGCTGAGCTGCCGCTCCAGCGACTCCTTGGTGCCGCGCACCGACTCCAGCTCGATGCTCTTGGACTGGAGCTGCCGGCGGTACTCGGCGATCTCCTCCTTGGCGGAGCGGATGGCCTCCTTGTTCTGCTCGGCCGCCTCCGTCAGCTTGGCGTAGCGGCACTTGAACCACTCCTCGGCCTGGTGCATGTTGTGGTCGGACTGGCACTCCAGCTGGGCGCGGATCTCCTTCAGCGCCGTGGTCAGGTCGGTCTTCAGGTAGTCCTTCCTCTCCACGGTGGCGTGGGACGCCTGGAGCTGCGCCAGCAGCTCGGCCACCTCCTCCTCGTGGTTGCCCCGCAGGAAAGCCACCTCGTCCTGCAGCGACTGCACCTTCTTGTCCAGCTCCGCCCGCATCAGCGAGGCCTCCTCCATCTCCTTGCGCAGGGCGCGGATGGTGGCCTCCGTCTCGTCGCGCAGCCGCGCCTCATCCTCGAAGCGCTCCCGCAGGCGCTGGATGTCCTCCTCGATGTGCTCCGAGTCCAGCTGGATCTGCGCCTTCTCGTGGCTCACCTGCTCCAGGGCTCCGCGCAGCTCCCGCAGCTCCTGCTCGTAGGCGTCGCTCAGCTGCGCCCGCCCGGCGTGTTTCTGCCGCAGCGCCGCCAGCTCCGCCTCGATCTCCTTGTTCTGCTGCTCCAGGTAGTGCACCTTCTCGATGTAACCGGCGAAGCGATCGTTCAGCCCCTGCAGCTGCTCCTTCTCGTTGGAGCGGCTCAGCTTCAGCTCGGCCGCGCCGTTCAGCAGCGAGGACTGGCTGACGTCCAGGCTCTCGGCGGAGCTCAGCACGGTGGAGCCGTAGGCGGCCCGCGGCACCCCCAGGTTGGGGCGCTTGTAGGAGGAGGAGACGGTGCTGCCCGAGCCCCGCGACCACGACTGCGAGCGAAAGCCGCTGGACGGGGAGGCGCTGGCGCGGCTGTAGGTGGCCCGGGTCTCGGTCACCCGGCGGTACGAGGGGTTGCCCAGGGGCTCCATGGTGTAGCTCATGGTGGGGCACTCGGGGGTGGCGGGCGGCAGCGCGGCGATGCTCCGGCCGCCGCCGCCCCTTATATAGCCCCGCCGGGCGGCAGCGGGGCGGCCCCGCACACGTGTGCGGGGGGCGGCCCCCCCCCCCGGCCCGGCCCCGGCCCCGCCTCCGCCGCTCCGCCTCTCGCCTCCCCCGCCCCTGCCCCTGCCCCGGCTCCCCCTTCCCTTCCCTCTGCTGCTCCCCCTGCCCGGACCCCCAGCCCCTGGTGCCCCCCCGGGTGCCCCTTCCTTCCTTCCTTCCTTCCTTCCTTCCTTCCTTCCTTCCTTCCTTCCTCATCGCCCCTTCCTTCCTTCCCCATCGCCCCTTCCCCTTGCTTCCCCCGCTCCCTTCCCCCCCTTCCCACTGCTCCTCCTTCCCCCTTTCCCATCCCCTTCCCCCTTGCCCCGCTCCCCCCATTCCCTTCTCTCTCCCCCCGGCTCCCCCTTTCCCCTGCTCTTTCCCTCTTGCCCCTGCTCCCTTCTCCCCCCTTCCCTAGGCCATCACCCTCTTCCTCTTCGTCCTTTTCTTCCTTTTCTTTTTCTTTTTTCCCCCCTTGTCTTTCATGTCTTTATTTTATTTTCTTCCTCATATTTCCTTTATTTCTTTTCTTTCTCTCTCTCTCTCTCTTTCTTTCTCTTATTTCCTTTCTTTCTTTATTTTCACTTATTTCCTGTCTTTATTTTCACTTATTTCCTTTCTCTCCTTTCACTTAGTTCCTTTCTTTCTTTCTTTCCTTTCTCTTATTTCCTTTCCTTCTTTCCTTTCTTTTATTTCCTTCCCTTCTTTCCTTTCTTTTATTTCCTTCCCTTCTTTCCTTTCTCTTATTTCCTTCCTTTCTTTCCTTTCTTTTCTTTTCTTTCTCTTACTTCCTTTCTCTCTTTTCTCTCTTTTCTCCCTCCCCCCCGCAGCGGCCATGGCGGAGCGCAGCGCGGTGCCGGCACCGGGCCGCTGCCGGGGGCGGTGGAGCAGCGCCCGGCGGAGCCCGCAGGGTAGGGCCCGGGGCCGGGGCCGGGGCCGGGGCCGGGGCCGGGGCCGGGGCCGGGGCCGGGGCCGGGGTGGCGGCACCGGCGGCTGCAGCACCACGGGCAGCTCCCGCGGGGAGCGGGGCGCGGCGGGGGCCGCCCTGCAGCGGGCATCCCGGGGCGAGCGGCGGGCAGGGGGGTCCCAGGACGCAGCCCCCCGCCCCGCAGCCCCCCTTCCCCAGGCGGGGTCTGACATTTGAAGGTCAAGAGCGGGCAGGGAGGGGAGGCTGGGTGGGTTCCCCGGGCTGCTTTGCGGCAGGGAGAGCTCCCTGCAAAGGCTTCGCCTCCGCCCGGGCGCGGGAAGGGGGATCTGCAGCAGCAGCCTGGATGCAGCCGTTGCGGTGCTAGAGCAGCCGGGCGGTAAACAAGAGTTTGAAAGACCCCCCTGGCATCCAAAATCCTTGATCCTGATTCTTCTTCCCCTCCCTTTCCTCCTCTCCTTTGCTCCCACCCTCACATTTTAATCTAACGCTTGGTGCATTGCTTAGAAATAAATTCTTCTTTGAAACCTTGTTAAAAATTATGTTTACGTGGTACGGTATACTTTGTATGGGTTGCATTACAGCGCCTAGCTAACATCCAGACTTTGAACTCCTCTTGGATGGCTTACAGCTCCATCGGCAAGCGATTCGTAAGCTGCAAAGAAGCAAAAACCTGCTGGTGCTAGAAAAAGCCCTGCTACAGCTCCCATTGCAAAGCGGAGGAATGCCGAGGGGGGAGATTTTAACTCCTCGTTCAGAAAGGTGCTGAAAATGGGTGTCTGCCTGTGCTCAGCAGCCTGCGAATTTTTAAGTGGGTGGTCTTGTTAACGGGCAAAACCCTCAGAAATTGCCGCCTTGCCTTTAACCTGGGACGTACACAGTTCCCGGGTTTGATGCTGCCGTGGCTGCGCTGTGGAGAGTTGGGGAAGTCTGAGGGACAGGGTTAAACTTTGCAAACCACATGGACCATCGTACCTCTGCTGGCTCATTAATATGATGCTGTCATAGGACTGCAGCACTGCAGTCAGTGGAGAAGTCAGAATTATCCAAGGTATCTGCTGAACTGTATTTGCAAACATCGGCAGTTAGACCCACTGGTTAACTGGAGTTTTATATGATAAACACAGAGAAAAGGTTTTCTTATCATTGAAGCAGTCACGGATTCTAAATCTGTTCCATTAATTTTGCTAAAAGTTTTCTCCATAGGCGAAAAGCATCCCTTTGGATTGAACTGGAAGTCAAAACAAAATTACTGTCTATTCTGGCATTGCGTTTTGCTTCTTTTTAGGGAAAAAGATATGTTACGAGCTGGTCTGTTACTGCTTTTTTCCCTGTTAAGTAAAGACTGGGAGGGGGGAACAGATCATGGTCTTATACATATGGAAAACTTACTGGAAAAGAAAACATATGGTTAACAGAGGTGCTTGGGAGTTTTTATTATCCTTTTAATCTTCTGAAAACAAGGGAACGGTGTTGAACAGCAAGTAAGGAGGGGCATGGTGAACTTTGTGATAGAGCTCCCTTTCATTAAATACCTTGACGCGTGGATTGTTTTAAATCCATTTACCCAGTCTGCAAAATAAATCGTTGCTTTATAATCAAGCAGTGATAGCACTTGACTTATTTATTTAATATTGAAATTCAAGCAATGCAAACTTGCATAGAATACAATAATTTCATAATACATGTTGATTACCTTAAAAATCAGAATAGTTAGATGGGAAAAAGTTTGCATTCACAGAGGCATTTGCAAGCAGGTACAGAAATCCTTCTGAAATAAAAAGACATTGTTGTCGTTTAAACCACATTCTCGCACTGTGCGTTTCTGAGCTGTAATCGGATGCAGGTGGACGGCACTCCTGCTCCTTCTCCTGAAGGTGATCTGAAGGTTAGAATGAGTCAGGGAAATCAGTCTAACATGTTGCCTTATTTCTGATGAGCAGCTAATCCCTTTTTCCTTTCTCTCAATATCCACTCTGGAGATTTTGAAATGCAGATGAATATTTCTGCTTAGAGAGAACTTTTTGCCTCCAAGTTTAACAAACAAGCATTGCTACTTTTGGAGCAAACAGCAACCTGATGTCTCAGGCTTTGAAGCAGAAGGGAAGGACCAGGCACTCCCACGGAGTCGAAAAGCAGCGACATTGATTTTAATCTTGATTATACACTATTGACAAACCTGCATTAAAGAAATACTACAGGAGGATGAGACTGAGTCCTGCAGCTTCCTTAAAAAAAAAAAAAAGGAAGAAAATACAGAAGGTGGAGTTGCACAACAGCCTGGCTGCTTCCAGATACAGGAGTTTCAAATATATCCAATGATAATGAGTTAACTTGAGTATCTTTTAAAAAAATTATCAGATGAGTAGAAGAAAAGGGGGTTTGGGGTTGGTTTTTTAATGTTATAGAGAGAGAGTAGAATGAAGACAACTGGACAGATAACACAATGCAGTTGGCTGGAACTATTAAAAAAATTATTTATCAGTTTAAAGGGGGTTTCTCTGGGTAAGTGGCTGCCTGTTTTTAATACAAGCCTGATTTAAGCTTAAGCTTAAGCGATTGAAGCCTGAATAGGTCTTAGTGATATCCATGCAAGGAAGGCAAACAGTAACATCAGAAGGAATTTTGTCAGAGTGAAAAAAGAGTAAGGAAATCAGAATTTGGTCCACTTTTTATATTCCACACCAGAGAGTAAATTGGTGTGACTCTCCAAGGCAAGGAAGTTGTACCGATTTATGTCAGCTGAAGACCTTGAATGTTATTTGATCATCATAAACTTAGAATAAATAATGGCCCAGATAATCAGCTGGCATAAATTGGTCTCATTCCAGCAGAGTCAAGAGAGCGAGGACGGACGTTTCAGTCCAGCTGAGGGTATGGCCCAATAATATTTATATAGTGACAGCTATGGAAGAAAACACTTAGATTTATGCACTAAGGGCCTAGTCCTGTTGGTGCTTCTTGAAAAAGGCTTTAGGACCTTAATTCCTAAGGAAGCCAAGAAGCGATCAGCACGCACCGAAGGAGTGCACAGCATGCTGCAGGATTGGGCCATCGCATGAATGAGCAGGGCTGGCGTCCAGCTTCGTGGGAAGCTGAACTTTTAAAAGGATTTACTCTTTTTGTTTCTTTTTTTAATTTGTTCAGGGTCTTGAGATTTGAAATATCAGATTCGGGGGATGGGGAATGATGGGTCATCGTGATCATTCACAAATTATCTTCGGCCTCATTTGGGGACAGTTGGTAAAATGAAGGAAAGGGGACGTAGGGGAGGGGACTGAACCATGGGAATTCCACCTCCGTCTGTCTCAGACTTGCTGGGAGCGGTGGCAAGGCCAGGCAGCCTGACTAATGCAGCTACGCCAGGCTTTTTGATAGCACGCCACAGCCTAAAATACAAAGGTCCTACTGGGCAGTGCCTGTGCTTTGAAAAATTTCAATGTTCATTTTCTTTCTGTTCTAACCTGGACTTTCTCAAGACAGAACTGTAACACAATAACATTTTCCTAACACGTCCTGCTTTTCATCATTCCCATTCAGCCAGGTCGTATTTCAGGACCTTAAATCAAACGTTTCCAGACACTCGCATTATTTTCTTCATGCAGAAATGCTTTCTGTTGCATCTGAAGATAATAAATTCCTGAAAGCACAGTCCTAAAGCAGCATTTGCATTCAGTTTACCAGTGAATGAAAATTTCTTGCAAATTCCTACAGATCATCCTGGAGCTCATGGCTGCTATTCGCTTTCCCTGATTTATTTGCTGAAAGATAAACATACAGACCTAAGTTTTCTTCAGTATCAATACCAAGAATGATTTCACAGCCACAAGCGTACTTCAGTCATTGACTAACTTCAAAAAGCTAAACATTTACCGTACCACCTACATTTTTCAGTGGTGTTTTCCTGGCATTTTTAAAACGCTGCACTGCACACTGATTTTATAACGTCTGTAATGCAATGTTCTCTTTCATGGCCACCTCCTGCCTTGTTTCAAAGGGCTGATTCTTTAGCTCGTGTGAATTCACAAAGGACCAGCAATGCTGAAGTACTCCAGTGGAGGACTTAGCCTAAAGTCTTATGATTAATAATAGAAAGATATTCAAGAAAAGTTTCAGATCCCTCTATAAGTTGCTGCATCTTTCGCTGGTGTTATATGGGATAATGGCACTCGCTTGGGTGAGAGGGAAAGGGAGATTTTGTGCCTCCATCTCCATGATAGCTACTCACGTCTCCAATTTTCCACAAATATATTTAAGCAACATATTGAGTTCTTGGCCAGTAAACCCCGTCCGTGCTACTTGAACTGGCTGTTGAACTCAGTTCCACTGCTTCTTTAAACTGCTCTTTGACCAATTAACTATAGATGTGCAATGAACTTGCTACGTGAAAAGCAGATTCAGCACACAAACGAACCGTGACCCTTCTTAATGACAACATTTCTGAAGCGATGGCCATGTACATTAGACAGATATTGGAAAACTTGGTTCCTACCAGAGAATTGCTTTGTAGATTCCCGTATGAGAGAAGCCAAAACCTGACAAAGCAGAAATAAGACTGCCTAGAACAGCTCTTTTTAGGCAGAAAGAGTTCGGAGGTGAAGGTTAATGAAATAGAGTCAGAAGCAAACTTGCACCTACTCAAGAAAAGGAATGAGCTTCAATGAAGACGCTGAGCCTCAGTTTCCTTTCTGGTACTATTCTTTTATATCATCGGTTGAACAGAGATGCACCTCTGATGCTATGGCCCTGTTATAATGCCAGAGTGATGTAAATGGCGTTGGGTGCAGTGTTGGAGTTAGAGCCTCTGCCCGCCTGTCAGAAAATAATGAAAAAATGTAGCAGCCAAAAGACCGCTCGAAGGACTTCCATCATAATGATGCTTAGTGCCTTTCTGTTAATATCACTGTCTTTTAAGCATAGTAGTACCGTTTCATCACAGCCAGCTTTATCCAAGTACCTTAGCAGAATTAACTCCCATGCCGACCAGGAGGACTGGCTCCAGGTGCAGCATACACGAGCGTGGAGAGCGTCCCAGTGCTTCAGGTGGACATTCAGCCCCAGTGAATACCCAACACTGCATTTGATGAGACAGAAAGTACTAATTTATCCCTGGACTGAAAAAAAGGGTTCATAGCAGAGATACAGTGGCAGAGTTTACACATTTTAAAACTAGTTTCAGTGGGTTGTTGCAAATCAATCTGTCAGAGAGAACTGGAGTGGATGAGGAGGTACACGATGGGTGAGTCAGGGTATTATGATGAAGTTTGCAGATGACACCAAATTGAGTGGGGTAGTAGACACTCTGGAAGGGAGAGCCACCCCGCAGGAAGATCTGGATAGGCTGGAAGAGTGGGCTAACAAGAACCTTATGAAGTTTAACAAGGACAAGTGTAAGGTCTTGCACCTGGGAAAACATAATCCAGGGGTGCAGCTCAGACTAGGATCCACCTGGCCGGAGAGCAGCTCCATGGAAAGGGACCTGGGGGTCCTGGTGGACAGGAAGCTCCACATGAGTGAGCAGTGTGCTGCTGCGACCAAGAAGGCCAATAGGATGCTGGGTTGCATCAAAAAGGGCATCACCAGCAGAGATAAAGAAGTCATTAACCCACTCTACTCAGCGCTTGTCAGGCCACACCTGGAATATCGTGTGCAGTTCTGGTCCCCATTATACAAAAAACATGTGGACAGGCTAGAGGGGATCCAGAGAAGGGCCACCAAGATGATCAAGGGTCTGAGCAGCCTGCCATGTGAGGATAGGCTGAGAGAGCTGGGTTTGTTCAGCCCTGAGAAAAGGAGGCTTAGAGGTGATCTCATCACCATGTACCAGTACTTAAAGGGGAGCTACAAAGAAGATGGAGGCTCCCTTTTTACAAGGAGTCACATGGTGAGGACAAGGGGTAACGGGTGCAAGTTACTCCCAGGGAGATTCCGATCAGACACAAGAGGAAAACTTTTCACAATGAGAACAGTCAATCATTGGAATAATCTCCCCAGGGAAGGGGTTGACTCCGCTACGCTGAACACGTTTAAGACTCAGCTGGACATGGTGCTGGGCCATCTCGTCTAGATTGTGTTAGAAAGGTTGGACCAGATGATCCTTGAGGTCCCTTCCAACCTGGTATTCTATGATTCTATCATTCTATTACTGTACATTTAGAGGTATGAGCCTGGGGTTGGAATAGCATCAGGTCTGGACATCACAAGTGACGTCCATTAGCTTCAGTTGCCTCGCCTGTTTGGTTAAAACTCAAATCAGAGTTTCTTGATCCCATGCCAAACTACATACTGAATTTCACATGTGACATCTTCTAAAAGCCATAACTCTAACAAGGATTGTATGCTGCTGAGGAAACGCAGGCTGCAGTAACCTGTCATCTGTGGTCATAACTTTGAATTATAGGATTAGCAGGATGGCAGAGGAGTGAGATGGGATCATATACTGAGGTTCTCTAATCAATGGTTAGGAAATGGTTGATTTCAGATCTTCTGGTCTCTCTTTGGAAAAGGAAAATTTGTCTGTATTCAAGGTATTAAATCACCCAATTCTGCCTTTTGTAGAACTGGCTGATTCAGGCACACAATAGACCAGGCACTGCAAAGGATCAGCTCTGAGCCACAGCCCAGGCAAAGAAAAACTCAGATTTAATTGGCTTAGATGAAAAGCGAAGGAAGTAACATGGCTTTGTTCCCTTGGTGCTCCTATGCTCTGCTTGGTTTTATGGCTCACTGGTCATTTTTCCTACGCGTGCTGTCTGATGTTTCAACCTGAACTATCCTGAAAGTTGCCATCCAGAAAATAGCACAGGTCAGGATAGCAATCTTTTTAGTGATAAAGTGATCAAAAATAGCTCTTCCTACCTCGTTTTGAGAGGTTTTTTCCTAGCCCTCCCTTTCTAAAAATATCACTTTGAAAAATGGCCACAATGCTTCCTTTTATGACCACTTTTCCTGGAGTCGTACATATATGACAACGCTGCCATAGGGCAAAACTATTTCTAGAGTCCTGCTTCCCAGGAAAAATGGAGAAAAATTGCTGCAGGCTGGAAATCAAAGAAAGTTAGCCACAGCAATGGCTAACTTTGACATCGGTTATCGCAACACATACGTCACGCTAGCAGTTAGAGGAGTTATTGGGATAGAAGTCCCATTTTTCAATACAGTGGCAGCACACAGACGGGGAGGTCTCGCCAAGAAACCCTGCCTGCCGTTTTAACCGCAGGGTTGATGTGCAAACCACACCTATGTTTAGGATCAGTTTTTAAAAAACCTCCTCCCTGGACTAGCTTGCTCAGAATATGCTAGGCCTGACGCATAACCTGAAACTCAGTGGATTTTAACACAGCAAAACTGCTGATAATGTAAATGGGCCGAGAGCTGTGTCTACCATCTAGGCTCGGAGGTGGGGAGCTCTTGGGCAAATTGAAAGCCAATATAAATCAGGTTGCTCCACTAATTTCAGAGAGATGCCTCCATTTGCTCCAGTTGGGAATAAACCCTATGATCTACGAGGATTTATGCTTATAAATGCATAGACCTAACTCTGCAGGCAGTTACTCAATGATACATGGCAGCTGTTACTAATTTGTTTGTGGGCTTGGCTCCTCCATATGCATCGTGTTTATCTCCTATGTTTACTGTCACTCTGCTTTCGCATTCGGCTTTACTTTAGTACTTATTACTCACAAAGCAACAGCTGCATCCTGCTTCTTCCCTGTGACATTTGAATTTTCTTTCTTTTATTGACTTGTTTTTAACTGAGGCAAAAAAGTGCACTTAAATATGGGTGATTCTTATTTCTAAAATGAAAGGCCTGTTACAAGGAAACAAGTTCTCCCTGCTAGTCTAATTAGTATCTAGGTTAATTGCTCTCATGCTGGATGTTTTAACTGATTTGCGTAGAGAAAGCCAATGAAAGGCTGTAGCTCAGTGACGGCTCTCCATAACTCCAATGACTCCTTCTTTTTCTTTTTAATTAGTGCTGAGGGAAGAGTCTACCTTGCAGAAGGCTACTAAGGTCTCTGAGGGATCAGTTATTATTTAGATGCTGTATATAAAGATAGTTTATTTTTCTGATGTAGACCTCTACAGTAAATGGGAGAGCTGAAGAAATTTTTCAGGTAAGAATGTTTTACAGCAAATTTAAGAAAGAGGGGAATATTAAAGTAGTTCTGCTTGGAGGACTTACCTCGTGCGAAGGCTTTATGGGTGAAAAATCTGAGAATTTCGTGATATGAATTATCAGTTTAGTCAAGGAGCTCAGAGGAGCCTGGGCAACTAGTCATTCTGCTTTTCTTTGAATTGCATTAGCATGGTGGCATTTCAGCTCTTAGGACTCCTTGCTGTGACCTCCTTCAGTTTTTTTTCCTAAACAAATGCGAGATTCAAATGTTCTTCCAACAGCTTATCAAACATCACTGGATGAGAACCACACGTTAGGCTGCAAATGTAAAATTGCACGAGGGCCTTAGTTACGTACAGATTGCTCTTTGTAGCAACTGGGCCAACTTTCTACGTGCAGGCACAAAATACAACAGCAGAGTCCGTGTTTTACTGCATCTTCTCTTGAAACTGCCCGTGGTCTGAGACGATTTCCTATGGTTTTTGTGATAGAAATGAGGACTCTGTGTATCAAGCTTACGATCTCTGCTTGAATTGGATAAGGAATTGTGGGGATGGGCTTGCTTTGTAAGATTTTCCTTACGTTTTTAAATCTACATACAGAAATCTGAGCTGCTTTTTGGCTGGAATGTCACTTCAATTTCTCTGGTCTTATAACATCTAAAGAATATTCTTAGTAGAAAAAACTATAAGCTGATTAGGAGGGAAGCAATAAATACAAATCAAATTGAATCATGCAGACACTCACGGTAGAAAAATCAATAATTTTAGTAATACATTTTGCAAACTCATTTTATTGTAAAAAAAATATATATATCTCCTTTGAAGTCTTGATTAAGCAGGAGCTATAAGTCTTCCTTTTGTCTCAAGGTCCTCAGCTGGAGTAAAATTCAGAAGTTTTGAAGCAAGTTTAAAAGCAATGGTGTCAGATTATGCCAAGCAAAAGCTGGAGTGTACAGAACATGCAGACAGGGCAGGCTAGGAAGGCCATCCATCCTGAAGGGATAAAGCAGAAGAGAGATGTTTATAGGGAGCTGCCTGTGGCAGTTCTGAAATGATTCCATAATGTGATTTAAAAATGGAAAGAACAAAGGTAATTTTTAGTGTGCTTTTTTTTTTTTTTTAAATCAATGACTGTTCTGGACAGCCGTACATTTGATTATATCAGTGACTCTCTAAGTTTGTGATAAGACAGGAGCTTGTTTTCCATTTGGAATGGAAGGAAAGGTCATAAAAAATGTGTTTTTCTAAATTTGCCAGTATAAAATGTAATTCTATATTCCTTGAAACAATTACATTCATTGGAGTCCTGTAGGCATTTCATTGCTTTGAGACTCCAACATTTCTGCTTTGTAAGTATTTGTCTAGCTGATATTCTATCAGCGTGTTCGCCACTCACACTTCTTTCTTTCCTACCCCCATCAAAGGTGAGTGTGAGAAAGACCTACAGGGGTAGAAAAGATATCAATATAGAGAAATTCAGGTGACCTTCAGAAATGGTGTGGTCACAGTGATGCTGCAAGACCATGACATGCAAACCTGGTGGAATTTGCTGCATTGCTTCACTGCTTTTTTTTTTTTAATTTCCAAGTTTCAGATTAGCATTGTCTCTCATCAGCTGACTCCATGTCAATTAAATGCATTTAGAAAACATTTTGAGAAAAGAATTTAAAAGTTATCACCTGTAAATTTCAAGGTCAGAATATTCTGCATCATCAGTTGAAATGCTCCTTGCCTTGGCAGCGCAGGTTATGTCTGAAATTTTGTCAAATGTAAAGTCTGCAGGTTTCAGAATTAAAAATAAAGCAAACAAAACTCCCCCAACTGATCTCTTAACCTGATTTTCTTAAATAGCCAATGGGAATTATTCAATGTTTGTGGAGAATGAGAGGAAGCTTTATCTAATAATCTCATTTCTTCTGATATGCCATAGTCTGCTCCCTCTACATCGATGCATCCATTTCCCCTGTGTCTCTGGCTTCCAGTGACCTCTCCATCACTATGCCAGCAGTCAAGATATTGCAACAAACTTGTTCCAGTTGCCTCACACTGTTTTTTCTACTGATATTTTTCCTATTTCAATGCAATGTCCTCTCCTATCGACGGCAGAAACAACATCCGTTCTGTAGATGCTGCTGTTCCCTCCTAGTGCCTCATAAAGTATAATCATGTCCTACTATTTTAGCTCTGTCCAATAGTTATAATTTCATAATATGAAACAGAGATCACACTGTGATCCCAGTTTATAGAAAACTCCATCCAGCCTGACCATGACAACGTTTCTCACCTTTTCTCATTGACGGCTCTCCCTGGATCACCAGCTCCCGTGCTTTGTCCTCAGCGTGGTATTGATTGCCCAAGTCAGCCAGACAGCGGGCGCGGACCGGGCAGCCTTACACAGCTTTTCCTTTGACTGGAATTCAATGGGAGTTTCCGTAAGGTCAGACTCGGGCAGCTAGCGAGATTTCACTGGGATTTTAATGATCCTTTCCATCAACAAAACTCACTTCTGATATGACAGATCTTTCACTGCCATAAATCAGTCTCCTTAACTAGCTTTCCCTCCTGTTCAAAAGATTTTTCTAAATGAAATTATCTGTTCTGCTATCGCTGTCATTTGGGGAACACAATCTTTGCACACTATTTCGTTAGAGGCATTAATACAATATCCCAGAGCAAGCGATAACAAACCCTTCAGGAAGGGACGTGGTACATCACACCGTGCAAAAGAGCAGTCACGAATGGACCTGACTTTGGCATTGAGGATGAGAATAGACTCTTCCTGCTCATCCCAGGGAAAGTCAGGAGTAAATTTATGCCCTTGCCAGGAGTGACACGCTGCAGAAGCGCAGTGGAAAGAGAACAAACTCCCAGGGGTTGGCTGTTAACGTCAGTGGCACCGGTGCAAATGAGAGCAGCCTCCTGCCCAGGCGGCTTCTTCCAGGAGCGTGGGAGCCTGACGAGTCAATGATATGGAGGGGAATGGCATGCCCTTGTTAGTCCCCTCGTGAGAAGGAAAGGAAAATAACTTTCCTTTTTAAGCCAGGTTTGGATGAGGACCTAACCCTGGACACACCATGTAGTTTACCTTCCCCAGCCTGCTTCCCTATTTTTTCCACTACGGCCCTCTTTCTCCCCATCGGATCGCACTCCCTAATGCCGCCGCTTGCTCTACGCTCCCACTTGTTATTTGTTTGGCACCAAGAAGACCGAGTGCCTGTTTGCTGCACACGCGTGGGGGCCTGACTCACTAAATCTGAGCACAGTCGTGCCATGGGGTGGGTGTGGGATGCGGGGAGCCTACCCAAGCCCCACGGATAAGCGGTGGTGGCAGTGCTGGAGGCACCAGCCCCTGGGTCTGCCCCATCAGGTATAGCAAATTACGGCTGGTTTTATGGCCTGCAGCACTGCACCGGCACCCAGGGCCACCCTTCCCCATCAGCTGCTGCTGAAGCTGGAAGAAAACCCTGTCTGGTTGTGCGTGCATAGATTAGTCTCTTCCATATATTTTGTCTACTAGGGAGAAGTGGTACCTGCACACCGTAGCTGCTTAATTCCAGCACCCACCGCGGGCTGTAATTTGGCTTAATTGCACACTTCCTTCCGTTTGTGGTATGAGCGTTATTTGTATAACATAAATGCAATCCATGGCGTATTTTTTATGTGCATGGTGCAAAGTAACTGAGCCTGCTGCTGCTTCTTTGGGACTTTGAACTTTTTCTATGAGCAGCTCTTGTTTCAATAACTCTAGTTCTTGTTAATAAAATCTTTAATCCAGTAATGAGGTAGCATGGTTTGCGTGGTCTCCGAATACGGCCCCTCTTTCCACCTCTGCCACTCGTTCACTGGGGAACCGTGGCTGCAGCATTTCATCTCGCTGTGCTTCTGTTCCTGCCTAATGAATATGGAGATAATGAAACTTTGTTGCAATGCATTTGAGATCCACTGATGAGAATTACCAGATAAAAGGGAGGTGGTTTTTTATCATCTCTCAGTAATGAGAACAACTCACGTCTGAAATTCTCTGCTTTAAGTTGTAGCTCAGTCTCATCTTGATCCTCTCCAACAAAGTCCATTTTACTCTCTCTGAGTAGGGTTTGCAGAACTGGCTGCCATGCTGGTGTCCATTCTGGTGATTAAATGCCTTTCAATAAACCAAGGATAACTTAGCATGGTGTTATTAAAACAGAATTTTATGGGCCGTAACCTGCCATCATTTCGTATGCAGAGCTCCTGCTGAGTTCATCAAGCCATCCCTGCCCAGAGTGATGGCGCAGGCGGAGTGGCCTCCTGGTCCTCCTCTGCTCGCTTATCTGACCTTTCTCTGGGAACTGAGTTGTCTCAGAGAAAAGCAACCACACGGTCTGACTGCTATGTGTGCTAGAAAGGCGTATGTAACTATGCCATTCAGCTAAGGCTGCTATATGCAATCTAAAAAAAAGAGAAAATATTTAAAATGTTATTGGATTTATTAGACACATTCACAACCCTAGCAATTTTCCTTTGGAAGAAATGTCACTTCTCTATCATCTCTCCAATATTGCTCCCTTTACGCTGATGGGATTACGCATCAGAGGTAATTTTGCATAACTGCCTTTTGCATAACTTGCTTGTAGAACCACATGAACGCAGTTATGAACATGGGCTGGTGTTCCCAATGCTTCTCAGTTTAGAACAAAAATGATTGCTCAGGATCCATTGGCTGTGTAAAATGAAGTCGGTATTTGAAAAAAAAAAAATCACAACTTTTTTCTCTTGAATATTTTGGGAACATTATTACATCATCCCCACTGCTCCCATCAGAAGTAGGGATGAGCAGACGTCTCGTTACTTTACACAAAAAACCCATGGTATAGAAAATCTATACTTAAAGTACAGATTCAGTATAGCTTCAAGCTGGCCACGAGAAATTGCTGCTCTGTTATTCTGCATTCCCAGCAGTGCATCGCTGCCCCTGAGGCTGCTGAGTTAATAACTCCGCTGCGCAGCATCCAACAAAGTAATTTGTTTACTCTTGTGTGGTGCATTTATTAGATCGTAATGTTCTCCACCTCTTTGCTAACCCTAATTATAGCAATATTAAAAGAAAGTTCTCACCGTGAGTTTAGTGGGTTTGGAAACTTTTGTAAGAGGGGGATGAACAAATGTGTTGGATTGAGTTTTTAGTGCATTTCCATCATAAGCCAAAACCACTCCTCCTAGTCCCTGATTTTAATCATTTCAGCTAATTGTTTGAACGGGTCATGAAATCAAAAGATGCAATATGAAATTTTCTGTCAAGATGAAAGGCTATAATGAAAAGCTAATGATTCTCATCAGTCGTCTGGCTTCTCTGATGCTTTGTCCTGATACAGGCTGGTCTCAAGGAGAAATAACTCTGGGATTAACGCCAAGGCATTTTGCCTTTTCCAAAAGAAGCCTTATTAGCATTTTGTGTTGGTCAGGTTGATTGGTTTCACACCCGAAGTGTGTCCGCTGCCTTCAGTTCCCAGTTTGCGACCAACATGCTTGTACACCTTCTTTTTCCCACTGAATCCTGCTTATAGAAATAGATTAACAGTATTTATTCATTGTCTGGAGGAATCCCTATCCTCTTTCCTGACAGTTCTTGGTGCTTTCCTTAATCCTATATCTTTTGCTGTTAATAAAAGAGAAAAAGGTGATGGCTGGCACCATTTAAACATTGCCTCTGTCCTTGATGCAGCTGTGGGCCTCTCCACGTGCAGCTCCGGCAGAGTCCCGGGCCGCCTGCCGCGCAGAGATAACCGCTGCTGCCTTCGACGGGGAATCGTGCCGAGAGATCCCGTCTTTATTGACACAGGCATTGTAGACTAAGGCTGAGAATAGCCACTCTTAGCGTTAAAATATGAATGCCAAGAACCGCTTTTTTTTCCTTTCCTTCTGCAGAAAGGGTTGGATTCTTTTCAAATTGTTATTTTTCACCCACAGGAACTGCATTACCTCCTTTAAACATAGAAAGGAAATGTTCTATGTGCCAGATCTTATCTTCATTTGCTGTTTTTAACATCCTTGTGTACTAGTGAAAAATGTCTTTTAATTAGGATGAAGATGTTTGGAAAGCAGGGAAAAAAAGGGATGGAGGCAGGTTCATTTGGAGCCACTGCGTGTGATAACTCGGGGGGGGCTCGCTATAACCTTCAAATGCTGTTCTGCAGTAGCGGAGGGATATTCTGTAAGCATAAATGGAGCCTAATTTCTTTTACAGAGCAGCAATCAATAGGTTCCAGAGGTCAAGGAAAAAAAAACTTATGTGCTTTTAAAATTTTTCTTTCTAAATAAATAATGTGTGTGAGATCAGCAGTGACGGATGCAGTGGGGTGGGTAACAGCCTCCCCGTGCTGGGTGAGCTCTCGTTCCCCGGGAGCCAGTGCCGGCTTTATCATCGCATCCCACATCTGGAGCCTCTCTGTTTTACACGGCAAACCACTGCACTCCTGTGGTGCGTGAGGGACTGCCAGTCCCTTCAGCAAAACAGCAGCGACTTGACAGCATACCATGGTCTTGGGAAGTTTTTAAAAGAATTGCCTTGCTTTCTCCTTCCTTTTGTCACAGCAGAGCAGTGCATTTCTCTCTCTGAATACTGTGTTAATTTTTCTATCTGTAATTCAGGATATTTAAATCATAGAATCATAGAATTGTTAAGGTTGGAAAAGACCCTTAGGATCATCAGGTCCAACCGTTAACCTACCACTGCCAAGTCCGCCACTAAACCATGTCCTCAAGCACCACATCTCCCCGTCTTTTAAATACCTCCAGGGATGGGGACTCAGCCCCTGCCCTGGGCAGCCTGTGCCAGGGCCTGACCACTCTTTCAGTGAAGAAGTTTTTCCTAATATCCAACCTAAACCTGCCCTGGCGCAGCTTGAGGCCATTTCCTCTCGTCCTATCGCTTGTTACTGGGGTGAAGAGACCGACCCCCACCTCTCTACAGCCTCCTTTCAGGCAGTTGTAGAGAGCAATAAGGTCTCCCCTCAGCCTCCTCTTCTCCAAACTAAACAACCCCAGCTCCCTCAGCCAGGGGAGGCACAGTTGCTAGTAAAGCCCTCTTACAAGCCAGCGTGATCAGAGATGCATTTCACAGGTGAGACATTTCCCTTAGCTGCGCATCCAAAAACTCGTGCACTTGAGGGCCATCTCGGAGGTTAAGTGCCTTGACCAAGTCCAACCAGTGAGCCAGCATCCATGGCCTGAACGCTGGAGAGGGATCCTGCTGTTCACCCTGGTTGTCCTTGGGCTTTGCTTGTTCCCCCCTGTTCTTCAGAAGCTGGGAGCTCATTTCTGTTGTTTTTTTACCTTTATTAGACTCTCCCAACATAGTTCCCTTTTCAGAGCAATTTTCTCTCGCAGAGTCATTTCCATTTGCTACAGGTAATTGTGCTACCTCAGCGGAGCGCTCTGGAAGGGTTTATCGCCTTTTGTTCAGGCTGGGTGATTTTGGAGCAAATTGGGTGCTTAACATGGCTGGTTGAAAAAGAGGATTAAAATGTGCTGGCAAAAGGATCGTTCTGCATAAAACCAAGAACCAGAGAAGTTCATGAAGTAGAAATGCGTCCTGGCGGGAGGATGGCATCCTGCTGTAGTTGGCAGGATGGATGGGCTTCGGGCTTGACCTGAGGCTTTGCCCAACAGGTTCAGCTGGGAGATATGGGTTTTATGTCCCCACATGTGACACGTCAGAGGAGCTCACTTTCTGGGAGGGTTTGAGTTCCCTGCTCCCCCTACCTGAAGATACCTCTTTGTATCAGACCATTTTAAGGCAATTTATATTTAACATAAAAAATAACTAGGTTTTATCTGTAGAGGGCAAGGAAAAAAAAATTGACTTTTTACCAAGGTTCAGGTCAAGGGACACCCCCAACAGCAAGAAACCCACTTGATTCCTTTCTATAGCTTTGAGTGTTGCTGTCCCTGTGGGTGGATATATGGGTCACTCCTCTCCCTCTCCCGTTCGTGTCTCTGCAGGTATAAGCCTGAAATGCTCCTAAGCCAGACTCGCGTGAGTCAGCAAGACAGTCTGCGCTGGAGCTTCTCCTTCCAAAAATTTCAGCTGCTGCTTGATGAATTAAACATGGCCAAGTGTTTGTCTCATCAGTGTGCTCTCTACTAGACTGCTTTCGAGGCTTTTTTTATGTTCCACCTTCAGAAAACTAGACAGAAACCGGGAAATCCTTGACGTGCAGTTTGTGAACATGGAAGTTACAGGGAAATGCTGATTTCAGAAGAAAGGCAGCTACATGCAGAGGTGTGCTTGGGGGGAGCATATTCTTAAATTCCTGATTACAGGAGGAGATTTTATACATTTTATCCTTAAGAAACTGTGAAAAACTCCTCATCTGAAGAGCTGAGTGGTGCTGCCGCACATCTTAAAGATACGTGTGAATCAGAAGATGGTGAGAAGAGAGGTGTGGAGGATGTTCTGGATGATAATGGATGTCTAAGTGATAATGGGCTTGAAGCATAATTAATGTTAATGGATAGCATTTATATGTAATGCAAAGAACATGTTCTGAAAAGACAGATACAAAAATAGATTTTTTTTTTTAAGACATGAAGTTTTAAGCTCTGAGGACTAGACATCAGAGCTACTATGCAGTTATTTTATGCATTTTATCTACGGGAAAACCTTGTTCTTTAGAAGCTTGTGGGGACTGGGAAATGTGTGGCCTAATTTTTTTCACATCCTGACAAATGAGGGATGCTCCATCTCCCTGGCTGTGTCATTAAGCTGATATGGCTAAAATGTTTAAATTTTTTGTGCATTGAAATCCAGCAACAAAGATGATCAGAGCCAGAATAATAAAAATAAAAATGAAGAGGAGTTCTGTAGAGGGTATGAAATGTCAGGGAGGAGGTAGTAACCGACAGCTGTGAGGAGGGAACCAGTAAAATGAGCTTGTGCAACTGCGAGTACTCATCGGTTGATGCCCTTCTGGCAGTGCCGGTTGTGCCGCTTTCCCTAAGAGCGGTCCCCTGAGGATTCAGTCCATGGAAGGATCAAGGGAGAGGAGCCTTCCCTCTGGCTCAGATGGCAGATGGGGATGCTCTTGGGGCTGCAAATCTCTGATGCGGCACTAGCCGTGATTCATTACAGCAGTCATTAGACTGAAACATAATTTTCCCATGCGCAGTGGTGTTAGAACTCTTCAGAGCGATTGTATTGTAGTACCTTCGCAGTACCGCCGCCCTTGCTGGCCAGGTATCGCCAGATATTTATAGATATGGAATAATTCTTCTCTGGTAACAAGACATGGAGAGAAAGATCTGCGTGTCTGTATCATGAAATACTTCCAGCTAGACTGCACAAATACTTACTACTTCCCTTGATTTGTATTCCTTGAGTATAAGTTTATTAATGCTCACTGCATATTTCCCACCAAATATTTCATGGCTAGCAACTTTCCATGAATATTTACCAGACTATTTCCCTTCTATGGCAAACATTTCATCGCTTTACATTTTGCTGTCTAATGTGTAGGGTTAATGATTTCTTTCAAAAGAAAAATGGGCATAGAGCTTTATGAGAATATTATGAGGAATGGGCTTTTTTTATTGTGTTGAATTCTTCAGAACTTTCATTTCATATAATTTTAGAAAAAACAAGCTCGGGTGCTAATCATTTGTACCCTTGCTCAAGGGACTGTACGCTAGCAAGCCAGGGTTCCTATTTAAGGAAGGACTACACAAATAGGGCTGAAGAGTTTTTGTTTGGTTGGTTTTTTTAATTGAAAAACAGGTACTGAGTGCTGGTCCCTCACGCACACAATGTGCCCAAAAGAGCTTTTATTACCATGCTATTGCATTGCAGACCGCAAGATTGCATTTCTTCCTCCCTTCCTCAGTCAACCCCACTGGGGAAAGGCACTTACTACGAGGAGCAGAGTCTTCCAAACACAGAGGAAGATCAGGCTGGATTGGTGAGCTGCTATTAATACGTATGGAAATTAATGTGTGAGACAAATAATTAAAGGCTAAAGTAGTCCAGGAAAAGCAGGCGATACGAATAACAATAAAGGTCTTTTTTTCTGGTGGCTGAATCCAACTCCTCAGACCTTTTGTCTTTCTATTGATGGTTTCTGACCATTAGCATTTTACAGTCCCCTTCTGCAATGACCCTAAAGACCAAAGCTTGAGATGGGATTAATAATAGTTCAGATTTAGCACCAGCTGCATTAGATGACTTCAGTTTTGCAGAGCAAATGCTGATTAAGTCCTTGGACCTGGCAACATTAATGGCATACCTTCCTTGATGTAAGCAGGAATAGAATTACCTTAAGCATTAGAGTGGGTGATTGATCCCTAAATGTTGGAGCATAGAAAGCTGTTGGGTAGCTGTCAAGAAAAATGCCAAAAGCCACCAGGTTTGCAGCAGTCCTACATCCTGGAATCCCCCAAGGAGCAAAAATCTCTTTCACTACCTCTAAGAGTAGCTTGCTTCAACAGTGCTCCTGAAACAGGGCTGCGATATGAAAGTATGAGCTAACTCTCAGTTCCAGAGGGTGTTTTTAGCCCAAATGTATTCCCTCTTTCTCTCCTTTTTTCTTCTCCCAGTTACAGTCTGTCCTGTCTCCTGGCATGTCTCTTCAGTTCTGTGTTAGGGAGACTCTGGCAACAAACAATCCCAAAATCCGGGGGAAGAGCTTTAAATCAGCGATGCTTTGCAGGGCACACTCCGACATACCCTGAGTGAGTGATGTGGCCGTGTACCAACCCCAGGCAACGAAACGGCCGTGGGATGCGGAGACCTCTGTGCTGCAGAAGCAGGAGAGAGCACACAGCAGCGCAGTGAGTGGGAGGGATGTGACGGGGACCGCATGGCACCGGGAGCCGGGTGGCCCCCGCATGTTAGCAAGGCTCTGCTCTACCCTTTCTCCTCCGCATACGAGATGTTACTGAAGGGGAAACTTGTGTCCTAGTTTCTGCCTCTTGGCTTCTTTTCAGTGCATGTTTTCTTGCAGGAAAGGTGCAGACCTTTCTGTTTTACCTCTCTGAAAACTCAGTGATGCTCCTGGCAGGGGATGTTATTTGCTCATACAGTGACCTTTTTCTTTTCTTCTGCTTCTATACTATATTGCTCTGGTGCATTAGCACTAAAATTTCTTCCCTTCCTTCCCACCTCCCTGCAAGAAACTCTCCTCTCTGTTTATCACCACTATTTTTGCTAACCCTGGATGCTATCTTTCTCTCCTACCTTTATAGCAGTGCTCAAAGCTCAGGGGACCTTTATGCTATTGCTAAGTGTGAAAAACATCACACTTAGAGGAGCAGGGAGAAAGAACACACATTTATGACTGTGCCAATTAAAAAAGCACCACGAGCAGGGACTGCTAGCCCCAAACTCCCGGTAACAGTCACAGTCACCCACTGCATCACCTCATTTGCACATGGGTCATAAAACATCCATAAGAAAATGGACTCCCTAATGCATCGCATTGCGGCGTTGAGACCTGCACAAGGTCCCTAGCGGATGCTGCCCCTTTGCAGTGGGGCGCATTTAAGCTAAAATACCAAGTTGCTCATAATTTCTGGATCTGTTTCTTAGCATTGCTGGCACCCACTAATCCTAACTGCTCATGGTACTCACCTCCTTCTATTGCATTTTTTGTTACACTGTCTCAAAGACATTTAAAAGGAGGGACACTATCTTTAAGCCCCTTCCGCTGACACAGAGACGGAGCTAAGAGAAGAATGAGAATTAGGAAAGAAATGAGCCTTACAAGTCTCGTGCCCTGCCCATTAGGAAACACTTCCATCTGTTTTACGGGGAATCGGCCATAGATATTCAACCAGATAAGCTGTTCTGATTTCTTTTGTCAGTGCTGGCATATTTACAGTACTTTGCTGGCACATTGCTTGGGAATTACAGGCAGATCCTCTCCAACATAGTGGGAACAGGCACATCACATGCTACATACTCCTGTCTAGAGGCTGTTGGCAAACGACAACTTGTAGTCAATCAAGGCAGGATTTTATAACCACTTCTACCCCCACCCCCTTCTCACATCCCGTATTTTCATCCTTGCTCTTCAAAGCAGGATGATTCACATGTTATAGTAACCTACATTTGGCTTGGCACCACTTATGGGCTATATATAGATGACAGAGTCACCCTGTTCTTCCTCGTTGATTCATTTTGGGTTTTTTTTTTCAGACATGGAGCAGTGCTGGGTGCCCCGTGGGCTCAGAGAAGAGCTGGGAGGTTAGAAGAGATGTCCAGCATCACATTTTTCTTCTGGGTCGGGTCCAGGGCTAAGGTGGCTGCTAAGATCAGGTAGGTGCCTTTTGTGGCTATTAAAGAGGTCTGCATTTGAGAAAACCCCAAGTGCTCTCCTTCCAGCAGTCGTGTCTCTCTGAGTTATTTCAAATTGAGAGCCTAAAAATAAAAACAAATGAAATCACAGTCATTCTGCGGTAGATAGTGGGCAGCCTGTTCCCATCGGTGAATGTTGGTGGCTTGCGCCTTTCTGTGTGGGCGTAATGGCTCTGCTGTTATCTTTTGCACCTCTAGAACCAGACTATCCACAGAACTGTGTCTTTTTTCTTTCTTTCTTTTTTTTTTTTTTTAAAGCAAACTGGCTCAGTTCTTTCTTTCATCTGAAACTGCAGGAGCCTCCTTTGTTTCAGTGACTGCCCATTGGGAAATACTGCCCCGTGTGCCCTGAGCCTTCATGCCCTGATAGAAAATGACCCACTGACAGCCCCACGGAGGAGAAGAGCCCAGCTGATCTCCCCCTTTCCCCCCCACAGAAACAGCCTCGCCGCTCGGCGGTCACCGTCCGGGGAGATGGCAGCTGTGCTGCTAAAACAGCTTTATTGATGCCTGGTGCGATTAGCCAAGGGCCTGCCTGGCTCCTGGACATCGCTTATCAACGGCCTCTCCCATACATCCTAATAAAGGCTCCGTGGCCGCGGGGACCGAGACGAGGAGCGCAGGTGTTCCCCGGCCCCTCCGCCTGCTCAGCAATCGATACGGCATTGCAGGGAGGGTCTTGATGAGAAATCTATTGGTAAAAACGATGTTTCACTAATGGCAAGCACGGTACCCGCCAAGATCTTCAAGGGGAATTCAACCTCTGGCTTTTAGCTGGGTAATATTCATTTCAGATACGGGGAAAGGACAGGATGAGATATGTGTGTATGAACAGTATCTATTGGATTTTTCTTATTTCTGGCAAGATCTTTAAAGTAGTCAGACACAATGGCAGGTGTAAAATGACATTACTGTAGATGAGGGTCAGACCAGTGGACTTTGAGCCACTAAGTGCTTGTGTTTTGCCTGAAGGCAGCTCTGTTTTAGCTCTGTTACACCAGTCATGAAATTGGAAATCGGGGATGTTGCATCCCATCCTGCAGACCCTCAGTCTCGGTGCCAGGCCCCGCTCACCCTGCGGGCTTTGGTGGCCCTGCTCACCAGGGGATGCAGCTGAGGTATCAGACCTTGTGTCTGGGAAGGCATCTTCCCACCAACCCCGTGATGTGCTGCTCATGTTTTGGATGTGAAGGGTCAAAGGCGATGCAGGAAAGGATGTAAAGTTTGCTCACAGCTTGCTCACCTTCTGCTTTCTCTGCAGGCACCTCTTGAAAGATGGATGGCAAGTCTCTAGGACACCAAGCACTGGTTAAGGAGACTGAGGTTTCATTCTCTGTTCTGCTCAACATCTTATTTGGGATAAACCTAAATTCTCTGCCTGTAAAATGCGGGTAACAGTAATTCTCTCCTTAGAGAGTTATCAGGAGGAGAAATGCATTAGACGGTGTTGGACCCCAGATGCCCTGGAAGGCGCTGAATCCTACTCGCTTTTATAATGAGTTCCCTACATAGCCCATCACAGGTTTACAGTATATCTCATTCCTGTAGATTATCACCACGTGAAATATTACAGCATGTGTCAGGCCAAAACTTGCTTTCCTGGCGCAGTGTTTTATTGCTTTCTTGAGCAGACTCTACCCCCCTCCCATTAATCAGAAATGTCTTAGTCATCCGCAGCGTGCTGACCACAACGAAAAACCCGGCTGCGGGAAGGCTCCAGCACTGGCACAGGCTCAAATAAACTTTGTCTGCCTGTAAGTGCACAGGGGCACAAATCAATGACCGGTAAGTTCGGGGAGAGGATGAAACAGGCACAAGATTGAAGTCAAGGCAACAGAGTGTTTCTGTCTCCCTTTTGCAGCCCGGCTTGTATTGTACCACCTGCATCTCCTTTTCCACCGGGTGCTGAGCACCATGTGGAGTTTTCCTTTCTTCAGACCTTACAGATTTTTTCATCTTGCCCTGGCTGTACTGCTGGGCCTCGTCTTTTACTAAATAATTGATATCGAGAGGGTCTGAGAAAGCCGCTCTTCCCACCTCTGACTCTTGGGTCCCCCCTGCCCAGGGCTTCCAAGGCACTGCCTTGATGCGATACGGCTCTCTGGCCCTTTGGGAGGTGAGTAAGACTACTCACATTATAACAGCAGCTGTGCAGAAGTGAGAGGTCAGTGCTTTTAGCCGTTGCTAACACCCTCCGGGCACTTCAACAGCCAAGGGGTGGGGAAAACCCAATTCTACAAACTTTTTGATTGACTGCATGGTTTTGTGTGCAAATCTCAATGCTATTCACTGACAATATTGATCTTGATGTCTGGAGCAGATGGGCACAGCAGGTAAGGTTTTAAGATGAATGCAGGAGACAGACCAGTGCCCTGATACCAGGGAATGACTGCCACCTCAGAAACCCCCTATGGATTTAGGGTCAGATTCCCTGAAAGCATGAATTTGCCCGGTTCCTCTGAAGACAGATCTGCTGGAAGTAGCAGATGCTTAGCTGGTGCAAATCAGCTTTGATTTGCAAATCTATTACAGTTCCAAGGACTTCCCAGTCTTATGTCAGGGGAAGATCAAGCCCACATGGACCAATTTCTGTGAGCTGCCAGTCTCAGTGAGTCTTAAGTTTTGGATCAGGCTCTGCACCCATAAACTCCCTAAGGAGAGCAGCAGCCAAGCTGCTACCAAGGACCTGCAGCTCAGACATCACTGCCAGCCTGGTGGCAGGTCCCCAAAAGAGCTGCTGGCTGCAGCCAGCATCATTCATCATCCATCAGACCTCACCCAGGAACAAACATCGCTCGGCTCCCTGCCGCCTTCCTGGCGTGGGCTGTCACGAAAGCAAAAGCCTCCTACACAGGAAAAAATTTCTGTTATTAAAGGTCTCGCCTGCTCTTTAGGCTTGCTGCCCTTTCCGAGCATTGCTGCTGAGTTGATGTATTATTCTCATTCCCCCTCCTGCCCTGACATGTCGTTGGCAGGTAGTTTTCTTTATTGTGCATCGCTCAGTGAGAAAGTGGGGCTTGGATGTGCATCAGCTCTCATTAATCAAAATAGTTCAGTCTCCTCTGTGCTGCAGCCTGGTAGGTGATTGCCATTTGCTTTTTTTTGTACGCTATCCAGAGACGGAGCCTGACGGGAGCCCTGGGCTCCGCAGGGACCCCCTGGGCTCGGGGCAGAGCCCGGTGAGGCAACGTCTGCTCGGGACTGCGTCAGCGTGCCCTGCGCTGGGAGACGCGCCGTCACGCCACCAAGGACACTGCAGAAAGAGCAGAGGCATCTGCCAGGGAGCACAGGAGCTCGGCAGAAAAGGGGTGTTTCCTTTTTAATGTGCTGTTACTTGGTCGTGGAGCAGATTTTTCCTTTTAAAGGGACAAACCCATGCAAATAAATAAATAAATGCACCTTTCCTTTTCTGTAAGATTAAATGCTTTTGTGTAATTGTGCATTAACCTTTGGTCCTGCATTAGGCTGCTGTTGCTTTGCACCCTTGATGCTTTTAAGCCAGGATTGCAATTAGCCAAAGTGGCTCTTGACAGCCTTCCAGGCAACCCCGTACTGGGGGCCACATTCCCGAGGGGAGATGGATCACCGCTCTCATGGCTCACCGGAGGCGCCTGGCCCGGCGGAGGCTGGAAAAGGAGGCACCTTCTCTGCAGGCTGGGGCTAAATGGAGGCTTTTGAGTGTAGGGGGGGTTCAAGGTGGCTTTCAGGCTGAAAAGCTTCCTGCTCAGATGCATTTCTTTGCTCAACTCCCACTCCCACAAATTAGATTATGAGAGTGCAGGGACCCTCCCCTGGGTCTTGATGTACAGCAAGGATATTTATAGAAAAAGCTTTTTAATAGCCTGAGTTGAAAAATCTGGTTTAAAACAAGCCCATCCCCAGATAATTAAATAACCCAGCTATGCCTAAGAATATTGATCAGGCGCTCGAGCCTCCTCCCACCCTCACTTCAGCGGGAGGTAGAAACCACGCACCCAAGTCGCCGGAATTTGGGAATTGCCACCGACTCCCACGGCAGGACAGCGAGGCCCAGGGACTGCCCTGGGGAATGGGCAGCGGGTCCCCACTTTGCTCGGTGGAAGCGTTGGCTGGCCGGGTGCCGAGCCGCGACGTGAACCGTAGCTGGTGGGGATGGCGTGACCTGCGAACACAGCTACCCGCTCCCGTCTCTCATGGCCCTAAGGAAATTTTCACGGGGGAGATTTTCCTGCCACTCCAAAGCACTGCAGTGGATGCAGCACTGCGCCCAGAGGCATTTATTGTGGCTGGTTTCATCCAGTGACTTTTAAAATAGTCTAGTTTGGCTTAAACCTCACATTGCCTGCTTAAAACATGTTTTTAAACAAATCACATGGATTTTTATGGGATGTTTTCTTCTCAGACATCATCTCCATATTCGCTAGTTATCTGGAGAGCTGCTGACTCCCAGAAACCTCAGCTTCTCTGAAAGCCCACGTAGATAAAAAAATAAGTGAATAAGAGTAAAACATTCAAGGTGAAACATTCCAAATTTTCTGTGCAAAATGTGTTTGCTTTTTTATTATTATAAAACCTGTTTGAAATAAAGCATTAAAGTTGCTCCTAAATGACTTTTCTGTTTTAAAATTTTGCTTCATGGATTCATGCTTAGTAAGAATGTTAAAAAAAAAAAAAGTCAAGGTAAAAGATTGTTTGCAAATAGCAGTTCCAGTTCTCATACAACTATTTGCCAAGTTAAATTAACTGTCAGCTTTACACATTAGACTCCATATCCTTTGGTAATCTAAATTTTTATTTGGTACTAAATGTTAATCACCAGAATTGATGTTCACGTTTTAATATTCTTTTTCATTATATAGGCTCATGTATGTGCAGTTGCACAGAGGAATCCTACATTTCTATCGGTGTACGACGTGGCGTAAACACTATAATACACTTTATATTATTTAGGTCACATATTTGCAAGGGATAACACATAAATGCAAACCTCTTTTGTCAAGAAACCCTGTGCTTGGTCCAGGTACTTCTGACATCAATAAGAGATTTTTCATAAATATTAATGCAAGTTGGATTCAGTCTTCAGCATGGGGAGCATATAAAGCACGAAAAAATAAATGTGTTTGCAAAATGTACAACCTAATTTTGGCTCTGGTTGTTGAAAATACAGGGATTACTGTCAGGAACAGAAAGTGAGTATAAGTGCAGCGAGTTCATACCTATCATGAAAAAATGTAACCTGTACTTTGGAGTCTGCACCTATTTTTTCCGTATCACACATTAAAAAAGAGAAAATGTATGAAACCTGTTCATGTGCAGCTTTGCATTTTAAGCTTCCAACAGAAAGGAGCCTCTTACCGGTCTGTTTTCTACAGGCAATGGTTTCCAACTGGTATAGAAATAAAGAGATTAGAAAGTGTTTGTGTCAGGCTTTGTGTTCCTTGATTTTCTTTTGTGTGCAAAAATATCTCTGATTTTCTAAGAAAGAAGGCTGGGTCAGAGGCACCTTGAACTCTGTAGAAAAGAATTGCTTAGTCCATGCGTACCTCGCTTGGAAAATCTAATGGGAAAGGCTGACGTTCAATCAAAGTAACCGTTTACCTTGGTCACAACCACAGTTAAGATCCTGAAGGTCAAACTGCAGCTTGCTACACTGCTTTTTATTTTTTGTAAAGCCAGAAAACAAGCAGATTGCGGTGGAGCCACGCTTCCCTGCAACTGGGGGAGCAGATGACACTGAGCGGGATGTTTCTGAAGGCAACACAGGTTTCCCACTCGTCCTCTGTTGCTACATCAGTCGACAGCGGGGTTTTCTGTGCTGTTTTCTGTGCTCTTCTGATCACAAAGCTTCACAAGCCATCTGCATTTAGCACCTCTGGAATATGAGCTCTTTTGAAGCAAAGGGACAAAAACCACTGTGCTGAAAATCTGGAGCGTAAGAAATGTCAGCGCGTGGCAGAACGGGGAAAGTTCCTACATGGAGTAAATGGCATCTCAGGGCTTTTTTTTTCCAAATGTCTCAAATCCCAAACTGGTGTTGTACAAATTTGGGAGCATCTGTGGGTCCCCACTAGACTCATGGCTGATAGAGAACCGCTCAGTCGCAGAATAACTAAAATGCGGGGCAAAGAGTGGACGTCATCAAGGCGATCTGACCTCAAAGATGGCATTTTCAACAAAACCAAAATTCCATGCAGATCCCCTCACTCTTGAACAAAGTGAAAGCGGGTGCTGAAGCCCTCTCCCAGCACCTTCCCAGGAATGCCTGTGGTTGTACGCGTTTTGCTGGTCACGCAAGAGCGAAAGGAAATCACTTCTTCAACACAGGGAGCTGCAGTAATTCAGCGCCCGTCCCGAAGTAATGAAAAGTCCTAACAGTGCTTGGCACCTGCTGCTGGTGCTTGGACATCGCCTGCTTATTCTCTGACCTTGGGGAAGGCAGATCCCCTTCTCGTGCATCGGCTGTTCTGTTTGCAAGCACTCCATCATATTTGTAGAACATTTTGGGACCAGGAGCTGAGAAAGCTGCCGTCAGCAGTGTTAAATTGCTGGAAGCCGTAGCCAGGCTGCGGGAGGCTGTGATTTTCAAACCAGGCTCCTCACCCAGTCTCCTACTGAATTTCTATTTCTTAATTTATTAATTCAAATTCTTTGCTATTCAAAATCAGCTTTGTTAACAACATCACTTTCAGATGGAATTAGAGTTTTAATTGACAGCCAGCCACTTAGTGGTTTCTACTATTTGGTAAAAACCTCCCAATTAGCCCTTTGTCCCTTGATGTTTCAGTGATTATAACAGGGAGAGAAATGTTAGCTTTCCTGATGACTGACCATCACACTAGTGATTAATGGAGCATCAGCCTTGCTTTTCAACAGAGGCTTGATGGGAAGAGGAAAGTATTTATTGTCTTCATGAAATGAAGTTGAAGGTAAAAATGCTACAGCTTTCAAGCTGCAAGGATGTTTCAGCAATTTATTTCTCAGCTCTTGTCTGATGTGTTGAATTCAGGAGACAAATAAAAAGCAGTTGGAAGTATTTTGGTACACACAGGACATCTTGAAAATTGAGTTGTAAGTAGAAGCATCAAGGGTTAGACACCAAAGCCTCGCTCCTGTTCAGCAGACAAGAATTCAAGCTGTTTTTTCTTGCTAAAGCATCTGCAGAATAATCTCTGTGCCATGCTACAGTGATCCGTATGCTCACCCACGCTGCCACTTAATTTCCATGGGGCCCTTTCTCTAAGTCTGCTGGCGTCTCAGATCATGTTCAGGGGCTGCAGCTGCCCATGGTGGGACTTCTCCTCACGACAATTTGGGGGATTATACCATAAAAGAGAAGGAAATTGCTTCTCTTTTAGCACAAGGCACTGAAGGGTAAGAAAACCCATATGGACTAGCACTGGCCCAGAGTAAGAAGTCACCATTAGGAGCTTGTTCATGGGTCTGTGTTCACAGGTGATGAGTTTGGCCAGAGGTTGGTCTGTGTTTGCAGAGCACCAACAACAATGTGAGCCCAGGAGCAATGGGGGCCGCCGAATAGGGGTGATCAGGAGCCCGGCCGCAGTTTAAAGACCACATATTACAAACCCTCACTCAAGCTCCCTGTTGAGGGATGCTGGTCTGGAGGTATTAATTTCATCCTCCATGAGCAAACCTATTGAGGAGAAAGGGTTCATTTTTACAGTCGCTTTCCCAGCTGTAACTGCACCCTGACCTCTATGAAAATTTAGCTCTAAGGGTTAGATTTATGGCATTTTTTGAAGCTTGTAAAATCATTTGCTTCTATTAATACCATTCATCGCCCCACTGCCATTTTTATGACGGACAAATCTGCAAGTCACAGATGGAGAAAGACCAGAAATTAGAATAATCTGAAGAACCTGATTTCAACCCGCACAAATTCAACTGGAAAGCTGGAATGAGAGCCCAGGGACTTTCTAAGAAATGCATTTATCCCTGACTGTTTGGGCCACAGCAAAATCGTCACTGATAAGTGGTGTGAGGCTCATAATCTTTTTCTGGAGATGAAAAGAAGAAAAGAACAGGACGTGAAAAGCAGAAGAGATGCAGATGCACTTTCTTGGCTGTTCAAGACAAAAAGCCCAGATCTAGTCCTTGGTGGGCTTTTAATGTACTATTGGGTCAGTATAAGGCCAGATCAGCCACCCCTGAACAGTAATGTGAAGTTTGCCAGAAAGCCATAAGTGCTCCTTGCACTTAATTTATTATTCCAGGTGACTTTCAGCTGAATTTCAGTGTCTTTAAAGACTCAGATTCTTCCTAATTCTGTGGAGAAGCCTTGGGTATCTATCCCATGATGAATTAACCATATTAATCATCTGGAAAACGCAACTTTGAAAACATTTCGTTTCAGGACTGTGGAAATGCAAATCAAGCTAAAGACACGGTCACTCCTATTCTGTCCACACCGCTTTTTATCCAGCAAGCCAAAATCCTTTATTTTAATATTAAACTGATCTTTCCTGTCTGCCAAGATTCAGCTTTCAGTTCTGAGTGGATTTGTTTATTGTACCCAAGTTTTAAGTCCATGAGGAAGCAGTATAATAAAGGAAAATGTGACATACACCACTGGAATGAAAAGAGATTTACAAAGCCTGCATTGCTTTGTGTGTACTGCATTTATTTTGTTTTCTAAACTAATCAAAAGGGAATAAAACAGAAAGTCAGCTGCAGTCTCCTCTGTTTATTTATTTGTATGGATGCCACTTCCTGAAGGTAGCTTTTTCTATCTCCTCTCTTGTTTGGTCTGGCTTAAAATACAATGTGTTTTGACTGAGCCATGAAAGCTTAAAAAAAAGTGATTAGAGATGGAGAAGAGAACAAAGCTCACTTCTGAGGAGGTTCAGATCATAAATGAACTTCTGACCTTGATAAAAAAACCTGTTCCAGGATCAAAATTTAAATTTTGACTCTAAGACACATAAAGGGCATTTCTCTTTTAAAGCAATTTAAAAGCATTCATACAAAGTGCTTGATACTCTTTGTGGTTTACTTTTCATAATCCTTTCGGTATAAAAACTGCAATCCCAACTTCAAATGCATTACACCAATTTTTAGCATCCGGGTGTTTAGCCCCAACCCAGTGCCAGGACAGATACCTCTGACCCATCCTACATTACCACCTGCATTTATTCTTGCCCAGCCCTACCTCCCCAGTGCCCTCCCTGCCGGCAAATCTCACTCAGCCACACCTCGCTCTCGGGGGATTTAATCCCCCTGCATAGATGGGAGCTTATTTGTTCCTGTGGCCTCAGGAGCTCTGGGTTTTTGGGGGGACGCTGCACAATCAGTAAGTGTGGTCAAGGTTTTCTAAGGTGATTCTCTGTGTTTGTTGCCTGAGAGGAGCTACAATGCCTTAAAGCACACTGGATTTTTAGGCAGTGCTGTGCAATTTAGGAGGCAGCTAATTGTGAAGCATCCCTGAGGGTTTTGCTGGCAAGGAAGGAGCTGCCTTTGTGCCTTGGGGTGTTTGGGTGAGCGAGTGTCTCTGGGTAATTGGTGGGTAATTTTTATAGTGGAAATTTTGAAGTCTAGTTTGAAGTGTTTAGCCTGATCTCTAGCTTGGTGACATTCAGAGCCTTGTGGGTTGTCATCAAGGGAAAAGCTTGGAACCAAGCAGCAGCCACCACTTCAGCAGTGCCCAGGTAGTGGCTAACGGTCCTCTCTGATTTTTGTAGCAGAACAGAGGATAATGGAGCTATGGGCTTATTGTCTTGAGGAATATCTCACCCTGTTAAATGCTGGGGGTATGGGCTCCTTAAGGGCCAAAAAATTGATCAATACCACTTCTGATTTCACAGCAGGACCCAGAGACTTCTGTCTTTATTTTGCTTTCGTGGCCCAAGACTTCCTCTGCTTCTAACCCTGTTAGCCCTAGTAAATGTGCTGACAGTGCCAGCTTAGTTACAAGGGGTATTGGGATGCTGTTGTTAACAGGCACATTAATACTAATTTCAGCTGTAATAATCAACTCACAAGCCTGTGTTTAAGGCAGCTGTGAGCAGCAGCCTATCCACAAGTGCTGAGCAATTTTGAGATATGTGAGGGATTTCCAAGTGTTAATTAAGCTTTCTTTCACAGGTCACCGGGGAAATGCTTGATGTCTGTTTTAACTTGGCTTTTTCTCTCTTTACCAAGACAGAAATCAAACGCGAAGAAATTAAAAGATGGTGGAAGAAAGATATAATAATCAATCAAATACTTTCCCAGGCAGGAGCGACTGACTGAGGGAAAGTGAGAAAACAGAAGCAACTTCGTTCCTAGATTAAAGGTGAAGTAAGAAGACCTTGTTAGCATATTTTAATGAGCTTCTGCCCTTTTGGCTGAGAGATGGTGACTTCCATGTGTGCATGGTGCAGCTTGTTGAGAAGGAGGTTGGCTTTAAGTCATTTGTACTGTTGTGGGCTATCAGCCTGCAAATGGAGACTTGCCGTGCCCCAGTCGTGGGAGCTGTAAGCCTCTGAAAACGTGTTAATGTAATTACAGCAGTGTCTGATCAGGCTTCAGTAAATGAGGGGTGACAAAGCAAGATATGAGTAAGTATAAAGTCACTGGATGTGAGACTGAATCCAAACTTTCCTAGAGCTTTGGCTTGCTATTGCCCTGACAGAGCAGCTGTGAAGTTTAAGACTGCCAATACTTTTGTGAAGATGCCTTGTGTTCTCAGCCCCTGGTGCTCACCTCAGGTGAGGCATCCTGAAGGTTGAATAGAATTGCTTCGATATATCTGGTAATTCTTTCTTTTCACCTGCTCTGAATCTTCTCACAGTAACTTACTGCAGAAGTGATTGGCATGGCTTCCTGCTCAATATCCGGGAGAGATATTAAAAAGTAGCCATGGGAGATAAAGGGTGGTTATTCACAGTGTGATCTAAAATGGGTCCTGCCTGAGACTAGCAGTCATCTGAAAATAAATGATCCCTAAACAGATGCTTGACACACACAAGCAACCTGTCTATCTGGAGATTTATTCCATTTCTTTGGTTTAAGATAACCTTCAGGAGTCTGTTTCATAAATCTGTTTCAAGTTCTTTTGGCGGGGGGGGGAGATGGGTTTTTTCTGGAAGCCAAGAGCTCAAGGATTGCCTTGCTGCAATGCCAATTCTCTTTTGCGCTTCAGCTTGGCAGGGTGGTCTGAGATGGTACCAGATCAGCAGGTATCAGTTGAGGATCTGGTGGTAAATTGTATTTTGTTGATAGGATGTAAATTATTCTCCCACTGTTTATGCACACTACTGTTCTAGGGGAGCTTGCTTAAAAGCAACCTGCTTCATTTTGTGCTAGCAGGATAACTTGCATCGATTTTAGTCTTTAAACATGCTTAACACTCCAGTTCAAAGTAAAAAGTCACAACTGTGATCACAACTGATGGATATGGCTCTTTAGCAAGGCAAGCTAGGGGGATTTCACAAGCCGGCCCTTCCTTTGTCACCATCTCAGCAAGGATATCATACAGGAGTGTCTGGAAGTGTTGGCCCTCCAGAACAGACAGCTTTACTGCTAGCAGTGCAAATTAGGGCTTTCTGTTGTCTAAGCAGTTGATCAAAAGCTTCTTGTCAGGAAAGATTAGTAGCTATGGAAAATGCAAAAAATCTCAGGCTTGAGGCATGCTGATAAACGATGGTTTCTTTATTTCTGGATCATCCATCAGTTTGTTTTCCTGATCATACTGACACAAAGGATGGATGAGGTGTTTCTCAGTTTGCATATGGTGAGTCAAGCAAAATGTTCGTGTGTAGATACTGGTCTTGGCTCTCAAATGAGGCCCCAGTCTAAGAAAAACATAGTAAATTAACACTAGCAACTTCTCTGTGTTTGAGTACCTACTCATGGATCTGCAAAGGAACTCAGCTGAAGTCAGGTGTAGATGTTTTGTATGTTTGAACACTGATCTGCCCTAGCTTGGGCACTGGTTGCCCAGAGGAGAGCCATGAAGATGGTGAAGGGTTTAGAGGGGAAGCCATATGAGGAGTAGCTGAAGTCACTTGGTCTGCTCAGCCTGGAGAAGAGGAGACTGAGGGGAGACCTCATCGCGGTCTACAGCTTCCTCGCAAGGGGAAGAGGAGGGGCAGGTGCTGATCTCTGCTCCCTGGAGATGAATGATAGAACCTGAGGGAATGGCAGGAAGATATGCCAGGGGAGGTTTGGGTTGGATATCAGGAAAAGGTTCTTCACCCAGAGGGTGGTGGAGCATTGGAACAGGCTCCCCAGGGAGGTAGTCACGGTGCCAAGCCTGACAATATTCAAGAAGCATTTGGACAACACCCTCAGACATATGGTGTGATTTTTGGGGTTGTCTTATGCAGGGACAGGAGTTGGACTCAATGATCCTTGTGGGTCCCTTCCAACTCAGGACATTCTATGATTCTATGGTCGTAGAATTAGGTACTTGAACAGAATGAGGCACATACTGTTCAAAATGCAAGCATCAATAGCAGTTTTCTCACTTGAAGGACCAAACCTCTTTCATTAGCCAATAAAAAATATATTATACATAAAATAGGCTGCTGTGGTATTGCTCAAAACAGTGAATGGAACTGCAGTCTTGATTTTGTTTTTCCTCATGAATGTGCATGTCATATTTGGCACCTGCAGTAACAGTTGAACACTCAGATAAATATATCAATTCATAAAGCAGACTATTTTTAGTTTGTGGCTTGCTTCAGCTGACTTACAGTTGATGTCTTCATTTGACATGGCCTTCAGGAAGGATTTCTTTAATTCATTTATAAATCTCAAAGTGTAAAATTGATCTTTTCTGGCTGTTTCTGCTACTTCTGAGCAAACAAATGCCTTTTCCCCCAGGAAAGGGCTTTATATACTTAGGTTAATGATATGTGGAGTAACAGAAACTCTTCAGTCAGCACTCTAAGGGATAAGCCTTGAGATAGTACTGTTTCCTAGCTTATTGGGTAAGGAATGAATTAATTTTATTGAGGCAACCAAGAAGCATTCTGTTGTGATGTTTATCTCAAGTAGTGCCGTGTATCTGGATGCTGTTAAGTGATCTAGTTATCTTTTTCTCTCTCCTACCTGCAAACTGAGGTCAAATGCAGTATTATGGGAGCCAACCCAGGCTAATTCACTATTGGACCATTTTTCAAAGGTTATTTGTGAAACTGCAGCTTTTCTCCTTGTCAAAATAGGAAGCACTACACTGTTTTGAGCATTCTGGAGTCCCAGAGCATGTAATTTCTTCAGAAATAACTTCAGGAGATGCACAGTCCTTGATCTCTGCAAGAGACTCGGCAATGTCTACTCTTCTGGAAAAACCTGCTAACACTGAAGACAGGACAGGTAATCTAATACAGTCCATTATAGTAATTGTATTTGTTTGAGCTGCAGTGTATTTCTAATTACAAAGTGTAGCTAAACCATGTAGCTCTTAATTTACGCTAAGGTAAAAAATGAAATCCACAAAGCCCCAGACTCTCTAGTCCAAACAGTGACTGCTTCATGCTTCCCTACACATTATGGGCACTCAAATCTCTAGTGAAAAGCTTAATCTTGTCCATCAGAAACTTCAAATATGGCCAAGATGCCTTGCACAACTCCAACTGAGGCAGGGTCTCATGTGGGCTTGAGTGTTGACATAGAAATAAGTATTTGATGGAATAAATCCATACTGCCAGAATGCAATATGGATTTGTTTTTTTCTGGCTGGATTTGATCTTCCCTTCTGCAAGAACTGTGAATGGCACATACAAGCAGCAGGAAAACACTAGACAGCAGGATAATTCTTCTAGGAAAGAGAAAGAAGGGCAAGTCAACTCATGTATTTTAATTGCCGTTCTGAAAGATGCTTCAGCATGGCAAGCAGATAACATGTCAATAATGAAACAATGGAAATAAACCCTACATGGCAAATACCCTTGCCCCTTGCTAATTAGCAAATCTGCGTGAAAATGTCAGGGATGAGCTGTTCCAGGCAGTTTATGTTGCTGTCATCCAGAGGTGTCAGCAAGGCAGTGTAGAATTTCACATGTACTGTGCAGATAAAGAAGAATTGAAACAGATGGCTCATCTGGACATTATTACAGCTTCTGGAGATGGCAATAAGAACTAGAGGATTCTAAGCTGCAATATTTGGGTGGGGTTAGACCCTATTTTGATGTCTTCCTTCACTTCTTCCTACCTGCCAGTCTAATCAGAGGCCTTGTGAACTCAGTTGTGATTCAGACCAAACAGGGGAGTGGTTTGTTAAAACTTCTGTATGGGGATCTGGGGATTGGCAGGGTCCGTATCTGTAACAGACTATCTTGTTTGTTCTCTGGCCACTGTAATAGCCTCAGAACAGGACAGTAGTAGCACCGAAAGCCATCAAAGCCTGCTTACAAGCACACAACTCCAAATATTTCCATAAAAGCACATGCAGCAACAATGAGCCTCTGAAAGCCCTCTGTTGGAAAACAAACTGGAACACGACTGGCCTTGGATATTGTATTTTTAATACGTGTGCAGATTGTTCTTGAAGAAATCTTATGATATATGGAATTCAGCATGTACTGAAGTCTTCAGAGAAGCTCTCACTACTGGAAAAATGCTTCTTGAAATCTGGTGACTGTTTGCAGTCTCTGCTATGTGAAGCCAAGCTCTTAAAGCTGATCAGGCACCTGGCAGGTGGAATTCTTTTGTAAAATACATGAATTGCAAGAACTGTAGTTAGTTTACACAGATCCTGATGTCTTAAGTCTTACTCAAAAGCTCTGGAGTCCTTAATAACAATATTATATTTCACATTCCCTATGAAAACACTCAGTGCCGCCACCCAGCTAATGCAAAAACCCAAGGGGAGAAGATTTATTGGAGAAGCTTCCAGTGACAGTGCTTCTGTATCCTATACCTCATCTTCCACGGGGCTTCAGCTACCAAAGAGAAAAGTACACAGCTGACTGCACATCTGCTAAGAGCACAGCAAGGGTCATCTTTCTGCTTTCTCATCTTAAAGAACTGGTTCAACCAGAGCAAAATCCTCACGTCCTGCCTCATTGCGTATTTACTTGCATGCTATAATCAAATGTAACAACCTGGTGTATGAGGTATCTCAAGTGTATAACACATACAGATTCTCGGAGCTGGAATCACTTTTTCAGGGTCTGGCAAGATGGCCTGTGACAAACCAGCTGTGTGTCCAGCAAATGATGCGAGTCACTGGAGTAGTCATTGAATAATGCTGAAGCAGCCACAGAATTGTGCTCACGGTTTAAGATAACCTTGGCTTCCAAGTTAAACTCCTGGAGTGCTTCAGTCTGGAGATCTGATTAAAAGGGACTGGGCTGGTAGTGCTCACGAAAATTACAGCAAAATAAATGAGATAGCAAACCAAGGCAGGAAGTAGTATTGATTTTTCTTTTTTAAATAGCATAATAAGGATTTTCCTTCAGAGACTTTACCTCTACATTTGCAATCAGCTGAGAGTTTGGTGTAACCATTTAAAATTTTTTCTCAGTGGCTTAGGAATTTCCATTTCCAAAAAAACCTGAATATTTTGGGGGCCGAAGTGATATTTAAGGGGCCCAGTAGTTCTCTGATGTGTCTAGATGAGACCTCCTTAGGAATCAGCAGAAATAAGAATGTGTTTGATGTGCTTCTTGGTTAAAAATATAACTCACAAGCCTTTTAGGAACAGTGCTCAGCATTTTCTGGAAATCTAGCTTTGACAGAATGCTAGAATTGGTCATCTACACCCTCTTAGTCCTGTGAATTTGGAGTATTGACAGGTGAGGCAAGTCCTCTAGGACCTAAGGACCATGGTAGTACGGTCCGTACCCCTGTGAAAGAGCTGGTAGATTATTCAAATCACAGGCTGCGTGGGACTTGCTGTTTGGAGCCTGCTCTCTGCTACTGTGCCAGCTGCAGCAAAGCCCTGAAGTCTGAACAGAGACCTGACTGCAAAATTCACTTCTAGCTCATGTAAACTGGGAGCGTTCGGGAGGCAAAAGGAATGGATGTAGCAGAATTGCATTCCCTTGCAGTGAGATAGGAAAGAGATTATCAAAAATGGTTTTTCTTTGTCTTGCATAACTACAATAGAAATGTTCAGGCTGCAGGACCATAAAAAGAAATTCATTTCATGAACTATGCAAGGAATTATGATGAGATTTCTAGCTAATGGCCTTTGACAGATGGAAGGAGTAATAGAAATGCAACTGTATATTCAATCAAAGAAGCAATGAAATGAGTTTTTTTTAAATTATAAACCTTGTCACACAAGCTATCTACTTGTTCTGCAAAGGAAGCAGTTTCTGTCTGAGCAGGAGGGGGACCTGGGGAGGTCAGTGGAGCAAACTTCAGGGAGGAAGGCAATTAGGGGTGAACAACCTCAATTTAGCGTAGTAAAATTATTGCTTTTCTCCAGAAGTGATCAATATCTGTGTAAAGATGCAGTATACTGGTATGTAGTGCTGTCCCAGTTTAACTAAACTTCTGGGTAGTGCTGCATGCATAAAAATCACATGCTTGACCGCTTTAGCTATAGTGGAATAAACCCACGTGCTAGCTTGCTGCTACACAACAAGTAGGGTACGAGCTGTTTGCAGTAGGAGAAAACCAGAGTGGAATTATTGTCTGGAGTGGGAGGCTGAGTGCTGGTGGGCAACAAACAGAAGAGACAAGTCACTTCAAGGCTTTCAAGATCAGATTTTCCTATAACCAGACATTAGCTGCCGCTAGATTGATCTGTGTCTGATGTAGGGGAAATAAAAGCCCTTGGAAGGAACAGTGAGGAGCAGGAAAAAAATTATATATAGTGAGAGAGGCAAATGGTGCCTCTGGGAGTCAGTTCGCAAAAGCAATGCCAAAAATGATAGTTCTAAATACATGAGTTTTTCCTGCCTCAGCAACAAGAGATTAACAACAAAGGCTATTAGATTAACAGGAGAAAAAAATATGCTGCTGAACAAGTAACGTTAGTGAAGGATTCATTTTTGTACTCCTGTGAAGTCACAAGTAATTTTGCAATTGTTTTCCAGCGGATGCCGACTCAGATGCTAATATTCTGCTTCTTGAAGAGTTATCACCAAAGCTATGCATGGGCTGGACCACTATTACTCTGGGTGTCTTTGCAGAGAGCACAGCAATGTGATAAGTGTGTTATGGGTGACTCAGGCCTGATAAATCTTCAGACCCAGGACACAATTTACAGGAAGGAAAAATAAACGTTTTGAACCACAAGATGAGGAAAAAACCCTGGGTGTGTTGCTAAATATAGCTCTGGTTGTGAAAGCAAAATTTGATTTGTAGAAATTTACTCAGGTAGGAAACTGCAAGACTGAATATAGAGTACTTTAACAAGGTAAAAGTCAGCAGCATGCATACAGAACGGCAGAAAAGGAGGATGGAGACAGAAAACAGACCGCTGCAAATTTTAACCAAGCAGGACTAGACCATGCTTTTAGCTCAAGCTTAAAGCCTGAGCTGGCGTGTTTGCTGCAGCAAAATGGCAGCAGCCATGGGAGGCGGTTGAGTTTCACAGATTTTCATCTGTATAAAACATCTATTGCGTCTTCCTTACCCTGGGGTATAACAATTTTTACTGCCTGAGTGTCTGAATTAATACCATGTGTTTCACTGGAGCTGTGCTTGATTCATGCTCGTTGAAGCGGTATGCTTATAAGTCTGACCCAAGGGCCAGATCCAGAGCTTACGGATTCTGGTGCGGTGTCCGTAGTCAGAGATGCCGTATCAGCTGAACCAGCTTAATGGTTCCTGTATATCACTCTGCAAAACCACTGCAGCACTTGCCAATGCTCGTCCTGAACACCCTATTTGCTACAAGTTTTGAGGCTGTTACGGTATACTAATAATGAACTACTACTACTACTAATACTACTACTTTCTATAGGTGCCATGGAGTGCTGTAGAGAAAATTGGTGGCACAGGTAGGAATAAATCTTGCTTTTCTTCTTCTTTTTTTTTTTTTCCCAGCAAACTATGTAACTTTTAAATGTACACAGAAGACCAAATATTTGTCAGAAAAGGAAAAATAGCAACATAAATTGAAAATAACTATAACAAAAACAAGTCTTAAAGAGACTAGTTTAATGCTGTCTAACATGAGTAATTGTGTTGGGCCTGAAATTTTAAAAGAAATAAACCTTGAAACTGTTGCTTTGTGACTGATTTTTTTTTCTTTTAGTGGAGTCCATCCTGAAGATTGAGTTCTGTGAATCTGGAAGATTTAGTGCTAGAAATCCCACCTTTTTTATTTTTTTTTTAACTGAGATTTGGTGTATGGATATCAAATGTATAATTGTGCTAATATGCCAGATATCTGCCAAATAATTTTTACTGGATCTGGAAACATAATTGCTGCTGATAAATGATTGAAAACCACTAGAAGTTTTCAAAGTCCTACTAAGGCAGAAATGCGTATTCTGGCTTTTTATTCTTCCAGTGACTACATGTCCATTGAAGTCAGATAAAACAACCAGCATTACTCAACGCTTGAAAGATTGAGTGATATTTGCGCTGCAGTTGAATCGTTCTTAGGAAGCTACTAGAATTTCAAATCCTTGGCTGTTTTCATGCAAACCAATACTGTCCCAACTTGTGCAGGCTTAATAAATACTGGTGTCCTTTTAACCAGAAAAGAAAGTAAGAAGAATCAGGTGTCCTCATTTTGTAAAGTAGTAAAGCTGATATTCCAGAGACTTTACAAGAACTATATTTTTCACAGGTGTAGTTCCCCAGACAAAGGAGCATACCTGTATGTCCTGTTCAAACAGTCTTAAAGAAAAGGCATAAGTAAAGGTTATTTGTGACCTAGATTTTTCTTCGATACCCCTCCACTTAGCTGCTAGCAGACAGGCAGTAAGCCATCAACCCTGTTAGCGTTATTAATGCCTGCACGAGAAATACAAGAAATGACTGATAACTGACTTCTCTCCTTGCCCTTACAGGCAATTTCCCCAGTGCGCTCTCAGACGTGGTAACTCCTGCATCCTAACATCTATCTTGAACAGTGTCATACTCCGAGGAAAGAAATTGGGCGTTGAGAGACTGATGCTCAGCAGCCACAGATTGGGGAAGCTCTACTGAGGGACACTGATTTATTCTACATGCAGCTGTTGGAAATCCAGCAGTGCTGAAATCAGCATCACAGCAATTTATACCCATTCGGAATCTGTTGGTTTTTTCCTTCTGTTCAGAACTGGGCTCTCTGGAGTTGGTATTGTTATGCAGATTTGTATGAATGGCTTCTTTAAGAAATCCCTATACACTAACCAAAATCACCGCAGTAGGACCACCTTCGTCTCTTCCCCTTAGTAGCTGGTAGTTGCTGTCATCCTCTTTTCTGCATGCTGCTTATCTAATCACATGGGGCTGGACACATACACCGAAGAATCTGCACAATTGACTCTGCCCTAGTGGGATCCTGATCTGATTGGGGTCCCATGGCTATATGAGGAATTCTGAGGATAAAACGTATGGAAATACAGAAGAGAGATCTAGAAAAATATGATGTTACATTTTCTTAGAAGGCCTATACGTTCTTTTGTTTCAACTAACCTGAAAGAATAACAAAAATGTAAACAAATTATATCAAAATCCCATAAGCAGGCCATTTTAAAGCACATATATCAAAAGGATTTTTTTTCCTGTGTAGAATTTGGTGCAAGATTTTTACAATGTTTACATTCTTTATAAAAAGCTAATGTAAGTCTCTAGTGCTTAGCAGTGCCAGAAAACTAGCCTTTCTTATTAGAGCCATAAAACTTCACCCACCTAAACTCAATTGCTTATTGAAGCAGTTGAAATACATCAACCTTAAGGCAAATTATTTCCCAATGTCATACTTTTATTGTAACATTTTGTTACAAAAGACTGGGTGGTATCCATCCCCAGCCATGCCCTAATGCATTTATCTTATTTGGTCCTTCCTTCTTTTGTTCTGGGTAGAATTCAAGGATTTGAAGGGCACTGTTAAATGGAACTTTTTTTTTTTTACATTTTCCTTTGTTTTTCTGTCTCACAGATTATCTGTGTAAGAGTGTCTATAAATATCAGAGCAAGTCAGGCATGAAGCAGCCAGAGACTAAATATAAAGCCTAAGAAAAATATAGAGACAAAAAAGAATACCGTCAAGAGGAGAACACCTTGACTTCATGTGACAGACATCCCACGCATCCACAGCAAGGATCTGTTAACTTCTCCACCGTGGGCCAGGTCTTGGTCTCACTGAGGTGTTGAATGCTTCGGTAAGAGTTAGACCATTCATAAAGAGCCAAATTTGTTTCAAACTTTCTTCACTAGGGCTAGATTTTCAAAAGATATGAGCCCTATCAGACACCAAGATGGGATTAATTTTTCAAAGAACTCTTTGCCAGCACTAATGTTTAAATTAAATATTTTGAGAAGTGCTGGGAGGAGATGAAAATGCTTCTGTCTGATCAGCTTCACCAGGGAGAGATGCTTTAAAGGTATATGTCACTGGTATAGAGCTGTGCATTTCAAAAGCAATACATTTGCCCTCAGAAATTATTCTCAGAAGTAGAGAAGTGTATGAAGATGTGACAGGATCTGGAGAGGGGACCAAACTGTTGTTTGTCGCATAGATTCAAAGCAGGGATGCGCTGCACCAGAGGAAATGAAATTAATATCTAGACTACTGGAGTGAGGTTTGATAAATGCTTTGGAAAGAATAGTAAATCTCATATTTCAGGGTTTATTTCAATCTTTAATTGAAGATCGTGACAGGACTTGCAGTGCCTGAGACCCGAGAGTAGGGGGGTGAGATGGGATGAGCCACCCCAGCCACAGGATCCAAAAATCCAGTGCAGCTGATGATGTAATTGCTTTTGTAATTGTTTTTAAGACCATTAGATAAAACTCTTACTAGAAATAAATATCTTAAAGTGTCCTTCATTTGTATGCCCAGTGTTGATTCTAAAAATATGAGGAAATAAAGAGATAAATTATCTAATTCCTATGATCCTGAAATGTCTAAGGTTTGTTTTTTTTTTTTTTAATAACAGCAGTAAAACAGATTGATTTGTATTCTACCACCTACTAAATTCGATGGGTTTGTTTTTATCTGGGATAAATTAGCAAATGCCTCATATAAACAAGGTATTGAAGCTGGCAGCTTGCAAAAGAATCCATGATACAAGAAGATTAATGTGCTTTTAAATTTGTTCTGAAAATGACATGGACGTTAAACTGATCAGCTCAGCCGCAATGTTCTTGTCCAAAGGGTTTTGCAATCCAATAATCACATGAAAGATTCTCCTAGAGATCTTAACCAGTGCCAGACAGCAAATGGTGAACAAAGAGGAAGGCAAGGTGTGAGATGAAGGGTCAGTGCATGCTCACCGCTGAGGACTGCGTACCAGCAGCAGGATGAGGGGAGAAAATAAGATGAAAAAACTTGTAGATGAATCATAGAATCATAGAATCGTTAAGGTTGGAAAAGACCCTTAAGATCATCAGGTCCAACCGTTAACCTACCACTGCCAAGTCCGCCACTCAACCATGTCCTCAAGCACAGCATCTCCCCGTCTTTTAAATACCTCCAGGGATTGGGACTCAACCCCTTCCCTGGGCAGCCTGTTCCAATGCCTGACTACTCTTTCAGTAAAGAAGTTTTTCCTAATATCCAACCTAAACTTACCCTGGTGCAGCTTGAGGCCATTTCCTCTCGTTCTATCGCTTGTTACTGGGGAGAAGAGACCGACCCCCACCTCGCTACAGCCTCCTTTCAGGCAGTTGTAGAGAGCAATAAGGTCTCCCCTCAGCCTCCTCTTCTCCAGACTAAACAACCCCAGCTCCCTCAGCCGCTCCTCATAAGACTTGTGCTCTAGACCCTTCACCAACCTCGTTGCCCTTCTTTGGACACGCTCCAGCACCTCGATGTCCTTCTTGAAGTGAGGGGCCCAAAACTGGACACAGGATTCAAGGTGCGGCCTCACCAGTGCCGGGTACAGGGGCACTATCACCTCCCTGGTCCTGCTGGCCACACTATTCCTGATACAAGCCAGGATGCCATTGGCCCTCTTGGCCACCTGGGCACACTGCTGGCTCATGTTTAGGCGGCTGTCAGCCAACACCCCCAGGTCCTTTTCAGCCAGGCAGCTCTCCAGCCACTCCTCCCCAAGCCTGTAGCGTTGCCTGGGGTTGTTGTGACCCAAGTGCAGGACCCGGCACTTGGCCTTGTTGAACCTCATACAGTTGGCCCCGGCCCAACAATCCAGCCTGTCCAGGTCCCTCTGCAGGGCCTTCCTACCCTCCAGCAGATCGACACTCCCACCCAACTTGGTGTCATCTGCAAACTTACTGAGGGTGCACTCAATCCCCTCATCCAGATCATCGATAAAGATATTAAACAGGACCGGTCCCAACACTGAGCCTTGGGGAACACCACTCGTGACCGGTCACCAACTGGATGGAGATCAAGACAGGAAGATCACTGATGGATCACCACCATGGGCAAAACAGACTCGACTCGGGGAAAATTAATGTACTTTATTGCCAATTAAAATAGATTTGGATGGTGAGAAGCAAAGATAAACACTAAAATACCTTCTCCTCCACCCTTCAGGCTCGACTCCATCTCCCACTCCTCCGCCTCCTGCCGAGCAGCGCAGGGGGACAGGGGGCTGCAGCCCGTTCCTGACAGCCCCTCTCCGCCTCCCCTTCCTCCTCACGCTTCTCCACCATAAGTGCTCCAACGAGTAACTGAACTTTTAGAGAATATATACTATACAATCATGCATATTCATAGGATTTCCGAGAATTGCTATGCATAAACATGAGATTTCCAGGAACTTATTAACATATGTCAATATCTGATTCGCATGCGCAGTCATCTCCCGTGGTGGTCTTTGGGGGTCTTCAGATGAAGGCTCGTAGTCTTCCTCACTGTGTTCGCTGATTGACCTTTGCTTCTGCGCAAACTCAGTCCTAGGATTACGTAGATGTTGTCCTTCAAGACTATTGTTGCCATTCTTCTGTTTCTTCCTATCTTCATGGCTCTGTGCATCTGTTTTCCCAAGGCCGAGTTGTCTGTAACAAAATTATCCCGGAGCCCCCCCTTATCTTATAGCTGTTCTTCTAGCTACTCCCTAAATCACATCAGACCGCTCTCAAGTCTAACAAGGTATTCACAACATCCTTAAATCACAACGGGGTGTCTTCTGATCTAATTGAGTGACTAAGGTATTTACAACATCTTTCTTGCTCTTGTGGTTTTTAACCCTTTCAGAACCGGCCGGCCCCGGCCTCTCCTCACGAGGGTCCCAGCAGACCCCGCTGCCCACGCAGGTGTGGGCGTGTGGAGCGGCGGTGTGTTTGAAAGCATCATGGTAGGCGTTTTGAGGTGTTGAGCAGCTCAGGGTCTGCCAGAGCCGGGCCTGGCAGAGCTTCTCAGGAGCTGGCAGGTGAGTGGGACAGCTGTGAGCTGCCTCGTCTCTCACTCTGTTCCTCTACTCTGTCTCTTGGACTCCAGCACTTCTGTTTTCCTTAATAAAATAGTGTTATCTTGGGTATGATTCCAGGCAAGACAACAGTTAAGAAAAACTTCTCTTCAGCAGGCCCCTGGGCTCTACATTGCCCACCCTCATGAGGCTGCTCTATTTATAACTGGGAAGGCATGCCTCCATCTGGAAGGCATTCGTTACTAGAGCTGTCAGAATCGCTTTTGACTAGCTTACAAAATATACGATGCCTTTAATTAAATGGACAGAAAGGCAAACATTGTATTTAAGATCCAGGTTGGTAATTTATGCAAAGATGGCTGCAGCCAGATAAACTACATAAGAAAGAGTTATTGGTTTGACAGAAAATGTTCTGCTGATTGATCTCCCTGGATTAATTTCATTTAGCAGGGGAAGCAGGTTTGTAATTTTGAAGAGAAGTTACAATACAGCTGGCTTGTCTGTTTTGAGTGTTTTAGGAACTGCAGTAACTAAGGGCCAGAACCTCAGCTGCCATAAATTAACTTATCTGCATTGGGGCCCAGTGATTTCAGCAGCCCCTCCCATCCCCCTGGGATTAATAAAGAGCTATTTAAGGCTTTAATTACCCCTTAATTTCCAAAGAAGGAAATAAGATAGGGGAGGACTACTGTCCTAATTTGTTTGACCTGACTTCCTTTTAGTTGTACCTTGGGTCAGCTTTGGAGAACCAGCCTTTTCCCTGAATGTTCTTCTTTGTGTGGGCAGAAAAGACTTAAAAATGGATAGCAGTGTCTATCCTCGCTGCTTTGATGTAATTGCTTTGATTCCATTACTGGTTGCTTAGAGGCAGAAGAGTAAGTTATAATCTCTTCAAGGGCCCAGCATAAGTCCAACCTCACTGGCTTTCCATTTGTTCCCCAGTATCTTCGGAGCTGGCTTTGCCCCTGTGGATGTTACTGAAGAGCGCTGACTTGTGAGCAGACCAGATACAGAGAGGTGAAATGGGGGAAAACGCTGTTCCAGTCTTCCCAGTGCCTGTCTGCAGCTGGAATGTAAGTGTCTGCTCCTTTCCTGGCTGTTGTGAACTGTAACTCAGTGATGTTGCTGGGGCCCCTGTGGTATAAGGCACTCTCTCTCCCTGTCTATAGAGTTTATTTAGTCTTGCTGCTACAGCTAACCCCTGGAGGGTTTTTTAAGACATTCACTTGTTAGGAGTGTTGTGATCCTGGAGGGATATGTATCAGTTGTCTAAAAAAGTAATGAAATAATTCTGCAGGAGGCATCTTGCGCGGAACAGCACTAAGCAGGTGTCTGGCCTGAGGGGTACCGGGAGAAGGGCAGGGATGCAGGCACAGTGGGTTTTGCTTTGGTGCTGTAATTAGGCACAGGAAGGAAGATGAGTGAAAGCCCATTGTTATTCTCTTCAGAGCTCGGTTTTGCTAACGCAGCACTGCCTACGCTTCTGACTCACTGGTCCCTGCTGAGCAGAGGACTTCCTTCCAAACAGAGCTGCTTGACTCAAAGTCTGATCAGAGCAACCAGGAGTGTTTCTGGGGCTACTCAACAGGCAGCTGCCATCTTTTCTTCCTCTCCTCTTGCTTTGCCACTGGACAGCTTGTTATTCAATTTTATGAAGCAGGCAGGGAGGGAGGTCACCAGCTAGTGCTGATTCGTTTCTGTTAACCTATTGAGTTTTCAAAGGCATCTGAAGTACGAACATCAAAATTAGAAGGTCCTAGATCACGTAATGCGTATAAGTCAGCCAAACTGGCGACACTTTTGCACCATGCCCTGTTTGGTTCAGCAAGAGGTATTTTTGCAGTATTGCAAAGGTATCTACATAGCTGCTATCCTGAGCTGGCTGCCTGTCTGTCAGGAGAGCAAGAGCAGGTTAATCTATGCATAGGAGGGTGAAGCTGTGAAAGGGAACAGCTGTGCCCCTGTAAGCGTAGTACAGTATCTGTGACTTCAAATCCCTTTTGTGCAGAGGACAATTTCAATGCGGGTGTGTCTAGCAGTTTAGCATATCATCTCCTTTGTCAGAAAGATTTGCTACTTGATGCTTCTTAAAGTGTCATTTGGGGGCCTCCTGCACTTTGAAAGTAGTTGTCTTGATGCCGGGACGTAATCCACAATTGGTGTAATTGGTCCACTGATGTACAGAGCAACACTGATTCCTATCAGCTGAATATCTACCTGATAGCTCCTATGGTTTTTTTCTCAAATGTTACCTGAACTTCTAATTATCAAGAAGCAGAGATACCTCTAAGCTGTCATCACAGGCTCAAAGACTGGAGTAACAGTAAGATGGGGATGGTGCGATGTATTTTCTCAGAGGAATTTTTCCTCCTGGTTCTTGTGGCAGGAATTCTTATCTGTAGATTGTGAACAGCAAAACAGAGAGGCTTGCTCACACTTTAATGTGAAATTAACTTATTTAGTCTTATAATTAGCTCTATCTGTGGGGTTGATTCTTCTCACTCCTACTGTAGAAACTGGGAGTCATACACTGAGCTGCAGCAATTTAAATGTGATCTGAATTCATCATGTTTCAGCACACTGGTACGGGTAAGCCAAACTGAACGTCAAGTGTCTGATTTCAAGCTGTTAAAACAGAGAGGCCATGCTGAAGGAAATGCACCATTCCCTAACAGGGCTGGACAAGGCTTTATACGGTTGGTTATTGGCATGATCTGAAATTCCGCCTTTGCTCCAGGGAATTGCAGAACTGATTATGATACAGCAATAATACCTCTTCACCAGAGGTCTGAGAGCATACCATGAATATTCATTATGCCTCTTGTGTGATAGGTGAGAATAATTGTGTTTCAAAAAGGGAAAACCAGTGGACAGGGTGGTTATATGACAGCCAAAGGGTGGGTTTCCCACAATGAACCCCAATCCTTTGATGTAATCCTTTGTTCTGAAAGATTTCAGCTCAGCACAATGCAGGGTAACGGTAGTTTTGTCTCCCTGGGGCACACTTTAGACTGCATTGATAGATATTTTGTAGGCTGTGTTGCAGGACCGTCTTCACTGCATTTACCACTGGTTTTATATGGGTGTACTTTGTGAAAAGGGATTGATCTAAATCAGAATTAACGGAATTTGGGTGGTTGTATTTCTTGTGGTTATCCTGAACGCAAAATCGAACGCTATATATTTTAAGTAGTGTCGTCATATTGCTATGCTGTAATTGGGTCTCCATTTTCCTTTTGGTACTGTATTTTGGATGGCTAAGCAACTCCCTTTAGAATGACTTTTCTTGCTAGCACACAGGATATTTTTCTCTACCAAGAAAGTTTACCTTGGACTTGGTAGCAGATACTTCTTTGGGCAAAAAGTTTTAGCTATGTGCATGTGCAATATTGAACAGGGACCTCACAACTTGCCTGTCTAACCATGCAGGTGTTTGGAGGCTTACCACATACAGTTTATCAGAGCCCTTTAAAAATGAAAAAACCACATCGTTATGCAATCGGAGAACTAAGCGCTTAAATACTCATTGGGAGAATTGGTTGCCTCAAGGCATTAGGTAGAGAATGTGGAGTTGAGCTAAATGGGTCTGAGTAGCTGCATTGACTGCTAGCAATGGTCAATATGTAATTATGTTTGTATGCGTTGTGTTGTGTGTAATTTTAAGGTTATGAATGCCAGATCTCATGCTTTGGCCCCTGACATTGCAATGAGATGCCTTGCAAAGGGATAGAGTGATAACAGTAGATATCAGCAATTCCAACATGGCCCTGCAGAACTTTTTGCTTTTGTTTGATTGTGGGGAGGCTTCTTTTGATACAAAAGACACAGAGCAGAAAAATGAGGAAGAGGAGAGCCTTTGCCCTACAAAATACTGGTGGAAAAATCCTGCAATAAGATTTTTACAGACCCCACTTTGCCTGAAGGAGCTGGAAGGACATGAGGTAGCAGAATACCCTTTTCTTAAATTGATTTGGTCTCCTAATACATTTGAGAGGATCTGGGCCAGAATGTGTTAGTGCTGGTAAAAGCAGCTGATGAAATAACCTGAGATGTATAATTCAAAATCAGATTCTCAACTGCACGTGTGTTCTTCTAAAGTGCTCTAAATAACCAGAAATCACTTGTAAGGAAGTCTAAAACAAGATTACAGAAACTGTGTAATTTGGGAAAGTGACCCCAGTTTTTCTGAAGAGTGGGGTGGGGGAGAATTTTAGGAGAAAACCTGTTCTTTCTGTCAGAGCTGAAAGTAGTGTATTTACTAACACAAAAGTCTGGGGTTATTCTGTATTGTGCATTCAATCACTGATACGGAAGAGTCTGAGTCAAACCAAAACCAATGTTATTGACTAGGCATATTTTAGAGACTTATTTCCAGCAGCGTTAATAGGCACAGGTATATACCAGCTGCTCCCAACCAATATGTCTCTTTGGGGAAAATCCTCAGCTGGTGCAAAGTAAGAACCATCTCCTCCAAGGAACCAGTGCTGGATTCAATAGCTTATAGCCAATGAACCTGTTCCTGTGCCATCCTCAAAAATGGGGTGTATCTGTCTACTATAATCAATGTCCTCTCAGCTTTCTCCCTGCTCTTGCAGGGGAGTAGAAATTTGATACTGGTTAATACCAGCAATAGACTGCAGCTGTCTTGTATATGCTGAGTTTCTACACTGGCCAGCAAATATTGGACGAGATACAAAGGTGTCTTCCCTTGCCCCTTTTTCACCTATTCCTTGTCACAAATGAGCCCTCAGCACAGAAGTTCAGTTAGGAGCTGTGCTGCTCTTCACTCTGCTCGTTCATCTCCGGGGGCAGGAGGTTAATTTGGGTAGCCAAGAGAATAAATACAGACTTGTGGACATGTCTGAAGAGCTACTCTGGCACTGGAATAAGGGTAGCTGCTGCCAGCACTGTTTCTTGCCATTCTTTTCACTGTGTCCCCAGTTTGCAGGGCACAAAATTCAGCAGGTATGAAAGACTGTTGCTGCAGGAACAGGCAGGGAGCTGAGCACCCACAACCCTTGTGACACACAGCATCTCCCCCCAGCTGAAATGGCTCGTTGACCATATCCTTGTACTTGGCTATGGTACAGAATGGCTGAAAGGCAGTCACAGAGAAGAGATAACAAGCCTGTAGAGATATGGAGAGGGTGATAGGGACATGTGAGAACTAATAAAGCCTTCTGAAAAATTGATTTAACTCCTGCCATACCGCCTTTGTTCTTCTAAGTCCTTATGAATACTGCTAGAAAATGGATACTTTGTCACTGTTCCCCAGGGATAAATACCAAATTTCCCTAATGTGCCTTGTATATCGGATGATTTGAGTCTTTACACAGAACTCAAGTCCAGTAATGAGGGCTAGACTTTTATTCTTTTTTTCTGGACATCATCAGCAATCAGGATTTTAGGCTACAAAGCAAATGTTTGGAGTACATCAAATCTGGAAGCACTGGAATTAAGCATCAGGTATCAGCTCTGGTAGAAACTTCCTTTGTGATCCTGAGCAACTTAAATCCAGATTTATAAAACTGTCCCAGAGAGGTTTCTGTCTTCCATGGCTTTCAGTGAGATTGTGGTGCCTAGAGAGTTTTGTATTTTGGGGCATGAACTCTTTGGTTATCAAACTCAAGAGATCAGTGGCAGTTCAGAGGCAAAGTAGTTTTATGGCTGTGGGCTTCAGTCTTTATTTGTAAAATGGCCCTCATAATCTTCCACTCCTCCCACCCATCATACCTGTAATTCTCTGACCTGTTTAGCCTGGCCTTTCTTTGGGAGAGCAATTGTTTCTATTGGTGTGAGGGTCCTTTCTCAGCAGTTTAGCAGTGAAAAAGGCCTTATTGTGATGAGAATTGAGTCTTCAGTGCTATACAGTGCCCAGTGCCACGCAGTGCAGATACTAGCTGGTCCTCTGTTGTAGCAGGAGCATCTGAAGGCTTGGCAACTAAAATATCCTCATGTGGAAAAGCTTGTCAGACCAGTGCAATGAGGAGGTAAGTTTTTCATGCCATGGATAGAAACAATCTTTGGGCAAAAGGGAGTTTTTAAAGAGAAGTTGTGTTAGACTGGGCTAGCACTGTTATGTAGCTTAATGTATTGCAGCAGCATGACTCTACAGTTCTGTTGCATCTCTCTGCTGGTTACAACATTTTATTGTCCTGTGGATGCCAGGATTGGGAGATAGTGTTTTATTGATTGCTATTACAGCAAGCTGATGTTCAGCCAGTTCAAAGTGATTTCAAAGAAATCTCATTTTGCTGGCGTGTGGCGGGTTTTTTTTGCCTTAAATCTGATCGCAGCCTGGTGTGCTCATGCTAGGCTCGAACACTGCAAGAAACCTTCGTACCAAGTTGGCTGGTGTCAAGGAATTCACATAAATAATGCTTGAAGCTTTCTTTATGACAGTAGCTAAGGGAATCTGGCACAAGGTATTGCATAAACTACTGAAAAAGGCAGACAGAAGAGTTGACATTGCAATTTTTACATTTTCAAAGTGAACTTGAGTTAGAACATCACACAAATAAAATCAAATCCATGGAGCAGAGCATTCATGGTAGCATGGGGAGGAGCAGGAGCTGAATTCTGAAGCTTTTAATGAGTCAAAGCTACTGCTGAGCTCAGGGTATAGCAGCAGGATGGGTCAATTGCTATAAATCCCCTGCATGCAAAACAGAGTTCAGAATTTGCAGGAATGAAAAAAATTAAGTGCTAGTGAACATTTCTTCTGCTGTCATTATTAACTTGTGCTGTGGAACGTGAGATTTAAACACTAGGCAAAAAAACTCCCCACCATCACACATTGCCAAATTCAGAACTTGCCAGGCTTTCCAGTTAGTCATAGTAATTTTTGAAATCCGAGTGCGTTTAGTTATGAGTTTGCAGATCATATGATACAATAGCTCTGACAAGTGTCACAAAATGGAAGAGATTTTTTTTTAAATAGTAGATCTCCTTTATCTCAAATTCTCGATCCTTCTCATTTGCTTTCATGAGGCAGGAAACCAAGTATAAAGTGAGGAAAGAATAGGATTTTTTTTTTCTCTGAAAAAATATTTCTGGCTGCAAATTAAAAGGATGTCTATTTTCAGATTATCAGTTTTGTTTCAGCACATTCTGGTGCTACATATGAAATGCAGAGTTGACCTCTAGATGTGGGTCTAGATTCAGAATTTCACTGAATTAATTGGAGAACGGTAGGGAACATCGATGTAAACTTGAAATCTTGCAAGACTACTGAGGTTTCAAGTGTTTTTTCTGATCAAAAAAAGTAGCAAAAATCACATAGGAAGCATAAGTGGTAAGTAAAAAAAAAAAAGCTAACAGTAAAATACTAATACGAAACACTTAAGCAGTCCTAAAATCTCTCCACTACACTCGGGTCTGAATCCAGAGTCTTGATGGACTACACTCTCCTTTGAAAGTAACAGTATTTTGAATATTTGGATCCTTTGGGGTTTGCAAAATTGGGGCGGAAATGATGCAGAGAAGCCCTTGAAATTAAATTTTCAAGCTCTACTCAGGCCTACATGTTAGGGAAGCAAAGTGCATTTAGAAAGAAATTACCCTGAGCCAAAGAAGTGTGAATAAGCCTGCTTCGGTCTGATTTATAAAAGTGTAAGTGGAACCTGGCTTCATGCTCATGCCAGGTGCTGTGGCATTGCAGCAGTATTCCCTTGGGCCAACAGGGCTTGAAGAGATGCTAGAAGTTGTCTTCATCTCAAGTCAAGCAACACTGGAGAAGCTAAATCTGTATTCGCTTTCTTATTGAGTGGCCACACTCTAGCTAGGGAGGCAATGTGATCCAGAGACCATATGGAAAAGCTGGTGTGAATCATGTTACCTGTTCTCTTACCTGTTTCTTGTGACCTTCTTCCTATTAATAATCAGTAAATTTTGCCTCTGAATTCAGTGACAGCAGGTTCAGGCTATGTTTGACCTAGGACCCTGGAGAGGACCGTAGTGTCACTTGTATTCCTTTGTCTTGGTTTCCCTGTGCCTGCGGTAGGGCTAAAGATACTTTTATGCCATCTCCTAGCTGCTATGTAGATGGTAAAATGAACAATTAATATAATTATATAGGAGTGTTGCCTATTTCATATATCTCTTCTAAAGACAGAGTATTTACATTAATATGAAAAGAAAGCTGGATTGAACATTCAAAAAGTCCGAGCTCCATAAAATGGCTATAGGGTACTTGCACACATGTACTTTCTAAAGCCAATCTTTGGTGTTTAAAAAAATATTGGCCATGTGGGACAAGGAAAGGAGGAGAAGCAGTAACATATGTGTTTCCACCCCAGAGACAGAACTCCTGCTCTCCACTCCAACAGGCTTGCTGCCAAAACAGCTCGGCTGATCTACATTTTATCTGCAATGCATCAATAGTTTGTGCAGCCCTTTTTTGGCACTGTTCTGATTGCCTGTGCATAGATGCAACCTCACCAGCCCGCCCCAACAAAATGCTGCATTCATCTGTAACTCTTGGATTGCTGTGCATTAGCCAGTTGATGCTTTCCTGTGCTGAAATTGCTGTGTTCTAGAAAAACCAAAGGGCACGCTCTTTACCTGAAGGAAAACTTTTCGTGTTGAGGTTATCTGAAAATTACAATAGCTATGAGGAGCCACTGTTTATCTGTGGAAGTATTTTTAAGATACAGCACAGAAAGGGGAAAATGAGAGGCTACCCAATGCATTGAGGTTTTACATGGTTTGCAGGGATAAATGTAAATCTTTGGTTGCTGCTTCCGTGCACCCCAATCTGCTACCATTTGAATGCTTTGTTCTCATCTGTTTTGCATTAAGTATGTCCGCATTGCTGTTGAGAGATGGGACGACAACAGTGTGTGGAACCACCCAAATAAGCTTGATTTTTAGGGTGGGTTGGCTCTGGGGATTGATGTGAAACTCTAGCATGAGGACTTAGGGTAAAAGTTAGAGGTAGAAAATCATAAGGCAGGTTTGTCTGATATGCTGTATCTTATATTATAACTTATGCCGCTGCAGAGACAGACCTGGCTGCATTTTACGTGCCATTGCGCTGATGTTAAAACTGTGTGATAAATAGAGGCAATAAACAAAAAGTTTCTGTGTATAGGTCTTCATAGCTTGTGGTGGGGACCAGGCAGAGCTCAGTGCAAATGCCATGGGCTTCAGCAAGACTGTTTTCAAATGTCCGTGAGATATAAGAGGCCTAGACTTTGTTTCAACCACATAGTGATATGGAAAAACAGTTTAGAGAAGTTGATATTGGAGCTGAAGTAAAATTGGGAAGGCCTTTGCCCACTAGCTCATCAGGGTTAAATTTTGCTAATAGATGTTAATGCCTAATTACAATGTTTTGCATAAATGAAAAAGCAAGTGTGTTTTCAGCTGTTCCCTACTGAGGAGGGATGAGGTATAAAACAAGAAAGAATTGAACCCTGGCAGGCTTTCAGTCACTGTAACACCAAACAGTGCAGCTCTCTGCTTGGTCCGAGTGGCTTTAGCCGCTTAGCGTTGTGAAGAGCCTGGAAGCTGTTGAACTGTGTTTAGGTAGCCGACCTGCTTTTCTTCCCACCCCACCAGGGTATTTAATGAGGATATAGAAAACGGAGAGTTTCAGAGCAGCACTTGGGGTGTGATGTGAGAAAATCAGATTGGTGTAGTGCTACACAGAGCTGTTCCAAAGGCAGTGTCATGGCATCCCAGGAATTTGACTGAGATGTTTAGGTAAGTATTAAGGTATTCATAGAATCATAGAACACCAGGTTGGAAGGGACCTCAAGGATCATCTGGTCCAACCTTTCCAGCACAATCTAGGCGAGATGGCCCAGCACCATGTCCAGCTGAGTCTTAAATGTGTTCAGCGTAGCGGAGTCGACTGTTTATAAATAGCAGAGAGGAGGTGCTCGGAGAGGGTGTTGACTTTGGCTTTGCTGTTAAGAGGTGATGCAACCCCAAAGATGGAGCAGAAGAATGAGTTGCATCTTGATCTGTCATTGACTTGCTATGGGAGTTTAGGTGAAATAGAGGAATATTAAACTAGTGTGGAAATCTGGGATTAAAATGGTATTGCTTGTAAGATGATAGAGCTCATGGATCTTGTGTTGTTAACCAATAAATGACTAAGGGTTTAATGACAGCAAAACTGGGAGGTGGTTGAATAAAGAGTTGAACCGCAACAAGATAGTCCAGACTAGAACTTTGTATCAGCTTATGAATTGAGCTTTGCATTTCAGGCCTAGCTTGTTTTAAGATTGCATTGTAACCTATAGTCAGGTAAATAGGCAGGTATAGGCACGATCATCAGGGTCATGGAATTCACGCAGGTTATAGCCCGCTGCCAAACTCCCTGCGTTTTGTAAGATGCCTCTTTTATAGGTGGCCACAGTATATAATTTACCTCAGCATTTTATGAATCTGGTTATTTTATAGCACAGATTAAAAAAGGCACATGGTAATCAAAAGTCTCTTGGCTGTATAAAATGAGAAATCCTTTGCCTGTGCTAATATTTGAGGTTCAGGGACGCATGACTGGTATTTTTCCTGACAGCCCAGGTAGTGGTTATCGTAAGGGATGTGGCTGTGATTAGAAATCTCTGTCAAACTGGAGGAAGGACAGGCAGGTTTTTGGCAGGCGTCTTGCATGCTAATTTTTTGGATCCATCTCTCTGAATAAATGGACAATTTCATGGCCATTTATGAGTTCACCCATAAAGCACTTCAGCAACTCTAGATGAGGAAATCAAGGCAGAGAGTCCTGTTTTTTAAAAGTGCCAAATGATAAAGGTAGTAAGATTTACCAGAAAAGGCTGCAGGAATTAGTTGCCTATGTGGTTTTGTAAATTCAGCAAAATAACTGGTGGTATACCTAGAAGCAGACATGAACTCTTGAGCCAAGGTTTATTGAAAGCTTTTGCTATTCAACAGGAACCTTGAACTAGAATAGAAAAGTCTTCAGCTGACAGTCCCAATCCAACCAATACACCCTTTTCTGCCTCTTGCAAAACTCAGCTTCCTTTCAGAAAATTCACTGCATTTAGCGTAAAGACAGTTTTACGTAAAAAGAACCAACCAAAATCATACTGGAGGCTGTAGAGGTAGGAAAGACTAATATCAAAGAAAGGCCCTAACCAATATTGTTTCCCTTTGCCGAAGGCTGAGTAATTTGCAGTTGGATGAATCTGTAATGAATTAGGCTCATTTAATAGAACCTGCAGAAAGCACAGAATCTAAGTGCCCTATTCAATATCTAGAGTGACTTGGAAATAATTACATCTAATTCGTACCTAAAATACTAGGGGACATATCCCAGGGTGGTGTAAATCAGTCCTGATGTAGATACTTCTCTACTTCATACCATGAAGCCTTTGAAACTTCCTTTTTGGATTTTAAGTCTGAATATTTTTCTTGTATGTTGCTGGTCAATCATAACAGTGGTATTTCCAAAATGCTACTTTAGGAATACACGATCCATTCACTTACAGCCTTCCCATGAAAACATCCCATGGTTTCCTTACAGGTGCAGCATCTTGATCTTCAGAAGTCTTGAGCATTGCAAAGCCAAGCTGAAATTAACGGCAAAGGACCCTGAAGATCAAAAATGTTTAAGGCTATTAAGATTTATAACATTATGCTATTAAAAAAAAAAAGGTGCTTTTTGCACAGTTAACATTTTTCCTGACTGGAAGACTTAATGATGGACTTGAAAGTTGTTCATTATGTATCTCTGGAGATGGAAGAGACAATAAGAGTGATTTAACAAGATTAAAAAAAAAAAAGGCGGCAGCAATAAATTTGAACATTGTCTAGATTTCAACTATCATATATTTTGGAGATAATGGCATATTAATGCACAAATCAATATACAGAATTAAAGCCAAATTCCCAGTTAGGCTTCTCAAAGCTCTGGGAACCTTAACCCTGTTTTTTCTCTCTTCTTAGAGAAAGAGTAAGGCCTGGTGGAAGGAGGATGTTGAAAGTCCTGCTGGTATGGATTCTCTCATACTCAGCAAACAATTCTGTTTTCCTCAGAATTATGTCAGGAAATAAGCATTTTGTCAACACACAGGTACAGCAATGAAAATTCTGACCTCCTGTATCCAGAGCCTTAGCCATGTATCTTGCCGCGCAAATCATTTTCAGATTGATGCTGGCAGCAGAGTATCATTTAGCTCTCATTTGATTAAATGGAGCACATCTGAGCAAGACATCAAACAGCTTTAATAAGAATTGGTGGAGACCAGTGTCTTCACGCATGGCTTCTAATCCCCTCTTATGCGGAAAGCAGTTCACGTTGGGCCAAGATGTCCATTTTTGGCTATATGGCTCATCATTGCTGTAAGTGCTTAACTGTTTATGACTAAACCGCTCCTCTGTTTTGTCCCTAAGTGGGAGCAAAGGAGGTAAAGTGAGGGACCAGACAGTGGATGGAAATTATGCAAGCTTTGTCTAGTCTCAAAGCACCAAAACAGCATAAGCAGCTGTTGTACAAGCGGTCTGTCTTGGGCTGTTTGTGCCATACCTGGTTATGTGCTCTGCTGTTGCTTTTGACAATGGCATGCTTTTAGAAAACAAGGGCACTGTTTCAGCCATTGGCAATTTGCCCCTGTATGTATGAAAACCATATCAAACATCTGCATCTCATGTCTAGGTTTTTGGAGATATATTGGTGTCTTGATATATATTAGAGAATGGGTCTTTCTAGTTCAAGCATGTCTCATTCCTCTGTCTCTCTCTCCATCTCAGTGAAAGGTGCAGTTAAGTGATGGACAGAGTTGTGTAGTTAATGAAGGACTGGTAATTTGGGCAGCCCTGAGACCTGTTCCTAGTTTGGCTTCTGCTTTCTGAGTTTGAGAAGTGGGTCTTTGGGCCATTCGTACCACTCCCACCTGCTACAAGTTTTTGTCCTTTACCTGGGCAAGGAAAGTATCTATCAGACAGGACAACCTTGGTGGTGCGGCCTGGGAAACTTCATGCTGAAAGAAACCCTAAATAGGCTGGGTTTGGGAAACAGATTCCTTGCCCAGAGCTTCCCTTCTCCTACCACAAACCAGCACCCCACTTACTCATTTCTATTTTTCAGTCCCTGCCATGAAAAATAGTCTTACTCTGCTGTTACCTTATTTGCATTGGAGTTCATTAGAGAATGCAGTCACCTGTGTGCTGAGCTGCCTGTTGCATGCATTTCTGGAGCTTGCCCAGCTTATTCTTTCTTCAGGGCTTCCTGATTTTAGTTTTATTTCTCAGTTTGGTCCCTTTAACTGTAGGAAAAGTTTAAATTGTAACAGTAGATGGCACTCTATCAATCCTTCTCACAGCACATTGTGCTGGGCGTAGAAGGAGCTGGAAGTAGAAACGTGGTTTTAGATGCTAAGAAAGGGGTGCTAGGAAAGAGGTGCAAGTAGGCTGTGAGGAACTACCCAAGGCTCTGCTGTCTGTCATCCCCTGGATGACAAGGTAGGTCTGCTTTGGTAGAGTACCAGTAACAGGGATCAATAGCCTCATGCTCAAAATAGTCCTTTGCTTTCTATGTAGTGCATCTTTGTGCTCTGTCTGCTCATCTGGGCAGGGCAGTGAGTTGAAAAGCCCTCAACGGTGCAGTTTGCTCATATTACCTGTGCGTACGGGTGCTGTGGCTTTCTACAGCACGTCCACACAAGCTTGTTCCTCCAGGACAGCTGCCTTGTGCGATGCAGAACTGATACAGCATATTGTCCCCAAGATTTATATTGTGCTATTTCAAGATTTTTGCTCTGGCTCTTTGTTTTGTGGTAGATTTTTTTTCCTCCCCTTAGAATAAATAGAGCCTTTCGAACAGAAGCAGTATGGTTTTTTTTCTTTGTGCCCATAAAACATAATCCATCTTCATCCTCTGTGAAACAGACACTGCCCTTTCAGCCCATTGTTAATGATTTCCCATTTGTTTTTTTTGTAGCAATCCCAAAAATGGACTTGTACTTAAATGTACAAGCCTCTGTACAACACCCTTTGCATCCAAGCCTCTTTCTCTGCTGATTCTGCATTTGTTCTCAGCCATGTATCATAGGTGTATAACTGAAAAACTCTATAGTGGAATTAGGAGGTGTGATGAATTAATTGCCCCTGTGGTTTTCTTAAAGTTAGCAACACTATTCTCTGGAAAAAAATGCCAAGTCAGCATCACTGCACTGGCCTTAACTATGGGTAAAGGAAAAGCAGGTTATAAATGGGATGGTTGGTTGAACGCTAACTCTTGTTTAGCATCTCTTAAAACTCTCTTGGAGATTTTTCAGTCATGTCTCTACACTGAGTTTTCATTTGCTGTATAGAAAAAAAGCTCTTCAGGGAATCTTTAAATAACTATGGCAACAGTTTTCTCCCAGTCTGTCACCACTTCCCTGTGAAAATGCTACAAATGGGATACATCTCCTACCCTAGCTAAATTTCAGAGTTTTCAGATAATCAGGTAAAATCGTAGATATTAGTATTCTATTTTCTTGTCAAGAAGATGCTTTTAATAAGCAAAGTGAAATAAGTGAAATACCCCAGATCAGAGATTTCCTGAGGGTTGAAATAGTAATTTGCAAAGGTTTCTCAACTGAGGCAAACTGGCATCAGTGAAACATTTCTCATTGGAAGGTGAGAGAATATTATGGGGTTTCTGCCACACGTTTTGGAGCTTATTTGCACACTCTCAAGGGGTAGCCAGGGAAAAAATCCTCTGGGAGATTAAAAAGCTGAAGGAAGTAGAAAAGAAGCCAAAGTCTGCTCTGCAAGGTGATAATCTATAGTCATCTGGCCTGAGGACCAGAATTTAGTTAATGGGAACAGCAGCTATGCTCCTGAGTGATAGTCAGTGACCTTCAAGGACAGAAGGAAGGTAATGTTATACCCAAAGCATTTTATTAGTGCTGTTCCAAGCTGCTTTCCCCGCCGACACACACCTCCAGGAGGTCCTTATAACACCCTGGGAATATTTAATGTTGAGTTTGATTAAACTTCTATTACCATGTCTGGAATGTAGTGGCCCTTCAGAGGGAACTGGGAACAGTGTGCTGCAGTTAGTGGATATTTCTGTGTATCTAGTTGTTCTCTAACTACACAGCAAAAATGGAAAGGCTGTATTTGTACAGGTTATAACTTTGAAGGAAATCTAAGGACCTTTGGAATGATATGGCATATTCCTTCTTAGATGCCAGAGAAGTATATTCCACTAAAATCTATTCTAAGTTAGTCTATATTAGATGTTGTACCGTTGTCTGGAGGTTCCTGTCTTTACCTACTGAACTCTGCTTCCTGAAGTGGCTGAAAAGATAGTAGTCTTAATGCTTTTTTTTTTCCTTTCCTTCCCTGTTATGTGACTGACTTTCTCTGTCTTGCATTTCCTCTGATATGTCAAAGCATGATCTTAGGCTCCTTTCCATCCAGTTAGCTTCAGCAATTGAAAACTAAAGATGACATGGAAAGGGTTGTAAAATGATAATGGCGAGCCTGAGGGAGATGAGGAAAGGGTGGTATGATTCCAAGAAGATATTGTCACGAGTTCCCTTGTTAATGAGAATGAGTGGCTGTAGCTAATAGTCTTCTGGAGCATTAAGGTCTAAACACATTAGAATGGACCGTAGACTTTCTCTGTCTTTCACATGACTTCCGTAATGTATGTAGACTTAATCCCAATGCAAAAAAATAATGTAGCCCTTAATGCAGTAATCAGATTACATGGATAGCTCCCAGAGATAGCCAAGCTAAATCAATACAGGCTTCCCAAGCCCTTATTCCCACATCATGTCCCATTATCTCCCATCCCTTAAGAGAAGTGTTTTCCAATAGTGTGTCCAAATATGTTTTTTATGTCGTATAGTATGCTGACTCTGGTGCTGCAGCTTCAGTATAGCGTGTAAGTATGCATGCACATACATATTTATATATTTATGTATGAAAAACGATTACTCATTACTGCACTTCAATACTAATCGTATGGTATCCTTTCATATATATATTCTTAACATTGCATAAACATGGGTGAACAACTTCAATACAGAATTGCTGAATTCATACCATTTTGCTACTTTATTCCTCTTCCTGCTCTGCACCCGTGTGTAAACCTGGCAGAAACCTATTCATTTGACTCTCAATAACTGGGAGTCAAAGTGGCAAGAAAAATATTAATTCCTCTTCAGCATCATCCCTCACTAGTCTAAAGAAATGACAAAATTATGGGAAAGTGTCTGAGTTATCTTAGTAAAGGAAGCTGCTTTGACAGTCTATTTGAACTCCGCTACAGCCATAAGAAATATTTCTATTGACTTTAATCAGCTGTAAATCAGTCCCTTACAATCTGAGCCAAATCCTGCAACTCCTTAATTGTATCAGTATCCCTTAACTTCTCTACCTCCACTGAAATTCTGTGTCAATTCATGTTCCTCAGGTTATTCAGGATCAAACCCTGTATCAGCTATGCAAAAATGTCATATACTCATTGCCCAAATACATATTCCATTTTCTGTTGGTAGTATAAATTCAGGAGACATACTTAGGGCAATTGGTACCGTGCTTATGGGTTTTTTTATCTTTATGCTACTTATTTAGGTCATCATGCAAGGAGGTATAAAAATTAATTTAAGGCAGATTTTTTAAATCTATTTCATTTTATTCCTGTTTTACATTTAGATCATTTCTTGACAGGCAGCAGATGGTTGTTTATTCTTGAAAGCACTTGTTTCACTGGCACTCCTGATAAAATTACTGAATTGATGAACCACGATATCTGTCACTTCAAGATATCAAAAAATGCTGTGTGGACCCATTAACACTCACCTTGGGTAAAGTGAGTAGCCAGATAGGAATTACCATATTGATCAAAGCGGTGCTTCAGTTAGTCCAATACCCTTGCTCTGACTGTGGTCACTATCTGCTGCTTCAGCAAAAAGTGGGATAAGTCCTTTGAGAAATATCTGTGCAACGACTTGCTCTCAGGAAAAGCTGCTTCCTGACAGTTACTTATCTATTCTATTTCTAAGGCAGGTAGGGGTTATGTCCACTCTAAAACATGTGTAACTGATATAAATCTGAATGGCTGTGCTATTCATATATACAGCTACATCTTCAGGATCTTGCTGAGTTATCACAGTTTTTCTTTCTATCAGTTTCACCTTTGCTATTGTCTTGTTTTAGGATGGCTGTTCAAGTCTCTAGGGCAAGCATCCTGGATCTGCGGTGACTGTACATCATCCCACGGCTACAGGGAATAATAGTATGCACATAATCAATGGAGGGCTGCTTAGCACTGGGCTGAGGGGTTCAGTCAGTGTCCATCGCTAAGCAGAGAAAAGCAATGGTGAAGCCAAGGGCATTGCAATCGGATAATTGACTGTAAGGATGAAGAACACAGAAATCTGCTGCATTGGCAGAATTGGCCCAGCGTACAAATTTCTTCATTCACGCAAGAATTTTTTCAAGTAATATAATTGATTGAAATATTTTAACCTTCTTCCCTGACACACACAGAGTTGTTATTCATTATTTAAGCAGTGGCCTTAGAGGAAACATGACTTTGCTGTGGAAAGTAAATAACACACCCCTTTCTTAATGGAGGGTTAAACTGTCATCTGATGAGAAATGTGAAACTTCTGAAGTTTTATAAAAGCATTGTTAGGGGAGAATCTGAGGTAAGAGAGGGCAGGGACTACTGCATATGCACAGCTGTTATTGAAAACTGCTTTATATACATGCCATCCAGTTCTGTCAATCTTCTGCATCCCCACAGATCTTTAATCCTCTTCATATGGGGGGAGAATTTTACTTGTGTTGTAGGAAAAGAATCTAATTGACCATATTTGAATGTAAAGCATGTGCATTTTTGCTAAAGAAATGTTCCAAGAACTTGTTATAAAGAAGTTATCCTGGAGCAAGATGTGATGTGAATCTAACAAAAGAGTTATTTCAGAATGGATCTGAGCAAATAACCTCATTTGAAAATTTAAACCAGAATAACTTGGCCAAAAACAATTTTGAAGGAGACTTTGCTAATATGCTTTTTTCAGAATGAATTTCCAAAAGGGACCTCATCTACAAGAGCTGTCAAGTTCTGGTACTTTCCTTTTTCCTGCAAAGATCAGCTTCATTCCTGGGCAGTCCGAACCGAAATGGACGTTTTGATCTCTATACAGGCTGAAAAGATGTGGTCTTAGTAACTAGACGCTCATAATAATCCCTGTTAGTGGTGATATTAATGAATGGAAGCTCTTGCTCTTATAACAGCATAGTTGTTGAACGCTGATAAGGACATGTGGAAGATGATGTTGATTGCAAACTGCTCCCCCAAGTTGTTCCCCCATTTTAAGGAATGGATTTGGAAAAGCTCTTGAGTGAAACTCAAGTCTTCTCCACTTTCTCTTTTCTGCTTATACTAATTGCTCTCAATCTAGGGCTTGCTTTGTCCAGCTTCAGTACATCTTCTCACTAAACTGTACTTGAGTGTACTCAAGTACAAAACTGTACATTTTTTTAATATGTTTTGGCCTGTTACCATGAAATGGTTGTAAAAGGTGATGCGCGGGTGTCAGTGGTGTAGTAAATCTGCAGATTTACTTAATCAGCTTTTGGCCATTCTTGGCCAGCTTCTGCTTTACTCGCACCTTTTGCATTATTGATAATAAAAGCTCAGCACTGCGTATTAAAAACAGAAGAAGAAAGGCTTAACTGCGGAAAGGTCGGAGTCAGCTGAAAATAAATGTGACTTTACAGCTCCAAATGGCAATTCCACTGTTCTGCTGCTCCAATCTGTCACACCAGTTTTACACAGTGTGAACAGAGTTCAGTTTTTCTGTCATGAATCTGGAGGAAAAACGCAGACAGACTTGAGAGATTGGTTTAAAAAAACCCAAATATAACAATTAAAAAAAAAAAAGGAGCAAAGTTCAGGAGCATCAGTAAGCTCTTCATCACTGTGCTAAATAGATGGCTTTGCCTGGAAGCATCAGTACTTGGCATTTTGCCTAGCTAAATCTCACACACATTTGAGAGCTGACAAAACAATACCTATTAACTATCACAAATGGGCTTATTTTCTGGAAAACAAAATGAATTCTTTAAAAATCATGTAAAAAACTGTCGTGTGTAGGTTGGGGGTTGATTAGTGCAGGATAACTCCCATGTTCTTCCATGCTTAGAAATAAAATGAAAACCTCTTCTTGATGATTTAATACTACACTGCTGAATAAAACCTGATGCAACGAAATGTTGTAGAATTACAGAATAGCTGCTTTGACTTGAGCATCATTTTTGTGATCTTATGTGGCATTCCAGTGTCTCTGGCTGCGTATGGGCTCTTTGCATTGAGATGGGTATCCCCGTAGCCAAGTTAAGCAGTCATACATGAAAAGCAGGGTTACATGTAAGGCTGCCTCTTGCTTTCCTTGTAGGTGTTCTCTTCTCTTCAATAAGACCAGGCTTTTGCATCAGAAGAGGGATAAAGTTTTCATGAGTTATTTCACTTTAAAGTTACCCATGTCATGTAGGTACAAAAGGGATTTTTCAAAGGCACATTTGCCTCGGGTAACGTTTTGGTCCTCTGTTCTCCCTTGGTAGGTATTTTTACCTGTAAGAACTTAATTTTTTTTTTTTCCTGTCTCTCCCTGACTTCATTGGCTTTCAGTGGAAAATATTTAAACTCTCTCTGCATCTTTGAAAAATCTACTCTTTAAAGTTTTGATGACATCCAGTGAGACTTCAGCTCTTAAGTTCACTGCCTGTTAGGCTAGCTTGTTATACACAACTTTACCTACTCTACAGTAATATATAGCATACTTCTAACTCAGTAACTGTCCATGTGCATGTTTTTACCTTGGTAAATGCAAAATTACCTAATCTTTATAAAAGACCAACCCACATCCTGTTTTAGATGGTTTAAGAGCATTACAGGGTAGCTACAAAATAGTTTTAAGAGTATTGTTCTCACAGTACCAAGTGACCAAAGAGATTTTAAAATTTTCATTCACTGATTCTTCAACATGTTTATATTGGTTTCATGATTTCCACTTATTGCATATGTGCATTATTAGCAGGAGAGACATAGAAATTTGCTCCCTGTATTGAATCATTTTTGTCACTATACAATTTCTGCTTCAAACTCGACTATCAAAGCAGACAGTTCATTGCTTGGAAATAGGCTTTCATCCTAATGCAAAGAATGCAATTATATTCCAGGGAAGATTTTTTTCCTGATACGGTTTGTCACAGTAATTTCTCTGCTAGGTTTTTACAAAAAGTTTATTTTTTTTCTGCTGTCAAACAGTGTCACATCTCCATGTGATATTGAATAAGTTCTGAGGTACAACCCCATGCTGGACATACTGAGTGTTACATTTTGCCTCCTGGTTTGCAAAAGTGGCCAGATGAAATTTTGTCTTTAGCAGACACCCGAAGGCTATGCTGGAGCTTAAACATGAGCATCTGAGCTCATTGTTTAGCTCTAGATGTGGATTTTCTAAACCTGCAGGCGTTCAGATCTGGCTTTGGGGAGATTGCTCTGACTTTTGCTTCTGACCTTGTGGCTTCCCAGGCAGGGAGTGCTGTGTCTGGTTTCTCATTCAGCAGCGAGCATCGCCTGAAGACTAAGCTCCATGGACTTGTATGATACTTTGCCAAAGTAAGAGCTGCTCTTAGTATCTGTAGCCTTCCTTCTGAAACAGAAAAGCATTTGTTTTCTGATAAGAGGGTTATGCCTTTTCAGTTGACAATGGAGTATGTTGAACATGGAGCAAAGCATCCATGAATATTCAGCTGAAATAATAGTGCTTTGATAATGTGGAATGATGCAAGTTAACATCATGGGGTAGGTAACAGGGGATGGATTTTTTTCCTACCAGCCCAAAGTGACCTATCATACAGTCACTCTATATATTGAATCAGGCCACTATCTAGGAACCGATATCTTTGCTGGAGACAAAAAAAGCTCTTTTTTAACTGGCTACTTATCATCTGTAAATGGAATCATTCTTGTTTTTCCAGAACTCTGCTGGGATCAATGCATCGACTGAAAAAAAAAAAGACGGGTCTTCTAGGTTCATAGGAGACACTGCTGCAGCTAATTGAGGCTATTGTCACTGCAAAAACTCAGCACAGCAGGGAGTGCGTGTGTGTGCATGAGATGAGGAGGGGTTATTAGAAGACTGGAGGAAATGTTGATGATTTCCTGCAGTATCCATCTGTGATGTCCTTGTACCCTTGTACAGCTACTATAAATAATAGCAACAAGAGATATCCCTACATGCACATCGCATGATAACTTCAAATAGCAGAGACAACTCAGTTTCTTCTGAACACTTGTGCTTCAGCACTGTTTTGGTCTCAGTCAGCTTTAAACCAATTGCATTTTCAATTTAGTATATAGATAATGCCTGAGAGCTGCATCTTCCCCCATGCTTGGTGTGCCTGAAGAGCAGACATGTCTGAACAATGGAAAACTGGGGAAGGTGGATGAAGGGTTTTGGGCTGGCCGTATCTCTGTTCTCAGGCTGGGTGCAGGCAGGGAGCAAGGTCCCCCATGCTGTTCTCTTGGGCTGTTCCCCAGCAGCTCTTTTCCTGGATGACCTTTAGGAGGTATAAAGAGGTGACTAGCTTGGTCTATGTGCTCTCCACTAACACAAAGATGCCAATTATTGTAGTGGCTTTTGTGGATTAAAGCATTTACCATTTCAAGACTGGAGTGAGGCCAAGAAACTAATTTCGTACACCAGATGCCTTTCAGCGGGAGCTGATGTTCAGGGTACAGCCTGGTGCTAGACCTAAAGAGAGCAGACAGGTTTCTGGGCAGCTTCTCCAGGCTTATGAAGCTCAAAATGTGCAATACGGAGATCGCAGTGAAGGAAGAGGTGCTATTGCTGCGATCTGTTATCACACTGCCAACAGACTGTTCAACAGTAACATGATGAACAGTACCTGTTTCTTATCACCAATTGCTCATGTAATATAGAGCCTCACTGCTAGTCCAGTGGCTACCAAACAAGGGAGCCAAGCCGTGGCAGTGAGACTGCTCCTATGGCATTTCTTTTTCCTTGCATAAAAATGCTCACTCACACAAAATACAAAGCTGAAATGAACTCTTTGAACATTTGATAAATACCAATGTCACTCTCAGGAATTCTCATGAGAATTGCTAAGGAAGGCAATAAATATTTTTTTAAATGGGCTCAGAAAAACGCTACTTTCAGGAAAGACAGTGATGATGTAGATGAATCCCACCAGGATCAGCTATTTCTTTGAAACACACACACAGCTGCCTTTTTGTTTTTCTCAACTGTGTTTTGTTATATGTAACAGGTATCAAACCCAGGCTTTCAAACACATGCAGAAAATTGGGAGCTAGAACCTGACTTCAGCTCCCGGCCTCGCCCTGATGTGCTATGTAGTCTCTTATTTTCTCCTCTTCTGTTCATCTAGTTTCTAGATGAACAGAACCTTTGAGGTCTTGTGTTGTCTCTAGTCATGGGTGTGAATGGTACCTAGTGGCTGGCAGACACTCCAAGCATGACAGTGGTGAAATGCTGCCTTGCCCGAACAAGCCATCACTATGCAAATCTCTCAAAGCTTCACTATTAAAATTGTGATCCTGCACAAAACCCTGCTGAAATGTAGAATTCCCCCATGGGCTTAAAAGGCTCTCTGATCGGCATGCAAGACCGGTGTCAAGATTATATTTATTTTTCACAAGGACAATTTGGGATTGATGGTGACAGTTGTTATCAGCTCAATGATGCAGAAGCTCACTGTTTTGTTTGGGATTTTAACCACATTACATACAATAATGAATAATAGTAATGAAAACTAGACCATTGTATTAGGAGTCATTGATTTAAGTGAATCCATTTCATTGGGACTACTCATTTGCTTAAAGATAAGCATGTGCTTAATGTCTTTTATTTCAGGGCATATAGCTATCTCTTGTGCTCTTTTCAGCTATGATTTGTGAAGGACAAGAGCTTGGCAAAGAGCAAGTGTGTAATGCACTGGTGAAGGTGTATTTGAAGTTCCTTTTTCTTCCCAAAGCACAGAGGATATGACTTGGTTTTGCCCCTAGCTATAGAGCCCTGGCTGTTCAGCTGATGCTGTAGCAGATCTTGCCAGGCCAAGCCATGGGTATCGGCCAAGAATCAACGGTTGTGCAAGCACAGCAGCCCGTACGTTACAGCAGGGGTGGTATTTAATTTGCTCCAATAAAGGCTTGCACAGCACAGAAGTGGAGGAGAACACAGCTGGCTCACAGCTTCCTCGGAGCTGTCCTGAAACTCCTGTAAATCAATAAACCAGTTATTCACTGCTGACCCTCCCACGTGGTTAATAATCAAGGAAAAAAGCAAGCCTTTAATGTCTCTGTATTTTCAGAAGGATGCCTATCCATTAATAGGGTGAGACAGCTTGTTGGGTACATGCAGCTGAAACTCAGATTTGCAGGGAGATGGCTATAAGGAGATTGATCTGGCCCCAGGTCTGTGTTTTGAGCACCAGTAACATGTGATGCATGAGCAGCAGGGAAGGGCATTCTTGATACAAATCTTAGGGGTTAGGAGAACTCATTTTTACATGCACTGTGCTCTTGCATAAGCTGTTCATTTTCTCTTTTTTTTTTTTCTCCCCTCTTTCCTGGGTAATCCAGGACTGCTGTAAAGCAAAACTCATTAATGTTTGTCCAATTCTTTGTGAAGCCCTTAGGAAAGGTTAAGCATGGCTGTAGATTGATTATGTGTTTTTAAGCCTTGAGTGTGTAAGTAACAAGGGATGTAACTCTAATCCTGAATATTCTCCCGTTTCTTCTGGTAAAGAAAAAAAAAATCAAAGGTGAGTACATAAGAGCTATGTGATCTTGCAAGACAGCTGTAAACTGCTCTTCTTTTCCTTAATTAAAAAGAAAAACCTTTCATATCAAACTAGAAGAAGTGAAGACATGGGAATATGAGTTCTCTTCTTGTATGACTCATTCTCCCAACAGTAGCTGCACAAGGAAATTATACAGCTTTGAGAGCTGGCTGAATCAAACAAGCCTGTGCTTAACTTTACGTCCCACTGAAACCCAAAGAACTAAAGTATATGCCCAAGTTAAGCTGGCCAGATTTTCCTTTGCAATACATTAAACTACTCAAACAGTGGAAAAGTATCAAAAGTTAGGTGAGCAAACGGGAGCTATTTCCAAACAATGATAATTTTTTAGTGTCTGCAGCTTGTAACTGTTGCACATCAGGACCTGGGTTGTCTTCAGCAAAAGATTTCCTACCTTCAGACCCTGGAGGAAACTATCCCTCTATTCCCAAAGGACACTGCCATGGATGTGGCAGGAAAATTGACCCTGTTTAAAGGCAGTATAGCAGTAGCTATTATAGTATTTGAACATCTTTCGTGCACACTTCTGCTTTTGCAGCCAGTACCATAAATTAGAAGAAGAAATTAAAGATCCTTAGGACTGTGAATGATCTCACAGTAAGATAAAACAAGTCTTAAGCATGGACTGATGTTGGCTTGGAATAAAGAGGCTGGAGTCTCTTGTTTCCTTTCTTTACAATGGTCATTGTAATACAACTGTCCTGTGCCTTGAAGTACTATCTGTGATTCTTCCATATGCGGCACTTTGCATTGTAGGATGAAATATAAAATGTAAAGCTGTCTTTATGTCCCTTCTTCTCTTTGCTTTTTTAAGAGCAGGATTTTGGCGTGCTTTGCCACAGGGCAGGCAGAAGATTAGATTCTGCCCTTGCTAATATGACTAAGGAGAGCAGAGAGGAGGATACGCTTCCTGTCCCGGGGTCGAAAGGGGAAATACTTTCTGAAATTCTGTTCTCGTGTGCCAAGCTGCAGAGACTTTCATCCTGCATTAAGCATTCAAGTGCAGGGTAGCTACTGGTACGCAACAGATGAAGCTGGGACTCGATGCGTGTGGAAGCCTCCTGGTTTTCTTTAATACGCTTTAGGGGTCAGACTTCAGCTGGCAGAAGCGAGTACAGTTCTGCTATGCTGCAGAATAGCACCAGTTTACACCTCCTGAAAATGAATCTTTTCGGCTCGTGTTTAATGAGATTTGGGGAAGTGAAAGCAGTGCAAAGAGACTGGAGGTGGCTGTTTAGGGGCCACAAGCAATCTTGTGGTTTTATATGCCTGAGCAAATATTCAAAAAAGTATCTGAAGTCATAATAATGATTTAATTAATGCACTTGTTAATTGCATTTGGAAAGTAATTTTGGAGACATGTGGAGCACAGAAGGAGAAAGACTGAAGCTTTTAAAAATGGATGAGGAGCCAAAGCTGCAGAAGCAGAATTGCCGATTAAGAAGAAAAGCAGAGTCACCCTATGGTATTTTGTGAAGTAATGCATGTTGCTGTGTCCTTAAGAGGTGATTTCTTATATGATCTACAAACTGGTTTTCTATCCCAGCACAGCTGGAAGGCAGGATACGTGCACATTAATCATGCATTAGTTTTTGTTAAACTCCTTTAACTGAATATTGTTCTGGGATGCTAATGGCATCCTGTGGTAAATCTGCTTTGCATTTTCTTTTAAATGAATTGTGTGACTTCTCCATTCATTGTAATTAGAAGGTTAAAACACAGTTTCCTTCTTTTGGACATCAAATGGCTGCCCAGCTCCAGAACTGAGATAGAGATGGTTAAATCTGGGTTGAATAAACTTTCTGCATTGCCTGATAAATTCTGCATCTTTTCTCCAAATAGATGTCCTGTTCCCCACTGCTGCCACCTACTCTCTTGGGACTGGTGCTGCTCTTGTTCAATCCCACAGGCACTGCCTCCTCCCTCTGCCAGTGCAGGTTTGTGTTGTGAAGTTCGAGCCTTGTATAAGGGAAGGGCAGATCATGCTGCCTCCCATACCCTGATTTGGAAGCATGGGATACGGAGCATCTTAGCTGTAGCAAGATCCTGTGGTGAAGACATGCCCTCCTATACTTGTGATCATAGTGGAAGCCTGAAGAAGAGTAGAAGATGGATTTAGACTAGTGACTCATCGTTTTTGTTTGAGGATTTCTGAAAACACCAGAGTGATTCAGGAAGATGAGATCCATGGATGCTCCCAGTTAGGATGAGTCACTTAAGAGAATTAAAGTAGGATTTGCAAAAGCAGCTAAATTATAGTATTTTTCACTGTGGAGACATGCTACACTGATTTATTTCATTGTATCATCTGAAAAATGAAAATATCAGTCTCCCCAAATAATAATTAGAATCTACAGTATCTTAATGTATGAGGAAGTACTGGTTAGATTTGCTGACCTTTGGATAACAGAGCTCAAAAAGTTTAATGTCACAAGCAATGCCTCTAGAGAGATTTGGTGACAAGGGTTGAGAGGGAATGGGGGTCTTGAAGTTCAGAATATATGGGGTGGAACATAGTGGGTATATCACCATTCAGGTTTATGCTCCAATTTCACCTTTATATGTGTGACTACACAACAACCCCAGGCAACACTACCGGCTTGGGGAGGAGTGGCTGGAAAGCTGCCTGGCAGAAAAGGACCTGGGGGTGTTGGTTGACAGCCACCTAAACATGAGCCAGCAGTGTGCTCAGGTGGCCAAGAGGGCCAATGGCATCCTGGCTTGTATCAGGAATGGTGTGGCCAGCAGGAGCAGGGAGGTGATAGTGCCCCTGTATTCGGCACTGGTGAGGCCGCCCCTCGAATACTGTGTCCAGTTTTGGGCCCCTCACTACAAGAAGGACACGGAGGTGCTGGAGCGTGTCCAGAGAAGGGCAACGAGGTTGGTGAAGGGTCTCGAGAACAAGTCTTATGAGGAGCGGCTGAGGGAGCTGGGGTTGTTTAGTTTGGAGAAGAGGAGGCTGAGGGGAGACCTTATTGCTCTCTACAACTGCCTGAAAGGAGGCTGTAGTGAGGTGGGGGTCGGTCTCTTCACCCCAGTAACAAGCGATAGGACGAGAGGAAATGGCCTCAAGCTGCGCCAGGGCAAGTTTAGGTTGGATATTAGGAAAAACTTCTTTACTGAAAGAGTGGTCAGGCCCTGGCACAGGCTGCCCAGGGAAGGGGTTGAGTCCCCATCCCTGGAGGGATTTAAAATATGGGTAGATGTGGTGCTTGAGGACATGGTTTAGTGGTGGACTTGGCGGTGGTAGGTTAATGGTTGGACCTGATGATCTTAAGGGTCTTTTCCAACCTTAACAATTCTATGATTCTATGACTAAGAAGCGTTGACACGGCATTTTGCTCTTCTCAGTGCCTTAATGTATAGTTGGCAGAATAAATTGTCTTTCCAGAAGAAATCCTGTCATCATTAATAAATAGTAAAGATGCATTAGTAATTACAAGGATTAATTTTTTCAGATTTTATGCAGAGATGTTTCACTTAGTATTTGCAGATGCATGGTATTCTGCTAAATGTGCTGTAATTTTGTTTCCCATGAAATGAGTGAGCCCCAGCAGACCGCCCCGAAAGTCCCAATTCAGGAAAAAACCTGGACACACTTAATGCTAAGGCTGTGCTTACATGTCCACAAAACAAAGATGTGATAATAATAGAAGCAAAGGATTGCTACTTGTCGTACAGCTTTCCCAGGGTGCACTGTATTTATTTTTTTTTTCTGCCAGCCTGGCTGATGGAGAGGGGTCAGCCCTGTTCATTTTGTCAGAGGTAATGCACACCCTGATCTACCTCTGTCCTCCGGCTCAAATCGAGCCAGTGTTAGCAGACCTCCTCAATACCCCAGTAGCACCTTCACCCTTGTCTCTTCAGAGACACACTTCGTGCCCTCTTCTAATTGCATTTCATTCATGTAATCAGCTGTTTGCCAGGAAAGCGTGGCCTGTGAAGCAAGTCCAAGGCAGGTCCCTGTGGTATTCTAAGCAATGTCTGAAATGTGGGCAAGGAGAAGAAAACAGAATGAGAACAAACCCTTCCTCACTTCCTTTTCTGTGGAGTCTTTTCCTTTGTCTTCATTTAAACTGATGTTATGATCAGGAGCTGTAATGAAAGAAAATGTTGTTTATAGAATCATTGTTTTCAAAATTAATACAATTTCCTCTTGGGTACAAATGGTGAGTCCTAAGCAATTCCATCTAATTATCTTTAAAAAAAAAAAAGCAAAACAAACACCCCACAACACCCCATTGTATTAAAAAAAAAAAAATTAGAAAGATTAGCTTCATAGTCTGAGTCAGGCTGCTGCAAAATATTAATGCTTTAAAAAATGTTTCTGTAGTTACTTTTCATGCTAAATAATATGTCCTTTGGATTTGATTATACATTGTATTTATAATGTGTTCATTCAAACAATTATTAATTTTGAAGTACAGCCAATTACTTTCTAATTTCATTTTACTTTGCACGGTTGCAAAAATGCTGTTATTGCTTGTTTCAGTGAATGTTGCAGATTACATTTTCCTAGACAAAGACATGCCCATTAATCTTATCATTTAATCCTGCAAACTGTTTCCATGCAAGTGCTCCAAGTACCAGCTCCTGAAGTCCTGGGGCAAGACCTTTAATTGAGATTGTGAAGTAGACAGCGGGAACTGCTCTGGGAGTTCACTGCTACGCTTCCCATATGATTATTTTGGGGCTCGTTGCTTCAGTAACTTTAGAATATGAAAGCTTCAGCTAGAGTTAAATAGAAATTTCATTTCAGAGTGTTTTTTTATCAAAAGTTGCTTCCATCACTCATTTCTCAAAATGTGACATTTTGAATTTTACTTTTAAGATACTGAAGAGTATCGCTGTTAAGAAACAAGATATTTTAGAATGGGAATGTTTTGAAGAAAACATTTTCTCTTTGTTATTTGAAATAAAAACAGAACAAGAAAGTAGTTTTTGCTTCTGATCTTGGCTGAGGCAAGAGTGCCTATAGTTAGAAGGTCCTAAATTGCTTACCGAGGCAGGATTATTATTTCCACTTCATAGGTCTAGCTCTTGCTTGAGATCATCGAGGAGTGTGTACGGTAAAGCTGGGAGCTTGCTGAGTGTCTCCTGTATCTTGGTACGACAACTCGGCGTCAGGGCTGCCTTGTAGCATTAACAAAATGGTGCAGCCAGAAACTGCTTGCTTTGTCCTTCTCTAAAGGATCCAGCTGCCCTGTGAATAAGGGTGAAGGATGCATTCTGCTATCCTGATTAACACTCATTTCTAATTGAAAACTGTGCTGGTGGCTTAGTTCCAGAGGAAATGTTGCCTTTATTCTCAACACTTGGGGGGGGGATCATCAGAGAAACTCAGTGTTATCTAAAATAATCGTGTCAGTGAGGAATGCTTCCTGCATTAGCATCAGCCTAGCCTGGGGACAGTCATTTCTGGATCTCTAAAAGGCTCACTTTTGTGTCTCTGCGCATGATAAAATTATATCCTCATTAACTCTACAGGGGATGTCTTATTTAGGTCAAGATGTCAGGGATGATGTATAGCTGAGTTAGCTCCTAGCTTTTTCCTTAGGACTCTTATTGCTTTTTTTGATCAAAAGGTTTGTGGTTTTCCAATGGAAGAGTAATCTTTTGGGAAGTCTGATTAAAGCATATGACTTTCTATAGCTGACAGGGATATGGCTGGTGCCACATTTGGCTGCCTTTGATTTCTTATCCTGAGGGATCAGATACCCATTCACAGCAGGCAGACCTGAGCAAACCTTGTCCTAATGCTGCTGTTGCGAGGTGCCTCCCATCCTTTGCTTTATCCTCTTTTCTGTGTCCTTTTATACTGACAAGGTGCTGCAGGGGCCACGGCAAAGGTACTTGCCAAGTGCACAAGTGGGGGCAAACTCACAATCCTGGTGAGTTTATCATCTTCCCCCACTCAGACAAGGAGCTCACTGTGGGTGGGAGTATAAAATAGGTCTGATTCTCCTTCTGAGTTGGAAACCGTAAGATGTCTTTGCCATAATTATTCCTTATCTTATAAAACCACAGTGCTTTTTTCTAGGAGCATTGGATGCAGGATGGTGAGAAATAACATCATCATAAACTTGTGTTTTCTAATGGCTTCATTGCTTGCTGCTTTTTAGTTTAACAAGCAAGGGAGGCATATTTAGCAAATATTTGCCTCCCTCCATCATGCTATCCTCTGACCTGTGGATATTACTACACTGTGACACTGTAAAACTGTTGCCTTTGTGATGATCAGCAGAGACGAAAGAAACACTATTGAATGTGAGAAGGGAATGGCAGGTAGAGACCGCTTTCCAGGTTTGTAATTTTTCAGCAACTTTTATTCAGCAGTGCACGTGGATTGAATGAGCTTGGTTGAGCTTTCTGCAACGTAACGGGGAGGTCTCAGTACAAGCTTCTGATGCATCGCTGTGGTGTCCAGACCTTTTCAGAAGACTCACCTGGGATGGGCTTGCAACTGCTAGTGTAACAACACAGTGGCCATTTTCTAAATATATGCGGGGCCAGTACAATACTCAAGTTCTTTGTTAGACAGGGGTAGTACTTTGGGAAGGAGCACTGGAAGATGAACACTTCCTCAGTGCAGTAAAGTAATTAATCTCATCTTAAGCCCTGGACACCTGGCTGTTATAATTACAGGCATTACTATAGGACAGTCCATGTTGCTACGAATTAAAAAAAACAAACAAACAAACAAAACCAGACACTGCCCACTTAACTTGGTTTATGAGAGGAGATTTCCAAAGCTTTGCAAGTGGAAACAAAACACACTGTCCTTTCCCGTTATTTCCATGATGAACCAGTTTCTGCTTGCCCTGGAAGAAATGTCAGCAAAGGATACTTTGGCCACAGAGATCTAATCAGAAGATTCTTCCTCGAGCTGCAGCTTTACAGATGCAGTACTCAAGCCTTTTAATTAAACACCCATCCTCGTAATCAAATGCTTGGCTTTTGGAGATGTCACCTTGTGTAACTTGATTAGATTTTGCTCTGCTAGAGGATGGAATCAATTTTTCTTCTAGTTGTTTGCTAAGAGGTTTTTTATTAATAACACAAATGGAAATCTGACTTGGAAGGTCTCCTCCTAGTATAGATCTGGTTCTTCTTGCCAAGTCTATGTTCTTGGCTCTGTAGCTGAATCAGTGATGACTTTGGCTTGTTCTGGGCCTTGGTTTTCCCTACATCATTTTCTTGTGCCAGTTCCTCGTCTGTGGAATGCAACTAGCTCTTCCCTAAACTCATAATCCCTTTGTTACTGTCAGGTATCCCAGCTCGCTGGCAATGAGGGCTGCATGTGTAGACAGATCCCTCCTGGTGGGGTTTGTCCCTTAAGGTTTGCTTAACTTAAGAGCTCAGGTTACACAAGTCAAACTTGAGAAAATATTCAGATACATCAAAAAACCAAACTTTGACACTTAAAAAGCAAGCAGGGTTTCCTAGGGTAAAGGCAGGCCTGTCTGGATTAAGTGGCTCTGACATCTTGCGTGACTGCCTCTTTCTAGAGCTCCGACTCATTTATGCAGTAAAACATTTATGTTTTCCAGCAGCAGGGCATGTTTGCATAGGTGAAGTAAAATTGCTCAGGTAGAAAATGCTGCTTTGGGCTTCTGTCCCCTGTAGGCAGCAAATCTGTGTGCAGATGCTCAGCACGGAGACTTGAGAAACCTCTGCATTTGGTGCCCGCTCAGCACTGGGGGGATGTATAATTGATAGGGGCATGTGTCCCTGCTGCAGGCTCCTAACAAGACTCCCATACATTAATGCATTATCTTCCCGGGCCTCAGGAGCTTCAGATTTATGTGCATGGGCAGGTTATGTGGGGTAAAGCTGTAGCGTCAGCTATTCTGTGCACATGCTTATCCTGCAGTAGATGCAAGGTAGCTTGTTTTCGTTCACCGAGGAGGAAACTATCTTTTTCTTGCTGACAGGAGAGACATAGGGAGTGAGCATGGTATGGTTGATGTTGTAAAGATTGACTTCTGATTTTCACCTGTGCAGTCACGTCTGTGCCAGTGTCGGTATTTGTGCTAGTAAAGAAGAAATGGGGCAGAGTCATATGTCATTTGGCTGTAACTTTGAGACAAAGTAGATGCAGGAGCTCAGGGGGTTGGTAAATTGATATGGGGCCATTGCAGAAAAGCAGGTTAGCTGGTGCTCATCTGACTAAGCCTGACTGTCTTGGTGAAGCTGGGCTATCTCTGATAAGTCTCATCATTACTAGTTCAACAGCAATTGGAAATGCTTAATGGAATTTACTAATTTGATGAGCAGTGGAGACTGCTCCTCTGTGGAGAAAGAAAATGGACTCCCCCCAGATTAGAGTGCCGCAATACCTAATTATCTCATTCTAGCAGTTGCCCTCTATACCCATACGTATTCAATCATTCTCGTTTAATTCTGGCACCATAAGGATCTGTCACGTAATGATTTTTTACTGGTAGCCATTTTGTTTTCATGAAGTAAATGTCAGGTGGCTATTCCTGGCCATTTTGCTGATGATCCGATCATTGAAAAAATTGTGCAAATGTTTCTGTATTGATTAAATTAACATAAAGAAGGGACAGTTGCATATGCTGCCATAAATTAACTGATTTATTTGTGATTTTGTGTGTGCATGCTTACTACTGCTGTAGAGCTCTGTCCTAAAGCCCATTGTTTAATCCTTTACTGATATTTTCACTTAGGAATAATATATCTATTTGCCCACTGCCACTCTGTATTTTTGTTGGTAAAAGCTCTAACTATGGTCAAAGATGGGCATAGTTTTAAAATTCGAGGATGCTGCATCTGAATACTTTCTCACGCTCACCTGAGTATAGCAAGCAAGCAGTATCTGACAGCAATCACCATATATTTAAGAAATGGGTCCTGATCCTCCAGTCTATTTCAAGAAGACGTAATGGTAGCTTTTCTCTTATTGTGATCAGACGTGAAGGTCTGTGTATGTTGTGAATCTTAATTCTGTGTGTTGGTTTCTCCATGTGCATTTATAAACCTACATAACTGCGGGTACTAGGTATGTGTGTATGCTATGAATGAATTATAAATGTTTAGCTAGGCTTTTTAGATCTCTTTATCATGTCTGAGAGCTCATTAAAACAAAGCAAATGCAATCAATCAAATTTACTGGTAAAATGTGACAGGCAGTTACATTAGGGGATTAAAATCATAGATTCCTGGAGGTGCTCTGAAACAGAGCAAGCACAGGGCTCGGTTCAAATGCGCGGCTGTAAGGATTCTTACTGGATGGCTCATGCAATACCATATGTAGCTGCAATTCACAGTAAACTGGTGGCCTTTAGGTCAAATCATATTTTAAAGGAAAAAAAAAAATCAAGGCTTAATCTGGTTTTGTTTTGAGTTTCAAACACAATCTGTTCTCTTTAGGTTTTCTGAATAATGTGTAAGATAAACTCTGGCGTCTATATCCTACAGAAGAGAGACAAAATGTATGTGAAGCTGTTTGGCAGGCTGTATAACAAACAGCTTGCTTTAAGAGGTAAATGGCTAAGAAAATACAATAACATTGTAATCATCAGCCACGCTTCATGTGACTTAGGTATAGTCCAGGATCATGTCTGAATTACACTGTGCAAGATAGAGGTAAATATTGGATATTGGTGCAAATGTAAGTTTGCATTTTGTTCAGCCTTAAGCTTGCCTAGACTATAAATCTTTAGCCTAGAATTTTTCAAAGTAATCTAAATCATTAGCCTAGAATTTTTCAAAGTAATCTAAAGGAAATTCGACGAGCTTTTAGTGTTTAAATCCTTTTTTATCTTTTTGTCTCATATGTTCCGTTTCCCCCTCTGTATTCTGAGCACAGCAATACTTTCTCCTTCATCTGGTTGTTTTTGAATGTAAGCACCTGACCCCAGCACTTGCCTTTCTCCCTGTGAATGTCCAGCACCTTGCAAAATAGGATTTTACTCTATGGCTCATGGTTTTGGGTGAGGTTTTCATGTTTCCAATGTGTCCTTGACAACCTCTTAGTAGCCTCTCTGAGATGATCTGATATTCACCTTTCAAAAAAACATTAATCAGTATCCCCAGGTAGGCAGATAGCTTTTTCAGATGGAGTATGGACTGAATGGTCAAAAGTGATTCCTACTAGCTACCCAATCCCCAAAGTGTATATTTTTAGACAGATAAAAACCAAAATAGCAGGTATTTCTTAATGGAAGCCATGATGTTGTATCTGACCCAGAGCTCTGTCTTCTGTTTTACAGGCTTCCTCTCTCATCAGCTTTTGCAAAGGCTGCCAATACATAGGGCTCCTTCTAGTTTCGAAGTCTAGTGACAAGTCAAACGAATGTCCCTGCAGTATGTGTTGGTGTGGTATTTACTTATGGAAATTGCAAACCTGTAGGCTTAAATAACGCACTAGATTTGTAGCTCTATAAGCCCTGATGTAATTGTTATAATAAATAGATATTGTAGATAAGCATATAATGTAAATAAATATGGCTTTTAGGTTTAATTTCATTTGGCTGGGGAAAAGAAACACAACAAAATGCCATGGATATCTTTATCCCTTGATTTACTTTAGTCCCAAATATAAGCAAGGCCATTTTTCAAATGCATGAGTCTAAATTGGAGACACAAATCTTGCCTTTTAATGACTTCAATGTCACTTTGTCACATCAACCTCCATTTTACATGTCCAAAGTCTTAAGCTGAAAGGTCTGTTTTCAAAGGCAGATCAGGCAACCCTAATTCTTATTTGTTTCATCTGCTTGGATCCCAGCATGTGGGTGCCAGAACATCAGCTAGAGTTAATTGGCACTGTACAATTAAAGTCAATGTAGCTATGCCAATTAACACTAACATTGTATTCGGAGATAAAATAATGCAGGCATGGTCCTAAACTCTACATACCAACCATTAACTTCTGGCTAGCGCTTAATTCTTATTTAAACAAAGCATTGCTATGTGAATGCCACAACACCAGCAGTGAGGAGTTACTTGTTTATTACCCATCAGCCTTTAGTAAAACTACTCTTAAAAAGTGCCTTCAAATGTCTTTTAAGTCAATGGGATTTGAAAGGTATCCCTAGATCTCAAGATCTGGCCCCATAATTCCTTTGATTTCAGGGGTGCCTTTTCACAGCCCAGTGTGTCTGCTTCACTTTTCAGCAGATTGGTTCATCATCAGATCTCCGTCTCCCGTGCATACAGAGATTAATGCTGCCATCAGAGGTTTCAGAGTTGCATAAGCTACAGTGACATATTTTTCAGTAAGTGGGCTAACTCCTGCTATTTGTCAGGGTTGGGAGGAAGAAAAAGATTCCAGGAAACTAATTGAAGGTTTGTAATGGGAATTTGAAATAAAGACTCGAGGCTGTTGTTCCCTTGAGTTTGGGGCCATGCTTCACTTCATCATTAGTGATCTTAGGAAATGTTAATCCATGTGATACAACTTTCAGGGAAAGCATTTGTGCTTTTGCAGCATATAAATTAAAAATACTGTAAAGCCTGGAAGAATTTAGCGAGCTCGGGGGAAGGGTACTAAAGGGGACTCAGAGCCTTGGATCAATGCTATAAAAATTGCATGATGCTTTGCAGATGGCTGGGTATAAATCTCCTAGCTGCCTTATCTACTACTTTTGCATCTTGTAGTGGCTAAATATAGACAAGTGTTTCTTTGACTGGCGTCAATAGTATAGCTCCACTGAACATGAGGGACTTTCATCAGTTTATACCAGCAGAGGACTATTTTGTGATGGAAAGTAATAAACTGGAAGTGGCCAAGGTGTATTTGTGTTGTTTCGCTGAAAACACACAGTCCAAGTCTTTAAGCACCTGCATCCCCTGCTCCCCCTTTCCGTCTCTGCTGGCCTTAATTCCCGTGGTACTGGGTGCTCTGCTGACCAAATTCTTGGTGTTGTCTGGGCTCTGCTGATGTGGTGAGGATGGGGAAGCTGCCAGAGGCAACAGCTTTAGTGCTTAGAAAATGTAGCTGAATCTGTGTTTCTAAAAGATGACAAATCATCTGAGACACACACCGCAAATCAAAGAGTTTTCTGAACAAAATGCATCATGATAATTTTGGACTTTTTAATCTATAAATTAACAAGCAGAGATACCTGTAGAGCAAAAGAAAAGAGAAATAGGGAAGGCAGGCACTTATCTTCCACAGTGGTGATGCACGTGCAGATATTGAATTATTCTATGTATCAAACTAATTACTGTAATGAAAGGATAACAATAATCTAGCAGCCTGTGAGATTCCTTGATGACATACTGGGCATCTTTTAGTTTGCCACTACTTTAATCCATATTTAGTTGATGACTAATGAAATACAACCCCGAGCTCTTTGTTATGAACCCTTTTATTGAAACACTTTCACTCAGATAGCTATTTATTATGCAGTTCCTATTTTAGTTCCCGATTGCTTTTTGCTGTATGGGTGCAGTGAGCATTTAGAGTAAAAGCGTGGGCTTTGAATTCTGGTATGGCTCCATGCATACATAGAAATAACCATTCTGGCCACAGAGGTCAAACTCCACTTGTGCACCCAACTTGCTGCTTCTGTTTTGGAGACAAAAAGACCTTCAGGCATTGAACATAATTTTGTATGTAATTCTATTAAGGTGGGCATTTCCTTCCTGACAACCCTGCCTTGAAGCAAGAGAACCGATGGCCTATGAAGCTAATACGCTAGTAAAAATTGCATTTCAGTGCTATGCACAATAAATGGAGCAAAAAGTGCTTGGTGCTGAGTCAGTACAAGCTGAAATGGTGTGAAGATGCCTCTTTTCCTCTAACTTGCTGCATGCAGGCTTTCAGCCACATCTGTCACATAAATAGGATGTGCATCTTCTAAGGGAACGTGGTGAGTCAAAAGGTGGTTAAAAATCATAAACTGCTGAGGTGAAGCTGATTGAGTCCGGAGGTGCCACCGCTGCTGTCCTTCCACTCTGCAAAGTGTGTAGGGAGGGAGTAAACGGGAACTGAATGAGTAGAATGGCACATTGCTTTGGTGTAAATGACAACACGAGCTGCAGAGCAGTGAAGAATCAGTTCCACAGAGTGGAGGAGTATGTAATGAACCTTATAAATCATTTCTTTCCTGGAGACACTTTGGATATATCTGTGAAGTCAGTATGAAAATTACGGCAAGCATTCTAAGTGCCGTTTTCCCTTGGAGAACTGAATGTGTTTTATTCTGGGATACGAAATATCAGTCAGGCAGAGCAGAGTGTAAGAGGCAACGTTATTTGTGAGTCTACAGTGTTCCATTTTGTACTTATTGTTTAGTTCCTGGTGATTATATTTTTATTACAGTCTGCCTGACCTTGACTAGCAGCATTAAGCAAGTATGTGTTTCAGTCGGTACTTATCCAGGAAGATGGTTTTTTTTATACTAGACAGGGAGTGGATACTGCAGCATTCACAGCAGAGTTCCAGAAAATGACAAAATCCTTCATTAGTACAAGAGATTGCGGTGTGGTTCCTTCTCATAATTAGCTGAGTTGTTAAGTGCCTGAAATAATTTTTAGAGTGAAGAAAGAGGCAGAAAGCAGGAACTAATGGGGAAAAAGGGTATGAGAGAAACAAATCCCGAGCCCATCTCCAAGGCAGAATAGGTAGAAACATGCCTGTTCTTCCCCGTGGGATCCAGCCCTGAAGAGCTTTGCCAAGGCTTCGGTGCAGTAGGAACATCTGTAATGCATAGCCTTGGGGCTATGAGCCTATCACTAAATTGCATCTGGCTCTGTGGCCCAGAAAGCATGTGAAGGGTTAAAATTACTGCCGGGATTAAGCACAGCGTAAAATTTAGCACAACTGCAATACTCTTTGGTTGGGGATCTTGCACTGTTTCACCTTCCCTCCTTGCTTTAGAGAAGTCTGTGGAGGGGAGCTGTGCACCCTTTTGTCCCAGGGCTGGTCTGAGCTGAAGCAGGTTCTCACTAGCAAGGTTCCTGCCAGGTCCTGTGCACTGGAGGCTGCACCTAAGCAGCTTTCTTCAGAATGGGTGTGTCTGCAGGGCAGGCAGGCAGCTTGGTCATGCTAGTGCTGCGTTTTGTATTCCAAACAGGGCTGCAAAGATGAGAAAGGGATTTTCCCCAAAGCACAGAGCAAATCAGCGCCTGCTGCAGCAGCAGCTCTGGTTTCCCAGCATCAAGCTGCCTCAGAGGGAGGGAGTGACTCTTCCCCTACAAGGACAAAACTCTTGTAATACCGCAGAAATTACAACCTACGAGTATCTCTTCGTAGAAGACACCTTGAAGTTTTCTTGTTGATATTGTAATTGTTGCATAAAAGACTCAGTCTTTGGTATTGCCTGGCGCAGCAGCCTTGTCTAACAGGACGTTGAGGACTGCTACCCCAAAATAAAAGCAGAGCTGCTTGGGGCTAGTTCCACTTGCAGGATTGGGCCCTAGCCAGCCTCCTTGCCCCAGCGCAGCAACTCTGCTGTATTGTCTTATGGGCAAGGAGGGCTCCTAAGCAGCAGAAATTGCTCTATGTATATTAAGGTGAAATTTTAACTGCCTGGAGCAATTTTCTTGCTGATCCGTTCGTCTAGCCTACTGCTGTTTCTTGTGTTATTTTTAAATCTTCACAGTGTAGTGGTAGTGAGGGAGAAGGCTGCCTTAATTACTGCAGATAAAATAAATCAGGGAAATCTCATTGCAAATGCAGGGAGACGAGACAAGCCTAACTACAGCTCCCTGAGTCATCCTGCCAATAAGGCTATTAATTTTAGTCTGAGGGAACAGACTGCATATTCAGAGGCACTGTTAAGAGGTAGTGCAGACTTTCAGATCTATGGGATGCTTGTTCCCATACTGATGGCTAAAGGATCCAGCCAGATGATGTAATGCTCTCCTGGATGAGAGCTGCCAAAATGCAGAGACAATACATGGAAAGGCTCCTGAGTAGAAGATCTTAAACCTTATTTTCCTTTGTGGCAAGATTGATGGAGGGAGTCTGTCATGTGTATCTCTAGAATACCTATTTATAAGATGCACTTATTGTTAAGAAACATGTCAGTCCTTGGATCTAATGGTGTTTTGCTAATTTGCGTGTACGAGTAAATCAATCAGAGGCAGTATAACTCAATGACTAGAGCAGTAACTTCAGATATAGGGAAATCTTGTGTTCATTCCCAACTCTAGCGCTTGGGTAAGTCACCTTCTTTCTCATTACATCAGTTTTCACTCTTTTCCTCTCCCTGAGATCATCGTAAAACCTCCTGGAGAGTCAGCAGTGGTCCTAAACTGTGTCCTTGAGATCTGGCACTTGTCCTGTCTGGAGCATGGAGGGGCTTGCCTGAGGTCTCGCGTAATTTAGTTTGTTCTGTGACCAGTTTTGGACTAATGGATCTGCAGTCTCATGCTTTGTAGTTTTTACAGTATTAGCCAACAGAAGGGATGATACCTCTGCCAAGATGAGCCCTAAATTTTTTATGCACCTGAAGTTTAGGACTGGAAAAAGCAATCTAAGGTGGAAAATACAAAAGTGGGAGGCAGCTGGTTACGTTAGTGCAAAAATCACATTGGCTGCTTTAGTAGAAGTTAATGCTGCAGGTATGAGAGGTCTCTGCTTCTAGCGAAGACAGTGAAATCCAGAAGCCTTCTGCATTGTGCAATTCCAGTCTGCCTGTGCCGGGGTTTCACTGCACGGTTCACTGGGTATGTCCACCCTCTCGCGATACGTACCGCTGTAACTTCTACTTGCACATCCATATGTGGATGTCTTCTTGCCTGCTCCCTGTTTTTGGTTTTTTAGCTGGGTCATAAGTGTAAATTGTCAATAAGTGCTTTTTTTATCTTTAGTTTCCCTCCCCTCTTCTCTCCTGTGGCTTACAGGAAGTTCCCTCCCATCTGTTCCTACCATATGTTTTTGATGGCAATTTGCACACTGGATTAGAACATGGGGATGATTGGGACATTGCATTGCAATTTTTAAAAATAATTTCTCTTGGCAAAGTGGGATTTAGCTGCACCTAGGAAAAAAGCAAGCATACTGTTTTTCATCTGTCTGCCCAGTTTTTTCACACACACAAAATCAGTGATCAGCTACATTAAAGCAAACATGAGGTAGGTTTTAATTACCATTACTTAACTATAAAGGAATGAAACAACACTCCATAAGGCTCTGGGTATCCAGACATCATGAATAACCCAGTTCAATCCGAGTGACAGTGAGTGATCACTTCAGCTGCATTAATTGCAATAATCGCTAAGCTCTACATTTTTAAACGCCTCATTTGAGGGCAGAAAGTGAACAGGCTGGAGACACAGCCTGGTGTATTCTGACCGTGTTCTGTACCTGCTGCATCACTCCAGCAGGATCTCTTTTCTGCAGTGGAACAAAAAGCCTCTATCACCATAAACTATACCAAACAGCAGTGCTCCTACGTTGCTTGAGTTTGTAAGGTTATTCTGTTGCTTTAAACTAGCGTTTTCGTTTGATGATACTTGGGATTTGCTAATGTTATTTCCTCTGTATTTTTTTCCTCCTCATATCTTAGTGTGGACTTGTTTCTTTGCTTGTGTTTTGTTTTCAAAAACCAAAATACAGCGTGCATTTATATATGCTAAAACCAAAGTGGTGGTAGAATTTAATTGGAACACAAAGGCAGTGTGGTGTCAACCCATTAGTTGTTATAATTAGCACTGCACAATTATTAACATTGCATAGTCCTGCCAAGAAATTCTCGTGGGCTCGGATCAGTCCTGAATGTCAGTGAGTAGTATCCCATTTGTCTGGTAAAATGAAATCCAAGCTGAGTGCTGGATGCTGCTGTTCTGAAGGCGGTGTTATATTTCTGCCTTGCATTGGTGTAAATCACGGCTGGTTCCATGGGGTGTGGTGCCAGTGGAGATTTAAAAGGAAAGACACGGTCCTGGCTGGAACACCAATCCAGGGAATGAGAAATGGGAACCTGCTATTGCCCAAATAAGAAGGTGCAAACTCTGCTTACCTGCTCTTATCTTTACTGGTAATGCCTTTGCGTCTGGCAGTCAAGTTTCCAGAGGGTTCTAAGAGCTTCATTCAGTGCCTTTTGAAACTGATGGGGCTTCGTGCTGACAAATTCTGGGTCATGCCCTGCAGTCACTGATATTCACGGTATGCTGCTTTCACTTCACTCCATAGGCCAAGTGGAGACCGTTCAGAAAAGGACTATGAAGTAAATCAGGGGAATGGAGATCCTATTCTATGGAAAGCTTAAATCTTAAACTGCGCTAGTCGAGTCCCTGCTTACTTAACCCAGGAAATTTAAGGATAAGAAGGGATACAAATATGCTCTCTGTATAGAATGGAGGTAAGCTTGGAGGGGGAAGAACTTTTAAGGCTAGCAAATAATATTGGCAAAACAAGAAAAATGGAGAAGTTGCCCACAAATCAATTTTAGCTTTGAGAAGAAGTCTGAATTTTCTGAGATTAAATTTGATACTCACCTGTGATCAATCCCAGGAGCATTTACGCTATGTAGAAGATGCATCTAGTTTTATGTTCCAATAATTGCTCTAGATAACACTGACTGTGGCTCAGCACCTGAGGACCGAGTCCCAGGCAGGGTTTCTGGTGAGTAGTTAAGCACGACTGAGCTTGTTTGAAGGTTTTAGTTTGTTATTCTGAAGGGCCTGAAGACGTATGCAAGTCTGCTGAAGGAATCTAGAAGCTGTGTTCAGCTTTCATAGGAAGCTTTGGGAAATACAATCATTACTATATGAAAAAAAAATGCAGGTTTTCGGTTAGCTAAGGAAACCTGTTTCCCTCCTGTTGTCTTCATGGCTGCACCTTCATGCAGGTTCTGCAAGATCTCGTAAGGGTTGTGCTTGTGCCTGTAGTCAGGCTCTCAGTGTAGGCATATGATCTTTCATCTCTGCCCAACATTATGTTGAAAACTTGTAGGAATAAGCACCTTTTGCCAAATCTGCCAACTGGTCAATAGATTTAATGGACTCACAATTAGGTTTGACCTAGACAGTCTGGGGCTTGAGGTGTGGTAATTGTAGCGTGCAGCTGGGACCACTGAGAATCCAGGCAAGACAGCAGGAGGGCAACGTTCGTACAAGGGGGAGGAAACAGGAATGCTTTGCACCCAAGGCACTAAGGGTGCCGTGCATTTCCATATCCCAGAGTACAGAAAGATTTTTAATCCAATAACACATGAAAAATTGTGGGTTAATCATTCTCATAAGTTGCCAGTCCTGGCCTAGGATATTTTAGAGAGATCATATACTTTAGTGTCTGACAGGCTGACCTGCCAGCTTTAGGGCTGTGCTCACACATAGCATGGCTGCATAAGCCTCATTTGCTTTAAAACGAACAAAAAACCCCTACTAAAAATGCATTAAAACTGAAAGCACCGTAGCAAGGTTGGGTTCTGTTTCTTCTGCTTGCAGCAGAAGGTGAATGTATGGGGTTGCTACACCACGTTTGCACGCTCTGTTGTATTTGTTGTTTGCTAAATGCTACCAATTTATTTTGAACCATATGAAACAGAAGTTAAAAAGCAGTCTCTAGAATGATTTTTAAATTTAATCTGCATAATGTAAATGTAATTTACTTAAAATTTCTTCAAAGGCACAGCAGACCCATGAGCTCTCTGACTGGGCAGTGGTGTGGTTATATCTTTAAATCTCTTCATTCTACAGTAGGTTTTTTTTCCCCATATAGAAAACCCCACCCATATCTCTGCAGTATCTGCAGCATGAATTAGAAAGTCCATTGGGACATCTAGGTCAGCATGAGCAGATCTGACATCAGCCTGCAGATTATGCCCACAATCAACAGTGCTGCAGTTGTTTTTCTTTCCTCCCCCTCTTTGTACTAGGAAAAAATTATTCTCAAATGGCAATTCTAAGAAATGTTAAGATGCCTCTACAGACGGTCTTGTCAAAATGCCATTCTCTACATCAGAAAAACCTCCCATGCCTTGTGTGTAGAGAATATATATAATCCAATAATGTATATTTGCTAATGCAGTATTGACTGCAATTCAGAAACCTAGCAGAGAGATGTAAGAGGAAGGAAGCTGAAAGCTGATGATGATGCAGAGAGGAAAAATGAAACTGTGTTATCTGACAATGAGAGCTTTCAGCAACAGAATCGGTGGCCAGATTCAGCGCTCAGTTTCATTGCTGTCTAATGAGAGCTACTCCACCAGCTTCGCAGAACTGTGCTGTCTACTTCTAGAAATGAATTTGCCCTGAATTGGCAAATCTATACCGAAATACCACTTCTTGCTTCTGTCCCCTGTCTGCCAAGCAGGCCCTGCCTACATTTTAATCCCCCCCCGAGATCTGTATATTAAGATATAGTTCTGAATTCTCCAATTTCCTGTGCTTTTTCACAACCTCAGGGCTGTCTCTTACATCCTTGCGCTATTTTTACAATACTCTAATTATGCTGGCCTCAGTGGAATTATGCCTGATGTATCTTAGGGTAAAACTACACTCGAGCTCCCCAGTTCTAAGCCCAATTATACATTGGTGTAATTCACTGGAATTAACCTTAATTTATCACATTGTACCTTGGGACAAAATTTATCCCTCAGGATGTTTTTAAAGCAGCTGGGAATAGCCATGTTCTCTAGCAACTTGTTTTGAAGTGAGATGGAAACCTTAAAGATTTCTATATTCCCTATAGAATGGGAACTCGTGTTATACTTTCAGTGTGGGCCATTTGAAAATGGAGTAAGGCAGAGACATTATGCCTGAGAGCTTATGGCTTAAGTAGAGCTGACAGGCGGAGACTGGGAAAGGGAGATAGCTGATGCAGAAAGAAGTCAAAAGATTTGCTCAGGGTCATTCTGCAGATCAGTGGCAGTTCTGGAAATACAATTCACATCTAGTGTCCAAGTCACATTCCCTATTAGAAGAAAATCCACTTTTTCACAGGGAGCTTTTGCACAGTCTAGGTAGCATTTCCCTTCTAATCACAAACCATTATTTTCCAATACAGAAAGTCTTGATTGTATCCTACCATCCATGTGTCTGATCTGGTGAATAGCTGTGTCCTTTCAACAAGCTGCAAGAGATGTCTGTGTTTCCAGTGACCTTAAATACTGGCATGCCTGAATCTGGGCACAATAAACGTAAGCATGCTCGTGCACAGACCATACAGGAAAACGTGGCTGACTTCATGTCAGTCAATGAAACAAGCATGGCATAATCTGTTTTATTTCAGCAGTACTGATTATCTACTGAGGTATTCTCCTATCTTTTCCTGCTGCTAGATGCAGAATAGCAGAGCCAGATTTAAGCTGCAGAGAGAGATGCTGCTATGCTGATAGTGGGATAAATAATAAATCAAAGCCAGATGGGATGGCTGTTTCTTAATCACTGGACAGTGCCTTTCTGTCACTTGAATGGTGACATGCTTGGATTACTGTCCAGAGGAACCTTTGTTCCCCTGCAGAGTCCCATTAGCTTCCCGTGGGCAAAACAGTCTGTCTTTGAGGACTTGGTTGCAGACTTTGTCTTCTGCTAGAGATGACTATAAGTACTTTCTTTTATTATTTTCCTGAACTGAACACCTTCCAGTGCTTGAATGCAGTAAAAATGACATTTAGAGAGCAAATTGGGACATAATTCTAAGTTCTGAAGTATATTGGAATAGAAAGCTCCGTGGAAGGACAGAGTAAAAAAATTTTAAATATCCTTCTAAAAACCATAACCTTTCTGTCCCGAGAGAAGACAAATATTTTTAAGTTTCTCTGCTTTTATAAAGCAATACACTAACTTTATTCTTGCTTTTTTTCTCTTCTGGAAATTCCAGTGTGACATGAAAAAGATGGCAGCTAAAGATCAACTAGCAAATTATGTTAATACTTTTCTTCTCTCTTTCTCTGGTTATGGATCCAGGGTGGGGGGAATAAAAGCCTTGAATGCGATTGTCTGTAAAAGACTTTCATTAGCATATTTTTCTTGCAGTGCATTGCACATTACATGTCAGTAATGGAAGTGCAGGAGGGCAAAAACTGGTACCTTGATGTAGCTTCTGTATGCCTAGATCAAACAGGAAATCTGTCTTTAATGACTTTGAGTCCTTCAGCAAAAAATGTACATTCCTACACTTAAATGTAAGGATTAGCAACATAATTTAATAGCAATAATTGGTCCGGAAAAGCTTGCACAAGAGCTAGGGCATCAGCGTAAGTATTACTTCTGAATGGGAACATAGCTGGTTTGGATCAGGGTACCGGGAAAGAGATAGTTTTGGGATGAGGATGAGAGGAATATGCGTTGGCAGCCTGACAAGGCCGTGGCAGTTGCTGTGCAGCAACTGTACAACAACAACAACATGGTTCCTCTGTGCATCCTGACTAATCATGCATGTGCAAAGCACAAATAGCCGTGTAGCGCCAAGCGCACGAGGCTTGAAAATGAAGCCGCTAATTCTGCGTACAGGTGAACGAGCCTTTCTGCTGCGGAGCAGTGAAAAGGTGGTAAAACTGGTGATCCTTGCAACAATCCATATCTTGAGTTTTCCCCTTTAAGGCTTCACACTGTGACTTAAATAAGTGTCATGGGGCTCCCAGGCTTTGGGTGAATTTGACCTACAATGAATATGGATTATCTAATCTTGCAGCACCTGTTTAATAGATGCAATTAGAATAAAGTGCCTGGACTCACCTGGAGCTTTGAGCCATGCTGGGAAGTGTTTGTATTTGCTTTTATTGCTGTGTATCTATTAATTCTTTTTCCATTTCATATTCTGAAACTTCATTAATTAAAGCACCTTTCTCTTATGAATGCAAAGCAGTTTGCAGCGTTAAAGGCCATTGGGCTGAATATGCCCAAAGAAGATACCATACTGATAGATACAACATTAAGGACCTCATTAGATTATTAACTAGTAATGAGTAATTTTCTCCCAATTAGTGTGCTGCAGCTGCAATTATTCCTTCTACTAAGGGGCTTCTGTGTTCCAAGGCACAGGACTTGTTTGTATCGGCCCTTTCCAAGCTCTGGCAGGTCAGTCGATGCTTCTCTGACAATAATGGAACATTAATTTAGTCTTTTTTGCCCCTGTGATTTGTATTTGGCAAAGCCAAGGTGCAGCAGGAACTGAAGATTGACATTTCAAAATCATTTGAAAGCAGCGCTCCTAGTTTGCAGATGTGTTCTGAGCATACACGGTACACCGATGGGAATTAAGCAACCATCTCATCCCAGGATCTTGAGGTTTTTTATGTACTCAGCCTCCCTCTTAAGTTCGTATTCAGAATTATAACTAAATCTAGAGCTGAGTGAGCTAGCAGAGAGAAGAAAAAGAAACAGCTTATACCCAGAGCTGCAGTGGGGCTGACTTCCAGTCCTGCTCACTACGAATGAAATGAAGACAGCCACAGAGCCTGGAACTGGAAATTATGCCAAAGGAATCCTAGATTCTGTGCAAGCTTTTTCAGTGCCGTCCTTCTGTGCTGTACTCCAGCTCCCGACTCCAGAGTTTAACCATTTTGTTTCAAGAACTGTTTAATAGGAACAGTTTTACATTAAAAAATAAACCTGAAATCCATAAGACTGTTCTTTCTTTGCCCCAGAGATCACCACCACTGACAGAATGCAATTAAAAAACCCCCAAAACCCCACAACGCTACAGGAGGCAGCTGGGATGTGCTCAGGGACCATCTCAAGGACAATAAGGTGTCCCAGCCCCTGAGGGCTGGTGTACGAATCCAGAAGGCGCGCAGAGTAGCAGTCCATGAGGTAATGTGGCCATCCCTGACGTATTCCTAATAGGCTGCACTGATGCTCTGCAGTGGAAGGAGGGAAGTTATGCTAAATGACAGCATCCAGCTGGGGCTGCTATTGCTTCAGTCACTCAATAGAAGAGTTTGATTTTTTTTAATTTTATTTTTTATTGCAACCAAGAAGACTTTCAGCATGTGATTTATTTGCATTTTTAGGGCTGAAAATAATTCCATTTGGAAGAAAATTTTTCTCTCTGGACTCAGTCCCTTAGCAGATAGCTCTGTGAACTCTTGTAGAGCTAGTGCTTTTACAATTAGGCCAGAGTAAATACCAAGCAGTAAGACTCCAGCTCCACTTGTTACTGTGCAAACACAGCGCCTGCCCCAGGCAGCTGCTGGACTGAGCAGAAAGAGGCTTGAAAGGAAAAGGTTCAAGTCCTGAGCAGCACAGCATGCAGGGAGAGAGGCCAGGGCTTGTTACTTCAGTTCCAAAGTTTGAGCCACACAACAGCAATGTCTCAGGGCGGCGGATTGTTTTGGAAGTGACATTAATTTGTGGTTACATCACACTCTGGTTTCATCACTGCAGTGTTTGTCAGAAGCATGTTCCACTGAAATAGCTGATGTAAAGCTTGGCCTCTGCATTGTAGATTCAAGGGCAGTATCAAAGCATCTTACAACAGCACTGCCACTTGAATTGGGGAAGAGTGGCTGGAGAGCTGCCTGGCTGAAAAGGACCTGGGGGTGATGGTTGACAGCCGCATGAGCCAGCAGTGTGCCCAGGTGGCCAAGAGGGCCAATGGCATCCTGGCTTGTATCAGGAACGGCATGGCCAGCAGGAGCAGGGAGGTGATAGTGCCCCTGTATTCGGCACTGGTGAGGCCGCACCTCGAATATTGTGTCCAGTTTTGGGCCCCTCACTTCAAGAAGAACATCAAGGTGCTGGAGCGTGTCCAGAGAAGGGCAACGAGGTTGGTGAAGGGTCTAGAGCACAAGTCTTATGAGGAGCAGCTGAGGGAGCTGGGGTTGTTTAGTTTGGAGAAGAGGAGGCTGAGGGGAGACCTTATTGCTCTCTACAACTGCCTGAAAGGAGGCTGTAGAGAGGTGGGGGTTGGTCTCTTCACCCCAGTAACAAGCAATGGGACGAGAGGAAATGGCCTCAAGCTGCGCCAGGGAAAGTTTAGGTTGGATATTAGGAAAAACTTCTTCACTGAAAGAGTGGTCAGGCCCTGGCACAGGCTGCCCAGGGCAGTGGTTGAGTCCCCATCCCTGGAGGTATTTAAAATATGGGTAGATGCAGTGCTTGAGGACATGGTTTAGTGGCGGACTTGGCGGTGGTAGGTTAACGGTTGGACCTGATGATCTTAAGGGTCTTTTCCAACCTTAACAATTCTGTGATTTTATGAATTGCTTTGGTTGTCATGTTGAAGGCAAACCAATGTGAGCCTTATTCAGCACTAAACTTAATACATTTTTCTGTTTAAAAGTCTGAGCGAAAGTCTGTGAAATGAATGGGTGTAGATCTGGTGTTGTCTGGTCTAGTACATTCGGTTTAATGGTTATCAGCCCTTAACGTTGTAAAATTAGAGTACCAAGATTACATGGCCCCTGATCCTTGAACTCCATCTGTGCACACAATTATCTTTGTCTTAATGGTGTCTTTTAGATTGTAGCCTAGTGGATTAATTTGAATCTAGTCAAAATCAAAGATCAAAAGGAAACCTAGTGCATAAGAAAAAGATAATAGCTTGGAAAAAGGGGATGTGAAGGGATATAGGTAGTTCAGCAAGGTTAAATGCCTGCTGGAATCCATACATGATACATGTAATGTATAATGTAATGATCCACCTGTGATGAAGAGTTGGAAATGATTTCTCTTGAATATGGATTGGCAAGAACCACTGTGCTATAGCTAAGCTTCCTTAGCTATTAATGGAATAGCTGAGTTTATGGTTTTTTTTTTTCCTTCTGGCTGATTTTTCATACTTTTATTGGTCAAGATGGGTCTACCGCTCTCACATTAGTTGGGCTCGGCAGGCATGACTCAGAATTATACTGGCGTGATGTAGCGGAGAGCCAAGCCCATGAAACCCCATCTCCAGGACTGTAAATCAGCACACTTGAGGACGGGGGCCAATTTCTGCAACTACAGGCCTGGCCCACCGTGTACATGCAAGGTCTGCCCGGAGGGTTTGCTGAACACTGACATTCAGTCCCTTGTTAGAGTGACTGATTTAAAAGCCACTTGCAGAGAAATTCAGGCTGCCTGGAACTTTGTGTTCTTTCCAGACAAATATTGTCTCATTAAGGAAGTAAATGATGATAACATCTTAAAACTTCAGCTGGGGTTTGTTTTGAATGAGTTTTAGTCCTGACTTTTTTTAATAAGCTTGGAAAACGTCCAGAAATACTGAATTAATTGGCTTCCTCAGAATCTGTTGAATTCCTTTGTGTCCTGAACAAGTTTATCTTTGGAGCACTGTAATGTACTGAATGAACATTTTCTTTCTTCAGTGACTGTACGAGTGTGTGTGACCTGCTGCTCGATCCAGTTAATTTTGCACTTTCACATTGGACCTTCCATCAGGACTCGTTCAGAACACAAGGGTCGTCTAGGTAACTTGTGATGCAAGCCAGTGTTAGATATTTTGTAAAACCACGGGGTTGTTAGGGTTAACAAAATCAGTTTAGTTTATAACCTTGGGGAGCAGGCGTTGCTACACATCTGCATGGGATTTTCATGTTTTGTTTTACGGGGACACTTGTTGCAGCTGAGGTAGCCTACAAAACCTGCACGTGCAGAGCAGCTGGAGTGCTGAGGACTAACAGAGTGGCGCTTCCACTCAGCCATGATCTCGCAAGATCTTGTATCCTCACCTCCTATTGAATTACCTGGCTTATTTCAGGATAAGCTACGTGGAAGGCCATAAGATGGTACTTCATGACTGCAGCTGGCTTAGTTGTATGCACTAAGACGCTCTGCTGCAAATTTTCAGTGCTTTCATGTTCCCTAAACACCCAGCTCCTTGGTTTGTCTGAATTGGCGAAGCCTTGACTTCAACAGAATGGGGCTGGGGAGGAACTGGTACTAAAAAAAAAGCTCTTGAGATGGCCTGGGGACCCCAGTGAATGCAGATGAAAACCTGAGAATAAGGGGCCCGAAGGCATTGCATGAACCCTCTGCACGGGGAAGAATTTTCCCCTAAGGTCTTGGAAGATAAAAGGAGTGAGCACAGGGGAGATCTGCATTTAGTTTAGGGAGATATTATAAATGCTGTGCTATCTTATGATGTGCTTGGTATAATTATTAATCGCATGATTAAGTGTTTGATGTTCTTTGTAGCCAAGTTATCAACATGTTCAACATTAATTTTGCTTGTACTGCTTTATGCAGCTTTCATGCCCCATAAAATGCATGTTAAATACCAGGGATGTTTAATAACGGTGTTTTCACTAGGGCATGATTGTAAAACTCCCTTGGGTTAAAAAAGATAAAAAATAGCAGTGAATAAACTTTCTTTGACATGATAGGTGAGGAAACAGAGCCGGTTGTTGTTTAAAAAAGGATCTTGAAACAATAAAGGTAAATGGTAAAGAAGCTTCTGAGTTTTAGTGGCACAGATTTGAACCAGCATCAAAGTCAATGTAGTGATGGGGTTTCTGTTTATTAATATAAAAAAGTGAAGAGCTCTTTAGTGGCGAGTAATGACCAACCTAATTCAACAGGAGCAGGCCGTCTTAGTTATCTCTTCAGTTGTGCCCTGCATTGCCTTTGATAGCAGGAGTGATTTCTCTGGTCATTTTAGGATATCTATATATTCATGTACGTACTTACTTAGCATTGGCAGCTGTTAAGTGGATATAACAAATGGATACAGCGTCTTTTAAACTGCTCATTGACAAAATGAGATGGGGAAGATTCTCTGCTTCAGAATAGCTGAGGAATACAAAAAAGCTTCAAGCAATGTTGGTTTAGATTATTACTGCAATTTTATGGGCCAGTGAAAAGCAAAAAGTCTATTTCTCATACTCTGCTACTCTGTATAGTAAATCAATAAATAACTAATGGCAGTCATTTTAACTCCATCCCTAGTGGATTGTTGTCCTGTTATTAAACATGCAAATTGAAGATCCAACAAGAGTAGAGGAAAAAATGATCCTGTGTGAGTGTTAGTTGCCCCAGAACTGCTGGGAAATCCGAAATATAATTTAGGATTATTGTTTGATGTAAATAATTGTAATGAAATCCAAGCATCAGTAAGAAGTATTGGAAAGAAGAGTTTGAACTCAAGATAGTGCTTTCTAATAATAAAAAAAAAATTAAAAACTGTGGGCTGGTCTGTCTTGAAGTCATGAGAAGAGCACCTGCTGGCATGGGTGGGAATGGGAAATGGCTCTCAGGGTGGCCAAGGAGATACTAGAATAAAAAGTAAAGAAAATGAATTGCAGATTTGAATGCTGAAATACATTTATGCTGCAGTTTCAGCCAGGAATACAATTTGCTTTCATTTCTGGCTATAATTTGCTTTTCAGCATTGCTATTGAGCAACTTCTTTGTTCTAACCTACCTGCCTCTTTCAGTGTTTGATAGACTGGTTTCCCATACCAGGTACTGTTTACTCTGTAAATAGATTAAGCCTTTGTTTGTAGTCTGTTGTTTTATAAATATCTCTGATGTATTTGCCACAGTTTACCATGTGCTAAAATTAGCTGCAGAAGCAGAGCATTAATCAATTGATATCTATACCTGATATTTTGCTGCACTCTCTCTCAAAGAAGCAGAGTGGTGTGTAAAAATTACAAGCCATACCCCTGACTTAAACTGATGTTTTAGCTGAGTAACCTTCCAGTTTAGAGGACGTCAGCTGTAGTAGAGAGCAATCTGTCTCATAACCCACTCGGTTTAAATGTTCTCCACTGCAGAGAATTTTGTAATGAAAAATGCTATGGAAAGTTGTCTAATTCATCCACGTCTTCAAAATGTGCTATTAGTTTCTGCAAAGAAAGCCTGTCTTTCGTGTACTTTTGCCCTTACTAGGGAAACTGCTCAATCTCTTAAAAAAAAAACAAAACAAAACCATGCCAACATAGCGACACAATTCACCATTGATATTTGTGGGCCTGCTGCCATTGTCTTCGGCAGAGTTGCATCTATTTATCCCAAGAGCTCGATTCATCTTTGAGGCTCAGTCTCCAGTTCCCTTCCTAGCAGGGGTGATTGTTTTTCCTGCTTCCCTGCTGACAAAGGGGCTGTTGTCTATGCAGCGCAATATAGTGCCAAGCAAGGAGAGCTGAGCTAGCTTTGAAAAAACTGACTTATTAGATGCATGTAGCTTCTCCAGAGTACAGTGGTTTCTGATAACCACTATAACTTTGTTAGAAATTGATTGTTTCTGCATACTAGCTGAACCCCTACCTTGCCTGGTGAAATACTCCTGTCTTCATGTGACAGAGACTCAGAGGCTGATATTTAGTCAGTAGGCTTAACTGAATTTATAGTGAAATCAGTTTATAAGAATTAAATTTAAAGAGGGGAGGTATATGTGACTTCACAGTCTGAACGTGTTAGGTCAACTTTGCATGTTAATTTTAACAAATTGCCAGATTGCTTACAAGTGAGAGAACTTTTACAGGATAACTTAATGTATTTGACAACATTGCGATATGCAACTGTTTTGTTCCTGCAACTGAGACTTTCTCTTGCCACGGTGCCAATACTTATTATTCATCTCTTCTTGTACATAAGGCTGGACCTTCTGTCTAACACAGATCTCTTCAACCTTCAAGAGCTTGTCAAGAGTATCCAAAAGTAGGACAAAGCTGTGTGCTGTCCTACTAATGTGTTGCAACATTTGGTTTCAGTTTCCTGCCAGTCTAAATCGTAGTTCAATGTATAAACATCTCTGCAGTCGTAGTAGCAAAGCGTGATCATTTAACTTCATGCAAATGAGTAGGTAGCTACAAGAAACTTTGGAGGAAAAGTCATCGCTGCATTGTATTTCATGTTATTTTTGCTTAAAGATTAGAAGTTCCTGGGTCTGAGAGAGAAAATAGCTGGCAGTACGGTTGTATGTGGCTTTGACCTTGCTGGCTTGTCATTTATGGACTGAGCTATCTAATAATTTCAGATAGTTCTAGCTCAATAAATGAAGTTTATTACTCTTGACTCCTACTGATTTGGAGACCCTTATTTGGGAAATGGCAAAGATTTTCTAAGTTTCTTGATGTGGCCCATATAGCAAATTTACTGCAGTTGCCCTTCAGCTGACATTCCCTCACTTTACAAATGTGTCTAGTATGATCGAGTTTTACAGCATTAATATATCTAAAGCAGTTTAATAAAATAAACAGATAAAAGATGATTTACTTATTGCTTATAGAATATAATCTCAGATTGCCTCCTTTTTCTAAGAGCTCAGTGAGAGTAAATTTGAATGTTAAACCAAATAATCAGTACAAACAGAACCTGGTATTTAAATTATTTCATTCAGTCCATCGACCTGAAAGGAAACCAGAGATCCAGGTAGTATTTCCTTATCTGGATCCCAGTTCAGAAAATCCCATATGAATTGGTGGAAGTGGTTCTGGCTGTTCAGAACAGTTTTTTTTAAGTTTCCCAATATCAGAAGTGGTGAGCTGGTAACAACAGATGAGGAGAAGGCTGAGGTACTCAACAACTTTGCCTCAGTCGTCACTGGCAACCTCTCTCCTCACACCTCCCGAGTCAATGGGCCATTGGACAGGGATGGGGGGGTGGGGGGCCAGAGGTCCTCCCGCTGTAAAAGATCAGGTTCTGGGCTGCATCAAAAGAAGCATGGCCAGCAGGTCGAGGGAAGGGATTCTGCCCCTCTGCTCTGCTCTGCTGAGACCCCACCTGGAGCCCTGCGTCCAGCTCTGGGGTCCTCAGCACAGGAGGGACATGGACCTGTTGGAGCAGGGCCAGAGGAGGCCACAAAAATGATCAGAGGGCTGGAGCACCTCTGCTATGAGGACAGGCTGAGAGCTGGGGGTGTTCAGCCTGGAGAAGAGAAGGCTGTGGGGTGACCTTATTGCGGCCTTTCAGTACTTAAAGGGGGCTTATGAGAAAGATGGGGACAGACATTTTAGCAGGGCCAGTAGCGATAGGACAAGGGATAATGGTTTTAAACTAAAAGAGGGGAGATTCAGACTGGGTATAAGGAAGAAACTTTTTACACTGAGGGTGGTGAAACACTGGAAGGGGTTGCCCAGAGCGGTGGTAGATGCCCCATCCTTGGAAACATCCAAGGCCAGGCTGGACGGGGCTCTGAGCAACCTGGTCTGGTTGTAGATGTCCCTGCCCATTGCAGGGGGGATGGACTGGGTGGGCTTTAAAGGTCCCTTCCATCCCAAAGCATCCTATGATTCTATGATCATCAATTGCAGTAAATTACCATCTCAATCTCTATGAAAGACAGAACTTTAGACAGCTAATTCGCGACCATATTTTGTGAAGGAAATTTGTACATCTTATTCTTCCCCACCTATACCACCCTTAGCAGAAAATTGGTAAGGCAAAATTAGACTTACTGGATTCCAGTCTGCTTTGTCTTTTAAAGCTCTGCTCCTGCAAGTTGCTTGCCAAAACCTGCTCTGAAAAGTTCTCACTCCTCTCAGTCTGACCAGCACTGTTTCATGTTAACATATAATTTAGGCAACTCAGATTCACAGAAAACCTGTGAAACTCGAAGCATTTTGGTTATGTTACTTTTGAACTAAGACTTGGAGCACAGGAGCTGGTCATAACTGGGTGAGCTAAGATGTGGATTTTGCCGTGTGCTGGGACAGGTGAATTTGAGGTAGTTGGCATTGAGTGAAGGGCATCACTGTCTCCCAGAGGAAAGGCACTAGAAAGTACCTCCTACAACTTGCTTATGCATTTTTGGATGTGCATCCTGTTCCCCAAAATTCCCAGGACACTTCTCATTGACCTTAATGGGAGTCTGGCTCTTATCTGTATTGGTGCTGGGCCAAAGTGCCTAGTAATGCAAGTGTGAGGATTGAAAATCCAGGGCTTGATCCGGTAACCCAAGCCCTCGTTTGGTGGCCTGGTCCTTTATTGCAGGTGTTTTTGCTGAAGATACTGACATCTATGACAGCCCATTTTGTCAGGTATCAAGAGGAAAATGATAAAAACCACCCAGAGGATCAATGACATGTTGATTTAACACAGAGCTGTTGCCATGTATTTGCCCAGGCTGATAGGAATGCAGCTCGTAACCAGCTTGACAGGGAAGTCCAGTAGTGGTTTGACCCCAGCATAAACCATTAACGTGTCTGACGGCAAACATCCATTTCAAAAATAAAAAGTCAGAAGAGCAGCTGCAAGTCCAGAAGCGACTGCAGGAGGCAGACAATTGGGATCTCGATACCTGAGTGTCTCAGTCTCGAGCGTGTGTGCTGGCTGCCAAAGCAGATCCGTTTTCCAGCGACGCAGGGCAGAAGGATGTTGCTGCTCTGCTAAGTTCAGTGCGTGCTATCACAATGTCTTCGCAAGTCCGTACAACCTCATTGCTCTGTCGGCAGCACAGGTATTGCGTTGTGCTAATCGAAGTTCATCTGAGCTTTTTGCCCCTTGAGTGCGGAGAATAAAGGTCAGTCCCCAGCTCTCTCATCAGCTTGTGACTCCTGTATGGCAGCGACTGTCATTTTCGGTGAGTCCGTAGAATTGCTTTGTGCAGCAGTCCCTTGCCAGGCCGCCTCTAGGCGTGACGCCAGTATAAATGGTGAAGGAGACAGAAGACAGAGGCTTTTCTGTCTGGTTTGCTTTACCCTGGTCAGAGAGACAGAAACTTGGCACCTGAGGACTCCTTGGCTCCGCAGCTCATGTGCATGCAGGGAAGCCGTGACAGTGTCCGGCGCTAGTGCTTGACCCCCATTTGTATTTCTCAGAGTTTGTGACTTGTCTGGAAATAACTGAGAGGGGGACTTGGAGTTTTGTTAATAATGGAGAATATGCTCCTATTTAAGGTTTATTTGGTAAGTAAAGTTAATTTTGCACTGAAACTACGTAGGATAAACCGTTCATAGCATTTCTCATCCCGTTGTGTCCAGGAACTGTGAAGAGAAGGTGAAGATGGCCACCCCCTTTGGGGGCACAAAGGCAAGCCAAGGGTAGCTAGAGCTGGTCCCACATGGAGCTGGTAAAAGACAGAGCCAGAGGTGCAGTGGAGTCACCTGCTTCAGCCTGATTGATTTCCCAGTTTACTGGGTAAATAGGTGATAGTGATAGTATCTTTATAACATTATATATCTAATTAAATGAGAGTAGTGTGTGTATATATATATATATACACATAAAAGAATACTTTCACAATATAGACAGATCCACATTGAAAATTAAACCCAAAATCTTCTTAAAAATAAATGTCAATCTTTAAATTTTTAAACAATACCACTTCTTATACAATCCAAACTATTGTCATAATGAGCCTTCCATGTTTGTTTTCTCCCACATATCTTTCCATGCCTTTCAATGTCTTCCATATTGTAGCTTTTAATATAAACCTCATGAGCGTTTATTTTCAGTATAGTAAATATTGATGTAAATATGTGCGCGTAAAAGACGAAACAGGAAAGAAGTCTAATCTAGGAGGAAATATTTAGGTAGACACTCAATGTGCAAAGATTTAATGAACACACAGAGACTAATTTTGGAATCGTGCCTTTTACAGCAAGTGAGATTAGACTGTACAGTTGCTGTAGAGCGCTCTCATTCGGTAGGACCCCAGGCCCCGCACAGAGGGGTAACGATGTTCAATCCCTGTGTAGAGAAGAGTATTTAGAAGGTAAATGTTGATTTTTGTCCCCTAGACCTCACTGTCTGTTCATAAGCTTTCCAGAGTATATAGTACAGCTGATTCATGAACTTTACAGTATTTTTGTGTATTTTTCAGAGTCAATACTCAGTTGTTCGTAATTGACCTCTAATTAAAACGCATTATTTCTAAATACCATTAAGAATATTATTAATTAAATGAACGGCTGGAGTGGGCTGCCTGGAGTTGCAGGCAGCAATGTAATGAGTTCTAGCAAGGATTCAACTGCAATGCAGAAGAAAGAAAATTCAGTGGGGAAAAAAAAATCTATGATTTATGATATATTAATCAGAATTAATTTATATCTTAATTTATATATTTTATGTGTCTTCCTCTATTTATAAAGCAGAGTATTTTACATTAATGCAGGGTTTGGCATCGGTAGGTTTCTTTTCCCCCACCCCCCCACCCCTTCTGGGAGAAGAAACTGCTGTTCTATGTATTTGAGAATAGTAAGTAGTTTAGGAAGGTCAGACTGTGAAAATATGACGTCATTTGTCCTGTTGGTGTGAGGGACAAATGCTGATGCCATCGTTTAGCTGGTGCATTGCTATCTCTCTGCCTTGCAGAGATGGAGTGGGAGAAACGCAATAAGATGAAAATTATCTGAGGGTGGGTGAGATAAGATAGTGGTTAATTAAAAGCTGAACCCATGCTAAGATACTACACTGACTTTAGAAGTTTCAATTTAAAACTGAACTGACCTCAGTCTGTTTTCAAGGTTAGGATGTGGTCAGAAGGAGAGACCAGTGAGCCCAAGGAAAAGGGTGTGTTCATGGAAAAGTCAGCTAGGATTAAGTCCGAATCATACTGTCAAGCAGTTTCAGAGAACTGGAACAATATTTGCAGCCAGTGCTTTGCATTTACAACCCAACATCAGTAAAGCCCTTATCACCTCTATCAGAGAGATAGTGAAGGTAAGTAGGGTATTTCGCATTTCACAGACAGTGAAAAGCACATGTAATTCAGAAAGTGACTTATTTCCAGTCTCACACACACTGTCTGCTGTAGAGTCACATGAGTTTCTGCATCCAGGCTCTTTTGTCCTATTACCCTGTGCTGCCATGTTGAATAAATGCATTCCCTGTCGATCACTCTCTGCTTGGCGGCACCGCTTACGGGACACAGGTGCCCATTTAGGGGGGGACATGAGATCCCACTGTCTAACAAGAGGCCAGAAGGCAGTTATGGGGCAGGGGGAAACAATTCCAGACTATTCATATACTACAGGTTGCCTTTATGTTGTAAGCAAAGAAGCAAGTGGCTTTTTAATTGTGGCTTAGTTGCAAGAGGTTGACAGTAAAATTGCTGCCAATTAAGTGGGTCTTTCAAATAGCAATGTTGGGAAACATTTCCATTTGTCAGCTGAGTGTCCACATGCTTTTGATTAATGCATAAAATGAAACAAATATTTTGGGAAAATAAACCTGCTGTGTTTATCTGTGTAATTCTTCATCTATCACTCTACACTGTGAAATCAAGTACCATAAATTCGCTAAATGAAGGAATTGGAGTGTGGTTCCATTTAATCCATCCATTATTTTTAACCTTGACATGAAGTTTCTTGATGCTCCTTTTCCCCCTTTTTCTGTTAGTTTTTCTTAATTGCTTGTCTTGGCAGCAGGATATTTCAGCTGTCCCAGTGTAATCTGCAATACCCTCTGGGAATGTTTCAACAAAGGTTTCTGCAGAGTCAGCCTTTCTGAAAATAAAGCAGATACTGAGGTTAACATAAGAGGTGCATGCCTTGAGGTCACATTGCAATTTTTTTTTTTTTTTTTACTGCATATAGAAAGGACAAGATTGCCTCAATCCTGTCTCTCCCCGGGTGCCTTGAAAAGAAAATTATCTTGGATGGCGTTGAAGGGTTGCTTCGTTATTTGGAACTTTTTGTTTCTTAAGTTATAATACTCATATAATCTCGTAAAATAGTCAAAGATTTCACCATAAATCCGGAATTATACGACAACAAGAAATGCTTTTGTCCGATTTGTTGCATATCACTCTTGTAAAAAATCCTGTTTAAAAGGTGGAACTGTTTTTAAGAGGGAATGGAGGGTGAACCATGTAACCTTTGAGCAGCAGAAACATCTTCAGCTCTGACACATAACATGATAAATTTCAGAAAGATTAATTCTTTGAAATGAAGCAGCTGCTGTTCTCAATGGTTTCCAATACCTGCTGTGGAAGGACTCTCATCAATCATGCTATTTTGAGACATTAATAAAGAAGCTTAAGGTGTTGGATTTTAAGCAGGGGACACTTCATCTCAGACCTGGAGCAGCCTAAGCTGCATGCGTGCCCCTTCTGCAGCAGGCATTTCATTAAAGACAAACCTTCTTATTAAGATTTATAGGACATACACTCAGCCTATTTGTTACAGATGTGCTTGTGAGATAATAGCGATTATTCTATCTCCTCATTTCACTGAAGTACTGAGAATTAGCTCCAGTATATCTCTGCTTTAACATCTCTGGCTTTGCCAAAGCTAAAGTTCTTGATGCGTAGGATTTATTAGACATCAATTCTCCTTCTATTGAGATTTGCCACAAGATATTGTAGAGATCAAGTGCTGATGTAGAATGGATGTTTATTTTAAATAATTAACATACTTGGAATTAAAATAATATGAAGATTTTAAGTTTGGTTTGCTGCTTGGAACTCAAACCCATGTGTGTTGGCTGCAAAACAATCAGGTACTGGAAGAGGTTTTTTCCTTGTCAGCGTGTTACTCCATCGCTGCCTGCAGCAGGGCTCCTTGCTGCTTTTGGAGACGCAGGGCTTGGCCATTGCACGTGGCAGCATCCCAGGCTGGATAATTTGAGCGAGGTAGCGGCTCCCACCTCACCGACACACTGACAGCAACACTGAATGTGTCACGGAGATGGGTGGGTGGAACATCATGTCAGACAAAGCACTGTATTTTAAATACTGTGTAGTGAGGCTGTGGGATTCACTGCTGTGTGAAATTAAATGTACTTGTTTTCTTGAGTGTGATCAGTCGTGCTATAAATGGTAATCGAATGCTTCAGGAAATTAAGTAATTCTTTGCAGTGGAATGATCCCTCATTATCCCCATGCACAGGTTTCTGACTTACCGGATTTAATATTTCTCTCTGAATGACCTGATCTTTATAGTATTTTTGGCTACAACCTCCTTCGAGGTTTGAGACTCGATCTACGCTGACAAACCTTATATTTCTAAACCATCTGTTTGGAGCCCTTTCCTTCCTGCTGTGACTGATGTGTTATTTCTGTAGAAGTTGAAACATCTGCCAAGAGAGAGGTGTAAGGCTGCCTGTGAAACCTCTATTTTCAGGTGTCCCTGATCTAAGTGCTTTTTGCTGGAGCAACCCCCTCATCCCAGGATTGTTCAGCTACTCATACGCCTCTTTCTGACAACATAATCAGCGAAAAGGTGGAAGGAAGTTATATCAAATTATGCAGTAATGTAGTAAGGTTATGCAAGCTGGGAAATAGATTCTGTAGTCCAGTGAGTCCCGTTATGCAAAATAAAGTTGGCGTGTGCAGTCCTAGATTTGAATAACAGCAGGAGTTTCATTTGGTTGCAGGCATTCAGAAACGATGCAGGCTGCATCGGCGTGACCGGTTTGACACTGGGCTGTCTTTGGAAGGATCTAGTCCTGTGCAGGCTGTAAGGCTGTTCCGGGAGATGATTAGCAGCCTGAATAAAGGCTGTAATAAACAGGGAATTGCAGATAAACCTGGTCTCACGCTTGGACATCTTTCTGTCATCAGCAGAGCACTTAAGCATGTAGTTAGCTTTGCGAACTGAGCCCGTCCTGAAGTGCATTGACAAAGAGAGGTCACCAAGAGGGTGCAGCTGCACTTATTTTTGAAACATCCAAGGTTGGCTCCCTGCAGCGTGACACCCTTGGCTTAGCTCTAACTGCGGATGACGCCTCGGGGTTCAGCACAACGGCACATATCTCCTTGTGCGCTGCAGAGCGCTCTTCCCTTTTGTCCATATGGCGATATTTACAGCTCGAGTTTTGCACGTATTTACTCTTTCTTACAAGGCTTCCATTGCAAGAGCGTGCTGCAGATCAAAAGGACGGCACATTGTGTATTTTAATTTAAATACATCATTACTTCACTCATAATATTTACTAATGCCTGCAATTAAGATCACTTACTAATATCTTACTAATATCATACAAAATAAATTAATACTAGCAGCTCCCTAGGGTAACTGATTAAATTCATTCTGTTGCTCAGTTCCTTGGCTGTCAGAGTAACCAAAAAATTACTGCAGTCTTTTCTACTGATTTAAATAATTTTTAGATCAACTTTACAGTGGGACATAAAGTCTTTTTTTCCAGACAAGGAAATACCACTGATATCTCGTTCGAAAGCTGATGTCACAGAAAATTACCCCCTTAATTGACAGTATAGGTAGCTTGTTGATGGTTTAACTGATGGCTTGAAAGGTGCTACTGTGCAGTTCAGCATTTCTCCAAAGAGCTGACCTTACTGAAAAGCACCCTCTTGTCCTGTGCTTGCAGGTGAACACAACACCAGGCAAATACCCAACTCGGCATTTCTTTCTTGCAAAGTAAAGGGGTTTGTTTTTTTTTTTCTCGGAGGTTAATGTTAATAACTCTAAATCAAAGTCAGAAAGCAAGCAACAGCAAATAGCACCCTTCCTGCCCTTACCAGATGTGTAGATTTGGGAATAGACTCTTATTTCCCACGGGCCAAAGGAGCAAGAATTTGGGATTGTGTATGAAAGAGGAGAGGAGATGGTCTTGTGAGCATAGATTTAATTGGCATTGAAAGGTTTCTTCCTCAGGCTGCACAGGGCTTAGTTATATAAACCCGGGTTTTAACAAGTTCCCATTTTGCCTTCGACAGCTGCTTCCCTTGTGATTTTGGGAAGATTGCATAAAGTTGCTGCCTCGCTTTCCCCATCTGGAAGGCTACAACACTAAACTCTAACATGCTGACTGTGCAGGCCGATTTGGAGGATTAGTTAATATTTTTGAAGTGTTTTGTAAATCCCATAAACTAGTCAGACAATGCAAAAGCGAGCAATAGTCTGTGATTTCTTCAGTGTGCTACTCCATTATTGAGCTGTTCTTTTGTAACGTTTTACATCTGGCAGGATGCACAGTAGTTTCTACTTCTTTCTTCACACACCCAGTTTACGCTGATGTTTATAAGACGTAACGGTTCAGGACTAAAATGAATTTTGATAGCTTCCTCTCACTAAATCATCACTTTCTGGAGCCTGCGGTCTCGATTGGGTTCCAGCTTGTGTGTGAGGAAGCCCACGTTGCTGTCACATGTGACTGAGAAAGGCAACGCTGGGGCACTTTATTTCTTGGAATGGAATAAGTTGAGGATCTGAAAGTTGTGTGATAAAATCCTTGTGATACCGTTTTAATTGAATTTTCATAGTAGGACTGGAACAGAACGTTTGGGGGATGGACTAGATGACCTTCAAAGGTCCCTTCCATCCCAAAGCAGTCTATGATCCCCTAGATAATAGCATCCTTCCTAAGAGGCCGTGCATGGCAGGCTGCAAAGGCTAATCTTAACCAAAGGGAGACATCCCTCCATATGCAGAATCCAGCAGGTTTTTTGCATGCCATGGGGTCACCCTTGCATCTTGCAGCAGGAGCTCTCTCCTCCTCAGACCAAGAAACAGCCTTGTGCAATGGCTGCTGCTGCATCAGTCAGCAAGGGCTCCATCAAGAGGGTTGGTTCACAAGTTCCCATGAAAACATTCCTGTTTTTAAACAGTAAGTGGCTTGTTAAGTAAATCGAAGCTAGCACAGATTATCTGTATTCACTTACGAGACTGACTTTCAGAGATTAAAAACTGTGACATGAGTGTGAAGTGTTTTGAATTTTTGAGTTGCTGGGTTTGGATTTTTTTTTTTGGCAAACTGACAGGAAAAGATGAGGGGGTTGCTTTTTGCTAAAGAAGAAAATACAATTTTGTAGCAAAATCTGTCTTTTCTTTTCAACTAACACTCTTAAACAATACAAAGTAAAGCATCGGTGAAAAGAGATTGATGCTATTTAATTGCTTTTTTTGAATGGAGATATATTCCTGAAGATCAGCCTATAGTCACAAGTGCAATTAATGGCTCGTGCAGCAAATGCTACGCTTCAGCGTGCTGAAGCTTATGGACAGGCGAACCTTTGCATGCGTCAGGTGTGGACAAACTCAGGTAGATGCAAGGTCTTTTGCCCAGGCACCAAGTCATCTAAGTACAGACCAGCGCTGTTCTGGAAGTTGTATCTCTGAGTTAAAATGATGGAGAATAGATTCTGCTTCTTAGACTTGTGTTGTATCGGTGCACCTGTGATTTTTCAGATTGAATCCAGCTGGTGTGGAGCTCAGTGCAGTGCAAGATCGCATCTCCCTGCACCCATTGAAGCAGTCATCAGCTAGTGAAATTCCCGAGGTTGCTCCAAGTCAAACACTGAAAATTTAGAGTGGTGGCATGTACAACTTGCCTAAATGTCAGTCATGAGACCATTCAGGCGACATCCACATGCAGCGTGCTTCCTTCCTGCTAAAGCCTCAGGGGCTCTTTGCAGGAGAGCTCCCTGCAGCACAGCCTGAGTTCCCTGGCTTTGGGAATGATGTGCTCCACTGATTCGTGCCATCGGCTTGATGGACTGAGGTCTCACAAGGCTTATGTGTGAGGCAGTGCTGCCTGCTGGCAAATGGTACCATCAGCGTGAGTGGAAGATGACAGCTGGCTTGTGCAGAGAAAGCAGCTGTCCTCGGGATGTTGCAGCTCGTGGCGTTCTCTTCCAAGCTGGGGTTAGATTGGGTGCTTGCAAAGAGATGTTACCTTACCTGCACCCATGGCTTTTAAGTGCTGGAGCGTGTCCAGAGAAGGGCAACGAGGTTGGTGAAGGGTCTAGAGAACAAGTCTTATGAGGAGCGGCTGAGGGAGCTGGGGGTGTTTAGTTTGGAGAAGAGGAGGCTGAGGGGAGACCTTATTGCTCTCTACAACTGCCTGAAAGGAGGCTGTAGCGAGGTGGGGGTCGGTCTCTTCACCCCAGTAACAAGTGATAGGACAAGAGGGAACGGCCTCAAGCTGCGCCAGGGCAAGTTTAGGTTGGATATTAGGAAAAACTTCTTTACTGAAAGAGTGGTCAGGCCCTGGCACAGGCTGCCCAGGGCAGTGGTTGAGTCCCCATCCCTGGAGGTATTTAAAAGACGGGGAGATGCGGTGCTTGAGGACATGGTTTAGTGGCGGACTTGGCAGTGTTAGGTTAACGGTTGGACCTGATGATCTTAAGGGTCTTTTCCAACCTTAACAATTCTATGATTCTAAGTCAAACATAAAGGTGCAGAATTCAAAGCTGCACAGGAAAAACTAAATAAAGCTTTGGTCTAGTCTTAACATCTTAGAGCCAAGAGTCCGCCTGTGCCTATGGGAGTTTGGGAGTGGAAGGTCAGATTTCTCCAGATCTCTTTCCTGTCTTTCCCTCTCTATGCGGACAGACTAACAGTCATGCAGACCTAGGCAGTTTGAAGCTGCAAGAAGTCAGGTTTTAGCTTTTGGAGTCACAAAGGGTGTGTAGAAAATGAGCTACATGATTCAGGAAGAGTTTCTATTGCCTGAACACCCTTAACCCCAGCCAAAGTGTTTCAGATCAGTAGCATCTCTGTAGCCTTGAAAATTGTGCCTTTATATGTCCTGAAATTAAATGCTCAAAACATGAGTACAGTCAAAGGTAAACAAACCTTTTTATTTTCTATATGCCCCAACGACAGCTCCTAAAGCTAGCATAGCATGGTGAGGGTAAGTGAATTTTCAGTGCAGCCATCCGTTTTGCATAACTCATGTAGCTGTCCTGAGAAATCCTTGGGGCCCTGGATTGTGCCTGTGATGTGTGCAGAATCGGAAGCTGCTTATAACCTGTGTACTGTGGTCAGATATTCAAAGACATCTAAATGTTTAACTACCATGTTCATCTAAATACCTTTGGTTTGGTTTTGTAAGACTTTATAGCATTTTTTTTTTAGCTAAAATAAGTAATTTCTTCTTACTGTTTGCAAAATAATTCAAAGTGTGTGTGTGTATTATTAATTTATCTTCATTTTGCATGTCCTTTCAAGATCCTTTCTAAAGAGGGGTTTTGAATATTTTTTTCAGGAGTCTGTGTCCCCACCTGCTAACGTGTTTAATATAAATTCACTGTCTGTCCTTGCAGATTACATTATGCAATCTGGGGTTGATGGACTTTTTAATAAAGTGAATATCGGAGACAGGTTTGATAAAAGACATGCCACATCTAATGATGTTTAATGAAAGTAAAAGCTTTTGGGTTTGGTATCCTGCCCATTAACTTAAGTGTGATTATATTTATTGTCCGTCAGGCAGCTCAACACAAGCTCAGTCAGAAAATGAAATTTTAGTGTTACGGTAAAAATAGAAAACAGGATGGATGCTTTGGTTGGGGGACAAATGGGGTTTGTGAAGGTCACATTAAATCTATGGAAACATTGCCAGTGACTTCAGCAGGGATCGAATGGGTTGCAAATATTGCCAGGGAAGAAACAAGAATAACACTGCCAATATATCTGGTTATGGTTGAAGTTGTGTGTTTGTGTAACAAGATGCTTATGTTTCTTTAATGTTCTTTGCCTGTTTCTGGTGGCTCTTTCTGGAGCTACTGGAGTATCTGGACATGGCTTTTTCCACTTCTCACTTAGCTTTCCTGGCTGTGATGAAGACCATGGGCTTGGCAGGATACAGTCACAGATGACGGTGCTCTGTAAGACAAGCAAAAAAAAGTAAGACAAGTGAAAGCAATGAAGCTATAGAGAATGAGAGGACTTTCTTATAAGATCTAGGTATGTGCTTAAAACTAAGCATATATTAAGATTCAAGGGCGTTGGCTTCATTGAAGTCCCCATAACGTGGGGCAGAGATGGACACCCAGTGCGGGTTTTCTACTAGTGGGGTTGTGGTTTGATGCCAGATCACCTTTCCTCCCTGACCTCTGCTTCCCCGTTCATAATGCGAAACCAGACCCCTGTTACAGAGTTTCTAGACCTGGTTGTAAAGCAGAAAAGACTTAAGAAATGTAGTTTTTAAAAACTTCACCATAAAAATATTTAGAGGCTTCTGACTGATCTAATGAAAAGTGATCACTTTGGGGAGGAGGAAAGAGATCGGTTTTGTTCTATTTTTTTTTCTTTCCTCCCTTCTCTTTTCTTTCTTTTCTTTGTGTAAAAGAAATAATAAAGCAGAAATGTAGACCCCAAGGAAAGGGAAATATAGGAGGCTGGGAAACTGGGAATAGAACTGCTCTTATGCTCCCTTCAAAATAAAGAAAGTCTGCAACAGTTGAAAAATGCCTCAGCAATCGTGTTGAAAAAGGACCACTTTTTCACCGGATAAAAATCAGTAGCCATATTAATTCCAGAAATACCACAAGATGAAGTAAGTTTTGTCCATCTGAATATAGTGAGCCAAAGCATACGCATGGGGCAAATAAGTAAAGAAAACCTCCTGACCGTTTTCTTTTAAGTGTAACGATTACTTCAGTTGCTCATCAAGTTTAGAATTGATTATAGATTTTGGTTTTCAGAGAAATCAAATACAGAATAATTTAAAATAAATTCTGTTGGAGGGTTTTTATAAATGTCATGTGCAAAACACACCAGGTCCCACTGGCCAGATTTCAAAGGCCTGGCTGGAAGAAATCGTAGCTGGCTATAAAGGAGGAATTAACAACTTGAATAATACATGTCACAGAAAGAAATAAGGTTGACCCAAAACCATAGCACTATAAAAGCATTCTGAAATGAAGATTTCCATGTTATGTTAAACATTTTCTAATTTAATATCTTCTATATGTCGGGATGGCATTAAATACACCCAGTGTGCTGTATTTTCGTGGGCAGACCCACATGGTTTATATAGGCATGCTTGTGTCTATAGCAGTTACACATGTCGCAGTTAACACATGCAGCGGCCTTTATCTTCATGTACCAAAGTATTCTATGAATGACCACAGCATTCTTTTCGTGGTCTACACATTCATACATAAATATGAATACATATTTCATACGAATACATAAAGCACCTTTGAATCTTTCAAACCCTGGGGATTACTCTTCAGAACAGGGTAATACTTATGAATAATAAGAGCAGTACTTCTTGCTTTATTTCATGAGCAGAGACAGCAGCAAGCGTCTCTCGGTGCGTTCTAGCCCTTGGCTGAGATGACCTGAGCTGGTGTCTGGCAAACGGGTCCCACCGGCTGCGGGGAGGGACGAGGCTCCTGCAGCGGCGTCCGGGAGGGAGAGGAGATGGGAGATGGGTCAAGTCAAAGTCTTAAGATTAGACCTGCTCCAAAATTGGGTGGATTTGCAAGGCAAACCCTGGCTGAAGGGGATGGGATCTGCCCTTGGTGACAGCCACGGCTTGCTGGAAAATGAGCAATGTTAGCATTGCCAGCTGGGGTTTTCTTTCTCCCAAGATTCACAGTGACAGGACCCACTGCACCACCCACACTACACAGCAGGGTCAAGCACCAGCAGCTCTCACTTTACAGAGCAAGGGTGGTCCAAATCCCCAGCTTTTGCAAAACCTCCCACTATCTGCCTTCTACTACAGCTCCTGAGATATGGTTTGCATAAATACAGTTTGCTAAACATGTCAAAATCAATCCAAGTGAACGATGCTATGCGACTTTGAGGCAGTTTCCTCTACCCAGGATCATATAATGACTTTCCTAACAAGACATGATGCATAAGCTCAGCAGGCCAAATATTACCACCTTTTTTCATTCTGAGTAACACTTTCTAACAGGTTTATTCCTGGTATAGCAACTGCTGGCCCATGAATTTTTTAAACTAATAGCGGAGCTTCTATGCTACTCCTACGTGTCATGGGGTACTCTGCAGATGCTCAGAAGATGCATATATGTAACTGCTTTTTTTTTTCCCCCTTTCCGTTGGGCATAATTTGGCATATATCTCACAAACATCTCTGCTGCCTAGCACATTTTAAATAAGTAATGAGAAGGCGCTATTCTTCTGATTGCAGCGTTCCTAATGATGGCAATGATTAAGTAAGTGATTCTAACTCCGTGTCAGGATGGCTTTTAAGGCAAGGAAACGGTGACATGAATAAGGAATAGGTGTGAAATTAGTAACATAATCATTCAAGGGAAACAAAACCTATGATGTTGGTATGAGTTAGAGCTCTTGCTCATTTCTGACAGAGGTCTTGTGTTTCCACTCTGGTTAAACTGAAAGAGTTTTGGGTCAGGGCTTATCAGTGAGAGAGGGAAGTCTGCTGGTTTATAATGTCTAGACAGCTGCCGAGGTATATTGCTAAGTGCACAATTAGAGCTCCCTCCCCTTCCCCTTTTCTGCGGGCTTTGTCCGCCTTGTGACTCGAGCTGCTCAGACCCGCGGTTAGGAAGGAGACTAATTTTGGCACACGGGGTGCTAATCCAGGCCAAGCCATGGCTGACAATCTCTAGTGACAACCTGGAAGGTTTAGCTAACCTGGGTTCACGGCGTGGTACACAGACCAACTGCTGAACACCCCAAAGCCTGGAATCCAGCGCTCTTCCTTCCCAGTGCCCCTGGGACAGCGTGTATTCATTTTAATTCACCTGTGTTTTGGACAAAAAGGGAGCAGTTCCACTAGGCTATCTAAGGTTCCCTGTCCTCATTTGTAGATCTCTTCCTGCCTGCACTCTGCAGTGGGTCATTAATATTTCAGGTTTATTTTCCATTCGGCTACGTGCCTGCAGCACACAGCTGATTCTAGCATGAAAAATTCACAGCAAATTACAGCTAACCGGAGGTCCGGTGATTGCCGGATGAGTCAGGCCCAGGGTCCCACTGCGATTTCTCCCTCTCCCCTTTTTTCAGTGCTGGGCTGCTGCAGTGTACTTGGACCTGTGCAGGCTTATTTGTTTTCCTTTGCAGGGCTTCAGCATAGGGATTATCAAACAAAGATCAATCCCAGCAGAGCGGTGTATCAGTAGATTGTGTGTTAAGAGAGGTGGCGGCATCAGAGGTTTTTAATAAATGCTTTTGTGTTGTTACTGTAAGTCATTCCTGCTATTATAGCCTAGAAAAGACCAACACAGGCCCCTTTGTGTGGGCTACTATAAATGCACAAAAAAGAGAGTGGGGATCCAGAAAGGTACAAACAGCATGGTGGTTAGATAATCAGTCCCAATGGGCTCAGCCTGAAAATGGAGATGGACATCCCCTCTGCAGCCAGTGGATGCACGTGAGGTGAGGCAGATGGGGAGAGGAAAGAGGAGCCAGTGTCCTTATTTTGAACATAAAGCTGAAGCACAAGGAACTTAAGGCTGGAAATGAATTTCCAGGTGAGTGAGATTAACGTGCTAGGTGTGTGGAAGATGCTGAACTCTTCTGAAAAGCCAGCTCTTGATTGCAGCCAAGTCCCAAGAAACCTGACCACTGGTGTGGGAGTCAATCCCGTAGCACCATCTGAGAACTGAAGAGGGACTGTTGCCTGGAAATTTGGCTCAAAGCTACATGAGCAATGTCACCTAGGCAGTGGGAATTTTCTTGCTGTTCTTGTATGCGTCTGTTGGGAGCGAAGGCGTCGTAAGCAGAGAATGGAGAGGGGTGGACTTGTAAGAGAGTTAGATGCCCGCAGCAAAGTATGTAGGCACTCAGTCGGCATCTCTGAAGGGGGGTGAATCATGTTCATCTGTTTCAGTAGCTTGACTGGGAGACCACACTATGGGTTTTTTGTTTTCTCCTCTGTTCAAGACATCTCATGGGTTTTCTACTGTTATGGAGCCTTATCACAGGCTGGGTAGCAGGGATTTTTGGATGAGCTAATTTATAAAACATGTTTAGCGATTCACTGCAGCACTTTAGCGCGACATACCCACTGACGGGATTCAGGGACATGTCTCTCAGTGATAGCTGCAAAAAATAACATGGAAAATACATTACTCCAGTGCACTTAAGGACATGAAAAAATAGATTCGGTGTATGGCAGAGAGCAGCTCATTTCTCTCTCCATGCGTGAACGGATGTAAGAGAGGGATCTTTTCTGTATCTGCAGCACAGAGTAAGCGCACCTGAGCTCTGTCCTCACCTGTACTGAGACTTGCTAGAAAAGTCCTCCAGTCTTTCACAATGATTTTTGACTGCTGAAGGGGGATGCCTCCATTCCTGAAGTCCTGCTGAAGTTGTGTTATTCTTTTCTTTTATCCTGTTGCTTGGTGCTGTGCACTCAGATCTATTTTGTCAGGCATGTGACCAAGGTTTCCCTCTGGGTGCGGTGGCTTAGACCAATCCCATGGAAACTGCTTTCCCTTTTTTAATAGCTCTTGCAGACACATCTATCAATATTTCAGCCTCTACTTTTTTTCCCCTAGACCTTCTAAAGGCCAGGGCCATGCATTATGTGGAATTATTTATGGATCTAATGTCAGTAACAGCCTGTTAATATCTGTGCCACTTTTCTGAAGATTGCTTTAAAGTGATCCGGGGGCCAGGGCAATTGCTGGCAACCCGACAGCCAGCCCTGCTCCTTTCCCAGGGCCTCCCATTTCCTCAGCACCAGAGGAAGATTAGAAGCATCCAGCAATGCCGTACTCGGGAAGTTATCAATAAACGGATGATTAAAGACTGGCACTTCTCAGCCCCTGGTAAATAACACTAAGTAGCTGATGGCTGAGGTTCACGTTTACTGATATTATCGGGAGTGGCAAAGGCCATCATAGTAAGAGACGTTTGTTTCGTAGCACTGGAGAGCCATTAGGCCCAGTTGGGTGGTAGACAAACAGTAAGGTCTGAATTCTTAGGGTCTGTCAGCCAGGAAATCTTCAATATTTCCATGACTTTTCACTGATTTGCACATCAGTGGATTCAGCCTGCAGCCTTTTATTCGCTTATTTGTTAAGATGGTAATATTTATGCAGTACTATGAGGCTATGAAAGATGTACTGGCATCAGGAAGCAAAAGGGGAAGAAAATTCTTAATTTCAAGTTACAAGTGACATTTATTATTCATTTTGATAAGGGCTGGTAGGACAATGTTTTCTTTTCCGGTCAGTAAAATGTGAATCAATTAGGACTGCCTCTTGCTGTGTAGAGCTTAAAGCATGTACTGTCTATGGTGTCATGTTTGAAGGGTTGGGTTTAGCCTATTTATTAGTTGTCTGGTGCCTCTGTGTCTGAAAATCTGAATGTGCTCCAATCTCCCCACTCTTCCAGGCTGATGGTGTCCTTGTTAATGTCTCCTGAATCTATAGCCCAAGGTCAGAGGATGCAGTAAATTCAGAATTGATTCGTTTGAGGTGATAGCAGTCATCCGATAGCAAGCAAGAGAAGCTGCTTTTCCATGCCCCATTGCCCTCTAATGGCCAGTGTTGACTTTGCACAACAAAATGAACAATTCAGAGGGCCAGATAGGAACTACTGAGGAATTGGTCTGTTGTGATGGTCCAGTGTGTGCCTTATTTTCAAAAAAAACCCAAAACTGTTCACAGTGAAGATTGGTTTGGGCATGCAAAGAGCAAAAGGTTTGCTCTTTCTTGGTAGCACCACCCCTCAGAGACAGATGGAGGGAGGGAAAAGAGGGATGAAAGAGGGTAGTACGTTCAGAGACTGAAAAAAACAGAAAAAAAAATTTTTGTTTTCCCATGGAGTAAGGGGAGATGGAGGAGTAGAGTGCTCACTCATACTAAAAAAAAAAAAAAAAAAACCACCCCCAAACCAGTGTTAAACTGCTTTGCTTTTGTGCTGGGAGCAAGACAAGGGTCCGGCACGTGGCTCCTGCATAGCAAATGCAAATTCAGTCAGTGTCAGTTCACTGGTGGTGATTGCACTGTGCCAAAATCCCTTCTGTAGCTTTCTATATGATACCAGCAGGTGGGCTTGCTGCTCTGCTGTACCGTGTGTGTGGCAAGCCATGCTGAGCAAGGGACCCTGAACCGGGAATAAGGGAACAGCTGGACCCAGATCAAACTATTGCAATTCAGTGAAAAGTGTGAGACTGCAGAGGGCAATGCATCTGATGATGTACTAGCCCTCTGGGGCTACATACTGCAGGCTCTTGACAACTGGAGTGCTGAAGATGTCTTCAGTTTTCTTGGCTTCGCTTTCCTCTTGCAGTAGAGGCTTTTTAACAGTAGATGTCATCTTTGCATAACAGAACAAGAGATTGTACCTACAGAGGAGCCCTTCTGTGGGAGGCCTGGCTGGAATGACAGAACATGTGCTCCATCGCAGGAGATACTCTGACCTGTCCTGTGGATGCTGGGGCCAAGAAAAGCTGTAAATCGTAAACTGCTATAGGTGTGTGCTCTGATATATTTTTCTTAGGTTTCTACTGCAAGTTACTGCTGAAGATGGATGCTTGGTCTCAGTACAGCACCCGCACTCTGCTTGGGTGCTGGGGTGCAGGCTTTGCTTACTGAAAGTGTCCAGAAATTAAGGAGGTTTGAGCCCGTACAGGTCAGACAGAGTACTGGTTTCTGCAGGAGAAAGTGAGCCCAAGCTCCATGGTTTGGGAGTTGAATCTTAGAAGGGTAATTAAGAAAAAGCAAGTCTCCAGACTTCAGCTGGCTTCAAATCTCTATAGCCTTGGAAAATTCTTGAGTGCTCACAAAGTGGAAAAGGTTGGAAACCATGAAGAAATAGATTTTAAGGTGGCAGAAAAATTGTGATGTAGTATCTTGTCAACCCTTATTATAAATTTAATTCAGCTTTACTGGCTACCTTGGCAGGGTTTGGCAATACCTGCGAATGATCTTTTTGGTCCAAATTGGGAGTTTTATGGATTTGGCAATGTTACAAATGATCCCACTTTACACTATTGTCATGTGCTTCGTGTGCAAATGATGATCTTTAAAAAACAAAACAACCACCTCCGATTTAGATAGAATACTTCTAATACAGAAATCTTTGTAAATACATTAATTACAGTTCATAAAAAATAAGATCTGAATCTTTACACCATAGTCAAATACATACAGATTAAAATCCATTTCTGACTGTGCTGGTTTTGGCTGGGATAGAGTTAGTTAATTTTCTTCATAGTAGCTAGTATGGGGCTATATTTTGGATTTGTGCTGGAAACAGTGTTGATAACACAGGGATGTTTTAGTTACTGCTGAGCAGTGCTTACACAGGGTCAAGGCCTTTTCTGCTTCTCCCACCGTCCCACCAGCAAGCAGGCTGGGGGCACACAAGAAGCTGGGAGGGGACACGGCTGGGACAGCTGACCCCAACTGACCAAAGGGATATCCCACACCATATGACGTCGTGCTCAGCGTATAAACTAGGGGAAAACTGGCCAGGGAGCCGCCACTCGGGGACGGGCTGGGCATCGGTCAGCGGGTGGTGAGCAATTGCATTGTGTATCACTTGCTTTGTATATTCTATTATTATTATTACTACTATTATTACTATTTTATTTTATTTCAATTGTTAAACTGTTCTTATCTCAACCCATGACTTTTCTTACTTTTACTCTTCCAATTCTCTCCTCCATCCCACTGGGGCGGGGGAGCGAGCGAGTGGCTGTGTGGTGCTCAGTCACCAGCTGGGGTTAAATGATGACGCTGACTCAAATAGAGAAGCAATTATCCAAAGCGGAAGAAAGCTATGCTCTTCCAATAAAATCTATCCTAAACCAAAAAGCCCACCTCACTCCCAGAGCATACAGTACTTGATTGGCAACCGCAAAGCAAGCCTAGCCCAAAAGAAGGAATTGGGTTTTTTGTATGCATTTCTGTATCAGAGACGATGGATCTGCAGCGTGCAGCTGCAGTAACCGTCACTGTAAATAGCAAGGCTCTGCATTTGAAAAGTAACTGTACAGTTATGTGTTCAGTATCTGAACAAGATTACGTGGATCAGGATTTCAGCAGGTGTGAGCTGGTTCGCAAACTTGAGTAGAAGTTTTCAGGCCCTCTGAGGATTGGGCTTTTTTAAAAGTTCCCATAGGCCCTGGTCAGAACAAGTACAGGTAAAGGTTAGTATGCACAATGTTGGCCCAAGGCCCCAGATGTTGTTTTGGTAGTTTGGCAGCCATGGGGTCTTCTCTAGCAAAGCCACTATGCCCAAGGGCTGGAAATTGCCTTCCTGAGCCAGTGTAATCGATTTGGATCGGTGTTCTGCTTTTGATCCTGATCCAAACCCAAATCCAGTTCAAACTGGAACCTCTATAAAATCTTGAGTACTTTGGGTCCCAGGCAATTTTGTTTTTCTCTCTCTCTCTTTTCTTTTTTTTTTTTTTCCTGGTAAAATTTTTGTTCCTTGAAAAACACTTCTGTGTACTTTAACTTAAAAATATTGATGCCAACCACATGAATAATATCAGTGCCAATGGTAACAATAGCATCAGTGCCAGCACCCTCACAGTATTATTAACATCAATGCCAACAGTATCATGCAGATCCATGCCAGCAGGCCAGTAGTGTCAACAGTGCTGATGCCAACAGGCCAGAACGAATGAAGAACCCCTCAGTAGTAAACCGGTGTGCAAAGCCTCATGCTCCGATGCTGTCCCACAACAACAAACCCCTGTGCCCAGCCTAGTTCTCATTAGCAACTTTACAATAACACACCCCGGTGCAAGAGCAATTAAACAAAAACACCAAGGTGTGTATATCCTGGAAGGGAGAAATACTCAGATATTTCTGGAGCTGAGGGGCAAATGAAATAAATGATTAAGGATTTTGTTGACTATGCTTTTCTGAATTTTTCTGTCCAAGTGCAATGGTGGCAGCTGGAGCTCTTTTTAAACTGGCACAGCCTGAGCTCTGGGAGCCCTTGCAAGCAGCAAGTGGTTTGACTCCTGCGTGCTTTGCTTTTGAGCGTATCTCCAGTTCTACCTACTCAACAGAGAAATCTTGTTTAACAGGTAATCTAAGGATTAATAAGAGAATCCGATCCAAAAGGATCTTTCCAGAATCAATGCATTTCCAGTGTGTAATCTTATTATTCCGAGGCTAGTTCAGGCCTTGAGGACACAAACTTTTCTCCAAAGGGCAGGAGGGATTTTTCTTTTTCCAGAACTTGCAACTTGTGCGTGAAGGAGACGGTCTGGTCTGTTGCTGAAAAGAAGGCTGGCAAAGATCCAGGAATGTAGCAAAAAATTTCCAATTTACAAACATAGAGTAGCCATACTTTCCCTGATCTTCTCAGGTCTGTACCCAGAAAAGCAGTGTAGATGCAGGGCATCCCAGTGCAGCCACATCTTGCGGTGATGGCCTAGGAGTTAGGATGTGTTAAGCAGCTTTCATAACTTACTCCCAGTCTACACCTCAGTGCAAGTAGCGATTCTGCTTTGTTTCCTTTTGGACAGTAGCTTGATGTCATCACCAAAGAGTTCCTCGCTGTTTGAAAACCAAACTTTTTCTTTCAAAGCAGCTGTCAATCAGTTCTTTTTTTAAAGAGAACAGGAAGACTATCTTGGTTGCCTTTGCCAAAAGTGGAGGAATCGAGGGACAAACAAACAGTCCCTGAAAATTTCTTGATATCTTGGTATCTTGATCGGCCCTACGTCGGAAGCTTCATACTCTGGGATTAATTAGAGGTTTTAAAGCCTACATGAAAAAGAGAGAGTTAAACAAATCACAGTGTGCCCGGTGCAGTTTCAGCGAATTACATCCTGAAAGAATTGCTGTTCACATTTGAGCTCAGGTTACCTTTGGTGGAGGTGGAGGTTTGCCTTTGGGAACGGGCAGATGAGCAGGTTTTCTCTCTGGTGCCTATAATAAAAATGTAGTTTAAATGTCATTAGGCTTTCCTGTCTGAGCAGCTGCCGAACCTCCTCAGAGCTCAGCTGCTGCTTCTGTTAGCTCGTATATTCACTATAGCATTTTTCTAGCGGAAAAGCTAGGGATGAATTAGATTAATCTGTCCACATACAAGATGGCACAATAATATAAATACACAAGGGGTACAGATCTCCCATTTCAGAAAACCACTGAGCTATTCTCAATGTGTAAATTCATCTGTATCTCAAGTATCCATGCTCAAACAGACTGCGTAGGAAGCTAAAGCTGATCAAATCTCAAGGTGCGTGTTGAGGAAAGACAGTGGGATTTAAATGTGTTTTTATAATCAAGACAGTATGTGGAGTTTTTTTAAAATTTTCTTATTTAGTCCTGATCCATCATTCTTTATGCAGTCAGTACCATGCAATTAGGTTGCTAATGTGAAGATGGTTTCTACACCCTTGTATCAGGTGGGCAGGGGGCTCAAATGCTGAGATGGTAAATATTTGAGGGAGGCATTTTTATATAAGTAGGATGCTTTGGGTTTATTTATGGCAAATATTGATATTCTTCTGGTTTCCAATTTTTTTTAAGGATAATAATAATAAAATATATATATATATGTACATTGATGGAGATCCCTCACAGGTGGCATCTTTAGAGACTACCAGATCTCCACAATTCAGGGACCATTGCAGATGTCTGTAGTAGCAAAGACGCTCATCATTTGTATTGTCTTTACACCTGAAATCCCTGTTGGTTTGGACTTCGTGTACTCATGTGCAAATGACATGTGCTTGTGATGGTGTACAGGACTCCTTTGCACAGATCAAGAGTATCTTGTGCAGTTTAGGGTTACATGGCAAAAAAGGTTACTCCTACCCTACAGAATATGTGGTTTGAATGTCTGTGATTTTTTTTTTTTTCATCAGAGTCAGAAACTGAAAATACTAATTGGCGCCCGATAGTCATTGGCAACTCAGATGAAAGATGTGAAAAGTTGCAGGGTTATACTTACAAAAATCTCTTCTGTGTGAGAAAAGGTTGGTTTGGTAGCAGGAACAGGAGGTGGGGGACCTTTTGGCCTTATGACAGGCTGTAAAAGAAGAGAATATGAAGCATATTGACCCTCTGTACATGTTGCATATGTGTGCATCCAGATGTTCCCATGGGAACGTGCAGGCTTGTCTTCTACATAAAAAGTGCATTAATAGGGGTAAAAGGATGCATTCATTTCAGAAGCAGGGATGCTTTATGCTAGCTGGCCCTGAGAGAACATATAGGGCCTCATCTGGAGGGCAGTGATTTCCCCAGCCTTTGCAATCAGATTGTGATTGCAGTCCACCATGGCGTGAACTGGTATGTGCTGTCTGCCCTAAAGCCAACGTGAAAACAAAGAAATTCTTTAGAAGTACTTATGCTCTGGAGCTGTGGTTTGTTCTCCTGCAGTGGAGGTATGGGAAAGAGAAGTTTCTTACCATTCATCTGAAAACAGGGAACAGTTAAATTGGATGGAGCCCTTATCTTGTGTAGTGTTTTTGCATGCCCCTAATAAGCTGCAGACAGATTACTCAGGGACTTAGTGCCATGTGCTTTCTCCACTCCCTCCTCCTGCTGGGAATCACAGCACTGTCCTCTCAGCCCTAGACAAGCATTTTGAAGCCCTCATGGAAAAGTAGAGCATTTTGGCTGGTGGGTTTTGATGTTTCGACCCCTTGGTTACAGCCCCAGGGAGACTATAGCTGACCCAGCACCTCCCCACTCTTACCTTCTGGGCAGGTACCGCCAGGACAGGGTGTTCTCTGTGTCTTTGTTCTTGATCCACAAAGACTTGGTTTGTAGCTCCAGGTCCCCTTCTGGTCTGGCAGCTATGCAAATATTACATATAGCTGTAAATCTTACCCTGACTGAAGTAAAAAAACCTGCTGAAGTTGAATGCCTGCCTTACTCCTATTCGTGTGTTATCTAGCCATGTCCTTTCTTTATTTCTTTCTTTCTTCCCCTTATTTTAATTATTTAGGATTAATCTTGAGAGCTACAGCTTCAAGTCTTCACTCCTCTCCCAACTATGGGATTTCTGAAACAGTTCAACAAAGGTCATGGACCAACTTCCTTGGCTTTCCAGTGTCTAATTCCCTCCACCCCCTTTGAAAACCCCAGCTTAAAACCTCTCCAGAAGTTGCTTGGCTTCAGGTTTTTTTTTTCCTCCATGGGGGTAAGCATTTTACCTCTTCTTGAATACTCGGAAGCGGATAAGTAACACTGCTGCAATTGCTGTGGCAGCGAGGACAATCAGCACACCGGCAATAATAGCGAAGCCTGTCAGGGTGAGAGAACACAAGTTGCTATTTCTTAAAAGATCCACTGTTACTAAGCGGCTTCCCCTCACGACCATCAGCAAAGTAATTTTTTTCACAAGGTCTAGACCAGATTTGTCCTCACTGTTGCTCAAGCTTATGGCTTCTTCTCCTGCCACAAATGGTGATGGAAAGGAATGTGTTCCTGCCATTTTTGCCATATTTGAAGACTGTGGTTATTGCCTGAGCTGTCCTTGGGCTAAACAAACCTAGACCTTTCCATCCATCCTCAAAGACCATTTCATTGTCCTTCCTCTCCTCTTTCTCAAAGGGTGTTACCCAAAACTGGGTACGAGCCTTTAGCATTTGTCCTGGTTTTGGCTGGGATAGCGTTAATTTTCTTCCTAGAAGCTGGTATAGAGCTGTGTTTTGGATTTAGGATGAGAATAATGATCACACACTGATGTTTTAGTTGTTGCTACGTAGTCTTTATACCAGTGGAGGACTTTTCAGCTTCCCATGCTCTACCAACTGAGAAGGCTGGAGATGCACAAGAAGCTGGGAGGGGGCACAGCCAGGACAGCTGGCCCCAACTGGCCAAAGGGATATCCCATACCATATGGCATCATGCTCAGTATATAAACTGGGGGAAAGCTGGCCGGGGGCCACTGCTCGGGGACGGGCTGGGCATCTGTCGGTGGGTGGTGAGCAATTGTATTGTGCATCGCTTATTCTATATATCCTTGTATTTTTATTTTATTTTATTTTCCTTTTCTGCCCTGTTAAACTGTCTTTATCTCAACCCACAAATCTTACTTTCCCCCCCCCCCCGATTCTCTCCCCCATCCCACTTGCGGGTGGGAGAAGTGAGCGAACGGCTGTGTGGTGTTTAGCTGCCTGCTGGGTTAAACCACGACAGCGTTGTACACAACTAAGGCTTCACAATTTTCCTTCCTATTTTAAAGCCTCAACCAAGCCACGATGTTGAGAGCTGATGGTGCTCTAGTGAGTGTGGAGAGAGGACAAAAATATTTAATAATAAAGGCTTAAAATTTTTTCTCCCAAACACATGGAAATCTGTACACAAAGTGTTTTCCCTCAGAGGTAGATCAGTTAAAGGCCAGCTCCGTGCAGATGATAAAGAAAGGAACTTGCCCGCTTCCCTCACAGCAAAACCTCTGGGAACTTGCCTCCACTCAAATTTGACAGTGAGCTAATATGGTGTGCTCGTTATCTCGGGATGGAGAAAGGAAAAGCCTGCTACTCTAAATAATCTCCTGGGTGTATCTCTTCTGTCAGGTTAGGAAGAAAAATAGCTTGCTCTAGTCAATCATACAGGCTGCAGCGACTTAAAGATGTGCAGAAATTGGAGACCTAGATATGCAATATTTGCAAAGGAACAGTCTGGCACCCAGTGCAAGTTAGGGCTCTTTCAGTGGAGTTAAGGCAGCTCGTTTCAGCCAGCGGATGACAGTACCCAGCGTGTGGCCGTACAGCACTTACTGGTAACTGCTGACGAGCTGTCACAGGTTGGTGGTGCCCATCCTTCTTCACACTGGCATTGCAACTCGTGGTCACACACCTAAGGAAGCAGAAAGCCAGGAATATCTTCAGGTTGGAAATATGAGTTGTGATATCATAAAATTTCAGTGGCTCTGGATCAGAGTCCTGATAAGCTTATTGAAGCTAGGTCTGGAAGCCTCCTCTCATTTCATTTGGACCAAAATTTAGCAGGAGAGTAGCAGTTTTGCCCAGTAAAGGACAGGCCCGACTGTCTGCCATCATGTGCCTTTTGCAGGTGTTTCTGCAGTGAAAGTTACAGTACAACGCACAAAACAGCAGAGTTGGTCTTTACACCCGTAGGTCTCTGAATGCTCAAATAATATGAGCACAATTATCTTCCCAAAACAGAAGATGGCCTGAAAGAGAATAGCTGTGATACTGTGGCTCAGAGGCAGAGCCAGACACAGAATCTTTGTCCATCTCCTGTGATCTCCTTAGGAAAAATATTGATGCTGTATCAGGTTAGATTTGCTTTCATAAAAATATAGGAAGCTTCTGACTCCACAACTCTTGCAAATTCCTATCCCAGTGACTTAAATACTGTCATCAATAAGGTCTGTCGCTGATATGCATAATTTTCTTGGGGTTTTTTTAAGTTAATAACATCAAATGCTCATATCTTACAGCATGTCCGGTACACTTGGCAGAGCAGTTGGCTGATCTGAAAACAGCTTCAGCATAAACACATTCTCCATTGCTGCACACCTGAAACATACAGGGCAAATGTTACCAAAAACTGATTTACAGCTTTGAGAACATGCAGAGCTTGCACATTATTGTGTAAAGTGATGAAGAGTAAAAGGAGGCATAGAAACATTTCTGCAAATCACTTAAACCTCCATTAGGAGTTTGATATGTGGATATAATTTTTCATTTGACCTTTGGGTATTTTATAGCAAAGGGGAGTGACAAAGATGTACAGACATCACTGCTTTCCACTCCTCTTCAATCCTTCATCCTCCCGGCCCCCAAGTAGAAATATATAGCAACGAAATTGGACATAGCACTCCGTGATGCCTAACACATCCATTATGGAAATAATTAAAAATAGTAATATATTTATGATCTTTTAACCCTTCATACAAAGGTATGTTTCTGCTGGCACGTATATTTGTGTCACTGAAAAACAGGAAGACAACAGTCAAGCAGAAGGAAATGGGAAGGATAGCAGTTCCTGTTTGCTTTGCTACTGATTTGCAGGAGATGTAAGGCAGAAGGTATGGCAAACCAGATCAGCGGAAGTTTAGTGTCCACTTCAGTTTTCCCTGTTTAAAATCTTTCTTGTCTGGTAAAAGAGCTAACAATATAAGCAAGACTGAAAGAGCGGAAAAAATAAGGAGAAAAGCTTTTCTCTACTAACCATCCCAGTCCCGCACTTCGTTCCATCAAGAATCATCCCTAGGTCGTCTTCTCCATTTCTAGGAAAACTTGCTTTGCAGGACTCAAAAGTCACCAGGCTCCCGTCCCGAGGCATCTCTTTCCCCCCAGTACAGAACAACTTTCCGCACATTTTATCTCTGGAAAGAGAACAAGGGCTGCTAGAACAACGACATGGCACGGCAAAACTATCTGAGCTGGTCTCTCCTCCAGCTTGAATTTGTTGTGCCCATACAGGAATTCAAAATAAATAGCTGCAGAAGGGAATTTTGGTTTGTGGTATTTTCAGGTTAGTTTGTGAGTAGAAGGTAGGAGGTTCTTAATTCCTCTTGAGCTTATTAGGAAGCCCACGGTAATTTGCAGAAATGAGTATCTAACTGACCTCAGCTTCTGAGGTTCACCTCAGGTTCAAGTTCCCTGTCAAAAATCCCTTCCCTGTACTTACCTGCATATGCACGCACGCACACACACGCAGTCATCCTCACAAGCAGGCGTGCACATATATGTGTGCACACTTGCTCTTTCTCAGACTGATCTCATGATTTGGAAACTAGTTTTCTCAGAATTGTCTTTACCACAATATTCCCCTCAATTCAATATATTCCCCTCAATATTCCCCTCACTTCAAGAAGGACATCGAGGTGCTGGAGCGTGTCCAGAGAAGGGCAACGAGGTTGGTGAAGGGTCTAGAGAACAAGTCTTATGAGGAGCGGCTGAGGGAGCTGGGGTTGTTTAGTTTGGAGAAGAGGAGGCTGAGGGGAGACCTTATTGCTCTCTACAACTGCCTGAAAGGAGGCTGTAGAGAGGTGGGGGTCGGTCTCTTCACCCCAGTAACAAGCGATAGGACGAGAGGAAATGGCCTCAAGCTGCGCCAGGGTAAGTTTAGGTTGGATATTAGGAAAAACTTCTTCACTGAAAGAGTAGTCAGGCCCTGGCACAGGCTGCCCAGGGCAGTGGTTGAGTCCCCATCCCTGGAGGTATTTAAAAGACGGGTAGATGCGGTGCTTGAGGAGATGGTTTAGTGGCAGACTTGGCGGTGGTAGGTTAACGGTTGGACCTGATGATCTTAAGGGTCTTTTCCAACCTTAATGATTCTATGATTCTATGATTCAAACTGAACAAAAGGAAGGAACACATGGACATATGTGCCACCTAAAATAGCGCGCTCTTTGCTTCTGTCTCTTAATTTGAATAGGAATGGTCTTTCTTCCCAAATCCCAGCAAATTCTGTAACACAGTGCTTACTTTGTTTTACACGGGACGTGACTACCTTTTTCTTTTTTGCAGTATCCATAATATACCCCTTTCTCGTTCATCCGGTAACAGGAAGCTGCAGCTTCTTTAGCCTCTGTGAAAAAGGAAAATGCAATGGGATTAGTTTAGGTTCTCTGCCTGTGAAAACTAGTAATATTCAGTTTCCTTTACCTGTTTAGGAAATGGCCTTTCCCCGTGAAGTTACCCATGGGCCTAAATGACTCTCTCTGACACTTCATGCATTAATTCTGCAATGTTATTCTGTACGCACAGCAGAACCTATCCTGTGCGTTCTCTCTCTATCCAGTACAAACCAACAGACCTTGCCTAAGAGAAGGGACATAGAACTGGAGATGGTTTAGGACTGGGAAGAGGGTAAGCCACCACACACCCTCAGAAACATAAAGGCATGCTAAATTTGGACATTGTCCTGGTTTTGGCTGGGATAGCGTTAATTTTCTTCCTAGTAGCTGGCATAATGCTGTGGTTTGGATTTAGGATGAGAATAATGTTGATAACACACTGAGGTTTTAGTTGTTGCTCAGTAGTGCTTACACTAGTCAAGGACTTCTCAGCTTCCCATCCTCTGCCCGGTGCACAAGCAGCTGGGAGGGTGCACAGCCAGGACAGTGACCCAGACTGGCCAAAGGGCTGTGCCATACCATATGGCGTCATGCCCAGTATATAAGCTGGGGGAGTTGGCCGGGGGGCAGCAATTGCTGCTCAAGGTCGGGCTGGGCATTGGTCAGTGGGTGGTGAACAATTGCATTGTGCATCACTTGTTTTGTGTATCCTTTTAGCATTATTATTATTATTATTATTACTACTACTACTACTACTACTACTACTACTTTCTTCCTCTGCTGTCCTATTAAACTGTCTTTATCTCAACCCACGGGTTTTACTTTTTTTCCCAATTGTCTCTCCCATCCCACCCGGGGAGGGGAGGGTGAGCGAGCGGCTGTGTGGTGCTCAGTTGCCGACTGGGGTTAAACCACAACAGACATTAATTTGAAATACAGACATTTCCTCTTCCTGTCAAACGAAGAATAGTCACCTAGCTCCATTCCAAAATTATCTTAAAAGCATTATGCAAAAGAGGAATGCGCTTACCACTTCCCATTTCTCTAGAAACATATTGCATCGTATGGTCTGAGCTTCAGCTCATGTGATTATAATCAATTACAGTGTTAAATATTAAAATAATGATTAAGTGTATGCTACAAACTAGAACTCATTTATATAGACACGCTGTTCCTGATTTACAACAGGTCTTTCATGATTTACTAGCAGACAAAGCCTCTCTCTCTCTCTCTCTCTCCTTTGACCTAGGGAACTTGATTTTTCTCAACGCCAACTTGTACTCACGTGGTCCGAAAGCAGCTTTACACTGATTTGCTCGCGTGGGACAGTTTCCCATGTAGCAATAGCCGTTGCCGTCGTCGCAGGGATGTCCGTTCACACGGAATCGATCCGCTGGGCAATTCGCAGAAAAGCCAGTGCACATCTCAGCCAGGTCACAGTCGTGCTTAACCGCTCGGCAAATAGCTCCTGATTTTTTGTACTGAAGTGGGGAGAAAGCAATGCCACAGTTAACACATCGCTCTTCCATGCTGTTTAAAAATCGCACTGAACTAGAAGGCTAAAATTAGGGGCGACAAATCTCATCCTCACTGTACAAATCACACGAGGGGCCAGGTCCGTACCTAATGTAAAGTTGGTTATTTGAATTGACAAGATTTTTCGGGTTGTGCCTCAGCTTTTCTTTAGAGGACAAAATGGGTGATCAAAATGCTCATTTCTCCAGGATGTTGAAAGATTGAGTGAATTGATAGTTGTGGTGTAGTTTGAGATGGACAAAGTGCGCTTGTCATTACAGTGTTATGTCAGTAATTACAGTAAATTAAAGAGGATTGGTTCTTTTGAAAGGTGTATTACTGCTTTCTCATGGGGAAAAAAAAACCAAACACGGAAAATATGAGAAAGTAGAGATTAAAAGGAGTCTTACTTGGCAGTTTTCACAGCACTCTCCGTGTGCACACTTGGAACCTGCCGTCAGTTTGCACGTCTCGGGGTCGCAGCAGTCATTCGTGCACTCCTGTGACAGAATCAGCAATCAGAGCTCTGCTACGCTGCTTCGGGGTTTGGTCCTGTCTGTACTGCGTCCCCAGCGAACCGTCCTGTGCTTGGTTATTGAGGGAGGGAAGGATACCTTGGGCCTGCACTTTGCTTCTCTGAAAACCATTTTTACTAGAAGCCATGCCGGCCATTGCGAGTGAGCACATAAAGAACACAAAGTGTGTTTGATTATGAAAGTGCTGGTAGAAGTTGTGTGGGGAACTGGCTTATTTCTGCAGAGACGCTTTCGTTTGTATGGCTTTCCACCATTCTCAGTTCCTCTGTCAACACAGCATGACAAACCATGCAGTCATCTTTCCCAACATTTCACATGCACTTTATAGGGGTGATTACACTGCAGATCAACAATTTGATGACCACAGTTTCTACAGAAATATTTCAGCTACCTTTGAACTGGCCATCTCAGAAACTAACAGCAACCCACTACTGTACAGCCTAAATAAAACTCTTCCAAGTATTATTTTATTCCCGGTTATGCAGATACCTCAGGAGTACCACAGTCGCATTCCTCTCCTTTTTCCACAAAGCCATTTCCGCAGGATGGAGGTGCTATGATGCTGCTTATATCTGGGATGTTTGTTAAGCATTTTGGCATGTCACCCAACATGTATTTCTCAAAACTTTGGAGGCTGCAAGAGCTGAATTTCTTGGGGATGATGGAACTATATTGAGAAAGCAGGAGGATTTACGTTAGGATCGGCATAGGCAAGGAGAAGCAATACCCTTTACAAGAGAAATGAAACCAGTGACCATCCCCCAAACTACTGGGTGCAACCATTTTTCCAAATATATATATTAATAAATACAATGGCTATCTCCTACTTATAGCAGAATAAAAAAGTGGAAACAAACAGATTAGAAAAAATTAATGTACTAAATGTAAACACTACATATGGTAAATCCCACATCTCAAAGATTTAAGCATGGTCTACAGAATTTGTGACTGGATGCCTCAGGCATTGGGAGTTTTCCACTGGGATGTTCAACTAGAGAGGCCCAGGCTGTTCAAATAGAGATGAAAATTGAACTAAATTCCTATCTAATGGGTGTTTATTCAAGGTGCAAGCACTTTGTGTGGTTTTCACAGGCGACATCTTCAGAGTAGAGAATAAAAATACACTTTAGGTAAATCTTGGGGAAGCTCTGTCATCTGAGATACCACAGCAGTTTCATGCTGTTGCCATTGTAAGGAAGAAATTATTTATGCTTTAATGTGAAGGCCCCCACCACACATGCAAAGCTAATGTTATCCAAAAGTGACTAAAGTTGGGTTTTTTTGGTTTGGTTTGGGGTTTTTTGGGGGGGATTGGGGGAGGTAATCCATCTGGGAATATCTTACAAGGGCCTGGAATGTCTTCATTTTTCTCTTCTTTTTGTATCATTTAAATGGAATAATCTCAGAGAACAAAAATAATTTCTACTCCATTTTGGAAACTGGCAGCTTATCCAAAGCCCATCCCTAACTGCCCCATGGATTAACGCCCTCGCCTTTTTATCCAAACTCCTACCTGACGGTATCTGTCATGATACAAACGTGATCGCTACATGTGCAGGCTTTGGTGTCGTGACTCATGCCAAGGTTGTGTCCCATCTCATGTGCCATGGTAGCTGCAACTGCAATTTCGTTTCTGTTGTGATCCTGCAGGTATAACAACAGGCTGTTATTTCTATGAGTATTTTAGAACAAGTAGGAACATCAGAGAACCCATGTGGCTAAGAAATAGGACAACTTTTCTTCAAGTGAAATTATCCTCGCTGCTACATAAGGATTGATATGTTGTTCAATCCATGCATGCACCTATTCCACAGTTTATGCTGATTATATTATAATAACAATGAGATGATACCACTAACAAACATGAGTAAATTGGTATAATGAGTTTTTAAATAAACATGAGGAAGTTAAGCTGCCAAGTAAGAACTGAGTGTTAAGGAGAACTAAATATCTGAAACTCTTAATCCTCTCTCTGGATAGCTGTCTCTGTGCTTAGGGTAATTACGTGGGTGCGATATAATTATTACTCATTACACCAAGGTAACTATTGTGTACGGTGTTGTCTGTGCACAGAAAGGAAAGGCAAATGCTGTGCTCCATCTTCGCTCTTAGCTTGGTGTTTTGTGCTGCTGGGTGGGAGGGCGGAAAGGAAAAGTCCTGCTCTTCTGAGTGAAATCCAGATGTATAAACAGCAGGTGGTAGTGGAAATGCATAAAGTGTGAGACACAGCGTACTGGTCATGCTCTTCCAGCACGGCGTCGCCAACCATGCTGCTACAAAATGCATCCCCGCACCTTGAAAAACATTCTGGTTTTACAATCATCCTAGGATTTCCTTATGGTGTGGGAAAGCTGGAATTTCATGTGGGTTATTCCTCTTACCAACAAGCCCGGCCTCTGAAGCTGGGTGCAGCAGTTGAGTTCCCGGTGTTGTTGGTAAAGTTTTGGATCTGTGTTCCTGTTTAGGCTGAAGTTTAAATACAGTAGTTTAGGCAGCTGTAATTAAGTGGCTACGCTGATGATATGCATTATGACAGTCAGAACCAATTCCCTGTTCAAAAAGGGGAACCTTAAGGTAGAGGCATAAAATTACTTATTTCTGTCCTTTTGACTCTATTGGGGCCTGGTACTCCAAATACAGCTGTCAGTGTTTGATGCTGGCATTTAGATAACACGGATACCACGCTTCGTGTGTGCTTTCTTTACTCTCTGCTCTTCATTTAAAATAAAATCTCTGTGAATTTCTACAGTCTAATAAAATAATGATGTGAACCAGACAGAGAACTGAAAGTGTTGTACACCCAATAATTTTCATAAATGTTCTTTGCTGGTTGAGTAAAAAAACATCGAAAAGCCTTTAAAAAATAAAATAAAAATAAATCAGACCTGAATAATACCTGCAGAATATATATCACTGCATATGGATTTTAGAAAGGCTAATCCAATCGTTGTCCCCTCAAAGTCATAGCCTCTGTAAGGAAGAAGAAAGGCAGAGTGAAATGCGATGATGTGACCAGTAAGCAGATCTGAAGTCAAGTCTGCTTTCTTAACCAGGCTTTAAGCATGTACTCATCTCCAGCTCTTGTTTGCACCCCTGATTTAATACAATACTTGAGGACATCACGGCAAATCAGAAAACAATTGAATGCACTTTTCATTTTATATTTTTACTTAAATTGTGTTGCTGTTCATCAGACTTAAAGCATCTGTTTGAGGGTAAAGAGCTTGGTGAAGTGCTCTAAATGTAGCAAAGTGCTTGGATGAATCAGGGCCATTGAACGTGAGCCAGAATAGCGAAGCGAGTGCCGGTTTAGTTTGGCAACGTGCATTTCCCAGCCATTAAACTTCATGTCATGGCTCCTTAGGTTGTCAGACTATGCTGTAGTCTTCAGGACACTCAACTGTTCTGTGACCAGAGCAGGGAAAAGGAGAGGCTGAGATGTAGCAAAAGCCCTCATTACCTGTTTTTGCAGGAATTCAGATAGAAAGATTAGATACTATGTCCTAGCAGGTAATCGTGCTCCATGAAGAAAATAAAAGCAAGAAACAAGAGCATGCATTTATCTTTTTGTCCTAGAATTAGTACCATCCGGATTTGGGAAGCATGAAATCTGGTTCAGTATAGACAGCATCTCTGATGGGTTGATGACCAGTTTTTAAAGAACAAATCCCTTTAACATACTGGGAAATGCAAATAGGAAGCAGAATGATACACACGTGATTAGCTGAGCATTGTCATTTCTTTTCCTCTTTAATAAATCTGATAGACGCCACTTGGAGAAACTGTCCAGGGTGAATCCTGCAGCACGGCTCAGGAGGCATTTATCACCATCTGTCCAGATTTCTAGGCCAACTAAAGCCACGTAGATATTTATGGCCTTATAAACCTGCAGCAGAGAAACAGTGTTGCTGTAAAAATGAAGTACCTTAGGAAGACTTCTGAAACAAACACTTATCTTGGTAATTGGTTCACTTTTGTCACTTGCAATGGAGTCCACTCCAGACCTGATTTAAGCTTTTCCGCACTTTGAAGTTGCAACAAAAAATTAAAAAGACAAAACAAAACATGAAATCTTATTTCCCCCCCACATATAAACCAACTATAAAAATGGTTTTAAAATACTTGAAAATTCCAGCAATATTTTGGGAGAAATTTGACTTGCAAAAGAAAGCAAGAATTGAAAATCAGTTCATTCTTTTTGAACTATTTCAATCATTCACTTTAGCAGCTGTTAAGAAAATATGGTATAAATCTTTCTTTAACGATAATTGAATTTATAGAAATCTCATATCTGAGGACAAAGGACAGGATAATATGGACAGATGTGTTAAATTTGTTTCATAAATTACAATTAAGCTCCGTTTTCATTCTTTCCTACATGCAATAATGAAAATTCATGATGTTGGCAAAAGAAAAAAATGGCAAATAACTTCTATTTCAGTTTCACTTTGCTGTGTTAACTCTTACCGTGTTGATGTAATTGACTATTCCAAATATCCTTTGTCTTACAGTTTTAACGTCTTCCCCGTACTTCTTATACTAAAAAAGTAAATACAGTATGTTAGGAAAAGGAGAGGAAAGAAGTGATTTATCAGAAAAGAAATATCCTACAGAAGATTGCATTGCAAACCGCACCATACCTGGTCTATTTATTATTATCTTTTCAATGTACTATTTTATCAGACAACGTATTTCAAGATCAGGCCCTTTTAAAATGTGTATCTACGTATAGGGTGCAGAAGAAGACAGGCACTGCACGGTGTTTTCTGAATTCTCGGCATCTACAGGTGGGCTTTTCGAAATCAATCGACCTTAGGAAATCTCATTCCTGGTCAAAGTCAGTGGTAAAACATAGTGTAGCACTGTAATTGTAGTAGGAGTCCAGGGATATGAGTAGTGCCTACTTTGGAAAGCTCACCTCTAGCTGGTCAAATGAGAAAAAATCATTTCAATACTCACCAAAGTATTGTCTGCAACTATGTAAACTTCCAGATACTTTTTTGCTTTCAGGTATGCCTTCATCTGAAGAAAAGACACATTTAAGTGACTTCAAAGGCCTGTTTCAGTCTCAACCTTTGCAATTTCAAGCCCATGTATTAGTTACAAGGGTAGTTCTTTAGCCAAGTTGTTTAGAACGGGGCTGCCTTGTTTTAAAATGATGAAAGGTAGGCTAGGTATTAAGAAGTATTTACATGTTTAAAGATGCATGTGGGCCCCTATTAGTACATGCAGGACAGCTTAACTCAGGTGGTGACTGAAATCTTGGATCTGTGAGATTTTGCACTGGTTTTTAAGATCTGATTGTGTTCACTGTCTGTGATCGCTTTTTTTCTGGAGGTGCCACAAGACAAAGTGGGACTTATGCTGCTCACAGACTTCTCCTACGGCCTCAATTTCTTTCCTGACATGTACTTACTGGACTGTTGTTTAAGTATGTACTTACTTCTGGACTGTTGCTGGATTTGAAGATGTCATTGATGGGGTCTTTTGAATCCTCTTCCCAGGTATCATTGACTACACCACAGGTCTTTATGGACTCTTGTTTGAGTTTCTCATACTTATAGACCGCATGTTCATCTCTATCTGAAGTTCCCAAGGGTTCAATAAGGTACTTCTGACCACGGGTCTCAAAATATCCGCTAAGAAAATCAGTTAGACTGTGATCTTTTGAATCCACAGGACTGAGTCAAGATAGCAACATTATCTCTAACAGCATTTAGCCCAAGCGTACAGACCGTTGCATACACCGATGCAATGGAATAGTTTGTCAGCATGCAGGCAGAGTGTACAACAATTTAAAGGCAGAAATCAAAGCTGCTGAGTCAATTGGAAGATCTGGCTGTTCAGGTGAGGTCTCTGAGTAGGAGACTGTCAGTCAAAAAGAAACTGGTTTAGGAATTATTTAAATTCAGCGGGTTTGTGCTAACAGACGTGATTGAAAAGTGAATTTCAGTTCAGTAGGGAATTCAAATTTAATTGAGATGAAAAGATGAAATATTGAAAGGAATTAAGAGTGTTGAATCATTTTGAGCAGCAAATATCAAAATAAGCATTCTGTGTTAACACGTAAACTCACAAGCTGTGCAAGAAGCGTTCACAAAGAAAGTCTGGGTTTTGGCAAAACCTCACTAAGCACTGGGAAAATGTTCTGCTGCAGCTTCTCAGACTTTACAGCCATCGTCTTGCCATTTTGTGTCACGCCACTGTGTCTTCAGTGATCACAAATGAGCAGATTCTTTTAACTGAGCTTTTCATGCAAAAGCTAGAACTTTCTGACCCTAGAACTGCTGTAGCACTGAAAATAATGTCGCCTTCTCCTGAAGCGTCAGTGGAGCTTCCTACAGCTTAGAAGCATCAACCCTAGACATTTATTGCAAGCACCACCAAATGCTATGATTTACGACCTGATCTGATATGGAATTAGTCATATAAATTTATCGATATAGTTGTTCCTTTAGCTTGCAGTTTATAAACTCTGAGACCAAAGTAGAAAGGTAGCTTTTTCCTCCTTTCTTTCCCTCTTTTTTTGTAAACTAGTTTCCTGGTAAGCATGAATAAAAGGTAACGCCACTTATTTACACCCTGATTCTATTTAAATTGGAAAATTTATCCTCAAAGAGTATGCATACTCTGCCATTGGTACTCTTTGGGAACTAAACCTCTGTCTTACCTTAAACCTTTGCAAGCACTGATGCTTGCTATGGACTCAGCATCATTCTGAATGTAACCTTCGTAATAACAGTGATCCTGTTTAGGAAGAAAAAATACATTGTCAAATTGGGCCATGTCTCACTCGCTGCAATGAACTGGCCTAGATCCAGTGGTTTCAGGAGACATAGCTACATTTCTGGCTACAAGCTACAACAAACGATGCTGTCTGAGGAAATCTCCCATTAAAGGAGATTCTTAAAATGAAAAAAGCTGGTGACCATTTCCACGTTTGCTACGGTACTGTTATTGTTATCCTTCAACACAGAGTGACCCAGATTGTGACAAATCCCGTTGTGGTGTGCTCTGGTCAATACACAATGGCACATGAAAATAAGAATATGCATATTCACCGCTCAAAATTAAGCATGTACTGATGTGCTCTGCTGAATTAAGGTCCATACCAAATTATTTTATCATGGCCAAATTTCAGGGAAACACCCTTTAATATTAACCCAACAATTAAATGCTTTAACTTCAATGAGATTAAAATGCATGTATTGTATTAAAACATATGGTTAGGGGAAAAATTTTCATGACTTAATTGACTTAAGGATCTGAGGTCTAATGAACAATTCTGTGTTCAAAGAGACTTCAAAGTCACAGAGGTATTGTGGAAAATTTTACCCATAGCATTTTCTTTAAGAGATTTCTCGAGAGGCCTGTAACAGTGTTCAAACCTGCATTGTACCTTTTCTTTTCTCATGGATGTTTGGTTTCACTTTACCATTTATTTGTCTTCCTTCCCTCACAACTTTCTTACAGTGGAAAAGACACCAACAAAGTGAAAATTTCTAGAGAAAGAAGTGGAGAATTGCTCTCCATCTTTTGAGGATACAAGAGAAACAACTCCTGAGATCATAATAAAGTATCCACAATGCAGGAGCTCCTTATTCAGCGAGCTGCACAGGTTGGCCTGTTTGAGATTGTCTTTAACCAGGCGTAGGTGCTATTTGCTTTTCACAGGATCCATTCACGGAGTGAAAGTAATTGGAGCAATTGGAAATGGCATCTTTTTCCACACAGAAACCAACCCAGAGATTTTTACGCATGTTTATTTTGCTCACAATCCTCCTGTTCCTGCTAATCGCTCCATGACAAAGAATATTAGGCTTTCTATTCCAAATTACATGTGTTAAAACACATAGCATGACATCGGACAAAAAGCTTCAGGTGAGAGCTTTGCTGAAGATAAGAACTGTGAGTGCAGCTAATTAAAAAAATAACTTCTACGGTGACTTCCTTTGTGTCTGGATCTGAATAACTGATTTGTCATGGCTCAGAGAAACCACCTGGGGTAACCTGCAGTGCATTGGCTGTGAGCGTGGGTGGTAACGTGCGCCAGCGAGGAAATGGGTCTTTATCTGAATCTCTGATCTCACTGAGATCAGGGTGTAAAAGCAAGTCAGGGAGTTACGCAGAATGAGCAAAGTCGGGAGGGCAAAGTCGGGAGGCAGAAGGCAGTGGAAAGGCCCTGGCTCCACTCCCTTTCCTGAGAAAAGAGGGAAATTCAGCTCAGATAATGTGTTCATCAGCCTCTAAGGTGAAAAGCAGTCGTCTTTTTGAAAGACAAACTGTGTCTGATTCTCAACAGGTGTAAATCAGTGTAGCTCTGCCAAAGTCACGAGTCACATCTTCCCTGTCCTTTCAGAGGCATCCTAAATTACGGTGCTTAGAACATTGATTTAAAATCTTTTCTTTCTGTCTGATATGTGCTATTATTTCACAGACCCACGAATCTCATACAGACCTCCTCAAGACTGCAAGTATGAGGGAAGGAAACATTTTTTATTACTGTCGTGGTTTAACCCCAATTGGCAACTAAGCACCACACAGCCACTTGCTCACCCTCCACCCCTGCCACTGTGGGATTGGGGACAGATCCAGGAAAAAAAAAAAGGTAGACCCCATGGGTTGGGGTAAAAACAGTTTAATAGGACAGCAGAAGAAGAGAAAATAATAATAATAATAATAATAATAATAATAATAATAATAATAATAATAATAATAATAATAATAATAATAGAATATGTAAAAGAAATTATGCACAATGCAATTGCTCACCACCCGCTGAGCAATGCCCAGCTCGTCCCCAAGCAGCGATCACTGCCCCCCAGCCAGCTCCCCCAGCTTATATACCGAGCACGATGCCATACGGTATGGAACAGCCCTTTGGCCAGTCTGGGTCAGCTGTCCTGGCTGGGCCCCCTCCCAGCTGCTTGTGCACCAGGCAGAGGATGGGAAGCTGAAAATATTATTCTCATCCTAAATCCAAACCACAGCACTATGCCAGCTACTAGGGAGAAAATCAACTCTATCCCGGCCGAAACCAGGACAATTACCTTGATCTGAGGACTTGTTGTTATTTGTCGACCATCTTCAGAATAAACTGTTTCAGTATAGTCTCTAGCTAATAGGTGCCTGCAAAGAGTCAAGTGCAATTATTATTCAAAATAAATTGTAGTCATCTAGAAATGAGGCAATTGCATAACACACAAAGCATATAGGGAATTCAAATGATTACTCAGGTTATTATTAGTATCGAAAAACTGGGGAAGCAAAGCTGCTGGGTGGGGAATTCTGCCTGTTCATATTCCTTACTCAAACAAAGGGACATTTCTAAAATAAGAAAGCAATTAAAGTCTACTTATTTCATTGGTATAAATTAATCTCTTAGTAGATCTGAAAGTAAATGTATAATTACATACGCAGTATTGATCCGGTTTTGGCCTCCAATTTGTATAGACATTTCCACCACTCCACAGTGCGTGTGAAATGGTAGCGTTCTGTTCTCTTCCCAGTTCACCCCCACTGATTATAAATAGCAAAGATCTAGGTCAATGGAAAAGCTGCCTCATCTGTTTCGCGTGTGCCTGTGCATACACGTATGTGTACACGTGCACACGCTCAGAGATTCTGTGTGGAGATCACATGAACATATACTTGTCCAATTCTTTTGCTCACAGCTTTTTTATGCTAGCGCAAGTTCTCATCTTTGTAATCATTCCATCTGAACTTGATTTTTCTTTTCTGTCTACATAAAACTCTATTTTTGGACACGTCCGTGTTCTTGAACGTTCAAAGGAGGACATCATGGCTATGGAATAAATGACTGTATTTCTTCCACCACGGGGAAAGGTGCCTTTGGGTTTCTTACTAGCATACACATTTGTCATTTGCTGTGGAAGGCCAGATCCTGCAAGGCTCTGTGCACTCAGGCTCCTGTGCATCAGAGAGCTATGCAGATGCTTAACTTTAAGCCAGGGCTGTAGTCTTACTAAAGCTAGGAGCAAAGCAAGTCTACCTTCACTTTTGTTTGGGCAACTACCCCAGACTGCCACAATCCCATTTCTTTTTAAAGAGTGGGATTTAGTACAATATAATTTCCCTTCCCCCAAAATATTTAGATTAGATTAAAACAGGGGAGAACAGTTAATTATAGCCTATATTAAACATGAACTGATTATAATACTATTGTATTTACACAGCCTTTAGAAAAGTACCTATTAAAGCAGACTTGTTTGATCCCGTGTTAAATATTATGGTGGAGCCAGCAAGCAGAAAATCACAACTGTGCTTTATTTTGCATTGCTCTGTACAGTTTTGGACTTTGCTTTGCTTTGTTCTGTGACAAAGCCCGCTGCTTCTCTGTACCCTCTGCATGGCCTGTTCAAATGCTGTTAATCTCTTCAGCCAAGGAGGTGAGCTCTCCTTGCATCCAATTTCCATAAAGCATTTTGTCAGTGCTAGTATATACTAGACTACTCAAAGTCCAATAGTGTTAAGGTATGGAGTGCTGGAAGCCAAATTATTAAGGATTATTTCATTTCTTATTACTATTTTCCATTTTTGAAAAGCATATAGAGCCAAGACAGGTAGCCCCATTTCATGGATATTTCTCTTGCTCTTCTCTGTAGTTTCTACCAGCATAGAACAAATAAATATAACCCATAGACTATCCATGGACACAGAAAACTTGTGAAATAATATGCAAACATTAAACATTCAGCAGATTTAGCCATTTAGGAAATAAATGAGAGAACAGAGTTAGCAGTATAGGCAAGTCATTCCATCACAGTAGTGTCATATGCCCGTGTAGTTATTTCACATTACCAAAATAGTGACATGATGCTTTCTCTCCCCTCTTCTTCTTTCATTGGAGCTGAAAGGTTGCATTTACCAAAATACCTCTGTCTTACAGGAGCCTAAGTCCTTTGTCTTTGTACCCTGAATGCCCTGCAGAGCCATTTACGGTGAGGAATAATGCTCAAGGAAAAAGCTGAACTGAACCTACTTGTTTTTTTGTAGGTGCAGTATGACTTCCTCTCCATTGGCTTTGATTCCATACTCCACTGTGTCATCGTATTTTGTCTGTAAACAGATTTAATTGTTAGAATATGGACTGTTACAATTTCTGGCCTCACTATGAACTGGCTGTTATTGAGTTGCCAACTGCATTCTTTTCCTCCTCTTCCCACCAAAAATAAGTATTCTGGCAGTTATAGAATAAGCAGGAGGTCACTCGGTTTCATATTTTTTAATTAGAGGAACAAATTTAACTTTGCAAATGTATTTCTACAATCATAAGCACATACCCTGCATATTCAGGAAGGTGCTGAAGCGGATGCTTAAATTCAAACATTTTCATAACTCTCTTGAAGTATGTCAGAGCATGCTTAGTTTTAAGAATTTCATTTAATTTACTTCGAATTAAAATGTCCATAGGTTATTCAAAATCTGAGTAGCATCAAAACCTACTTCTTTGCGGAGATACAAGTACAGAAGACCCACCGATGGCATAGAGGTACTTCACTGCATACTGAGCACACCTCACAGCCTGTCTCTTTACCAGACATGGGATCACTCTTCCAGGTTTCCTCTTTTACTTCATTTTGCAAGATCAAATGTCTGGCTCCGAATTCTCTTACCCTTGATAAGCAAGGGTACTCTGACTCCAGAAAATCTTCCCCATCTCCCAGCAAAAAAAATATATTATCTCTTTTAATACCTCTTTGTTTCGTTCTACATCTCTTTTATGTACTGTGTGCAATTTCCGTGGATAAACTATTTCATATTGCTCAACTCCAGGTAATTTCTTGCTCATGCTTCCTAGGGAGAAACAGATATATATTTATGAAAACACAGTATTAACTTATTCAACACTATATTTCATGTCTGTCAAGACTGATTCTTCTGGGCTGTATGGTCGTTCATCTGTTGCACCACTCGTTTCTCATGTATTGTCTGCACTGGCTCTGGCAGGTGCTCGTCTGCTCTGCTAAGCCATCACCCCCATTATGTGACCTAACACGAGGTTTGTTACAGTCTGGATTTCAGATGAGTTGACATACCTGGCTATTTCCAGGTGTCAAAATATTTTACGCAATTCACTTCGGATTTCTTTCTCCAGTACCAAACAGCATTTTCGAGTACCAACATGCTAGACCAGCTATGCAAGGTGCAACCTTTGCCTTCACATTTTGAAGATGACATGAATTAAGTTATACGGTACTGTGAACTTAGTGATCTCCAAACCTTAGCACATGATGACATACGAGTTAAGACTGCTTCTAGATAAGCAAATAAACTCATACAATTCACCACAAGTCTGGAACAAGCCTAGATTTCTGCTTTAGAAAGCTTTTCATCTGATGTTCTCACATACTTGTGACAGTACTTCAATAAACACACTCTTACCTATTTAATCAGATTGAGGGTGGTTACATACTTATAGAATCATAGAATAGAATCATAGAATTGTTAAGGTTGGAAAAGACCCTTAAGATCATCAGGTCCAACCGTTAACCTACCACTGCCAAGTCCGCCACTAAACCATGTCCTCAAGCACCGCATCTCCCCGTCTTTTAAATACCTCCAGGGATGGGGACTCAACCACTGCCCTGGGCAGCCTGTGCCAGGGCCTAACTACTCTTTCAGTAAAGAAGTTTTTCCTGATATCCAACCTAAACTTACCTAAACTTACCCTGGCGCAGCTTGTTCTATCGCTTGTTACTGGGGTGAAGAGACCGACCCCCACCTCACTACAACCTCCTTTCAGGCAGTTGTAGAGAGCAATAAGGTCTCCCCTCAGCCTCCTCTTCTCCAAACTAAACACCCCCAGCTCCCTCAGCCGCTCCTCATAAGACTTGTGCTCTAGACCCTTCACCAACCTTGTTGCCCTTCTCTGGCCACGCTCCAGCACCTCGATGTCCTTCTTGAATTGAGGGGCCCAAAACTGGACACAATATTCGAGGTGCTACTTGTGACAGCAGAAAGACTGGAGAAGGCATTTGAACAAGGCTAGGTAAAATAATAGAAGACAGGCAGTAAAGTAGGAAAATCTTGAAGCTGGTAAGGAATCCAGACGATTCCTTAACTCGCAAAAAAATGGTCTTACTTATAAGGTATGGTTTGTGTCTGCAGTGGCTATAAAGAACTTGTTGAGGAAATACAGTGCTGATGAAAAGTGTTTTTTGTTTTCTGCTTCTGAGCCTGAGTGAATCTTGACAAAAGTTAATTTATGGCATGACTTGCAGGGGTGGTCAGCACACATTGCATCATTTGAAGTTAATAATAGCAGCTGGTGTACAGCATTTGGGAAAAGACGGTCATACAAGGGCTGTGTTAGTTTCCAACAAGGCAACAGCAGGTTTTATACGCCTCCTAAGCTCTTTAATCTCCTCCAAAAGGTCATTTCATCTGAATTGGCAAATTCTTGAGGGCTCAGCAACAAGCACAAGAGCCTGTATTTGAAAAAAAAAACAACAAACCAAAACAAACCACAAACAACAAAGGGAGAGTGCAACTCCCATTTTAATTGTCTGCCTCAAGGCCAGATTTTTACAAGAGTGGGGCAGCCAATTACTGTAATTTTCTATATCTGGAACAACAGAGCACATCCTCATGCAAATTGTTCCAGTAAAATAAACAGATTAATTCTTCATAATTGGTTTATTTGATTAAACCCTTTCCAAAAATAATTGCAGAACAAACTTGGTTGCATCTTAACAAAGCTGAGTGCTGTAGAGAAAGGCGTGATGGTATAATGGTAGTAAGTCCTAAGATGTTATCTTACATCATTTGAGCCATTACACGGTACACAGTAACTATCCATGCACATGCTGTTAGCAAATACTAAGTGCAAGCTTGTTACTGTAATTTACAATGATGTTTTGTATTTTATTTTAAGCAACTAATTAAGTTTACTTTTAAAAAATGTTTTGCTTTGCAGACTTAGTCTTTCTATGAGCTTAAAGTACGTTCTTACATAAGGATCACAGCAATATTTTAGGCCTCTCGGAACAGAGTTCTCTGCTCTAATTTTATTTATCCACTCCCTGCAGACTCTTTTTACAAGGCCAACGGTAGCCCAGATGGTTCAAGTTTAGGCTAGGTTTGAATGGAGACTCAGAACTAAACTTATCCTTTTCCTGCAGTGTGATACAAACAGCAGTTCGAGGAAAATGGGTTAGTTTTGTTCTGGAACAAATAGTTTCTTAGAGGTAGTTTTTTTAATCAACTCAATATACTGTCTTTGTCTTGCTTCAGGCATTGTCTTGAGCCAGTAGCTTTAAGGAGGAAAGAAATTCCTTGGGCCTTGTACAACAGCTAGAAAAAGTGCTAATAAGGAACAAGTAATTATGTACTTTTCCAAGAGCCTAAATGAGGAAGAAAAATCATTAGTGAGGATTTCATTGACAATGAAGGTTTGGTTTTGTCAAGAAACAAAATATCTAACACCTTAAGCGTTAGTACTGTACATATTTTCAGATATTCTGTGCAACTAATGAAATCATAAAGGTACCTGCCTGAATACAAATTACATGTCTAATTATGTATATAAAACCTGTGCATGCTTGTGCATGCCAAGCTCTGAAAAAATCTGTTCCCCGTTGACCTGAACTGAAAGAAAAGATGCACGTGGAAAAATAAGTGTGGTCTGTTAAGGTTAAGTCATATGAACACTCACAACCTGAAGTATCACACAGATAATAAGGGTGCTAACTATTTTAATTCAGGTAACGTCATTAATTGAATTCATATAAAAGTCTTTTACAGCCAAAGTGCTGTCAGTGTAATAAGTTGTCCTAATTGGATAAATTGTCTGCTCACTTGCGGGGGAAGTACGTTCTTAATTGGCTCACAAAAGTAACCGGTTCTGGGTCTTTAGGCAATCTATGGCCAGTTTTCACACAAGTAAATAATTCTCTAACTAGAGAATTTTAGATAATCACTTTGAACAGAAAGAGAAGAAAGGAAACATCCCTAACTTCAGCAATACCATTTTTTTTCAATGGCTTTAATTCACTGTTCTTCAGCATTATCTACATGTTAATAATTAAAAATTCATAAAAGCTCTACAAAGTTAACCATAGCAACCGCTGATAAAGGATTTTTTTTAAAAAAAAAAAGCCATACCTTGTTGGAGAAAATGTAGCAAAACAACAGAAACCAGATGTATGTTAGTCATCTCAGTTGCGCTTGTCTAGCAGTGGTCTGAGAAAGTTGGGTTCCCAGGCTGCCTCTGCTGTGAGCAGTCCTTTCTTGTGAAGTGAATGAGAGGGAGCGAGTTGTTCAGCTTTATTCTTGTTCCTATATGAGGAAGTGTTTACTAAAGGTGTTGCACAATTTTCAAGTCACAGAGTGTTACAGCAAGCGGAAGTTCCTGCTGGTTAGTTAATGTCACACGAATTGTGATATATCGATTACTTCTTCGCAATAAGTTCTCTAAAACTGTTCACCAGGGAAAATAGACATAAATAAATGAATAAAGAGGGAGATTGGACTGGTCCTAATGTTGTCTTTTTGTAGTCTGGCTGGTAAAAAGCTGCAATAGAAGCAAAGGCTACTGGAGAAACACTGGTGGCTCAAGGAATGGGAAGGTTTTCAAGAGGTTTAAGGTAAAACAGGTACTCACAGCTGGTGTTAAATATGTATTTCAGTTCTTGCTGATTACCATTTAATCGGTATGGAAGGGAAGGGTTTAGAGCACCAGTAAAGGTACATGTAATTCTGTATCTGTGAATCATATCCAGAACATAAACACTGAGTCGGTCCTTTTCTGCCCCTTCCATCTATATTAGTAATGTTTGCTCGAGCTTCCTGTGATAGTCTAAATAAAAGGGGCTGCAGACAAATGAGTAATCAAGGTGATATCTGTCGAATAATGTTCTAAATATCTGTGCTAGAAGCTTATACCATTGACTTAGCCAGTTGTAATAAAATGGAACTATGTGCTTCTTGGGGCCATGGCTATCGATATAGAACCGCTTTACAGGAGTTTAACTTCGCGTATGTTAGAACAGGTATACAGAGTACATGGAACTAGAATGGATCGTGCTGTATACTGCCGTATATGAATATAAATTTGTATTAGCAATACACATTACACAGTAATATATATATTAATGTATTACATTCATCTATTAAAAAAATAAATAGATCTATTTAAATCTACAGGAGAATTTTTACTGCCATAACTAAGTAACAAAAGTTTACACTTCTGATATAAGTTTTATTGGATAACTATTTCTATCTCAAGTCTCAGGTATGTGTTGAAAAGGTCTGATGTTTTGAATATTGAAATCTGAAATTGTAAATACAAACTTTCCCCTTAGATTTTGCTAAATCTCCAGACGTTCTGGGACAGATTAGGAGCTACCAACAAACGGGCTCTGAGCTTTCTTTAAGGATAGAATGGTAGTAATTAAAAACAGCTTATGTGCAATGCTGATTGCAATAATCAACTTCGGTGTAGAACTGGTAATTTAATAGTAAAACTTGATTCTAAGACGAGCCTGATGATCTGTGTGTCTTCATTTTATTTAGCTATTTACAGTGAGGCAAAGTGATTTTAAAATGGATGTAAAATGCTGCTGAACAGAAGCAGGAGAGCTTCACAGCCCTTTGCATTGCTTTGCAGTGGTGTAGGTGATGGAGGCTGAGTGCAGAATAACTTCTACCATCCCCTGTGAGCGCAGTGCACCCCAAGCATGTTGCTCTGGCTTCAGTTGCTCTGAGAGATGCTGGGCTGGATGCACGTACAAACCCTACGTGCAGCTTTTCTTGCCGTTTAGCTCTTGGGTCTTCCTTCAGCATTTGCGTTTTATGAATCATTTATTCTGGTCTGTTGAAGAGCTTTGGCAGAAGCAGGACACGTTGACAGAGGATATGGAAGTGTAAAATACTCCTCCACAGGACTTAAGTGTAGACCAGACACATTGGCCTCCAAGCCTGCTCCAAGATGTGCTCATGCAAACACTGTGTTCTTCGTGAGTAGTGTTGGGTTTGAACGGTCTCTGCAAGTGTTTGAGAGCCCCTGGAGCAGGATCTAGTGGCAGGAAGAGGGTCTGAGAGAGGAAAAGGGCATCTGTCTGCCAGAGTCCTGGTAGCTACCCTCAAACCTCTTCTCCGCTGTAGGACTGGAACCCAGGAGTTCCGGTGAGCTGCAGCAACTTTATCATAACTTGGGTCAGTATTAATCTCCCACCTGCTATTATAACAACATCAATTTTAGCTAGCGCTGAGCTCTGACAAAGGACGCCTTTCTAGATGGTCCTTCTGTCTCCCCCGCGTGCCTTGGGAGCCGAGCCTCCCCAGGACAGAGCTGCAACCTAACACTCCTGGGACAGGAATGCTTTTTGCTAGCAACTTCTTTGGGACGTTATAGCTCGGAGACAGAGCGAGCTTACTTTCTGTAAGAAAAGTCACATACCACACCAAACCGTGTCGCCATCCCAGGTTATGAAAGAGCACTTCAGGCAAAGAATTCATGAAGCGTAGTTGGGAAGGATTGGGACACAACCCTGCCAAGGTGTTCATTTCAGTCGCGGCAAGCATCAGAGAGGAGCTGTGTAATTTAATTTATGTCGGTATCTTTTTTGATCTGTAAAGATAAAGCTTAGTCTAAAAGGTAGACAATTTGGTATTTTAAATGTTATATGAATGGAAATAAGCAGTGCATTCTTGCGCTACATCTTTGTCTTACAAAAATAATTAAGAATAACTGTGAACAACTGGTTTTAAAAATGAGTGGCTGCTATCCAAGTATTTATCTCAGCTCATTCTCTCTGTGTGACGCACTTGAAAACCATGTACTGACCCCACCAATCTCCTAAGCTAGGGTTCTTAATAAGCTGTGCTTTCGAACAGTATGCAAAGGAGAGTTACTTTATGAATAGACACAACATCCCAACAAAGAGCTGGCATTAAGAAGGGAATGTGATATGGTGAAGGTCTTGGGTAGACTTGAAAGGGAATTGGATGTAATTTCCTTCTGTGAGTTGAGAAGCATTTGGTGTTTCTGCCCTTGCTTCAGCAATTCCGTAATAGTCTGATTGTAGCTTCTTCCCCTGGAGGTGGTCAAAGAGGTATCTGCGAGGTCTCAGCTGACAGGAAAGCTGCTTCTGACTTTTTGAAACCCCTTAACGATTGTGCAATATCTAAGTGAGCAGTTTTCATACTCATGGGGGGGTAAAATTGGATGAGAAGTTTGTCTCAACATTTAGTAACTAGAATATTGGTATTTTTAACTCAAGTGCTATCTGCTTAAGTAAAAGAAAGTAGCAGAAAATGCTGAAATTCACCCCTACACTGAGGGTCTGCACAAATACTGCCCATGTGAGATTAAACTGAGTATTAAAAGTAAAATGGTAGTTGAGTGCTGGGGCACTAGACTGAGCTTGGGAAAAATCAGGGTTCAAATCACTTCTTTGCTTCTGCCTTGTCCTAAAGTTCACTTTGAACCTAGGTTGCAAAGGTACTAATTCACCTAACAGGAATTTTCAGGAGTGTATAAACAACATAGGTATCTGTTTCCCCTGCGCTTCAGTAGCTATGTGTTCAGCCGCAACAGTAAGGACACCCATATAACTACTACAGACAGAGATAAGCAGTTGAGAGAGATAATTTTGTTCTTCCATGTCTCTCCCTTTGTCCTCTTCTGCTTTCCCCCCATCTAACCCTGGGACAGCGTCAGCAAACAGCTCAGCAGCTCTGCCTCTACGTCCACATCCTGTTCCTCCCGGGAGCACATTCAGGGAAGGAATGTGGTATTTCACAGGCAGCTGCCACCAGACCAACCATGGGTCTATTGGTTCAGCTCAAATAGTAACCTGCCTTATGCCTTCCTCCATTTTCTTTTCCCCAAGCTTTAACCCAAGCCAGCCTGCAGGTTATTTTTCTCTGACATACAAACAAAACCATGTGGCTTTTGCATCTGCGTTCCAGCCCTACGCTCCTGTTTGCTTCCTCCGTCTACTCGCAGATGCATTCCAGTCTCCCCACAACCTGCCTCTCCGTGCCAGCCCCAGGCCCTTCCCCTCCATTTCCAGAGCTGATCCAAAACCCATTGAAGTCAACAGAAGACCTTCTATTGCCTTCCAGGGCCCTTGGATCAGCTCTACAGTTCCTCTTTAAAACCTACTCTTTACATAAAGCTTTTTCTTGTGCTTGCCTCTTGTCTCACACACGCCCAAAGTGAATTATCCCTCTTTTCCCCAGCTACCAGTCTTCCACGTTTTGTCCTTCTTATTTTCTGGGTTTCTGTTGAACGATATAATCAGATGGCTGCTTTAGACCTATTCAGAGCATTTGGAAAAGTTACCTCCCTTCTAGCTATTAGTTACCTGCTCCGAGCTTATGTGCTCGGCTACAGTTGTATTGCCAAGATTTAATGTAAAGTAAAATGCTTTCACCTAAACTGTGATTGAAACTAACTTAGTGAGCACCAGCCGAGTTATTTTTGGTGTGGTTCTACTCAGATCACAGTCTGTCATCTGATTCTGACTAATGAAACCTCATTACCAACTTTTTACATCTCTCACCCTTTTTGCCTTGGAGAAGATCATAGACATATACGGTGTCTTCAGTGTGTTGCTTTCTTCTTTCCTTCCCTTTTCTTCAAAATATAAGACAAGAAGTGGTTACTTCATCTTCCTTTTAAATCCCCCTTCGTTATTTGCATTTTGCTTAATTCCCCTGCACCAATGTAATATACAATATACAGTAGCAATCTAATGCAGACTGTAGGTAGTTAATTGAAGGTACAGGACCTTTCAATATATTTCTCAAGAGCCACTAATTTCTCATAACTTCTTAACATGATTTAAGGTGATTTTTTGAAGATAACAATCCTCAGAAAACACATGTATCCTCATTTCTGGCTGTGCTGCATGTTGTGCAATTGTGTGCACACGTACAAGCTGTTTAATGTTCTCCATCTATACAGCATGAGTGACAATGCAGATCATTGTGAATTAGGCACTGTGGTCTTAGTTCCTTTTTTTTTAAGGTGTTGTTTATTATATTGTTTATACTTGTAGTACGTGAGGTCTTGCTCAATTTTGCTAAGGGACGGGGGAATCCTGCATGCTACAACGTGGTGTCTAGCACAAGTCTGTGCTGGCTGGCATCCATCCGGGGCTCTGCTTGCTGTGTACAAGGGCGAAGAATGGCTCAGTTCTTAGAGCTGGGTTTTAGGAGGGAAGAGGTATCACCCAAGGCTGTGGGTAGACCCACTAGGCTGTGTGAGAGCTGTGCAAGGCATTGTGCGTGCATGACAAAGAATGGATCCACACCTTAGACCTCCACAAACTGAACCTCATCTCTGCCCATCTGCTCCCTCCTTCACCCCTGCATTGCCCATGGAAGGTCTTGCACCTGCTTGCCCTGCCTGCTGTCCTGCCGGCTCTGCCACAATCAGGCCTTTCAGCTCAACTCCTTTCCCTCACAGGGAATTTGGAGAGAGCTGGCAAGACACACAGCTTTTTTCTGGCAAACAAGAAAGGGGAAGCAGAGCTATTTTACCTGGATGACCTGTCATGGTGTCTCCAGTCTGATGGACTCCAATTGCTTCCCACACACATAGAGTACATAGAGAACATTTTATTGAGCCATCTTACCTCTGCGCTTGAGGCAAGAACATGAACAAAGAAGCAACTGTCCAACTGGAGCTACCTCTGCAGCAGGAGATTTTTCCTGGCGTAGGAAACCTGATGTAGTTACTGACAAAGAGCTCCCAGTGCGGACAGAGCTATCCACCAGCCAAGCTGTGCTTTGGACCAACAGAGGAAAGGTGCCTTCCGCTTGAGCAAAACAAGCCCTACAGGTAAAAGTACGGTTGTGTCCATGTCAGGATGCCATGTCTAGCACAGCAGTATCTTCTTCACCCCAATTAACATCCTTATCTGATACAGACTACATACTATAAATAGCCTTGGCTTTTATAGCAACTGCAGCTCCTCTGTCTGTAGCCTAAGACATCTTCTTGGCCCAGTCTACTGTCTCAAAGATGTGTGGGATTTGCTGTTCATTTTCAGTAGCTGCTTTTTGCTTTTTAAGGCCTTGATCCTATCAAAGAACTCCCCCCCAAACACCTTTAGACTGCTTCGACCTCCAACATGTAGATTTTGTATTCTCCTGATGGCTATGAAAAACGTCTTCAGAAGATACAAAGCAGTCAAAAGTCAAACACATTAATGACCTCTCTGAAATTATCCTGGTCTCCATGATATCAGTGGCATAACAGCGAGCAGTTAGGTGTGTACCCACTTCACACGAATGCAGGGTAGCTGAAGCCATTTCCCAACCCACTTAATCCAAACAAAAAGAAGAGATGTGTGGAAATAAGTGCATGGCAGGTACCCTGCAGTAAACCCCACAGTCATGTTTCATTGCACAGTGGGAGGCACCATGACCTGCAGTGAACAAGCACGTTCTTTCGCACTGAGATGAAAGCATGTGTGCAGAGGTAGCTGAGGGGGCAGTGAGCTGCAGGTTTACTCCGTACCTTACCTTGCAATAACTTACTCATATGTGCATGTCTTAAGACCACTGAGAAGGGAGGCTAGTGAGAAGCAGCTGCCACCGGCTAAGTTACATGACATCTTCTGCTGACTTCCTCATGGAAATGCTTGCTGCGATGAATGTATTCAAAAATGACATTTGCCTTTTGTTTCCTATGTTAACCACTTCCTCCTTTTGCTTCCAGCTGCTTGTGAGCCTCAACCCAGGAGAATGACAACAGTGGCTTTTTGCTATTCCCTCCGTTACCTCTGGAGCCTTTGGAAAGGCTGTCTGCTCAGAGATGATCTCCACCCACAAGGGTGAGGAGACAATTCTCCCCACTCCCTCTCAACTGCAGCCTTCTATAATTATCTGTGGCTTTACTTATCTTCTTTTAAGCCTGTCTCTGAAGCAACAGCCATAGCTGTGAGTGGCCCCAAATATTCCTTGACACTATCCTTTCAAGATGAAAGGGCCACTGAGCCGGTGCAAATGCAGTTAAGACCCTCTTACACCTCCTTCTTATTAATAAGAATCAGACCTCAACAGCCTAATAATACCTAGCTTTTATATAACAGTTTTAATCAGTAGGTCTTAAAACACTTTGACAGTAAGGTTAATATTTCCCCATCCTACAGGTAGGGAAACCTGGGACGTACAAATTGGGTGGTTTGCTGTAAGTGTCCCCCCAGTCTGGTGGCAACCTTCTGGACCAGACGTGTATCTTCGAGATTGTATGACACTGAGTTTCAACTTTGCAATGAGCTGTTACACCTTGAGAGAGAATATGGACAGTGTTTACACTCAGGGCAAGATGTTGGTCATCTTGTTTTTTCATATTGTTTTGATGTAAGCAACTATAAGGAAAGCAAAAAAAAACCCACTGATGAGCTGCAGCATCTGTGGACACTTTAGCTACAGGGAATTGCAACACTTCAGCATGTTTCATTACTTCTCATTTTGTCTTCATTAAACAGGCCTTGAAAGTGCTTATTTGGTGTTGCTGACAACAGGCAACCCCTAGTCAGTGTACTAGGATAGATCAGCAGATTGAACTACATTGTTTCCTTAAAGATGGATATCTGTTCTGCCTTCGTACTTATTCAAATCACTTCATTTTACTTATCTAAACTGCTCTGCATACTTCAGCTGCTCTCAAGCAGTACCTGAGCCTTTTCTTAGGTATGAGCATGTTAATGATGTATTTGAAATGCTGTACTATGCTGGGGATTTTTGGTCCCTTTGCAGTTCTATTGGGATGTGTGAAGGGTGTTGCTTCCAGTCCTGATATTGAACGGTCAAACGTGCCTCTCAATGATATTTATGCTGGGATGACTCCACTGGAGCCATAGCAAACTAGGGGGACCAGACAGCTGGGGACTGAAAACCATTGCTCCTCAGTGTATATAGAGTACAAGCAGTGAGGACAATGTCATAAGTCCTCTGTGATATATGAAGATGCATCTTCTGAGAAAAAACACTTTTAACAAGAGCAAGATAGAAATTATAAATGGCTCTGTTTACCTCACCCTGGTAGTCGTGAGGCACAGAGTGCCTGCCAACTCACATGGTTTTATGATGAGTCTCAGTACATTTATTGCTTTCCCTAAAGTCTTGATCCCTGGAGTCATGTGAATAGTTCGCAGTCTCAGCTTTCAGTTATTATTTAATTAAAAAGAAAGCAGTTTTCTAGGTCTCAGGGATCTAGAGAAATGCTTGAAAACATGAACCTGAGCAATGTAAAACTGAGAAAGCAAATAAGAAGAACTGCAAATGTGTTGTTATTATTATTATTATTTTTAATCTCCTGGTCTCTCTGGTTTTTTTTTTTAGGCCTGGCTGGTGGTTTTGAATGCTTGGAGTTGGCAGTCCTGAGTCCTCATCTGAGCCATTCCCTTTCCCGAAGAGGCTGCAAGCCTTCAAAAGACAAAAGGTGAATCAAGGCATGTATTTAATCCTGCTTTACAGATGTAGTGCTTTTGAGAGTTTGGGACTAAGGACTCAAGGTCTCATAGGAAGTCTGTAGCGGCATAAAGAACCAATTTCAGATCTTCTAAGTCTCAGTCTTCTCTGTAGTGAAGTAGCCTAGAGCCTCCACTAATGATGCTGTGTTGCTTCTGAAGCTATTTCTAAAGTTTAAAAAAAAAAGAAATTGCAAATAGTCCTTGACTGGGTATAAATGAGCAGAGCTTCAGTGATTTGGCCATGGAGGGGTCAGTTCTAAAAGGAGAGTTCCCGGACCCAACATACAATTCTGTAAAAAATGATCCCTGCCTACCAGCTCCCCTCATCTTGTGATCAGGAACTCATTTTGTCTGGATCATGTTTCTCCTGCCACCCTCCACATGCCCTGTGAGAAGGACAGGCACTGAGCATAGAAGAGAAGGAACAAAGGCAAGGCCCAGTGTGGCTGTTTACTCACTCCACGCACTATTGTCTTCGATCAGATAAGCCTGTGGCCATATGGTAGAACATTTCCAGATCCAAATCAGCCAGAAAAAAAGTGAGACTACAAGACAAACACCAGACTTCTTGAGTTTCGTCTGTCCCAGGTATGTACCTGCCCCACTAAGTCATATGATAGGGAACTGGCTGTGATTCCCATGGAGAGAGTGCCTTCTAGTTTCATCCTGCTCTAAGGTGTGCCTCTTACTGCAGATATATTTTCCTGCTTCAGGATTTTACCCACTAAATAGGGCAAACTGGTGAGGGGGTGATAAAGGAATCAGGTATCTGGAAGAAAACCGCATCTGCCATAGAGTAGGTAGGTTGTTGCTCCAAAGCTGCCAAGACATGAGATACGGGAGGGCTACAAGAGACAGGAGCCAGCCCTGTGAACGATGCTTTTGGTGGCTGGGCCCTGGCAGGTTGGCAGGCTCTTGTGTTCGCTCTCCACAACCGCATCTCCAAACAGAAGCAACAGGTCAGTCCATTGTCCTAACCTGTCCATACTCGGTGTGTAAGCATTAGCTAATTCAAAATTTACTGACTTGCATTTATTTTTCTTTCTAAGCTGGAACACAGCCAGGCTTTAATTGATGTCATTCAGCCAAAACTTATTTACCACCTTTTCCTGGTTTCCGTGTGACTTTTGGCCTGTTTGTGTATTTTAATTGGAGGCAAAGGAAAGACTGCTTTAAAATTACATTTGTACGGGAGAAGTTTTTAACCATCCTGTTTAAAGAGTGCATTTGCTGAGTGCCAACCCAAACGTACACAGGTACATTAAATAGAAAAGGTCCTTTCAAATTATTACCTGCAAAAGGTAAAATTCTGAAAATTAAATCAAGTAAAACAAACTTCCAAATGCATTTAATTGAAAGTTAGTCAATTTTACAGAATAGCATACATTTATTAGCTGACTGTTTTTGAGCTGCTAATCCACACTTTCCTGTTATTGTTGCTGTTTTAACCCTCAGAAAACAATGAAAACTGTTTTTAAAGAACAGACTTAGTAAAATATTTCGTAGGAAAGATAGCAAACAGCAATAAGGTGCACTCCAGCTTAGCACAGCTCACCAGCACGGTATGAAATATCTCGTATTCACAATGGCAGTAGTTCCAAGGTTAATGCCGATAGGCAGTTGCCATAGAGTGGCTCTTGTTGTTGGGGTCTTTCCTTGTGTTATTACAGCCCTTGGCTTTGGTTGACTTTTTATAGGCTACCACTCTTCCTCACCTCATTTATTTGAGGCTCTGACAGCACTGATAGTATCAGCAAAGATTCCCCAAATCCCTGCACTGTATTAATGTGCTGTTAGCAATTACTTAGGTTAGCAAATAGTGGCAGAGATACTTAGGTGTTCGCTAATACCGTTCAAATACAGGCATAAAAGCATTAATAGAAATGAGAGATAAGACCGCAGCAATTCCTTCTCCACTGCCTCAACTCCATTCACACAGGGTGATGGCTTTAAATTTGCCCCACTTTAAAAGAGTAATGGGAGAATGACTCACACATTTTGCACAAGAGTTATACCTGTTCCCGATGTGCCACCAGCTACAGGCACCACTGTCCCTAACCTGAGCCATTTAATGGTTTCATGTTGCCAAGGATGAACATCCAGCGCTCAGCTTTCACATCCAGCCCATGTATGATTATTCATGTTGGTATCGCAGCCTTCAGGTGTAGAACTATGGGCTTTGACTCATGTGCACAAATGCAGGAAGAAATATTAAAACAAAACAAAAATACCCTTCAATTCTGCTGTGTATTTGAACATATGGCCCCTCACCTGAGTCTTCATCATGTTAGCATTTAGAGTCTTGATTTGTGTGTCTGCGTGTAGATAAGAGAGGAGAGGAACGTGCATAGGCACAGAGGAGATTACAAAATATTTAAGTAAATACCCCATGTAATCACTGCTTTTGGGTGTGTGGCAATTGATCTAGTGGGTTTAGTTAAACATTTCCAAGTTCCTTTCTTAAAATAAGTCTGGTAGATATTTTTGAGCTCTGATCTGCTGCCTAGGAAAATTAATGTGGTTTTTTTTTTCTCTTTTTGTTTTCAATCGTAAAAATTTGGGAAGGGCACAGTAACCTTGGAAGCTTGCTAAGATACTAATCTGGAGCCAGACCTTTTTTTTTTTAAAGTTTCATAAAACTTCGGGGAAACTTTTTTTTTTTTAAATTTTGTTTTCTTCTGAGCAACCTGGTCTTGGTCAGTTCTGTGCAGAAAGTGCCAGAATGCCCCAAGAAAGGCTGATTTTGCAGTATTTCCAAGCTCACTACTGCCATGAAGTAGTAAAACAAAATTCATGAGAAAGAAACATTACAGGATTTCAGGAATAAAATGTTTGGGGATACAATTGCCCAAGTATTCTACTAAATGAACACTGTAACTTTTAAGGACTTTTGTCAGCTATAGAACAGAGTAAAAAATTGAAAAAAAAATTATAATGTTTATTCATGTTAAAGGCACCCAATTTTACAAAGGATTCTAGGGTGAGTCCAATAGGGACATGAAAAAAGTGGTAAAATATAAAATGAAATTATGTTTTATTGAATTGCAATGGATTCATACTCTCTACTACATAAATAACTCTTACGACCTTACTTAATCAGTATATCCTTTCATTTATATTGCATTTAAAAAGAAAAAAACCCACTTTTTTGTTTTCTTAAATCTTTTTATATTCTACCGTATGTGATGAAACAATGTCAGCAAAAGCTAAGTTACTCTGCGTGTTTAATCACTGGGACTGTCAATGTCCACGAGAATTTGCAATCAAGGGTATAGATTTCGTTATTGTAATCCCTGGGAAATTAGGGCTGTGGCGTTTGGCGTCCTTCGAGGCGGTTGCTTTGGTTGAGGTACATGGTTACATGTACCTTACATGTACATGTACATGTACCTTCATGTACAGCAAGTGGGCCAAGGTTTCAGGAGCTGCTTCTCAGCCCCGTTGCAAAGCAGCCAGATGCGTAGTTCACATATCCCTCTCTAAAAGTCCCTGGTCTCTACTTTTTGGAGGTTTTTTAATTACTGCTACGAGAAGGAGTTTGGTGTTGTAGACAGCTCCTGCAGCAGTGTCTGTCTGGTTTAAACCGGAGCTCACAGGACGTTGCTGCTTCAAGGGAGCAGTTCCAAGTTGAATAAAGAGTTGACTTCTCTCTGCCATTATTCTTTGACCTTGCAGGAACATACAGGGGCGAGGTGGGGGGAAAGCCCGGAGCTAGTCGTCTACTTTTAATCTCACATAATATGCTTTTTGTTGGTGTCACTGTCTAATTCTATATAATCCTGTACTCTGGCAACCCACCTTTATCCTGAGGAAAGGATAGCCGCCTTCTTAGAAGAATGGATGCTCTAATGCACCGTGCAAAATACTGTCTGTGTTCAATACCTTCATTAATAGCTGCAAAATTTAAACAAAAGCTTTTCTGTGATGTGTGTGAGAAAACTTTGTGCTTGTGGTGACATTTGGATAGTAAATATATGGCAGTCTACCCCATAAACAAAGCAGGAACATCCCTGGCGTGAGATCCTCTGCTCCTTGTCCTTTTTACACTGGTTAGGGCAGAAAAACCACCTGCAGGTCATGGCTTGTTTTGCACTATTGATCATTTTCACCTATTTGCCATCTTGTGAAGCTGGAACTGGCATCTCAGGGGATGCCGCAGCCTGCCCTCCCTGACCTACAAGGCCACCCTTGCCCACGAGCATGCGGTGTACTGGCAGGCACCGGTTACAGATCCCTCAGAAGCTGTCTGAAGGTGGCATGGGACAGTGAGGACATGGAGCTCACCAGAGCTGTAGCTGTCCTAGAGACCTCTCTTTCACTGCAGGGTAGGCTTTACTATCAATTCTCATTGACAAAAACCCCTTGGACTGGCAGCCAGCTTCTGATGGGAGGAAGGAGTCGAGAGCCAGGTCACTAAGACAATTGCCAAGATAACAGCTTATCCAAACAGGTCTGTTTATTCTGCAATTTATTCAGTAAATTGCCCTGTCTGAATGAAATTTGATGGGAAATTATTCCGGGCATGGAACATAGCTTACAGTATGTCCACAGCTACCATGTATCTCCCTATTTGAATTAGAGCAAATCTGATCCTTAGAAAATGTTATTTTAAAAATTTGAAATCTATTATTTAGCACATTTCAGAAAATCTGTCCTGTTGATGAACGCTGTGAAAGCAAATTTCTACAATATCATTTGCCAAAAATTTAGGCTATGAGATCTCTGCCACGTCATTGTTATTTGCACTCATCAGAGTCTCTTAGATTCATATTTCCTTCAAAATCTTCTGGCAGGAAATTAAAATCTTGCCATAGAGGTCAATACAATGAATCTGTCATTCTTTCTGTTAAAATCTTAACCTTCACTTTAATCCCCAGTTCTGTGCCCTTTTTAAAGTAAACCTGGTGACTTTATACGTCCAAAGCTTTAGATAACAGGTGGAATGAGTGTAGAGGGTGAAGCCATAGAAGAGCTTCTTGTTACAGTTGGGTAGCCGGTGCCTGCTGACTTGTCCTCGTGAACACTGCCCAGAGATACACCTGCCTGCATGCTAACAGCAGTTCCTGTGCAAGTAAGGCAGCTTTACACTTTGAAATCCATTTTTTTGGCTGGGGTGCCTTTCCTGAACATTTCCTTCCAACTTCTTGCTCGCACACAATGCAGGTATACATGAACGCACATTCGCTCACTTACTCATTCACACAGCCCTCCGCTGCTCTGCAAACTGAGCCTTTTTGCACCACTCTGTAAGAGGAAATAAAGTGGCCATGAATTACAATAATTTCTTAGCTCTGCATCGCTAACAGCCACTGCCGTGCTGGGTTATAGGAGATGAAGTGTAAGTGAGCTTTGGGGACGCAGGGAGAAACACACACATATGCTTGTAGGTGGGCAGAGACAAGTAGGTTTCTGTGCATGTGTACGCAGAGAAGGTATTCATCATCATCATCTTGACACAGAAAGCTCTAATTTCTAGGATGAAAAAGAATAAATAGGGCTTTTCTTCTTCTCTTCAGGGATGTATGTTTAATCCCTTGTCCTATGATAATTTTCTGTGAGCGCTTCTGGCTTCTCACTCATGGGACCAGGTTTTTTAGCCAAGAGCAATCAGCTGAGGACCGAACTTGTTGTTTTACCCAGGAGACTCTAAATGTGAGCCTTTGTTACCACACTGCACCTTTTAAAAAAATGCTTGCTTTTGCTGTAACACCAGAATGCTCACGCTGAGCTCCTTGAATTAGTAGTTTAGTAAATGTACCTTTGTGATTAATTGCATGAGCCTGTCCAAGCGTTTTGAAAAGCTGCGTAAATATTATTAGATCTGTTTCACAAGGTGGAAAACAGAAGAGCAAAGCTATTTACCCGAGTTGTTAACAGTGCTGTTGTCAGGGCTGGGGATGGACTGCAGGGCGTGCCAATGCTGGGATTGGTAATGAAATCCAGAGACAGGTACCAGGGGTGATTTGGGAGTGAAGATCAGCACAGATCATCCTCCAAGCTCCCTGCGGTTTTGGTTTCTGCTGGTACCCAAGATGATGAGGTTAAAGGTAGCATGGAGGTCTCTCACTGCACTCTGGACTCAGTCCGCTGTGTAGGCTCAAACACCTCAGTAAAGCTTTTAGGCTCAGGTTCTTCAAAGAGTCCATGGGAATACAGTGCATAAATGCCAAGGAGGTGCAAACCGAGTTGTAATGATGGGGTGGGAGGAAAGAGGGGGAACATTTATGAGTGATTTAGAGGCCACATCATCCTTCTCTTTCCCCAAAGTGACAGTAGAATGTTAGGCTTTTCAGTCACACCACACTATTAGAAACCTTTAGAAACTATTGTCATCTGGGAATTTCAATGATACTCAAGCACTTCAGAGAAGAACAGTTTTGCAAAGCTGGAATTTACCCTCTAAAATATTTTGAGACTTTTGAAAGGTGTTCCAGACTGCAATGTTCCTTTCATATATGATTTTGTTCAATATGCACCACGAGACAGAAAAACAGAGGAAAAGTGGAGAGTAGGATGCAGAAGTGATTAAAGAGTGTGAACAAAGCCAGTCCCCTGCTCTCTGTAGCTGTAAACATTTTTAAAAAGTACTTAAGATAAGGATTTATTGCTGAACAGTCTGTCGGTCTATACTTTGCCAGGTTTCACATCGCTGACTAATGCCGTTCAGTTGTTACAAGCCAATGACTCTATATTTGCGTCATCGAAGCACTCAAGCCACATAAGTGTGTAGGAATTCATATCTGAAAAAATAAATGGAAGACCTTATGGAAGGGAAAGGAGACTTTTATTTTACTTAGCTTTTCTAAGTTGTATCTATCTATTCACATTCTCATACCTACAGAGTTGAAACCGCCAATACATACATGTCCAAGTACTCTGGGCAGGATTACCTGCGGAGGCATGGAGAACATGTCAGCTACTGTGTCCCCATTGCATCTGCTGTGTTCCTCTTGAATGGTGAAAATGAGCTAGGTTTTGAATAGGTCTTTTAATACGCTTTTGAAATCAGCAGTTATTATTGCAAGAAGAATCTTGTTTACTTTACCCTCCCTACGTCTTAGGCAATTGTCACTTGTTTCCTCACTTTGGGTATCTTACAGCTACACCCCGTTTTCCTGTTAGGGTAGCAGGAAAGAGGTACGGTACATACAATTCTCTCTTTTGTCATCCTCCTGTCCTTCAGTAAGAAGCACAGGTCTTCTGCTGACAATCCGTCTGCGCTGTGTTCTTGATGCAGAAAATACCGTCCTTGGTGTTTGCCAGCATAATTGCTCTCAATTGTATCCTTAGTTCTCAACAGATGCCAGTTTTTTAACCCTTGCTTGTTATTTTTTCTGGTGCTTTCACAAAAGCACATTTACATTCACACCTCACTCTTACCTATCTCAAGATTTCTGACACTAGACTCTACAATTGGTACTTATTGCAAGGCTGAAAGAGTAAAAAGGGAGCACCAGGAAATGCTCTGTGACTACTAAAAATAGAATAGTCAGGAGAGAGGAAGGATGTGGGAGGAGAAGGAAGATGCAAGAGAGACTCTTTCAAAGCTTTTCCTAAGACTTTTGAGCATTATCTGTAAAAATCCTGCAAAACAAAAGATGATAGCACCTACTCAGGCCTGTAGAAACATTTCCGTTTACTCCAAGATGAGTCACTCTGAAAGCGATATTTGTGCCTTCAGGTTTAGAGACAAGTGAATCAGTTCTGTTTAAAAAAAAAAAAAAACAAAACCAAAAACAACAAAAAAAGCCACCCAAGTACCATGGGCCCTTCCAGACCTACTTGCTGTGACAACTTGGAACCAGCTGCGTTTTGGAAACTAAGCAAATACAGCTGATGTTAGATTAGTTTCTTCTCAACTTCCCAGTGTGCTCCTGGGTTTCACATTACTGACGAAGATTTAAAGCACTCTTAAAAGGTCACTTCTCATTAAGATATTTCAAGCAAGGAGAAATGGATTCATTTGCTAAGGGCAAAATTTTGACCATTACATAAGAGCAGAAGTTAAATAGTTTTGGGGAGAGTGGGTTTTACCTTAAAGCAACCTAAGCATATCAGAGAGCTTTGATATAAGCTTTATCACAGTGTAACGGGAGTTTATCCTCATTGGAGACATTACTACTATTTCATTTCTTACTCAGTTTTTATTACCTGGTGTTTGTGACCAGAGCTAGGTAGAAAACTGCTGATTACTTATAATCCCATGTTATAGAAGCCTTCTCAGAAACAGCTGCTGAACTATGTTTGAAAAACATGTGTGGAAAGCACACTTAAAATCAAATTATATGTTAGCCATATTTGGTTCAACTGCCTTGAGGAGTGGAGGATATTAAAGCAGAGTATATTCCCTTTGAGCAATTAGCTGTGAGATTATAGTACAAGACCCTTGCACGTTAATGTTCAGTTTTATTTGATAGGTTATGGTCAAGTGGTGTGGGCGGAAGGTGAGACTTGGAGCTTGTACTTTTAGAGATGGCTTGAAAATCTCTTTTTTGTACTACCATGCCTGTGCAGTGCGGGTATGAGGGCTGGGTACATGCTGCCTTGCACTGTAAGGGACTGCTTTTGATAGTGCACGTATAAAGCCAAGTCCAGTTGGTGACCAGTCACGAGTGGTGTTCCCCAGGGCTCAGTGTTGGGGCTGGTCCTGTTTAATATCTTTATCGATGATCTGGATGAGGGGATTGAGTGCACCCTCAGTAAGTTTGCAGATGACACCAAGTTGGGTGGGAGTGTCGATCTGCTGGAGGGTAGGAAGGCCCTGCAGAGGGACCTGGCCAGGCTGGATTGTTGGGCCGGGGCCAACTGTATGAGGTTCAACAAGGCCAAGTGCCGGGTCCCGCACTTGGGTCACAACAACCCCAGGCAACGCTACCGGCTTGGGGAGGAGTGGCTGGAAAGCAGCCTGGTTGAAAAGGACCTGGGGGTGTTGGTTGACAGCCGCCTGAACATGAGCCAGCAGTGTGCCCAGGTGGCCAAGAGGGCCAATGGCATCCTGGCTTGTATCAGGAATGGTGTGGCCAGCAGGACCAGGGAGGTGATAGTGCCCCTGTATTTGGCACTGGTGAGGCTGCACCTTGAATCCTGTGTTCAGTGTTGGGCCCCTCACTTCAGGAAGGACATTGAGGTGCTGGAGCGTGGCCAGAGAAGGGCAACGAGGTTGGTGAAGGGTCTAGAGCACAAGTCTTATGAGGAGCGGCTGAGGGAGCTGGGGTTGTTTAGTTTGGAGAAGAGGAGGCTGAGGGGAGACCTTATTGCTCTCTACAACTGCCTGAAAGGAGGCTGTAGCGAGGTGGGGGTCGGTCTCTTCTCCCCAGTAACAAGCGATAGGACGAGAGGAAATGGCCTCAAGCTGCGCCAGGGAAAGTTTAGGTTGGATATTAGGGAAAACTTCTTTACTGAAAGAGTGGTCAGGCCCTGGCACAGGCTGCCCAGGGCAGTGGTTGAGTCCCCATCCCTGGAGGTATTTAAAAGCCGGGTAGATGCGGTGCTTGAGGACATGGTTTAGTGGCGGACTTGGCGGTGGTAGGTTAATGGTTGGACCTGATGATCTTAAGGGTCTTTTCCAACCTTAACAATTCTATGATTCTATGATTCTATAAAGCTCATGAACTGCGTTGTTCTTACAGTAGCTTTGCACAGCAAGGGAAAAATAGGCTCTCCATTGCCCCTGTAGATGCCATTTCTCATAATGCTAGAAAGGTTGTTCAGGAAGTGTCAAACCCATCGGGAATCATCAAACCCATCAGGAATCGCAGAGGCAAGGCGAAGTTGCGTCTTTCAGTTGAACTCATGCTGGGGTGCCTGTCCCCATACTCAGGCAAAGGATGTGAATTTACACCTGCAGCACTGGGGCCAATGCTTCTATGTTGTGTGTTGCTGCCATCCAGAGCTCACTGGAGTGAGGTGCATTTAAAAAAGATTTTCTGCTTCTTCTCCACATGCAAGATAAAGGCAATAAATAATAAATGCCATAAATAAAGAATGATGTTCCAAAATAACTTCAGTTTCCAGCGAGAACTGGAAGCCGTATCTGCCACATCTGGAGAAAGTCTGTTTTCATTTCATATTCAATCTGTTCTCTTTTCCCCTAGATACTGGCTTCAATGAGAACATGATCTCTTCAAAAGAACCCGCAGGAGATCAGTGTTCATAGATAAGCATTTCTATAACCTTATTCAGTTACTCTTAAGTGACTCTTGATAGTGCTGTATAAAAAAATAGGTGTAACTTTGGCTGCTCATTATTGTAGTGTTACATCTTAGAAGTGAAGGGTACAGAGCTACCATTCGCATTATTGCATGCGGCCTTCTGACTTCTTGATTCAAAGAGAAGAGAGACTTTTGTGAATTGTGGCTGTCATTTCAGACACCAACAACTATCTGAAACATGGTCGTGTTGTCAAGATACTCTTCTGCCATGGAGAGAGGCTGAGGAAAACCATCCCAGGAAAACTTGTGGCCGGTGAACTGCTTGCACTTCAGGGCATCTTTGTGAGCTCTTGTAATGTCAAGCATTGTTGGAAGAAACCAGCTTCTGGTCAGGAGCTCTAGGTTTCAGGAGAGGTATTAATGTGACGTCTTTCTTGCCAATTTTTCAAGTGCTGTTTTTAAATCACGGGAGTGGAGATCATGCTCTTACTGATTCCTATACACCCAGCACACTTAAATTCATGTTCTGTTCTGCTGCTTCTCCCCACCCCATCCACATGAAAGAACTGGCTTTTGTGGAGGGACAGATCCTTGGCTGGCATCAGGCAGCACAGCTCTGTTGAAATCAGTGCAAATGACCCAAGGATATTGCCTGGAGTGTTTACTGTAGCGTTACCTGATTATACCTGCACAAAGAGGTACTTGTGACCCGTAGTGTGACTGAGGCTTGCTGGTTAATTTTAAAACTACTGATCTGGTGCAAGAGAAAGTTCAGCCGTTTTACTGGAGAGCAAGACTTGGTTGCAAGATCGTGCATGAGGAATGGGGAGCAGAGGCAGTGCAAGAAAACAAATACCAAGAAAGTGAGTCACCCGGCTCTTGAAAGCTCCACGCTTCCCCTCTAGCAATATTCCAGCTCAAATCCAGACTGTAAATCACTACCTGCGTGGACTCGTGAATTACTCACTCGTCATGTGTCCAGCCAAGTCATGCCAGGCTCCATTGTTTGAAGTGGTTAACCCCCTCGCCCAGGCTGCCTGAGCACAGCCGTCGGTGCAGGGCTGCCGGAGCAGAGCCCGGGAAAGCTGCCCTAGCTGCTCTTCTTGGACACAAGGGAACAGCACAGAAAGCCTTGGCCTTCAGGGGTGAAGGTCACTGGAGAGGTCTGGCTGTGTTGTAGCTGCACAGTAGGTGTCTTTGGAGTGACAGGTCAATAATTCACAGCTCAGGTGACTGATGAATTGGCAGAGCGTTAACTTGGTTTGCAGCATGGCAAGACGGTCTGGCTTTCTGCTTCACTTGTAATTTTATAGTGATCGGTATTGTCTCATCTCATTTCCATTTAAATTGGAGGGAATGCAATAGGAGGGACTGTCTGAGTGTCATAAGGAGCAGACGTCTCCCAGCTGATCTGGGAGATTCAGGTTCACTCCAAATCCGATTTCCTCAACTGTCCGTGAGTTCAAAGAGGGATCTAGAGCTGTGCAGAGCAGAGCATGGGCACTTCAGCATGGTAGGACAGCCGTGGAGACACAAAGCCTTACTGGACTGTTAGGCAAGACTGGAGATTTGAAGGACCTGCTTTCCTTCTCTCCGAAGGGTCTGAGGTGGAGACAGGTCAGCCTCCCACCCTCATAAAATCACAGAAATCAGACAGTGCTGTTGATTCATGGGTGTTGTGCCGTAAGCGGAACGATGCGGGTGTGGGTGGTGGCATTGCACCGAGACACTGGAGTGGCATTGATAATCTGAGAGGCTGATCCGAGCACGCTCAGGCTTGCTTTGGCAGTGAAGGAACAGGAGAGGGCAGCAGCAATACTCCTGTCCTGGACCGTGGTCCCCCCAGAACTTTCCCAGCTTGCGGGGTGCCAGGACCCCTCTCAGCTGCCGTGTTCACCTGGAGCTGGTCCTTCTCTGCATTTCCAGAGTTGCTTAGGCTCTGCTGCCTGTTCTCTCTGCGTACTTTCTGTTCTCTGTTTCCCATCTCAGGGGCAAAACCCCATGTTTTTGAGGCAGGGATCAAAACAACTTCCTAACTGCTGCAGGGACCAAGTTTTACATGGGGTCAGAGCAGTGCAAACTGCTGCAAACGTGCTCCCTTGGAGCTGCTTTCCAGTGATGTGGATATGTTAGAGGTGAGGCTTATGTGCGCTTTGGGTGCCTGTTGGGCTGCGTTCATGGTCCAACGCCACAGCAGTGCTGCGGCTCAGGAGTAATCTCGGCATTTTCCATCTTCTGAGTTGCCTGGTTGAGGCTGTCTCCTCTGGAGGTCTTGTTCTCAGACTCCTGCAGTTATTTAGTGGAAAGTTGATAAAGATATGAGAACAGGTACGTGATGCAGATGGTGACTTAAGTCCCAGTTTGTGAGAGGAAGCTAGAGAGCAGGGAAGAAAAATTACTGAGCTTTCACGGTCATCCTTCATTTCTTCCCCAGAAACCACTCCAGACTGCTGTTTCTTAAAGTTTCATAGTGTTATGGAGGCATGGTCTGGGAAAGCTTGCAGGAGAGGAAAATAGGTCCCCGCTTCCCTCCTTCCTCAGCTCCCCCACAGGCAGATGAAGCATCTATGCTTTCCTTGAATAAAAATCTTGGGCCAGTCCTCCCAGGTCTCTCAGAGAAAGACTGCTCAGGTGAGACACAGCTGCTTGGGTGAAGATAGTTTATGCTGTCCAAGATGTCACATAAAACCTCCATGAAATGCTGTTTCAGTTCCCATTCCAGAAGGTTGTGATTCTCTGTAGAGGCTGAATTTCCCAGCCTCATTCAAATATCCTAGAACCTCAAATGACATTAGCTATCTATGTCTTGGCAACTGTTCTTCTAAGCGAAATCTTCTATAAAACTATCCTGATTATACCTCATATATACCCCAAATTCCCTTTGTCACTATAGAAACCACGAATCTGGAACTGGGCACACTTAGTCTCCTATAACAAATTACTGACATACAAGAAAAGGGATGAGGTTTGGAGGAAACTCTCCGGAGAAGCCCAAGGGAGAGCTATCTAAATCACATGGCAAATGCTGTTACCTGCACACTTCTTATTTTTGTGCTTGCAAAGAGACTAGCTGGCAACTAAAATAGCTCAAGCAACAGCCTGGAAAAAAAAGAACATTTTTAAGGATTAAGCAGTCCAGAGACAGTATTAAGATGTTGTTTTTCTATGGTTTGCATGATACATTAGCCTTGCAGTGGCCTAGAGTTTTTGCTCCGTGGGACGTTTTCATGGAAAGAACAGGACAGAAATTTCAATTTCTAGTTCTGGGGAGAGGAGCTCCCTTCCCAGCTGAGCTGGTGGTGTTGGTTTGGACCCGCATCGAGAATATCCAGGCTGAGTTCTGAAGAACTTTGCACGTATTCATGCAATGCTACCGGCTTGGGGAAGAGTGGCTGGAGAGCTGCCCAGTGGAAAAGGACCTGGGGGTGTTGGTCGACAGCCGGCTGAATATGAGCCGGTAGTGTGCCCAGGTGGCAAAGAGGGCCAAGAGCATCCTGGCTTGTATCAGGAATAGTGTGGCCAGCAGGACCAGGGAGGTGATAGTGCCCCTGTATTCGGCACTGGTGAGGCTGCACCTTGAATCCTGTGTTCTGTGTTGGGCCCCTCACTACAAGAAGAACATTGAGGTGCTGGAGTGTGGCCAGAGAAGGGCAACGAAGCTGGTGAAGGGTCTGGAGCACAAGATACGAGGAGCAGTTGAGGGAGCTGGGGGTGCTCAGCCTGGAGAAGAGGAGGCTGAGGGGAGCCCTCATCGCTCTCTGCAACTGCCTGAAAGGAGGCTGGAGCCAGGTGGGGGTCGGTCTCTTCTCCCAAGTAACAAGCAATAGGACAAGAGGAAATGGCCTCAAGTTGTGCCAGGGGAGGTTTAGGTTGGATATTAGGAAAAGTTTCTTCATCGAAAGGGTTGTCAAGCACTGGCACAGGCTGCCCAGGGAAGTGGTTGAGTCCCCATCCCTGGAGGTATTTAAAAGATGGGCAGATGTGGTGCTTAGGGACATGGTTTAGCGGTGGACTTGGCAGTGCTAGGTTTACAGTTGGACTTAAAGGGCTTTTCCAACCTAAACAATTCTATAACTCCTGTTTTTTTGTTTAAGTGATTAGTAAGGACAGCTAAGAAAGACTTAAAATTTCCTGAGTTTATTCCATTCAGTAGTTGGATCCTGAATAGGAAATAATCCTGGAAGGTACTGAGTTGAACTTACACTGAGAGGTAGTAGAAAACTATATAGTAAAATTTGAAGACAGTGAACTGCTTACCTGCATTCACCCAGGCAATATAGCATCGAGCCACCTCTCATGCACTTTAAACAGAAGAATTTACATGCTTTGCTTCATTCCTGCACAGTTCTTTTGTTTTAGAACTGCCGTGTGCCATTTGCACATTTCTATGGCATTGCTGGTAATGCTTAAGCTTGAGAAAATCTTTGTTGGCCGAGTGAGCACAGGACTCTGCCAGGGGAAGGGTGGATTCAGCTGTAGCATTAGCTGGTATTATTGCCTTGTTTAAATCAGATGTTTTGGGAGATTAGCAATGCTGGTGCCCACAGGAGGGAGCCAAATACATTGCTCTCAAGAAAGAAAAAAACCAAAACACCAAACCCAACACCTTTGTCTTCAGTGTCTTCATCAGATGTTCATATGTGAAAAGGAGTAAAAGCCAATGGCAACCTCTAAATATACCAGTGGAGCCTCATACACCATCCGAAAGGGAACTCAAACTTATCCAGGAGATTATCTGAAAGTATTCAGGGAAAACGGCATCATGTTGAGATATATCTCAAAGCCGCGATACCCACTTTTAATGATGGAGGCCTCTCACAAGAACAGTCTTTTCTCTGCCCTGAGCAGCAGTAGACCCACTGGAAAGAAATGTCTACTGCAAATTTGCCGTGCTCTCACACTGAAGTGGAGAGGGATGAGGCTTTCTCGTCTCCCTGTTGCTCCAGTCCCTGGCACATTGGCATAAAAACCCCCATGAATGTTTGCAAGCAGTGTGGGCCTCTTTCCTGCAACCCTTATCACAGACCCATCCACCATGGCAGAGCCTGGGGAGAGGAGAGGCAACAGGGATGTTTAGGAGCAAAAGAAACCCCTCTTTAAGGACACTGGGCCCTTCGCTGAGCGGCTGCAGGAGGGCTGTGTCAGAGGCAGTGCTCGTGCACAGAAAGTAGCCTGAGATCTGTGAACCTCTTCCTGTCTCTTGTTTTTATTTTTTCCTCTAAACAAAACTTCAGCTTTGGTATGTGGCCTGTTGCTGAATGAGGAAAATATAAAGAAAAGAAAGCTTTCAACTGACTAAAAATAAACAGTGTTTTATGAATATGCTGGCAAATTTCACAGAAGGATGGGATTTCTTCATCTTTAGCTTCATTTCAGACACTGGGGGTAACTTTTCCATATTAAAAGGAATTCATTATTATTTTTTTTTTATTTGCTAGATTCCCTGAGTTTTTGAGCTGTTTGCTGACATCTGACATTGTTTTGTGATTGCACTTGGAGATGAGGTAGTGCACGCATTTGCTTTTGCTTTGAGGATGGAGTGACCTTTCTCAGCCCACTGAGGGTTGCAGCCTGGTGCCTTTTATCTGCATCCCAAAACGATAACACCAATAGCCAACACATCCTGCCAGTCCGCAGCCGGGCTAACCGCTGTTGTGCAAGTAATGACCTGTTGCTGTTTGTTGTCGCCATAACAGAGGTGGTTGGAGTTGGGGACTGGAAGTTGGCAAACCTGATTCTTTCCTTCCTAAGTCATCTGGAGGGCTGTGAGGAATATTTGTAACATCTCTTCTCCCTGAGCTGCCTGTGTAATGCCAGTAGGAGCTAACTAAAATGCCATTTTTTGTTTAAGTCGGATGATAAATGGTTTTGTGCCTCTTGTGTGGATGATGCTGGTTAACAGCAAAACCCTATCTCTGAGCTCTCGCTGACAGCGTATCGATAGTACAGGAATGCGACGCTACAGCGGGATTCTCAGAGACAAAACAATTGGTGTTTCATACAATTACTTGATCAATGATAAAGAAAAAGTTTAGAACAGCCAAAGTACCCACACGCACAAAAAGGCACAAGAACAAACGACGACTAAATATGCTGTATATAATTCATAACAGCTACGGGACTGAAAAGAAAATAGACATGTCATGCACAATGTTTTTTCATATGTTAAAAGAATACATTCCTTTCCCCTGTGCTGTAGTTATGAATTTGTCAGGGTTCATGTTTTTCCTCTTATTATTTCTCATCGTTAAAGGTCATCGGGCTTTAAAAATATGGATAGCCTGTGTCTTTGCTCTAATCCATCTAATGCACTGTATCCAAAGATTAAATCCCTGACAGAATAGTGCCAGATGAATCCTCCTCCTCTACCCTCAGGTTCTTGTGTGAGTGGCAGGATGGATTCTGGTAACAACAAGGCCAAGATTTCATGAAATACACATTATCGTTCACACTAATTGATCGTGAGACTTGCAAGGAACAGAAGTGTTTGCTTAGCTTTGCACTGCTGTGACAGGGGCTGTCTTTGGCAAAACAGCAGAGACCAAAATAGCAACGCGAAGCTGATAGGTAGGGCTACCAAGCAGGACCCTGTAGCTGCAGGTGTAAAAGGCAGTCGTCTAAAACACAGTCCTCACTGATGGCAGCAGATGGCTTCACAGAAAATGCCGTGAACTAGCTAGATGGTACCAAGTCAATGGTGGCCAACGCAGGATCTCGTTCCACCATGCTGACTTGCTGTAGAGGATGTACCTTTGTTGCGACTGAAAAGGACTTCAGTCTGCAAGGCCTCATCCTTTCCCCAAATACCATAATCCTATAGACTGTCATAAACCAGGATTGCTTGTCGAGATCATGTCAGCGGTGGCTTTGCCTTGGAGCTGATTCTCCATTGTTTATATTCCAGTCTGACACCAGCACTGCTCCACTGGTTTTTTTAACAGTCCCAATGGGGATTAAGACAATGAATTTTAGGAAAATGTAGGTCCTTTGGGGCATCTCAATGAAGGCCAGACATCCTAACATGCTCAGGTCCCACTGTGTACATGTTATACTGATTCTGTTTGTAGCCCTAGCTCGGAGTAAACTCCATTTAGTAAATCTCTTGTGCCTCGAGTCCCAGAAGTCATCCCCTCTAACTGTGAAGAAGAAAAAGGTGTATTCAGACTTCTGAATTCTTTTTTAAGTTAGTGTAAGCAGTTTATTTTGCTTTCAGGTAGCATCTCCTTATTCAAAGCTCTTCTGTGCTGTGATTGACACCACAACAGTACCAGTTAGGGTTCGTCTGCAGATAATTCCCAGCCTGAGCATAGGGACATCTACACCAACGTAACGTCTGTTCCTGTGCTCACTGTAGTCAAAGGTTGCTCTGGTCTGATTTGAGCTTGCCTGTGGTGGTGGAGGGGGGGATACTATATTCTCCAGCATGGTCTGAATATGCCCTCTGGGACCCTGGCATCTTACTCTGTTTGCTAAATGAAGTCTGCCTAATGAAATCTGTGCTGTACTGTCCTTCACTTGTTATTAATAAGCTGTCTGACTCAGAGCTTGTAACTTTGAGTCTTTACTATGACAACAGATAAAGTGACAAGCTTTAAAAGAAAGAGCTTGTGTAAGAAGAGGAGGGATTTGAGAACCTTTTGGCCAGGCTGTTTGCTGATTTGTCCAAACAACTGGTTTGTACCAGAAAGTTTCAGGGAACTGTTACCTTCTAGCCCATGCTTCTTAAAAGACTGGTTTGCACAGATACCTCAGTTGAAAGCTAAAGCTAATACAAGTGCCAGTGCTGAAATCACATCTTAAACTGCAGAGTCGCTGAATGCAGGTTTCATCGTAAATCTACAGGTCCAGGAGTCTCCATCTTGTTATGATTTACATACCAGGGAAATACTTACAAACTTGGAGAGGGAATCGTATTCATACGAATGGGGTCATGTTTGTTATTTGAAGCCAGCTAAAGTATGCAGTAATTCATTTGCTTTATTGTTCTGTTTTTTGTTTGCCTTTTTATTTTTATTCCCCCAAAGAAAAAGCAAACACTTGCACTGCTGTGTATGGAAATGAGAACGCCCTGTCCCCTGAAGGCACAAATACGACCAAGGTTAATTTGGTACTGACTCTGTAGAGCCATGGTCCCACAAGATGTGTTCGACTGGGGAGCCACGTAGTAGCCGCACAGGCTTTTTTCCCAGTTTAAGGATTAGCAAGGTGTGCCCAAGCCTGAAATGACTAGTTTACTGCAGTTCTGAAACTGTGCAATCTTCCATGTGCTAGAACAAGAAAATGGGCTCAACCTCCTCTTTGCTTTGGGATTGACTAGATACTCTCCCAGTGCACTAGCTATAGGACTGGCCCAGGCCTAGATATTGGACAGTGTAGTAATCCAAAAATTCTGGGGTATAGTACACTCTTGTGCAGTTACTCGGTGCTTCCTGGGCACTACAGAGAGCCATGTGAAGCCATCTCCAACCAGAGCTTCTCTCCTGCTTTGTCCCTAATCACAAACCCTTGCGTGAAAGGGGTAGGAATTGCTCCATAGTTTAGTACAGATGGAAATTGCTTCAGGACAGCTAAAGTAAAACCCTGCACTCGCTGCTCCTAAGCTGTCCCATCCCTTTTAAGCAAATGCCTCACAGAGAGAGCGCCTGGCCCAGCTTTCAAATAAACCGACAATTTTTCATTTAACGTCCCCAGTATAAGCAGTATGGATGGTAAAGAATATCGAAGCCAACTTTTGGTTGATGGCAAAATGCCTGTAGTCTTCAATAGCTCAAGAATTGGCCCTAAAGCGGTCACAGCTGAAGAAGAGATTTGAGTTGTAGTTACACAGGGAAAGCAATTGGCTGAATCTTAGTGGTAGCATTCACGGGTGCTAGCGGAGCTGCTGAAAATGTGTGCTTTTCTGCAGCGTGCTTTCAGAAATGAGGTATCCATTCATGTGTTGAAAGGGGTAGGTGGTCTTGGGAAGCTCAGATGTGAGCTCAGATGTAATACCTACACTTGAGTGCCAGCCATCAGCCATGATGCTGACCAAGTCTGCAGTGATATGGGTGAGGGAGGGACAGAGAGATAAGTGTCTGGTTCCCCATCACATGCTGGTAGACTGGGGAGGCTTTGGCTCATTGGTCCTCAGGCTTCCCCTCTTCTTCTGTGCATCTGTCCTGAGACCCTGCTCTGCTTTAAACTTTGCTGCAGAGCTGGTATAGCATGGCATTCATACTGCAAGGTTTCTGTAACCTCATGTTTCAAGATGTGCTATAGTTTTCTCTGCTCAGGCCAGAGAAATACATCTCATTATATATTATCCACTCTGACAGCTCCTAATCTACACCTGCTAATAGAGGGGCCCAATAACTTCGAGGAATAAAAAATCTTTTGCCTAAGGATCTTTACCACCCAATCCAGTATATTTAGACTGACAAGGACAAAGCATTCCCATTCCCCAAGGACCTTGAAGCGCAGGGAAGATGACTTAGCCAAAGTCACGCAGAAAATTAGTGGCAGCAACTAGATTCTGGTACGTTTTTTCCCCCTTCAAATGCTGGTTTAAAACTGGTAGAGCTCTTCAGAAGTTTCTCTTCTGCTTTAGAATTTGGGATTGCGAGGGGGTGAAAAATGGGAAGTAAATGAGGAGAGGAAAGGGTAGTTCTGTCTAAATCCTCCAGTATAATTTTTATACTTCTCTGTGGGTTTTAAGTACTTAGTTAAAACAAAAAGCTTTTATACTAGAGGCCATAATGTAAGATATAAAGATGATCCAAAGCATAAAATAAGAGGATGGATTAAATGGAGAATAAAAAGGAAAATAAATGAAGAACTTTTGTGGTTAAGTGCTAGGAGCTTTGGAAAATAATGCTCAAATTAGAAGCATGTGCTCTAGAAAGTTACAACATAGGTATTGCAAAAAATGCATTCTTCCCAGAGGATGGGGATGAATTAGGATTCAAAATTATGAAATGAGTGGGGAAGAGATCTAGCCTTCTGCATAGGAAAACAAAATTTAGATGTAAATCAAATGTAGCTCATGTAGGTAATTGTCAGGCACAATACATGAAAGAAGAGTACTTGTGGAACTCCAGTGGGTAATGTGGTATCCACTCATATGAATATGAAAGAGCTAGAATAGGGAAGGCCTCGACTTTGGGACTCAAGGGGGCAATTCCTTGACTAACTAAATTTGCACAGCTTAGAGGTTAAGAGACACCTCCAATTTCTGTTAGCTGAGATGTCCTGCTAAAGATGGGAGCGGGCACTTTTACGCTACTGAAACAAATGAAATTTAAATGATCGTGGGTACTCTTGTGGCTATTCCTTTGGTCTACTCTTTTCAGTAAACTTCCTGCATGTGGATAGAGGAGGTGCATTAATGGGGCAAGAGAGAGAGTTTATGGCTTATGGATCCAGAGTTCCCATGTCTGGGAAGGGGGCCCTCTTCCTACTTGTCAAAGAAATGGCCAAAATCATTATATCTAGATCCAGGACAAATTCTTTGCTAAAATTTGCAGTGAGCTGCAGCAATTTCCCAGTTGGAGAATTAAGGAAGGAGAAGAGAATTCAGAGCTGGAGTCTGGAGATTAAAAACATTAATTAGAAACCTCTGCATGTAGCTGTCCCATCCCTGTCCCTATATGTAGAGCTCAAATGGATGCAAAAGCTTCTTTCAGTGTCTCTGTCCAGCACTTCTCTCACAGCACAGATATTCTTGCTGTGCTTTAACAACCAGGCTTCTGAGCTATTTTTTGTTATTAACTGGTCTGATCCTGCACTCTGAAGCCTTCAGCAACTCACCCGTCCTGCTGTAACGTATAACCTCGGAGTGTAATCTTTCTGCACAGCGGATGGTGCGCTTTCCAACTGGCTCATTTACGAGAGACACAACACAGAAGGGAGACGAGCGCTATTCCCAACCTGAAAGAGCCAACTGAGTTTGAATGAATAAGGAATGGAAGGCTGAAAGCATCATGGACAGATTTGCTGGATAAATACGCACTTAAATATAAACAGCCAGATCATCAGCTCATGTAAATCAGCATTGCTCCGGTGAAGCCAGCAAAAGCGGATTTACGCCAGCTGAAGAGCAGGCCATGTGGTCTCATCTAAACAGTCTCAAAAATGCAGCTGATGGAGGTTTGTTGAGGAAGTGACAGAGAGGAAAATGGGGAGGGATATACTATCCAATACAGACAGTAGTAAGGGGAAAAAGAACAAAGGAAACGGGCAGAAACCAAAGTAAAGGGGTGAAAAGAGTGGGAAGTGCTCAGAGCATGGCCATTGCTTCAAAGCGTTACGGCTGTCCTCAATTGCAACAGCAAGGGCAGAGCATTGCCACTTCATTCAGTGGAGCTGATGCCATGAAAAAGCAAAATACCATAGTGCACCCAACTTTCAATTACAGAGTGTTAATGTAAATCAAACTTAGGAGCAATGAATAGGAAGGCTGTTCATTTCATTTGCACGTTCAAAGCTGTTCTTATAATAGAGTGAGTTACGCACACAGGCTCCGTCATCAGATGCAGCCGCGCAGACTTGGTCAGCATCATGGCTGATGGCTGGCACTCAAGTGTAGGTATTATAATCATTTAAGTTTTTCCAACTTCACCTCTGACAGCAGATCTATCTGTGATGTAGCTTGTGAGTGACTGTCAGACCTTTGAGTGCTAGAGGGAGAAAAGCACTGGGAAATCGCTGCGGTTCCGGTTCCGTGATGGCTGTTACTAACACGGACTTCAGGATTCATCCCACCAAGTACAAGTCCTAGGCTGAGTATAGGTCTTTCTAATTTTATCCCTGTGGAATTCCTAGAAGCCAGACAAAATTGACTTTCACACAAGAATCTCCATTGTTTACACACCAGAGTACTCTGTTCAGTCAACGAAACATGTTTTTTATTAGATTTCCCTTGGAAAAAAAGAGACATTTTAAATTAAGGGAAAAAATGTTTGTTTTGGGTTTTTTGGTGAAATATGGGGGTGGAGTGGCAGTGAGCGGAGAATGCTAATGCACGGCAAAAGCTTTTTTTTTTACAATTCGAAGGTTATCAAGTGCCCCAGAGTATCCTCAGCTGGGAATCACAGAGTAAGTCAGGTGGGAAGGGACCTGCGCAGGTCTCCAGGCCCATGCTCTGCACAAAGCAGCTTCAAAGTTAGATCAGGTTAAAGTTCAAACTGTGAATTTCCCTTGGTTTTGGATGTGAGTGGTGTGACTTGTGTTGTAGCTTTAACTTACAGTGGAGTTACAAGCTTCAAGCTAATGTACTGATTTATCTGTCTAAATCCATATTAAACAGCAGAGTATTTCTGTGGCTGTTTACAGATCTTGAAAAAGGAAGGACAGAAGAGGGTTTTCAAGGATATGCCTGGCTATATAAACTAGCTGTTGTCTGCGCTTCATGCTATGCCTGTGAACAGAACTCACTCTTTATTACCAGCACAAAATGAATATGAGGAAAGTGCATTTGAATCCTGTTACACTGGTGTAAATGATCACAGAAGACACAAACGAATGGCAAGGATCTGCTCCATTAGCCCTGTATGGAGCAAGACAAAGAGAAAAAAGGCTAATGAACCCCTGAGAATATGAATGCATGTATAATCTGGCCTGATACTGGAATCAGTGTTGATGTTGATAACAATCTAGGGTATGGATTTGCTGTTGCTGGCTTCCCTCGTGGAGGCAAAATGAACTTGGTCACTGCTGTGCTGGAACTCAAAGCAAATACTCACCGTGTAGCAAGTAAAGTATCTGGGTGGAAGGGAGGAAGGAAATGAATAAAATAATAGTACTCTAGTAGTAGCTTTAAAATCTAGATAAAGAAAATGCAGTTTGCTTTAAATGTCTACCTTGGTGATTCCTATCTGGGCTGCTGGAACATTACCCACATTAAGGCTTCATTATGGGAGAGTCAAAAATGTCACTTTTCTGACATTAGAACCCAGGCAACTAAAGGTCAATTACCTGTGTATGTCTAATTGCTGGGGTCACAGTCGACTCTGTGCTTTAATTTTCCACCAAGTTGTTATTTCTGTCTCTCTCTTTTTTTCCTTTTCTCCTTTAGCAATGACATTTGCATTCCTTTTAGCAAAATACCAAGGTTAAACTAAAAATAATTCCGCCCATCAGTTTTAGATTAGGACTAGAGCAGGCACAGATTTACGGTAAATGTGTATGTAATGATTGCTGCATACACTGCCAGGAAATTGCTACAGTCAGACATTTGAAGAATTAGATTAATGTTTTTTAACGTACTCCGAAGTTAGTTTTGATCACCAAGTGGTAACTGCTATTAATATCTGCGTGAATCCACCTTCTTTCATGAGAAATGAAGATACATAGAAATGGTTTCCTTTCCTGAAACTGAGGAGGTTTTGAAACTTGTGCCATTCTCATTGGAATTATTCTGGAAAAAGCAGCAGCACACCCCTGAATCCCAGTACCCTTGAAATCAATGAGCTAACGCTTATTAAACTGCTTTGTGTTCACAAGGTTTTTATCTCTGGTTGTGAATGTGAGTTACCTAATGCAGTTTTATAAATATGCCCTTGCTTTTTCCTAGTGAAAGCACAGATTTGGTGTTTCGGAAGTTCAGTTTGTGTGTTTGCAGGGCTGGACACAAGAGACCACGTAAAGAAGTGTTAATCCTCCCTCTTCCAAAATGCAGAGATGTAAAGGAAGGTGATACATTATGTAGTCCCACATTGTTATCAGAACCAGCTCTAATTACGAAATCAGATTCTCCTTCAAAGGCCTATTACTCCGGAAGGCCAAAGTCTATGGCAAGTAATCAGTTTCTCTGTTACCCTTTCAAAAGGTCTCAACATCCAAAGTATGAGATTATTTTTGATCCTTGTGGCTGAGATAAAAACTGTAGCTTGCTTACACTGTCGTTTGAAAAGGCTAAGTGAGATCACCAGTGAAGTCACATAATTGTCTTTTCCTCCTCAGTTTATCCATTGACCACGTTGTGGTCTTCTTGACAGCTGTAACTTGAACAAACTCATTTTGATGTAATGGCATATAGCAAAGAGGACCTATGTGGGATCTTGATACTCCACTGAGATGTATTTTAGGCAGCCAGTCTGCATGACCCAACCATTTAACACCATGTTAACACTAAAAAACACCAACCCAATGCTTTAGCTGGAATTCAACAATATTCCCTTGACACACTGTATGCGTTCTGCTCTCCAGACAGCCACAATATTAATTTTCCTAAAACTGGCAGTATACCCAGGGGACAAAACCAGCCTCTGAGCAGATGTTGACTCTTTAGGCTTGAGTGGGATAAAGCATTGCTGATGCTTACAGTGTTTCGGCTTAATATCTTAAATTAAAAGAGCTTCATATGGCCCAAGATTCAGAAGTCCTGCTTGCTCCAAGCAACGGCTTGAGGCTTTAATTTATGAGCAGCAACAGCTTATCTTGGGGCAGTGGTGTGGGTCCTTCCTTTCATCTGTCTGTCCATTAGCATTCCTGCTTCACTTCATGGATGTCTCAACCCCCTGTGGAGCTGCTACCGAGTGGCCACAGTTTACTGCTTGGCACAGTCAGCGCAAGATCCGTGCTCCTTCTCCCACCTTTCTTTCCTTCCTTATAAACTAGCTGAGCAATTGAGCTGTACTGGAAGCACATCTGCTAACCTGCCTTCAGCTCGAGTAGCTGTAGCTGTCCCTGTTCGTTAATTGGAGCCATCTGCAGGAAGCACCGTCATTTGACCATCGCTGCTTCTGTGGCCCTCCCTGCAGCTGGTTTACTAGCTGAGCGTCAGTCCCTCTCTTCTCCATCGTTAATGGACGCAGCATTGTTAAATAACTGCAAGCGATTCAAACGCGTCAGGTATATTCAGTCCCAAGGTATGCAAAGTTGCTGAGAGTGCAAATGTTGTCACAACTGTTTGCAGAGATGAGTAAGTTAGTGCATATCTCAGAGAAGTCACTGTTCTCATTCCCAGTCGTGGGCTCTACTCGCTACAATTTATCACAAACCTTAAAGAGAGACAGTCACATTTGTTCAACATTTATTAGCATGGCTATAAAATTTCCATTTTATTTGCAATGGTTTTGGCTAATAACAGTGGATATTTCAGATAGAGACATGTAGTTGGAACAAAGACAGTAGTCTGTGAGATGTTCTCTCACTGTCTTGTTTATTTTAAATCTACTGCAGTCTTTTAGCTTTTTTCACTGTAGGTGGTAGAATATTTTTACATGCACTTGCAAAAAGCTCTTAGTATTTAAATTTTTTCCAGTGTAATGGGGCCATGTGTAAATTTGTGAATCAATTTCTTAATAACTAATGCACTGCAGACTTAAAAATCTCTGTACTAAACTCCTCTCCAGAGTTGCCTGATCATCTTTGGAGACCAGTGGGTTCTCCTTCCTTCTGTAATTGGTCCTGGGTTGGCTGGTTTTGTGTCCTCCATCTGGTTTGACTGATCAGTGACACTTGTGAAGCTCAGACAGTGATTTGTCATCACAGTAAGACCTAAACCACATAGCTGAACTCCAGCGTTCAGTGCTATTCTTAAATGTATGTGTTTCTTATTGAAGATGCCAACTCTTGAGGAATCTGACTGTGCAGTTAACAGGTCCCAGTTACCAGGGAGTTGTAGAGCCAAGCTTTACACCGGGAGCCTATGTTGTGTCCTTCAAAGGAGCAAACTGTCGTACAGTTAGGGACAAAGCCTCTTCCATGAAGGTCACTGTTATCTTGAAACCTGGCTAGTGTGTGATGACTCAGAGCCAGTTTCCCAAGCCAGAGGTTTTCACAGGACAGTATTAGGCTTCTCCTGGAAGGCTTTGCAGTGTGAGATGATATATGACTTAAAGACAGATTTTGCTCTGCTTCCCAAGAGCTGGATGATTCATTGTAGCTCTTGCTGCTCTACTCCATCATCTCAGATGAAATGAGAGACCATTGAAGGCTTCACTAAAGTCATGGTTTTAAGAGCTCTGGGCCAGAGAAGAAGGCTGAGAACCTAAGAGAGGCCTGAATGCAATAAAAAGGGGTTGTATGAGATTTAGCAAAGCTATGGCCATAGGAGTAGAAATCCTTGCCAGAACCAGCCAAACATCTGATCCCTCATTTTCCAGCAGGCCTAGGAGACTATTTTGTTTCAAGCATTATTTCTATTTCTATGTACTTCATATTCTAGCCGCTAGGAATTGATTGTGTTTGCTACCAAAAAAAAGGTGCACTGTACAATTATGTACTGGTTTCACAGGCTTAAGTAGTTTTAAATAATGGCTTTCATGCTTTGTAGTTTTGGTGGATTATATATCTGCAAACCTTGATTCATGTGTATTGCTTCAGGGTAGCTTGCTTGCATTCTCTGATTGCACCTGATTGCATTCCCTGTTAGGGATGCTCCTGTGCCACATCTCCTTAGTATGGCATCCAGTCACAGTCTTTAACATTGCTATCACAGCCATGCTGTTTTGAGTTACAAAAATACAACAATTAATGTTGTACCTTTGTGAGCCTCAATGCTTACAGTGGATATTTGTCATCTAGAGCTTGGTAACATTGAGTATTGAGGTTCTACTTATACAGGGCTTATAGAGTTAAAGGAATGCTAACAATTGATCAACTCTTTTAAAGACTTAATCCTGTAAGGCAATTAATTACCTGCACCTACTGGCAATACTTCCAGCAATGTGTTTATGATCATTAATAACATCTCGAAGGGATGTGTTCTTAACGTGTGATGTATATTGCTGTCTTTAACGGGCTCATCTTCAGTTATTAACCTTTTTCAAATCACTTATACGTGCAACTGTAATATGAAATATGGCTGAAATAATTTGCAGTCAAAATTACCTCCTGTAATATGTCCTAAGTCAAGCTGAAACATTCTACTCTGTCAAACAGAGCTTTTAAAGAATTCCCCACTTCCTTTGGCTTTGAGGAAGGGAAGTTGTAAATTTGATTTTGGAGTTGTTCAGCTCTGGAACTTTTTAAACATTTACTTAAGGTTAAAAAAAGTTTTGGTGTAGAGCTATTGTGATCGCTTTTACATACACTTGCGTATGTGTGTTTCTTCCTTGTGAGTATGGAATGAGGAGCGGAGAAGATACATCATAAAATTAATTTATGTTTTCAAAGCTCTTCTCCTATAATAGAAGCACAAAAAGTTGACCTTAAAAAAAAGTCCCTGAAAAGTATCTGCCAAGGAAGAAGCTTTCCATTCATTCAGGATTCAACATATGGTTTTTTCATTTACGGGCCCTAACAGCTGACTTTATCTGTTAGCTAATTACCTAGTGACATTTAATTGAAACCTAAAAAGAGCCCAAGGGGCTAAAAATAATCACAAACCAAAAGCAAACACACCACTTGTTTGAAATTAACACTGAGCAGCAGAGTGCTTCCTAGCATACGCTGTTGATAACAACGGGGGTTTGAAATCTCATGAGGTGGCAAATATCTCTCTACCTTTCTGGGATCATCTGTCCTTGTTGCAGTACCTTGGGTTCAGTTGTATAAGGGTTGTAAGCATTCAGTAACGTGGTTGGGTATCGGGCTTCCAATTGCTATATGAGCTTCAGTCGTTAAACGTGCATTTCAGCACGTTCTTGAATCTTTCTCTTGCTTATGGAGGGAGGACTTGGCATCCTGTAGAACTGGAGATGTTTCTCCATGTGCTTACCTTTGCTAAGTGAGTTGTGCCTTGTATTTACTAGGATTAATTCAAAGCATGTGTATGTCTTGCAGGATCAGAACTAAATGCTGAAATACATGCGTTGTCTTTGTCTCTTTTTTCCCTCCATTTCTAAAAAAATCAGCTTTCTGATGAACTGATAGGGCCTTTGTTTTAACTGAGTTCAATGTGTAGAATTTGTACTGTTCTACTGTTTTTAAAGTACAATGTCCCAACTCAAGCAGGTAGAATGAATCAGAGCCCATCATAACACTACTCACCACCAGAGCTGACAAAAGTGTTGGTTACTAACTCAGCCAAAAGACAGAGCAGAAGTGCCGTACCGAGGTGGTTCAATCTGAAGAACGGCATTCAGGCTTTAGGTCTTAATGTACCTTTCCTAAAGTGCTAGAGAAAGAATACTGGGCCTGTGCCAGAATAGGAGAAAAAGTCAGTAAGACCATTTCTGCGTTTAGTTTGGGGCTACCTGTACACTTTTGAGAGCTGGTAAACCTTTCCAAGAAATCTGGTTGTTGATCTGTCCTACATCTTGCCTAACTGTTACATCTTATCAACTATAAATAGACAAGTATTTATTTCCCAGTTTCTTCCCAGTAGCATTAGAGCAAGGAATGCATACTCTCTTGCTCTAAAAGGAAAGAAAGTGAGCTGGACCATCAACTTTGAAAGTCTGTGAACAGTAGGCAGGAGTCTAACAGGGAGCAATGACACAAAAATGGCATCTTCTCAAGATGCTCTCTGTTGCACCTTTACGGTTCAGTCCCCACTCCCAGACACTCAGAGTGCATCAGGAACTTATGTGAGTAGCACTGTGAATTTCTGTAGGATATCCGCTGCATCGGGATTTGTTTTTTACAGTGGCTGCCTTTGCAAGTCCTCACTGCAGAGCAAGAATTCAATGCACTATGTACTTTATGAACATAAATCAAGGCAGTGGCCTCCATGCCAGGGAGTTTAACTACAACAATGGATGACAGATGGATACAAGCAGACAGAAAAACACAAGGAAACAATTGTGCACTGGTGCTCAGTCTGATGGACAGTGGTCTCAGCCCGACAGCTGTCTGTCTGGCTCTAGAAGAGCTACTTGCATGCTTCTGTATTCACAAGGTCAAGGCCTTCCTTCTCAGAAGAGGTTTTCACTCCCACCAGCCCTGCAAAGCCAACTTCACTTGAGAGAGAACCCCTCAAGGCTGTTTTAGTTCATGCCTCTCTGACAAATAGCGTCAGCAAAGTTTTGATCATCAAACACTCTCATTTAGTAACAATAGAGATGGAAAAACGGCTCTTCTGCTTGGGCAATGCTTGCTCTGACGGGGAGGATGTGATGAAATTGCTATCTGATTTGTAAACTAAACCAAGGAGATCTGGAATTACTGAAAAAGAGTCAATGTGAATGGCCCTGAACAGTGCCACTTGTCTGAATATAACCAGACTTAGAGCTATTGTGCTGAGATCCCCCTTCCAGATTTATATCTGGATACACAGGGCACATCTAAAATAGAGCTGGGGAGGAAATAGCATTCCCGTTCTGCAAAATTTTTAAAGATTTCAACCTTTTTCTGTTTCACAACAGATGAAACTGAGATCTTCTGAAGTATTTCATGGAAAAAATTGAGAGAGATTCCAAAATAAAAAATAGCTCAGGAACTAGATCACCTGGGATACAGAAAACCCACATCCCTCTTTTGCCTGAAATACATGAGGAACTTGAACCTACACTGTTTGCATCTAAGATGAATATTGAAACTCCTAACCTGTATGACCCATCAGTCACCCTCCTGCATTGAGTCTTCTTGATCTGTAGCAACAAAGGTATGTCCTTAGTGTGCCAGTTGTCAGCTGATGATCTTTGCAGTCACTATGGATCAACTGCGACTGAAAAATTTCTGCTAAAATGTGAGAGATTATCCAATGTCAGGCTCAAACATTCACCTTGAATCATTTCGTTTTCAAAAAAATGGCTATGCTTTGCCTCTGAAAACTGTCCTTTGACACGTCTCATGCCATGAACCTCCTGTAATCTAGTACCTATTAAAATGAAGAGCCATTTTATGCTTGAGGCTGCGTAAGTATTGCTGTACCTAGAGCAAGTCAGTGGATCCTGTTACAGCAGAAGCATATGAAAACTTACAGGTATCCTTTGGGCATACAGTCTTGTACGCATGCTCTCCCATTTAATGTCTGTGTAATAATCTGAATTATAGGTGAACTCTTCTCTATTGCTGGGAGGTATTTATCCTGCAAACACCGCTAAGAGTGTGAGACAGGAGACAGTAGTGTACTTTAGGTCACCTTGAGTGGTCATCTGGTGTACTGAGGTACCTTGGAGGTCCAGAGAAGTGTCGTAAGCAAGAGTCAGATTTTCTGCCCAACAGGGCCTCTTCTGTGTGTTTTTGTGGTTTACGGTAGGGACAATGTGCGAGTACTTCTGTTACAAGCATGTTCAGTCCAAAGCGAACAAAAAGTAAGAGTAAATTTTCTAATCCTATAGAACTCATTACTTCAAAATGCCATTGATTAAAGGACCAGGCAGTGACTGAGGATTAAGATCCTTAAAACAAAGCTGTCAGATGATTTGCCATTTTTAATTTGTCCAGTTGCTTGGACTGAGGATTAAAGGGACTTGCCTCCCTTCTCACTACTTACTTTGGGTTTGCAAAAGGTAACATTCTCTTTACAGATAGGACGTCAAGGACAGAGGTCCAATTTGAGTTGTTTCCTTTTATACAACATCACTAATTTTATAGTTTGCTCTGAAAACAATATGCTTTTTAACTTGATCCACAAGGCAGCTAATGAGCTATAGGCATGCAATCCAAGCAGGCCTGAATATGAAAACCAGACACCCCAGCGGAAAGCTCCCAGGGTTTCAAGCCTGCAGAACCTATTTACTCCTCCGAAACTTATATTTACACTTCTTCTGCCCTTCACCCATCCTTTCTGCAAATGAAGGGCCTATGAGGGCTGCGTGTGACTCTGTATGTTGGGAGTTAGATGTGGTTTCAATCATTTGTGATTCCTCTGTTGTCTCTCCACAAAGATAATAATTGCACCCATAAAGCATAGTCCGATCTAGTGGTGGTTAATGAATGAGTCCTGGACCGTTTCCATAACTGGCTTTGGTTTTAATCCTTGTCCAATTTCTGAGTCTGGTCTGAGTCTGAAACCTCAAGGTCTCTCTGATTTTTCCCATTGCCTAGTAATTAAAGAATAGTATTAGCCAGGATTACTGGATGGCGTTGGTTAAATTCCCCAGTCCTTGATGCAGAATACATTATCAAGAGGAGAAGGGAAAAGAAAACATCGTGTTGTCTGGGACGAACAACTTAGCCTGTCTGCCACTTGGAAGAGCTCCATTTTGAATCAGAACCTCTAATGCAGATAAATGGCAGCTTATTTCTGGCAGACTTCAGGTTCCTGCATTCCCAAGCAGAACATCCTCTTCTGTGTCTTTAAACACCTCATTGCAGGTTTGAATTCAATACATAGAGAATTTCATCTTGACCGCATCAAACCAGCTGTTAGCTCTCTTGTACATTGCGGACCCATGAATTGTTCGGCTAAAATAGTGGAGATACAAGCAGTTATCTGAATTCTGCCAAGCCTCTTTTATATTATTGCCTCTGGATATAGAATAAGAAAATTGGTGTCCATTTTAGAGACTCCATATGCCCCGGCATATTAAAAAGTATAGTTAGTGTAATGGAGCGCTAGGCATGTGTCTTCCCAAGCAGATCAGCCAGTTCTAGGTCATTTTAACCTATGTCCTTTGTTAATTGTTGTTTGTGGATCGGATTTTCATTTGCCCGTTTCTCTGCGGGTTATGAGAATAGCTGGTATCTCAAGCCCATTTCAGGCTGTGTCTGGCTCTCTCTATTCAACAATCCAGATGTTTTTTACCATAGGCATTTTATAAAAGCCTAAAACAAATAAATACATGGTCCTATCCCTTCACCTCTCTTGGGATTAAATATTCCCAGAGCGTTATTAAGGCTAACGCATGTTTTCTTCTCTTAAACAGCAGCAGCAGTGAAGGGCAAATTCACACAGATGCCACTGCAGGCTTGTACATACCAGTGCTTGAGAATCACAGCCCTAATACAGCCTGGAGACTGCATCCTCTCTCCCCCACTGGGACCCTGCCCCAGTGCGCATCTCACAGCTGATGTAAGGGGCCAGCGTGTCAGCAAGAAAACCACTGCGCCGCAGCCCTCGGCCAGGCTGGATGTGCAGCACATAAAGTAAACAAGATCTTCTCTCCTTCCTCTGCGTCCCCTTCCCACCACCAATAACCAACATTGACAAATGAGACGATTTGTAACTACATCAGTGGAACTTTAAAACAAGCATTTCCCTGGCAGATTCATTTGAAATACCAAGTGGTTTTATAATGGGAAAAATTAACCAAGAGGTCTTACATTTCTTTTCTGTTGTTGTTTATAATCACGGTCGACAGAAACGTCATCTTGTAATACTTCGCCCACTTATCTTGCCACACGATTATTCATACCAGAAGCGGGGTTGGGAGGAAAAGAGGCTTCTGTGATTGTTATGTTTTGTAACCTTTTCCTATTTTTAAAAGGAATACAGTCCTGAACCAAACCGTATGGGTTTAACTCAGCCCAACATCACCTCATTGCCACCAGAACCTTTGTTAATGCTCCCAGGTTCTGCGTGTATAATTAAAATAGCCTCGGAGCTGCTCTAAAGTATGCTCCTTGGGAATTAATGGCACAGAGCTCTGCCAGGCTCGCAGGGTTTTGCTGCCCTCTCCGGCCAAGCCATCTGTGCTGGGAAGGGACTGGGCCGCTCTCCATCTTTTTCCCAGTGGTGAATTTTTTTGCACCAGCTTGGGCTAGAGGTACAAGCCTAGTCCAAGATCATCCTATACCTGATTGGTTTAGCTATAGGAGCAAGGCTGGGAAATTTGAACAGTCCTTTTAAATGATGGGTTAGAGACTCACCGAAATGAAGTAGGAGATTAAGGAAACTCTTGTGGTAAATGTTGATGGGTGTAGCCACATGACCAGAGCTATCTGCTCATACAAAGAATAAGGGGAATGGTTTACTGTCATGGCCTAACAGCACACTTGAGGGGTGACCTTTAGGCTTGAAAATTTAGAGTCTGATTCATCCATACATTGCTCTGTTGGCTGCGATGCAGCCCAAATTCTGCTCTTGCTTTCCAAGGATTCCCTCCACCAACCAATCGCTGAGGCTGTTGATACCCATTTCTGAGCTACACAATATGGCAGAAACCCAAAGGGAGGCAAGACACCTTACACCGCAGACTTGGAATACGGTAATGTTGAATAAAGTCCTCAGTCTTCATTTTTTCTTGTTCTGTGTCTCATCTAGGACTAACGACCAGGGTACTAATTAGTGCCAGTGGAAGAAAAGAGCTTAAATGCACACAACCACAAAAAATAGATTGAGATTTCCCAAACAAATTTAAGAAAAGCCAGCAAGTATAAATCAGTTGCTGGAAAGTTTAGCTAAGTTAATTGTGAATTGCTTTGAAGTCAGTGTATGTAAACAAACATATATACATAATTATTTACCACCAAGTTATTTAGGAATTTTCATGTGACAAAACACCAAGCTATTCAAAACACATTTCTTCCACTTTATTATTGTTTATAAATATCTCCTAGAATTCCCAGGAAAAATAAACCCCTATCACAGAAGGGATTTTGTAACTAGATAGTAGAGGGAGCGCTCTGGTTAGCGAGATATAACGTGGGAGAAGAACAGTATGGTGAAATGAAGTCACACAGTTAATCGTCTGCAGACTCATTAATGCAGCTCATTCCCCTGAGTGTCTTTCCATTGAGAAATCCTTCTTGTGGCTGCATTTACAGACACAGGCAGCCTTCGAGCTTCGGCCTGTTGGCTACCATCACCTAGTAAAGTCTATCATTTTGCTGAGCCAGCTGTCCTTGAGAGTCCAAGGAGAAGAATTAGTCTGTGTGCTTTGATATCTCCCCTTGAGGGACAGTGGTGGGACCGTTCCCAGAACTTAAGACGGTTTGTGTTGCCTCTGAAAACTGAATAATCTCTATTTTACTGTGCTGCGAGGGTCATTTCTATGGGATTTGTTGCTTTATGCATGCCAGCCTACACCTCTGCAGCTCTTGCGAGCATAAAGTCTCCCACACAAGTAACTGATTAGTGTTTCTTGCTCCAGGCAACTCTGTGGTTCTGCAGTTCTTATACACCTGGCAATTATCAACAGCAGCATCCGGCTATCTGCAGTGGGTTTTAATGTCTTGTGTATAAACCTATTCTTAAATTACACCAACCATCCACCCTAGAATAAGAAATAAGACCAGTGCATTATCTGTATTCTGTGCAAAGGATGAAGTGTAATGTCTCCAGTGATACAGAACAGCCACGGGTCTGTCATGCTACTGCACCGGACAGACGTGATTGGAGCATCATTACTGGACAAGCAAGAAGGCAGAAGAAGGTAATTAAGGGAATCTGGAACAAATTCTCCCCCTAGGAGCTGATGATGTGACGGTGACTTATGCCAGCAGAAAAGCTGGTCCACTGAAGCTCATCTCAGATTTTGGCGTTATTGAGTTAAAAACTACTAAAGGTATATTTTCACCTTCAGCTGATAAGGAGATGGATGCTCTGACTAATTATCCTGACTGAAGAGCTCATTTGGAATAAATAGATGAGCTTTCATAAATCTGAAGTTATATGTGATATGACCAACAACTTGCACTTAGCCTGACTTTGATTATGTTGTATTGGAGGATGCTTCAACTGGCTAGTGAGTGACAAAGCATACAGAACCAAGGACACAAGGGTAAAAACTAGGTCTTCTTTCTTGTTTCCACCAAGGCTAATGGCAACTTGCCTTGTGTTCCAGCATTAAATATGTTAGGATAAAGGTGCTCAATTCTGATTCCACCTGGATCCATGGTAGTGATTCTGGTTAAGTCAGTTCTGTTTCTGATTAGGATAAGCAAGATCAGAGAGCAATTCCTAGCAAAGAAATTCAGAAACAGCTTCGGGACCTGGAATCCTGTTTCCCCCACCACCCAAGTTTCAGCTGTATGCTTCAGGGTAGGGTAGGATAGGAAGAACTCATAGACTGGACTCAGGTCTGTCTTCCATTTCTGATAAATCCTTTCAGTCCCAAAGCACTTCCAGCTTACAACAAAATCAGCTCGCATGCATGCACAGCTAGGGCTGGAAACGGCTGTCAGCGGCTGTCCTTCATCATTAAAAGGCCATTTTGCCAGAATCTTTATTCTTCCATCCAGTGCCACCCAGAATGGATTGGTCATTTTTTGCTCATGTCATTTAAAAGACTTTGCCTTGGAAAACCGTTCCAACCCATTTTAATCTCAAACTATGAAGGCCAGATGGGCCCCTGCATCGTGATTCCAGGAAGCCTGGGTCTGCATCAGTTTATTTAAGGATTTCAAACAGTGGCATAAGGTAACTCTGATCTACAGCAGTATTTCCAGTGAGCAGGTTTAGAGCTGCACCTCACACGCTCTCCAGAAGTGTAGCAGGTTTTCAAGGATTAGCTTTTGCTCTGATGTGAGAGGGAGAAATATTGGGGTGTAGAAAGGACGGACTACCCTCGATAAATGACTTCTAACTGGTAGGTCACAGTTTTCCCATTCCTTCATGATTTCAACACTTACTTTCTTCTCTGGGACAAAAAAGCAGCAGCTCATAAATTGATCATTTGAAAGGAAAAAAAGGAAAAAAAAAACAGTGAGATTAAAAAATGTGGATCAGGGCGCTTGAAACACTATGTTTCAAGCATTTGAAATATCTTGCTTTGATTTAATAGTAAAAGTTTTACAAATTTGTTTTAGTGGAAATTAATATTTCTCAAGTAAATTACTCAAGTTCTCAGAAAAAAGGAAATTTATGTTCAGTTTGAAAAACTGAAAAGAGAAAATTCAAAAATTGTGTTTTTCAGGCAAGGAAGTTAAATTAAGAAAATATTTGAAACCAGAGGAGAAACGTAATAAAAATGTTTTCCATTATGTTCCTGTATGTGCTGAAAGCCAAATTTCCTAAGTTTTTAACCTGAAGGAGACATGGTAAATGCATGTTGTCCCAGCCAGACTGTTATATGAATCTGTAATTTTTAAATGGAAACCTATTATAGCCTGAATTCTGAGAAAGGAAAGGATGCTGCCTAGCAAGCAGGACATTCTTGTTTCATTGGGGAGAAGCAAATAACTGAAAAACCTCCAACAAAAGACATTTGTTAAGGTTTTACACGTAATAGGAAACATTGCCTGTTTTTAAACAGGGTGCAGTTGTAGTGGCTTGATGACAAAGACCATTGAGTTTGTGAGGAGGCACGTGTAAGTGAGACATGGGGAGAAGACTTCTCCAAAATCGTAAGGAGATTGTGACCTGCAGATTCACCACCAAACACCTTTTGTAAGGTGTGGTGCTCCCTCCATTCTTTTTAGTTAAATCGCATCTGAAAAATTGGTTGGTCCTGCAAAGTTTCTTCTACTAGCAAAGAAAAGCACTCACTGGGTGAGTCAGGGCTGGATCTGAGCCCCAGCTAACTGTAAAGTAAGTTGCCACATGTGCTTATTGCTGCTCTCAAACACAGGGGACTCTTGTATTTTTACGTCTGAAACAAAACTATGGCTCCCACCAATGGTCTGGATGCTGGTATCATAACCAGTGCTCTGTAGACCTGTTTAGACCTGTATTGCATTTATTACAGCTCCTGTGTTTTTCCATCAGTGGAAATGAAATTAGCTTTACAACTCTTCAGCTTTTAACAGTAGCACCAACACTTGTCTTCTAACAGGGAAATGCCCTACTGTTTCCATTCAACAGTATTGTTTGCAAATGAAGACAGTCTTTGTCTTGGTTTGCATTATGGATTTAAACAACTTCACCAGACTGACTGGGAACTGTTTCCCATTTTCATTTCTGCCAGAAATCACAACCGTCTATCAACGTTCAGGCCAAAGGAGATCAGAGGGATCTGCGTCATGAACTAAAACACCAGGGCGATATACGTCATGCACAGTCTGAAAGGTAATGTTAAGACATAGCTTGAGCAGCTATCAACAAATGGCTTTTGCAACGTACAAGTTTCATCAGATCTATGAAATATGGGGGTTTGAAGCTTCTATCACTCCTACTAAACTAGATGATAGCAGGCTAAGTGCTGTAAAACTGCAGTGCTCTGGTTACTCCTTCTACCTCTTTTACAACTTTCCTGTCACCACCCAGGGAAAGAAACACCTAAATTTAACTTGGCACCTCCCAAAATAATTTCCAAGCCTGAAAAAGGGAACTGAAATAACTACCATCACAAGAACTTTTTCAGGAAAAGAAACGCTTTAGCCTTCTTCCCCAAGATTCCCAAATGATATCCAGCTGATGTCTTGCTGGGAACAGACAGCTACATTTTAATAGGTTCATTGGTTATTTCTTTTCTGCCTCTGTGTTCTTACTGATAAAGGATAAATAGGTAGATCTGAGGCCTGGGTGAGCAAATTCTCGTGGAACTTCTCCAATTCAGAGGGATGAGTTAATTGTCTTTTTCTTTCCAATGGTACTTCATGCATCATATGACAAGACACATCTGTTCAGTGACTAATATAAAGGGAATATCCCATGCGTGTAAGCGGCACAAGCCTGCCTCACACTCAACCTTTCTGAATTTTTTTCAAGGGCTGGTTATGCAATAAATAAATGGGGACAAATTCATCCCAGGGAAGAACTTTTAGTCAGCTTTGAAAGCAGCAATTTGGCTTGGAAAAATATCCAACATCAAAATAATAATGAGTGCATGTTAGTGCTGACAGTCCTGGAGACAAGAATTCTCCGTGCCTCCGGAGCCAACTTCTCAAGTCCTCTCTTCTTCATATCTTAGCTCTTACATATGGAAAACCCTGAGTAGAGGGGGTGGAGGAAGGGAGTGGGAAGGGTTTGTAAGACTAAATGCCTCAAGATTTGGCTTTCAGGGAGCAGGCATGTCAAGCCTCGAAAACCAGCAGTGAGGACATTGATGGCACCCTTTGCTGTTTACTCCAGCGCTGAGCCCAGGGGATCCCACAGGGAAAGAGGAGGGTAGAGAAGAGGGGCCACTGATACCTTCACGCTGGCTAAGGTGCCAATAAAACACCAGACATTTGCCTTTTGCGATCCACACGTTGGTTCTGTAGGACCTCCCTGTAGGCCACTGAGCAGCCAGCTGAAGTGAATGGCATTTGGTCTGTGCCATCTGGAGTTGTCAGTTTAATGATGTAGGACTCAGGGAACAGTTCAATAAATAAATCTAGCCAGTAGCCCTAGCAGTCCTTGGAGCTTTGCAATACTTTGAAACAGTTGTGCAATAAAGAGGAAAATAAGAACGTATTGAAAAGGAGTATTTCATCAACTAGAGGCTGGGGAATAAATCAGAGAAAACCATGTACTGAAAGTAATGTATCTGCTAGATTTGGCTGGACTTTGGGATTTGTTTTCCTTTTTTTTCTATTCACAAATCGTTCATCTGCAAATTGCGGTCCACAGCTTCAAATGGTGTATAGCTGCATCATGCCGTTAAAGTTTATGAACCAATGTCACCAGTGGAGCTCTGTTACTTCTACTAGCTGAAATGTTGGCCTTAGTATGTTTTTATGACCTTTTTCATTATTCTTGATTGTTTGATGATGACAATATATTCCTTCCTTTATGTAAGTGACCCGCTACGTCTTTTGTTCTCCTTTTGACAAATTAAAATTCAGAAGAAGTAATCACTGGCATAGCAGGTCTCTTGGGATAAGGGAGGGGAGTACTCCAGGGAGAGAGCACAGTTATAGAATCATAGAATCATTTAGGTTGGAAAAGACCTTTAAGATCATCGAGCCCGACTGTTAACCCAACACTGCCAAGTCCACCGCTAAACCATGTCCCTAAGCACCGTGAACAGGCTTAGCTCATAGCTGGCTAATCTGCACATGAATCACCATCCATTGCATGAGGAATTGGATCTACGGAGTCTGTCTCCACCATCTCATCCTCTGTAACACTGGTGGCACAGGCATTCTGGGAACTCGGTGAGCACTAGGGCGGTATTCCTGGTGGTAATGGCAAAAGCAGAAGACAATTGTTTGGTCCTAGGAGAGTTTTAGAGCTGTAGAAGTTCTTTCTTCTTCCAAAAGTGAGACAAAAAGTTGAGCGCTGAATAATTTGCTCATTACTTTGTTCAAGTAATTTTGGAAGGTCTGTATCTTCTCTTTCTATAGGTGGGTATTAATGTTCTAATCTGGGGGTTATTTTAACACATACACACACCCCCAATGGAGCTCTTGAATATGATGCCATTTAAATGCACTTTGTTGTAAATAATAGCCTGCTTTTCTGGATTTGTTTAGAAAGAGGATATTTTCCCTAGCTGACCGTTTCCCATTAAGACTTTTGATTTTTAACAAAGTATTTCTAACAGTCTGCAACCGGCTCTAATGGTTATCAGCCACAAGCTGTAGATTTAGCAACTATGCCATTCCTGCGTGAGCCTTTGACTGAAGCTATAGCTCAGTTTTTACTGATCAGCACTATGGATTTATCCTGCTTAGACGCTCCTTTGAAGCACGCAGGCAGTCTTTACCGCGTCAGTGGAAAGATGAGGGTAATATTGTGAATGGCAAGGTTCCAGTTCTTCATAACTGAAGCTGTGGGATGATTGCCTTTTGTTTAAATGTCAGAGGATCATAGATGTCACAGACGAGAAATGGCCTTTTAAATCATCAAATCTGCATCACAGCATGGAAGTCGTAGAAAACCGAGGCAAGAGTAACATTGTCTGAGCGTCAGTGTTATCCCATAGGAGTTACTGTGAATTAGCAGTTCTGACTGGCACCCCAGCCAAACCCAACTGATGGAGGGGCACATGGCATGAAGTATTCACTGAAGAATTTTACTGCACAACACATATGGCCATATTTTATATTTCACGGTTAAAGTAATATGAACTATGTTAGGAATTAACATGAAGAAACTTTGGAGGCCAAGCTAATCACAGTTCTTTAAAGTATAGGCAATGAACCATAACCTGGATATAAAATATTTCCCAATAGCTATCATAATACAACCAGCTGTACTCTGATTCACTTGCACTGGTTAGCTCTGACACTGAAAATAGCTTTAAGATTGATGCTCATGCTACTGCTCATGAAGGAAAGGACTGCTTCTGGTACCAAGCAGCACAGCTCTACTGGCAGCAACACAACGTCCACTTCTACCAGCTGAGAATCCAGCCAGTATTTCTTTAATACTAATACCATTATGTAACCCAGAATAACTGTGACCCCTCTTTCCTTAATCTTGCTAATTACAAACCAAGAATACATCTATATCCTTATCTTCCTGGGCGTTGCTCAAGCACAGAGCGGTCCAAGAGTTTACTGTCTAGATTGTGAGGCTCAATTTGCTTCAAGCAAATTAAGAGCTAAAGCAGCACTGTCAGGTTGCAAAGTTCTCCCGTCCCTGTTTCAGAGATGCTAAAAAGGAAGCACTGGAGAGTTTAGTTGACTCAGTTTGTGAATTCTCTGGCAGAGCGGGAAAGAAAAATTATTCTTCCTGACACCTTAGTTTACCCACCAGATGAGCCTCTCTCTTTTTTGCTCTACACTTATTGTGATCTTTTTCTTTTTTCCCTTTTTTTTTCCCATGAGTTAAATCTATTTGATTTTTTTTTTTTCATTTTGTGTTTTTTAAAAATGTGCTTTGGCAGGAGTTGTGATTTTTTGGTTAGTAATCCACTTATTTTGTGGTTTAGAAAATATCTCAAATAACAACTTGGACATGTTGTTGACTGTCATTGTTGGCCGCTCATGTGGCATGAGGAACGTGCAAGGAAACACGTCCTTTCATGTTTAACCCCACCTTCCCAAACAAATGATCCACTTCCTACCATGTGCATACCTTTAGGGTTGGAGGGGGGCTGCAAATTTCATATAAAAATACTCACAGGTATGTAACCTTGAGAGATAGATATAACCACAAACATATGCATATCATTATGTCTTTGTCTCTCTATTTCTGTATTTCTATACATGTAGGTGTATATCTCTGTCTTCACAGTCAAGCATAAAAATAACACTTTTTTTAACTGGAGGTGTATTTGTCCCTATAAATATATTTGCCTGTTGTCTGCATTTTCATATACTGTAGCTGCCACATAGCTCAAATATTGGTTAGATAAAAGCTCGCTTTTTCTTTCTTTTCTTTTCTGTAAACTTATGAACTGATGGGAGCGTTTTTTTCATAACTCGTAGATTAAGTCAATATGCCTTTTCCTCAAGGATGAGGAAAAGAAGCTGAACAAATAGCAGCTGTCTTTCAGTAAAATGCATATGATGGCCGTAGGATGTTTGAGGATGTCAAATTTCATTGGAAATAACAAGTTTATTTGCATATGTTTGTTCATGCTTGTGGTTACCAGAATAAAATCTGCACTGAAGATGAAGGCTAAGCCCTTAAAGAGCAGATGTATCATATATTTGGAGTAAGCTTGTTGTATATATTTATGGTACATTCTATAGGTCCCAGTCAAGATCTTGGCTCCCTCACGTTAGGCACTGCATAAACAATTTGCGAGAGCCTGACTCTTCTCCAAGGAGCCTAAATAGGCCAGGGAAGCAGTTTGACAAGCACGAATTATTAGTTCCTTTCCACAAATAGAAAAACAGGCAGAGGATGAGGAAGTGGCTTGCCAAAATCGCGTAGAGCTAAGGTGACAACTCAGATCCCCCAAGTCTCAACCCAATGCTTTAAAACAGAAGGTCAGAGGAAATGGGTACATATACCTCTATAAAATAGAAGTTTGGAGTCTCAAATGGGTTTTCGGTCAACTCAGGTTATGGGCTTGGAGGGCAACAAAATTTGAGTGGGGACAGAATGTGAGGGATGCCGAAGTAGTCAGGTTTTATCAGCCTGTTGGAAAAAAGACAACCAAATATTATTAATGGCAACATCATTGTTGAATGTTGTCTGACTAAAGACCGCAGGACTCTAACCACACTTTCGAACCGCTGTCTGCACAGGCCATTGCAAACTGTTCCATGGAAGGCATGCTGCCACCCGGCATTAGACCTGCTTTGCTTCCTCACTCCGTACTTACCATCAAAGCTGTCATTCATGTTAACATGTAACAGGGGAACCTCAGGCTTGAATGCGTTACGAAACCCTTGGAGTCGAACCAGCCTGGACAACCAACCTTCTGTTTAGCTGCTTCAATGTACATTTTTATTAGGGAACCAGTATGGACTTCCTACAAAGTGATTCATAGGTCATCTTCTCTAAGCTGCGGTGATTATCGCAATGGTGTTTTGTTTTTTAACCATGTTCGCTTACAGACTGTCATTCGAAGACTAATAAATCTGGCTCCAGTCACCAGACTCTGTGGTATACATTAGACGACTGGAGAGTCTAAATCGTTCAACCGCTGTCTTGTTTAGAGGCTGTTTTGAATGACGCTTTTCCGTTATTACAGGCTTTACTAATTATTTGGTTTTATTGCAGTGATGCTAACAAGGCCCAGTACTGCAGCAGGACAGCACGAGGCAAACACACAGTAAAATGTGCCTGAATCCTGACTAAATACTGTAATACACAGTTAATTAACTCTCACAAATAAATAGAGGGCTGGAATGCTGATAGGACATTTGAGGTTGGGTTGGACCTCAGTGTGCGTCCTCTTGCAGATCCTCAGCAGAGGTGGCAAACTCCCCTTTAGCAGAGTACAACGCAAGATTCAGAACAAAAACTTTCATATGGCCTTGAAGAAAACCCGCACACTAGGTGAAGTTGGCTGAATTTGGTTCTTTCGAGTCTTCTCCATATGGAAACTGGTTTTAATACCACCTTCTTGTAGATACAGTAAGCTTTTGGACACATTCAGGCTGTGTTAAGTTATTAAATATTGGAAGTTCTGAGTATTAGTCCTTCTACTAATGGTTATTACCTTCAAAAAGATAATGAGAGGGTGTTAAGCAATGTTTTTGCTTGACAGCCCGCTCTTGTTCCTTCCGATGGAAAGCTGCTCAGAAGGTCAGAAAAGCAACAGGGAAGTAAGAAGTGTCTGTGATAGAAAACTTCCTGTGATTCCCAGAAATTAATAGCTCACTGATGCAGCTCACGGTAGTACTTATGCCAGCAAGTTGAAATAAAATACTAAAAGCGTCAGAAAGATATTCGTCAAATACTCTACAAATGTAAAATAAAAAACATAAAAAAGAAAAAAGCCCCAAGGGCAATAGTTGGAAAAAGAACCAGGATCCCAACTCCTTCTGGGTGCTATGTACCTAACTGATTTAAATCTTCTCCTACATCCAATGTTCCACCAACCATACCTCGGAAGAGTCCTTTAATAATGTTGCTCAAGTTCCATGTTAATAACTAAACTTAGGCTCTGACGTGAACTGCCTGTATTAGGGACACAGTTACATTATGCTTCTCTGGCTGAGTGCAGTTTCTTAGTCACTGGACTAAGAAATTTCTTAGTAATTTCTCTCCATATGCTTTTGATGAACCTTATCGGGCATCTTAAAATATGTTGTACTGAATTCAGCACTGAGAGAGTCTGAGGTGTAGCACAGCATCTGCAGGGACAAACCGGGTGAACTCAAGTTATTGCACTGCAGAAAGGCATTTCAGGTTTCGTACAGAAGTTCAAACAAATATTGCAGTTGATGTAATTTATTGTAGAGGGATGTTGGGGAACAGAGGGGAGAAGTAACTGGAAGTGACTAAAGAGCCAGAGCCTAGAACTTCTGACATGGAGCCGGACGACCAAACCACCATAATACCCTTTTTTTCCATGTAAATAAGATCTCATGATGAAGACAGTGGAATTTTGCAGTGGTTCGTAAGCAAACTATATTTTCAGGTTCAGTAACATTGCAGATCAGTAGTTGCTGTTTTCAGTTCCCAGGTTAATTTTATGGAATAGTTTGCATTGTGCCAGACTCTAATTAATTCCAAATGATTTCTGCTTTCCCTTATTTTTTTCCCCTTTTGCATGTTACTGTCTTACAAAGGAACTAAACTCTCAATTTTCTCTAAGACCGGTAATTATATGCATAAGTGATGAGAAATCTCAAGCATTTTTCCACAAACCAATTACAGACATTTAGGATAAGGATAATACACTTCGCTTCCTTAAAAATACGTTAAAAACTCATTTAAACCAAAGTAAATGAAACAACATTGCTAAGATGCTAAAGAGAAATTTCAAGGTACAGTTTGAGAGGACACAAAACCCTTGGGTTTTGCACAGTATTTTCAGACTACGATTTCTAATATATCCCAAGGAATTGTGACAATTTTTCAAAGCAAACTGTTTCTAGTACATCAGGTTGTTGAACTAAATATCAGTCGACTTGCAAACTGCCTTGCATGAAGCACTTTGTCATTTTAGGGTATGCTCTTTGCATTTGCTTTTTGTAAGAATGCTTGGGATAAAAATCGAGCTGGTAGAGACAGTGGAGTTGTCAACAACTTTAGCTCGCCCTTAGCAGCATACACTTAACCTGATGCAGACAGTGCCAAAAGATACCTAAAAACCTCTGAGCATATGAACCTGTTCCCTTTTGCACCGGGCAGGTGGAACTAAAGTGGAGATTAAGTCGTGTAGATAGAAAGATTTGCACTGGCATCTCTGCGGGTCCACTGAGAATAGCCAAAATGACTACAGATGCTTTCTTCAGCACGGTGCTGCTGATGGGTCTTTCCCCACTGTTGAGGACTGAAGAATGTGTACGATTTCCCCTTGTTGCGACTTGGCCCATGCCAGAAAAATTGTCTTCCATCTCCCCACTTCATCACAGCATTAATCAACCAGCGCATTGTTCAGATCTCCCTCTTCACTGCCGCTTCAGTCTTGCAGCTTGTTTTAATCACATGTTAACATGCTCAGATTTATTAAGCTCCCGAATCACAAGGTCCCTAAGCAGAGGGCTGCAGAAGTTGCTGGGGCATTTTTTAGTGGCAAAATACTCGCCTTGTGTCAGGAGGGTCAGCAAATGTTCCAGCTTGGTCCTCGTGTCCCATAGTGGCAGCTATCGGAGTCAAGTGTTAGGGTGTATCTGCTGGAGGAGCCAAGGGCTCTGCCAGGCTGGGAGAAAGTCATGGACTCTAGGGATGGTTCATATTCTGAATTTCTGGGATCACAGACCTACAAAGAAGGGGGTCAAGGACTTTTGCTAGAGGTGGTGCAGCGAGGTTTCTCTGCCGCCTGTGTTCTTCTGTCTGTTTGCATTCCCGTCTTTATCACGCCAGCGATTTCCTTTGCTTGCCTCATTTGTAATAATGATAACATTGTAAAAGCTTGCCCTTTCAAAGAGCGGGAGCCCTTTGAGTCATAGACCTGCTCTGCTGAATCAGAGCCCTTTTCTTCCTTTCCAGTGCTGTCTTCTTCCCATCCTGCCCCCCTGTTCAAGAGCCCTGCCAGGTCCCAAATGACAGCGTGAAGCCTTTCTTTAAAACAAGAGTTTAAAGGGATGAAAAAAAAAAGAAAAATTCGGAAAGCGAAGGCTAGCAAAGCAAAGCATTGCTGCCTTCTTGTGTGCATCCTCCCCCTTCCCCCTGGGAGCAAGGAGCGGAGTAACCAAAGTAAATGCATGAGACTTTAATTCGAACAAGTTGCTGGCATGGCTCTGGGCCAGCGTCCCCCCCTGCGCCGGCTCCCAGGCCCCCAGGAAAGAGCAAGGCGGGGGTGGGGGCTGAGTCAACAGCTCAGATGCACTTTCTCAGCAGTCAGCTGGGAAGTCCTTTCGGGTTAGTCTATTTGAGTGGGATTTCTGTCTCTTCTTATTGATCTGTTTTGGATACCAGGCACCAGTGTTTTCGTATCCAGTCATGAAACAGGAGGCAGAGGGGTAAAAGGGCTGGGGTGAAGGAGAGTGCAGATGCTGAAAGAGGCAGGGTCTGCAGCACGGAGCAAATGCGCAACAAGTCTGAGAAGAGGAGAGTGAAAACCCGGAGAGGGTAGAAAGTAGTGGGGGAGGTGGAGAGAGATCAAAGATGAATACAGTAATGGGAGAGCCAAAAAAGGAGGAGGAAAGAAAGAGAAGAGAGAGACCGCAAGGTACGGGGGCAGGTCTAAATGGCAGAGGGCTGCAGTGCTTGGTTTATCGGACAGGCCAACAAATAGCCGTGGCTGGCAGTTGGGTGACCGTCTAGCTGTGTGCATGGAGAAAGCAGCAGGCTTTTAAGTAGAGACTGATTAAGACGGGGAGGAAAAAGAACAAGGGGATGATGCAGCAAGGGACCAAGAGGGTGACGCAGTGGTGGCAACAGAAAACACAGCATGGGTGTATACAGGCGGAGGGATGGGCAGTGGACGCAACCGTCAGGCCCAGAGCTGTTGTAAACATCCTGCCTAGAAAGAATCTTGCTTTTTCGGACATTTCGGTCTGAAACTGTTCCAACTAACATCTCTCCGAATAACAAATACTGTAATGGATGTTTACCCTTACTTCCCCCCATGCACACACACATTGTCAATCATTATTTTGGCTAAACAGTTTTATGACTGCTCCCCCTTCCCTAAAGTCGTGTTTATTATTACAACTACACAGGGAATTTTCTAATAGCCTTTTTATACATCCTTTTAAGCGTCTTCTCTAATAATCCAAAGAAAATTCTCATAAACTCCCCCTTAGCGAGAGAGGGGCGAGATTGCTTGGGCAGATTAGCCAGGCACATTTTTACTGCTTGTATATGTTTTACAGAATATGGTCACTAATAGCTAATGTGGGACTAGAAAGCCATGAGCAGGATTTTCACAAGATACTCAGCTGCTAAGCTGGCTACTGTCAACTTTAAGTGCTTATTTATGTATTTGGACTGAAACAGCACCCTATTTTTTATTTTCTTAGAACTTCTAGACAACAAAAAGCCTTTGCTTTTAAATCCGTGAGTAAGAGATATGAACATCTAGGGATTTAGAGCACGACCATGTAGTCCTCTTTCATATCATACTGAGCAGTAACTCACAGAAGCTTTACCAGTGACTTATCTCCAAAAGAACCTGCTTCTCCATTGCTTCACACTGTACAGAGTCATTAGTACTCACGAAAACTGCTGTCTTAGAGTGGAGATTGCCCAGACTTAGTGTTCCTAGCCTGATGGCGTGTTTCCTGCCAGAGGTTAACGACAAGGCACTAACCTACCTGCTCAAAAATGGCACTTAAGGTAGAAGAAATCAGAATTCCTCATCATGGGCAGCTTTGCTCCACAGTGAGAACTAAAGGTTCAATTAAGCTTGTAGTCATAGAGATGCCATCAGTCTCTAATCACATCCTGCTTTGACGCTAAATGGCTTTTGTTTTCCAGTTCTGGGAGCTGTGCACTCAGATCCCCTAGATTAGACATGTTGGTTGTTTGTGTATCCTTTGAATGTTTGTGTAGAAAGCTGCCTTTTGATGAAAAAATAATAATAGTAATGATAATACCTGCACCTTAGATACTGCTTCCTATAAGTACTTTTCAAAGTGTTTGGTATTGCATTTAAATTCCTTAAACAAATCGCTGCTATAGACCGTTGCTCTTCAGGGCCACAGTGCACAAAGTGAGAAGGGGCAGGCTTATGCTGCAGCAAGTAACTCAGGTTAAATACTAGGAAAAACATCCTACCAATAAAGAAACAAAGTTTTCGAAAGAACTTAAACTTCACATAAGTTTACAAAGAATTTATTACTTTTCAAGAGCAATTTCCAGCCCAGGCAGTCCTTATGAACAGGCCTGACATAAACCGCTTTTGGAAATGACATGGACAAAACGTCTTGGAAGAGGGTACTGGATGTTGACCTGGAGTTCCCTTCTGACTCTGCTTCTATGAATATCCCCACTTTATACATGGGAAACGAAGACAGAGAGCAGTGAAAGGCCATATCCAACGTCATGAAGCAAAACTGCAAGTAGAACTTAGGTCTCTTCTCTGTGGGGGCAAGCAAAAAAGAGGGAAAACAACGACAACAAAAAAAGGCAAAGTAAATACGGGATTCATTACAGGCTTTTCCTGCCTCTCAATTCTAGGCTTTCCTGCATTTCTTCAGACATACTTGAAAGGAATCTTTACCTGCAGTTCAAGAGTAGACCAACTTATCCGGACCAACTTATCTTCTATCCTAGCCCCTCAAAATCTCCTTGTATGGATCTGAATACCCATGCATAGCCAGAGGAATGCTTGTTTCTGGGCCATTTCACCTGTATTTGCTTGATAGATAGTGCGCAGCATTTGTGCAGTACCAGGTCACACCAGCTTTAGGCCATTTGCACTGTGATAGCAGAAAGGAGCTGCCTGCGCGTAAGAAATGATTTGGCCCATGCAATTTTTCCCAAGCCAATAAAATCTATTTGATTCTTTATTAATTTTTTGGTCACTTTCAAAAAATAATTGAACATGCAAAACCTATACACTGAGCAGTTAAGAATTAGAAGGGAATATTGGTCCTTGCGGTATTAGTGGTTACCACTCATTTGAAAATAATTGCAGCCCAAGATAAAAACCGATTGCAATAGCAAATTCTGTTCAAGAATACTGTTCTCATTGTGAGGTTACAGTCACTGTCCTCCTGCAGTTTTAGCATCGTTTGGTATTCAAGAACTTGAAATTAAGACAAATGCTGCTGGTTTTGAACTGGGTTTCAGCCATTAATCACCAGGGATGCTGGTGAGATTCTCAGCTCAGATAAGTTAGAGACTGTCTCTCCATTACCTTCCTTATGTATCCAAGCCTGGTGTCAGTGTGCAGCTTATCGAGAATTTATTGAGATAACAACTAAAACCTCCTTCCCACCGAATCAAAAATTCTGTTGAATTTGGAGGGAAAAGCAAGAGGATAATGCATATAATTAGCCTGTGGATGAAATTCCTACTGAGATAAGCCTGAATCAAGCCCCAGATCTGTGCACCCCTAGTTGTAGACGGGAAAATGAAGAGAGAGGCACAGCCTGGTCTCCTAACCTGGATCTGGTTTCAAGTCAAGCTGTACCCCACCCATGTAATGTGCTAAACCAGAGAGGTCTAGGCTTTGGGACTGGTAGAAAATTCTTTTGAAACTTTCTTCTCTCATTTTCTTGTATAAACTTGAGTTTTCAAACTAAATTGAAAACATTCACGGAAAGCATGTTTGCCTCAATTTTTTCATATTTTCACCAGAAAACAGCAAACCCAGTTTTATCTGCAAACAAACAGCGTCAACTTTTTGTCAAAAAATAATAATCACAAACTGGAAAATAACCATTTTTTGATGCAAAGTCATAATTTTCCATGGGAAACCCTCCAAATTCCATTTCAGGGCATGTCAGCATTCTAGATGAATAAAACAGATACAGGCAAGCTTTAAACTAGCTCGCTCTGGTACCAGTAAGAGTCTAGTACTGGCAGTATGAACGCAACGTAGACTACCCACTTCTCCAACAGAAATCAGCTACATGCACAAGGTCCTATTAATACCATGTTGGACAATGGCTCTGAGCCACCTTTTCCTTTGCCTCTGGCCAATATCTTCAGAAAAACATCAATGAACTCAGTAATAAAATTAGTTAATCATGTCCCATTCTGTTTTCAGTACCAGATGTTATATGGAGTTGGAGGGGGAACACTGCCAGTGAAGAAAACTTATGGTTTTCACCCTGTTGGGGAGCTTTATTCTGCACCTGATCTCTTCTCTGCAGCTTCTTCAGTGCAGAGAATCTGCAGAAGAAATGAATCACCGGTTTTGCTTGCTTTGTAACAAGGAGCGGCCAGTGTCCCCGTTTTGGGGAATCTGAACCTACTGGTTTGCAGACCATCAGGCGGGAAGTGTGTTGAGGAAAGCTGAGAAGGGGGCCCAGACCTCTGCTACCTCCCATCGCTTAACAACGAAGTGATATTTTCTCTGCGCAGGAAATTGGATCTCAGTCTTTAGAAGCAAGACAGTCTAGAGAGCAATTGCCTCTCTCCTGGCCAGACATATGCCAGTAAGTGTTGGCATTAGGCACAAAGAGAAAAGGACAAGAGATTTTCCTATTGACCTTTGCAAGCTTTAAAAAGGCTCCCATTGGTAATGCTAAAGGCAACATACATTATTGTTCAAAAGAGAAGTCCCTCTAGCAAGTTCCTGATGGATAATAGTGGTGTTTACTTAAGGAAACCGGGTAATCACAAAGGTTATTTTTTATTGGATGCCATCCTTTTTAGCATCCTCGTACACAGCCGACGTCAATGTGTGTCATTAACAATGACTTGTAAAAGGATACAGCAGTTGCTAAGGAAACCTCTGTTGCACAGGAGCTAAACAAATAACAGCAAATTAAGCAGGGAGCAGAGGCCACGAAGGGCCTGATTCTGCAAATCTTTACCCATGCAGGCAGCCTTGGGCTGCAAAACTGCTCTCTGGGCTTTGCTAGGAGATGCTCAACCCCTCGCATGAGAAAAAGTTTGTAAACGCGGGTTGTTTGTCAGAGACTCGTCAAACTTTTATACATTCACCACAGCAGATCAAAGGCAGCCTACAGCAGAAATAGCACATAGCTATTTCTGGCCTCTGAATATAATTAATTGTCATTTGAAAGCATCCGTGTAATCTTTGTTGTGATATTAATTTCACTGAGAGATGCTAACAGGAAACATCAATGTACATGGCCTTCAATCCTCCCTTAATCTTCAGGAAGTGTAGAGCAGATTAGACACCTTTATGCATTAATGAGATGTGTCCTTAGGACGTACCCAGGTATCCCTGTGTGTTTCAAAGAGTCTGAGAGGTTTTCAGGGAAAGTCGTTCTCGGTGGTAGTGGTTTCTGCTTTGACTTATGGGCTGGATGGGTAAGTCAATAGGACCCGTATTTCCAAAGAATGGCACCCCAGCTTTACAAGAGTTCTGCGGAGATGCTTTGAAATCCTTCTGCCTGTGAAAGAGAAACAAGAATATTAGTTCAGCAGAGACTTTCCTCCATGCAAAATCCTGGGTTTTTTCAGGGGACAGGTAGTTTTCACTTCACGGTCATTAGACAAGATCAACCATGAGAGTCGATCTTACAGAAAGACGTAACGACACACAGCCTGTACGCAGCCATGTACCGGCTCCTGGTGGAGAAGGCTCTGCAGCACCTCCAGGTCATTTATCACACACCACAAAACAGCCCCAACAGCCTGCAACAAATGCAGGGTTTGTAGCAAAAAGCAGGAAATGATAACTTGAATGTTATGGAAATGAGTAGATCAGATAGGATGGTGTAGCCCTGCAATGGCAGATATGTTTTACCTGCATCCAGTTATATATAAGAGGGTCTTTTGACTGCTGGAATTTAACACCGAAAGAGGCATTTCAATACAAAAAACCACAAAGTTTCTGACAGTGAGGAATAGCCTCACTCCACTCAAGGGAGTTAAAGCGGTTTATTGAAGTTGTGATTTTAAACTAGTTTAGTTAAAGGGTTGCAAATTGCTGAGTAAACATTGATTCTTCTACTTCAATCAAATTTGTTTCACTTCAGTTCAAGCCAGGAAGGAGAATATTTAGGCTATGCTGGGATAAGCCACTGCAACCAAAATAATAGTGACCGTTGTAAACTTGTATCAGTTTAGGTTAACCAATGTGAAAGTCTGTAAGTAGACAGTAAGATCTTTAAACTAAAGGACTCTCTCTTATGCACATTTCCACTGAAGCCAGGACAATGGGACCAGGATTACAGGGTGTTACCATGATACAAATGAGACACAGTATTAAGAAAAGCAAGTGTTTCCATAGAAACAGCTGATAAATGGGCACATGCAAAAAATTTGCGCTTAATTTGCTTGTTTAAATGGGAGGGGAACTATTTTGATCCTGCTTAATTGCAGCTGATCCTATTTAATTGCATTTTCTTCTACCAAGTCCAACACATTGTCACAGAGCAGCAGGATAAAACTCCAGTGATCTATAATCTTAGGTCCTGCCATGGGGAAACTGAGGCAAGGATAGATGACTGTGCTGGCTCCCACCAGCTTATTGACTTATCCTTTCCTCAATTTCACCCATCCAGAAGAGTGACTGTATAGCAGGCAAACAAAAATTAAAAAAAAATGCCTGAGGGAAAAATCATTTGCTCACCTGCTTTGCTTGAGTGGGAGTAAGATCGGGTCCTATGGTTGCAAAGAAGGGGGGGGGTCGTCTTTTCCTATTTGTCCTTTGTAAGGTGCTAATGCTGATTTTAAGGTCGCAGGAAAAAGAGCTCTGCATTTAGCAAAGCGGAAAAACAGCAGCTAAGTGTGGAGAATCGGAAACCTGATTTGAATAAGAGTAACCAGATTGTAGGAACTTTAAATAGAATGGCAACTAATGCAATTAAAATGAAAAGGTTCAAAGCACATTAAAGGGCATTAATATGCAATAAGGAAATTCTTAACTTGCTATATCTCCAAATACACAGTCCTGAAGGTGAAAGGAGCAGTGCCCGTAAAAGCCATTCTTTTGGGGAGGGCATTGGGTTCAGTGCCTGAGAAAGGTTCAGTCGCAAAAGCCTTCCATGGAAAGTTTGGTTCTTGCAGGGCATTTAGCATGATAGAGGCTCGATAACAAGCACTAGGCACGCTCAAGACACGGAGCAGATTCACGTATGAGCTAAACAAACCTTCATCTTACAGTGTGATGCACATGAGCAAAGTCCTTCAGTCTCTCAAGGTCTGCCAAGGCAGATAAATGTATAAATAGAACAGAGAAAGGGCCACACTGGTTCAGTAGCCCAATTGCTCTCCTGAGCTCTCTCCTGTAATGGCTGGTACCAGCTGCTTTGAAGGAAAGTGTGCTCTGCAGTGAGCAGCTCTGAAATAACCTACCTTCAGGGAATTTCCTTCCCAGACTCCCTTGTTAGATGTTAGCTTAAGTCCTTATAACAGATTATGCCCCTAAATATAGCTTCTTTTCAGCAGCAGATTGTTTTATTTTAGCAGTAGAGATGGAGATGACTTTTTTTTGGACTGTGGAACGGCATTAATAGCATCACTAGTCTAACATTTTTCAAAGCTTTAAAAAGCTAAATGAAAAATTCCCATTACATATTATCCTTTCTACATTGAAAGGATTAAAACCAGCTAGTCAACACAAGCCCTGTACGTCCTAATTAACTCCTTTTCTTGTAGCTTTAAACGATTCATTTAAGCTCCCTGCATAAATATATATTTCACCTAATGGATCTGGAATTTTGCCATGGATACCACTCCAAGCAGGATTACACCTCTGGGCATCAAAGTAGCTGGGCAAATATAAACTTTGTGATTTAAACTCCACAAAGATAGCAACAAATGCTTGGAAGAGGAACAGAAAACAGGAGCTGGTAGATGGCAAATTCTCCTTGTTGGGACAGAAATATTTCTGTTTGGAGGTGTCATAGTCACCTCTGGATGGGGAGGCAAAGATCACAAGCACTCACTCATACCTACACACAGGCTCTGAGTATTCTCGCAGGAACTGCTCCCAAGCATATGGTTAAGAGATTAGGTTTTAGCCAGTGTGTCCCGTGTACAGTAACTACCATATGCCAGATCCCCCAAATTAAAGACTTACATTTCTCTTGCGTGGTGACACTGCGACTTGTTCTCCTGCAGGAATCCTCACGTCCCTCCTCAGACTGTGGTCCAAGGAAGGCTGTTAGACAGTTTTTTGGACCTTGCGTTCGTCAAGAGCTGCTGGGATATACTGTTTTCCCAGTGTTGGTGTTTTAACTCAGAACTACAGTCTGCTAACTGTTTGTTTTAACTATAGGGACATAGTTCTCCTTCTCGAATTTTAAAGGAGTGCAGCTAACAGTATACCTCTTAAATATTTGGTTTCTGTGATCTTCTTTTTTGCCTTTTGAAAGGAAACCTTAAAAAACCCCAAACGCTCAGTTTCCAATCTCAGTGGAAGTTGTTTCCTACTAAGATAAATAGATGTGAGAATAGAAAACATATACTCATTCTAGTTACATCCCAGGTATTTCTGTTGTTGCAGCATAAAAAACCTCTAGTTTTAATCCCACATAATGGAAGATGATCCTCCTAGGGATAATACTTAGGCGGGAACCATAAAAGTCCATCCCCAGCTTCTTAAAAATAATAGGCCCATGGCTGAATTCGCTGCTCTGGGATTTGCAAGTGTCTTTACAGTCTCTATTGAACAACAGTTTTCTCCAGAAAGGACAGCATTTCCCAAACTAGAAAATATTTTCTTGCTACGGCAGGGGAATTTCTCCCTCCTCTTCCCCTTGGTGTTGATTCCTTTACTGGGGCTCTCGCCAAATCTGAATGGGACAGGAAAGACAGAGGCTGGCCTCGGTGAGGGGGAAAAGGGGCCCAGACACTGTGCCATGGCGGCTGTCACGAGTAGGAAAAATGAGGGGCGCGTCTCAGCTTTAATTAATAACAATGAATCAGCAACGATGGGTGAGATCTTTGGCTGGTGTACGTCCATGGAGCTAAGTCAGCGAGTGGGCCCCAAGGCATGACACCGCATACGCTGCTATTTTTGTTGTATCTGCCTCTGGCCCTCTGCATAGTTTTTAGCAGTAAAACTGATTTTCTACTTCTCAACTTGCCTGCTAAATCACACAGGTTTCTCCTATTTTATTATGTAACTTCATTGTCTTGAAGCAAGAGATGAATCCCAATGATTTTTGTTCTCCTCCCAGCTGTTATTTGCTATTCTATTAAGGAAAGCCAAAACCCAAACACAACCCAGATGTCATTGTGAATTCTAGAGACTCTGGTAGGATTCAGTATTATAGTTTTTAGCTGAGAAACCAGAATATTCTGAATCCAGTGATGGAAATGTAACTGAAACCATTTCCAAAGGGAGGCACAATAATGCTAAAAGAGTGGAAGTTTCTATAATTGCATCAATTACAGATATGACCACAGTCCATTCTGCATTTGAAAGGAAGTGAAATAGATGCTCTGTGTTCAAATATCATCGCATACTGGCGTTATTACTTGATATGAAAGAGATCTTTGGCCCTGAAGGCTTTACAAAAGTCTCTTCTGGATTTGTCGGGGCATGAAATGAAGTTCCTGCTGATTCTAAGGGTATCTTTCATAGCCCGGTATGTAAGGGTATGACATTGGCTGGTCTGAAAATGAAGATGACACCAGACTTCTCAGTGTCATATAAAGGAATGACCTTCTGCATTTCACAGAAACTACTGAGATTTCAAAGGGAATGTATTTGCTTCTAATTAGAAGCCCAGACCAGAAGTAGGAAACTTATGCAACAAAGTAATTAAACCAAATTCCTCTCAGTCCCTGTGCGCCTTATGTCCCATCAGGCAGGATCTTCCATTTTAACGAGCCGTGTTTGTCAGCCAGGGTCTCGTGGTGGGCAATGCCATGAGAGTCAACGGGTCTGTGTTCGCTCATGCCACTTGAGAACACGTCTAGGTGACACCAGAGGGTGAAGTAGCCACGCTGGAACAGAAAGCAAGGCACAGAATACCAGTGGCATAGAAAAAAATGGAATATTAAGTCTTCATTGTAACATGTCATTATATGTCATTAAGCTTATGAGGTCTCTGTATTGAATCCTCAGTGGGACTGGAATACTTGCACAAACTCAGGGTACTGCTCATCAGGTGGAAAATAGGTTCATCAGGCTCAGGTTTTTTTAAGTGTGATACAATTGTGCCTTGAATTAGCCCACTCCCTTCCAATGACCTTTCTTGCAGCATATTTTGGATATTAAGAAGAGCTGGATCTGGGGCAGAGTAGTTCATCCCTCAAGCCAGGAAGCTGAGATGCAGCCAACTCAGAGGAACTTTTTTTGTTGGGTTGTTATTTTTTTTTTTTGGCCTGTGTGTGTTGCCAAAAGATTAGAAATGACAATCATCAACAAGAACGAGAGCCAGGGTAGGACAGGGCTGCCTGCAATAACAGAGGGAGCCCCTCTGACAGCACTGGAAACGCTCCTTCAGGGTTCACGGAGGCCAAGGGGTTCTCAACCCTTTTCATAGGGTGGATGATGTTTTAATACTGAGATTCTCTGCTGAGAACATGATCCCACGGACCCCACCTCTCCTTTCACTGGAAAGAAAGAGAGCTTCAGCAGTTGCTTACGTGGGAAGTGACGGTAATGGGAGAGAATTGAATGTAGCTTTAGCTGCCTTTAAATGATTTAACAGCTGGATATAAGGAGATGTGACTGCCACTAAAGTTGTTCCATTGGTTTTAGGAGCTGGACAGGCTTCCAAGCAATTGAGCCAATTTAAGAGGTTATACATGGTGTCTGTGAGAACCCCAGATATGAGCACCAATTTGGGACAGTTATCTTCTTAAGGCCCTTTTGAGAAAGGGAGGTACAGCCAGCCCCACCATGCACCCGGGGAAGCGAGGGGTGATTTCAAGATGCCTTCAATGACATTGACTTTGTCATGTTCACACTTTGCTTTTGTTTGAACTGCTGGGGAGACACTCTGGCAGAAATACCATTTTAAACCTTCTGTAGCACCACAGGCCACAGTGAAAGAGGACGGTGGTCTAGGTAGCCTTTTGCTCTAACCATCGTCTTTTTTATATAAACTAGTAAATCCCAAACTGCATGAAACCCTCCTTGTTAGTATGCATTTCAAGTAGGTAGAGCTTTCAACCAAAGGCCTGAGAAAAATGTGTGTTTGCCCAAAATAAATCTGCTGGGTGTTCCTTGGGGCAAGAAGTTTTGGAGGAACTAGTAATGAGTCAGTAGAAACACTTCTGGAACAAGTGTACCCAAAAGCACACTGCAGAGGGAAAAAGCCATGAAACTGCAGTTTTCACAGAAATCTGACTTCTTCCTTCAGCAAAGTATCTGTGCATTTCTTGCATTTCTCTTTTATAAATTCCAGCTCTGTCCATTCCTTCCGGTGTGGGTAATCACAGAGCTTTGTGTTGTGCTTAAGAGTTCAGAAATCTTTGTCCTTGTCTAAACTTTGCACTACAGGCCTTGTTTATGAGCTGTCTGGAGAGGATCTGTGAATCAATGGAGCATTGTTCAATAAATAATAAAAGCCAGACACAACTAGGTTTCTTTTTATATGAGGTTTTTCCCATAGGAGATAGTATATAAAAATTTCTGATGTGTAAGAACATGGTTTCTTCCTCTATAGAATGTCATTTAAACTCATCAAATTAATTACCACTTTGACATACCGTCACTTGAAGTCATTTGTAACATCACACATGAAACTTAAAGTCGCTTTGTAAGATGGGACCTTGTTGTGATTTAGATTCTTTTACGATCATGGTGGAGGAAGCTGTAATTAATTTCTGTCAGTGTGATATATAAGTGGCACTTTGCTTCATGTTTAATACAAAAGAATTAAGCAGGCCTTTCTGGCCCACCTCACTTGTGTTGCAGAGTCAGGTTTATCTTACGTCTTTCATCCTACTCTCTAGTTTATCATACGTATTGCAGCGCTAGAGCAAGACGTGATGTCCGTCTCATTTAAAATGCCTACACAGTGGTCAGGGTTAATGTAGCAGATGTTCAGATTTTATTCGTACTTGCGCAAGACCCAGAGTAGATAGTCCTGCTCCATAATCACTCTGTTTTCTTCTGGTCAGTAACACTTGATTTCATCATCACTGAAAACATAGGTGTCGAAACCAGAGATACATGGAAGGCATTTTATGATAAAGAGAATCAAGCCTCTAATCTTTCCGAAATCCTGTTACTAAGCAGTACCAGTGATGACGAACCCATTTGCTCTTCTTGTTCCATGCAATTCCTGATTTTTTAATAAAATATATCTCTTTTTGAATCAAAGTACAAAATTGCAGCCTGTGCTCTGGTATTATTGCTTTTTCTATGCTTCCCTGAGTCAGCCAGTAACCACTGCACATATCCATCAGCCTCAACCTCTTCATTAGTTCATCTGTTTGAAAGATATAGTGATCAGGTATGGAAAAAGGCTTAAGATAACGTGGTAGCATCTCTTGGAATATGAGATAAGTGATATTAGTAATGAAATGTTTCATAAATCATCTTTATCTGCATGGCTGGATGGGACTTAAAAGAACCGGGTCAAAAAGACAAGTACATGTCTTCACCTTTGCATTAGTCAAAATGCCTAAGGCCAGACTGTAGCTTCACCTGACACAGCTTTCATCATGTTGCCTTGCAGAGCTTGTCTTGTTAGAAATGCTCTTAAAGTTCTACACTGTTCCTACTCCTCATTGCAAACAACGATGTGTCATTGGACTCTTACTTTATCTGCCAAGCCTCTCTGGTTACGTCTAAATTTTAGTGGCAATAGAAAGCTCAGGAGTGGGTTTCTGCACACGCAGTGACCCACATGCTCTCTGTCTTTACTGGCAGTTTGTCTTGCCATAACTCTGTCTCTGTGTGTCTTTTTTATGTTTAGGAGGAACTAAACTGAGAATATCTGCAGGAGGACATGATGTGACAACGGTCACTTGAACTACTCATAACCACAAGTAGAATTTGGGGACCTGTGCAAAGGTGTTGCTGAGGCTTTTCCACCCAGGGATAGCAGCTGAGACACCCCAGAACCAGATCTGAAGGTGAGCAGCAGGTAAGCAATGAGGCTAGGGAGCAAGTCTGACCTCAAGCCTATCTTGGAGGCAATTCCAGGCAGCAAGGTGTTCATAGCCTTAGTCTGGGTCACATGAGGATAGATATGGCTAAAGCCTGGCATGTCTGTAAATCCATGTGACAGATAAATCCCACCTGGAGCTTTGAGTTGTTATTTTCATTAAAACAACCTCTTTCAAGGATGTGCTGGATTCTTAAGGTTAAGGTGGGAAGCAGATTAAAATAGCTGGTTAAAAAAACACTGTATCCTAACCCAAAGGCCGGTGAAATCCAGGGAACGATTCCTCTTCATTTCAGTGAGGTTTGGATCTGGCCATCAACTGCCCTATGGCTGGGAGAGAAGTGGAGAGTAAACACAAATGAGAAGTGGGCAACCAAGTATGTAATTTCTGTTTGTGACTGACCAGTGAATGAGCCCTCTGTTTGTCCGGGGCGTTCAGTGGCCAGACCCCCACGGCCAGTCTTGTTTAGATCGCTCTCACAGGAAGGCAACTGCATATTTGTGGCAGGCTTTAGTTGGGAAAACTTCAGTCAAGCCTGTAAATATCTGTTCTGCTCTACCACCATCACCACCAAAAACCATCTGGTATTTTAAGAAGCTTGCACTGCAAATCATAGAATCATAGAATCATAGAATTGTTAAGGTTGGAAAAGACCCTTAAGATCATCAGGTCCAACCATTAACCTACCACCGCCAAGTCCGCCACTAAACCATGTCCTCAAGCACCGCATCTACCCGTCTTTTAAATACCTCCAGGGATGGGGACTCAACCACTGCCCTGGGCAGCCTGTGCCAGTGCCTGACTACTCTTTCAGTGAAGAAGTTTTTCCTAATATCCAACCTAAACTTACCCTGGCGCAGCTTGAGGCCATTTCCTCTCGTCCTATCGCTTGTTACTGGGGTGAAGAGACCAACCCCCGCCTCGCTACAGCCTCCTTTCAGGCAGTTGTAGAGAGCAATAAGGTCTCCCCTCAGCCTCCTCTTCTCCAAACTAAACAACTCCAGCTCCCTCAGCCGCTCCTCGTAAGACTTATTCAAATGTCCATATCTCCAGAATAAAATTGCATCTATGGTAGGGAAGGAGGAAAAGGAGTCTTAAACCAAAGCATTCAGGAAACCACAAAAAGGAGGCTCTGTGGCTAACATCTATCTTCTCAACCCAAACTGGATACACTGGAGCAGAAAGTCTTGCTCAAAGTGCAGAAATTGGAAACAGGCTGTACTGACAGCTTCCCCACGAGGTCTGCCAGCGACAGAGAGCAGCCCCTGTTTCCAGCACTGCACTAAGGAGGACAGGGTTGACTGGTGAGGTGCTGAGCGCTTTAACGCACATGAGCATCAGGATGAATCGAGCACAGGAAACAAGTTGCCAAATGGGGCTTCGAAGTCCTCTAAGGGAAAGCCAGGGCAGATTCTCATCACACCTCTGGTCTAATGCAGGGCCGGCTGAAGTCAGTGGGCTTCAGTGGATGAGGCCTTGACCACAATGGGCTTTAAATTGCATTTCCAGAAGGATTTGAAGAAGTGTAGCTCCAACAATTTCAGCATTGTGTCTTCCTAAATGAGTAGAAAATCAGGCCTAATGATGGAAACTTTTCTAAGCAACCTGATACTCCAGAGCCTCCTAAACACAGAAGTAGAGGGATAATAATGGTAATAAAATAAGAGTCATCCTAAAGGCATGATCCAAACTGCTACCAGTTTCATCCAGTCCTGTCTGCCTGTTGTTCACCCTGGATGACTGTAATTCCTTTTAAAAAGGGAATGTACCTAGAAAGTACCTTTCTGTGTTGTGATCATATGAAATTTTGCCAAGGAATGTGAAAATTTTCTGGGTGCGTTACACACCCCAAGTTCTAGATAAGTTGCTCAAATAAAGGGAGATTTCATGAGAGGAGGGCACTAAGGTACAGCTGAGATGGGCCACATTTGAAGGCTCTCCATAACCCGCATAATGCCTACAGCACATGAGAAATGGCTCTGTTTCAGAGCAAAGAAGATGGCTCCAAGAAGCACTTCCATGCTTCTCTGTCTCATCCAGGATTGTATGTTTAATCGATCCATCTTCATTAAGTATTTTGAGATCCTCAGAGTTACACAGCAGTACCTTATTTACATTCTCATTAAGGAAAGCAGATGAAGTGAAGGAAGAAAAGAGAGTGAAAGACAGCATCAAAGTGAAAGGAAAGGAGGTTCTTTGCAGAATGTTTTCTCAGGTGGAAGAAAGGGTAAGACTGTTTCTAGCCAAAGACATCAAAGGCAGGGAGCCCCCTCCCCAAGCTGTTGGGCTGGTTGGGTTTGGTTAGGCTTGGCTCGGCAGCTGAGGAGTGACTCAGAGTGACGGGGAGCAATGTTTTTCATGTGTAATCCGGAATGGGTAGGAGCCTTTGTTTGGGAACCTTTGCAACTCCCTAAGTGAGTTCATCCCAGTGAGGTCAGCGGATAAAACATATCAGAGACAGGTGAAGAAATCACCCTGACTTTTTAACACTTGTGTTTTTAAATACTTCTTTAGTACTGCTTGGATTAGTCCTGTGCTGTGTCTGTTCTCAGCTTGCTTCTCTTACCAGCAAGAGGATGCTGAATGCAATCAAATGGTCTTGTGGTTACAGAGCTAGCTAATCCAGGCCCCTTTTTGTCCACAGACAACCTGCATGACTCGAGTCCTTCCATCTGAGACCCTCGTTTGTACAATGGCAACACCTGCAGTGTCCCTGGCAAAGTGACTTGCCTGGGTGTCTGCAGTCCCCAGCCTTGTGCTGATTTCACCCAGCCATCACAAGTTACCGAAGAACAAAGAATAAATACCAGTACGTTGCTCAATAGTTACGCCCCACAAATGTACATGGTTAGGAAGAGAATTTCTCTCCCACATGCAACGGAGCAAGATTATTTGGTTTGCACAGGAGATTGTATGACACAGCTTCTCCACAAGCCCGCAAAACAACTACAGTGACACGGGAGACCTCCTCCTTATCCCTACGTCCCTTTGACTAAGGGACAGGGACTGAAGGCACTTGGAAGGAGATAAGGAATTTTTAAGTGTGGGGCTGCGATTTGGAGCACTTTGAAGTTGCATGGGCTAATGAAGAGAACAGTTTGTCCTGGAAAATGGGAAGTCGGGGTGGGACCGCTGGCTCTCGGTGACCTGTTGTGTAGCACTGGCTAATTTGCCCATTGTCTCTCCCGTCTATTTAAATCTGAAGCTCTTGGGGGCACCATATGTATTTACACAATGGGGCCATGATTTCCATAGCACTTGTGCTAATTATCCAACACAAATAATTAATGGATGGAACAAGTTCTGGCTCCCGGATTGAGCTTCTAACCACCTGCCCTGCTTATGACTTTAGGCCAATTTGATTGCAGCAGAGTGAACACAATGCCATGAAGAAAACCCAGCAAATGATTCAACTTTTTTCTAAATATGAAGGCTAAATGTCCAGTAATCCTAAACCACATCAGCCCTTTTCTTCACCTAGGCTGGCTGCATCCTCCTATAACTGCTAAACGCAAATAGTTGAATTAAACACCAAAACCTTAATGCTGTTAACCACTGCTGGATATTACTGTGTTGCAAGAATAAGAGCAGCAGCAGCAAGCTCTTGGATCAATGCCATCACTTTATTACTTATTACTTATTTTTATATAGCCTTTGGCATGGCAAGAAGTCCTTCTTTAATTATAAACAGGAATGAAGAAGCCACAAGAGGAAATCATACAGTATTGTAGCCGGATAACTGGTACTGCACTGATTACACAGGGGCTCTTATCAAAGCTGACACAGTGCTGGGGCTGTGCAGATATTGTGCTGGAAGCCACAGGCTGTGCGTGGGAGAGAGCCTCGAAGCGGACGTAAGAGCAGTGTAATTCTGCTGAATTGAATTCTCCATGGAGAACTTTTTTGTTTCCTTTTTCTCTCTTTCTCCCTCTCTCCCCCTGCATTAAGGAAATAGGAGAAAAGTAAAGACAAGTCCTGGGAGACGAAGAAATAAGATAAATGTGTAACCTTTTCACTTCTTCTTTCAACATGTTGGGGGGGAGGAGAAACCTCAGTTTGACACAGAGATGAGCTATGGATAACAACAGTTGTTTGTGGAACCATGAGAAAACTCTTGAATCCCATTTAAGTCTCTCCCAAGAAGTGAATAACTACTGTTTGTTTATCTTGCCAAAGCCTTTTCAGTTTTCTGGAAGGACTGTCAGCCCTGCCTTCCCTGTAGGCTCTGAGGATCCTGTCCGTCGTAGTCTCAGCTTCTGTCACTCTACCTTGGCCTGCGCTGTCCTCTGCGCTCAGCCTTGCCGATACGCGAGGCTGCTCCGAGCACTCCAGCATGATCTCAGAACAGGTTTGCCTGGGACTCAACAAGAAGTCACCAAAGGGCTGCTGGAACAGAGGCCATAAATCTGATTTTTTTTTAAATTGTTCCTCCACCACCAGCCTGCTGTGAGACCATGGGAAGCTTCCTTCTGCTGGTTTGGATGCCATTCTCTCCATGGGTAGATGCATCTCTGGGGAGAAGAACAGCACAAGGCTGTATCTGTCCTCTTTCAGCCCTGCTTTAGGGGGAGCTTCTGCTGGGCACTGCCATCGCTCAAGCTCTCTGCACTGCACATTAGGGATTGCGCTTTTAACAAAGGCAACATGGGCCTGGCCAAACCTCTGACTGCACCAAAACAGGGATAACATGGATCATTCTTCTCCCCTGCTATTCCCTTGCAGAGCAGAAGGCAGCTGTAAAAGTTCTAGTTTCAGTTCTATAGCTGATAACCCCCTTTCTATCATTTCAGGCTATAAAACATCTAAACTGGAAGTCAAGGGAGGTTTGTACACACACATGCTCAGGGGCTTTAAGCCAGGCTGCTTTAAGTGACTGTTCTCCAAACGTGACCAATGGTTTTTTTTTTTGCTTGAGATCTTCCCGTTTGGTCAGGTGTTGGCCCTGTCTCTGTAGATTTAAACTCTTGCAATGATCTTATAGCAAATCCTGTGGACACCTACAGATTTTCAGAAGCCCCTTTATTTTGTGGGGTTCTATATTAGCAAAAAGAAGCCTGTTGAGCTTCATTGTCTTGTTTTTCCCCTCAGTTCTCACTCTTGATTATTTTTGCAGCCAACACTCATTGAAGGCCCATAAATAATCGTGTCAGAGCTGCAGACATCTTCCAACCCTTTTAATTTTTTTCCGAAAGCCCCAGATATCATCTCTTCTGACTGAAGCCAAGCACTGTGGAGGGTTGGTGAACTTGAAGCTTTCATTGCCTACAATCTATAAAGGAATAGAAAACCAGAACATATTTTTATTGTGCCCAAAGGGGATTCAGATCAAGGGGTTTGGATGAACTTCCTTGTCTTTCTTTGCTCCAAGTACTCCTTTCTTAAAACAAAGTAGATAATTTACTAGTGATTTGGGTGATAATGTGGAGCCAAATTCTTGGTGGTTTCCTTCAGTTAGTTCCCTCTGCAGAGAACTATGTTCTGGTGACATTTCAGCGCTATGAAATAGAGTCACGGACAGATCCTGCTGAGAGCAACCGCTCACACTGCTGTACCTGGGGATTACATCTGCTCAGGAGGACTATCAGGTCATCGGATTGAACATAAACGCCAGGTAGGAGAAAATCCTCCTGAAATTTAATGTGGTGGCGGATAAGGGATGAATCACCTGACTAACAATGGGAGGATTTCAAGAGCTTAGCTCTTTCTCATTAGTTCCGTTATTTTCCCCCCTCATTCCTGCATCCCCTTATCTTTAGCATGGGGATAAAGCAAGGACAGCCAGAGATTCTCCTGTAGGGAGCAGAGTAAAAAGAACAAACTGGGCACAGAACAAGGATGAATTTCCACCACCCATCCCAACACATCTAGCTCTGGCGTGACACTGGGATGAAGGAAATCTGTTTCACTTCTAAAAGTGTTCAGAAGCATTTTGTCCAGAAGTTGAAGCACAACTTCTCCTAGAAAGACAGGAGGGCATGTCCACCTAGGCAGGACTGACAGATGTCTACCATCTCCATTGAGAAATGTGCTGAGCCCAAGCCATGGCAGTGTCAGTCAAGAACTCCAACTCCAGGATCAATGTAATGTCTCCACAGACCAGAGCAGTGTCTACGTGCATTTACCTAAATACTAAAGCAAGCGTCATATCAGAAAATTATTTCCAGGATCTTCTTTACCAACATACCCTGTTGTTACAAAGTTTTCCTCCTTCACTTGCATTAGCCAGATTTGTTAGCTATGTATCTCTCATACTTCAACTTATCTTGTACTCCCTGGGCAAAACAATAATTTATAGTCTAACAAGGTGCAATGAAAGTTCTACCAGGCTCAGAATTTGGCATCTTGTTATTTTTATTTTTATTACAGAAATAAAAATTGAGCCTGAGTTGCAGTTCCCAGTTTACATGCCCTTTAAACGGAGGTGGGGAAGGAAGAAAGTGTGTTTCTGCTAGGGTAGCTGTTTGCCACCTGGTTCCTATAGGCTTATATCCCTTCTAACTGGTAAGTTTGGGGGGGGGTCTGGTATTTTTATGATTGCTCTTTTCCTTTTTTATTCTAAAGAAGAGGGTAGGCCCTCAAAAGTTACTGGAGTGGTTTTGAGTGATATGCAAAGCTCTGTGTGAGGTTTTCAGACGCATCTGATTTGCTCTGCATTTGTGACACTGAGTGGTTTGATTCACTTAAGGAAAAAGATGATTTCCAAAAGAAGTTGTTTATGGTCTTTGTTTGGCTGTCCTGTTGTTGTGAAGGCCTCGCGGGCCCCAGAGTAGCTGGGTAATTCTTCTGTTGGTTGCTGCCTTCTCTGGGATCTGGTATAATTTAGCCCTGAGCTCAGGTGGGATCTCTAAGAACTGCTATAATACATTTTTCTCTTGAACAGCTTAAACTGTGAATAGACAAAACAAAGGAAAGGAGGGGAAAAAAGGGGGCACAAAAAATGATATAACTGGCCCAAGGTTGTGAAGTGCAGTTAAAAACAGGCCATGTATCTCTAATTCTCAGCTTAATGCCTTGCCCATTTACCTGTGTCTTGCTCTGTCCTCATCTATGGGTTGATGCCATGGGCACAACACAGACAAATCCAGCTGATGGGGGGAAAAATGCGCTGCTCACCGCTGAGCTCCCCTGGCATTGAATAAGAACGGTAGAGGCTATGCTTGGTTAACTTTCTGCATTTTCAATTTTATTTTTTGCTTCTTCAGGAGATTTCTGATAATGACTAATTTTATTACTTGTATAAAAAAAAAACTCTCAAGGCCCCAGTGTAAGGACCAGCATGTCCTTAAACTGCTGTACCGAACACAGGCCCAGATATTGCCATGTGTAGCTGAAACTGGGAAAAAGGGAAAAATGGCAATGCGAAAAGGGATTCTCCCCTAACAGGTGGAAACTGAGGCAAATGATCTTCCAGACCTGACCCTGCAAACACCCACATGTGTGCTTAATTTTAAGCATGAGTGGTTCCTTAAAGTCTGTGATTTAAAGGATTACTCGTGCTTAAAATTAAATACACATGTATGGATATGGGGAACTGGATCTTCAGTCTTTCTCTGTGTGAATTGGCCACCTCTAACTTGGAAGCACCTCCATGCTCATGTAACTTTATCGCATAGTAAATACCAACCTAATCTTATCAGCAACGTCTAGGGGGTTGTACAGCACCTAGCACAACAGATCCCTGCAATGATCTGGGGCCTCTGCTATCCTAGTACAGGAAAACCCAAGCATTTAAGCTCTGCCGTTTCCATCCTTGTCATCTACCTGCCCCTCTGGGGTCTCTGAAGTTTTATTTTTTAGGATCTGCTTCAGCCAAGGGGCAGAAACTTAGTCTCACCACATTTTATTCATCTACCCTGAAAGGGCTTTACTTTAAAAACCTCCCATTCTGTCACTTCTATTGTTTTGTGTAATGTAAGTAATCGCATTGGGTCTGCTTTGAGGCTGGGAATAATGATTCCATGCAAGATTAAGAACAACTTTCTTCTACCAGTTAAGATGTGCTAGCAAGGAGGAGGACATTGGCACTTGGCAGAAAATAATACTCCTCTCAACCCCCCAGTTATTAAAAATGGGTCTCAATTTGAAGCATGAGGGTTTTATGTTCTCTTTTAAACCCTTGCCTGGCTTAAAACTGCATACTCTTTATCTTTATTCATGTCTAAGCTCTTTTTAAAAATCCTCCTACGTGTCTTCAACAATATCTTGGAATAATGAGTCCCACTGTCTAATTATGAAATATTTTTTCTCTCAAAGCTTTTTTTAAATCATGAAAAGTGAAAAAGTTGCGATCCAACCCCACAGTACCTCTGCAGCAAGAACTCCAAACTCTGCTCTGAGTTGGGTTGTGTGCGATCGGCATCATCCTCTCTCGGCAGCTTATCACCAACCCTTCCTTTACTGAAACCAGAGATACAGACACTGCACTGGGCACTTGAATAAAATCAGGGAGTCACATCACCTACCCTGAATACTCGCTTTAAGTGCAATGTGGTGCGGTTTAACTATTTCTGGAGAACAGCTCTGAACTGACTGCATCTTGTGTGCCAAAGGTGTGATTGTAGCAAATTAGTGTACTGTAGTTTTCCCCGTTTCTCGAGTCAGGCAAAGGCGTGTGATTTATCAGCAGGAACCGCATTACCAGCATGTCTTCCAAATTAAAGAGAAAATGTTCCATCCTGCCTTATTTAAGCCAGGGAAAGGGGAGCCTGTTTTCCTTACATCCTTCTCCATCAGCTAGCCTCTATGTCACTGAGCAAATTCGCCTAGCTCTGGATTTGTCTTGCCCAACTTTATTGTAGACATCAACCTTTTAGAGTGAGCAGAGAGATACTCAGCCTCTCCAACACTGTTGGAGGCTTTTCCCAGTTCTGCTCCTTTTGGCCCCCAGACTGCCCTCCCCAGGCAAGGGGAGATGTTGCAGTGGTGCAGGGTGTGGAGGAGGGAATGGGAGAGGCCGTGGAGCAATTCGGAGGAGTCAGCACCAGGAGCTGGAGTCAGGCTCAGCTTTCTTCTTTCTCGAGAGAATTTCAGGAGCTGCAACAGCAGCTGGGGCTGAGTCCATCACCCTGGACCGCATGTTGTGATTTGTACCCTGAGGACACCAAATGCTCTCTTTGCCTTTCTCTGTTGTTCAAGTGATGCAGAACCAAGCAGCAGCAGCTCAAACTCGCTGTCATCTCTTTCCACCTGACACAGGCCCTCTGTTAGGGCTTATTTTCCCCCCAATGGCCTTGTTGGTTTCTATCTAATCTACCAGCATCAGTACAGATGTAGTGATGGGCTTGGGTCCCAAAATTCATCTTTCTCTCTGATCTTATTTTCCATGGGGATGGGGGGCCTGGAAAACATTGCACAGTCATCCTTTGCAAGGTTTGGAGCTTGAACTGAAGCTCGCCGTCCGCTCCCCCTGCTCCCGCACAGTGGGATGCTGTGAAGCTCAGCAACGCTGGTAGTGCCTAACAAGCAGAAATCAGCCATGCCGCAGGGAGCGTTGTGTGGTGAGGGTTTTATGTAACGTGGGAGAATAGGGGAACCCAGTGTCTGAGGAGGGAAAATTGCTTATTCCATAATGACTGTTCCGCTGCCTAGTACAGAGTGGAATAATTAGGGTTTCTTTTCTCTTTAATTAGAAAATGGCAAACATAGATTAATCAATTACAAATGCCTCTTTATACTGCAGTGCACTGCAATTAACATTACTTAAATGTGTTAACAAAGTAGGAGGCCTGTATTTGTAAAGCAACTTCTTACTGCTTTTTCTTTCCCCGGTTTCCCGGCTCCCAACATGTCTGAACCCTTTCCGTTTTCCCTTTCTGCTCTTGCCCCTGCTCCTTCTGCAGAGATTTAACAGTTCTAGATGAGATTTTTAAACCATTATATACCACATAGTGTTAGCAAAACTGCTCTTTCCAAAAAAGCCCTTTTGGCCGGGCTTGGAGGGCTGGAGGAATTAACCCAGGGGAAGAAGTGGAATCGGCATATTCACTGGGGTCGCACACTACAATAGCAGAGTAAAATCCAGGAAATACAATAACTTGATTCATTACTTGTTTCTTATGCCGCTGCCAAAAGCGTGATTAAGTCACAAAGAGTTCGATTAGGGACACTTAGTAACAAAACCCCAGCTCCATTGACATGGTCTATTTTCAGAGTACATCTAGTGCTTGTGCTCGCTGCTACGGGCCTCTTCCTCATTCGGCATTTAATAGCCTCCACCAGCGAACAAAAGTAGCCGAGGACCAAATAGGAGAGGACGAGGGGAAGGTTGGGGGGAGGAAGCCCTTGCATTCAAGTGCACAAATAATGAAGCAGCAGCAAAGGAGAGAAGGCAGGGTGGTCCGGAGGCTGGCGCCCAGGGCGCCTGGGTCCTGCTCTGCACCCCGACGCTGCCGGCGCGGTTCGCCTCTGCCTGGGTGCTCACCTGTGTCTGAGGCTGGACGAGGGCTGGGAGAAGTGCCTGTGTCTCCATGCATTGCTGCCATCTATTGGGAGGAATCGGCTCGCTCTCACCCCGAGCCTCCTGCTGAGCCGTATTTCTGGAAGAGCATGGGACTTCCAGTCCCAGCTGCTATGAGCATGTAGGTATTACTGTGCCATGTGCCATGACCGCCTTGACGTGGGATCTTCAACCTGTAGGGTTTTAGGGCATACCCTTTCTACGCACATTGCTCTCCTTGGATCTTTGTGAATTGTGTAGTAGCCCCAAATTGCCCTCCTGGACTCCCAAGTGTTGGCGGCACAGTTCAGACTGAGGCAGCACCAGCATTGCTTGACAATACTTAGTTTTGTGGTGTAACAGTGGTTTTATGCTGAAACGAATGGCCCTGTGATTGTAACAAATATTGGATGCATAGAAAGTATTTGGAAGCCAGCAATCTTCAATATGGACGCTCCAAAAAAATCTGGTCCCTTGCACTGGTTCTGCATTGCTATTTTGGATGGATTTTGAAAAAACATGTGGTGACTGGAAAGAAACCTGTGGCCCCTGGAGAGGGAGAGCCGTGTGTGCATGTGGTGTGTGTGCTGCTCACCTGGCAGCACAGGGTGCCCTGGCCAGGAAGTTTACAACTGTAGCGAGCGGCTATCAGGTTTCTGTAGATGGTTGCCTGCTCCTTTCTTCTCTACTGTAATTTAAAGACACTTAGCACCTTGGCTCTGCCCCAAGATGAAATAGGTAGAGCAGAGAATGATACCGCTCACACGTTCATCACAACACGAAGCTAATGGAAAAACAGGTTTTGCTGTTAGGTCACGTCTTTGTCCAGGTGAAGATTAAGGCACAGTTCAATGTTTTCCGCCCTGCCTAGTGAGTACTGCCAGTGTGATGTACCGTATTGCTTTGTCTTGCAATGATCCCTCCCGCTCAAGTAGGTGGAAGGGGGGGGTTATGGTGACACAAACATGAGCCTCCCCATCTTGCCAAGAGCATCCCCGTTCTCCGAGAGGTGGTCCCAGTCACCTCCCTTAGACTGGTGACAGGTTGTCTCCTTTTGCACTGCCCTTGGTGGTGGCTGGTTGCAAGATGCTGTCTTTTAGGGGGTGATGGGCACTGCATCAAATGAAACAGATGCTCCTTCCCAGCAAAATCTCTCAGGGAATAGCCAAATATAGCAGCAGCGTTCTGCTCTCTTGCAAAGCAGCTCCATTCAAATTCACAGCTGGTGTGTTTCTACCTCCTATATCGCCACGCAGCTCCTCCAAGCCCCTCTCGCTTCTGCCTGAAGGATGTATACTCAGGTTGCTGCTCTGCCAGCATCCAAGGAATGGGGCGTTCGGCTCCAGCCCCACTTTGAAGGGGAGAGGGCAGTATGTCATATAGTGTATCTGCATCACTTGGCTCCATTAAGAAATATCTCATAAAACAGAAGTCATTTCTCAGAGAGTTCATTGTACGCCACCTGGGTTTTGTCCTCTGTTGGCACGTTTCCCTGAGACCTTAGATAAAAACAAAAAGGGCTTTTATGTTTTATTTCGAAAACTTCTAGAACTGAGTAGGTGAAAAAGACTTCATCTTTAATATGCTACACATGCAGTGCTCAGTGGCCTGACTGCCAAAATCTGCCCTACCCAAGAGGGAGAACACCTGCAGCCGTGTACAGAGAGATCTTTCCTACTGTGGGTGTCTTCTGGTGAAGGACGTGGACTCTCCGGACCCCAAGTGTTGGTAGAAAGCAGGAGCCTCTGTGCTGTGCTGCAAGCCTGGCCCTTAGGAAGTGGTTGGTTTCCACCTGATAACAAAGCTAAGCACACAGCGAACTACCTGCTGAACTGGGCCCCCAAGGAAGGCGCCCCGTTGGCTTTCTAAATAGTTTTCTTTTTTTAACGAGCCAATATGTGCTAAGTTTGAGATGTAGCTGATTAGGGTGCTAGCTATCAAGTGTGTGGTTTCAATTTGGGATGTTGCTGGCCATCCTCCCGGGAAAGATGCTTTGAACTGAAGCAGCGGTATGTGGCTCACCACAGCTCTGCTGACACAAGAGTCGCCGAGCCTTTGAGAGAAGAGGCAGAGAGCAGAGCTGCCTCCCTGCTCCTTTCATGCCGTTATGTTGTGAGGAAGCAGGGACCACAGAAAGACGCTGGGTGGGAGGCTAAAGAGCTGTCTCTCCTCCCAGATATTGGCTGGCTTGGAACAAAAGCGCGTGTGGGAGGGATTGCATCTTATATGCTCGAGGATGCAAAGGCAAACAGCTTTGTTATAATGTCACCGACGATGATTTTGGAATTGATAAGGCCGAGGCAGCTGGCGCTTCCCAGAGCAACGAGGAGGGCTGTCATGAGGATGAGGGGGGAAGGAGACCAGAAGTTGGGATGCCAAAGGGCTGTTCCTGCTTTGGAAGAAAATGGGATGCAGCAATGAAATAGGAGTGACTGGGAATGGGGCTCCGGGGTTCTGTTCATCCCTCTAGGAAAGGATTTTGATCTACTGGTGAACAGTCAGGGGCCAGGCAGCCTGGGTCCTCATCTTATTCCGATTACATCTGTGCATCAGTTTTTTCTGCTCTGTAGAATGAGGACAGAAGGCTTCCCCTTGAAAAAAGTTTGTGGGACATCCTTAATGAAGTAAACTCGAGTGCTGGAGGGAGAAAATACACTATCCTTTTTATTTCTTGTGTTCACACAGATTTTTCACTGTGTGGTTAAGATTAACTTGTCAGTTGGGCTTGCGTTTATCCTCTTAGAAATAAAAAGGCAAACTGAATCAACACGTGGATGTAAATAGGGTAAAATCAAATTTTATTGCACATTCAGCACTAACATGTGCTTCCCATATCATATAGCTTATGTACGTTTAAGTAGCTGCTGTCCGTCATAGTGTGCATTTATATAATAACTTAGTTGGAAATGGGTTGTGCTTGGGGAGATTAACTTCGCAGTGTTGAATGCTTTCAATTTCCTGGAAACATGTTCAATGCAGTAACTCCTGGTTAGGCCTCTTTTATTTTAAAAAAAACACAGTTGAAGATGAAATCTCTCAAAGATGCATTTTAAACCTCTCGTATATGAGAAGGGCTGGATCTGACCAGCATAACCTGGGAAGTGACAATTGCTTTTTCTGAGTAGGGGTACTTGGGCATTTTGTTGCAGGCATGTCGAACTAAAAATTTGCATGTTTCTTAAACAGGAAACGTTTCACTAAAGAAATAACTTGCAACTAACAAACCTAAATAGACTTGCACATAGCTTGAGTTCCAGCTTTGTCTTCTTTGTTTACCAGGAATTTGTCAGACAACTGTCTAGGGCTCTAATATAACCCATAGAGACTTCAGGCAGCTACATAATATATTGCAAGAAAAACTTTATGCACGGCCTCTCTTGCCCAGAAATTCACAGCCTGTTCTAGTGCTTCTTGTTTCTAACCATAACTGTGCTGAAAAACTCACCTTATTGAATAACTTGTGAAAGTGAGTATGTGAACTGCTTTCTGACACTTACCAGGTCACCCAGAGAATACCTGGTGGTCCTCTGCTCGTGTGCTGTCCTGTGCGTGCTGCCACCAGTTCGCATCCCATAAAAAAAGCTGTTAGAGCAGAGTGCAGCTCACCAACGCAGTGGACTGTCAGTGAACGTAAGTCTGTAGATTTTACGTCATTTAATTCTGGTGAGGACACCTGTGCCCAACCTGTGCCCAGGACCCGTGGTTAGAGGTCTCCATAGGTGTTAGGATGTGTTTTACTCCTGCTGGGTTACACCCATCCACTCCACCCTCCCAAAGACGAGTGATCGCTTTTGCTGTAAAGAGAAGAAGCCTTTTGCCATGCAGGTAAAGACCCCGTGGATGAATTTGGGAAGGCAGCAGGGTTGCCTGGATGCTGAGGCTGGTACTGCCTTTGCAGGCAGAAATGTGTAACAAGTGCAGCTCTATTCAGCCGTTTTAATGAGGAAGCTGAGGCTAAAAGGCTGCCGGGGGGATGGGAAGGCAGGCACAAGTCTGGCAAATCCTTTGAACAGTTTGGACCAGCAACTGAAATGTATTTAACCGTTAGATATGAAACTCCAGCCTTTCTTCCCCCCCACCCCCCCTTTTCAATTAACAGTTGGTCCCCAGGCTAACAGCCTGCTGATTCACTCACAGCGGCCATACAGCTGATGCTTCATAAAGTCTCCGTGTTAATCTAATCCCTAAATAGCTCTGGTCTCCATCACAGTCGCAGCGGCGATTTCAGTTCCAAATTGTAATTTTATTCTTGTAGCCTCTGAAAAGTCAATAGGTTCCTGGAGGCGTTGCCTGCCCATTGGGCAGCTCAGATGGAAAAGGGCTATTGTAAACCCAATTTAACATGCCCTTCGGTATGGACAGGGCATGACCCAAAGCCTGCTGAAGTCAGAGAGGCTTTCCGAGAGCTTGGAGTGGGCTTTTGGAGCAGGGCTGTTGCAGGCTATTCTCAGTTTCTGTCTATATATTTAGATGGGATTCTGTGCCTCTATTAGGGCCTTTCACTGCTTCTCATAACCAGAGTAGCTGAGCAACCCTGCATTCTTTGCATCCTTGCCCAAATTTGCACTTTTATTCCCGGAAGCCATGCTGAAGTGCAGAGCTGGTGTGAAGGGAATGAGTTTGCAGATTTTGCTGTGTGAGCTGGCTGCCTGGTGGCATTGTACACTAAAATAACCAAAACTCCAGACTATTTTTAGAACTGGAGCATTCTCAAAAGCTTCCTGCCTTGATTTCCCTACCTCTCCCTGCTATTGTTCACGACTTTGGGCTACTCCATTCCTCCAGGAGTAGCCCCAAAAGCATACCTGCCCCAGAGAAAAAAAATTCAATTTCTGTGATGTGGACTCTTGTATCACATTGTTGCACCCATACGTCTTTTAGCCAGCTATTAAGTGCTGTTGATTAGCTAGTCTTCATCTTACAGCTTTAGGAGATTTTTTGCTACCCTGAATCCAGGCCATGGTGAGCATTTCCAAGGGAGACCATACTTCTTGCCTGCGATCTTTGGAAAAGATCTAAGCAATTTTCACTTATTATTCCCCTTTCTCTCTCATGAACCCTACCTCGTAAGCAGGAGGCTTTCAGCATAGCTCTGAAATCCCTCAAAATAATACCTGCAAATACCTATCATACACCATAAGAAGTTCTCCATGAGAAGAGACAATCTCAGCTGAGAAATCAGGAGCTTCCTGGTATAAGATTGCTAAAAGCTTTTCAAATCTTTGGTAAGCTCTTTCGATTAGCTATTTGGTAGCTATTATGGCAGTCACTGTAGAGCAATTGTCTTGATCTGGGGCGGACTGGATGCCAGCCAAATTGTCCTGTAGCCCCATTGATAGTTCCTCGGCTATAGCAATCTGCAACATCTGAGATTTCAAAGCCTTGACACTGGATCAAAAGCATGGTTACTGTAGTGAAGGGCAGGCTGTATTTGGGAGGAGAGTGGCAATTTCCAAACAAATTGGCCAAAAGGAGGAAAAGTGAGGATAAAAATGGTAAAATCTATCCAGTCCTTCGGCTCGTCTTTCTGAATGGCACAGGTTGGTTTCTAGTTTTCTCAGGCTTTGTCCAGCCATGTCTTAAATATCACAAGAGATTAAGCTTCAAATTACTTGTGTAGCTTGTCCAGCCAGCTCTTAAATATTTAGATCTTAAATGAGCGATCAGTGAGCGGCTGGATGCTACCGTGGTGCGTACGGGGGTCCCGAGCAGCGGTGGCTGGAGGCACCCACCCGGGTCCCTTCAGCGGGAAGGCAGCTGGCAGGAAACGGGCCCCTTCCTCAGGGTACGAATAAGTATTTCCTTGAGCGCAGGGATTAACAAAGCCTGGTTTCCCACAGATTTGTGTCTTGTGGGCAATTGTTAATTGCGATTGAAGCTTTTCCCACAACTGGGGCATTTGACGTCTCCCTTCCCCCTTCTTCTCCCATGGAGTCTCTGGTATCCAGCGAGGGGTGATCAGATGCTGCAGGTTTTGAGCAGAGTGGTTTTTGGAGTTATCTTCTAACAACTGTCCTTTCTAACAGCTTACTTTTCCCAAAGGTGATGGGGAACTCTGAGGCATTTATGCCCCCATCAAATGCAGCTGTAGGTGCCCAGAGAATTAAAACAGTCAGAAATGTGCACACACCCATGCATAGACAGTGTGTTTTGCAGAAATGCCACCTTGTTAGGTCAGGCTAAAATTACTAAGGATGGATTTGAAAATCATGGCAGACTTCATAAACTTCATTGGGGTTTAGTTAACTTAGTGGTTTGGAGGGTTTAAGTTCTGCTAATCTTGAAATGAGGATTGTGGGCATTATCCTGGCTTGCTTAGTACGGGCAGAGCAGGAGCAAAGTCCTGATTTTTGTTTTATGATCTAGCTGAGATGTTGGCTTCTTGATATTGGCCACCCGCTTGTGGATCAGGCCTTAAAGTCTCTGTATTGGTTTCCTGGCTGTTACATGGGGATAAAAGATCTCATTTGTTCTATTTAAAATTAAAACTGAGCTAAGAGAATGGAGTTTCCCAGAAAAAGACCCTTGGTGTTTAGGTGTTTGCGATGGACAAAGCTGCTGTGCTGTGCTGGGAGATGTAGAAATCCCCGGCCAAAGCTTTCAATGTGCTGACTTGAACTGGGGCAAATTCCCAGTTCATATAAGGCCTTTAAGATGCTTATTCTTATGGCTGCACACCAGATAAGTGACAATTAGAAAAGACAATCAATTTGTGGCTGCTCTGGTTTTAGTTTCCATCTGATGCAACTGCAATCTGGAAGACAAATCTTAATTTAGGACTACAAAGGGATTGTTCTCTCAGAAGATAACACGCTGCCGGCCTGGCTGTTATCTTCCATGAAAATTGATTGTCCCGTTTAGTGATGTCTCTATTTTCCCATAGCTGGTTCAGAAGGAGCTGCTGAAAAGCGAACGAAATCAAGGTTGTGGATGCTGTGGTTGTTGCTGTGGGAGGACCGTTAATTATCCCCCCTCTTGTCCCTTCACCTTTGTGGACTCCCTAAAACTCACCTATTTGCCCCAACACGATATGGATGTTTGAAACTCTGTTCTGTAAAATCTGCCTTCCTCTCACTTTTAGTGAATGGTGTGAAAAAGGCAAAAGCCTGTTTTAAAAATGTGGACATTGGAGCCGTGATCTCTTCTGTATTACTGCATGCCCAGTTAGGAAATGGGTGGAGGTGAAATTTCCCATGACAAATACATAAAACCTCCTTGGAGGTCTCCTCCTCAGATTAGCTTCTTCGTTGTCACCCCCTTAGTGTCCTTTATCCTTTTCCCTTTCATTTGGTCCACTCCCAAGATTCCAGTTTCTTTCTTTCACTTATGTCCCTAGACCTCACTTGGCTAGCTGCTTTGGTAACACCTTCTCCTGTCTCCTTTCCTAATAAACGGGCCAAAACAGGTCTTCTGACTAAGCTAAAAAATCAGGTTCTTCGCTGTTCTGCTGGTTACTGCACTAGCAAAAAAGCTTGGAGCAGCTGTCAGATATTTATGCAAGCCCTTTTCCTCTTCTATTTTAAGTTTGGTTTTGATCAAAAAAGAGGGTGGGGGGAGAGAGGGGGGAAAAAAAAGAAATCAGCTTGGAAACCACAATACGTTATTCAGAGCTCCCTGCTTCTTTTTCCTGCTCGCTTGCAAAAGTAGGTGTGAGGTGTAGCGACGAAACACACTGTTCGAACGGAACCTGCTGAAGGAGGCAGCAAGCAGAGGATCGGAGATGCTGACTTGCTTCTCTACAAACCCCAGTCTTTCTCACTGCCCAAACTGTGCTGTCGAGTTAATCATCGTCTCCCTTGGAGGCCAACCCGCAGTGAACTTCAGCCAGACAATACACGCGACTCTTCACAGCCCTACTTATTTAGCAATGTTCAGGGTTTAACATCCAAAGCAGCAGATGGGGAGGATAGCATGCGCCGTGGAGGGCGGCAGGCGGAGCAGGGTTTGGAACAAGCTGTTCGAGGCCTGTTTCCGCTTGGATTTAACCTCCCATCTGAACTGGAAGCAACGCTACGCTCAGCCCCAGCTCTGGACGCTCCCGTGGCTTTGCATCGCTAGTAGGACTTCGTAGGGGTGAGGCATGGCAGAGAACGCAGCACCGTTACTCCCTGTACGGGCTCGGAGAGGAAAGAGGTGTATGGAACTGCCTTTCCCTCCAGTTAGCGTAATAAGTATTAAATCATAAAGTTTCCAAGGGCAATGAAGCACAATCATTGTGGTTGAGTTCACGGTGAGTGAGGATATGGGGGATATCTTTTCTTCTGAGACCATCGCTGAGCCACTGGTTTTTACCAGGGCCTCTAAAAGGAGAAGAATGGCCGTATTGCCGATGCGGAACCTCGGAGAAAATACTGAAAATTTCCCTGTTTTTTTTCTTCTAAAAATACCCTGTGTATGTTTCTACTGTGACAAAGAGGTATTGCACATGGGTATTTCAGGGCAGGAACTGGGACAAGAAGCATCCAGTGGCCTGAGCTTTGACTAGCCCAAAATCCAGGAGGGACGATGATTTCAAGGGACCTTCAGCCTCTGCAGTTCTGGGGTTGCAGCGGCTGCAAGTCAACCTCTGGCCATAATCCCCAGGGGAGCTTCCCCATTTGCTTCTGTATGTTTTGAATTATGCTGTACTCGCTTAGTTCCTCTTATCTAACAAGGCACTGTGTTATTTAGGCCTTGGCAATTAATAGTTTTTTCATGAGAATAATCTTCCGAGCTTCTGAAAAATCACAGGGAAAGAGTGATTCTCATGTTAAATGTTCTTGTCAGTATGGTAACCAGAATATTTAATCTACTAACTTTAGGATCTGTGACTTGTTACGGTAATAAAAAGAAAAAAATATAAAATGACACTCTTGCAAAACAAATTCCAGTAACTATTGGCTAGAAAAGTTTCAAGAGACTTTCTCAAGAGTAAAGTGAGGAGGCTGCCATGTCATTCCCCCCCCCCTTTTTTTTTTTTAAAAGAGCTGCTATGCAAATTGAAATGTATATTGCTGGCTGATTCCTGCTTGCCTTATTTCACACCTAGTGCTGAGGTCACCCTGCAAGAGGCTGAGCAAGGAATGCTCTTGCCTGCCTGTAAACAGGGAAAAGATCTTCCCAAGGATCCTTCCACAGCACACAAAAAAAGCAAATTCATGATTCATGAAGGCTCTGGCCATAGATCTTGCAAAGAAATGCTTGGCAGCTTTAGAGAATAGCTGGGTTTATTTTAACCTTTAAGAATGACACCAATTTCACAGCTGTTAATGCTATGTGGCTCCTACGCTTTCCAATGCAAATTGCACATGAAGGGCTAATGCATTTTGATGAAGGAGGGGGGGGTGAGGCAGAATCTCCATATTAATGTGCCAATATCTTTGTTCTGAAGTGTTTAATTTTATGCTTTAATGAGAGATCCTCTTTCTGGTTAAGGCAAGCCTTTGCAAGAAACTATTTAGATATTTGCTAGTGTCATCAGGCTCTGGAGCAGGGGGAGGGAAATATTTATTGCAAGTGCGGGGGGGGTGCGTGCCTCTGTGGCAAATACTGTTGCGGTGGGAGTCCCATGTAGATGGGGAGTCCCTGAGTAAAGGTCTTACCCAGAGCCCCTCAAAAATTAGGTTTGGAATTAACTCTTGCTGCAATCAAAAGAATTGGGGATTTTGGATCAACCTCTTGGTGAACTGCTGGCTGCAGGGAGGAAAGTAGATGTGATGGGTGTCCAACCACTTAGATTTTGGGGGACTTCCTCCCTCTCTTCATCTGTGCCAGCACCTCTGAGCTCTGATTGCTTTTACTTCAGGTGAACAACTCTGTCACTGTGTGCAAAACCTGGCGTTCTGTCTCCGTGTGCATCCTCCAAAATACATTACTCATCGGCATGATGTGGGATAACCTGCCAAAGCATATTGCCGCGTTCAAATGCAACTTCCTCGCCTCCGTGGGCCACGTCCTGCTTCTGTAACTCCTCTTGGCTAGTGCTTTAGGGCTGGGACTGGGACTGGCACGTCTACCTGCTGAATAGAAGGATTAAAAAACCTCTGACTCTGTTTTTCAGGTACAAATCCAGTCCAAGCCAGTGAGATCCATGTTTGGTTAGAGTAGAGTAAAGCCGTCAGCCTGCCACAGCAATGCCTTTAAAGGACTGTTTCACCTTCCGCAGATGAGTATTTTCACTGCCTGGATCAGGCCAAGGTACCAGGAATTGAGTGCTGAAAGTTCTTTATGTATCTGATATGTGATGCACATTTGGTTTTAATCAAAATCCCATTGAAACAGGCAGTCAGGATTTAGAGCATAGGATTACAAGTAATACCGGGTTATTATTAGTAATCACTTTTCATCATGCATTGCATTTACAAGATACAGAACAATCCCAGCAGAAATATACTAAAATACATAATTCCTTTTATTAAAAAATCAAATTGTGCAAAGTGAATAAATCATGTAGTACGGTAATATGAGAAGACCTTTAACTCGTCTTTATTTGTGTTTCTGATTAACTCCACCACAGCAGAAGACAATAGTCGCAACCTTATGTTGGGCATTAAACAATGGTACCTTAAACATACAGTGGCCGTGACACAATTAAACCTATTCTGGCTTTTTGCATATAAACCAGAGATATTAAATCCCTTTGTTTAATGCGAAGATTTTGAGCAGATTTTTTTGTTGTTGTTTTCGCCAGGTTTATGGAGCGAAGGCCAAAGCCTGTAGACAGATCCAAGTGGCTTTGTTGGGGCAGACACCCAGGTAACTCTTAAATTGTATCCTGCCTTTTGGAACAAGTTCTGACATCACTTGCACCGGTGCAGCCAGGGTTATTCATTTGGGCTAAGCAAATTAAAAGGTTCTGCTTAGCCTCTCCCTTACTTTGCTTTTATACTGTCAGTGTAATTGAAGCTACTCCTGGTTTATAACTCCACGATGGGGAATTGCATCCAGACAGCGTGTAGTGACGCATCAGAATAATGGCGCAGATGAAGGGCTAATATTGAATTCGGCGGTTATACTAATGTACACCTGTTGAGGATCTGGTCCAGCGAGATGTGCGCAGGCGGCTGGCGAGCTCTCAAGGCCTCGAGACAGCGCAGGTTTGATCCTTACAACGCACGGAGCCTTTCCCATCAGGTTCCCCGCACGTTAAAGTTGCGGTGAGGAGGAAGCATGCTCTGCCCCTTGCCGGGCACGGGTCCTGCTGTGTGCAAGCCTACCCCGTACACACGATGCTGCTCCATGGCGGCTCTTTCCAACCATCCCTTTTGCGCGTTAACAGAGTTAACTGCAGCGTGTCAACCGGCCGAGCCGTGAGGAAAGGGTGGGGTGGCTGCGTACGTGTGTGCCAAAGTGTCGCCGCCGCGAGAGGCGGCATAAGAGGAGGTTCGTTTTGCTTGGAAGGAGCAGACGTGCAGGGACGAAGCAGCGGAGCGTTGCTAACTCCCGAGGTGATGCAGTTGCTCACGTCCCTCCGGAGCGGAGCGAATGGAGGGGTCCTGTGCCGGGGAAGGGGGGCCGAAAGGTGGGCGAGGATCGAGTTACACAATGGCAGGGGGGGCTGCTGCCCTCCCAGCAGCTTCCAGCCAGGGAGCAGCTGAGCACAAAGCGGGGGGGTTATTGACTTTAGGTTCCCCTCTTTTCTTTTTCTTCTCGTCTTTTATTTTCCCCTGTGTTTCTTATTGAGGCTGGACAAAAGTCTTAACACCTTGGGAACAGGGTAACAGGGGTACAATAGCATGCGCTGTTCGATTTAGCAGGGTCTCTTGAATGGAAATGGAAAGAAGGGGATGGCTCACTCAGGGCTAACAGTGCCTTTCTTTTTTTTCTTCTCATGTGTCAGCCAGGAAATAAACCCTTCTACTTCAGGGCAGCATTTAACCTGTAAGGGAAGCTATGGAGAAAGTTCTTCTAGCAGGTTATGTCCAGCCTTCAGTTACAAATAGTGGAACTTCTTTTGGGTTTTCATTGTTGGGGTTTTTTTAATCTTCTGGTGAGATCTCTAGGGTCTAGGCCAGCTATTAACTGAGACCAGGAGGAGGGGAGATTTTTAGGGAAAATCTTATCCCATAATGGATATTCTTGTGTCCCTAAACCTTCTAGCAACGGCCTTAAAGGCATGACCCTGGCGTGGGCAAACCACCGATCTTTGACCAGTCTAATGATTCCTGCGCCGGTTATTTCTCTTTCCCTTTAAAAGCTCGAGTACAAGAGAGAAGCCAAGCTCCTCTGCCATCATACAGTGAGTGCAGAATGGAAGTTACAGCGGGATTTTGCAGTTCTTGTTGCCGTCAGTATGCAAAATCAGTAATGCAAATATGCCCTGGTACCAAAGGACTCGAATGTCTCACGCAGAAATGTGCTTGCACAAGTCTCCTGCCAAATTTGACAGCAACTCAGTATGGGTCCTTCACTCCTGAATTCATTTTCCCACTTTCTTAAAGCGGTAATAAAGGTACTGCCTTCACAAGGTCTTTTTGGAGACTCAGTAAAGTTTTTCTGATATTATAATGTTTTCACGTGTCCTGATCCAATGTATGGGACTGTATTGCAGTGCCCATTCCCAAACTGAACCTCATCTTAATCCCCTGTTATTGCTATCTGTAATTAAAACTGGTTGCTTTAAAAATATGCAGCAAGTACAAATACTAAATATGTATCAGCCCTGGAATAATGATATGAGAAAGAATAGAAAATGTGCTGGAGGAATTTTAGTATCTATAGGAACTACTTGCTACTAATTTTTCCTTACACTTACTTGGACCCAAATCAGGATGTATACGTGCTCAGAGGGCCAGGACAACCTGTTTTGTTTTGCAAACTACTTCGGTTCAGATTGAAACATTAAAAAAGACAAGTAGGAATGTTCACCTTGGGGGTGAAGGGGTGGAGAAATCAGGCTTTGAGCTTGAAATTCAATTTTGTGGAAAATGCAATGCTTCCACTCCAAATAGGACTTAGATAGAATGGTGATTCATCCCCAATTGAAGTCAATGCCAGAGTTGCTTTTGATTTAATCAGAATCAAACCCTATGGGATTATTCTCACTTGCAAACTGGACTGGTCCTATTAAGTAGAGAAACCACAGTGCTTTTGCAGGGCTGCTGCCTTTTTTTTTTTTCTTCTTTTTTTTAATGAAATTGGCTCGGTGTCACAAAACTGAGACGAAACCCGAAACCCTTCTGTTTCAGTGCTTTTTGAATGTTCTTGGAACATCTGGCACAGCTGTTATTTTGACCCCAAGGCAGGAGTACAACCTCACTCCTGTTCCTATTACAATTGAAGCTGACACCAAATATGCCAACACGAATGGGGCTGCGCAGCCCAAACTGAGCTGTCAGCTCCCTCTCGGAAGAAATCGGAGCTCAGGGATGGGGCGAGGAACCAGAGTGGTCCCGTTGTCACGGTCAGAGCTGTCAAACCTATGTAAAAAAAAGACAGGGACGAGGTAAAGCAGCGGGCACTGTTTCTGGAGCTCTGCTAAGGAAGAGGCTACTTCTGTTTTTCTTTAAATTGCTTCCTTATTGACTTTTCAATTTAGCCACCCGTAAACCTGAATGAATGCCCACAGGACGAGGGGTTTTTGCACCTCGACTTAAATGAGATTTGTAGAATTGGTTCGTCCGAACGGAACTTCTGGACGTGGTCGGATCTATGAAGCTGTTCGAGCTGCATTTCCTTGCCTGACACCACACAGACGAGAGTATTTTTCCTTCAACAGAAAAGATCGTGGGGACAGCTGAGTGAGAATCAAACATGCTCAAGAGCCAAAAGAAGCTATCTCGCCTCTGATCAGTAATACCTGATATCTAAATCTTTTGCCTTATTCTAAGCTGCAGGAACTTGCAACTTTTTATCTATAAATCTTCTTTCTCCATGCACCTTCCCAATTTCCTTTCAACTCTAAGACTTAAAACTACTGCTTATACTTTCATCCCTTAAATACTCAGAGCCTTAAATTGTCTCTGGTATACAGGATAATCAGTTCTCCAGTGTGTTAATCCTCATTATGTGCCTATTAAAATGAAGATTAAATCAAGCATTAGGGTGCCTCCTCCCGTTATGAAATCTGAAAAACAGGATTGAATTTGGGGGGGAGGAAAACCATCAAACACCTAAAAAATTGGCTCTCGAGCTTCACTGGGAAGCAGTAGAAGCAAGGCTACGCTGAAGTGTGAGGTACGAACGCGTGATTTTATTAACGTAATTGGGCAAGTGAGGGGAAGATGTGCAGCGTACGAGGAATAAGGTTTTAGGCACCGAGAGGGTATTTGCATGTGCCTACGTGAGGCGCAGTGTGTTTGTACACGGGTTCAGCGTTGCGCACACGTGCTTTGGCAGGCGAGAGGCGATGCCTCCCGTCGGCACGCACGCAGGTACGTCTTCTTCGCCTTGCTGGGGGACTGAGGTCAGGTGCAGAGCTGACCCACGGCGTGAAGGCTCCGTGCCAGCCCCCGTTGTGCGTGCCATGCAAAAATGCCCCTTTCCTTCTCCCAAGCTGCTGTAACGCTGGGCTAACTGCTAAACGGATGGGAAAATATCTTTTCTTAAAGGGCAGGTGGTTTTTTTGGGGTGGGGGAAGATTTAGGACTGCCCTGTCATTTCCTTGAGCTCAATTATCCATAGGAAGTCCCCCCCTCCCTTTCCCACCGCCTCTCCAAAGATTAACTTTTTGGTTATTGTTGTTTGGCAGGTACTTTTAATTGGCTGGAAAATATTCTTCCTGTGAAGTTGCAGTTTTCTGGGGCTTGAATGAGTCCAGTCTGCCATTGGCTCTGCCCAGCGCCTCCCGATTGGCTCCGCAGCCCGCGGGGGGACCGATAAGGGCGGCTATAAAAGCCCTCGGCGCTGCTCCTGGTCCCCCAGCGAGCAGGAGCCAGAGGGGCCAGGCAGAGCGGGGCTGCGGCACGTCCCCAAGCCTCGGCAGACTCCTTTCTCTCTCCCTGGGAGCGCGTATCCAGATCCACATCTTTGCTCAAGCCGAAGTGGAAGAGGAGAGACACACACACACATACACCAAAAAAAAAAAAAAAAAACCCACCCAAAAAACCACACTTAGCGGAAACTTGTCAGAGAATGCTCCTAAAGTCTGGTTTTCTCCTGCTGCTGGTGATCAGTGCATCTGCATCCTATGAAGCTGAACAGAATGACTCTGTGAGCCCCAGGAAACCCAGGGTTGCAGCCCAGAACTCAGGTAACACCCAGCAAGGAGGGCTTTGAGCCTGAACCCTGATGTGTTAAACTGTTTCAGATATCTCTACTGCTGATTTTTCTTTTTTTTTCTTTTTTTTTTCTTTTTTTTTCTTTTTTTTTTTTTTTGCTTATAAACTTAATGGCTGGTAGGAACAAATATTAATTTAAGGGTCTGATTCAGGAGGATATTGGTGCATAGCTGGAGAAGAAATCTTCTTTCAGGAGCTGGGTCAGGGAACCGGTGTGTGATCTGCTTGCAGGATGCAATCCATTCTCTCTCCTCCTCCCCCATCTACTAAATGAGTTCCATGTACTTTTTTTTTCCTCCTGCTTGCATGTATCTTTCTCTCCTCTCCAACTGCAGTCATACTCTGGTGTTAAATTCCTTGCTTTTTAGGAAGTTGATAAAATCTGGGGAAATTTGACTGAACCATTGTTCTGCCAAACATCTGTCTATTCAAAGAGGGGGAGAGAGATATGCGACTTTGAAGAATGCAGTAACCTAGAAACTGTCCACTGCTAGCATTTATTGTCAAAAACTGACTGCTATCAGTTAGATGGTACCATAAAAATACGATTGTGACATTTAGCAAACTTGCTTTTACAATGGATAAAAAAATTGCTGGCAAGTCAGCTCTGGATGTCTCTACTTTGTGCGCTATAGATGCTTAGATAAGTTGGACACATTGTCTTGAACAATGGAAATTAAAAATCTGTCTTCTAGTATACTGAAAAGATATTAGGTCTCTAATTTGGAGCTCATTAACAGATGTCTTATTTTAGATCTGCAAGGCTCTGCAGCATTATACTAGGGTGTTTGCTCAATTTCCTTTTGTATTTGGTTGCTATAGAAACATAGGGTCTCACTATTGCACCGTGCCTAAAACAATAAAAGCTTAATGCATACTAAGTCTGCTGAAAGCAAAGTTATAATTTGAACCTGTGGAAACATAATTATGGGAATGACTTGGGCGATGGTGAGGTTATGAACTGGGGAGAGGATGATCTTACCAAATATTTCTCCCTTCAGGCACGTAAGCAAGAGCAGAGAATAAGGAGGGGTTAATTGGGTGATTTTTAAAAATATTTTTTTTTCTCCTCTTCTCTGTAAAGATCCTAATTATACAGATACGTCTTTAGGCTACAACTTAGCTCCTAATAAGGTGTGTTCTCTTCCACGAAATGCAAATCCTCACTTTTCCCACACCTAGGTTCTTGATGGGAGACACTGGCTTTGCATTTCTTCCTAAAGAACGTCTCGTAACATGATCTGCAAAAGTAATGAATATGCCTTGCACAGACACATAAGGGGACAGATGTTCAGCTTACCAAAAAAGGTTAATCCCTACTAATTTCAGGGCAATCATGTGGCAATACTGCTGATTCATTGTTAAAATGCGTAGTAACTGCACTAAAAAAGACGGAATGACATGGATACCCTCCTGTTCAGACTAACTACTGCCTCGACGGTTTTAATTATACATGGTCAGCTCCATTACCTTAACTTTCTCTGCCCAAATGTCCCTTGTCTTTGCGAATCTTCAGCAATATGACCTTTCTTGGCTGTGCTTGCAAACTGCTGGGTACCAGGTTAGTATTTAGCACCAAGCTGCTCGTTCAAGTCCTTTGTAGCACTGATAATTGGCACGCAAACTAAGATCGGATTTCTAGATACTTTACGCTTTTTAGAAAAGCACGAATACCTCCAAAGCTAGCAAAACCAGCGCTTCCTCGCAGTAAGTGCAAATTTCATGCCAGCTTATTGGCAATCGCCATCACTTCAGTCTCATTTTCAAATGAGGTTTGTGAGCCAGGTGCTGCCAAGCTGCTCAGACCTCCCTTCGGTCTAAGACCAGGGAGAAGACCTCACCACCTCTTCGTGGGCCCATCCTCTTTACTTCTGCCTTCTTTAGAGGAACTCTGAACAAAGCTGTAAATGCACGCAGTCAGAATTAGGTTGGGATGGACCTGTAGGTCTCCATCTAGCCAAAGACTGTCAGATGTTGCCTCTCTTTTAATCCATGTGTAACCGATTGAAGGTTCTGGTAGTTGCAGTTTCTCTTCCTCGATTTGCATGACTTCAGTTAATAACTCCCTTTTGACTGCAGTTGAGCATGACTTGACGTTGCGCTGGAGAAGGGCTTTACGGCGTTGGATACGGGGGAGCGGCGCGTACGTAATGTTGTGCCTGTGCCTCTCTTTGCAGCCGAGGTGGTTCGCTGTCTGAACAGTGCCCTCCAGGTGGGTTGCGGGGCTTTCGCCTGCCTGGAGAACTCCACGTGCGAAACGGATGGCATGTACGACATCTGCAAGTCCTTCCTGTACAGTGCTGCTAAATTTGACACTCAGGTACAGTACGAGTATAAAGGGGACAAGAATAATACCTCGCCGTTAGAGCTCCCTTTTCATTCCCCCATTCAATAAAGCGCTTTTACAAGTCCTGCGACACTAAAGCACGTGCTTAAATGCTTTGCTGAATGGATGCCTTAATTTCTCTGTCCTCATGGAGATGGGGTCTGTGCAGGCTTAACCCTTCCTTTCTTGCAGCCCTTCCTGCTGCTTAGCCACTCCTCTGAACCATGATTTTGGTTTTTGGCTACAAATGCATCCTTCAGGGCTATTTTCTACAGTACATTTTCCACATACTGTATGCTATGTGTGAGGACTTGGCAAGGAGTGTTTTGTGGGGCGGAGAGCGAAGTTTCCTCTTCAGGAGGAAATATAAACGTTCTTCTAACAAAGTAAGTCTTCTGACTGTGTGACCTGGCACGGGGCTGGGATTTGAATTGGAAGTCTTTGGGCCTGGGAATGCACGGCCAGATCAGCCTCTCCGGAGCTGCAGTCGCTTGCAGCAGAATAAAAAGGATAATATCAGAGGACTGTGGCTCTGCCAAGGGCCCTTTTCCTCCGTACTTTCTTCCCAAAATGTGCATACCCCCTCGTTCCCTGTGCTCTCACTCCCAAGGACAAACTTAAAAGCTCTTAAAGCATCTTGAGGTCTGGTGAACCAGATGCGTTAAATCGCTGGTATGCAGCGAGCGGCCCGGCCCCCTCCCGGAGGGCAGAATTGGCCCATCGCTGGTGCTGGCACTTCTAGGTCTGTTCATGCAAAGACTTCCATTGCCTAAATCTTTTGGGAACAGGAGCTCCCTGTTCTCTGTGGGCTGTGTGCATCCCAACTTAAACTGCTGTGAATATAACTACGCAATAATTGTGAGCATTTAGGGTCCAATTCCCTGCCGTGCTTGGTGAGGGACCTCCAGCAGGTCTGTAACTGCAGCAAGGGGAATTAATAGCAGCCAGCCGCAGCAAAGTATCTGTTAATACATCTCTTTCTATGAAATCTGTTGCAGTTTAAGGTTTTCTGTTTCCAGGGAAAAGCTTTTGTGAAAGAAAGCTTGAAATGCATTGCAAATGGGGTTACGTCCAAGGTGTTCCTTGCCATCCGGAGGTGCTCCACTTTCCAAAGAATGATCTCTGAAGTGCAAGAGGAGTGCTACAGCAAACTGGACATGTGCGGCATTGCGAAACGAAATCCTGAAGCCATCACGGAGGTCGTCCAGCTTCCAAATCAGTTCTCAAACCGGTACGTGGAGCTTTCCTCAGCTGAAATGTATCAAATGCAAAAATGTGAAGCCCAGAGAAAGAAACGAGAGGAATCAACTTGACTAACTTCTTACAAGTCCTAATATAGCTTAGCCTGAGTCATGTTCTCTGCTTTTTCAAATCCTTGTTAAGTTTTACCAGCATTCTTCTGATTCTCTTTTTGGTAAATACACTTATAAACATCTCCAGGGGAGAATCATAAAATTAACTAGACATACATTACTTCAAAGCCTGGAGTTTGTTTAAATGTTAGTTCTTTTGGTTTGAACGCAGTATAATGGTAAACAGAGCTTTCAAATACCAAACCAGTTCAATTAATACAGCATCCCTGGCATATTGAGCACTGAAGAGGGTGTTCAATAGGTTCTCAACCTATTGCAACTTCATTCACTTCTTCAGACTGCAGCCATCCCCTTTTTTGGGTTTATATGGCACCTAGCAAATGAGGCCTTGCCCTCTGACTTACCACTTCTGTGAAGAACTAGGAAAGCTTAGAGGAGCCTGTTTGTTCGTTCCCTTTATGACCTTATTCTGCCATGATCCAGTAGTTTCTAGGCATAGTCTGGTGCTCTTAATGGTCTCTTTTAGGGTTGTCTTCACCCCTGTTCTTTCTCGATAGCAAAGGCTGCCTGCAGAAATGGGCACGTCACACTGCTCTCTGGCGCCTTTATCTGAGCAGAGAACTGCCCTGTCCCCATCCTCCAAGGACAAGGGACAGAGAGAGGCTTCAGGGAGCTACTGCAGTCTGCGCAGTCACGCTGCAAGGGCAGGGATTTCTTCCTCTAAATCCTGGAACAATCAGTGCTGAGTCTTGTGATTGGGATAAAAGGGATCTTTTTGAACAGTTTGAGTAAATATGCTCTAGAATTTGAGTGCAAACAGACCAAGCTGCAATTTAACGTGTTGGCTGGCTGCGGCGAATGCTACAGCTCCTCTGGGGTGGCTGTTTGGCTTGATCTAGAAGCATCTTAAACCTCCAGACCTATCCTAGGAGAGGTACGCAAGTGATCTATAGATGTTGCATCTCTGACCAGCATGAATTTATTATAGAAAATTCTATTATAGATTTTATATCCAGAAAATTATACTTATGGAAAGGCGAAAATGATACTTTTGTGTCTTTCCCCTCTTCCCCCAAGCAAATTTGGAAGAGGTTTGCTTGAGCGTTCCCCCGAGGGCTGGAACGAGGAGCAGGCAGCACTGGGGCATCAGTGTTTTACAGGCTGGAAGAGCAGTTCAGGTTAATACACTGGATCGTAGAGTTAAACAGCCCTTGGCGGGGCCGTAGGGGCATTGGGGTGAAGGGGGGATGTGTGGACACTTGAGAGGGGGAGGATGCAGTGATAGCGGCAGCGGTGTTCTGCGTGTTGGGGATGTTCCTCTCCAGAGGACTGAGCCTGAAGCGGAGCCGCTGTCTCCCGAGGCGGAGGGAACTCCTCCCCCACAGCCGCCAACCCTTGTTGAAGCCAAAGGATATTATGACATGTTGAGTAACAAAAGCAGCAGGATTTCCCAGCTAATAGTTTACACTGAGGTCTCCTAAAGCATCCTGCTTTCCCAGCCCCTGTCCCAACATAGCCACAGAATAAGAATGTGCCACTTGGCCTGGGACACCGAGAGGAAGTAGTTAAAGGTCATAGCATCTTCCTGCGATTTAATCTCATGGCAGGAGCAGGAGGAGAGGAAAGCCTTGTTGCCTTTGCTTGCAGTCTCGCTGCTGAAAGGCACCAGCGAGCTGTTTGATTGCAGCTCCAGCTATGGAAACCACCAAGCTGTTATTTGTGTGAAGGAGGTGTAGGCAGCGCAGCAGAGGAAGGCGGATAGGATCCGATCCTGCTGTCCTGTTAGACTGGGACTGATTTAAGCTGGACGCATGGCTCTCACAGCTGTATTCATCATCAACGACTGCGCACGCTTCAGACCTTATATTAGCACTACCGAGCTGTGCTTGCACTTGTGCTCCACCGTGCCAAAGCCTGGTCCTTTTGTACTTCAAGTGCAGCAGAAACTTTAACCTCACCTGACCTCCACTGGCTGCTCTAAAGGCCAGAGCTGAGAGTTCGGAAAGGAGTTTGAATGTGAACTCTCATTTCCCTCTTCCTTCCCCTCCTCCACCTGCAGGTTGTTCTCTTCTCTGCTCCTGTGGAAAAATGTCACGGTGACCTTAAAGGCTTAAAATAAGTTCCCCGACGTCCTTTCAAGCAGAAGTAGCCCAGCAAATATGGGACTGCTCCTCTTTTCCCAACTTTCTCTCCCTAGGAAGATGTTCTCTTGTACGGTGAGGTCCCACTTGCCAGCTTTGCTCTCCCTGCCCGAGCCAGCCGTGCACGCAGCGCTGGGCTGATTCTGCCTTAGCCCCGCAGAGGATCGTTCCTTTGAGCACCGCTCTCTGCTGGGCTCAAGCAGCGCTGGGGAAACAGATCAGCACAATTTCCTGGCTCCCTCCTCGAGCAAGGAACGCGTACTCAAGGCTGCTGGAAGGCGAAAATGCAGCAGCAGGGTGTAGAGGAGGCAGGCACGCAACAGGGCAAAGCATAAGGTCCTCACTTGTGATTTAATGCATGGTCAGCTTGTTGGAAGTGACAACTGATTGTGTGTCCTAAAGATCTGTCCCCAGGGAATACAAGCATCTGTCAGGCTCTGACTTGGACTGAGCTTGCTTCTCCCTCTTCTGGTCCCTTGCTAAAGGCTGTGCATGGAGGGGAAGGGAGAGGGACGAAAGGGAATGGTGCCACTGGGATGGATGCATTCGTAGGAAGGATGGTACTGGCTCAGACCAGTGGTCTATTTAGCCTGTTACCCTGTCTGGTGATGGCCACTATCTGTCTATTAGAAAGATGCAATTATTTTTCTTCCTAAAGCTCTAAAAACTCAGGTTGTTTAGCGGAGAGTAAAACACACGCTGAAGCCAATTGCTAGACCATCTTAGCTCCTCACTCTCTCCTTCTTCCCGATCCACCAGGGTAACACCAAAATCACTTGTGCTCATGGCCTTACCTTTCAGAGCTGGAGCAGCTGCTCATTAAGGACAACTAAATTAGAAGTTTGACGGGTTTTGTTCCTTCCGTATGTCATGGAGACAGCATCTCCAGTGCCAGGGCATTTGTTAGATGCAGTGAGAATATGTACATTGTGCCCTGTCGAAAATCAATTTCAAACACACCCCAAATGACTTAAAAATTCGGATTCTCATAGTTTTATCGCTTGGACTGGTCTCCTGGCTTGAGATCAGCTCTTACCTTGTTTCTTTGGCCTTGCTTTGGAGTAACGGATGGTAACTCTCACGCAGGTATTACAACAAGCTGGTGAGAAGCTTATTGGAGTGTGATGAAGAGACTGTCAGCACCATCAAGGACAGCTTGATGGAGAAGATTGGGCCCAACATGGCAAGCCTCTTCCACCTGCTCCAGACAGATCACTGCGCCCAAGGCCACGCGCGCGCAGACTTCACCAGGAGACGTATCACCGAGCCGCAGAAGCTAAAACTCTACTTCAGGAACCTCCGAGGTGAGGGGTCCGTCCCGCCCCACGCAAAGCGCAGCTCCGCCGAAAGCGCGTAACGCCGCGGGGGAGCGACAATGGGTGTGTAAGGGATGCTAAGCACTACCAAAGCTGACGTCTCTCTTTTAGAAGAGTAATGCACCCAAACCAAGTGTACTGTAGCTAGTTTTAATAACAACTAGGAACTGGTTTTAGATTTAGTCATTAATATTTTCTATTCCTCTCGAACAAAACTTTTGCATGGATCTGTGTTCAGTGTCTCAGCTTTCCCGCCGTCAAAATGTCTCCATCTCTTTTCTTCCCCACAAAAAGATACCCCGAACAATCTTAGTCTTAAATATAACCGTACAGTAGTCAGGCCTTCAGACACCAAACTCTAAATGTACTGTAGTGCTAACACCATTGAAGTCTGAAGATTTGGCACCAAGGAGAATAGCTTATTCTCTCTTGTAGTAAGCTGGTAGGCGACGATAGATGCACTAATAACTATTGCACATCCTAAAGATGTCAATGGAATTCGTGTTATGAATCTGTGCTGGCCATGGACGAATATGAATGTCATATCCCTGGTCTCTTAGTGTCATACAGTCCTAATCCTTCCAATACAGCTCCGTTAACCCGTTGATTTACCAAACTCGCTAGCTGTGGATGATTCTAGTTACCGTGACCTGGCACCACAGTGCAAAATGAGTTAAAACTCCCCCCCCCCGCCCCCGACACACACCAAATCAGGAAAGGAACATTTTGTACTACGGAAATGATTAAAAGAGGTGCCAGTCTATGGTTGAAGCTAGTCAGAAGGTTACATAACCTTGCATTGTATTTAAAAGCTAACATCTATGTACTGTATTTAACTGTCTAAAGCTTTAAAAGAAATCTAACAAAAACAAACCCTGTCTTAAGACTAGAGTATTAAAGGTCTTGCTCTAACTGTGGTATAAATAGTTTTAAAATCTGTCATGTACTGTACATAAATTCCACGAGAGTCTGCTTAAAAGGAGCAGAATATAATAACTTTATTGCATAAACTTAGTTTTGTAAGTTAGCTATTTCTTTTTTTCCTGGAAACAGTATCTCTGTCATATTCAAGAGTTCACATTCTACTCTGTGGCCTTTTTATAATGAAAGAGAGAAAACGTTTAGGACGGAAATTACAGGGCCAGAAACAAGCCTCTCTTCTCGCAGTTCAGATGGAGGGGGGGGCGGGGGGAGAAGAGTTCAGCCTGGCCAGTCCTATCTCCACAGAGCTGCTGCGAGACGCAGTTATGCCCAGGGCACGAGTGCTGCTGGAGAGCTGTTTGGGGAATTATCAGATGGCTGGCAAAAAGCTGCTTTGGGATCTCGTAGCTGCCACAGGGTAAAACCTACTTGAGAAAGTTGATTTCTGGGGAAAGGCAGGAAAAATCCTTACATTCTCTGAAGCTTCAGAAGTAAAGCGATGTGCCTGCCTTTAAGAGGACACAGGCGTCGACGCGCTCAGATCTGCCTTTCCTCCCATCCACCTCTCGGGCAGCCTCGGGAGAGGAGTGGCACAGCCGGTCCCGCAGCAGTAGCCGGGGGCCTCCCCCAAACGCCGCTCTCCGCACAGTAGTCTGGCCGGGCTTCCGCGAGCCAAAAAAAGCCACACCGTGGCATGCGATCAACAGGGCCAGTTCCACGCTCCAAATCTATCCCGTTAGAGTCCGTCTGCAGAGTGGATGATTCTTGCTCAACTAGTGAGAGAGCTAATAAAGGAGGGATCTATTTTTCTTTTCAAAATCTAAAGCAATATAACTTTTTTTTTTAAACCACAAAGCCTTTAAACAATAACTTGCTGCTAATATATTGAAACCAGATGCAGTGGCAGCATTTCTAATATTGCTGTCTTCATTAAATGTAGCCCAAAAGTGCTGTCATAAAATTGTAAGCAGCAAAAAATGTTGCTGACGGTAGAGGGTTGTTATTTTTTTTTTTTTAATACTCTGAATCATGCCGTCCAGGGCAAGCAAGATGCAATATTGCTCGTTCTTAAATCGCAGTCAGGTATATAGAGTCCAACACAAAGAAGTTTTGCAAGGTGAAAACCAAAGGCCCCTTGAATATCCTGACCCTAAAAGTTTGACTTATGCTTAGGAACTGATCCCAGAGCTGTGCATGTGCGACTCTCCACCCTACAGCATCACACCTCACGCTGCACCGTTAGGAGACAGGGATTACTAAATAGGGAAGTCTGCCGGGGTTCGTGCATCGAATGCATATTGCTCTTTGGGGAAATATAGTTACAATAAGGTCTTTACCTGGCGGTGTCCAACCGACCTCCAGGGTGGCTGCACCGGTGCTCCGGAGCCCAGCTCTGGGCTACGCAAAGCAGCTCCCGTTTTGGGTACCCAAGGCCCCCGGGGGCTCGCACCAGCGGAGCTCACTGAGGACATCTAGCAGCCACGATTTTCCATGGAGATGCTCCTAATGGCAAGTGGCTTCTCTGTTGCTCTGTGCATCTATTTCCTCAAAAACCCAAAGAAGGTTTGTAAAGCTGGTTTGGGGCTGGGGAGGAGGGTTAGGTTACCCCAAACCCTATCTTTCTGGGTTGTCATAATTAACTTTTTTTTTTCCAGTGGGAATTTAAACTTGTTGTTCCCTTAATACGGGTGGGAAGGCGACTGGGAAAATAATTCCCCCCGATTCGATTTGCTCTGGTGTCACAGGTCAACATCACCTGTGCAAACCAAAGCTCTGCCTCTCCGCACCGGCCCTGCTCTTGGGGACTCATTGGGTGCCTCGTGTCGGAGAGAGCCTCGACTACATCACAAGATTTTTGAGCTGCTTTAATACATCACTTTTTGTCCTATGCTGAAGTAGTAAGGAAGCCGCAAGCACGTATCCATAAAATCAAAAGGCCTGGGGTTCACCTTGCCTAACTTTTGCCATCTAGCCGAAGCTGGTCATTCAAAGCTCTCTCTTATCAGGGGAGGGGGACATGGAGATGGGAGAGGCGCTTCCCATCGACTGGGAAGGATGCCTGATTTTAGATGGTTTGAATTAGGTGAGAGAGATCCCCCTGGGGATGGGGAATGATGCTCAATATTAAGTCCAGCTATTTCACGTTTTATTTAATCTCTAATGCTTTATTTTTTTAATCTTGCGTTCATTGCGAAATGATTTCTCTTGGGGGCGGGGAGGGGCTTATCTAGAAATGTTTGCATGATTCTCATTGTGATTTGTTTGCACTTTAGATGTTTTGTGCCATTATAAATTTGCATTATGTATTTATAATTTAAAGATACTTAGAAGGGGGAGAGAGTTTGGGTTTTTTGTTTTTTTGCTGAGTACTGGAATAAACAGTGAGCATATCTGGTATATGTCATTATTTATTGTTTAAATTACATTTTTAAAGCTCAGTGTGTTCATATAAAGGTTATTTGAAACATATCATAGTAATGAGAAAGATGCAAGTTATTTTCTTTGCTTATTTTTATAATTAAAGATGCATAACATAATGAGGCCTATGTTGGATTTTCTTCTGCAATGAAATAAAATGTCAAATTTAAGGGTTTTGAGTGTCTGACTCTTTCATTAAACCTTACTGTGACCATGATACTACCCAAGAAGCCGGTTGTTGCGCTTAACCTTCGACGGGGCGTCGTAGCTTTTACATCTGCTGCGGATGCTGAATAGCTCGGGTTCAGATCCTGCACACCACCTACGCTGAAGGCAGAGGTTCAGCTCGCACGGCCTCCATCTCTCCGTGCCGCCCAGCAGCGAGGCTGGAGAAAAATAGGAAAAAGGGGGTGAGCGCAGAGTACATGATTCCCGAAGTAGCCTTTCGGCAGCGAGACCGCCACGCCGAGTATCGCTAGAATAATCCACTGAATACGTTTGGTCTGACCAAAACCTCCGATGCTGGGCCCCGCAATGTCTGAGAGCAGCTGTAAATCCCAGTGCTAATAAAGCTCTTGTCGTGGTTCTCTCTGACAGTGGCCCGACCTCCTAAATTGGGTCTTATTCAGCCTGACAACAAAATTAAGGCAGAACCATGTTCTTGATGAATGCATCCCTAACAGCACTGCAGGAAAAAGAAAATATCTTGATTTTGGCTTTGATGTACATGTAAATGTGCGTTTATACTTCATTCAGGAAATCTCTGATTTCCAGTGGAAGATCAAAAAACGTGTAATACTCATCAGAGGAAGGCTGGCAGACGAGGTCAGACTTACTGCTCCAAAAGCTACTGCAACGTTTAAAAAACTGTTTCCCCCCTCACATTAGAGTAAGACTTGTCCAAGAGAATCAAAGAATAAATATTAGCAATACAGTTGGATTTTAAAAAAAAAAAATCATCTTCCTTCTTGGTTTGTCCATCAATGTAGAAATGACTTTCAAAAGGGGCTATTAAAACTTTGCTTTTGTTGAAATTGCTTTTTAGTCAAAAGTGAAGTTCATAGTAAGTGACAGTAACTTACCAAAATGGGAATTTATCATTCTTTGCAAACAAACAAGCTGCTGTGGCTCACAGCACTGAGACTCGATCAGCCAAAGAGACATTTATTTAATATTGCTGCAAACCAGGGCCGAGGTGCCAAGGAAACCGGACCTTCCTGGAGCTCCCGTTCACTGCTGTTAATCTGTAGGTGGTGACAAGCCACCCCCCACCTCCGTGCCTTGGTAGGAATCCTCCCTGGCTGCAGGTGAGCTTCGCTGTCCCGGCGGGAGTTCGGCTAATATCTCCGAAAAAGGCAGAAAGAGCCATGACGTCCCTCACCCAAAGCCCTCGGCTGTACTGCCAGTTTGATTGGCTTTCTCAAAATCATAGAATCATAGAATCATAGAATTGTTAAGGTTGGAAAAGACCCTTAAGATCATCAGGTCCAACCATTAACCTACCACCGCCAAGTCCGCCACTAAACCATGTCCTCAAGCACCGCATCTACCCGGCTTTTAAATACCTCCAGGGATGGGGACTCGACCACTGCCCTGGGCAGCCTGTGCCAGGGCCTGACCACTCTTTCAGTAAAGAAATTTTTCCTAATATCCAACCTAAACCTGCCCTGGTGCAGCTTGAGGCCATTTCCTCTCGTCCTATCGCTTGTTACTGGGGTGAAGAGACCGACCCCCACCTCACTACAGCCTCCTTTCAGGCAGTTGTAGAGGGCAATAAGGTCTCCCCTCAGCCTCCTCTTCTCCAAACTAAACACCCCCAGCTCCCTCAGCTGTTCCTCATAAGACTTGTTCTCGAGACCCTTCCCCAACCTCGTTGCCCTTCTCTGGCCACGCTCCAGCACCTCGATGTCCTTCTTGAATTGAGGGGCCCAAAACTGGACACAGGATTCGAGGTGCGGCCTCACCAGTGCCGAATACAGGGGCACCATCACCTCCCTGGTCCTGCTGGCCACACCATTCCTGATACAAGCCAGGATGCCATTGGCCCTCTTGGCCACCTGGGCACACTGCTGGCTCATGTTTAGGCGGCTGTCAACCATCACCCCCAGGTCCTTTTCAGCCAGGCTGCTCTCCAGCCACTCCTCCCCAAGCCTGTAGCGTTGCCTGGGGTTGTTGTGACCCAAGTGCGGGACCCGGCACTTGGCCTTGTTGAACCTCATACAGTTGGCCCCGGCCCAACAATCCAGCCTGTCCAGGTCCCTCTGCAGGGCCTTCCTACCCTCCAGCAGATCGACATTCCCACCCAACTTGGTGTCATCTGCAAACTGACTGAGGGTGCACTCAATCCCCTCATCCAGATCATCGATAAAGATATTAAACAGGACCGGTCCCAACACTGAGCCCTGGGGAACACCACTCGTGACCGGTCACCAACTGGACTTGGCTCCACTCACCACCACTCTCTGGGCTCGGCCATCCAGCCAGTTTTTAACCCAGCTCAGAGTGCACTTGTCCAAGCCGTGAGCAGCCAGCTTCTGCAGGAGAATGCTGATTCTGAGCCCCTGATTTCTGAGACCGTCGCTCTGCAGGTCACCTTTTAGCTTTCCCCCCACCCCATCCTCGCTTTCCTTGCCTCCTCGGGAAAGGGCCGAGCCCGTCTTTTTGCTGCTGCTAGCGCTAAGAGAGCAAAACCCCGCGATCTCCCTCGCCGCTTCCCCCCCGTTAACGCCGAGCGGCCGTAGAGCTGAGCGCTGGGAGCCACAGCCCCGGGGATCGAGGCAGCCTGAGCCGGGGCGGGGGGATGATTTTGGGGTCAAAAATAAAAAAAAAAAAAAAAAAATCATCCTTTCCCCAAATGAAAAAGTTAAAAGCAAAAAGGATTGCTAAGAAATGCCAACGTCGCTGCCACACCTGAGCACCAAACCAGTTAGGTTTACAAGGGATGCGAAACCAGTTCTTGTCTGTATACATCTTGTCTGCGGCATCTGACTGCCGGGGGTCTTGGAAACGGGTGCCACCCTCTGACTTTTTAAATTTGCTTTGCCATTAGTAGCAATCCCCAACTCCCTCGCTGAACACACACATCCACTCACCTACCTGTAAATCACCAGCTGCTAAATATCACCCCCCACCCCGCTTGCTAGCAGCCAAAGCAGTGAAGGGAACCGCATTCAACTTAAAATGACAAAAAAAATTAGAGATAAACAGTGAATTATACATTGCCAGTTAACATTTCTGCTCTTGCAACAAAAGTGCCTTGGAAATAATATAGATGCCACGCTTCCAAAAGCTGGCTTTCACAGCTATTTTGTAATTAATAACCAGTATAAAATAATTACTGTCAATGCAATGTACTATTCATACGAAATCTTCATAAATCTCAGCCTGTATGACTTCCTCATCAGCAAACCACATCCCTAAAATGAAATTGTTCTTAGAGAATTTGAGGATTTTGCCGGCCCAAATCACCTCACCCCAATGCATGGAGTCACTTAGAAACCTGGACCTTTCTATAATAATTCTACACCACAAATTCTGTTTGAAACCCTGTTAATTCTGGGTTGGTTTTTGATTTTTCTTAGCTCCCCCGAATGCTAAAACTTGACCCCAAAATGAAAGGATTAAACAGCACGAGAACTCTCCAGCATGGTTCAAAGCAAGATCAACCGTGCTCCACCAGAAACTGCAGCATTATAATATACATTTTCCTTTCTCCTCCCAAATTCAGGACCAACCTTGTAGTGGGGATTATGTCTCCTATAGATAAAAATGTCAACGGCTCATTTATACAGCGTAGAAAGCAGGCAGCATGAGTCAAGTGAAGTTCTTTAAAAAGAATGAAGGTGTTAATCAGGCTGTTTGGAGGGTTTATTATTATTATTTATTATTATTGTTATTGTTGTTACTATTACTATTACTATTACTATTACTATTACCATTACCATTACCATTACCATTACTATTGCTATTACTATTGCTATTGCTATTATTATTGCTGTTACTATTACTATTATTATTGGAAATTTCATGGGAAATTTTTACCTAGCGTCCCCAACTGCGACAATATTTCTGAAGTGCAACAACTTCTCAAGAGTTAGGAAAATAAAAAATGACATGTTTAGCCCAGTGCTAGTAACCAGGGGTTTGATTTCAAAAAAACCTGGCAGCAGCAGGGGTCTAATCAAAACAGCCACCGTGGTGGAAAGACTGTGCAGAAAACAGGCCTAGGAAAGGAAATCTCAGCTCGATGACGACGGAGAGCTCGGAGTGCACCGAAGTCCTGGTTATCATCTTCAAATGGAACAAACAGACCAAGAGTTAATTTGATTTGGCCAAGGCCCAAAGTACATGATTGACTGATGGTCTTGTCTTGTCTTTTTTTTTTTTTTTTAAAGTTTCATTACAAAACAAGGGGAAAATCATTTCAGATTTTCCTGGTCCTCACCCTTCCTGCTTGCTTTGCTGTTCTGAGCAAGGGGGGAGAGAGAGAAAGAGGGAGAGGAGGAGTGCGATCTTTGGCACTTCGAATGACACCGGGCAAAATGACTGGGAGTGAAATTTGGGAACAGACTCCGCTTCCTGCCACCCCTGAACTTAGAAAAATAAAAAGCCCAGAAAAAAAACCCTTCCACAATATAATAAAGGACATTGTCTTTGCCGTCATGATTCAGCCAGTATGACCGGGACTATGAAAGAAGTTAAAAAAAAAAGTGAAGTAGGATGCTAAAAATATAATCAAAGTGCAAACAAATTGACTCCGCAGTGGTCGTTCCCATCGTGCGAGGTTCAATGGGCGAGATGCAAAAGGAAAAGGCAGAAGGAAGGCAAATGGATGCAGACTTCACCGTATTATAAACTGGGGAACTCGCAGTTGCCGGACACCGAGCTGGACAAATGCAACCGAGATTTTCATATATTTCAGTGTAAAGCAATGGCCAAAAATTATGCTGATGGATTTTTGGGGGGGTAACACTGCTTGAAATCCCTCTCTTTCCAAGGCCTGATGGGAGGGAGGGATACTCAGCACGTATGGAAAGCTTACAATATTGTTCAACAGCACAAGCCACTCACACAAATGACTTGCTTTCAATAAATCAGCATTTTCCAAGGAGACAGCTCCTCCTCGCCTCAGCCACAATATACAGACTTGCATTTTCCAAGGCTGGGTTCCTCCTCGAGAAGGCCAAGTTAGGTGTTAGAGATAACGCCAGATAATTTTTGCTGTAAACCCCCCTTATCTCGGCGATGAAGAGGGATCCGCGTTGCAAGCGGCTGGAGAACCTTAGGCAGAAAATACCTGCGAGAGACACGGGAGTTTTATTCCAGACGACAGCTGGAAAAACTAGTAAAACCTGCATGAGCTCATGGGGGGGAAATGTAATTATTTTCACACAGACAGGACTTTTTTCTCTTTTTTTTTTCCTCTCCGGTTTGTATTTTTAAGCAGACTGAAATGCTAGGATAGCCCAGATTGTGGCTACAGAGGATGATTGATCCCTGTTACCTGCACCTTCCCGCTGCCCCCTCCAGCCTTTCCCCCGGCCGGGACGGATGCTGTGGGTCCAGGCGCATAAAACTGAGCCGGTCATAATGGTTATTTAAAGAGAAAAATCATTTTATGGAAACTGTGTTCCCTGTATTCTCAAGCCGGGAGAAAATTCCAGTTAGTTCCTTTGAATTTCCTTCAGGGTTATTTTTCATCTGCAGGCTTGGAGCGTTTTGTGCTGCAAAAACAAATCCCTGCTCTTCTCTCAATGTGCTGTTTGGCTTGGAGTAATCAGCCGGGCTCAATAAAATCATCAGCCATCTCCAGCCGGTTGTGCCGAAACCCTAGCACAATTTTTGCTCTCAACTGGGGAATTTAGACAGTCCGAACCAGCAGAAAGAGCCCAGCTATTTATTTTTATTAGTCTGCTGATAATTAATCCTAGAAGTTTTTTCAGGACTTAAAAAATCTTTTTCTGAGCCGTTGTTTGCTTAACTGTTTCACATGTGTGTCTTAGAATCACTTTTATTTGCTGGCCACGATTTTCACGGGAATGAGGTGTCCGTCTGTGGGATTCGAGTTCACATTCGTGGCTAATTATCTGAAAAAGGTCCCTTTGATCCCTTCCTAAATGCGCCTTTATTCCTACAGCCACAGTGAAGAGCACGGCCCCCCCTTGGGTAGGCTCACAGAGAAGCCGCGAGCAGGAAAATTTAAAAAATTAACTTAATCTGAACAATAAGAGAAGAATACAGATGTTTTCTTGGGTTTATCATTCCTCCATCACGTTTGCTCACTCCAGTGCTCCCATGCACAAGTTTCCAGGGGCATCGCTCAGCTCCCTGCCCCAAGGACCTTCCCTGTCGCCCGCCGTCTCCTGGCCGGGCAGGACACGCTCCTGCCATGCGGCTGCGAATCTTTCCTGCCCGAGGGAAATCTTTCCTTCCTTTGGGTAAAGGCACTGTCCTCAGGAAGAAGGAAGGAGGAGGCTGAGAGTCCCGGCGGCTCACGGAAAAGAGCGTGACTGGTTAGGTGGAGCCGCCATCGGTGAGTCAAGAGAGTCCCAACGACGCACGAGCGTTTTCCTCCTCGTCACTCGCGCGGGTGCCGGCGGGGACGGACACCCGAGCCCCGCTGACACGGTTAAAGCTTTGATTGATGGAGCTGGAGAGGGCAGATGTTTTATCGCTGCATCAGAGGAAAGGGCTCCGGGCAGATCCACCCATGGGGCCCCCGGGGAGATGCACCAGCCCCGGAGCTGGATTCCCAGGTCAGGGAGCAAACTTCCCTTAAGGATGGGGAGTGGTACGTTCTGGCCGAAAAAATGAGATTACCAGAAGGACAATATTGGTTTTTCCTCTGGTGTGGAAAGGCGTTCTGCTCTGCTCCCAGCATTGTGCGGCTTTATTCTTCCTAGGGGTGTATTTGGAGTTCACGGAGCCCGACGCTCACCCCATCGTTAGTCACTAATCAGAGTCAAGTACGAGGGACCTTTTGCTTGAAGCCTCGGGGCCCCTCGGTGCTCTGGGGTAGATCAGCATCCAGAGGAATTTTCCACAAATACCCAGGATTTTCCCCTTTTGGGGCTACTCGGGACACTTTGACAAAGCCCCGATTCCAGCTCACGGGTATTCAGCAAGGCTGAAAAAGCAGATCGGCACCAGCTGAGGCAATCCCAGCCCCAACCACCAGCCCTTCTCCATCGCAGCGAGCCACAGCCACCACCCACATCCCATTTACGTGCAACTGAGTTGCCAGGAGCATCTGGCTGCGACATCTCCCAAATTTCACATCCAAGCACAGCTAAAAAAGTCACTTTAGTGTCGTAGAAATCCTGCACGCATTGGTGCCTGGCTCAGCTTTCCGATCTCCTACTCAATTTTGCAGCAGCTAAGGGTTTCATCTGCCATCAAAATAGCAAATAACCCTCTGCTCTGATATTCAAACGGCTAGGAAAAGCTCATCATTTGCCATATAGAGAGCAAAATCTTCCCTCTAACTTGAATTTCCAGCAATTTGCTAATCAGACACCAGCTGAAAGGCCAGCGCACATCCCTCTGTGTGGCCGGGCTCTGGCAAGATGTGTGTTAGCTTTTTCAGCATCCCCTGATATTCAGCTGATGGGCACGATATGAATGAATGAATAATACAGTGGTTTTTCTAAATTACATGTGTGCTCAGAGAGGTCTGATGTGCTCTGGCTGCTTGTCACGCAGGCGGCAGTTCCTCACCGAGGTTGTAAATGTTGTTTTAATGCAGTAATAAGTTTCTCGCACGCTGAGTGAAGGATTAGCCACGTTCATTGCCCCTAAGTGCCTTAAAAGAAGTGAGCCAACTGTCCCAGCTTACTGCCACCTCCAACATCCCAACGTTCAGCTGAGATTTGAGCTCCCAAAAAACCCTAATCACCCCTGGGATAAGTCTAACCGAGCCAAACTAAGGATGGGTTTGGTTTAAGCAATGACAGGAAAGAAAACATGGAGACGCTCTCTTCTGGAGAGGCATTTTGGGCTCCCAGCTCAGATACAATTTGATTTTAAGACAATTATTGATGAAACCTCAAGAAGTTTGGGATTCGGGCATTGTGGCAGAGGGCAAAGCTGAAGCTGGGTGTTAATCCCTACCGAAACCCCTCCCGGCTGCCCTGCTGGGAACGGGGCGAAAGCTGCGTCAGCCCTTGCACAGCATCACTCCGGAGGATTTCTCATGCAGCTCCGGGGCTGTCAGGAAGCGATTAAGAAAGCAAAGGAAATAAAAGCAAGTCAAAGAGTTTTGATCCCGCTCACCCTCTTCCCCCCACGGCGCTGACGCCGGAGAGCAGGATTATTCAGGGTCCCCTTTGAAGCCACGCTTGCGTCAAAGGATGGCACCTGAAAACGGGGAATCGTCTCGATTCCAGCCCAGATTCAGTGGCAGAGAGGAGCAGGGGCCGATTTGGGGCAGAGCCTCAGCTCTGCAAACTCTTGCGTGGCTTTTTCAGTCGCTGCCACCCCAGCGCAGCCGCCTCTGACACTGTGTTTCCCAGTACTACTACAGGGTTGCACTGGGCAGCAAGAAAACCAAAGCTGGTCTAAACATTCTCCCCCAAGCTGGGCTTAGACCACTTCACGGCTGAGCCAGCAAAGCGCCTCGTGATCCACATCCCCATCCCAGCCCGGGCTCACAGCTCCACCATGTTCAGCTGCTACCGAAAAACTGCTCGAGTGTCACAAAAAAGACGTGTTTCAGAGCAAACAGGCAACCAAAAGGTTGATTTCTCCAAACCCACCCAAAAAGCCAGGGGTATTATTTGCTTTTCTCCCCGCTCTCCTCCTCCCGGGAGGCTCCAATGTGTTTTCAGCTGGTTCGGCCGCCCCCGGAGCCGGCGCGCAGCCTGACGTCACCCCCCCGCGCTGCACCTCCAGCTCCCATTTATGCTGGCAGCGCTCTAAAGATAGATCCGAGCAAAGATTATCAGCCCGAGCGGTATTAATAGGAGGCAGCTGCTCTTTAAAGAGGCTTTTAAATAATATAAAGAAACTTCATCGTATTTTTAAAAGCCTTTTAAGTCAGCCAAGCTACCCCTCCTCTTCTCTCGCACCCCCCCCGAGCCCACGTGCACCCGCACCCAGGCGATGTGGTGGCCCTGAGGGTGCCATTTTGTCACCCTGCTTGCTCAAAAGCAGCTCTCCCATCGGTGTGGGCCGGGGGACACGGCTCCATCCCTCCTTCAGCCCAAAGGGAGGGCGGCAGCAGGTCTGCGGAGCCGGGAAGGGGTGTGCTGACCCCCCGGCTGCTACGCTGGGCCAGCTTAGAGCAGCGACGTCTCAAAGAAAAGCCATTGGCAGAGCCGGTTTCAAGGAAAACACAGGGAGATGCCTAAAGTAGCACCGAGCGGAGCAAATGCATCGCCATGGGTCAGCAGGGTTGTGCCCGGGGTCTTCCCCACGCTGACACCCCCACGCACGCCCTGGCTCTGCAGCGGGGCCACGCACGCAGCACGGCCACGAGCCTTGGGACAGGCTGGTGGGATGGGATGGTGTCCCGCTGCCGCGTCTGCTGGCTATTTTAATGGCACGAAGGGAAATAACACAAGATCTCGGTCTTTTCCTCCAGCCAGCACCGGTTCCCGGGCCATGTTTAAGCCAAGTAAATGGCTCCCAAGCTCAACAACAGCCCGTGAAAACTGAAAGGCAAAAATAAATATTGTGAAACTCGCGGCTGTAGAAACCGGCTGCAGCTGCCGATCGCCACATCTGGCGGCCGTGGCACAGGCAGGACCCGCTCGGAGGTCAGAGCGGGCAGAGGCAGCATCTCCCCTGCGCTCCCCGCGTACCCCTTGCGCAGTCCCCGCAGCATCGCCGTTCCTCTGCTCGGTAACCTCATCTCCCTGTTAACTGAATAATGGAGTGAAACCTTAGCTGTGCTGCTCTCAGCCTGAAAATAAAACCCTCCAACACAGTGGAGGCAACACCGCTCGGGGCTGTCTGCACCGAAAGGGGAGTGGGTACCACGTAAATGCCATTTTTATATAAAGCCAGCGAGCGCCCGTGTGATGCCCAGCATAAAAGGGTCTGGGTTTGGGCTGGAGCAGGCAGAAAACACTGCAACACGGGCACCAAACGTGCTGCCTTCTGGCCCTGAGCACAGCAGAGCCGCAGGGGCGATGCTCGTGCCCGCTGGCAGCAGATGCTTTGATGCCTGCAGCATGCCATTACTTTTAAAGGCCAAACCAGGGCAAAATTTATTGCCGTGACGTGAAAAGAGATGAGAGCAAATCCTATCGGAGTGGAATAAATATTGCTCCCCGTGCAAACAGAGGCAGCAAGGGTGGACGGGCGCAACACCGGGGATTTGTGCCCGTGCAAGAAGCGGAGTGCGGGCACGGCCGCGACCTGGCTGCATCTCGGCTGCCTCCGTCTGAAACAGGGGGGCACGGGCCAGGTTTGGGACTGGGCTCTGCGGAGACACCGACTCTCCCAGCTGCCAGGCCAAGTCCCGCGGAGGAGTTTCTAACCCTCAACAGGCACAATTCACACGCTTGCGTTTTTAAGGAGGCTCTTCCTTTTGGCAGCCTTTTAGTTGAAAGCGGAAAATTACACAGCTCACCCTCGGAGCTGATGGCTGTGTCATTAATCATGATTTTTTAATAAAAAAGAAAAAAAAAAAAAGAAATTCCAAAGAGGACACCACAAATGCGAGCACCAAATGGGCCGCTCGGGTCGACCTCCAATTGCTTCAGCATGTATTTTGCTCCGGCTCAGGAAGTTGCTCACAGCCAGTTTATATATTTTAAGGGTGGGTAGATTGACAAATAGGAAATCTATGACATCTAATAGCTGATAACGCATGATGCATTTCCCCCTGCCCTGTGAATTATTCGAGGCTGCGTTTTATATAAATATTATCATGCTTAGGATTTCAGTGTGTGGCATCCACGGATGACATCAGAGAGAAAAAAAATTAAGCAATTCTCCTTATTTTAGGAGCTTATTTAATCCAGATATTTTAAGTTACATTTTTGGCCTAGTATCCAAGCGATCTTTCTTCAATCTAAATAAATGTCTCCCAATTAAAAAAAAAAAAAAAAAAAAGGCAAAACAAAACACAAACCCAACAGATGTGGCGAGCCCCGCGGTTGTTCCAAAGCAGAAAGCAAACCCGAGCACGTTTGCCAGGCCCCGTCCGCCCACTTAACCGAGCCTGTCAAAACCAATAATGAAGAACACTTGCGCAGGGCTTGATCTTTGCAAACCGCGGGGCAGCTTGCGCTGGGGACGTACGGAGAGCGTGGGGTGAAGGAGGAACCCCCTTTTTTTTAAGTGAGGATGTTGAGGTTTGGGGCTCGGGGAGGTAAAAATTGGGAGGTCGGGGGATAACCAAGCTCGGCTTTTCCCCGATCCTGCACAGCTTTTCAAAACACCTCTCCCGTGCGGCTGGGAGGGCGACGGAGGATTTTACACCCCACTTGCACGGCTGGAAGGCAGGGGAGGGCACACCTCTGCAATGCATTCGGGATGTCATTTGCACACTGAGCATCAAAGCGGCACAGACCAAATTCCCCCTTCCCTAAGGAACATTTGCATCCCAAACACCCCATACATTTCCCACCACGTTTTAGCCTTATTTTCCTTTTTTCCAGGGTGTTTTTTTTTGGCTTCCACCTTGCTCACAAGCCCCCTCAGCCCCCTGTTCCTGGGGGGTTAAATAGCCCCTCGGCTCCCTCCCAAATAACCCAGCCAGGAGCGCCGCAGTCTCGCTGCCCGGCAAAGCAGCGGGATGCAGCTGCGGGAAGCCCGAGGACGAGTTGGGATGCTCCAACCCTAACAGAGCTGCTGGTGGGACAGATGATAGACTGGGCTCCTGCTGGGATTCACTGGGAGCTGTGGAGGAAGCTGGAAGGGATCAGCGTCGGCCGCCTGCGGTGCCTCTGCTCTACCCTTACTGCTCAGCAAGCTGCAGGGTGATGCATTTCTTTTTTTTTTCCCAATTATGTTTTCCCAGCAGCTCTGCTCCCTGCCCAAGGCCTCAGCCACGGCTCTTGTGCCATCTGCCGACCGAAGGCCGCCGGCTCCATGGCCCGGCCACGCCGCAGCACCCAGCACCCAGCACCCACTCCACCTGCCTGCACCCATCCTCTCCCCTCCGGCAGCCCCCAGGTGCCTCCTGCCCTCTCCTCGCTCCCGCCGCCGCCTCCTGCCCAGCCCTGACTTGAAAGCATCCCTGGGAATTTGGCTAAATCCCAGAAAGCCCAAAGATGAGAAAATTCTTCTCCTTGGTCACCCCCGCTATGGCCACTCAGGCGGCACCGCGGGCAGAGGAGGACGGGGCAAGGCTGCACCCCGGCTGCTTTCAGACCTGTTTTTGCTGGGAAAGAGGGTAGAAGCAGAAAGGGTCTGGCCAAAACGTCCAGGTATAGAAACGTAAAATCATTTAGCTTGGAAAAGACCTTTAAGACCATCAAGTCCAACTGTTAACCTAACATTGCCAACTCCAAATGCTGGGAAGGGGCAGCCCAGCGGCTGCGAAACCTCCGCAGGGAGACCCTGCTCTTGCTCAGCATCTTCAGCCCAGGCGCTGCCACCGACGCCGGCAATCGCCCCAGCGCAGCCCCGCACATCGATGCTGTAACACACAGACACACAGGCAGAAGTTTGTCTGCCCGCTGCGAACCAAAGGATTGCACTCTTTGCCACGGAAATACACAGGGGAAGGAGCAGGTAGCCCTGATGGTTTGATGAAGGATGCTCCCTGCAGCTGTCTCGTTGGGAAAAGTGACAGACAAGTATCCCGAATGTAATTTTGTGAGTTCAAATTTCCTCCATCTGCCAGCACTGGGAGACACTGAATTATTCATGACGTTTCACCAAAATAATCCCATTTAAAAATAACTCCCCTGCTTAAAAGACAGTGAGAGCACTTTTAACACCGACCACTATTTTTATCTCCTGAGTGTGACACAGCAAAGCCCCAAACCTCAGCAATTCCTGCCCCGTACCCACCGCTGACCCTCTCCTCTTTAACAGTGTGGCTGAAGGAGCATGGAGGAGATTTTTTCTCCCCTTTCAGTGCTCAGCTTTGGAATTTAGAGAAGCAAAGCTGCACATCTCCAGTGTCCAAGCAGAGGGCACTGCTGTCTAATGATTTGGGCCAGGGCTCTGCTACAGGGGTTTGGTTTAAGTCAACCCCAAACTTGTGGCACAGAAAACCTCTCTGGCTAGCAGATACTGCCGTAGCAGCAGCTGAGAAGCCCTCTCTCCATTTAATCCCCCTGATTAACCTCCTTGATTGTTCAATATCTTCATCAATGACATAGTGGGATCGAGTGCACCCTCAGCACATTTGCAGATGACACCAAGCTGAGTGGTGTGGTTGACACACCTGAGGGATGGGATGCCATCCAGAGGCACCTGGACAAGCTGCAGAAATGGGCCTGTGTGAACCTCATGAGGTTCAACAAGGACAAGTGCAAGGTCCTGTACCTGGGTTGGGGCAATCCCCGGTATCAGTACAGGCTGGGGGATGAAGGGATTGAGAGCAGCCCTGAGAAGAAGGGTTTGGGGGTATGGATAGATGAAAAGCTGGCCATGAGCTGGCAATGTGCTCTCGCCGCCCAGAAAGCCACCCGTCTCCTGGGCTGCATCACCTGCAGCATGGCCAGCGGGGCGAGGGAGGGGATTCTGCCCCTCTGCTCCTCTCTGGGGAGACCCCACCTGGAGCCCTGCGTCCAGCTCTGGGGTCCTCAGTACAAGAAGGACATGGACCTGTTGGAGCAGGGCCAGAGGAGGCCACAAAAATGATCAGAGGGATGGAGCACCTCTGCTATGAGGAAAGGCTGAGAGAGCTGGGGGTGCTCAGCCTGGAGAAGAGAAGGCTGCGGGGTGACCTTATTGCAGCCTTTCAATGCTTAAAGGGGGCTTATGAGAAAGGTGGGGACAAACTTCTTAGCAGGGCCTGTTGCGATAGGACAAGGGGTGATGGTTTTAAACTGAAAGAGGGGAGATTCAGACTGGGTATAAGGAAGAAATTTTTTACACTGAGGGTGGTGAAACACTGGAAGGGGTTGCCCAGAGCGGTGGTAGATGCCCCATCCCTGGAAACATTCAAGGCCAGGTTGTATGGGGCTCTGAGCAACCTGATCTGGTTGAAGATGTCCCTGCTCATTGCAGGGGGGATGGACTAGATGAGCTTTTAGGGTCCTTTCCAACCCAAACCATTCTATGATTTCAACAGGTCCCCAAAAATCCAGAAATAATAGATAAAAAATAGTGATAAAACCCAGCCCAACAGAGCAGCGAGGAGCAGAGCAGAGTGCCAGGGAAGTGCTGGCTTGTCTCAAAAGGGTAAGAGCTGGCTAAAATAGGGGAAAAAAGAGATAAATAGAGGGTAGGAGATGACAGCCTGCCCTAATTCTGTCTTTTCAGCCTTGCGCCCATACTGCCTGTGCTTCGTCACGCCAAGATGTCCTCCCACCCTGCCTGCACCCTGCCCTCACCCAAGACGTGGCCTTCATCCCAGAGCCAGGCAGAAAGCAGGCTCTCCGTGAAAACTTGCTAAAGTTTCAAAGTTATTTTTATCCCATGGATTCTGAAAAGAAACACATTTTTCTGCCTTTTTTCCCCAATGTTTATTAGAAAGCCTTGGGGAAGGAATCTGCTTTCCCTCACCCGCCTGCAGCTCGCTCTCTGCCATCACTTCCATTTTCTCTGCTTTTTGTTTTATTTCACTGATGAAAAAGGACAGAAAGTAGCTGGGAAAAAGAAGAGGATATAGTAAACCCTTTTAAGTTTAGTTTCAGCTGCATCAAAGCATTCGCAAACTCCTTAGAGATGTCTATACATGCGCTCTGTGCTTGCAATGCCCCTGTGCATCCACTTCACTCATTATTCCCTTTATTCCTATTATATTCCCTATTCCCATTATTCCCATTAGTCAATATTCCCATTATTCCCTCGCTCTGAGCACTTTAAAAACAAAACCTCCTGGCAGGGCAGGAGTGCCCTGGGAGGGCTGGCTGCCCCATCGCGCTCCCGGCAGGCAGAGTCGGGTTTCCAGGGCCTCGGATGCTCCTCTGACATCGCATCGGGATCCTGATGCGTCCCAGCGATAGCTGCCAGAAAGCAGATACTTTGGGAGCCACGGTTGTGCTGCTGCCATAGAAATCCTCCTGTTTAAACACCCGACGGTGGCTAGAAGCAGCTTTCTCCTGATTTCATCTAACCTAGTTAAAAAGAGGAGTAATGTCCCTGGAGAGTTGTAACAAAATTAACTTGCCAGTCAAAGAGAAGCCGATGATTTATGATCACTTGTGATAGACCCTCTTAGTCTTCTTCCCAGAAATCCCCCAGTGGCCTTTCGCTGCCAAAACACGGCGGCCGAGAGCCGTGGTCCATCCCTGGCACCGTGGGAAGGGCCCGAGCCCTTGCCAGTGCCAATGTCCACGGCACCGGGAAAGCTCCCGGGCATGGGGCAGGGAGTGGGGCCGGGGCTGGGCAGGCTCGACAGCGGGTTTTGGCAGGGGAACGTCTGCGGAGATGATTTACAAGCCTCATCCAAGCCTCCGGATGCTCTGTGAGCGAGGGAGGGCTGGATGCGGCCCATGGGGGCACACGGAGCAGGATGGGGAGCAGCCAGCACAGCCCCACAGCCATCGCAGAGCACTAATCCTGCCCTGCTGCCAGCTGCCCTGTGCTAAGCTCCGTTTTCCTTCAGTCTCCCCCAGCTCGACCCACCCAGTGCCTTGTCTCTCCGCAGGTCCCGAAAGCCAAACTCCAGCCTCTCCATTAATCTCGGCCGCACCGAGTCATTAGGGGCGGATAAAGCTACTTACCCCAATTCCTTCCTGCTCGTCTCAATCCCAGCCAAGCATTTTACCTTGGCGCCGGCTGCCTCCTGCCATCAACAAGCCAAGGTGTAATGTTACTGTCTGTTTGCTCTCGCCTCTTGGTGTTTCGAGTCCCAAACAAGCCATTTAGACGTGGCAATGAATCCAGCCGGGGACTGGGAAGGGGCTTTGCGAATGAGACACAGCCCTGGGCTCGTAGGATGGGTTTGCAGGAGCTCACCTTGTCCGTGGGGACCGCGGCAAAGGGCTGCAGGGAGCACACAGCCGCTGCGGTGGCCGGCACGGGCAGGAGGCTCCAGCCCGAGGAGCCTGGGCTGGTTTAAGTAAGCTGCAGTGTCATTCCTGCACGGGATTAGAAATTTTGAGGCCTGGGCAGCAAGTGCAATAGCCCCAAAAAATGGTTAAAAAAAAAAGGACCTCCAGGTATCCTTTCAGCACGCAAAAGTCACACTGAAAAATTCACACTCCTACCAAGTGTACAGGGAGCAGGATCAGGCCCGTCGCAAGGGACGGCACGACTTGAAACCATCTCAGAGGAAAGTGAGTGCTCTTTAGGAGCGCAGCCTGAAAGAAACCACTTGAGCCAGGCCTGAGCTTCACCCCCGCCAAAGGGGTTTAGCAGATGCTGAAGGGGGGCTGCGCCGTGGGCCTGCAAAGGCATCGCCACACGCTGCGAAACCCTCCGGGGAAGGTGAGCTCGGTGTTTCTCACGATGTGCTCGGTCACAATTCCCACTTTATAGCGGAAAATAAGGCACCGTGTGCAGGGATGTCCCTCGGGCATGAATGCACACAGAACTAAAATCACGAACTACAGGGGCTGGGAATGAACCCATGCACTACACAGAAATGAGGACTGACCTGCGGGGCTGTGAGCACTTTTCTCCCCAAGCCACTGTATTTATTTTTGCCTCCTGTTCCAGCCCCTCACTTCCTTGCCTGCATTTCGGTAGTTTATTTATTCAGCCTCCCCTAACAGTCCGTTTTGGCTATTTCGGTGGTGCAAGAGATACTGACCCAGCCCAGACAAAAACTAGCTCTGCTCTGTCAGGGCTATCAGCAAACACCAGCCCCTGAGGCCAGCCAGGAATTTTAATTGAAATAGCCGGTCACTGGGCTCAGATAAGGCCCAGCATCACCCCACGGCCGGTGGGGCTCCCCACTGCCTCCCCGCTGCCCCACGGGGCTACCAGGACCCAGCCCCGCTCCCCAAACTCATGCGGGGGTTCCCTGGCCCCACTCCATGCCCCGGTGGGGGTCTGCCAGCTCAGTGCCCACCCGCCAAAGCAGCACTGGGACAGACTGGGAGGGAACTGGGGCCCTGAGCTGCTGTCGGTGGGCAGCCCACGTTGGCGGGGGCTCCCGCAGCATCCTCCCCCCGCGGCCCGCAGGAGCTAGGTGGTCTGCGTCCCTTATCAGCCCTTATCTCCCGAAGCCGCTCGCTAATGTGACCTTAATGGAGCTAAAATCGACTCGATTTGTTTTATTGCAGCTTAGCCCAAATCCTCCCCCCCCTTCTCCCTTCCCCTTGTTTTGGAAATACAGAGGCGAAGGGGTCTGGCTCCTTCCTCGGCAGCGCATGGGGAGCCGTGTCCGGGCCAGAGCATCCCGGGCGGCAGGGAAACCCCCCCCGGGGACCCACCCTCCTTCCCCTGCTCCCCCCAACCCCCGAGGACCCCCCCCCGAGCCCGGCCCGGCGGCGGGGGCCGGGGGTGGTGCCTGGCCCGGCGGCAGCAGCAGGGGCAGAGGCGGGGAGCGGGTCCCGGAGCGCACAGCCCCGCTGCGGGCACGGCGGCTCCGACGGACCCCCCCCTTCCCTCCGCCTTCCCCGACGGCCCTGGAAGATGCTGCCCACCCCCTTCTCGGTGAAGGACATCCTCAACCTGGAGCGGCCGGCAGCTGCCGGGGGGCCCCGCACCGGCCCCGGCCCCCGGGCTGCCCGCAGCCCCGGCGGGGAGGACCAGCCGCCGCCGCCACCGCGTAAGTGACCGCGGGGCCGGGGCTGCGGCGGGGCCGGGGCTGCTGCGGGGCCGGGGGGGCCCCACGGAGCCGCTTTCGTTCCCCCGGGGTGGAAAACCGAGGGCAGCGGGGCCGCCCGTTGCATCCTCGCACCCCCCAACCACGGTCCCGCCGGAGCCGGTGCTCACCGCCGCGGGCCACGGCGGGTTTCCTCCTTTTCCTGCCTTTTTCCCCCCATTTTTTTTTCCCAGGGGATGGTTTTTGGGGGTTGTTTGGGGCATTTTTCGCCCATCCCGCCCCGTGCGTCCCCGCCGCTCCGGCTGCCCTCGGGGAAACGAAACGGCCCGGGGTGGGGGATATAGCTGGGGTTTTTTTTTCTGCCGAAAGGCACAAATCGCCACCGTTTTCGATGATACAAACCCCCGTTTCGATGCTCCGTCAATTGTCCCCGCTGGGGCCGGGAACCACCGCGCCCAGGCACGACCCGGGGCGCGGAGCCGGCGGCGGCAGCGGGGATGCGGCTCCGGAGCGGCCGCCGAGGGGGCTCGGACGGGGCCCCTCTGCTCCCCACGGCTAAAAAATCCGACAAAAAGTTTCCTCTGCTCGTGTTTTCCTACTGCCCGGCGGCTGCAGAGCGGAGAAACGGGGAAACCAGTAGGACCAGAGCCTGAGCGCTGGGTGGCACTGGGATACAGAGCTAGAGAGCCGGAGAGAGTGCGAGGAGCCCGGGGAGGACTCTCTGTCGGCTTCACACCTGCAGAAGGAGCCCTCCAGCACCCCATTTCCCCGCAGCCCCCCACTTCAAATTCCCTGAGCCCCTGCTGTGGCTGGCAGGGTACCCGAGCGCATCCCACCAGCCGGGGAGCGATCGCCGTGCAAGACCCCCGGCTAGCTCACCTGCAACACAAAAACCCAGCAAACTGAAAAAAAACCCAAACAACTACTTTGCATCTTCTCTCAGAGCTAACAATTTTTCCTCCTTCGTTCCCAGCCCCTTCGTTTTTGTGGTTTTGCTTAAATTCAGAGCGCTGCGGGATTCCCCTTTCTTCGGGTGCTGGCGGTAAATCCTGCCAGACGTCTGACCGCAATCGCTTCCATCCCTCCGGAGCAGGATGGTGGGGAATGGGATTTGTGTTCTGGAGTACTCAAACCCTCGGCATGCCCCACTTTCCCTGTGCCCCTCCAGGCTGGGGCTGCCGCGGTGGCAGCACCCACAACAGCGCAGGCATTGGTAGGAGGGACTGAAAGGAGGCATTAACCAAAATTCACACAACAGTCAGGCTTCTCATTCCATCCCAAAAAAAGGGAATTTTCTTGAATTCCCATTAAACGTCACAGGAAATTTCATATTAAATTTATCAACTATCAACCCTGCTTCATCTTATACCCAAGGGTCCCCATTCCCAATTCGATCCCTCCTTCGGAAACACCGGGAACAGAACCAGACTTGGGTCTCACTTTGTTTTGGGTTTTTCCCGCTGCAGGAAAATGTTTGCTCGCCCACCCTTACGAGGCAGACGAGAAGAAAGCTGACCCCTGCCACCATCCCAAGCCACGACAGCGGAGAAAACCCCGAGTTTTATTCTCCCAAGCTCAGGTGTTTGAACTGGAGCGGCGATTTAAGCAACAGAAATACCTCTCCGCTCCGGAAAGGGAGCACCTCGCCAGCATGCTCAAGCTCACCTCCACGCAAGTGAAAATCTGGTTCCAAAACCGGAGGTACAAGTGCAAGAGGCAAAGGCAGGATAAATCCCTGGAGCTGGCTGCCCACCCGCTGCCCCCGCGGAGGGTGGCAGTGCCCGTGCTGGTCAGGGACGGCAAACCCTGTCTTGGGGGGTCCCAGCCTTACCCAGCCCCATACAGCATCACCGCCAGCCCTTACTCCTATAGCTCCTACTACAGTGCCTATAGCAGCGGCCCGTATGGTGCTAGCTATGGGGGGAACTACGCCGGGGTGCCCCCCAACGCCGCCCCCGGCAGCCCTGCCATGAACGTCAGCTTGGGCATGGCCGGCGCTGCTCAGCACCAGCCCGCATGCTTGCAAGCCGCCGTGCAAGCGGGGATCAGGGCTTGGTAGATGGCCATGGAGGTCAGGACTGCCTGAAAAGCACCGAGGAAAGCCCCCTCCACTCCAGAGCCCAGCCTTCGTCAGGATGGGAGCCAAATCCGGAGGGTTTCTGCCAGCCCGGACAGCGGGACGGCTCCGGAGCATCCGTCCCTTCCAGGCAGCTCCTGCGGTCACGTCCCTGCAAAGGCAGATCAGGAGAGAGGGGGACGCTGCCGCTCCAGCACCGTGACTTTGGGGACCCAATGACTGAGGGCATTTATTTATTTAAACACAAATGTTTCGGAGTGTGGCCCTTCCCTCCCAGAGGGCTTGCTCCTCCAGGGTGTCAGTGCACGGCCGTCAAGAGGGTACGAACACTGCTTTTCTTCCTAACTGGAAAACAGGGTCTGTGCGCATCACTTGTGCATTCACTTTTTTATGAACGCTATTTAATGCTTTGAGTTCCTCTAATCTTTTGAGATACATTTCTGATTTATATTCGTAATAACTTTCCAGCCCAGGTGTTAATTTCTGTCTTTATTATTATTATTTGCAAATAAAAAACAAATTGGTGAAATTGTGTTTTCCCTCGCTCGCCATTCCTCACTTAGTATTTTGACTTTTCCCATCCACAATTTGCATTTCAGCATTAAAATCTGATCCAAAGAAAAAAAAAAACACAAAATCAATCTTAATACTAATAATTAACCCAGAAAGATAATTGCCTTGTAGTCCAAGCCTGGGGAGCTTCCAAGGTTGAACCCCCTCCCTAACTCTTGGCAAGTGTTTCCAACTCTCTGTTGCTATTTCCTTACTGGTAAAATGGGTTTGCAGGCACATCGTGGAGGGCAGCTCCGTAGTTATGGGATCACACGGTGGGTTGGTGTCATCTGAATTACACCAACGCCACCGGTGCTGAACCAAGAGGTGCAGGAGCCCCAAATCAGGATCCATCAGCATCAAGTGCCTTGCTGGATCAAAGGACTGTATGTATATTCTTTTATATATATATATCCTTTTATATATATATTCTTTTATATATATATATATATTCTTTTATATATATATATATTCTTTTATATATATATATTCTTTTATATATATATATATTTATGAAATGCAGGGCTGAGTGTCGTTGCGGTGTCCCAGGGCAGACCAGTGCCTTGCTGGATCAAAGGACTGTATGTATATTCTTTTATATATATATAAATGAAATTCATGAAATGCAGGGCTGAATGTCCTTGCGGTGTCCCAGGGCAGACCAAAGGGGAGCACAGCCACATCCCGAACAGGCGGCATGAATCCACGGCCTCGCACTTACAGAATAAACCCAGTGAGACCTCATTAAACCGACCCACTCATCGGCTGCCCAGGGCCCCCCAGTGCAGGCTTTGCAGGGCAAAAACCACGCAGAGGTCAATGCCTGCTGCAAAATGTTGGTTTCACAGCGATCTTTCCACTACCATGCCAAGATATCCCAGTGACGGAGCCAGACAGCAACCTGCACGCAGCTCCCAGTGCAGGAGACAGGCAAAATCTCCCCCTCACAACCCCCGTCCCCGCTCCGGGCTGCTGCCCTCTCCTCCCCGCTCCGTTCCCGACAGCTTCTTATCCTCCCAGTGTTTGGTGAAAAGAGACTTGCGGGAGGCAATTAAGCTTTTATCTCTAATCCCACTCAGCCCCATCACTCCGGCGTTCGCTCGCTTCCCAACCAGGACATCCCTGACATCCAAATCAAACCAGAAAAACCCTCGCGGTGAGATAGCTTGCTCGCTGTCCTGCCTCTCCGAGGCTTTGCAGCCCCACCGAGCCCCTGGGAGTGACTGGGTAAGGCGACAGCCGCGCTGGGTGCTGCCCCTTCCCCTCCCCTTCATCCATCCACACTCACTCGGGGATATCTCCCAAAATAAGCTGAGTCTCGGGTCTCTGTCCTGGCTTTGGAGCAGCCAGGGGTCTCGACAGTGTCCTTGCACTGGGAAATGCTGCTGGCACCGGGGAAAGCCCCGGCAAACAGCAGCGTCCCCGGTGCATGGGCTCACCCGCAAGTCTTAACAACACTGAGAGTTTTTCCTTTGAGGTTCAGCAATCAAATGAGGCAAATCACATGAAACTCCCCCCAAATAAACATAGAAATCAAAGAAGGAAATTGCTGCCCTCCCCAGCTCAGAAAAAAGCCTGAAAATGGGAATCATCGGCACTGAAGGCATCGTTCGTGCCCCTCCGTGTGTTTTGGAGGGGTTTCCTGAAAGCTCAGTTGCTGTAGGGTCAGGACAGCCTTAAAACCCTGGTGTTTGCCAGGTCCCCTCCGTCACCTGCCTCCCTGCAGCACACGCCAGGGCTGTTGCTTTAAACCTCCCTGTTTCCAGCCCAAATCAGAAATTACCCGCTACACCCACCACTGTAAAAACGAACTTTCCCAAACACGTACCCAAAGCAGCCCTTATTTCCCCAAAGCCTTCTCCTGGACCAAAACTCCTCTCCTGGGCCAAATTACTCACTGCTTATCAGCTACGAGTTATTTTCACCGAGTGAGCCACAGATGTGGGCACTGGCAATGAAGGGAAAGGAGACCTGACCCCAAAAAAAGCCGTGCAACGAGGCTGCCCAGGACAGACCTACAGACGGAGGGGTCAAGCACACGGACAGCACCAGGAGATTTCACTACCAGTTATGGTAAAGCTGTGGCAGCTCAGCTCTATTTGCAGGAAAACGCTTAATTGAAACGAAATGATCCCCCTGGAAGGAAGGGAACTGCCCAGTTTCTGGGAGAGGAACCCTTCTGCTGGCTCTTATGGTCCCATCTTTGTGATAGAGCCCAAAATAGTTGTGGATGCAGGACAGGCTGAGGCCCTGGGTGTGCGGCGGCGGGGACAGGCACGTGCTGAGCTCCGCCAGCAGTGAGGGCAGCCTAAAATCGGCAGCAGGAGGGTCTCTGCAGTGGGAAAACTGGCTCCCAAATTGGGTGCGGGGTGCCCCCAGGGAACGGCACGGCTTCCTGACCCGAGTGAACATCCCTGCACAGTGATGTGCTTATGGTCACGCCGACATGCCTTTGGGCAAGCCCTGGTCCTTGGGCAAGCCAGGGGACCCACCGGTGCCCCTCGGGGCTCCCCCTCCATCCCAAGCTCCCCTGGGCAGCACAGTGGGATCCAGATTGAGTGCTGGAGCGGGCAGGGACCCATGGGGCAGCCCACCCACCCACCCGGCCGCAGCAGCACCTTATGCCACCTCCTAATCTGCTCTCCAGAAGCGAGGCCGGGGGGTTAGAGGGCCAGCGGCCGGGGCACGGCTGCAATAATACTCTTGGGCTCCAATTGCTTCATAAATCTTTCCAGATTCCCTTTCTCAGACTATAGGAGGTTCATGAGGCTGAGTTATTGAAGCTACTGAAGCTTTCCAAGCGCACAGGGAATATAGGGGGATATTGGCTAAGCCGGGAGCATCGGCAGGTTAAAGAATGAGAGAAAAGGGCAGGTTAAAAGCAGGGTTTGGGGCACGTCTACACAACCTGCTCTGGGCTTCGGGCTGCCGTAACCAAACACCCTCCTATAAAATCAACAAAGTCCTCAGGGGATTTCAAGGAAATCTATTGTTTCCCTTTTTAAGGTTAAAAACATGCCTGGGCTTTTCGGCTGAGGACGAGGGGCTGGGTTTGAGTGAAGGCTTTAGGAACAGAAGAAATGATCAGTGCTACATTATTCCAACAGCAAACGGAGTCTGCAGACAACAGGGCTATAGGGGAGTCACTCTATATATAGAATTTTAGAATCATTTACGTATATTGCTCAGAGGGTGCCTGCAGTTCCCAGGGATGCTGCTCATCTGCATCCGCGGAGCCGAGTCCTGCTCCCACGGGGGCTTCCCCACCAGATTGCTTTGCCTTATGATGGGGCAAGGTGATTTTTTAATCATGTGCTGCTCACATCTGGGGGCGGGGGGGGGTTTGCTGCTGTTTGTGTGGCGAGCGGGGAGTTGTTTTCCAAACAGAAACTCTAGAAGAACAACTACAAATAAAGTGGATGCTCCAAAAAAAATCTGTTCTAACAGAGAGCTCCACTCATGGTTTTTCTTGGAATCAGGAAGGTTTTGCTCCTTTCAGGTGCCTTTGAACACAAGGCCTTGCAGGATGGTGTATAAAGGCACTAAGGCTTCTTAAATAAATGCTGTCCCATTCCACAGCTGGTCGAGGAATTAGTCTGAGGTTTAGGCTTAAATTTTCCTGTGAACCCTCTGCCCCTTTCTGTGCAAGCATTTGCCTCTGGAGCTGCTCTCCCTGTCTGTTATATCTTAACTTTCATTTTAAAGCCCTCGTTAAAGCAGCTTTTCAAAGCTGATGAAAATGTCTTTGACATTTTTCCCCTGTTTTTCAACAAACTGCAAGTCCATCAGAGTGGAAGGTTTTGAAGAAAACCCTCAAATCCCTCAAAATAAATTAAAAAAACCCACCCAAATCCTTTTATTTTCTTCACTTTCCCCCCTGAAAAGAGCATTTCCCCAAAGAGCTCTAGGGATTACCCCGGGACATAAATCATTTCCATAACCAGGAGTAAGCAGAGCACCGGCTCGCTGGGGCTGGGGCAGGGGATGCAGAAGCTGTCCCCTCGCAGAGCATCCCTCCAAGGCAGCGATGCTGCTCCCCCCTCCTCCCGCCAAAACCCCCACCCTGGGAGCATTTTGATCCCAAAAGGATGAATTCACTTAGGCATCCTTCTCTCATCGTAAAACCTCGGAGGTGATTTGCCAGCAAAAGAGCAACAGGGGGGCAAAGGAGGAAGCTGAGGTTTGGCTGTGACCCCACGGATCCGTGGGGAAGGACGTCCTGAGCAAGAGGGAGAAGCAAGCAGCCAGAAAACCCGCGGGAGCCAAGACACAACCGAAGGGCGTAGACTCCTGCCAGGGATCTCCAATCAGGCCCGGGAGGCTTGGCTGCCTGCTGTATAAATGCAGAGCCGGGAGGGTGGGAAGGCAGCGTGCCTCTGGGCAGGGGGAGGAAGAGGAGGATGAATGCCGGGGTGCTCCCCAGAAGGAGGCAGAGAGCACCCAGCAGCACCCCAGCAGGGATGAGCTGGACCCCGGCGGCAGCCCAGCAGACCATGCCCGTCCCCTCCAGGCCCCGGACATCCTTCCTCATCCAAGATATCCTCTGGGATGGGGCAGAGCGAGGAGCGCAGCCGGAGCGGGACAAGAGCGGAGGGTTTGGCAATCCGGAGGACGGGGAGCCGGGGGCGGCCACGGAGGAGGGGAGCGAGGCCAGCTCAGCCCCGGGGGCTACCCCAGGGCACCCCCCTGGGAGCCCTCATCCCCCAGGAGCATCCCAAGCCCAAGGGACACCCCCCGAGGCGGACGCAGGTAAGGGGTGGAAGCTCCTGGCTGAGCCCGCTGGCCAGGGAATGGATCAGCAATGTCTACGCTTGGGTCAGCCGAGGGGCAGGATCCAGACCTGGCTGCCTCGAGTACCCCAGAGCCAAATAAGCTCTGCTTTAAATACCAGAGAGTAGCTGTGCTTTAGCAGTGGGAAAGTAAGAGAAATAATAACTGCGTGCAAACCTTTTGCCAGGCACTTCAAATAACTCAAAGGACTGAATCTGCCTAAAACTCTGTTTAAATAAAGCCCAGGCGATAGATTTCTGTGATATCTTGGGAAATAAAGTTCCATTTTAATGCAGAAGGTCCCCAGCAAGGGCACCTCAGGGCTGAGACCCTTTGTGCCCCTCCTTCACGCAGCCGTCAGCGCGGTGATGCCACCGCAGCCGAGCTCCTCGGTGCCTCGGGTCCGGGGATATTTTGAAAGTCCCCGTGTTGAATTTGTGCCTTTTGCAACAGGGCTCAGCTTTCCCACATGCTCGGCAGTGTCCTCCTGCCTGTACCGCTGCACGTCGCGTGGTTCATTAATACCGATCCTGCTCCTCCTGATGCAACGCTACCAGCACCTCTTTCTAGCATGCAACCACTAAATTCGTTGCAGGCAATAACGCTTCACTGCAGAAGCAACATGCCGAAAATCACACTCAAAAGCAAATTTTTTCGATCATTGCCTCTCTCATTGCAGCACAGCCAGGGCTGCGGGAGGGGACTCAGCCTTTCCTTGCTCAAGCAGTCCTGGGCCGAGCTGCAACAGCCAAAAAAGCAATTTTGAACTCTCTAGCGACCAGCTCTTGCTTGCTAAGGGAGCCCTTGCCAGGGGAATTTTGGCTTTACGTTTCAATTCTATTAAAAGAAGCTTCTACATAAAAGCAAGTTCAGAAACAGCCGCCAGACTGATTATTACGAAAATCATTAAAAGCCGTACCAGATCTCCCAGAAGGTGGCTAGTGTAAATCAGCGTAGCTCCAGGGATTTCAGAGACAGCCATGATTTACACAAGCTGGGAATTAAGCCCATTGTTTCCATCTTGAGCATTATGTTCACATCTTAAGAAAATATACTAAGAAATAACTAAAGGAAAAAAAAATTGGCCTATTTCCATCCCAAGCTGGGTAATACATAAAAAGGAACTAACTGCGTAAATAAACTGACTTAAGAAGTTTTACCAGTTATAAGCGACACTTCGCAGGGAGCTCAGCACCTTTCTGGGCCGCGGCTCGGGCGACCCATTGGTGCCACGAGAAATAAGTCGGAGGCAAACACTGAGATGCTGCTTTGGAGCTGTGATCCGAGGCCAGGTCTGCAGCTGTACATGTAAACCCAAGCCTGAAGGTTTAAAAATCTGCCCCCAAAATTTCTTGGCATTGCCTTGGAGTCGTGAAAGGGAAAAGGGAGGAATTTCTTTTCAATGCTTTCTAACTGCAGTCTGCTTTAAGCTGCACCCATTTCCCATTTCTGAGCTATCCTCTGTAGCTTGAGGATAAAAATCTGTTTTCTTTGGGGAATCGGGATTTTCCGTAGGCACAGCAGTGAGGATGTTTCAAAGAAGTGCCTAATAGTATGAATTCTGCAATAAAAATCTCAAGAGCTGTCGATGCTATAATGTACGTAACAACGGTACCTTGAGGCTCTAGGCAGATCTCCGCTAGCATTGCAAAATATCCCTTTCTGTATTATTTTAGTCCCTTGAATGTCTGTTTATATTGAATGCATGCTTATATGAATTAAGAAAGTGTGATTTAGGAAGAAAAAACTCCCTTATATGACGTTAAGATGGTGTTTGCTCCATTAAATGAAAGTATTTCCAAGATAACATGAATATTTTGCTCTCCGGGAGGGAAAAAGCAAGTGATTCGGGCAATTGCCAAGCGGGTAATTCTCAGCTCTTTCCTCCCGCAGATGCCACGGCGGAGACCTACCTGTCGGACTGTGACCCCCCGCTGCGACCCCTGCCCATCGCCCAGTGCCCCCCGAAGCAGGCGAAGCGCTCGCGGGCGGCGTTCTCCCACACCCAAGTCATCGAACTGGAGCGGAAATTCAGCCACCAAAAATACCTGTCGGCCCCCGAGCGAGCCCACCTGGCCAAAAACCTGCAGCTCACCGAGACCCAGGTGAAAATCTGGTTCCAAAACAGGAGGTATAAAACCAAGAGGAAACAGGTCGCCTCCGAAATCAGCAGACTGGACACGCGTCTGGCCGGGCAGAAAGCGGCCGAGCTCCCCGGAGCATCGCTGCTTGCGCTGCGGGGCGGCTGGCACTACCTGCCTTGCCTCTACTACTTGAACGGCTGGAGTCCCTTGTGGTGGTAACCGCTTTTTTAAGTGGAAAGCAGCTTTTTATCTTAATTTTTCTTTTTTTTATACTGCGTTGCTCTTTCTAGTGCTAATTAGGGGAGGGAGACCCCATGCACAGTCATGATCAGCATCTTCTAGTTGCCGCACAAGCCTCTCTCGTTGCTAACAGTAAAAAATACCAAAAAGCCAAAAAAAGATTTTAAAAGCATGTAATTCAGCATGCTTGACGGCACTGCTCTGGGGTCTGTCTGCAGCTGTAAAATATTGCAGGCTCTTTCAGGGGCAGAAAGCAAGGGACAGTCCAGCCCTGGAGACAGCGGTCGCCCCTCTCTGCCCCTCTAAATCGCCTGCGCCCCACTGAAGCCTTCGCCCCTTGCTGAGATCAAGCAGGCAAAAAGCAAACTGCTGATCCTGGGCTGGCACTGGTACAGCCCCAGCTCGGCCACTTGGGCTGTTGTATGATCTAAAAATTAAGCTTAAAAAAAAAAAAGGCAAAAAATTTGCATTTCTGCCATTGATGTTATAATTGCTAATGGTCCTAGAGGGGGCTCAGAGCTCCCCCAAAATTTCTGTGTGCTGTCAGGCAGCACCACAGCCTCCACCTGGGGCAACGCGCTTTTGGGGAGAATTAAACCCCTTTCTGCCACGAGCAACAACGACCTGAAGTGCCTGCCGGCCACGGAGCTGCAGCCGGGACAGGAGCGAAGGCGGCCGCCCTGGCCGGGATGGAGCCGTGCCAGCTTACCCCCACCCAAACCCGTCCCTCTGCCCTTCGACGGCCGAGATGCCAACTGCCGGTGCCTTAACAGCCTTGAGAAGCCAAACCAGAAAGCCTCGGGAACACGGACAATAGCGCAATGACAGATGAGTTTTGCATATCCGGGTGTTGACACTGTTTGAACATTCCCATATAAGCTATTTAAAATAGCAACAGCTCAAAGAGTTCAACGCTTTCCGTCAGCTTTCAAAGCAGCAAACTCCCTGTTTGCAAGTGAAATCAGCTCAATTCCCAGCGCCAAGGCATCAGGGCAGCGAGAGGATGATATCTTCACAAGTGACTTTTTAGGGAGCCAACAACTATTTGCACTAGCAGAGTAGCAGAGATTTATTTTCGTTGCGACTAATCATACTTAAAATTTTAGATGCCATTAAGTCTATGGGAGAAAGTGTAGAAATAAATGAGATTTCCAAGAGAGGAAAGGCCTGAACTGCTGTTTCTCAGCTAGTATAAATTGGCATAGCTCTGCTGGGACAAATTTAATCTTCTAAAACACACGTACATGGAGGTTTCTTCCCTGTGAACCTCCAGAAATGTTTCTGTGGTGCCTGTTCTTTCTGAAAGAGACTTAAAAATCACAGTGGTCCGATTCCCTCCTGCAGCAGGGGAATACAGACAATCAGATAATGCTGAGAAACTGCTAAGAGCTGTCCCTTTTAACAAGATTATTTGGAAACTCATCTTTTGCCTTGCCAACAGGTCCAGATCTTGCAAGCTCACAGACATAGCAAAGACGAAGCTGCTAGGGGTACGTGGATGAGGAAAAACTCAGGGGAAGGGAGGGCAGGGAGAGGAGAACACGCAAACTGAAACCCTTTGTGGCAGATATTCAGTTGCTCTTGCTATCAAAGCTGTTTGCCCAATTTGGAGGACAACCAGTTGCTTTTTAATTGTCTGAAAGTAACCCCTTGTATCTTGAGATAACATTTTTCTTACAGCTCCTGCTCTTGGATGCTGCCTATCCCCCAGCCTGTTCTCTCGCAGCCGGTGCTCGGGCCAGAAGGCCATCGCCCCTGCACTGTTTCAATGTGTTTCAAACCCAGCCCTGCTGCTTATCCACTTTGCACTTTGCTTATCCACTGCTTGGAACAACAAAAAAAAGGCCCTTATGGGCTCGAAGCCAAGCCTCTGCAGGGCACGCATCCCTCCTGATGGCATCTCCAGGGGGAGAAAGTCCTGCCAAAATCCCATGGGCTCACCCAGCCCCTTGGGATGCTGCTTCAATCAATGCAGAGACGCTATATTTGCACTAAATACACTGGATTAGCAGCTCTGACCATCCCAGAGCTGCCCTGAGTAGGGATCACGGTGCGTCCTTTGCATAGACAGCAGAAGAGCAGCAGGGACGGGCACATTATGCTGGGAAGGACTGAATTGGGCTGGGAAAATTAGATATAAACTGACCACCTTGGATGCTTCTTTGGGAAAATGTTTGTGTCATAGCTACTTTTATTTCCCCGCTCATGGTTTACAACCAGTAAAATATCCTTGTTGCTTCAACACCCAACTGCTCCTCCTTAACTTTGCTGGTATAGAGCAAGTCCAGTGCAAATAGTCGCTATTTTTTGTACATATTTTTTGATACTATTTTATCCGATGTGCATTGTCCTTTGGAATAAAGAGCGCAGAGTCTTTATTAAAAACAAGCTGCCTCTGTGGGGTTTTTGCCCTGGGTTTGGATTTTCTTTTATTCCCTGTTTCTGCCACGAAATGACCGCGGCTGCCCCACCAGCACCGGCTTCTCGCACAAACGCCTGTTGCAGACACTGCACTCGGGTGAGTTTTGTGCAATGAATTGTCACAAGCACCAGCTCACAAGGTTTTGCAGGTGGTAAATCACAGTTCATCACTATTTCCAGGTGCTCAGCACCAAAGGCTGCTCCATCACTCATCCAGCCAGGTATAGAGTACTACTGAGCATCCTCTAATCCCATTTACTGGCCGATGAGCGTGAAACAGGTGACTATTTCCCAAAAGTAAGAGCTTATATAGTGAAGTACTTTCTTTATCACCCCCAAATTACCTACAACCCCACAATTTAAGCACAATCCCAGTGGCCTCCAGAGTTTTGCACTATAAGTACCGGTCCCAGTTTTTATTTCTGCCCCTGCCTTCCAGTCCTGCAACCACATCAGCGCTAGCAGGGCAGCGTTGGGTTCCATAGGACCATAAGAAGAAGAATTCATCCTGGGAGCTGTCAGTGTGAATGTTTCCCCCTCGTACAGAGGCGGAGAGGGACCGACCTTGGTCCCATGCACACGTTCCCTCCCCTCTGCTGTTGGCAGCAGCAACTTTCCCAAATGGAAAGTGAGCTGCAAAAACTACCATTACTCCCAGCTTAATTTTGTATTCTAGTAGCTTTAAAGGAAAAAAAAAAAACAAACAAAAGCCAAAGCAGGCATCAAGACGGCCAAATGAGATCTGAGGGGAGCTCCGATTGCCTTAGGAGGCGGGTGCTGGATCCTCACCAGCCAAATCCTCAGGCAGACGCAGCTCGCCAGGCTCCGCCGCCTTCACCCGGCGATTTCGTGGAAGAGAACAACAGCTCCGGTACGTGGGTGACCGTTTGTCACACGCAGGGACAAGCGGCGGTCCCTGCAGCCAGGGCTGGATGTCAGATCTCCTCCCCCTGCACTAATCCTGCCAGCAGCGTGGTCCTGCTTACAGGATCTGCCTTATTCGTAACCCAGACTAAAAAGTTGTTGCACGCCAAGGTTTGCTGCAACATAGGCACAGTGAAGTGCAGGTTTTTTGCAGCGTGGGCACCTGCCAAAGCAGGTTCTGGGTCTGACATCGGTGCCGGTTGGAGGCAGGGATGCAGGCAGCAGCTCTGGCTCCTTCGCAGCCTCGGCCGTAGAGAAACATCTCGGCTGACTCACCCCTGCCGTCCCTCCTCTCCTTCCCAACCCTTTTCTCTGCAACCCTCTTTACGGACAGAAGATAGACTTCCAGTTGGTTTTTTCTTGGTTTTTTTTTTCAAGCACAAAGCACAAGGACAAAAAAAAGGGCTGTACCCTTTGGATAACCAAATCATCCGAGAGCGTTAAAGCATTCATCACAACAAGGGGAATGACATGGCAGGCTTTCCCGGTGATAAATATCCCTTTGATTAATACAGAAAAGAAAAAACCCACACTAACTATGGAGACGTGGAGTTTTAATCAGCCTTAACAAAGCAGAACTCCTGTTTGTACGCAACTAGAAACAGAAAGCATCATTTAATGTCTGTCAATTAGTGTCACGCTCCGCCGCTAACATATCCATCAAGATTAAATAGTGTCTAATGCTGACATAACATTTACACTTGTTTGTGCCAAATCATTTATTTAAAGCTAAAAAAAAGGCTGCCTTTGGATAATGTAGCTGTTGACTAACATTTGCATGCAATAAACCACATACTTGGCAAGGACTCGCAGGAGCGGAGCCAAGAAAAATCTTCAACTTGACCTACACAACATTTGCAAACCAGAGCAGTGGGAACAAGTTTGCTACATGGAGCTAAATAGGGGATGGAAAATGCAAGGACACCCAAAGTGCCAGGCTGTACCAGACCGGTGTTTCCCCCCAGTTTTGGTACCCTGTTATTACAAAGATATTTGGGAGGGAAGTGCAGAAAACCTTGCAGGAACGAGCACTTGGATGCATCTTCTGGGATGTGCGGATGCTCCTCAAGGAGAGAGGCAAGCTAAGCTATAAAGCACAAGGGTTTAGAGCTCTTAAAAACCCTTGAGGATTTTCAATATTTACTAGTCTTATTCTGGATGCTCTTGTCATCCACAGAAACGCTTCATCCCTTTCTAATGCAGCTAGTGCCTCGGTGGCAAGGCCATCCTGCGGCAGGGAGCCCCACAGCCCGTTTCGAGGTGCTGGACCACCCGGTGCTCCCTCCCGCCTTGAGCCACCCCAGCAGCAGCGATGCCGAAGGAGGGGCAGGGAAGCAGGGGAGAAGCCGAGTGGCACGGTCATAGGGGCAGATTTTCACCACGATGGACAGCTGATGGGGAAAGAGGAGGAAAGGGGGGGGGGGGGGGGGAACAAAAAAAAGGCAAAAAAAAAGCACTTTGGAGATGTGGCAAAATGCAGCTTTCCAGATTGGCGTTCCCATGGGAAACTACTCCACTGCCTCTCACAAAAATCCAAGGCGCATTCCTCCTCTTTCTTCTGTTATGGTCTGGGCACTATTTATTAACAACAGCCAAAGGCAGAGGGAAATCTGCAGCGAATAGCCCTGGAAGTGCTTCCAGAGCCGTCTGCCTGCGGTAATTTATGGCGGCCCACTCGCAGAAGGGAAAGTCAAGAGATAAGACAAGTATTTTTACAGGAAAAGGAGTTAGGAGCGGAGCATATATGGGTGGGTTTCGTGTTGAAATGCTCTGGTTTTGGAAGAAAAAGGAAACAGGGCAAAGAAAAAGAATTTTGGAGTCAGGTACTGGGTGTCTGAGCAGATGGACTCAGGCTCGTTGCTTTGTCCCCCAGCCCAAAATAGGAAAGGGTGGCAGGGAAGAGGGGCACCACGTCTGTCACCCATGGTCACCTTGCCACAGCCTCGCCGGGGACCCCCCGGCAATGCCCTTCCTGGGCAGAAGGGAGCTGCAGCGTCTGGGCTCTGCCTCCGGCCGCGCTGCATGGGGGAGTTGGCCTTTCCCTCGTCTCAGAAAGCTGGCAGGGAGAGCAAGGACGTAAGGGAGGCTCCGGCTGCAGCGGGACATTCCCATTCCCACCGGCCGGTGCCGGAGCAGGGGTGGGATGTCTGCAGAGTCAGCGGGGGAGGATGCTCACGGCGCTGTAGCTGTTGGATTTGCCCAATTTTTTTCCCACTTCAGGATTTTTCCAGCACTAGGCTTTGGGTTTCTAAGAGGTATCAGGCATGCATGGTCTCCCCAGCTCCTCTTTTCATCCAGAGACTTTTGGGGCAACCAGATTTCCAGAAAAGCAGGTTTTTTTCAGGCTGGAGGTGGTATAACATCAGAGCGAGGCCAGTCTCCCCTTGGCTGTACACAGCCCCGTTGAGCCCCGGGTGCCCAGCCTGGGCCTCCCAGGGAGATATTCCCGGCTTTTAAGATTGCGTTTCCAACGCAATATGATTTTACATCTTCTGTGTCTAACAGTTTGCATCACCCGAGCCTGGCAAGGCTGGATCAGGGCTCTCAGCAGTGACAGTGCAAAGGAGGAGAGAGGGACCTTGTCCTGAAGGGCCCGTTTTCCCCAGAAGAGGTAAAATCAGGGATATCAGCTATTCGGGAAAGCCTCCCACGGTACTTTTCCACCGGCCGGTGAATCGCCCGGCCCAGGCGGCACAACGGGGTCCTGCTCGCGCTGCACCGGAAAGCAAAGGGATTAACGCAAGTCTCTCTGCAAACAGAGCTTGGGTGGGGGCACCCAGGGCTCCTCGACACTCCCCTGAGAATGAATGGCTGGGTTCACCGGGAAAATGCACCGACCGAGCTCTGGAGAAGCAATTATTCATTTGGAGACACTTTCTCATGGGGCATGGCAGCGCCCGGGTTTCTGGGGTGGAGATTTAGAGGATTTACACAGGACAGAGCAACTCTGGGGTACACCCAGAATAACTTCCTCTGCAGAAGGATATCCAAATGCTTCACAAACATCGTCCCAACGGCTGCGCTGCTCAGTTGGGGCCAGGGCGAAGCTCCCTCCCCAGCCTGGGCGCAGGGCTGGGGCTGACCAAGCAGCCCAGAGGCTGCAGCAAAGGCCAGATGTTCCCCTCAAACATGTGCAGATGTTTCCCCCCCAGCCAAGTCTGAAGCAAGTAGAACGTGGGCTCCCTTTGTACCAGCTAGATAATATTAATCCTTTTTCTAGACTCTGAGCACTGCGGCGGCCGGGAGCTCTGCCAGCGTCTATCAGATTTGTTTGCTGCTAGGTATCGTCACGTACGAGGCAGGGTGATGCAGATTGCTCAGCTCCCAGGCAAGTTTCCATGATGAAACAGAGTTTTTCCCAAATACCAGTGTTTTAGTGTGGATATCCATGCTGTTCCCCAGCAAGGAGCTACCTGCATCAACTTTTCCCCCTAGAATGGTACTTCTTTATTACAGGTTTTATCCTTCAGCCCTTTAAAAAAGAGGGAATGGAGATAACCTACGAGTTGGCACCAATCCTGCACTGCTCCTGCAGCAGGTCCCCAGGAAGCCCCAAGCTTCCATATAAAACCACCCTGGGGGCTCAGTTCCCTGCTCCCCAGAAACATGATGTATTTGATGACATGAGCATGAAGAGGTACTGACTCCAAACTGATCTGGGTCGTTTCCCATCTCAATTCAAGAGCCAGCCACTCAACCTAATTATATGAGGAGCCGGCGATGGTCACCACCAAAGCCAGCCAAACCTCCCAGACCCAGGACTGCACCCCAAAGCCACAGCCTTGTCTCCATCAGCACAGGTAACATGGAAACATCAGGAGTTTTCACGCCAACTAATAGGCAAAAATCCTGGAGCAGGACCTGGGGAGCTTTCAAGACGCCTTTGCAAGATCCGACTCAACACAAGGCAGCCCCATGCCTGGGCACCAGATAGCAAGCAAAGTACCAGGGCATCGTCTAACCCAGGGTCTGGAGCTCTCAGGCTTCAGAAGAGGGACCAAGGAAGTAATTTGATTTGTGACACCAAGGCCTACTCAATTTTCATCCATATTTTGCAGTCGGCAAGAGATGGGGGCACCCTTTGCTCTCCGCCCCTTTCCCACAGGTCTCCCCATTCCCAGCCCAAACGACCTCTGGGCATTATTTAGCACATGACCAATATTTCAACCCTTCCCTGCCAAGTGGCTTTTTGCTGGGTGTCGATGGCACATCAACCCTCCTCATCCTCTGTTTGCGCTGGTGAAAGGAGGAATTACTGCAGTATTTACCTACCACACTCTCTTTCACCAGCAGACTGTCCATCTCCTCTGCAAAGCAGCCCCGGGAGCACTGATCACTGCACGCTTCTTGTACCACTTGCGAAAAACATCGCAGGGGGCAAAGCTTTAAAGCAAATAAAATCACAGAAAATTGTAAATGAAGGTGATTAATGCACTTGGAGGATCTGATTGATCAGTGGTTGCGTCTGGGCTGTTCTGGCTGTTGCAGACCTGCATCTCTGAGCAGTTTTTGGAGGGTTCAGTTTCCTCCAGGCAATGACAGGCAGACTTTTGCTGTGCAAATCATAGCAGGTGAAAAAGAAAACAGGGAGAAAGCCTGGCTTTCCTCCTCCCACCAAAACTCCTAATACCAGGGCCTCTGTGCTGGCAGCAAAGCAGGCGGCAAGTGAAGCAAAGGTGAGGATGCTGCACTGGGGATATATATTGCATATTGGGGGTAGGGGACCTGCTTAATTCCAGGACCAAAAGGCTCGCAGCCCAAAATTTGCAATATTTGGGGCTGGAATTACATTCACCTCCTCCACAGCCATCTGCAGCCAGGGCTTGGCCATGCTGCAATGCTCCACGACAGATTTACACCTGCAGAGCCCGGCGGAAAACACTTACCTGTTCTACAAATGAATCCCTTGTCTTTTAAAAGGAATTAAATCTTGTGGATAAATACAAATGTTTTTATTCCCTTTGTGGACAATTGTGGCAGAATAAGATAGGGGGTTAAGGTGTGGCCGGAAAACCTTTCACTCTGTGGGCTGCATCTTGTCATCCAAGGTAAACACGCAGCTTAATAAAATTTCAAGAGGGAAAAGGTGAGATATTTGCCTTTATGTTCATTACCCTTTAAAGCAGAAACAATATTTGAAGAGAAACAAAGAATTGGGCAAACTAGATAATAATCATATGCAGTGAACAAACACAGCCTAGATCCTAGATTAATCAAATGACTTAAATAAAAATCCAAACGCCGGGGCTTTGGCGGCTCAGGGGAGAGCACCCGCGTCCCGTGGGGCACGTAGCCCTTGCACCCACCGCCGTCCCTAACGTCTCTGCCAGAAGGTTCCCCCCGGGTGGCATCCCCAGACACCGTCCCGGTGATGTGGCCATTGCCATCACCACCGTCCACGTGTCCCAGGGAGCATTTGTCCCCCGGCATCCCGCTGTACACACGACTGATGCTCAGGAGGCACCTTCCACCCTCCGGCAAAGCCCTCGCTTGCTATTTCTCCTTTCACCCACGCAAGATTCGAGGTATTACAGTTGCTATTGATTTTTTTTCCCCCTCTTCTGCTTGTCATGTATACTTCTAGACCCCTAGGAAAAAATACCAGTTGGGAAGTTTATAAAACACAGACTGCACAGTAGAAGGAAATTTATTTGTTGGTACCAACCGAAGACTTCAATACACGAACAAGTGCTGAACACAGCAAAACGAACACCTGCTGCCCTAAAGATCTTCGCTGCAGGAAATCCTGCAAGTTTAAGGAGTTGCTACGGTCTGCCGGATAAACAAGGCGCATTAAAAAATACCCTCAAAAGGTATTTACACAATAACCTGTACTGGTTCCAAAGAAACCATTAGTGTCAATTAGAAAATGGGATGCGTTCCCAGGGCAAAACGCCACTCAGCCCAGAGGGAGATGGGGACATCGGCGTGTCACAGCTCTTGGCAAGTGCCACATGCCCACGGGTCGCACCTCCAGCAGCTCATTCCTCCTTCTGGGGACCCATCCTGAAAGTTTGGAAGTGATGGAGGAGCCGGGACAATGCCCTTGGGCTTTGCTTGCTTCACCGCTTCCCTCTGTGGCTCTCGGTACCCGCGTGCCCCAGGGATGTGTCCCCTCCTGCTCGGCTGCAGGAATTCCCCATTTCCACTTAACGGCCATCAACAAGCCAGGCAGATGCCAGAGGTTTAAAGCAGAAAGGAGGGAGAAGAGATAATCATCAACGTGATATTTTGCAGAGGTCCTTCAGCCTTTCTAGGAATCTCAGTCAGCCTCTCCATCCAGGGAAAAATCATCCCCTTCTCCCGACCACAGCCTTTTTCTGCTGGGAAAACTGGGGCTCAGCCCAGGCATTCCCAGTTCTGCAGCTACCCCACGCTTTCCTAATGAACAATATCTCTTTATTTCCCTCAATAACCAGCTACATTTTCCATTATTATTTGCAGCGCCAGTAGGATGCAGGACAAAATAAGCATTTAATCAAGTCAGACAACTTCTAGGCAAACCAAAACCAGAGAAAACATAGGAAGAGTTTAAATTACTCACCAGGCAAATGGAGGGAGAGCAGCCTGAAGTCCTCGGGGATGTCAGGGCCGAAGGGCTGCAGCGACGTCTCCTTCTCAGGCAGGTGAGGAAAGCGTCTCCCAGGGCATCTTGCAAGGGCATGGAGTCTCTTTCCATGGGTTTTTAGTTTTTCTGGGTGTTTTTCCTTTATTTCAGTAGACTTAATTCAGAGCTTCAATAGCCTTGAGTAACTCGGGGGTAGAAATCCCTTAGTCCCCCAGGGTCTAATGGGGAAGACATGGATGGACAGGAATAACTGTTATCAGCAATTTAGCTGCAAATTTAATCATGTAATTCTTGTCCCCTGTAACCACAGATCACCCAAGCATAAAAATTCCCTCCTGTGCAGACACATATTCGGGGTATTTCTCACCTCTTGGGGAATTACTCAGAATAAGATGGAGCTGAATGGTGACTATGGTAAAGAGAAATGTAGGGGTCCTCACCAGCCTTCACATAAAAGCAGGATTTAGTGTTTAAGAGGTATGCATGAAGTGGATTACATACCTCACCTTTCTGGACTACACACATTTACTACACAGGGGAAAGGGGGTTAAATATTTGCTCTACAATGCAAACAGATATATAAACCTGTCAGAAACATCTTGCTGAGCATAAATAGCACTTTATCTTTTGATCTCATCTCTTAAGCTCATCGGCCAGGCGAGGCAGCCTGCTCTCCACCCCAGCACATCGACGCTCCGTTGCACCTTCTTGATTTTTCACTGACAGTAAAAAAACAAACAAGGAAAAGAGAAAGGGCAGAATAGATGAGAAAAGGAAAGTCCTTTTTCCTTTGGGGTGGACCAAGAACAGCAGCATCTTGCTGCTGCTTCCCTTTGCAGCCAGCCTTGTCTCCCCAGGTAGGGGTTTGCTGCTAAACCCTGTAATTATCATTATTATTCCCAGCTGAGCTGCCCTTTGCCAGCCCAGGAGGGGCTGGGGCAGAACTGCTGGCTGGCTGCATCCCAACAAAAGTTCATCTTTAGATTTTAGGTGCATCTCTTAATTGCTGCACTAGGAACGCGCCAAAATCAATTCCTCCTGTATCACTGGAAAGTGCATACCCTGGGGATCAGCATCTATTCCAAACCTGTCGTTTTCTAAACAAAACCGATAGGAAACAAATTGTGCTTTATCCCCTTGTCGAAATTACACGAGGCTGCTCCCAAAATAATCCTTCAGATCCAGCTCCAGATTTTTAAGGCTGGAGATTTACAGCAAGAAGTTTCAGACTCTACTTTTTTAAATCAGAGATGCACAGTGCTTGGTAAGCTGAAATATTATTTTAAGACAACCTGGTTTTCTTGCTCAATTCAGAACAAGGACCATGTGGTTCTGCCAGGTTTATTAGAGTTGAAAAAGAGGGAAAGAAACTGCAAGAACCCCAGAGCCTCCTGACAGTGTTGGAAAGGTTCAAATTTAGAAATAAGGTATGGTAGACTTTGGAGAGACCAAACTTGGGCCCCCCCAAAAAAACCCAACACCACCAAAAGAGGTGAGGAATTCCTTCCGCTTGTGCCCATGGCTAAGCGTTAGCAAAGTCGTGGTACAAAAGAGGCTGCTCGGGCACCCCCCGCCCCGCAGCACGGTTATCCCACCCTGCAGCAATGCTGCTCTGCTTGTGCAGCCCCCGGGCTCCCGCAGCAGCAGCCGAGACAGCAAATAACACAGCTGATTTATCACTGGGACCAGACCAGCAAGGCTACCTGCATCAGACACAAAGCTGGAAACCAAGCTCCCCGTGGGGAGCCACCTCGGGGCCAGAAACATTTTCCACCCAGAGCTGAAACAGTTGCTCTGCGCTGGGGATTTCGTAATTGAAATGTTTTGGTTAAGACTTTTGCCTTTAGAGCCCACCTTGGCCGAGCCCTGGGGGTCTCGGTTGCCCTGGGGGCAGCTCAGTAGCTCCGATGAACCTGATGCTGCTCAGCCCAGCTTTAAGGGAAGCATTCCTTCCCCAGCACCAGTGCAGAAACCATACCAATGAACACGTCTTTCCCTTTTTATTGAAGGGGAAGGTAAGATCTAAAGCAGCTTAATATCATCTGGGTTTTTCCCCTTCAAATTATGGAGCAAATATTACTGAAACCTCAGCAAACAAGCAGCTTCCCCAGGGCCTTCACCCCATGCACTTTCTTCTGGGGGGAAGAAATTCCAATTTGGGAATTGGCTTTGCTGCTGAACAAGCCACAGTCTGCGGGTTTGCTTTGCAAATCTCAGAAGCCAATTCATTGCCAAGAGGACTATGTTTCAAAACTCTTCAGCGGCTCCTAGAGGAGTGCAAGCTTACAATACAGATGTCAGCTCCTGCCAGGCTGTAAAAGCCCTCCCAGGAGCATTTTCTTCCTCCAGTGTGATGACGAAGGGCTTTATCTGACTCAGATGGTGAGGTGCTGAGCCTGCCAAGTGTTCAGGCAACGCTAGAAGGCACCATTCCTCCAGCATTCAGCCACCAACACCCTCCTGCAGCTCAGCCCCAGCTGGAGCTCCATGCCCAACTACACGGCTAAGGAAAGCCACAGACACGAGCCCAAAAGGACAAAAATCAGAATATTTTATTTCCTTGAGCTCCAGTGATACAACTGTAGCAGCATTTCACAAATGAACTCCTGCATTGTTAAATATACATTTAAGGAAACACATTACATTCCAAGGCAGGCAAAAAAAATAAAAATTAAGAACTGCGGACAAAGTTACTCATCCTCCCCCTTAAATAATATGTGCGTTTGTTGCAGACAAAGCAGCAGTACATGTTTCACATACCAGGTTAAAATAAAACTTCAGACTTGCAGCAGAACTTTCAAATGCAAACCTAGAAGAGATGAGGAGCAACGGCTTTGGTGAAGGGGCTTTCACCTGGGGATCCAGCGCTACATACAGCAGGAAACATTTTAAACATGAGAGACCTCTGCAATTATTAGACCAACTGGGCACATTCCCAGCTGCAGAATGGGAAGTCTGGTTTTATCGGATACCCGGAGTAATCCACAAAGAGCTCTATAAACATACAAGTGCACCTCACCCACTCTCAGCTCAAGGCAGAGCAAGTTCCCAAGCAAATCTGGTTGATAATTATTTGTGCTCAACACCCAGGAGGTTCTCAGACATGCTCTGGCTAGCAACAGAAATGGGATGCTACCTGCCCCTCCAAGGACAAGGACACTCAGCTGGCCAAAACCACCACCGCCCTCCCAATCGCTCCACAGCCCTGGGCGAGCCCAGCCTTTGCGTCCCAGCTACTCACAGGTTACTCCAAATGGGAGATGAAGTTCTCCCAGAATAGCCAAGGTGAAGTCCAAAATATTAAAGCTAAGCAGCCAGAGGAAGAGGACGATGCACTGGGGACCGCTTGCCGAGTATGACTCCTAGCTACTGAAGTCGCACTGAAAGCTGTCGCCTTCCACATTATGCTACAGTTTGCCTCTTTAATATTAAAGTGACCCAAAATTTTCATCTAAGTGTTTATGCCCATCTCCGATGGAAATATTTTGTGCAGTTCTGGTTCCTGTTAGTGACTTTCCAGTTTCTAAAGTCAATAGAAAAAAAAAAGACATCCAAGGCTAACAGACAGCTCAAAGACCTCCAGCCTCGAGGATCTCCGCATGCAGAGAGAGCTGAGGGCTTTCTCCAGCTGCGCCACCGAGACCAGTGGCCTCAAGCTTACAATTTTTACACTTTAAGACACAGGGTGCATTTGACACAGTGATTCATTCAGTTTAAGTGACAAAAAGGCATCAAGAAGCTGCTTTCATCATTATCAAGGTTAATTTACACAAGGCACACGCAACACCACCCAGAGAGGTGCTCTTTGATTTACCTTCTCCAAATAACAGAGCGAAAGGATTAGCTCTGCTTAGTGTCATCCTACGCAACGTGCCTGGCTGATGGGACACCTCCAGTGACACATGCTGGCCCAAAAGCCGCCCATCACACCGCAGCTCCCCCCAGTGCCACCAGCAAGCTGAAGCCCCATCTCCATGGCAGAGCACCAGCCGCCCCGTGCACAGCAGTAAGGAGATGGTGCCAGCTCGAGACATCAGCTGCTGCTGGCAGGGCAAGTCCCAGGGAGGATGAAGATTTGCCAGGTGGTGTCCTGTAACTTATATTTACACATCCAGGCCCCTAAAATCCCTCACTAGCTACCAATGACCCAAGTAACTGGCTGAAGGATGCATTTTGGTTTGGAAGAGCCGTTCCCAGGAGGAGCGGGGCACGCAGCAAGGCTGCCACTCTTCCCGAGCAGGCACAGCTTTGCTGGCCACCGCAAAGCTCAGCATCCCGCAGCAGCAAAACCAAACCCACAGCACAAGGAACCTCTCTAGGTTGGTTTTCTTCCCCTCCCCAACAGAGATGAGCAGCAGCTTATTGTCAAACATGGGCTGGGAGGTGGCTTCGGTTCTGCAGGGAAGACTTTCCCCAAGGCTTTCGCCACCCGCTGCTGGTTTGGTGCTGCCAGGATGCGACCCTTGCGACTCAGTAGCCAAACTGTAAACAGAAGCTCCGGTCCCCCCCCATGGAGCAGAGCAGCTCCGTGCACCCCGCTTTGATCCCACCAGCTATCGAGATGTGCACGGTTGCTCCTGTAAGCAGGATCGGGGCTTAGTGAAAAAAAAAATATGAATAAATTAAGGGAGGATGAAGGCTGTTCAGCTATCACACACCATAAAAATGTACCTTTAAAAAGTGTTTGCAAAAAAAATACTATTCTTTAAAATCTACATTTTGTAAGAGTCTCCTTGTAAAAAAAAATTGAATTGATAGTTTCCCCCTCTCCCCCACAAAGTGACCAGGTATTTTAGGGTGCCCCTCCTTGGTGTCCTACAGTTTCCCAAAGTGGTGTCCCCGTTCCTTCTTCCCCCCATCCCAGCAAGTCTCAAGGGGCTACCAAGTACCTTGACACCCACACGAGAATCCAGGCCACCATCTGGGGGCTAAATGCTGTACAATTAAAGCCAATCTGGCTATAAAAATAAATGCTTTTGCGTCTTCCTTACACAGGATGGAAGAATTTAGCCCTTTTTAAACAGCTCAGCATCTAGCTGTAATAGTATTTAAAAAACAACCCAAATGCCTACATAGAAAAATAAAGGATAAACATTATCCATCTATTTTATATTTATATAAAAAGTAAGTTCTGTGACAGGATATTTTGCTTCTTCACCGTAAAAAAAAAACAGCATAGGCTGTATAACCTAAGCCTTCTGGTGAGGAGTAAACTACATCTTCAAACTTATTCAGAGAAAAATATCAATTAGGAATTCCACTTCTCCAAAATAAAGTTATTAAATATATATATTATTATAAGTCTTTATAAACTATTTCACTGTTTAAGCAAGGAGGGGAACACGTGACTGAGGACCACTTTAATCCCTCCTTCCCCGGGGAGGGAGAAGTGGACGTCAGCTGTGAATCCACCAGAAACCTGGCATGTTCCTTAGTACAGACCCAGAGCTCGCTGGATTGCAGGCACACACAGACACACACAGAGGGGACACGGAGGCTTGAATTCACTCTCACTAAGTCCTTCACAAGGATGTTCTTTTTTCCAGCTTGTGCTTTGTGAGAAAGTACTTGAAGAATTCATACACGGACCAGGCAATGGCCGTTGAAGGCATCTGGTAAATGACACGTGCCTGCACCCCTCGGAAATACCCCGAAATGCCCCCCAGCTGATAGACAGTCTTGAAGGCATTCACCATGCCCGAGAGATGTCCGCTGATGTTCACAGAGCTCAAGGCCACGTTCTCTTGGGTGTTGAGCAGGGTCTTGCAGACATCCAGAGGAGTGGTGGCAGCGGCAGCCACAGCCCCCGCGATGGCACCGGAGACGATGTGCGACCGAGGGTTATACTCCCGGTGTGGGTTGATCTGCTCCTGCATGAATTCGTAGGTGATGAAGTGAATGGCCTGGAAGGGGACGTTCATGGTGAGCTGGGTGGTGTAGCTGCGGTAGAAGGCACCGAACCCCTCCGTCTTCTGCACTGTCCTTATGCATGCCAGGACGGACTTGTAGGGGGAGTTGAACATCTGCATCCGCTGCTTCACCACTGGTCCAGGCAACGGCCACAGGGGGTGAAGGCAGGGCGGACAGCACCAGGCAGGACAGACGCAAGGAGATAAAGACTTGTTAGCTAAGGCACATGTTTCTTGGTCACCACAACACCCAGACTAAACCCTGCTCCAAGTCCCAACCATCCTGACGCAACCTCCCCTTCCAAGTCCAAACTGCTAGGACATAAAACAGGCATTTCCGTAGCGATGAGCTCCTTATCTACAGGCTTTCACCAAAAGGCCGCATACATCCTCTGCTTCCCCCAAACTGCCCTGTGCCCCCCAAAAAACTCAATGCAACAAGTGAAGGAAGCAGGTCAGAGCTCAGCCCCGGTTCAACAGCTCTCCACTTCCATGGGCTAATGCGCTCCTCTCCTCAAGCTCAATTAAGGACCCTTTAGTTCTAGCTAGAGAGGCATTAATGCAGACTGATAAGGACCCTCCGATGCATCTGTAAGGATGCAGAGCTGTTGTGCGGAAACACTGACATACCAAGAGGACAAGGGCAGAAAGGTGATGAAATAACTGTACATCGCCTGGGAAGTGTAACAGACCCCACCTACAGTCCCAAGTCCTGAAACAGAACAACTTCCACTGACTTAAGCAAAAGGCCAAATTAATTCATTTAATCAGGATATGATTAAAAGGACTGGAAACACTAGAGACATTTTTTCCTTCAGAAAAACCTGACTTTGGGCCAACTCAGAAGTACATCACATTAACACAAGAGCTGGCAGTCCAGCTAATTGTCTTCATTTTAGCTGCATTTTACTGTCAGTCCTCTTAATGCCAGACCCAGGAAGGCTACGCAACAGTCCCACCGCTGCTGCACTTGTCTAACAACATGACTGAGCTCAGTTTTGTTTGGGTGGTCCAAAGCTTCAGAAAAACCACCACCACTTCAGTAACGATGCACTAGTAGAGTAGTAACAGCATGGTGTTAGTAAAGGTGACACCAGTTTTCCTGGGAAGTCACGATACACCATGCAGGTGCTGTGCAACCCCTTGGCAAGCAAGGTAAAACAGCCAGGGAGGATTTATCCCTTTACACTGGCCTGTCTGAGTTCATTAAAAGCTGGGCAGAGTCACTAAAGCAAAGGGCTTAAGCTGCTGAGATGGCGCAGGGTGTCCTCGGTGCCTTCCCAGGCTAACGGGGGTGCAGTGCTTCCCAACAGCACAGGGCATTACCTTCAGCAGGATTCATCACTGCGTCGTGGAGTAGCGTGGCCACGCTCCCAGCTATACCTGCAAGACACAAGAGCATCCTTCAGACAAAAAATAAAAGATTCAGAAGCCAGGGGCTTGCTCAGGCACTGCCATCCATGGAGGCAGCAGCCAATGTTGCAGGCAACCCACGCACCACCAAGCACCCGGGTACCACAGCCTGGGGAGCTGCGGTCCAGCTCCACAGCAAGCCCAAGGAAGCACTCAGCAACACAACTCATTCCCAGTGGAGAAAACCCCAGCCTGAGCAGCTTGACAGAAACCAGGATCAACTCACAGGATCACAACAGCCGTCGTCTTTGCTATTCCCTACAACTCGCAAGGCTTTGCCTGCGCAAGCCACCACGAGCTTCACTCAGCCTGCGCTGGACTGAGAGATGAGCAATGTTTAGAACTGGCTCAGCGCATCCATAATTAGGCATTTTCATCCGTTTACTCAGTCTCGTTTTAAACACTAATTGCACAGATTCTGCAAGCATCCAGCCAGCCATTAATGATTCTGCAGTTGGCTCTAGGATGGGCCTCTCCAGCCACACCTTCTCCTTTGATGTAGGTTTCCATCTCAAATTCTCTCTTGCCCAAATGACTTTTGGTCATTTCTCATTAACACAGCGCTTCAGTTTTCCTGCTGGTACTGAAAGCCTGTAGATACTTGAAAGGCAAACACAGGAAGCACATGACTAACAAAAAAAAAAGGGCAAGCCAGAAAGATATTCTATACCCTTAACTAGTTGGTTGAGTCAATTCAAGTGACTGCCATGGCAGATTCCTACCATCACATCATGTCAAGGACCAGGCAGAAACATCTTCTGCACAAACCCTTTTGTAACACACCTGGCTGCTCAATTAGAGGGTTTCTGCTGTTACAGCAGTATTGGTGGACCTAAAAGCAAAAGCCTTCCCGGTAGAAGCAAAATCTTTAACGAAGCATGCGAGCGCACAGAGGATGAGGTGCGCTTTACCATGCTGGAGCTCCAAGGGAGACATCTGGAACAACCTGTACTTCAAACCTCAAGAGGTTTAGACAATGCCTTCAACATAAAGCCAAAAACAGCCTGCGATTGCATCTGAACACCTCTTGTCCAACACATTGATTACTTGTGCTAGAATAATTTGAGATTAAATAGTGCAGAAATCTAGATTAGACTAAGACTTTGGAGGGTGCACAACAGTGCCATCGGGTTTCAGGCCAGGAAGGGCTTCTCTGCTCTGCTGCTGACAGCCAGCCCAGCCATCTCTACCCTCTGGAAGAGAGATCCACCAAGCAGTCAGTAGTCCTAAGACAGGGCAGAGGTTTCAGAGGAGCATGGTGACCAGCACAAAGCACTCAACCAGAGGGCAGGTGCCACGCTTGCCTACCTGACTTCCCCCTGCCTCTCCAGCACTCCCAAAGCAGGTGCCGAGACCTGCAAGCCTGGGGTTACATTTGCACCTTGCATCCTCCCATACGGGTATTTACAGTGTCAGTCTGAATGCAGGCTGCCTACAGCAGATCTTCCAGGAGCAGAGCACAGTGAAGGATGCCAGGCTAAGTGTGTGAAGCAAGCAAGGGACAGGCTGTTAACTGCAAGCTTTTTTTTATGAAAAATACCCAAAAATACCATTGGCCAAGTGGCTGTTTCCTCCATGCTGGATAGTATCACTTAGAGACTTTTTCATTTTTTCATAGCAGGCAAAGTACATTGCGTGGGCAGGGCCAGCCCCCAGCATGGTGACATTAATCCCACGTAAAGGCCTCCAGAAACCCTCTGTAAGGACAATCTTCTTCAGAGCTTCATACACGGTCCTGTACTGGGCTTTGGGGTCCGGCTGCAAGCTCTGCATCCTTGTCTGCAACAAAGCACACGAAGGGAGAGGCCTCAGTTACCTGTCTTTAATGCAACAAGCACAAGCCATAGAGTTAAAGAGCTACAAGACTTCCCAGATCATTATAGGGGTCAATAATTTATTCCCCAGTTGCACCCACACCAGGGCCACAGCACTATTTATCCACGCTCTGCCTGCCCAACCAGCAAGATTAACTCCACGCTCCCATTGCGACACCAAAACATTACAAGGCTGCTCAGACAAGCGCTCAGCGGAGGGAAGCGTAACCTCTGCTCTTGTTTATGGATGGAATTAAGCTAGCGCAGTTGTTCAAAAGACTCGGTGAAGAAATACAGTTAGGTCTTTAATTGCCTCCTGCTTACAACACTCCCGGCTCTCTGCCCCAGCTTGTTTCTCCTGCAGTTGCTCAGCTGCTTTTGACACCTGGCATACAGAGTTAGCCTGCTCAATTGGGAAACAGGTTTCCTAGAAGGGCAAGCTGAGAAAATGGGGTACCTGCAGTGACCCCCCCAAAGAAGCAAAGACAGGTAAAGGCCACCCCATTCTCCTGCGCAGCGACCCAAGGAAGACTCAGTGGGTGACTGTCCCCCAGCAGCCTCGAAAGCACAGAGCCACCCTTTGCCCCATCTTCCCTCCCAGCTCCTGATGCCCTGCAGCCACCAGCTGCCTGAGCCAGGAGGTTTCATCTGCATCTTTGTTCATCAGTCCTCAATGGGCTTCTCTTCCACAGATGTTTGAAGCCAGCTAAGCTTCTGGCATCCAAAGCATCCTATTAAACTCAGTGCCATCACTTAATTATACACTGTGGGAAAAATTACTTCTTGTAGTTTGTTTCGGGCTTCTGCAGACTGATGCCATCACACACCAGCAATGCTCAAAGCCCTTGCAATGATGATGCCAACCTGCGATGGGTGTTTGCAGGGCACGGATCCCAGCCACCTCCCACCAGCAATAGGAGAGACACTGGCAGGGCTTAAACCTCTACAGGCATCCCAGCAAGACCAAGGAAATCTAGAGCATCAAGAGGCAAAGGGCTCTGCTACTCCTGCTGAGCAGCCCACAAGTCCTGCCGGTCTGCAACACGACCGATAGACCCCATCACACCGAAACTGGTCTGAAGGGATACAGCCTTTGGTGGCAGGCTCACACCTCAAAACACAAACACAGAAGCCTCCTGGGAAAGGGCATAGCCACAGGAGACGAGTGTTTAGCAACCTGCAACAGGCTCCATCAAATTAACGCTCTTTCAAGGAGAAGTTTGAGAAGTGCAATTAAAGAGGTCATTCGGGTTAGACAGGAAGGATGCTTTCCACCCCGTGAGCTGGGACACCCATCTTCAGAATAAAGTTTCCCCCAAACGATTTGGCAGCATGCAGACACCAGCGCAGCCCTCATGGGTAAAGCAACATGAACGGCTCCGTCCTTGGCAGAAATTCAACAACCTTTGAAAAAAGCAAGGATTGCCCATGCCACCTCCATGCTTCCTCACTGGGACACGGCCCCTCAAGCTTATCGATTCACTTAATTAGCCAGGAGGCAATACTACAGTTAAGCTTTCAGGCAAGGTTAAGCCAATAAAAATGTTTCAGGTTTGGCCCTTCGATTCCCCAAACCACTCCAGTTACTGGAAACTGAAGAGCACTTTCCATACGCTTTGAGACCAAGGAAGAGATCAGAGCTGAATTCAGGACTTTAACCCAGTATAATAAAACCAAGCTATAAAAGCAGCAAAGCAATACATGAGGCTAAGCCAAACAAATTATCGCATTTGTAGTAAATATTCTAAAAAAAATGCCCAGGGATTATATTTGCAAAGTGACTTGGTTCAGCAGCTAGCCGAATTTCAGACTTAAGCATCGGCCACTGGTCATGACAAGGCATCACCCTACAACAGGGAATTTGGCGGCCTCAAGCAAAGCTTCCTGTTTCAGAGCACTAAATGCATTGTAGCCTATGAACAGTGCTGGAAATAAACCCAAAGGCTCAGAAAAATCCTCCTGCAAAGGCAGCAACAGCCCTGAATGATCTTGGAATTTAAAAACAGGTTTTAAATCCGGCTCTCAGCCCTCTTTGAGCAGGGTCTTGCAACCCCTCCACAGGTCTCTGCACCTTCCCATCCCACGGATGCTCATCAGGAGGGGCTGGATTTCCCGATGCCCCGGAGAAACTGGCAGCAGCCGCTCCACCATCAGTGTGACTCAGCATGACCCACCGCTGCCGAGCTGGTCGCATCCAGCTGGGGTTTGTTTTTTTGCTCTGCTAGTTTTAACTTGAAGGCATTGCTTCAGACTCCAGAGCTGACCCCAGGAATGTCGATCTCACTCCAGTCTATTGCTGGGATGCCTTCGAAGCAGGAGGTATAATTTAAGCACGCAGCAGCGTCATCTCGTCAGAAAGGTAATCGGGGATAAGTGCTCCTGTAAAGCAATAAACTATCAGCCTGGCATGTGCAGGACCAAAGCACGTGGTGCTGTGTTGTTGGGAACTAACCCTGAGTATCTCCACCCTTACTGAGGATCCAGTTGCTTTCACATGAGAATGAATAAATATAAATTTATTTTTCCATTGATCATCTGAGCCACTCTAGGGGGGTTCAAAAGCTCATACCGTACTGCAGAGCGGGCGGTAAGTCTACGTTGTACCCACCGCAGGCACGCTGCAGTTTGCATCACCACCAGCACAGCCAGGTCCACAGGCTCGCACCTTCCGTTAAAGCTGTGGGCACAAACAGGACAAACAGCCCAAGGAGTAACCAAAACCAGGATCTCCTGTGTGGCTGCCGCAATGCAAGAGGCACAGAGCTGAAAACAGGTTCAGCTCTGTTTCATCCAGGATAAGTTTATCATGGTGTGAATGATGATGATTTGCTATGAGCTCTGCAGTCCTTATCCCCCAGCTCCTGCCACCTATCTGAAGCCAGCAAGCTCCTCCAGGAGCCTCACCCCCCTGCTGTTAACCAGCCAAGAAATACTTCTCCACCTACTTAGATTAATCCTCATTGCATAAGGCAAGAGTGCACCGACAACCGCAAGCGTCCTGGTAGTCCTGGTTTCAGCTTGGGCTTAAGAAGCAACACCGAAAGTCACAGTTTCAGGTTCATCAGGTACCTGCTGTTTGTGGACCAGCGACGTCTTTATGGATGCTGTTTGGGGGAAAGCACCCAGCCTTTCTGCTGCCAGAAGCACAGGAATAGTCCAGGGTCGTTTTCTACCTAGAACTGTTTTACTAACAAGAGTCAGGTCTCTAGTTCTGCATATTCTTGCAAAGGGTCACTGATTTGACATGCCACTGTACAAACAAGCTCAGATATAATTTGCCTTTGTTTGGTTTTTTTTGTTTTGTTTTCCTGAACATGGCATGCTTTCTCAAAGTTCAGCCTGCACATTCATGTGACAGACAACCACCCTGGTCTCCCTGCAGCTAACAAAAGACACAGAGAACACGATATGCTTTTACCAGGAAATAAACAGCATTTCTTCAGCGACTGGGTCAGATCCTGCTGGCCGGAGAAGGCTTCGCTACTGCACGACCCATGCCATGCTCAAGCTCTGAACTTTTCTTTTTTGCTAGGCTGTTTTTCAGCTAGAGCAGCTTCCCAAACAAGCAACACACTTGGTATGGTACCCACCCGGGCCTGCAAAGGCCCATGGGAGGGGAGCATAGGGTCAGTCAAACAGGTTAGCCATGACTTTCCAGCACCCCAACACTATCAGCTGAAACAATTCCTCCTCCTGGACCTGCGTCAAGACGGGTGGATCCAGAACCTCCCACCACCAAACCCAAGCCAAGCGTCCCTAACCCCAAAGTCTAAATAAACCACAGTAAAACAGCTCACAGGAGCTCATCTGCCCTGCCACCCGCAGTCATACTTGTGTGCTTTCAAGACCTTAGTTACAAGCAGGGAAGCTCCAAAGTCTACTTGCACCAAGCAGGTCACCCATGGCTGACTGTCCCAGCCGGAGCCGCTGAAATACTCGCTCCATGCCTCCCAACAAGGCCCATCGTACTTGTCCTCCTTTCCTTTCCACTCCCCTCTCTGGCATCGCAGATGTAGGCTAGATGTTTCTCCTACCCTTCACCCCAGGAGCTCCCCTGACAGTATGGGACCTCCCGTACATGTTAGGGACCATGCACAACCACAGCAAAGTCAACTTACAGATGTCTTGTTGCACCAGCTTGGTTAGGAAAGGTTCAGGTTTTCATGGAGAAGGACTGCAACATGGTCAGGGCTGAAGGAAGGACTTTGTCACTAGTGCGACTACCATCCACTGCGAGGACGGGAGGTTCGAGCCCAGCACATCGCCAGTTTCTCATTGAGCTGTCCCACATCAGCAATGAGTTCCCAGGTGAGGACAACTGTTCTTCACATCCTGAAGGCAGCTACTTTACCTGCCTTGGGAAACCAGCTCCAGCAGCCTTGCAGAAAAGCCACCAAATGGCTTAAGCGAGAGGAGGGAGGAGGCTCCAGGGGAGTCCTCCAGAAACTCCCTGCTGCTGCCATCACAAGAAATCCTTGACATGCTGATCTCTCAAATTAATTTGGAGACTGATCGGGCTTGCCAGGACAGCTGTGTTTTCAGCAGTGACAAAACAAAACAAGCCTAAGCACTATGAGAAACACCGTCAGCACACATCTAAAAACCTGGAGTCCAAGCCAGTGTTTTACTACAACCGCTGCGTTGGGTAAGACAGGCCAACGTGTAGTCAAGGCTGAAGCTGCAAGGGGGTCTTTACCATGAGAAGGAAAGGACACCAAGCAAGTCTCAATAATCATAAACCTCCAGCTGCAGCTTTAGTTGGTAAAACACAACCTGTAACACATTTCCCCCACTAAACAAACAGCGACTTTGCTGCAAAATACACGTGACTACCGATGCTTTAAGTTACGGCAGGGGAATGGCAGCCAGGTGCTGTAAGAGGCTGCACGTGGACGTGTGCGTGATGGATTTACACCTCTCCTCATCACAGCCCAGCACGTGCTGACCCACAAACACCAACAGCACCTCTGGGCATTTTCTGTGCTGTCACACGGGCGTATCTGAACCTCACAGAGATCCATAGGGCACTATTTTAACTGCTTGCCTTGACTCACCTCATTAGGACACCACCATCACGGCCTTGCCCTACCCCAGCCTCGTCAAGCTCAGGAATTGTGCAAGCGTCTGAAGCAAACAATTCCCCAAATTAAAACATTTTCAGTTTCTCTTTGAGAGGAAATGACTTGCTGGAACCAAAACATTTCTTCAACAGCATGATCTAGCCAGGTGGCTGAAATGCTTCTTTCTGCAGCATCCACAACTCCCTACCTCCTCCACAGGTTCTGCTCAGCCGTGACCGATCCCAGTAATTATTATCCAGAAAGTCAGCCTAAGGAAGGAGCCTTGCTGCTTTTCTGCAGGAGGAGAGTGGCACATTTCCCATGGTAAAGTGAAAGACAGCTGCTCTTATAAGCTTCATTAATATTTGGTTACTCCCACTACAAAAAAAAAGCCCTTTTGGGGTCAGTTCTCACCTTTTCCCGTAGCAGACAGACAGCACAGGCACAAACCAGCAGTGGGTGCCCATCGCGGGAGCAGCACCCACAGCCTGCAGCTCAGGATTTCACTCTGCCCCTGACACATGGGGTGACCTTGGCCGTGCTCCGCCGGAGTTTTCCCGCAGCCAGCCAACAGCCAGAGTATTTTATCTGCTTCCGAGCACTTCAAGGCAGTTTGCTGAGCAGGATTAGTCCCAGCATGAGGCATTGCCCCAGTACTCTCCTAGCACAGGCGCTGCCGGACATGAAGCAACCAGGGAATTCACTGCCTGGTGAAATCAGCGCTTTTACCTTCCTACAAAGCACCTCCCGCTCCGGGAAACCAGGCACAACTTTCGTTTTCTCCCTCTCCCTTTTCCCCGCAGAGGAAATGCCCTCTTAAAAAAAAATGCCATAAAGTCCAGAGTGACGACATGCTGCTCTGACCGTGACTTGGCAGAAAATACCAGGCTTGTTTGTGAAAGGAGCCGGTGTGGAGGCACTCGGGGTGGGCACAGACCCTGCGCCGCGGGGGGACCCACGATGCGCAGCAGCCCAAACCTACGAGCCAGGTCCAGCAGGCACAGACCCAGAGGGAAAACATGGAAAAAAGCAGAGAATATTTCCCTTGAATGCTTATCGCAGCGCACTGGCAAGACCTCCAGTGCCTCAAAGCGAAGGCATTTCCTCTCCTCTACTCTTTCAGGGAGCCCTGCATTGAAAAGGGGAGAAATTAGAGCATCTGCTTGCAGCCTTCCCTGACCGGACCACGGAGGATCTGTCAGCGCCAGCAATACAATATCGAGGGCGTTTGGCTTTTCCCAACCTTATTTTCTCTTTTTAAGCCGCCAGAGCAGCATGCTGGCAGGGCAGAGGGAGGAAATACCCTTCATGATGCTTCCTACCGCTTCGGTGACGCCATGAAGTCTTCCCTCGTGCGTACTCAACTGCACGCTCGTTAAGTCTCGAGCAGCTCATCTGCATTAAACCCCAACCACCACCAGCATATCTGCAGCCATGCAAGCCCCTTTTTAAGCCCCAACAAAGCCACCACCGCCACGGGGCTGGGGTGACACGTAAGGTCAGGTTCACACCCCTTGCAGCCATCCTGGTGGGCAGACAGACGGACCAGTCCGTCCCACCAGCTTTTCCCTCCTGGGCTGGGATTCCAACACTACAGGAGGGAAAAGCCGGCCGGGGGGCTCCTGCTCCAGTGCCATGCCGGGGGGCACCAGCAGCATCTCCCGCCCTGGGGAGCAGCACGAGGACTTTGCTTGGCGCAGCAGAAGGCGGCAAGGCCCGGCGCACACCTTTGCACCGTGGGTTGCGCAAAGCTCGCCGCGGCTGAGAACGCTGGGGCTGCCTGGGACGGCACCCAAGGGGCTGCAGGGACGGGTCCAGGGTGGGTGCACAGCTCCGGCTTCCATCGGAGACCTCGGGGACCTTCCACACCGCAGCACCCTGCTCCTCACCCAGCCCCAGCACCTCCTGCACGCTCGCTACAACTCTGCTCCCCGCAAGCAACATTTCCCACCCCGGGAGCCCTGGGCACCCCAACACCCCTTGCACACTCCCCCCACTTGCACCCCAGCACCCCTTGCACACACACCCCCCCACTTGCACCCCAGCACCCCTTGCACACACACACACCCCCACTTGCATCCCAGCACCCCTTGCACACACACCCCCCCACTTGCACCCCAGCACCCCTTGCACACACACACACCCCCCACTTGCACCCCAGCACCCCTTGCACACACACACGCCCCCACTTGCACCCCAGCACCCCTTGCACACACACACGCCCCCACTTGCACCCCAGCACCCCTTGCACACACACACGCCCCCACTTGCACCCCAGCACCCCTTGCACACACACACGCCCCCACTTGCACCCCAGCACCCCTTGCACACACACACCCCCCCACTTGCACCCCAGCACCCCTTGCACACACACACGCCCCCACTTGCACCCCAGCACCCCTTGCACACACACACCCCCCCACTTGCACCCCAGCACCCCTTGCACACACACACCCCCCCACTTGCACCCCAGCACCCCTTGCACACACACACACCCCCACTTGCACCCCAGCACCCCTTGCACACACACACCCCCCCACTTGCACCCCAGCACCCCTTGCACACACACACGCCCCCACTTGCACCCCAGCACCCCTTGCACACACACACGCCCCCACTTGCACCCCAGCACCCCTTGCACACACACACCCCCACTTGCACCCCAGCACCCCTTGCACACACACACCCCCCCACTTGCACCCCAGCACCCCTTGCACACACACACCCCCCCACTTGCACCCCAGCACCCCTTGCACACACACCCCCCCACTTGCACCCCAGCACCCCTTGCACACACACACCCCCACTTGCACCCCAGCACCCCTTGCACACACACCCCCCCCCCACCTGCACCCCAGCACCCCTTGCACACACACCCCCACCTGCACCCCAGCACCCCTTGCACACACACACACCCCCACTTGCACCCCAGCACCCCTTGCACACACACACACCCCCACTTGCACCCCAGCACCCCTTGCACACGCACACCCCCCCCCCCCCCGCACCACAGCCCCAGCACCCCACGCGTGCTCTCCTGCTTGCACCAGCGCAAACCCCAGCACCCCGTGCACGCGCCCCCGGTGCACTCCCGCACACCCCCCGTACCCGTTGCATGCACCCCCGGTGCACACCCCCCGTTCCTGCTGCACGCCTCCCCCGAGACCCCCAGCCGTCGCAGCAGACCCCGGCGGCTCCGGGGGCCGCCCCCACCCTCCGCCACCCACCTTGACCGAGTCCACCGGGTACATGACCGTGTGCTCCATGATACCCGCCACCGCCCCGGCCATCATATGGGTGCCGAGCGAGGCGCCGCTGGGCAGGCTCTCGTACTCCTCGCCCTCCACAGGCGGCGCGGCGGGGGCGGCGGCGGCGGGGGGACCGGGCCCCGGGGGCGCCGCCGCGCTGCCCCCCACTCCGCAGCTCAGCTCCATGGGCCCGGGGGGGGGCACCGGAGGAGGGGGGGGGGACCGGGGGATCCGTACGGGGCTCGCCCGCCGCCCCGGCCCCGCTTTAAAGCCGCGCCCTCGCCCCGCCCCGCCCCGCCCCGCCCCCGCCAATCGGGAGCCGCCGCCGCCGCCGCCCGCCGCTCCGTTGGGCCGCGGCGGGGCCCCCGCGGCGTGACGTCACGTGCGGCCGGGCACTGGGGAGGGGGGGAGATTGACAGGGAGGCGGGCGAATGGCGAGGGAGAGGCGGGGAGGCGGAGGGGGCGTGATTGGCTCTGCCGGCGGGGGCGGGCCGGCCGGCAGGCGCGCGGGGTTGGGGCGGGCGGGAAGCAGCGGCGCGCGGCGGCCGTGCAGGCGGGCGGTCCTCGTGCGGGCGGGCGAGCGGCTCGGGCGCCGGGCACCCGCCGTGCAAGCACGCGCCCCCCCCCCCCCCCCGCCTGTCACCGTGCCCCTTGCACGAGCGGGCACCCCCGGGCGCCGCCGGTGCAAAGCGCTTCCCCCTCCCGTGCAAGCACAAGCACCGGTAGGGGAGGGCCCGGGCTGCCCCCGGGCCTGCGGCACCCTGCAGCAGCCGGCGCAGCGTGTCGGGGTGCGCAGGGCATGGCGTGCACGGCCGCGGTGTTGCAAGCTCCCACGCGTGACCCTGGCGGGGGGGGGGGGGGACGACTCCCGGGGTGGGCACCCCCCGGCTGCACCCAGCCCTGCGCCTCCGGGGTGGGAGGAAGGCAGAAGCCGTGGGCATTACGTGAGCAAAGGTGGTATTTTTCCTGGAGGACTACGGCATCGCGGGGAGAAAAGCAGCCCTGGGCATGCGGGCGTTGCACAGCCCCAAATGCTCCCCAAAGCACAAGCAGGGCCTGCTCCGGTCTCCTGCTGCCACCGCGTTGTCTCAGAGGAGTTTTGCAAAGCGATAGGATTTCGTTTTGGTTGTGCTTTCGGGGTTTTCTGGGTGCCTCGGCTCGCACGGAGCCCGGTGCCCTCTCGTGTCGCTGGCAGGGCCAGGGGAGCAGCACGAGGCACCACATCAGCTCCCCTGCGTGGGCTTGAGCCTCGGCGTGGGGAAGAAAAGCACGTGGAAGAGCTTAGGAGAGCTTTCTGCCCTTCCCTGCGAAGGCTTTTTAGGGAAGATGGCATCCACGGCACCCACCGTCCCTCGTCCCTCCCGCTCCACCGCAGAGCCGTTAATCCTGGCCTGTCTGCAGGAGGAACGAGCTCACCCCAAGCCCTTGCGCCCCCGAACGCTCCTCTTCCCCTATATTTTATATGATTTCTTTGTTCCACCATGAAATCAGCCCAACCCAATTAAATTTGACGCTCTCACATAGATGGAGGCAAAGTCTTTGTGGCCCAGGGCTCCGGGAACAGCACCGACTTTACTTCATATTCCTCCTTGAAGGATTATTTGGAATTCAGCCTTGCTGGGAAGGTGGCGTGTACTAAAATCAAGGTTAACCATTTGCATGAAGCACCATGAGAATGCAAAGCCATTTATTGCTGCTTGAGCCTTGGGAAGCAAGTAAGAAAACCGTCCTCCAAGGGCCTAAAAAAGCAGAAAAATAAAAGTGCTTGGTTTTCCTGTTAACCATAAAACAAATACACACGAGGCAAAAAAAGCCTGGTCTGTTCTCATCCTCGCCTCCCGTCCGGGTACCTGGAGAGGGGCTGCGGCGGAGCAGCGCTGGGGCTGGCGCTGGCACGTGCTCCCCTCCTCCCTCCTGCCCCGTGTTTGTGCTGGGAAGCCTCCGTTCTCCGTGGGAACACGGCGCCGCTGGAAAAAAAAAGGCAATAATAAGTGTCATGTGTGTGACTCACTCCTCATTGATTTTGGGTACCTGGCAGTGTTTTCGGCACCCGGAGCAGTGCTCGTACAGGGAGCGGGAGAGCCGGAGGTGAGCCCTCACCGCCGCCCTGGTGTGTCCAAGCCATCGCACTGTCCCATGAGACCAGGCGTCATCAGCTGTCCCAAAACCTGCAGAAGGCAGAGACTATAAAAAGTCCTTCAACATGCAATTTAACACAGCAATTGCTAAATCTCTCTTCCCTTTCCCCCCTCATCTTGCCTCCTGGCAGAAGCCACTGGATTATCATGGCTTTATTTCCTCCCAAAGAGACCAAACCAAATACATGTTGCTGACAGACGGTTTGACACTGTGTTCTCCAGCTTAAATGACATTTCGGAGCTAGAGAGCCACGTGCACACGTGCAATTCTAGCAGACAGGGCTCCCCGATGATCACCCGTGTCTGCAAGACGTAAATCAAACACGGGCACAAGAACTTCCTTTTTGTAAGGCAGCCTTATTCAAGGAAATGCCTGAATTAAAAACTCGAAGAGGAACGCTCTCCAGTGTTGCTCCACATAGTTTATCTAGGTTTTCTACTCCATAAACAACGCTCAAGAGCAGCTAATCTCCTTCCAGTGCTTTTGGCAGGACAGAGGAGGGTGGGGAAATTACAGTGTCGCTTACCTTAATGAGCCCTTTGCCTTACCGTCTTAGGTGTTGCTCCTCGATAAGAAGTAGTATGAATCAGTCTGAAACGCGGTGCTGTTTCCAGGTAGGAACAGGTTATATTTTAATCCTGAGGAGCACTGGCACCACGAATCCTTTCTGCTCCTGCTCCGGACCCCGTGCCAGGGCCACCCCAGGGGGCAGGGAACTGCTGCAGCCAGAGATGCCACAGCAGAGAGGCACAGACTGAGGATTTTCCCCCATGTACATGAAGAAGGGACAAAATTATTCATCATTTGCGGAGGGAAAATGGGGTAGGGAGTCTGGTCTGGCTTGTGGTTTTGTCGTGTCACATGTCCCACCGGCAGGAAAAGGAACAGCCTGTGTCTCTTGGATGGTTTTCTGCCATCCCTGCCTGGTGTGGCAAATAAGAGTCATCCCTCGCAGTTCATCAACAAAGTGAACCCGACTCGATTTACAAAACCTTCCTTTGAAACAAGGCGGTCTTATGCAATGATTCCCTTGCTGCCTCCCAGGGCACAACCTCTCCTGGTGCAGCCCATCCTGGTGCCGGAGCTCCCCTGGGGTTCCCATGTCCCTCAGGTGCTCCAGGAGCCCCAAACTCCATCACGGCAGAGAAGCAGCAAAGGGGAAAACTATCTGTGCCATGAAAAGCCCAGTTTGGCTGCAGGCTGCACAGAGCACGCTCATTTAGACACTGACAAGTCGATGCGAAATACACCGCCGCAATCTGCACGCACGTTGCATCACTGCGAGCAGCTAAATAAAACGATGAATCAGACCCACAGATCTGAGTCCTCACTCGTAAGGAACCTTCTTTATGGGGCCTCTGCACTGTAGGACAGCTTTTAAACAGCAGAAATATAACACACCGCCACAAAAATAATGAGAAATGAGAAACAACCTGCAAAATGAAGTGAAATGCTCCTGGCTTTCATAAGTCCCTGCCCAAAGAAGGTGCCTGCGGCCCCCAGGCCATCTGCCTGGCACTCTGCAGCTGATTAGGAGGACCCGGTTTTGCTTATCGCGGCCCCTCGCCGGGCAGGAGGTGCAGGACACGGCGGCTGCACCCACGCCGATAAGGCAGGAGTGTCCTGCTGGGAGGCGGACACCTTCTGGGAACCACAGAAATTGTGGCTTATCTACAAGATCCAGTGGGATATATATTTTTTTTTTTTCGCTTTCCAAATCTACAAGTTCTCTAACAGCTGAGCAACACCTTGCGTTAGGGTGGGTTTTATCCTTTTCACGACCCGCCACCACCGTCACGGGGCTGCTGGCAGCGGTGCGGAGCCGTGGGTGCTGAATCGGGGGTGAGGAGGGGGAACGCTGCTTCACCTCCAGCAGCGCGATGCCACATAGCAGCAAATTACAGGAGGTTTTTTTTAATTTAGGTGTTCAGCAGCGAGTAATTGTATTTTTAATTGTGGAAAGGAAAAGGCACCCGTTCATGGCCTGGTGTAAAGCGTTCACTTGAGAAGAGAGATCAGAGCAAACGTATGTCATTAGGGGCATATGTTTGCAATTTGATTTGCAGTACAACCAGCCTGAACTTTATGTCCCCACAGCCTTTTTTTTTGCTAGCTTGTGTTGCCGTTGCCAGATGCTTACGCTGAAGGATGGTTTCCATGCGGGAATTGCGAGTGCTCAGCAAGCAGCACACCCCCAGAACGCCAATTCCCCATCCCGCATGGCGTGGATGCAGCCCCTTCCCGGCACTCCGGCACTTGGCCACCGCCAGCCCCACCAGCCCCATCCCTCCTTAGAAACGTTCAAAATTAATTTTAAACAGCGAGTCTGGACCTCACTCCCCAGAACTGTCCTTACGTCAAAGGCAGCGTCAGCCTCAGAAGATGCCCTGGAAAAGGGTCTCTCTGCCACCAGCCTGGGTTTTTCTGCCCACCCGGCCGCGTTTTGCAATGCTTCTGGGAAGAGGCGGCGCGGGGAAATATCAGCTGCTAGGAAAACCGATGTGTTCCAGTTATTTTTTTATCTCTATATTAGCAAACGCCATAAAAATAAAGAGTATTGTTTTGTCTCTGGGGTGGCCTGACCCACTTACTTAAACATCAGCGTAAGGCATTCCCTGGTTTTAAGCCCTTGCTGAGCACATCGAGATGCCAGTAGGTAGATCAGTACTGGAAAACCAAGAACATTAATCCCTGCTTGGGTACAAACTCAGAGCATCTCTTTTTGCCTTGATTCACCAGAGTAACACTCCGGATTACCAAGGTATTAATTTCATAGCCAGTGTGTGCATAACAGGTTTATAGGTAACAGATCAACCGCAGTGATGTCAGTGAGGGCCGTGAAAATGAACGCAAAGAAAATTAGAGAGGATTGAGCCCTAATGATGCTGCGGGGTGACTCCTATGCCAAAACAGCCAAAATCTGAAAACTCAGCACTGCGGCTCCTCCGAAGCAACGCAGACAGATCCAGCGCCCATTAAACATTTATGCAACCTCAGAGGTAAAGGAGGTGTGGATGCGAGGAATTTGGCCTGTGGGTTTTATTTCAGCGCTCACATAATCTGACCTAATTTAACCATTACCTAGCTCAACGGATTAAGGGAACAGGGAGAGGCAATACCCAATGTGTATAATTAAGCCTGCCTTTTGTATTACTTCCTGGACCGAATTTTTTCATCAACTTGCCTTTCTGGTTTGAAGCCCTGGGGAAACAATGGCAAAGGCACAGCACAGGCTGGTGGTGCTTTCGGGATTGACTGATGGCACTGGGCAGAGGAGGCTGAAAGGATCCCATGGGGTTTGCTGGGTTTGCGTACGGCTCTCCCTTTTTTTTTTTGCTTTGTTCCTAGCGCTTATCAAAACCAGATCCAGAAAGGAGGGAGAAAATCCTGGCTTGTCCTTCAGGAGATGTGTGTAAAGCTGGGGATGATCCTGCTCTGCCACCGACTCATCGCATGCCCTTGGTCAAGTCATTTAATTTTGATGGGCTTCACCACCTCTTCTGGGCAGGATTTTGTGGGATTAAAAGACGGTGAGCAAGGAAGGATGAGAGGAGGGCTCTGCAAATGGGGCCGTGGCTGGCGAGCAGTCCTAGCCTTCTGCTGCAGTGTAAGCAAATAAAAAATCAGCATTATTTGCCGCAGAGCGAGCGCAGCCAGCACGTCTGGGGAGGTCGGGCTGTGCGGACGCCTCTCCGGCTTTGAAATGGGGAGAGGGGCATTTTAACAAATAAACACAAAAATGCAAGAAAAGTCCAGCTGGGAGACACAGCTCAGCCCTGCCTCCTCCTCCACATCCCCCTTCACACCCCCACCGGCCAAAAAAACAGGGTGCTCCACCTTGATCAGCAACGACAGCCGCCGCGCGCCCCAGCTCCTCCCATATCTGCTCGCCCCGGTGCACGCCGCCGGCTGATATTCAGGAGGGTGCGGTGGGGTGGGCGATGTGCTCCCCCGAGATAGGGGCCGGGCACCCTGCACACACCTTGCTCGGGCTGTCGGGGTCGACCTATGGGTGTCCTAGAGGTGGTTTCTCCTTTGGAAATGGGTGATGCCCAAATGCCCCGCTCACGGCGAGCTCTGCGGTGCTGCTCTGGGTCTACCATCTGCTTTCTCCAGGCACCAATTCAGAGCGAGCCTGATGATTTTAGCAGTGTGGCTTTAGCCCAGATTTCATCTGAATTGCACGGGGTGGGGGAACAAAGCAGGGTTTGGTGCTTGGAAGAAACCTTCCTCCCGTGCAAAACGCTGGGAGCTCTCCTTGGCGGAGCATCCAAGCCAGAGTCCGGGCTTGCTTCACCAGCACGAGCAACAGCCAGTGGGGAAGGTTTTACTCCCACTGATGATACTGTTAACGGTGGAATGAAATATATTCACAAACAACTAATATTTTCTCCGTCGCTGCAAAGAGCATGCATCTGGAAATAATTAGCATGCACAAAAACAACTTGCACATTCCTCCTAGGCCTCCATGTTGTGCTGCCTGCAGACTCTGGCAACGACGGTTTTATCGGCAGCTCTCAATTTCTGCATATTTTTCAATATTTCTAACACCCAGTCCGGCCTAGGCCAACCCCTGGCGAAAGCTTGCTGGTGATGCAGAAACCACACTCAGCCTCCAGCAAACCACCCCCCAGCGCAGCTTTTTTGCTTGCATGGTTTGATGGCAGTGCTGGCTTTTTTTCTTTTTTTTTATTCTCCACAAAGCCTTCGCTGCCGCTGACATGCTTCTACGTGTGCCTTCGTCTCTGTAGATGACGGCAGCATCGGGAACCGGCTGCCCTGCAGCCGTTCCCCCCAGAGTCACGAGTTGCAGCAACTGCTTTTGGGTGGAATTAAACTTGGAAAGGGGCTGCCCAGGCCGGCGGGAGCCCGTGCAATGCCAGGATGGGTCCCACCAGCCCAGTGGTTCAATGTCCACTGTGCTGAGCGAGGACAGGGAAAGGACACGTGCTCCTCACCCCGTGGGACCACAGGCTCAGCACCTTCGCTGGGCTGAACCCCGCTGGCAGAGGTTTGCTCCCTCCTCCAAGCCCTTGCCCTGACACCAGCTCCAGCGGCTGCCCCAGGGCTCTGCGTTTCTCTTGCAAAGCAAGAGCAGGTCTAAGAGCTCCTTCTTCCTGGAGCTTCATTAGCTCGGCATAATTTGCCATCCCAAAGCACCTGCTTTCTTGCCCAGGGCCGCATCCAGCCGTGCTGGGGATGGATTGCACACCCAGCACAGCTTTCCCTGCAAGTTCAATACTGTCTGCTCCGCTCTGGTCCAAACTAACGAGGGATATATACCCACAGACAAGAGTTGCAATGCTTAAATCCTAAAGAATTCCAATGTCTTGGCTGTCTTGGAGAGCCGTTCAGCTGGAGCATGGCTGCAGTCCTCCCTCCAGCCCCCAGCAAAGCCCTCTCCCCTGCCCCGCCTGGGCGAGCTGCCCTCGCTCCGTGGGGCACTGTACATTGGTTTGGCTTAGTCAATATATTTCTGCATTGCTTCTATGAGAAGTTCATTAAAGCACTTTAACTATTGTGAAAAAACACACTGGAGACAAGCGACTTTGTTCTCAGCGCATGGCAAAGTAGCTGTGGTGAGCCCTCGTGGGAAGCGTAGCCCTGACACCACCCTGGTTATCCGGCGGTAAAACCCAGTGTGCAAATCCCGGTGTGCAAAACCCGGCGTGCAAAACCTGCCTTGCAAAACCCAGCATGCAAAATTCAGTGCACAAACCCTAGCATGCAAATCCCAGCATACAAATCCCAGCGTGCAAAACCCGGCGTGCAAAACCCGGCGTGCAAAACCCAGCATGCAAAATTCAGTGCGCAAACCCTAGCATGCAAATCTCAGCGTGCAAAACCCGGCGTGCAAAACCCAGCATGCAAAATTCAGTGCGCAAACCCTAGCATGCAAATTCCAGCGTGCAAAACCCAGCATGCAAAACCTGGCATACAAAATCTGGTGGGTAAAACCTGGTGTACAAAATCTGGTGTGTAAAACCTGGCATGCAAAAGCCGTCATGCAAAATCCAGCACACAAAACCCAGATGCGAAACCCAGCGCCTGGGTACGGCGGGTCTCCCTGGGGACAGCTGGGTGCACTGGTGGCTCTGCACCGAGTGGGGAAGCAAAAGCCAAAGTGTTTTTGAGAAGCACCGACAGGGGCTCGAGAGGCAAAGATGAAAGTTTCTTGTGTGAGCAGAGAAAGAGGAAGAGGAAACGCGGCAGAAAATGAACTCGTGTGAAAACCCACTGCCTTCCACGGTCCCCTCCAGCTGGAGAAGCCCTGCAGAGGGTCCTGCTCAGAGCAACGCGGCTCCTCGGTCACACCTGCTTTTCATAAGGGGACCAGACAGACAATCCCGGCTCTGTCAAATCGATCAATCTGTCTGACAATCCCGGCTCTGTCAAATCAATCAAAAGGGATTTTAGAGAACTGGGGCCATTACTTGAAGGATCAGGAGCACAGGTGGTGTTCTCCTCCATCCCATCAGTAGCTGGGAGGCATACGGAAAGAAACAGGAAGACCCACCTCATCAACACATGGCTCAGAGGCTGGTGCCAGCAGTGGAACTTTGGGTTTTCCAACCATGGGGAAGTCTACATGGCACCAGGCCTGCTGGAGGCAGATGGGGTTCACCTGTCGCCAAAGGGGAAAAGGATTATGGCTCAGGAGTTAGCAGGCCTCATTGACAGAGCTTTAAACTAGACTCGAAGGGGGAAGGGGATAAAACCAGTCCTGCTAGGGACGAGCCCAGGGGTGTCATGCCTGTGTTGGAGGCAATAGCCTGTGTTGCCTGTGTTGGATCAATAGCCCAACTCAAGTGCATTTACACCAATGCACACAGCTTGGGCAATAAGCAGGAGGAGCTGGAAGCCATTGCGCGGCAGGGAAACTATGATGTTGTTGCCATTATGGAAACATGGTGGGACGACTCACACAACTGGAGTGCTGCAATGGATGGCTACAAGCTCTTTAGAAGGGACAGGCAAGGAAGGCGAGGTGGCGGGGCAGCCTTGTACGTCAGAGAGTGTTTTGACTGTCTTGAGCTCAACAAAGGTAACGACAAGGTTGAGTGCTTATGGGTAAAGATCAGGGGGAAGGCCAACAAGGGAGACATCCTGGTGGGAGTCTGTTATAGACCACCCAACCGGGATGAGGAAACAGATGAAGTTTTTTACAAGCGGCTGGCTGAAGTCTCAGAGTCTCTAACCCTTGTTCTTGTGGGAGACTTCAACTTACCAGATCTCTGCTGGAAATACAACACGGCAGAGAGAAAGCAGCCTAGGAGGTTCCTGGAGTGCGTGGAGGATAACTTCCTGACGCAGTTGGTAAGCGAGCCAACCAGGGGAGGTGCCCCGCTGGACCTGCTGTTCACGAACAGAGAAGGCCTGGTGGGTGATGTGGTGGTCGGAGGCTGTCTTGGGCACAGCGACCATGAAATGGTAGAGTTTTCGATTCGTGGAGAAGTAAGGAGGGGGGCCAGCAAAACCACAACCCTAAACTTCAGAAGAGCAGACTTTGGCTTGTTTAGCAGCTTGGTTAACAGAGTCCCTTGGGAGGCAGTCCTGAAGGGCAAGGGAGTCCAGGAAGGCTGGATGTTATTCAAGAGGGCAGTCCTACAGGCGCAGGAGCAGGCTGTCCCCATGTGCCGCAAGTTGAGCAGGTCGGGGAGAAGACCGGCCTGGCTGAACAGAGAGCTCTGTCTGGAGCTCAGGAAGAAAAGGAGAACCTACCACCTTTGGAAGAAGGGGCAGGTGACTCAGGGGGACTACAAGGATGTGGTGAGGTTATGCAGAGAAAAGATTAGAAAGGCGAAGGCCCAGCTAGAACTTAAACTGGCCACTGCTGTCAAGGACAACAAAAAATGTTTCTACAAGTATATCAGCGACAAAAGGAGGGCTAAGGAGAATCTCCCTCCTTTGTTGGATGCGGAGGGAAACCTGGCCACGAAGGATGAGGAGAAGGCTGAGGTACTTAATGCCTTCTTTGCCTCAGTCTTTAATAGTCAGACTGGTCATCCTCAAGGTTTTCATGCCCCTGAGCTGGGAGATGGAGATAGGACACAGAATGTAGTCCCAGCTGTCGAAGAGGTGGCAGTCACCGACCTGCTCCTCCACCTGGATGCTCACAAGTCTATGGGGCCAGACGGGATCCACCCGAGGATACTGAGGGAGCTGGCGGAGGAGCTTGCCAAGCCACTCTCCATCATTTATCAGCAGTCCTGGTCAACTGGGGAGGTTCCAGATGACTGGAGGTTAGCTAATGTGACACCCATCTACAAGAAGGGTCAGAAGGAGGATCCGGGGAACTACAGGCCTGTCAGCCTGACCTCGGTGCCGGGGAAGGTCATGGAACAGATCATCCTGAGTGCCATTATGCGGCATGTGCGGGACAACCGGGGGATCAGGCTCAGCCAGCATGGGTTTATGAAAGGGAGGTCCTGCTTCACTAACCTGGTCTCCTTCTATGACAAGGTGACCCGCTTAGTGGATGAGGGGAAGGCTGTGGATGTTGTCTACTTGGACTTCAGTAAGGCCTTTGACACCGTCTCCCACAGCATTCTCCTGCAGAAGCTGGCTGCTCACGGCTTGGACAAGTGCACTCTGAGCTGGGTTAAAAACTGGCTGGATGGCCGAGCCCAGAGAGTGGTGGTGAATGGAGCCAAGTCCAGTTGGCGACCGGTCACCAGTGGTGTTCCCCAGGGCTCAGTGTTGGGGCCAGTCCTGTTTAATATCTTTATCGACGATCTGGATGAGGGGATTGAGTGCACCCTCAGTCAGTTTGCAGATGACACCAAGTTGGGTGGGAGTGTCGATCTGCTGGAGGGTAGGAAGGCCCTGCAGAGGGACCTGGACAGGCTGGATTGTTGGGCCGGGGCCAACTGTATGAGGTTCAACAAGGCCAAGTGCCGGGTCCCGCACTTGGGTCACAACAACCCCAGGCAACGCTACAGGCTTGGGGAGGAGTGGCTGGAAAGCAGCCTGGCTGAAAAGGACCTGGGGGTGATGGTTGACAGCCGCCTAAACATGAGCCAGCAGTGTGCCCAGGTGGCCAAGAGGGCCAATGGCATCCTGGCTTGTATCAGGAATAGTGTGGCCAGCAGGACCAGGGAGGTGATAGTGCCCCTGTATTTGGCACTGGTGAGGCCGCACCTCAAATATTGTGTCCAGTTTTGGGCCCCTCACTTCAAGAAGGACATCGAGGTGCTGGAGCGTGTCCAGAGAAGGGCAACGAGGTTGGTGAAGGGTCTAGAGCACAAGTCTTATGAGGAGCGGCTGAGGGAGCTGGGGTTGTTTAGTTTGGAGAAGAGGAGGCTGAGGGGAGACCTTATTGCTCTCTACAACTGCCTGAAAGGAGGTTGTAGCGAGGTGGGGGTCGGTCTCTTCACCCCAGTAACAAGCGATAGGACGAGAGGAAATGGCCTCAAGCTGCGCCAGGGCAGGTTTAGGTTGGATATTAGGAAAAACTTCTTCACTGAAAGAGTGGTCAGGCCCTGGCACAGGCTGCCCAGGACAGTGGTTGAGTCCCCATCCCTGGAGGTATTTAAAAGCCGGGTAGATGCGGTGCTTGAGGACATGGTTTAGTGGCGGACTTGGCAGTGTTAGGTTAACGGTTGGACCTGATGATCTTAAGGGTCTTTTCCAACCTTAACAATTCTATGATTCTATGATTCTGCTGCTTCACCCCGAGCCAGATTTGGTTTCTCTGTTCCCGATGTGACCGTGGCTTTCAAAAGCCCGGAGGAGCTCTGGATGCTCTCGTGAAATGCATGGCAGAGGCTTGATGCTCCTTCGCTTAAGGGCTTCACGCTGTCCAAAGGCAAAGCCTTAATGGGATCTTTCAAGCTCGGACATCCGAAATACAGCATTGCATCTGAGCGACTGCAGAGGCATGTGATGGAAAGACAGACGGACAAGCAGCACGTACCCAGCGTGCATAAAGACAAGGACAGCAGCCATCAGCCTGGGTGTTTGGTTTTGTCCCGTTTCCCTGCTGCTGGGCTCCCAGGGGCGAAGGTGAAGGCTGTAACGCAACAATTTGTGATGGCAGAAGGAACAAGAAGAAGGGGAGAAGCCCGAGCAGCCCGGCAGGCTTCCTGCAAAGGAACAGGGGCCGCAGGGGACCCATTTTTGACCTTACAAAATCACCCAGCGTATCGCTTACCCCCCTCCTCCTGGAAAAGCAGCGTTTAACCCACGAGAGCTTCATGCAACACCCTCCAAAGCTGTGCCTGGACACACGTTAATGGTTTTGCTCACGCAGCCACGCTCGGTTTCACGGCGGCAACCGCGATGAGGCTGCAGCTCGCTCCGGGACCCCGGGAACCGCTCCCCGCAGGGAGAGGAGAGGCCCCAGCAAAGCTCCCCGGCCTTTCCGCGAGGTTATTCCTGTTATTAATACATTCTAGGTGCCAGGATAAACTTTTTCTTTCCAGTTCTCCAAAGGGATCTTGGAGCTGCGTGGGCACAAGCTGTGCTGCCGCTCAGTGGCAACGCGCAGGAGGGTTCCTTGCTTTGCCGGCGGATTTTTCAGCCCCTCCGAGGCAGGGAGAGGCTTTTTGCTTGTTTTTTTTAACCTGATTCATGTATTTAGCACCTATACCATAAATATTTATATGTTTATTACAGGTGCTACAATTCCATTGTGTATTTGTAATATAGAAACAAATGCTTGTATTGATATATTTCTATTTACAAAATTCTATTTCGTGTTTATATGCCGTTTGTATATTTATGTTTGTCTGTTTGTGCCGGCAATGTAATCTATAGCTTGCCCGGGGGTTGCCCCCAGGCGCTGGGCATTGCGGCCGCCCGATAAATTAACATTAACCCCTCGCCACCGCCCTGGCCACGCCCCCACCGTAGCCCCTCCCCTCCCCTGACCACGCCCCCTCACTCGCAATCACGCCTCCTCTCCCCATGGCCACGCCCCCTGCGTGGCCACGCCCCCGGGGGAATCCCTTCCCAGCCCACCACACCGAGCCGCCGGCGCCACGTGTGTGCGTCTGTGCGTCACGTCCGGCGGCGGGACCCGGAAGTGGCGCGGTGGCCGGTTGCTATGCGGCGGGCCGGCGGCGGGCCGGGAGGTGAGTGCGGTGAGTGCGGCGTTGGCTACCCGGGCTCAGCGGCTGGGGAGGGGGAACGGGCCCCGGTTCCCGGGGAGGGACCCTCTGGGGCGGGCCTGGGTAGGGGGAGCGCTTCTGGGCTCCCGGGACAGGCCCCGGCCGCCGGGGGTGCCGCCGCCTTTCTGGGGAGCGGGGCGGGGGGTTAGACCGGGCCGGGCCCTGCGGCCTGCCCGCTGCTGGGGCCGTGAGGAAGGGGCAGGGGTCCTGCGCTGCCCTGCCGGCTGCCGGGGCCTGTCCCCCTGCCCGTTCCCTTCCCTGCCTCCACCCGGTGCGGGTTTGTGGGCGGCTGCGGTTTGGCACCCGCGCAGGGGCTGCGTGGCACCTCGAGCAGGTGCTGTCGTAAGGATGTGGCGTGTGTGCAAGGGCTGGGAGATCCGCTGGGGGTGGAAAAAGAGTGACAGTCCTGACCTGTGCTGAAGTGTCGGCATTTGTGTGTGGGTTTTTTTTATGTTCTGTGGTGTCTGGAGGCTTTATGTTTTGGGGACTGGCTTTGCAGGTGGTAGCGGAGCTGAAGATACTCTGTTCATGAAGACCTTGTGTAGCAGGTGATGTCTGTGCTTAACTTTCGTCTCCCTGAGCAGAGCAGCACACAGCTGTGCTCCAAGCAGGGTCAGGTAGAGCGGGTTGCCCAGGGCTGTGTCCAGTCAGGCTTTGAATTCAGTCTCTGAGGATGGAGACTGTACAGCCTCTCTGAGCAACCTGTTCCAGTGTCCCACCACCCTCACAGGGTTTTTTTTTTATGTTCAGATGGAATTTCCTGTATTTCGGTTTGTGCCTACTGGCTCTTGTCCCATCCATGGGCACCACTGGGGAGAGTCTGCTTTGTTCTTTACATCCTCCAGTCAGATATCTATATGCATCGATGGGAGCCATCTCCTCTCCAGTCACAACAGGCGCAGCTTTCTCAGCCTCTCATCATGTGAGAGATGCTTCAGTACCTTCATCATCTCTGTGGCCCTACGCTGACCTCGCTCTATGTATTTCTTGTCCTGGGGGGCCCCAGGCTGGACCCAGCACCACAGCTGTGGCCTCACCAGTGCTGAGTAGAGGGGAAGGATCACCTCCCTTGTCCTGCTGGCAATGCTTTTTGTAACGCTTTCTAGAAGATCATCTATGTTTTCTTTTTAATTCAGGAACAGAAGAGCGATGGCTTTGAGAATGGTTGATGTGCCTTGTCAGTCTGAGGTGACCGGCTGATGTTTGAACACCAGCAGGTCTTTCTCTCTGCTGGTCATATCCCAAAATGGGGAGGTAAGAATCCCAAAGGAACTGTCAAATTCAATTGTGATGCCTTTTGAGTGAAGGACAGGGAACCTAATCATGAATTCATGGCTAATCATGAATTCAAAGGTGGGAATAGTGTCTTGACTACACTCAAGCCAGAGCATGAGCAAAGCTAGAGCAGAGCAAAGTGAAAAGTTTTGTGAAGAATTTGTTTGTCCTTAGCGTGTTTCAGAATGCATTGTGCTCCTTTTTGGTAATAAAGTCCATTTTTAAAGCGGATTATCCTCTTTGAATTTTAGGATCAGCATCTCATGTTTGCTTCCTGCTTCTTGGCACTTCAGCATCTCTCCGGTGGGATGTCCTCGTATTCTCAACACCACTTTGCGACAGATCGTTGTGATAGGAATACTTGCTGCTGCTGTCTCTTTGCTTTACTACTCTCTGGTAGTCATCCGCAATAAGTATGGGCGTGCATACAGGGACAAAAGATTCCACAGGTGAGAGTTGAAAAGACTTTTGTGGAAAGGAATGAAATGTAGTTTTGGTGTGAGAGAGAAAACACTGACAGGTTGTGTCTGTAAAATACACGAATGGGGGGAAAAGTATGAGTAAAACTGCCTGCTTTTTTTATGAAGCTTTCCTTATCTAAGTTGACTTTAATTTATCAATAATTCAGCTTTCTAGTATCTTATGTATCCGTAGCAGCTCAGTAAAACTATACATACAAAAATATAGCATAATAAATTGTTTTGGAAATTACTTTTGGTGTTTATTCTGGGAATTTGATTCTTATGGATGGCACTTTGCTTTCTTTCTTCAGCAGCAGTACGGTAGTGAAAACTGTGTGATTCCTACGATGGAAACTGTTGTCCTGTTTTGAGTCTGATCTTGAGAAAAATATATGGAACTTAATTGCCACGCAGTAATGCCTAGTTTTCTTCTAGATATCTTGCCCGAGTAACTGATACTGAAGCTACAGATACAAACAACCCCAATCTGAACTATGGAATCGTTGTGGACTGTGGCAGCAGCGGCTCTAGGATTTTTGTGTATTGTTGGCCAAGACACAATGGTAATCCACATGATCTGTTGGACATCAAACAGATGAGGGACAAAACCAGAAAACCCGTGGTTATGAAAATTAAACCAGGTACTGGAAAGAAATTAACTTTAGATGCAATTTTCTAGATAGTTGCCTATCCTAACTTTGTTTTTTCAAACCTCATATTTAAAGTGTCTGGGTAAAGGACACTTGCAAGTTGTCAGCATGGCACTCCTCCAGATTTCTTTGGGTTTGGTTTGCAGAGAGCTTTGTTCAGCTTTAAAGCTTGAAACAACATGACACTGACGGGCAGGAGGGGGAGGTTTCTCTGTAGGCTAAGACAGTTGCCGGTTCAGTTGTCAGTTAACTTGGATCTGTTTATGTAGTGAATAAATAATTGGCTTTCTGTAAAGCTATTTGAACCAATTATATAAATAGGTAATATACCTAATACAGGGTTTTGTTTAGTGTTTGGAGGATGATTAAGTGCTAGCTTCATTCTTACTTTCTTATTTCTGTAGTTGACTTTCTGGGTTTGGCTTTGGGTTGTTCGTTTCTCCTCTGTGTTGGGTATTTCCTGAAAAATCTTGATAACCAAAGCTTGAGTTGCTTCACTTTCGTATTTATCCGTTTCACTAGGCATTTCGGAGTTTGCCAGCTCTCCTGAAAAGGTCAGTGATTATATTTCTCCACTTCTGAGCTTTGCTGCCGAACATGTGCCACGTGCAAAACACAAAGAGACTCCTCTTTATATTCTGTGTACTGCAGGAATGAGGATTCTGCCAGAAAGGTTATTGGCTGTCTTATTTTTAGCTTTTAGAATAGCAATCCTGTGTCTTGACTATTTTTAACTGTTCAAAATGTAATTTTGCAGCCAGCAGAAGGCAATACTTGAAGATCTGCTCACTGATATTCCTGTGCATTTTGATTTTCTGTTTTCGGACTCGCATGCAGAGGTTATTTCAGGCAAACAGGAAGGTAGGTTAACATTGGAAAAATTATCTTTGAAATTTTTATTACTTTCACGGTACAACTTGAATCATTTTTTTGTTGCTTCTTAAAATTCTGCTTCAGCTGAGAGACCTCTTTCCTCAGTAGCAACATATGGAGTGTGGAGATGATCATCTGCTGTGATCTTCCAACTTGTCTAAATGTTTTCTAATTGGCAGTGAAAATAACTTATCTGTGTTTAGCAGGAATTTTAGTCCATTTTCTCTGGCTTTGGGGAGGGGTAAGGATAAAGCACAACATTCTTGATGGAAGAAACTTTGCAGGGAAAGATGGTTTCTAGAGGAGCCATGTTTTGATGTGATTAGATCACTAGAGGCTTAAAATCATTTTGAAAGCTAACGTCCTTGCTTTTTCTGAAATTTGCGCATCAGACTGTCTTTAATAGCGAGCCTACCAGGGGAGGTGTGGCCAGCAGGACCAGGGAGGTGATAGTGCCCCTGTATTCGGCACTGGTGAGGCCGCACCTCGAATCCTGTGTCCAGTTTTGGGCCCCTCACTTCAAGAAGGACATCGAGGTGCTGGAGCGTGTCCAGAGAAGGGCAGCGAGGCTGGGGAAGGGTCTAGAGCACAAGTCTTATGAGGAGCGGCTGAGGGAGCTGGGGTTGTTTAGTTTGGAGAAGAGGAGGCTGAGGGGAGACCTTATTGCTCTCTACAACTGCCTGAAAGGAGGTTGTAGTGAGGTGGGGGTCGGTCTCTTCACCCCAGTAACAAGCAATGGGACGAGAGGAAATGGCCTCAAGCTGCGCCAGGGTAAGTTTAGGTTGGATATTAGGAAAAACTTCTTTACTGAAAGAGTGGTCAGGCCCTGGCACAGGCTGCCCAGGGAAGGGGCTGAGTCCCCATCCCTGGAGGTATTTAAAAGACAGGGAGATGTGGTGCTTGAGGACATGGTTTAGTGGCGGACTTGGCAGTGGTAGATTAATGGTTGGACCTGATGACCTTAAGGGTCTTTTCCAACCTTAACAATTCTATGATTCTATGATTCTAATACATTGAATTAGGATTTTTATCATAGCCTTGACTTGGGAGAGAAGGAATAGAATAACTTGTCAGGAATGTTTAACTTCTAAGTATTTTATGTATAAAATGTGAGCGGTGATATTTCTTAATAACTCATATGCAAAAAATCCCTCTTTGTTTTTAAGATGATATGTACCAGATATTCCTGAAATATGTTTTCTTATGCATGTAGGAGTATATGCATGGATTGGCATCAACTTTGTTCTTGGAAGATTTGAACATACGGATGATGGTAAGTATCTTAATTGTGAACTGGATTTTAGGAAGGACTTCAAGTACATTCCTGTGCTTTCACTGTTGGTGGTTTGTTTTTAGATAGAGATGTTAGTGAATAGTGCGTGTGCAGATGCTAATGTTGGTTTAATTTGTGCATGAAATTTCAATGATCTGCATTGCTACAAAGAATACGTGAAGTAGAAGTAGTGTAGCACTGCTTTAGGTCCACCCTAGTTGTATTTCTCAATGCCTTTTCATTGTTTTATGCAGAGGATGAAGCGATTGTGGAGGTGCATGTCCCAGGCAGTGAAAACAAAGAGGCCATCTTTCGTAAGAGGACAGTGGGTATTCTTGACATGGGCGGAGTGTCGACTCAGATAGCATACGAAGTCCCTAAAACTGTAAGCTTTGCCTCTTCACAGCAGGTTATTATCTGTGCAACTTTCTTCTTTTCCTTTTGGTTTATTTTAATGCATATTTGTTGTTTTGTTTTCTTTGTTTTAAGTCCTATTCTTCATTACATCACATGCCAAAACCAAGGCAAGAGAAGATGGCAAATACAAGTCCTTTATCAGCTAAGCAATTCATCTGTATTTTGTTCATTCAAACGTTTATTTCAATTAGTATAATTTGCCACTAATTTTTAAGTTTTAAGTGGACATGCCTTCTTTGTGTGTATGCATGTATGTATGTACAATTTTTAAGTTTGTTATACTTAAGAGACTCTATTCTGGAGTTTAGAAACCAAAAGTTGTGTGGTGATTCTTATATAAGAACTTACATAAAAGATGGCTTTTTCCTTTAAGTTAGGTTGGTAGAAACTGAATTAGCGGGACATGGGGCTAACAGTACAGTTTGTTTAAATATCACCTACGTCCTCAGCACAGTTCATCTGTTGTAGGAAGCAGATTTCTTTGGTACAAGTCTTAAATGGAACATAAATTGCTCTGACTTCAATCCACTGAGTTCTAGAGTAATTCCTGAATTTTTGAAGTCGGATAACTTCCCGTTAACGTCATTGAGAAATTATCTAAAGTACGAATAGTATAAAAGCCCTGTGTTTAGACTCTCAATGCACTGTTATAATGATATATATATTTATTTTTTTAAATCTTCCTGTGAAATGATGGAGTTTCATTATCACAGGTTTTAGTAACTACGTTGCGTTTCAGACAGATGGTGTAACAAATAGTTTGGGCTGTTAAACAAAAGTATGGGCGTTTAGATTCAGAGCAGGTTGCCCCGGTCAGATACGAGCTGGAAATACGAAGAGTTGCAGACAGTTGATACGATGACCGTTGTATGGCTCTATCTGAACATAAGTCGATATAAAATAGGTATTCTGGTCGTGGAACGTGTCCAGGGTCCCAGACAGAGAATGACAAGAGAGTCAAACAGACTGTGACGCTTACAGTCCTACTGCTGTTTTTCATTTACAACGTCAGTTGGAAGCCGTGCAATGTTATGCTACATTTCTGAGCCTGTTCTATATGAAGTGCGTCTGCTACACAGCTCTTAAATATCTGAGAAGCTACTGCAAATGACTGATGTGTGGTATGTGAGGAGAGCCGAGTGACTGACAGGTCTGCTGAAAAGCTTGAGAGCTCCAGATTGGAAAATGAAGAACAGCTCTGCTGGGCAGACCATAAATCTGCCTAGCCTAGCAATCAGCAGTACGGGGACTCGGTCCGAAATGGTAGCGCTGAGATTAGTAGCCACAGCGCATGCTTTTTCATAGGAAAAGATACTTTACCATCCATAGTAGCGGTTCCTGGCCTTTACAGTTCCTTGAGTATCAGTAGTAATAATGCAGTTCTCTGCAATCAATATGCTTTGCTCTCCCTGTGAAGTAGAAGGTAACGTGGACCTGTGGAAAGCAAAATAGATGAGTAAGGAGTGAAGTTTAAAGATGTCAAGGGCATCCCGTTGTCCAAAGAACTCATCTTTAGGTTCTGGTTCATATTGTTTATACCTAATCTTGGTGCTTGTGTTCCTACAGGAGGAAGTAGCCAAAAACTTACTTGCAGAATTCAACTTGGGCTGTGATGCTCATCAAACTGAGCACGTGTATAGAGTCTACGTTGCAACGTTCCTTGGCTTTGGGGGAAATGCAGCACGCCAGAGATATGAAGACAGTCTATTTACCAGTACAGTGCTTAAAAACAGGTAGCTGGCTGCAGTTGCTTGGGGCTATGGGTTCTGTGCATGACTAGGCTCAGTAACCCCTTAACTTGAATACATTTAGTAAAGTATCCTGACGTAAAACTTAATTCCTACAGCGCGCCACGTGCAATGCTGAAGTTTCTTTAAATGAGGATGCTTTGCTTTGATGCTGTTGTATCTCGGAGCTTGATGTTTCTGAATATGCAGTTGTTACTGTGCTTGCTCCTTTTATACAGACTGCTGGGCAAACAGACTGGCGTGACTTCTGATTCACCCTACCTGGATCCTTGCCTGCCCCTGGACGCTCAGGATGAGATCCAGCAGAACGGACAGATAATGTATTTGCGGGGAACAGGAGATTTTAATCTGTGTCGTGAAATTATTCAACCCTTGATGAATAAGACTAATGAAACGCAGACATCTCTTAATGGTGTCTATCAGCCTGCTGTGCACTTTCAGAACAGTGAATTCTATGGTTTCTCAGAGTTCTACTACTGCACCGAGGATGTGTTACGTATGGGAGGAGATTACAATGCTGCTAAATTTACTAAAGCCGCAAAGGTAAAGTGTTCTTGAGATAAACTTTTTCTAATTTGAAACAACTACTCTCCAGAAACATTTTGTTCTGAAAGTCTTGCAACAAAACTCTTCCTTTAAAGATCCAAAATGCTCTTACCCTGCAATGAACTATGACAGGGCATCTCTTTTCCTCCTTGGGTTTTCTTTTAGAATACTTGTTTTGGGCACAATAGTAAAATTGACTCTAGAGGGAAAGGGACTCATGGTAGTCAAGTTCCAGCATACTACTGATAATGGGGAAATCCATGCTGCTTCCACCCCTTCCTTCTTTTTAGGAATGTCTCAGTCGTTGTTAGAAAAAATTCCTTTTCTTCTTGCTTTATGCATTTTGTACCAGTTTCTCAGGTGTTGCTCCTAACAGGGAGCAATCTGTTGGGGACAGTTTAAAGTAAGGCTACAATGTAAAGTAGAGCAATATGACCTGCTTTGTCAGTGCCCTAAAAGTGTCTATTTTTCATCTCCAAGTACGTGACCAAAGAGTTTAAGTGCTACTGAATACTAATTTAACCACAAATGCCAAGTACGGTTCAAAATGTTACAGAAAATACCATGAAATTTGTGATTTGACTTATTAGCAGTGCAAGGGAAGCCATTATTTTTGAGTTTTCTAGCTTTCAGTATTTACAGAGCATATTATCTAGTGGGTTTTTTTTTTTTCCTCAAGGCAGAAGCAATGTGAAGTGGTTTTTTCCTTCCTTTTTTTTTTTTTCTTAAAGGATTATTGTGCCACTAAGTGGTCTGTCCTACGGGAACGTTTTGACCGTGGTCTTTATGCATCACATGCTGATCTCCACAGATTGAAGTAAGTATTTGTGTTTGTACAGCAAATTCATTCATGCAGAGTTGCCAGGGAGAGGTCATGTCCAAATGATCCATTTAATGAAATCATTGGAAGTGTGAATATAACCTTAAATATTGCATCAGCCATAAAAAAGTACTGATAATTGCGTCTAAACATGCTCCCCAGTCCTCTGGGACTCTGTGACTGCTGGCCTGACTTTATGCCCCTCTTTCTATAGGTACCAGTGTTTTAAGTCTGCCTGGATGTACGAAGTATTTCACAGTGGCTTCTCTTTTCCTGTGAGTTACAGCAATTTGAAAACAGCTCTGCAGGTTTATGATAAAGAGGTGCAATGGACCTTGGGAGCCATTCTTTACCGAACACGGTTTTTACCTTTAAGGTACCAGTTGTTTTCTCAAATGTCTGGAAAGCGCGTTTGGGTGGAAGGCATGGGGGTTTTATGAGGGGAAGAAGTATGGTGACAGCAAAGCAGCTGACAGATAGGGGGAGACAAGATGTTGCTTCTTGTGCATTATATATAACCTCAGTACATATTTCAAGTAGCTCAAGTAATGCTTTGTAAAGACTATTCTGCTAAAATGGGCTCTGTTTCCTGTGGTAAGATAGCTTGGAGGCAAAGTTTGACTTGCAACTTACATCTGTTACCCCTTTGATTCTTTTCAGAGACATCCAGCAAGAAAACTTTCGTGGAAGTCACTCCCACTGGAGGAGCTTCTCCTTTGTTTACAATCACTATTTGTTTTTTGTCTGTTTTCTGATCGTGCTGCTCTCCATCCTGCTTTACCTGCTAAGGCTCAGGCGGATCCACAGGCGAATGTTGCGTAACAGCTCTTCTACTTCCCTATGGATCGAGGAAGGCCTTCCACCACAGAAGATCGCAGGACCCTTATGAGATGCTGTGATGGAGAGCTTTTATTGGACTTGCTACTCAAAAAGCCATTTTTGCCTCAGGGTTCCTCCTTTTTTGTCCCTTTAAACCATTGAAGAAGCAGATTGCCTAGAGTGTGTAATACAGCTAGGCTTTGGCAACATGGGAAAATGGGGTCAACTTGGCTTAGTTTCATTAGACAATATCTGCCAAAAATTACTTTTTTTTTTAATATTGCACTTTGGTGTGTAATGGGACGAGCAAAGACTCGTCAGGAAATGAGCAGCAGCTTAAGCTATGTGTGGTAAGAGAATGAGTGTGAATTCTCATCCTTCGGGTGAGATTGTGAAATCCTGTTAGCTAGGATGAATGAGGACTGTTTTTATTTTCTTTTCCAGATTCCAGGATTGATATCACTTGAATTCTCAATTCTGAGTCTCCTCAGTCAAAGAAAAGGAAGTGCAGGGTTTTCAAAAGCAGTAAGAAAACAACCTTTTAGGACAGCTTAATCTGATTTTATATTCTGGGATAAGTACTGTGATGGAGAAGAAAAATTTATTGCACCCCATGCTGTGCTTCCACAAAACTGCTTAAATCAGTTTTGTTTATTTGTGACAGTTTCCCCTTTTGTCTTGGAAGCTATATCCTCATAGTGGCAAAAGCCACTACTTTTTAATCCTTTATTTCTCTTTCGTAATCATTCAGAGATCTCCCTGAAACTCCAGTAAGGTGAAGAGAACTGGAATATGCCTAGGCTTTTGTTTCTGCTAGAGTAGACATGCACAGTGTCTCTTTTTTTGTTCTTGAGTACTCCGATTTGTTAATTTATATTTTATTTAAAACTGTTAATTTTACTTGAAAGTAAATTTGTCCATGATTAAAAGTGGGATTTATATGAACTTCTGGTGTATGGATATTTTATTTACAGTATCACTTCTGTTCTCACTGTTTGCATCCAACTGGCAAAACTTTCTTCTCTTCTAGTAGGTGTGAATATGCTGGAAAACTGGATGCTGTTTTCAGTGTTGGAGAACTAGACACGTTGATACCATTTTTGTCATACTTAAGGTGCAGTTTATTCATCTAAATATCCACATGTACTTTGAATTGTTTTATTGTCTCCTTTGGATATGCTTGCTTTTGCCTTTGACTGTACAGGGAATTTAGCCTTGATCTGCTGAACTGCAGCTAAATTTAGGCGCTAAACTTCCTGCTCCCTCCATCCAGTGTCTGGTAGATGGCTGTGGTGCAGTCACAAGAATTAACTGGATATGTGGTGGAATTCTGAAACGGCAACAGAATCTTAACTGAATGATCAGAAATAACAAACAGCGTCTCCCTTTTATAAAGGATTTTTTTGTCCCTGACAAATCTGAGCGCTTCGCCAGCTCAGAGTCTGTTCTGCATTTTGCTATTTTTTTGAGCACCATCTGAGCGAACGCTTAGATAATACACCTCTCACTTCTGATGCCTGGAACTGTGGTACAAACTTGTTGCACTCCTAGGCTGATAAGAATTATCAGAAAACTGACACTGCCAATTGTTACGGAGCCTGTACTTCCTGTTTCTGAGATGCCTAAAACTGAGTACAGAGCCTCTAATTGCACGCTTAGATAAAGCAGCCCCCTTTGGACAAGGGCTGATGTTAGTGGTAAAGTGGAGAGGAAGTATCAGCGTGTGACTTGGCAAAATCCAGGCAGATGCCAAGCATCTCTTAGCAGAAGAGATAGTGTCTCAAATGCAGCAAGCAAAAAAAAAAAACCACTGACCCAACAAAAAAAAAATTAAAAAGCTTATACAAAATCATAAAAACATGAAAAAGTTGAAGAATGTTCAGACCTAAAATAGAATTTCCTTTTAGGTGCTGCAGCATTTTCTTTTTAGCGATGTTCTTAACAGTTAAGAGAACGCAAAAAAAAGAGAGAAAAGCATCTTAATGTATAAGTTTAAAATTGATTCTTTAATAGAATCAGAAGCTCATTTTCATTAAATAATGGACAGTCATGGGAAAAAAATATTCTGGCCTTAACTAAGGTGGTAGAAACATTTCTGAAAGGAAAAACAATTGGCTGAAGTTATGTCATATGCCATGGTTGAACCAAGTGCAGGATTTTGACATTGCTTTCTTATCTTGTAGGATGGACAAACTATGGCTGTGCACAATGAAGTATGTGTTTTATGGCCCCCAGAGCCTAAGAAGATTTTTGGTAGAGCAAGCTGCAGCTAGCAAGCTCGGTGCATACAGTAGGGACAGGTACAGCAGTGGGATACTGGAGACAGATTGGTCTTGTGCTTACATAAAGCATCGTGTGCCTGCTTTAGGGTTTCCCCACTCGTTTTTGAAAGCACCACACTGGGGAATGAAGATATGAAGCAGGAGTGTTTGGAATGTGAAGAAAGATAAGATGATGAATGGTGGTGAGAAAGTGATCCGGAACATGGGGCATGAATGGGCAGGAAGCTTTCCATGTACCAGTGACTCCTCTGCAGTGTACAGTGTCTTTGGGTTTTTTTATTCCTTTGACTTTTTTCTCCCCCAGGATCCTAGCAGGATTGTCCTGCTTTGTCTAGTGACTTGGTTCAGGGAGGGCAGAATAAAGATGACCCAATACACAATTTTCTCCTGTAATGGTAAAAAGATAATGCCAGCAGAGATTGGTTGTGGGAGCAGCTACTGTTCATTAAAAATCTAAGCAGTGCGTGAAAAAACAGATTCAAACAAGTGTAAGGCCTAGAAACTTAAACAAACTTTCTTCATTCATGCAAGACAGTGCACAGAGCCCTGTTTTATATCTGTATTTTCCCCCTCATTCAGATATCAGGTGGTAAACTGCTTGATAAGGTGAGGTGTCAAGGTGCTTCAGAGTGAGGTGGGGGTGAACACTGTCTTCAAAACTAAAATCAGCTGGCTCTTATCTGCTTGGGGACTTGTTTTCCTAAATTCTTTAAGGTCTTTAATAAATCTCATTAGATGCTTAACTGTTCCTCTCTGTGTGTAAGAAGGGTCAATTTGTCATGGTAATGCCAGTCACTGAGCCTCACTTTCACAGCTTTTTTTCTTTTTTGTTTTTTCTTCCAACAAACTGTTCCCCAGAGTTGCTTCTTGGATTTGTATTTCTTTGTGCAGGTTTTCTGCTGCATTATGTCTTTATTGTTCTAATGCTAACCGAAAGATTTGAGGGGAATGGGCTGAGTTTCTTTAAACCCTGTTTCTCAGCCGCTCCATCCATGACCGATATGTCACACAGCCTGGTAGGAGTACAGTGAGCTTCAGGGAGTTGAGTACGCTGTGCAAAAGCACCACTGGGACCCTATTTACTGCCAGCAAGGTGGGAGTTAAGCCCCTTGATCTTACACAGGTATAGGGGGCACAGCCAGAGGCAGCTGAATTAATTAAATGTCCTAAAGGTGCACAGGAGAAAGCCATCATACTTAATAGAAGCAAGAGCCTATAAGGGCTGGGAGAACATAGAGCTAAGGAAGAATGGATGGTGCTGTGCTCTGGCCTGGTGCTTTTTGGCAACATTTCTGCTTATCAGAGGTATTCTAGCTTCAAAGTGGTTTTTGGTCCTGTTGGAGAAGGGATGGGATTGTGTTTTTGTTGCTCTGGAACCATGGGGAAGGCGCAGTAAAAGCGTGGTTGGATGCTGTGGAGGGGAGCAAAGTCTGCAGAGCGGTTTGCAGGGAGGAACTGCAGTGGAAAGCCAAGCCTAAAACTGACTGGTGGCTTTGGATTGATTTAGCAGCAGTCCTGGGGTAGATTGCTGGTGCTTGGAGAAAAGTGAGTGTGTTGAGAGGAATTTCAGCAGATTCTTAGGCTGTGGATTTAAAAAGGTTGATTGTCCTTGGTCTGTACCTTTGGAAAGAGTAGAGCGCCAATGACTTGGAGCCTCTGGCTTTTGCTTCTTTCAGGAGGTGGTTTTAATGCTGTAACTGGGATGTGCTTTGGTTTTGGGTATAGAAGAGAGTAGGGTTCTGTCCTGGGAAAGTGTATTTTAGAAGAAAGGATGTTAAAAACCAGCTTTGAGTACTAGCCTGACCATCAGGGCAGTGGAGGGCAACGAAAATGGTGCTGAGCATGTTGGCCTGGTTATATACGTATGTATGGGTTTGTAGCGTGCTCAGAGAGTGTTTCTGTGCAAGGAAGCGACTGCAGCAGCCTGCAGATCCCCCTGCTCCCATAGCCTCGCTGCTGGTGCGTCTGTGAGGTAGGACTGGGGCTGGGGAACAGCCACCTCCTCTGGGGTGCTCCAAGTGCTGCTGATTAATGGGTAACGAGGCTTCGGCAGCCCAGCCCCCGGCGCAGGGGGGAGCTTGTGCCATGCACCATCCTTCTGCGTACCGCAGCGCAAGATCTCGGCACACGGACTGCGTGAGGCCCTTCCCGCCAGGGCTTTGTGCGAGTTCGTTGCATGTTAGTGTTTGCTATATTGATGCTGACAGATGAGCGGGTGCCTTTAATTGCTTTAAGAGCTTTAAAGCCCACAAGGCATGGGGAGGAGGCACAGATTTTCAAAAGCAATCAGCTAAGTGCCAAACCTAAATGCCTGGATTTACAAGACTGCTGTGCTTTTTAGTGCTTGAACTATCCTGTGGCAAGTGTTTGCAAATTCAGCTCTTAGCTTCTTTCAAAATCTAGCTGTAGTGTCCTATTAATTAGAATTATAGTGTGTGTGGGGGGGGTGGGGTTTTGGTTTATTTTTTTTTTTGTTTCCTTCCTCCTCCCTGCCAGGGGTTTGCAGGATGGGGCAGGGGCTCTGGAAGAGGAGGAAGAAGTTTGTAACATCTCCTGAGGAAAAGACTAAAACCATGTTATTCTTGCAGCTCTTTTTGCAGCTTCAGATGAAGGGGGGGGAAAAAAAAAAAGCCTTTCCATCCTACCCCTGGACAAGCCTGCTCCAAAGAGGCTACACTAAGCAGCAACACCAGGGGAAACATGATTCCTTTAAGAGACTTAGCAATACCTGTTTTCACTCAGTGCCTGTTCCTGGGCTCGGATTCCCAGGTCACAATGGTAATGTTTATCTGTTTGTGTCTGTTTCTGCATTAACATGCTTTATTTTCTTTCTTCTGCTTCTCCTATTCACCTTGTCCTTTCTCCAGGTCCATTAAGGACAGGTAAGGCATGCAGAGGAGCACAGAGGGGAGGCAAGGGCACTGCTCTTTGACCTGTCCCAGTGACCTGGAATGGACAGGCAAATGATACTGAAGCTTTTGGCTTCACGGCCTCTTAAATATATCACTCTTCTTTTTGTAGTTGTGTTTTTGTGTGTGGAAAATGTCCAAAGCAAACAAGGCCAAACGTGGCCCCTAATGGAAGTAGTCGGGAGACAAAAGTATACCCATGAGAAAGGCAGGGTATGATGGGGAGGGTGGGGAAGGGAGGAAGCACATGGCTCCTCCAGGAACAGCAGCCCTATGGAGGCAGCCCCGCAGCCTGTGGAAACAAAAGGGTTTTCTGTCTCTGCAGCACTTAGCGAAGGGGACAGTCAATAGTGGTGACTCGATGGCATGCCTGATCGGGGGCACCTTGTTCTTTCTTGTCCCATTGTTCCTGCCATTGTTGCTACTAAATAACGCATGAAGCTCATTGAAAGCCGAAATGGGCCTCGTGAGGACTTGCTGTGTCCCTCTCCCTGGGCACCAGCCTCTACGCCTGTAGTGCTGAGGGAACCTGGTCCTGACAGTTGTTTTTCAGGTCACCCTCCCTTTGTTTAAAGAACGGGAGGACGACAGTAACTTTCTCGCCTGCTTGTGCTTGAAGGTCTTTGGATTGGTAGGAAGCAGTGCTGGGAAATTGCTTGGGACTGGGTTAGCGGTGTCTTCCTAGATGATGAGTGGTTTGTGTTGCTGGAGATACTCTTTCGATGGGATCACAAATGTGATGTCCAGGTTTTCCCGAACTCCGAATGTTTTCCAGGGTCCTGGAAGTTACTAGCTCTACATTCCCTGCTACAAATAATGTGCAGAGCAGGGCAAGATTCGAACCTACAGATTGCAGATGTTTTCTGTTCCTAGGTCTCGTGTATGGCACTTTACCAGCATTTCTCTTCTGCTGGTAACTCCAGTAGCGACTTGCAAACAAGATTCCAACAGTGCCAGGTTTTTTCCCCATTAGGTGGGCTCTCTAGGTTGCCATGGCCAAATTTTGGCAGGCAGTAATAAAATAGTGGAAGGCAGTAATCTCGGGTAACTCATAGGGCCATGCCATGAAAGCTGAGAATCCTTAGCGCCTAGCTGATCACAAAGATGTGAAGTTAATGTGTTAATGAAATGGTGGGATCAGATGCAAGGGTGTGTAATGCATCTCCTACATAGCTGTTCCTTTCTGCATCCCATGTCCTGGCCTTGCAGTGAGCCCGCTTGCAAATTTAGCAACTGGAGTCTCTGTCCTTGAACTAATTGTTCAAGTTTCTGCACAAGAGCAGAACCGCTAGCAGAGATTGTCCTTGTTAGGACATGTTCTTTGGCCTGTCACAGTGAATCAGCACCAAAGACGCTAAAACAGATGTTTCCATAACTCCTTTTAAGGATGAGGAGGGATTTGCTGCCTTTGTCTGGGAGTAATGGAGACCAGTATGCTGTGTTCTTGAGCATCCTCCCCCTTTTACAACCAAACAGCCTTATTCTGTTCAGCTCCTCCCCTCTTCTCCCTTTCTCCTGGACATAGCTTTCCAATCACAGCAAAATAAATCCTGACACGCTGGATGGGAGGCCAGTTCTATCTGCTCAGTGCTCTTCAGGGCAGAAGTCCTTTCTCTGGCTCTTGACCCCTCGACACAAAGTCTGTGCTTGCAGAGGCTCTGCTGTTAGGAGGGGGACTCTTGCCATCTAGTGGAGGGGATGGTAAGCCTCCAGGACCTCTGCCACCCCTCAGGATAAGATGATAAAATGCAACCCTCCTTCCCAGACTTCCAGTGCGTGAGTCATTTCACTGCACATGTGGGATTAGCTCCCACTGCTTTCCCACAGCGTTGCCACCGCCTGAAATCGGTGAAGCTGGATTTCTCAAACTCTTTTCCTTTCTAGAAACCTCACTCTTTTCACAATTTTTAGGGGCAAGTCTTTGTTTCCACCCTTCTATACTTATCTCCTGGATGGCTGAGTTGCACAGAGGGAATCTGTCAGGAACCCGTATGTATGGGGAAGGATGTTGGTGTGCGCTGGTCAGATACTGTATGCCACATGTGTTTTGTCAGGAGATTGCTGGGGGGAAGTTGCCTTTCAACAGCTGACACCTTGAATCAGTGCTCAAAGGCAGCCAGGATCTTTAAGTAATTGCTCTTACAGATAGAGAATGAAAAGTACTTGCAAAGTGCTGTGCGCTGGAGTCTTCCTTGGCCTAGGAAAACCAGAAGCTCACATTCCAGTTGGGAGATTTCAGGACTAACTGGCCTCCCCCCACCCCTTTCTTGAAAGGTTAAGGAGAGAAATACAAGAAAGATGTATGTGTGTTCTCTGCATATGTGCTGCTGTGTTGTCCAAACCGCCTGGGACTGAGAAGGAACAGCTGCTGTCATGTATAAGAACAGACATCATCTCTGAGCCCCGGTGCCTGCTACAGAAATGGATCTGCTGTGAGTATTTCACGGGGCTTCAGGTTTTCACCCACCTTGGTGTATGAGCCTTTCGTTTGCTCAGAGATAGGTGTAGTTACCGGGTGTTGAAGGTGTGTTACTCTCTAGGTGATGCATCAAACTGAGAGCTGGAAGACATGGGTCTATCGCAGATCTCACGTGAGGCTGATCTGCGCTTCTGTTCGGATGGGCCATTTGTTAAGAGTCCGGACTTGAGCAGAGATCTTGTTTCAGAATGTTTTTGTAGAGCATTGAGGTCAGCTGTGCCTTAGTGAGCTAATGCGAATAGCAAGGCTGAGAAGTTACGAGGCCTGCAGGTTTGAGGGAGGTGACTCTGCAAAGCATGGAAAATCAAGTGGGTGATGGAAAGTAAGCATGATGTCATTGTCTGCACTGCATTGACCGTTAGACCAGAACACATGCAAAGGAGGAGAGAGAGAGATCTCAAGGGATTGAAGTTATTTCTTATAGAAAATGAATCTCATTTTTTCCAGCTTTGCTGGCTGCAAAAGAGCTGTGTCATGCAAGGGTCCCTCCCTGAATAGAAGCAAAGCAAGTTTACAGCCCTTTCAACACCAGCTAGCAGTAATCAAATAGCAGGGATGGGAGTCTGGGAGGTCACTTCAGTCACTCCCAAACTCCTCATGTGGAAAACATAGAAATTCCGGTAGGGATTAAACATATATAAATTGATTTATGCCTTTTTTGAGGGATGCATAGAGCTACTTCTCCAGAATTGCAGGTGTTTGTTAGCCATCCTATGAGCTCAAAAGCAGGGATATAGCTCTCCAATTACACGTCGCAGGAACTTTCCACTAGGGCCAATTGGTGTGAAAATTGCCACGTGTCATTAAGACTCTTATAGAGCAGTCAGGTCCTTCAATTCTTTAGGTATCGCCTAGATCATCTCTGTGCGGAGCAACCTTTACGGAGCTTAGTGTATCTGCTCTGTGAATTTGAAAGGTCGAGTTGACCTGCGGCTCCAGAGAGTCTACAGGGTGAAAACGCAAGGTTTGGGGAGGCAATGAGCCTTCCCTTTTTAAAAGAACTGAAAATTGGAGAAGAGAGATTATAGCACCTAATAGCGCGTACCTAATTTTTGGGAGCATGGACCATGACTGTGACTGCTTGGTCAAAACCAGTCTTGACTTGTCCATATGGCAAGGCGTGTCCTTCAGGCAGATGCAGAAGAAAACATGTAGGCCAGGTATGTGGACCTGAAATGGTGGCTGCGCGTATGGCCAAGAGACAGATTCAGCTGTAGCTGGTAGTTGTATGAGTATTTTGCATGAAAATATCCATTATATAGGGAGTCACTGAATGCAGAAAATTGCTGCCTGCTGTTAGCTATGGTATTGCTGCCCGCGAGCGTGCATCTTTGCCCCTTTGTTGGAAGAAGCTGAAAGATCGCTGCTGGGGAAAGGATAAGATATGGGGTGGTAGATCTGTGCTTCCCTCCTGGTGAAGGGCAGCAAACTCCAAAGAGCAATGAGGGGATGGTTAAACAGGTTGAGGGGTGATGGGATGGCCGGTGGGCCTGGCAAGTAGTTTCCCTTATCGCCTGTTTGCACGATCAGATGATGCAAATCCAGTTTGAGCAGCATTTCTTTTTGTAGACTATACGATTTTGAGAGGTTTTCTAATTTTTTTTTTTTTTTTTTGCTAGGTGCTTTTCTTTTGGTTTTAACCAGCTGCAGTATCAAGGGGGCAGCAAATTCCCTGAATCCAGCACGTTACCTCGAAGAGCTTTGCTGAATTCCTGCTGAATGTTTCGCTTTATGCAACCAGCGAGCTCTTCCATCAGCTGGAAGCCTGCATGGCATTTGCTGCTTGTATCCTTACCCGACCCGGGCATTCGGCAAACATTCCTCCGGCAGGCTGTCATGTTTCTCCATGCCCTGATCAGCAGACGCTCACACATTCCTTCCTCTGGCCAAGCTGCCTTCAGCTTCCTTCCAGTCTGAAATAGCTCTGCTCCGTGGAGCTTCTGCTGGGACACGTTTTTCCCCCTGATGTCCCTGATACTAAGCAAGGCGAGTCTGGCCAGGCTTGACCCACCAGGTGGTGCTCTGCTGATAGCCATGATGCTAATTGCAATTTGCAGCGTTTCACCTTCTTCAGAGCATTCCCAGTACAGGAGAATTAGGGTGCTGTGGACCAGCTGCTGACCGCTCGTGCTGGCTTCCCTGGGAAGAAGAGCCAAGCTCCGTTTCAGTGGCATCCTGGGTTTAAGTCCTGACATCTCGATATTCTCTACCATCACACACAACTGTCCTCTTTCTAATTTTTTTTTTTTCCCTTCCACAGCACGATTGACCTTGGGGGACTGCCTGCGGGAGGCTTTGCCAACTCGTGGGAACGCGGTTGTCATCACTCTACCGATACTGTTAGATGGTAGAGTCGGCTCTAGGTGGGTATCATCTCAGAAGGGAGATGCCATGCCAGTAAGTAACGGGGCCATTCAGTTGAATGAACTGAACCCTCAGTTCTGGACCAGACCACTTCACGTAGAGTCTGTTAAACGGAGAGCGAGAGACACTTTGTGCTGAACATCTTCCAGTCTCTTATAAGCAAAGTTGACCTTCTCTGGTATTGTCAGTTTATTCAGTGAAGAGTTACGACCTTGCTTAAATTACTCAGGGCTGCGTTACACTTCCAGACTAGCTTCCTTTCTGTTGCCAGCATGTTGCAGATTCCTCCAATGTTGGTGCCCAGTTCAGTGCAATATCCCTTTCCCATAAAAGGTGGCATCAGAGAGTGGGGAAGCTCTGCACATCAGTGCCAGAGTAGCTGGGACTAAGAACAAATGCCGCTTTTCCTGCGGTTGGGGTTGAGAAAGTGGAGTTGTGCTCTGAGCAGGAAGCAGACATTACTTGGTGTAGGCAAATTGTGTTTAGGAAGTGATGAAAAGCCTGGGAAAAGGGAGAAGCCTGATGACAGACATGTTCTTGTAGGGTTTGGTGTTACGTTGCTGGAAATGTATCCAGAGATGTGGATTAAGCACTTGAGCTTTGTAAAATAATTAATGGAATTAATTTGGGAATTGATGTGAAACCAGGCAGGACTAACCTGGAAGAGTATGCTATAGGCGGCACTCCTGTGCTAGGGAAGGGCAAGTCCTTTACAAATATGGATATACTGAAATAAATGGGGATATTCCTTCAAAAGTTAGCCTTTGGGAATACCTGCTGTTCTTTCTGTGCCTACCAGCTTTCTGCTGCCTTGTTTGAAAAACCCATTGAACGTAGATTTAAATACCCAAGGTCAAAGCTGGTGAGAAAATAAATTTCCATTCTTTGGGAAATGCTGACACTTCAGAATATGTTGCTGTCCAAAATTGGGTCAGAAGACAAAATTTCAAGGTCCTCTCTTTAATAGAGATTTGAAAGCCACTGTTTTGTTATTTTCACAGTTACAGAAAATGGAAGTGAATAGAATTGTTCTGATTCATTAAAAGCCTAAATGAAAAAAAGGACAGTTTTAAAAACACAACCCCCCCCCAGCTGAAAAGATTGCAGAAGTTTACAGTTGCCTCAGAATAATGTCTAATTGATTTAGGTGCTACTTGTTGATAGAAGAGCTGTTTCAACTAGCTCAGACCGGTGTTACTATTTCACTGCTAGCTGTTCACGCCACAGATGCTCTGAATTTTCTGACCCAGCAGAGGTTGGGATTTTTGATTGGTCTGGGCTTTTTTTTTAATGAAAAATTGGTTTTAGTATCTGGTTAGTCCTCGGGACAGCAAGGAGTATGGAGTAACCCTTGCTGCAGATCTAGGTGGTTATTAAGTACGTGCCTCGGTTTGAGCTGCTGTAGTTACGAGCTTTAAGAATATATCGAGCTGCTGGAAAAGCAGTTGCTGGATGCTGAAGGGTTAAGGTGGGCGATACCTGAATAGCTGGGGAGATGGCATGCTGCAAACTCTAGGAAGGGGTGTAAGTTTGAAGATGCTGTACTATAAGACCGTGCACCCCTCCGTATTTGTAGGGTGCTTAGCACTGTGAGGCTCTGAATCATATTGGGGCAATTAAAAACCGCTGTGAGCACGCTGTATTATTTAACACTGGTATTGATATGATTCTCAATATTTGTTCTCTAGGTACGTCCTAGATTCGTGTTCCTAACCCACCTCCTTCCTTGCAACTCTGGCTAGATTTTCCCCCCCCATTCTTTTCTGTTTGCAGTCCTTCTGCTCAGATTACAAGACAAGCCCATGATATCACCCGCTATGAGCTGAGGCTAAAGGGGCTGGGTCTTGGGAGGGGTTTGCTTGACTAACTCTAGTGAAATTTGCCAGGAAGCAGCAGCTTCTTGCAGCGTATTTCTCTGGCTGCAGGATATTTTTCCAGCGCAGAGGGGACCACTCAGACGGCGCGCTCAGCCCAGAAAGAAAGAACTTCATGAAGCACGACAAGACAGAGGTCACCCCCAGCACAGCCTACCACTAACTCCAAGGTAAACGCAGTCCCGCTGAGACTGCAAGCCAGAACGGTGGCATTATTGCTGGAGATGAAGGGGCTGAAGAATCAGTTTAAACGTTTCTAATCCTTTCTTGCTTCGGGGCTGAAAGTTTGATTTCCCTTCTTCCCTTTTCTCTTTGAATGTATTTTCTTTCTCTCCCATCAGTTTGTTATAAAGTGCGATGTTTAGACGTAACAGGCTGGGAAGAAGGTAGACGTTTCTTCTGATTCCTGTCCCCTGAGACTTGATTTGGCAGGGGTGGGAGGACACAGATATGCAGTGTCACTTTGCAAAGACGTTGTGACCAAGTTAAAGATTTTTCTCCCCTTGCTCACAGGCGTGCACAGATGAAATAAAAAAAGACGTTGCAAACTGTCTACAAGTTCCGGCAATGCATATTCTGTAATATTATTAAAATATGCTTGATTTAGACCAGAAAGCTACAGTACATGCCATCAACATTGTGTAAATGTTACCAGCTAAACTTCAGAAGCAGTTTAAATTCTTCTCTCTGAATAGCTGCTCTTTCAGAGGAAGAGGCTTCAGTGCAGATGTTTCCCATTGGCAGAAGGTGCAAAGTGGTTATGTCCCTAGCTAAGAAACTTTTCTGCTGTCTGGGAAACTTTTCTGCTTTTCTGGGATTCAGCCCCTTGCAAAACAGCCCTCAGCCTACCATCAGCTTTCTTTAGGCTGTTTTATCGTGCAGCAATCACAGTGATGACTCCAGGATATGCAGTGGTATCCACCTGAAAAGTTGCAGCACAGAAACAGGGGATGTTTCTGTCTGGAATTAAACCCAGCCCAGGTTGGGTTCTGATTCTTCAGCATGCACACAAACAACTCTGCTGCCTTTTAAATGATTTTTTTGTTAATTTAAACATGTTACTGTGTGGGGGTAAAAAAAGATCTAAAGACCAAGATAGTTTAGAAGACTATAGAGAAAGATCGTAGTTTAGCTATCTGGGAGCATAGTAGGAAAACTATTTAGCATCTCTATAATCAGCTCATAAAGATGACATTGCAGTGCTTTCAAATTTGTACGGGATAGGGGCTGGAAATAATTGCTTCAGGGTTCCTACTTGCCAGTTTCATTTCATCCGTATTGAGCCACCCACAGTGGTGGAATTTCCTTGGTTGGAAGCTAGAGAGCAGTTAGAAAACATAACATGAAATATTAGCATGAGCTACTGTAATAGCAAAGCATATAGGGAGAAACCACATCTTCAACGTAGTGTGCTGGATGCTTGTTGCTGCGGGAATGAATTTCGTGTGATCTTAGTTCTGAATGCAGGATGATGTTGGAAAGCACCCCCAAAAATGGGTCACTAATATGAAGTTTAATACTGCAGTCAGGTGGTGATGAGGCTCAAGGTAACTCTAAGATTGTCTGCTCTCCAGTCAAATCCAGCGTGGTGCTTTGTGAGTGCTGGGGCAGGATTGCAGAGATGAGGTCTTTACAAAAAACTTCAAGAAAGTTTTAGCAGCTTGGAAAAGCAACCAAGATTGACGAGAGTCTTGATGACGTAGGAGAGGACGATGCCTTTGTCTTCAGCAGGGTGATCTAATAGAGAAGTCGTGCGCTTTGCTGAAAGTGCTGTTCTTTTGCAAGTTAAGCAGAGACCCCAAAATGCATGCCTAGTAATGTTCTCTGGCTTTTTTTCCGATAGTTTTACTACCAAGTTCATTGTCTTTACCTTACTGTCCCACTAACTTCCCTCCTATTTTTCTGTTTCTTGCTTTTATGTTTATTTTAACCTTTTATTCTTTCTCCCCCTGTTTCATAACATTCTTATTGCTGTTTAAAAACACAGTGATGTCCTTTCTTAGAGATCGCAGCTCTGGTGGATGGAATGATTTAGCAGATCAACCCCTCGGTTGGTTTGCAAAGCACTTTCTGTGAAATCCTCCGGGAGCACGTGCGCGTGTGTGTGCAGATACACGTTTGCTATGAATGCCTGCAAGCATACGCATCGAGGAGGGAAAGTCCCGCCTCCTAACCTGGAGTAATGGTGATGGAAGTTTGTTATTTCAAGGGATATTTCATAGGAAAAACAACATGCTGTTCTGAAGTCAACCTCTCCTGTGTCTGCACTGCTGAGGGGTTACGCTGTGTTAATTAAGACAGCATTACACTGAGGTATGAGGGGGACCTCCTTCTTGGAGGATATCTAGTATTTGCTAATGCTCTTCAAACTTAGGTCATGCACGTATATGTTCTGGTTCCGTGAGTGTATGTATCAGCTGTGGATTTTAACGTGGCACCCTTTTGCAGGGTCTATCATAAACTAATTTTGTACGTCATGAACTAAACGTGTAGGTTTCATGAAAAGAGGAGTTGAATCATATAGCTCTACTTGCCCCTGCTGCTTTTGCTAAGTATAAACAGATTGTTTGGTCATCATAAATGCATCCACTAGCTGCAAATTAAAGGATTTATACTACTAGGTTCAAAAAATCACTTTTTCTGTTTAATCGTCTTGGAAGTATATTTGGGAATAAGTTGTGCTTCCTATTAAGAGTACAGCACAAGGTCTGTGGAACAGCCAGCTGGTGCTGGCCAGGAGCCTGAGAGTTGTCATGATTCACATCTCTATTCATCTTCGTTCTCTGACACCAGGCAAAGGGAAGAGATAAGGAAAATAAAGACCTTCCCAAAATGAAGCTATTTGAATTGCAACCGTGATGTGGAGAGAAGATGCTGCGTGTGTCCATCTGATCCCCAGGCAAGTTTTTGTGCCTTCTAAGATAAATGAATGCACCAAGGGGCTAAAACGGAAAGCAAATGTGGAATTGCTTCAGTTGAAGAAGCAGGTCTGAGAAGGGACCGCAGCCTGGATTTGGAAGCTATAAGGAGCGTTCAGCTGAGCCCTTTCACGAAACGTGCTGACCATGGACCTGGGTGTTTGGCCCTGCAAAGATTGCTGTGTCTGTGCAACTTTGGAAAGCAGTGTACTTCTAAACACTGGGATCTCATAGATCTAACCAAATAACTAAAGGGCTTTGGTTAGGCAACTCCCACAAACACTGATTTTTCTGTTGTTAGACCTGTAGCTGTCTTTTAAAAGAAAACACAAGCAAAATGCCTTTTCTTTCCTATTCTCCTAACTAGCGTGTTTGTCCATCAGAGCTTCTCTTCTCTTGTCTAGCTTCAATAGCAAGCGATGGCAAGCAACATACGTTCCTGGGCTATATACATCTCTTTTGCTGTCTGTTGTAGGTTATCCTCATCAGCTGGCAAACACTCCAAACTGTTTTCTGTTCCAGGTAGTACATACTTCAGTAAGCTTTTGGGAGGAAATAAAAAAAGCGGGCATGTATGTAAGTACGTTCGAATGTGAAGCAGAGGCCCCGAGGTTCTTTAGTAATTATTAAATAATGTTGTTTCTCTCTTGAGTGAGATCTTGTGGCTGGTGAAGTATAGCTTTGGATTGTGTAAGCCTTACCTCTGCTGCAAGAGGGCATACTGGGACTTTGCTCTCTCTCTTTCCCTGCAGCATCCCAACAGACTCGAAGAAGCAAATTGCATTTGGTAGCTTCCCTGATGTAAACAACTATTGAATTTGCTACTGGTTGCCCCTTGGCCAGTTTGCAATAATGTGAACTTTGCTTTCTTAAGGTAGTTCTCAGCTCCCCGGTAGCAGCTTTCAGTTCCTGAGCAGCAACAGCTCTCTAAAGTAACTTATGAAAAAACCTTTTGCTAATCAGAGGGCTCCAGGGATCCCGAGGGAGAGGGATGAGCAAATGGCAACAGCTCAGTGGTACTGGCTCATAGGCATCGGTTCTTTTCTCCTCAACTGTGAAGAGAAATCCAGAGGAAATGTGTTCCTCAGAGGGATGACGAGCAGATTATATTGCCGTCCTCCTGGCTTGCAGAGTCTCTGGATTTGTAACATATGAAAATGTTATCCTGAAATGATTTCTGCTGTCCTGCTTGTTCTGGGCTCTGCTTTGAATCCTATACAGCATTTTACTGGGGGGAAAAACAGAAAACAAAACCCTTTAGGTTTTGGGTTAGACGTCCCTAGCAGCTTTTTGGCTTCCTTCAGTCATTCAACTTCCACCTTCAACATGCTCTTTGGATTAGAATCATAGGATGCTTTGGGATGGAAGGGACCTTCAAAGGTCATCTAGTCCAACCCCCCTGCAATGGGCAGGGACATCTACAACCAGATCAGGTTGCTCAGAGCCCCGTCCAGCCTGGCCTCGGATGTTTCCAAGGATGGGGCATCTACCACCTCTCTGGGCAACTCATTCCAGTGTTGCCTTAGCTTTTGCTGCCTCTCCTAAAAGTGGCTGTGTACCGACACCAGAAGGGGCTTGCCTGACCCATCAGGTGTAGCATGATGGCATCTCGTCCCTGAGGAGGACACTGTACACAAGTTTTGTTATCAAGCCTATGCTGTTCTGCTTGGCTCCAAGGCAGGTTCAGTTACACTGAAGTCAAACTAAAAGATGCCTGGGGATTTCTAGGAAGAAGTTTAAGAGCGATGGTGATTTTTCTAGTCACCCCAGTCAATCTATTGTGATGTTTACCTGCCATGCAGTGGGGTGCGGGGTTTCATGGGGAGCACGCGGTCTTCTCCAGAGCTCCTTATCCACTGAGGTAAGTACTGGTCTTACCTTGTTCCTCTAGCTACTGGGTCTCTGCTGTAGATTTGGATTTATTGCCATTGCTTGGTATATCTGGTCCTGCCAGTGACCTTTATGGCTCAGTGTTTTAAGAGTGTGAGCAAGAGGGCTCTCATTCGTGGCTTACACTGGTGGTGTAATCAATGGGGATTTAATCTATGAAAGCGTTAGCCCTAGTGCCCGTGGCAGGGCTGAGTCTCTTGGAACAATGGGAGAATGCATCTGAGCTCTTACCCAAGCGAGCGGTAGCGTTTCTATTCACTTTCATAGTACTGGAGAGGGGCCCAGTGCGAATTGCCCTTGCGTTGGCTGGAGAACTGCTTCCACAGTAGTGGGAAATCCTGGTCTTGTCCCACGGCCGTGCCTGCTGCGGGATGTGTGAGCGTGCCTGAGGAATGCACTCTGGGCGATGGGGCGTGGAATTGGAAATGTAGGACGTACGATTCAGGCGGTACCATTTCAAGTGGCTGAATACCAACCGTTTGGTGCTCCTGGCTGAGACCCAGATGTGCCAGCAGTGGTCAGAGTGCTAATTGTCTCTTCCTCCCAATGGATGCCAAGCTGAATGGAGCCTTGCTGGATCTCCAGTCACAAAAGACTCAAATCAACCACTCCAGACTTCCCTTTTGTTGTCTGGATAAGGATGGGAGCAGGAAAGCTGGTGTTTCTGGTTTTGTCTGAGCTGATCTGTCGTTTGGGTGACTTGGGGAAATTAAAAAAGGGATCCTTGCTGGTAGGAGAAGGCTTTGATTTGGGCAGATGAATAGCCTATTGGTTTCACCTGGTGAATTCTCCGAAGAGGTGAAAGCTCAATATTATTTTGAAATGAAAGTGTTGCGCGTTTCCTTGTAAGCCTGCATCCGTCTGCTCCCTTCGAGACTCAAGACTGGAGTCCTGAAAAGGGCTGAGTCAGCAGCTAGCAGGAGCATGCCTTAAAGCCTTAAATTACATGTTAATGCAGCGATGGAGCATCATCGTATGGCCTGAAGTACAGGATGGAGAGCCAGGAGACCTGGAGTATTTTCCTGGCTTCTCCGCTGACTTTATTCAATAGGTTTTTAATGTTCTGTCTTGGATTCTTTTGAATGGGGAGACCAAAATATATACTTTTAGGATTACATCATTAATAAATCTGGAGGCTATTAAAGAGAGGGTGTGAGGGGAGGAATGAGCCCTACAATAAAGGGAATTGCCAGCACAAACCAAACGTCTTGCAAATCTAAGCCTAGATTTGTTCTTAGGGAGTTCAGCATGTGCAGCGTTCTTTGAGACTTGAGGAAAAAATGCGTTCAAGTCTTGGTCACAGCAGCAGAGGAGTGGGTTTACTTAAACATTTTCCTTATTAAATTTTGGGTTTGTGGCTTATAATGATGCCGCCATAAATGTGTGTGTGTGCAGTTGCCTCCTATCTGATACTGTCCGTGTTTGTTTCTTTAAATGCTCTTAAGTGAGTCTGTTGCTGAGTCCTTGGTGCTCTTATTGAAGAGCAGTGATAGTTTTCTTTGATACTGGTGCAGTACAGCTAACATCTTGTAGCTAAGGAGAGAGATTTCAGGAGGAGCCAGGAGAGAATAAATCCAGGACTTGGGTGGCTGTTGTGCCGTGGAGTGAAAAAAGTGGTGTAAAATTTTCTGTGCTGCTTTATCAGTCCTTCAGACCAGTCCTGTATTACTGCTTGTCTTGCCTCCCGAAGAAAACTGACCCGGATGGTAGGGATGGATGCCTCTGCCAGAAGGTGCCCAAGCCTCTCCAGTGCCGTAAATCCCTGTTGTCCCTCCTGACCAGTCTTGATGGGAGACAGAAAGCTTGAGAGCCCTTTTCAGTACTGCAGAGTTGGGTGGCTTCCCCGGACGCTGCTGGGCACGCCGGGCTCCTGAAGTTTCCCCATTTTACCTGGGCTGCTGTTTCTTGTGGAAATATTAAAATATGCCTGTGTTCAAATTCCACTGGATTCTGCTTTTCCTGCCATCGTGACTTAGTCTGAATAGTTTCTCTTAAGCACCGCACTAAACAAGACCTCTGGGTATGTTTTATTTCTGGGGCGATGCAAACACTGTGAAAGCTTTGTCTCTTAATGTTTGAATGTGTAACTATTTTGAAGCGGATGGTAATATGACCTGAAGGAAAAGCGGCCTGTGGTTGCTAGTACACACTGCGGTGTTGTCTCCCGAAGCCTGTAGGATTGCTGCTGTTCCCATCTTATGGAGAGTCCCTCCAGGATTCACTTCTGCAGGTGGAATAGGACTAAAAGAGAGATTTCTGAGTGTTTTTCCAGTACCTTCCCCTGGGCCCTCGAGGAGCCCCTCCTCATCCTCACAGGATCCTGACAAAGCTGAGATAGGATGCTTTATGACCTGAGCACAAAACGTGTCTGCCCCGAGTCATTTTCCTTGGTGAAAGCATGGGATTGTGTACATGCAGGCTTGTTAAAATTCCTTTTTGCTAGTCAAACGTGCCTCTGCGGAGCAGGGGGCTCTCAGGCAACCTTATCCTCCCTCACCAAGTTTTTTTCAGTTCTACCATAAATGGTGGGTTTTTTTCTTAGTCTCGCCTGACTCCAAAAGTCTCTCAGCTTTTGGGGAACAAAAGCAAACCAGCCTGTGGTTGCCTTTTGGAGTCTTGGGGTTCCTGGGGTGTCTGACTCAGCCAGGCTTTGCCAAGGGTGAAAATTACACCTACTATATTTACTATAATCGAAATTGCTATCTCCCTGACTAATCTGGGTATCAATTAAAGCAACCTGGAAGTCTGTTGTGACCCACCTCCCACCCTACAGCTGCTCATGGACCATGAGGTCTCCCCGTGCTGTGGCTTTTTGAAAGGCTCTGGCGTCTTGCAGTGGTCTGTCTGCTTTATTAATTAACGCTTCACGGAGTACCGCTCTCAGCTGGTAACTATTACATCCTGCCTCTGAATGGTTTCCCCAAATTGTTGTGTCTTTTGGCTGAAGTCCTTCAGTAAAATGACTCAAGAGCGTTGGTTTGAATAGAAAGCAGTCCTGGAAACTGGAGTTGCACAGCTTTTAGCTATTCCTTGGCCTCTGAGCACGAAAGACCCCTATTAACCTGAGCACAGAGCTGACCGCTGGTCATTATTTGCCTTGGCACAAGAGGAACGAGTGAAACATGCTGACCTGCAGGTTACGCACTGTTTGTTGATCCTTTTCTCCTGTAAAATGTTCTTATTTAGTTTACTATTGAGCTTTCTGGAGTATTATAAAACAAAACTGTAACCTAGAGGGGAATTTGGCATATTCTGTTAATTACGCCGACATGCCTTCTTATCTCTTGAGAGTTAGAGGTCCTTCAGGACTTGACTGTAAGGCTACTCACCACACGTTATCTGCCTTTGCCTTCTCAAATATCCTTCGTGTGCCTGCCTGCTACACAGCAAGACCATCCAGATGCTTCAGAAGGTCCCAGCAATATATAAACAGCGCTGGGTTCTGCATGTGGGACAGCCACGGGAAAGCTGAAATGACTTCTTTGGAAACCCGACTGTTCGCTTTCAGCTAAGTCAGGGCCCTGCTACCCCTCATCTTGGTTTTTGGAGAGAGGTTGCTTCAGTCCAACTTAGTTTTTACTTAATATTTGCTGAGGCTTTTAAAATCCAATTTATGCAGTAGCAAGAAACAACAGCTGCATAAAATGAAGTAGGTTAAAACAGATGTTTAAAGAAGATTAAAACTGAAAAACAGATTTTTCTGAAGACCTTGCAGTTCTGCTGGGCTCAGCATTAGACCCCCCCTCCTTGAGGATTTTTACTTATAACTAACATGTTGTTATTCTCTGTTATGATCTGACTAAGGGGGTTACTTGAATTTTTTTTAATACTGCTCACGACAATTGCTCTGCCCATGTGTTTATCCTCTGGGCTAAAAACCATCTTGTATCCATGAAAAACATTGGAAGTGGTTTCTTTTGAAATCAGTGCTAGTAGGTATTGAAGTCAGGCATGTCTGACTAGGACTAATGGGCCTTGGGAGCCTTTTATTTTTACAGAACACGTATCCTGCCCTGTCGCCTGCATTTACTTTGGGAAATCCCCTTTGTGTGCTGCTGGAGGGGAGCAGCCTTGTGCAAGCAGTTGTACTTCCTTCCTCTCCTCCCCTCTGATGTGGGGCAGGACTTTATTCCTCTCTCTCCGCCTCACCTCCAGACCTGCAAAAAAATTAAAAAATAACCTTGTTTCCATAGCAGTATTTCTCTGAACGCTTGATGAACATTTACAGATCTCAATCTCCTGAAACCAATGTGAAAGTACGTGGCTCCTTGAAACCAAATGTTTATTTTCCAAGATTTTTTTGCCACATATTCCCCCCCGCGCTGATTTAGTTAGCCCTGTTGTAAAGCCTCCCCTTGCTTTTCCCGTTTCTTCCCCTGATGTCCAATGCTAGACTTTTAACCCACATGCTTCTATTTTGTTTGTCTGTTCCTTAGGCAAATGCCTTTCATCCCCAGGTCTCAAAACACTTCAGTAGGACGCTCACCATCTTCAGCCCTGTTTAATACAAGGGGAAACTGAGGCACAGCCCTGGAAGTGACCCGCCTGGGGTCACGCAGCAGGTCAGTGTCAGAGCTGAGGTTTGAATCGATGTCTCTCGAATTTCAGGCTAGTTGCCTGGGATTTCTGATACATCTCCTCAGTAAGCAGCTTGAAAAGCTAGTTAACGTGTTTTGCTGTGTCTCTGTATGCGTATGTGATCTTCTGGTCGGTTTTTTCAGGGAGACCTAGCAAAAATACTGGAGGATTTTAGCTTCTAGACATCTGGTTTTGGAGCCAAGTCTTTCTCCTTCTCCCTCCCCTTTGTGGTTGCCAGGAAATAATAGAGCTTTAAAGGGCTGGGGAGCTTTTTCCCACTGTGCTCTGGCATTGCTTCATTTGGAAACTATTCAATCATCAACCCCCACGTGTGCCGCTTGACCACTCCATGTGCTGGGTGCCTGAATGAAGGCTGGGGGAGTACGTGAGCGGGAAGCGGGCAGAAAAGGACGAGTATTTAAACTCTCCACAGCATCTGGATGAAATTCCTCTAATGAGTCAAAAAGTTGCTGGTTCATACCTTCAACAACTCGCTTATATATAAGGATGTAGCAGTTGTATGACAAATCAGTCCCTATCCAGACTTAGCAACCAAAAATTGGAGACCATGAGCCACTACTCCATCGGACAGACAAGGTTAGCCAAGACTACTTCTGCAAACTGTCTGTGTACAGTAACATATGTTGATTCTCTACAGATGAAACTGGGCGTGCAGTGACAGAAATAAATCTTTTATCATCGTATTGGGAAAACAGACTTCAATTTAAATACCTCACTTCTGACTGTATTGTAATACATTTCATTACCCTTCTAGTTTTCCACTGTTTAAGTGACTGTTTTGGCTTCTTTATTGAAGGAGGTATGGGAGAAAAATGGTTCGGTTTTGTCCTGGTAGGATTTGAAGCAAGGCTGGCTGTAGCTTGCTAGAGCCACTGAACTACTGTATTTACAGAGAAATAGGAAAATCAATTGCTAGCACTTGTGACCTGTAGGATTTTGCCCTGTAAAAAATCTTTTCCAGCTAAAACTATTTAGTAAGTTGGCCTAAACTTAGAAATGGTTTTCATGGTTTTTTTTTTCAGTTTGTTCTTCCACCCCACAAGAAATAACGAACTTGACTTTGGTTTTCACAGGCGGCATTGTACATAGTCTCTTCTCTAGCTTTGTCCCCTGCTGAAGCAAAAGATATAAAGTCCATGTCGTTACCAAGCCTTACTCAAACCCTCCTTTCCTTTCAGGACAGCCACGCAGTACCTACCTGCACTGATTGGCAGCTGCTAGCAGAGGACTTGGCTCTGAGAACTGTGAGCACTGAAAATGGAAAGATTCCTGGGGTTTACCCATAACCACTGTTTCATCGCGCTGTTGTTCATCTCCCTGAGCCCACTGGGCTTTGCTCAGTATGAACACTGGCCCTACCTCCCCGGTTACCCTGAGCCACCCCCACAAGTGTACCAGCCCCCCCAGAGACCGGCAAATGTTCCCAAGATCCAGCTGCGGCTTGCAGGGCAGAAGAGAAAACACAACGAAGGCAGAGTGGAGGTGTTTTACAGCGGCGAGTGGGGCACGGTGTGCGACGACGACTTCTCCATCCATGCTGCCAACGTGGTATGCAGGGAGCTGGGCTACGTGGAGGCAGTGTCTTGGCTACCGAGCTCGAAGTATGGAAAAGGAGAAGGTAAGGTAACTCCAGAGCTGTCTCTCCACCCCCCAATAATTCTTGACCTGTCAGTCAAACTTAAGATGTAGTGGTATTTCCTACAAATGTAACTGATACGGCTTCCAGGTGAAGCCATGCCTATTTAAATCAGGGTCCCGTTAGATTAAACAGTCTAAATAATAGGCGTTTGCTTGTTTTGACTGAAACGAGTTAAGGAATGATGAGATAAAGAGCTGAAGGACCAGATCACGGTGTGTGAACTCTGGCAGGGGATGCTTGGGAGCAGCTGGTGGTGGATAAGGGTAGGAGGCTCTTCAGCAGCATTATGGCTAGTCAAAAGGGAGGCTGCACTCACAAGTGTAACGTATAGACAGTCCATTTCCCTATTCACGCTTCCGTTGCCTTGCACTGAGTCAAACAGGGCCTCTAAACACTCATTCTCCTTATTCCTTTTTTCCTCTGAACTGTTTAGGCTCTAAACAGGCTGCCGATGTGATGCTACGCAAATCTTTCTTTTGCCCTGTTAGCCTCTCTAGAAACATCTGCATTGTATTCTGCAATGCCTATAAAACCCCACAAGAGTGTCCTATATAGGACTATATTTATAATAAACCTCTTGGACACTCTCAGGCTGTTCCTGGTGGGGAAAAGCTATTCACCCTCACCCCAGTTCATACATCCTTTCTTGCTCCATGAAATTGTACGTGATGAATGTGTGGATAATTGCGGCTTGCACCTTATTGCACCTTATTCCCAAATATGTGCTGAACAAAGACTTGGGAAGATGAATGTTTCTGTGTTATAGCAATGAATTCTTAAAATTGCAATGCTTGAGAGAGAATGGCTCTGTAATAGTATATAACTAAACAGATTTAATTGTCATCTTTTGATATGCTGTTAGTTAAATGTTGACATACGGAGAATTTTTTCTGCAAACATCGAAGCCTGGCACACTGTTGATGTAACCCACAGACAGATTATTTCCACTGCAGCAGGGATAAATGTGCTGTATGTCTGTTACTTAGCACCCCTCGTTAGCGCTCACACCTATAAACTTGCCCGTAAAAGAGCAAGCAGGCCTTAACAGTGACTTGACTGAAATGCAAAACCTTGAATGTTGTCCCAGGCTGTGGATTTTGGCTCTTGGGGTAGAGTAGGAGATTTCCGAGCAAGAAAGAGGCCATGACATTTGAAAACAAACCAGAAACTGATTGCCACGTGATTTAACGGGAGCGAGTGTTCTCTACACGCCAGAATACCGCTGGGTAAATCCTGATGCAGAAAGCCCGTGTGGGATGGGTCGTGCCTTCCTCAAACCCTAGAGCCAGGCTTTGCAGGAGCTCTTTCTGCTCTCCTGTTTGGGGAGCACGGAGAGGGCTGGCAGATCCATCGTCTGGTGATTAACCAACTGAACCTGCTGGGACAGCCAAGGGAAATAGCTACAGAATCTCTTAGTGGCTCTGAAGGTCAGGCAGTCCTTTCTGTCCAAAGGATGTGTTATTCTTCAGACAAGCAAAGCATCTGGGATGCTAAAATATGGGAATTGCTTGTTGGCTCTTGCTCCCTGCAATTTAGGGGGCAAATCACAGTGAGCAGCATGTGCCTAGCACGTTTCCAAAGAGAAAACGGGCACTTTGTAAAGGTGAATCTTAGATGCTGTTGGGTCTTTTGCTCTCAGCTGCTCCTGAGAAAACATGACCTGAAGTTTGGAGGTGACACCTAGTGATTTTTGTCTGTTCATCTTAGAAGTGAGTTCTGAGGACCCTGATTTGTTAAAATATATATATATATATATATGCATGTACACATGCATGCTCATGTGCATATGCGTGCAGTTTTTCCTGGAGGGAAAGTGGTAATTACAGTCTGGAAACTGGATCTGGCAATTGGTTTTCAAAGAGCACCCAAGTAACGGGAGGTTCCAATCAATAGTGGTTTGTTAAAGCTTTTGTAAAAATCTGCTTTTAAAAAGTTAGGGCACTTAATCAAAATTTGGAGCTGCCCCCTACAAAAGATTTAATGAGGATTTGATAAATGAGAAATGATGTAAAGAGAAGCCTTAAATCCAGAAGGAATGATTTGGTGAGCGTGATTAGAGGGCAGGGTCTAATCAGCCAAATCGAGGGGACCCGGTGACACTGCGTGCTCTGAAGTGGCTGTCATCAGAGGAGGTCATTTACTGCTGTGAGCAGGACTGCAGCAGAGATCTGCTTCAGGCTGATGGTGTGTGTGTATATATATATATATTTATTTATTTTTTACCATGCAGATAAGTGAAAGGGAATGCTGTGGGGCAGAGCTGTTTGCAGTTAGTAAATACTTGAAGTGGATCGTTGGTGTTCCTTAGCTGTTATTTTAGCAGTAATCTCTTCCGCTGACACAGTAGGAGCACAGCAGCCTTACTTATTTTCCTATCAGCTATCAGTACAATCTATATTTATCCTCTTTGTGAGTCTCAGTTCTATTTTCTTGCCCCTTCAGGGAGAATTTGGATGGACAATGTCCACTGTAATGGCAAGGAGACCACCCTGGCAGCATGCACTTCAAATGGCTGGGGCGTAACGGACTGCAAACACACCGAAGACGTGGGAGTGGTCTGCAGTGAAAAGAGAATCCCTGGCTTCAAGTTTGACAACTCATTGCTTAACCAAATCGAGGTAAACATACTTAAAACTACAAGCTGCTGATCAAGAGCCTTCTGCGGACAGGGATGTCTGCTACTACATATTATAGGTTATCCCAGCTGCACGCTAGAGTTAAAGCAAACTCTTGATGGTGCTTCTAGATGCTGGCTAAAGATGCAACATTCAGATTTGAATTTCAGCTGTTTATGTGTACCATAAGAATTTGAAAGGTCTTTTTTATAGCATAAGAATAAGGAGAAAATCATAGAATCATAGAATTGTTAAGGTTGGAAAAGACCCTTAAGATCATCGAGTCCAACCGTTAACCTATCGCTGCCAAGTCCACCACTAACCCATGTCCTCAAGCACTCCTGTTCCACAATCACTTTTCAGAATTGAAAACTGGTTTATTATATATCTAAGAATGAATTTTGGAGAGACAAGACGTGCTGTACTCATAGACCTTACACCTGGGTGACTTTGTTGGTTCGTAGTACTAAATTATTGAGTTTTCTTTCCCCTGACCCCTCCTTTTCGGTACTGGGAGCAATTTGGAGGTCTCTGGTGTAACAGTGCGGGTCAGCTTGTAGGCTTGGATTTGGAGGTGAATAAGGCTTATAACCATGGCTTGAAATGGGTGGATTTATAAGGAAAGATATAAAGAGATTTTTGCACAGTTTGGCTAAGCAATGATGAAGTAACCACAATAATTGTATGGAAATATTTGCGGGAATGGGGGATTAGTACTGGAAGTGATGAAAGGAATTGAAGAGAGGAAAACGTGGGCTGGTCGCTGGGGGAAAGGTTCTGGATTGTGACTGGGTTAGACTGCTAGGCTGAGGTTGAGACTTGGGAAAATGACAGCAGCAAAAAGCTTGAATCTCCTTCTGGTGGACTTGTTAGATTTCTGCAGAATAAAGAGATAGGGAAATGCTGGGCTGGAAAGAAGCTGGGCTGAGCTCTTCAAAAAGAAAAAATGTGGGTTTTCTTTTTTTTTTTCCCTGCAGCTTTTCAGGTTGGAAAGTATTTGTGGTGACTTGGCTAACATCTCCCTTGTTTCGGATGCTCTGGTGTTTCAGTATGCGAATTCAGTGGTTGCCCTTGGTCAAAATTTATCGAAAGAGCCTATCTAGTAACCACGGTCAAATCTTATTTTAAGCAGATGGGGAATCCAGGATGTATCGCATACCACAGTGAGGTTTCCATGGCTGAATCTTGGCTTTGTTTATGATCTGAAACAATGGATACAACCTTCTTCATGACCTTAAAGAAAAATTATTCTAGCAGTTACTTCATAGCCACTGATTTGGCAAGGGTCTCCTAGCATTTTCTTCTACCAGATTTTTCCATTGGAGGTTAATGCAATGCAGCATACTTGACAAGGGAAGATAACATGCTCAGTCCAACCTTGCATTGCCCTGCTGAGGCTTTAGGAAGAACACTGTATGGGTGAGCAGGCAGCATTCAGCACTTTCATGGAAGGCTCCCGTGCAAGGGCGCAGATAATAGGATATGAGAGCTGAAATTCTCTTCGTTGCCTTGACCTTGCTTCACTTGGCTAAGGGGGGAAAGGAGGCTTTCCGGAGGGATCCCAAGCTGCCTCCATCAATGGCACCGTTGTTGCTCAGGGAATGAGGCGAGATCATGGAACATCAGTGATGGCTTTGGCAGACGTGTGCTGCCCCAAAGCCACAGTGAATCCTCAACACAGAGGCCTGGAAGAAAAGATGCTTTAGTCTAGACGGAGGTCACTTCACTCTGAGATGCTTCAGATATTAATCATAAAAGCTTTGGAGGGCTTTGCTTTTCCATTAGCTAAGCACTGGAGGTTGACTAATGAGTTGAACACATTGGGTAATTGAGGGCTAGCTTGTGCTGATGCTGTGTGGGTGCTTAATCTTCGCATACGATAAGTAAAATGAATCATGAGATTGAAGCTGTTCACATAGCAGAAGCTTGACTCGCCAACAGGATCGCTCAGGAGAAATAGGTGTAAGAGAAGTCATGTTCCCCACGTCCTGGCAGCTCTTGGGAGCTATGCATGGATGAAGGCATCCACTGACGTGCCAAGCAGTTCACAGCAATTGCTAAGGGGCACTGGTGACTGAAGACACTGAACTGGTGGGGGAAAAAAAAATAAAATAGAAGAATAGATTTATTTTTAAGTACTTGCACTAAGCTGAGAGCTGTCAGCCTGGGTGTCCCTGTGACTTTGTCCTGAGGATAGAAAATAGTGTTGCATTTTCTGGGCAGTGGCTGCTGTCACCCCCAGCTCTCCATGTCCGTGTGCTTCTCCCCTCCCTGTCGCTGCTTGAATTTTATGAACAACTTAGTACCATACTGTTGCTCCTACTCCACAAAAGCAGGCTGATTTTTCTTATATCCCTATAAGATCACTGGCAGCTGAAGGGTTCTTTTTCTGCTGGTTTCATTGCAGCAGGCTTAAGGCTAAAGGTGATGAGCTATAAATTTTTAAAATGCCATTGTGGAAGTACTTTTCAGTCACAGCTAGCTGTCAAATGTTTAAACTCTTTTCCCCTCTCTCAGCTTTCCTCCTCTTCTTAATCTTTGCTTTATCTCCTTAGCAGCTGGCGTGACATAGTTTGAGTCAAAGATGATGAGCAGGGTTACTCATAGGGTCATAAACTCCAAAACAGGGAGGTCAAAAGGCTTGTGTGAATGCAAGTTGAAAGTCTTTGCCCTCTCCAGCATGCCTGGGAATTCTGCGTATCCATACCTCGCATTCACCAGAGGAAACATCATCATTTTGTAAGCTGCTGCGCTCTTTAGTCTGTAGCCCAAAGCTTGCCCAAGTGATGTTTTCTCTTTGGAATGAGATCAGGGGTCGAAGGACCTGGAATTTTTCACTGAGCAGCAATGCTGCGGTCAGGTCTCTCCACCAGTCCCACTGGCTTCAGTTATTGCACTGATGGAGCTAAACCAGTACAAATTTCCTGCTGCGATTTCCAATGGAAGATATTTCAGTTTGCCCTTAAGCTGCTTTTAAAACCAGGCTTTACTCAAAATAGGCCTGGCTTAAGATGATGCACAGAGGTTATGTATTCAGTTGCACCTTCCAGTGTTGCTTTCCCACACTAGTTAGTAACAATTGTAATGATTCCCGAACGGATCTGACCGTTTGCAAACTGATGTGTTTACAGCCAGCAGATTAACAGGAGCAAGCGCCGACTTCGGTGTATGCAGACGTCGGGGCATAAGCTGCGGCGGGGTAGGAGCAGCAGTTTTGTTCCGCTTTCCTGTTGCAAGCGTTCAGGGGAAATACGTGCTTTGTGCAGCCTGGTTAACCCATTGCCAGACGTGTGCCACCGCGCTTAGATTTCCTCTTGCTGGTAATAGCGTGTCCCCGCTGCCAGGAACAGGCAGACCATCTTAAATTCATCATTTGGAAAGTGTCTTAAAGACCCTGTAGTGCTAAGTTCTCTGGGGCTGCCAAGTGCTGCTAAGATTTAACGTGGAAAGCCTCTGACTTCATTTTGATGGGGCTCCAGCTCGGAGGGGCTGTGCAAATTGACATTTGCTCAAATCTGGCCTTGCTTCCTAAAATCTGACAGGCAGAGTGTTCGCACTCTTTAAAAGCAACATGATAGCCCTTGAGCAGAGTTTATTGGACAACATACATACCTTCATTTCCTAGTTTGGAAATGCTGCAGATAAGTAGTATAGGATGAAATTTTCCATCACCATAAACCACTTGGCTTATATATATATATATATATATGCTCAGACAGCTCTTTTCCCGTCACAGCTCATATTTGGAGGGTTACGTCATATCTTGCTGTCCCTGAGCCTTTCCATTCCCTGCCCTGTTGGGAAGGGGCAGTGCCTGACCCTTGCTTCTGTACGACAAGTTGCCGGTCACAGGCCTAAGTGAAATGTTTCAGTCTAGGGTGAGTGACGGAAGATCTGCGATAAGGAGACGGGAGACAGGCAGGGAGAGGTTAACTCTCCTAACAGGACCGAGGTTGGGGCAGGTCTGAAATCCATCAGTCTGTTGCTAAAGGGCAGAGAAACTCCCATCATTTTTGCTTGCTATTTTCTGCAGCCATTGCAGCTTTTAGCCTTGGGACTTGTTCAAAGGATTACTTTTTGGAGGGTGATGAATGTGCATAGCAGGACAGCCCTTTCACAGGCTGCTGGCTGGTCAGAATAAGCCCGATACCCCTTTAGCTCAGTGGCTGCGTAAACACTGAAGGTTGCTCACCTTTTCAAAGCTAGGAGAGCAGTGTTTATTCAATGCTGACGTGAGCGTGATGACATTGAATGCGTTTTACGCAGGGGCTTTTCTCCCTCCGCTTTAAAGTGCGTAGACTAAATACGCAGACAGTGGCTCGTTAATGGCGAGAGCAGGGCTTGTGGTTTGACTTTGTTATTACCTGTTTGCCTTTGGGAGCATTAGGAGGGGAAAGGCAGGTACCACTGGTATCGCATCCTCTCTCCCCTCCCGCAGCCTCCAGCTCTGTTGAGAGGAAGCCGCACACCCTGAAAGGGTTAAAAAAAGCAGTAGCTGTGCTTGGAAGCACAGAAAATGTGTGGCTGAGCATGGCTTAACCCAGTAATTGTATGTGAACGTAAAGGCTGCCCGCAGCCTGTGTGGATGGTTGGGAAGGAGTAAGTTGATGCTGAACCAGCTTGCTGTCATCTTCCACCGAGGCATCTGCGCTTGCAGTACGATGAGGCCAAAGTTGTTGTTAAAGTAACACCATTGTTTAACTCGGAGTTTGATTTTGCTTGCATTCCTTCTTTTTTTAGCCACAGCCTGGGGTAAAAGCTCTGGTTTGCATACTGTAATTCACATCAGCGGCTTGATGTACAACTTGGGTCTAACCACGGTGGCAGAGCACATTACCCACTTTATTCATAATGGTAATTCTTGTAGGCATTACAATGCAGCAGGCACATTGTGAGTGGTGTCTTGGGAGCTCAAAGGAAAAGAAGAGTTTAATCATGTTGGGTTTAAGTGCTCAAAGCATATCCAAGAACACAGACACTGCTTGCTGACTCTGGTGGAGTTTGGGAGGGACAAGACAATAAGTGCTGTAAATATATATGCTGAACTGCAATAAGTCAAGCTTTGTAAAATATAACAAGTGGAATCTGCTGCTTTAGCCAAAGATCTCTGAGCACATGGGGCCCCGTGCTGTCTGTTTGCCCCAAGTGAGCGCTGTATCTCTTCTGCAGGTGGAGCCAGCAAGGGGAAGGGCCAGGTTCTAGGAGCTAAGTGAAGGAAAAGAGCTGGGAGCAGAATCTGTGCATCTTGACTGTCCTGAACTGCGCTCCTCCTTCCGCTAAGATGTCATGGCAAAAGGTGTAAAGAGCAGGATCAAATCCACGCAGAAGTGCAGTACGACCGTTGGTCGTTTCTTGTCTTGCAGTTCCCGAGTGTCTGAAAGTGGTCGGGTGGGTAGCACGGACCTGCTTTAGGGTTGCTTTATACGGTGCCAAAGCCTGCAGTTTAAATGTGTGCAGTCTCGGATGTTTTCCTAAGTCTTTGCAGGATGCCAGGAGCTCTGAAATCAAAATGATTTAATGTGTGTTCACAAAACCATGAGCAGGGAACGCAGGCCCTGCTTTTTCAAACAGTACATGTGGCCACTTCGTGTCGTCCAAATGCAGCACAGGCCCAGCTGCGACTGCCTTACTGGGTTGACCAGCAATTTTAAGACCACAGTAACTAACTCCTACCCTTAATATATTTCTTAAATAAATGCACGATAGGTATTTTTTTTTAATCTATCCCCCAAAACATCCTTAACAAAATATTTGTTGTCCACCCTCTTCTTCTGGGTGCACACACAGAGGCTTCAAATAGGACGTACTCTAAATATATCAAATTGCTGCAGCCGTTACAAGTTCACAAATAGATCTGGTACCTGAGACTAGACCGTAGCTTTGGCCAGACAGTGGGCAGACAAGGTCTGGCTAAACATACCAGGCTGTGCTGCTATTTCTGTCCTTCTTTTCCCTTCTTGGGTGTATGGGAAGTATAAAAATCTCACTTCAAAGCCCAGTGGCTCAAAGGCTCTGGTTATGCTAGGTGAAAAGTGGGTTGAACTATATTGTCCAGGTTTCTTACCCAGTGGGAAAGGGCATTGCTAAGTCCTGCTCAGGAGCTTTCGGTTAAATTGGGCTCTGTGGATGAGGCCATATAAAATGCTCCTGTATGCCGAGCTGCTGCTTACTGGAAGGTGTGAGGAAGGGAGCAGGACGGGGACGTTGTGGCTTGGCACACAGATAAATCTTCCTCTGATCTAGCTTCTTGCCATGCAGTGCAGACTCTCCATACTACGGGGAGTTGCAGCTTAGGTCACCATCAGCTGAGACTTCAGCTCTATGTCTTGACCGTCTGGTTCTCAAGAATGTTTGACAATAAAAGGTTTATTTGCCTGTTTGTTATGGCAACAGTGTTTTAATTTCTTTCCCCTTGGTGTAAATGTTTACTTCGCTAAACATAAGCCCATGTGTAACATAAATGCTGATGCTTTGTGTGTCTAGAAGGGGTCTCAGCATCTCTTCTGGAGCTAATTCCAGACAAATATTAATTAAGCTGCTGTTGGGGTAAACCACCGCGTTTCTTTCGCGCTGTAATTTTAAAGTGTGTGTGTGTGTGTTTCTAACTGCTTGCCTCAATGGTTTCTTTGTGGCGGTGTGTGGCATGTCAGGGTGCTGGGTTTGCTGGGCAGAGAGCTGGTGCTTGTCATCCAGTGGGAGGTACGAGCTACGGAGCTGGCAGGGCTGGGAAAGCACCGAAGCTGGCATTGGTTTGCTGCAGTTCCGTGGGGATCAGAGTTAACCTGGCTGTCTCCTTGCACCGCCTGTATCCAGGGCCTGAGTAGCTGACAGCCCTCGTGCTGGATGCAATACCATTTTGCTGTTACACAAGGCAATATTTAACTAAGCCTGAGAACAGAGCAGGATCTTGTTCTGTTTTGCAGTGCGGAGGTCAAGTAATAAATCTGGCTAGCTTGCAGCGTCTGATCCAGATTGTCTTTAAAATAGCTCGGCAGAAAGGAAATGGAGAAGGTAAAAGCTTTACTCCTCATGAAGCCCTGGGGCCATGATGCACACAGAACAGAGCAGCAGCCTATCCTAAGCTAAGCCTCCCACCCGTGCCAAAGTATCTCCAGGGTTCAGTGCTCCTGCCTTTTCTTGCTCGCCTCTGTCACCAGCGTTTCTTTTCTCTAGTGCTTTTCATCAGCCTGCTTTGCATTGGCAATCATGAGGCTGCCGCTGAAGCGTTTCATGGCTTAGCAAAGGCCTCGGCTTTTGTCACTTATAATCTGCACTGTATTTGCTCCTGGACCCTAATCCTGAATTGCACTCTCATCCCTTACCCTTTTGTACTGCACAAACCCAGAACAAAAAGTGCTCGCAGTCCAATACAGCATAATGCTCCCAGGGGACTGCTGTCCTGCAGAGGCAACCCGTCTTTGTCTTGCAGCATCTATTTCACCATATTTATTTAACAGCTGGGACCTTGTTAGTGACTCAGAGGCACAGCTCCAGATGTTTAAATCAAAAAAGATTCCACCCATTCCTATGTATGTGAAGAGACAGCTTTCTAAAAGTCATCTTCAGGGGAAAAGACTTGGTAGCTGAGACTTCAGTGGAAGTAAGTGAAGGGTTTAAATGCAGGAGAGAAGATGCCTTTGGGATGAATCAAGTTTATGTGGAAAGATTTCGTGTTATTTTCTTAATTGGAAAAAAATCAATTCACTTCTTGTCCAAATTGCAGCCTTAATGTCTTGGTGTTTGGGAAGTCAAGAAATCCTGGAGCTCCATTGCAGATGAAAAATGATGATATGAATAGGTTTCCGGATCGAAGGAGCAGTGGGACAGGTTAGCCATAAGGAAGGAGAGAGCAGTTTGAGTGGATCACAGGGAATCTTAAAGCAGAAGAGCAGTGAATATGGACTAGCCAGAGGCAGAGATCATAGAATCATAGAATTGTTAAGGTTGAAAAAGACCCTTAGGATCATCAGGTCCAACCATTAACCTACCACCGCCAAGTCCGCCACTAAACCATGTCCTCAAGCACCGCATCTACCCATCTTTTAAATACCTCCAGGGATGGGGACTCAGCCCCTGCCCTGGGCAGCCTGTGCCAGGGCCTGACCACTCTTTCAGTGAAGAAGTTTTTCCTAATATCCAACCTAAACCTGCCCTGGCGCAGCTTGAGGCCATTTCCTCTCGTCCTATCACTTGTTACTGGGGTGAAGAGACCGACCCCCACCTCGCTACAACCTCCTTTCAGGCAGTTGTAGAGAGCAATAAGGTCTCCCCTCAGCCTCCTCTTCTCCAAACTAAACCACCCCAGCTCCCTCAGCCGCTCCTCATAAGACTTGTTCTCGAGACCCTTCCCCAACCTCGTTGCCCTTCTCTGGCCACGCTCCAGCACCTCGATGTCCTTCTTGAAGTGAGGGGCCCAAAACTGGACACAGTGTTCGAGCACACAGGCTCCTTGCATTTGTTAAATCAAGGATTTGGGGTAAGAAGTGCACCTTTGCCTAAGCCGTCTGCTTGTACAATCACCTGGTGACCAGGTGCCAGAGCCAGTACTGAATACCTCCACTCTTGCTCTGCAGTTCTTAGCATCACTCATGGTGATGGTTTTTTTAAAAAAATAATAAAGTAAAATACACAGAAACAAAATTTCATTCCAGTTCCCTTTCTGCCTGCATTTGAGTAGTTTCTCTGGCTGTAGGGGAGACACATAGAGCCATGGCTGTTGAGACCCACCTACCCCATGCAGTTCTCCAGCTGGTTTCTTGGTGCTCTCACTGAGCGCGTGGGCGTGCGTTTCAAGTGAGCGTTGAGATGCTCTTCTGAAAAGCCCTTCTGAAATCCCAGCTGCTGTGGCTTGCTTTCAGCCAGGAGCCGGTGATTCAGAACCAGGGTAGCGTCCGCAGCCTGCAAAGTAGCAGTTGGGTTTCTAGGAACAGGATCTCCTCTCTGTATTGATTACTGTGCATCCTCAGGGCTGTTGCAAGAAGAAAGGGTATCGCTGAACTTGGGCGGTGGAGGAGGACACAACCATGCTGTCCTGGGCATAATTGTTCTGCCAACGCAAAACAAATGGCAAAAGGTGAAAGAAAACGTTATGAAAGTTGTGTCGGTTTTTGCAATCAGATCCAAAGCCATGGGGAAGCATTTGGTTCAGAGAGTGGAAACAAAAGCAGCTGAGAGGCTCATGTGAAAACTTTCCGAGCCAGGAATCCTTTTGTGAAAGCTCAAAAACAAACCCTTTTCTTCTTGCTGTCTCCGGGCAGGCCCCGGCTTTCTGAAGCTGAGATTCATTGGTTTTGTAACAGAGCGCAGCATGTTGGCTTGCGGTGGGCTTTTGTGTCCGGGACCGAAGAGGAGCAGCAGTGCGGGTCTTGGACATGGCTCTTGGCGAGGAAAGGAGCAGGGTGGAGGGAATATGGCCCAACCTAGAATAGTTTGATGCTTTCCCCACCCCCCCGCCCTCCTTTTTATACTAATTTGTATTGTAGTAGCGTTGGAAGTCCCAACCAAAATCCCATCTTTGCTTTGGGCAAATACAGATGTGAAGCCCTCGCTGCAGAGGCTTTGCGGTTCAGAGCAGGTGAGATGAGCTTAGCGTTGCCTTCTCTTTCCAGAAGGGGTGATGAAGTGTGAGCAAGAAGCCAGAAGTAACAGCGAGGAGGTGGGGAAGTGAGTTTGTGTGGCTGAAATCACACAGATCTGTGGCAGAACTGAGCAGGATCTCTTCAGCCTCAGACCACGGAGTTATTTTAGCTTCGGTCTGATTTTTATATCGCTATACACAGTCAAGTGGCTCTAGTGAAAAGCAGGTTGGTGTGGAAGCCAGAGCATTGAATCTAGGAATAGATGTACTATGCTTCCTCCCCCTGCCCTCCATACCCAGCTTTATCTTGCTTTCTGCTTCTTCACACCTTTCAAGGCTAAGGAGGCTTAACTCAAGCAGGAGAAAAATGCCTTAGGATTTCTTATTGCTTGTGTGCTTACTCCCTTAATGGAGTTCGTCCGTGCCAGAATGGATGTCTTTGATGCTGTGGCTTGATGAATGAGGCCGGTAGCAATGGAGCAGACCCGCAAACTCCACGCCACGGGGTCAGCAACATGAGACACGCCATCCTCTGAACTAGCAGTCCTGGAGAGCAGATAGCAAAGGCAAGAGCTGATTCAACCTCAAGTATGTGGGTGGCATTGTTTCCTAAGCAAAGGAGAGGTTGGAAATCCAGGTCTGCATTATGCTAGTAGCTGAAGTCTAAGACTTGGAGGTTAGGGGGAGGAAAAAAAAAAGGAAAAGGGCTGGCACATAGATTTCCACAGCTGTTGGCCTACATAGGTGGGAATTGCGCAAGGCTAGCTGAGAAGGGGAGGACTGTGGTTCATGAGCCATGAGAGTTAACTCTTTCTGGGCTTGGTCTCTGCTCTTGCTTTGTGGGTAGAAATCCTCAGCAGCATTTTGCCCTTGTATTGAGGCAGCTGAGCTGTGGGTTTGTGCAGGGTTTTCTCCCTCCCTGCTTTGTGTTCCTCAGCCTTAGACTGAGCAAGCCATGTCCCGTTGGCTTTGGGGTTTGGGCCTCTATTTTCCTTCCCATAACGTGGGGTGCAGGCAACCCAGTTTTATTTCCTAGAGGTAGCATTGCTCGTTGGTGCACAGCTGCTTGGCTCCTGAAATATTGTTGAAGGCTCTACTTTATGGTTGATACCTGAGGTGGGAACTTGGCAGACGTGCGCTCAGCTTCTGAGTTGGTCGCAGATACCTTCTGCTTTGTGATCCTCAGATATCCTTCAGCGGATTTACCAGGTCTACCTTGTAGCTTCAGTGTGTGGCTATAATGTGAGAATAACTAAAGTTTTCGGAGATGAGGTTTCCTTGTTGATATGACAGCTTGTTGTAGGCGTTTGTCTCCACGTGTACATAAAGTATGGAGAGGGTGATTTTAAAAAAGTCTGCTCTAGCTATTAAGTATTGTTTGCTTCTGATTTTTATGTGGAGTCTGTTTTGACCATTAGCCCAGCTGCTCTACACGTTGATGTTGGAAGATAAAATATAAGTCTGCTTGTATTTGCATTATTGAATACTCCCAGTGTAACAAAAACTCTGTAATGAAAGGAAACCATTCAAATCTGTAAAGAGTTATCCTTGAGAAACCTACAGTACACTTATTTTGATCCTTTGTTCTTTCATCTTCCAATACAGAGCTGAGGTCTACAGCACGTTGAATTCTTCTCAGACATTTTGCTGTTTGTTCAGACTCAGTGCAAACCCTTGAGCTGCTATATCAATAATTCTCTGCTTTAAACCTACTCTCTGTGAGCAGAAAGGGGAATGGATGCGGATTGGTTTTGCTCTCAGACAGATCATGAAAATGTCATTGCGTGCCGGTCTGCTATAGCTATCTGAAGATTGAAATACCCTCAAGGGAATGAAATGATGGCTTATTTCTTGCTAGTTTGCTCACTTGGTTTTTTTTCTTCCTTGGCAAATACAGGCAAAAAACCATGACAAAAGAGTTGGAGTCACTAAAACAGAGTCCCAAGGCAGAGCAGGATTTCTTTTTGTGTGTACGTCAGCATCTCTGGGGGAAGAGAGATGTGTCGTGGGACCTCTGTACTGGAGCCTGCAGTGCCTGAGGTATCATGCTGGCTCTGACAGTGGGTTTTTTTTCAAGTCCAAGAGCAAGCCATTCAAGTTTGCACCTTATTTTTCACTTCTGTGAAATGACAAGCAAGGACAACCCAGTCCAATCAGTTAGTGGAAAAGGCATGCCCGAACACACAGCCTGGAAGTAGGAAACGCAGGCATCGCCAGTCCGAGACTGATTCACGGGTACCGCGCTAGGTCAGGGCGCCCCAGGGACCCCAGCATCCCCACCCCTGCAGTGGTCAGAGCTCTGTTGGAAACATGTAGCAACTTGTTTTTATTTGCTAAGCTGCTGAACTAATTGCAGAAATAACAGGCAAATCATGAGGTACCTAACAGCATTCCCAAGCTTTCCTTTTTTCAAGAGTTTTTATTTTTTTGCACCTTTGATTTCTCTCTCCCCTTCACCGACTCGGTGGGCTGATTTCTTTCTGTGCTTGTTGCTCTGATATCATAAATCCCTGTAAGGGATTCTCAAATCCATCCAGGGTTTTTGAACATTAAAATATACCCTCTGGCTTGGAAAGTCTGTGGGATACAGATGCTCGGAAGCTGCAGGAATACAGCAGGGAAGAATAGCTGCATCTTGCCCTGTTCAGATGCTCTTCCCTTAGCATCTGTTATTGGCGTGTTGGAGACAGGCTGGATGGCTTTGTTGTTGTGCAACACAGCTCCTGCTAGGCTGGTGGAGCGGGAAGGAGAACAAAACCCAAACGTGCTGGATCAGAATGTGAGTGCTTTAGTGCTAGAGATTTAGCTGATGTTGCCTGCTGCAGGAGGGGTCTTCATATGGAGGCGAGAGTTGGGGCCTCAGGGTGCGATGTCCTGTCCGGTCTTTGGGGAAGCGGTTTGCTCTCTCTGCGCCTTATTTCTCAATCTGCAAAAGGAGGCTGAGAATCATCACTTTCTCCCATCCTTTGAGTGCTCTGTTTACCTTGGAGGCTTTTCAGATTTGTCACCACCTTCCAGCTCTGTGAAGCCCCCTGATGGTGCAGTAGTGAGACTAGTGATGTATTAACGATGACTAATAGGTGCAACGTGGGAATAATGATTCCGCCGCTTTGCGGTGGAAGCATCAGGCAGATGTTTAACATCTGGAATGGCACTCTGCATGATTCAAATGGGGCTAGCAACTGCTGTCGTGCAGCTCCCTCACAAAACACAGGCATCCTGAACGTGAAATCGCACTTTTTTCCGAAGGCTCCTCCCCTCTGTCGTGCCGAGGACCGGCTGTGGCCTCCAGCCTGCCTAAATTCAGGCAAAATGGAAGTGGTTGTCAAGTGAAAACCACGGGTGGATTTTAGCACGTTGCTGATATCGGGTCTAGTCAGGGAAAATGTTCCATTTTGGTTGCTTGAATATGCAGTAGGGCTGATACTGACGTAACTACGTGTAGCAAACTTACTTAGGGCTTTATATAGGGTGGCTATATCCTACAGTCACAGACGGAAAAACTCACTTAGGCTGTCTCACCCACTTTCTCAGCTGTCAATGCAGATTTCCTCCTTAGTTACTATCTTTTCATGTGCTTTTCCAATGCAATTTTAAGCTTTGGCTTTCTGTCCTTTGGGTTAATCCTTTTAATAGGCTTTTATTAAAAACACTTTTAGATCTTCAGCAGTCATAGCTATTTCCAAATAGATTTAAGGCTTTGATTACATCTTTCCTGGTGAAGAAATTACTAAATTGAGGTAGAGGGAGCAGAGAAACAAGGTGCTCTCTCGGGCGGCACTGGCCTATAGCTCCCAGGTAAACATGCTTTCTCCATCAAGGGAAGAGCTGGAAACATTTCATAAACTGCACCAGGGGGAAAGTGAGTTGCAGGCTTTGGAAACCAGCCTGGGGAAGCCTTCAGTGCACAGAGGCTCTGCTGCTTTCCTGACAGCACGTAGTCAAAAGCTATGCAATATTTCAAGAGAATCTGCCAAATTCAGGAGAAACTCTTTGTATTGCAAATGAGCTTCCCAGACTAGACAGGAGATGTACAAGTTTTCTCTTGCATCAGGCCCTTTGAACACCTTAAAATGTCTCAGATGTAACAAACTTGGATATCGTTGTGGTTTTTTTCTTCTTGAGGGCTACAAGAGCTTTCAAAACCTAAGCCCAAACTGTGAATCCTGTATGAGTCGCACTGTCCTACCGGGTAAATCGCAAGGTCCTGTTTTCCAGGGTCGCTGGGGGTGTCTCATGGATGCTCCAGCGGAGTTGCTGGAGGGACTGAAATCCTGCAGCTGAAGGTGAAAGAAGGACTCAGTGATCTGGTTTGCTGTAAAATGTATACAATAAAAAAAAGGAGGGGGGAGAAGAAAAAAGAAAAGAAAAAAGGAAAGGGAAAGGAAAGGGGCGGAGGGGGGAAGCCTTAAGCGACTTGCCCAAGGTGATGCGGGCAGAGCGGTAGCAGAGCTGTGGATGAGGAGATGCCTGTCCCTTTCCCTGCCCCAGCAGGCTTTTTCTCTGCAGTTGGTTTCCACTTGCCCAGGGCCTGTTAGTTGCATCAGTGTCGGTGAAGCATCTGGAGAACGGATGCACCACGTGTAATCTGCAGGACTCTGCATGTCCTACTGTGATCTCCCCGACTTCAAGACCTCTGTGTGCCGCTGATCGGTAAGGGGAGGCCCGTGTCTCTTTAAAGCTCTGAGCATTTTTCTTTTCCAAGTGATTGAATTTGAGCGAGGGGAGGGGAGGATTCCTCAGTTCTGATGTAACTGTTAGCAGCACCACGTGGTTTTATACATTTTTGACAAGAAAAGGTCTCCTGGAAGCAAGTTATAAAATTTTCAGTAGCTCTTTTGTAATTGCTTGCCACAGCAGATATTTTCCAGTCAGCCTTTACTTTTGGGCTTGGGTCCCTGCAAGGTTTGTTTGTGCAGTGTCCTCACGTAGGCTCGAAATGTGAAATCCATTCAACCTTCATGACTCATTTGCCGTCCCAAGTAACGCTTCAGCAGGAGGAGGAACCCGGCTTGGGCAAGCAGCGAAATGCCGGTGTCAGCACATCGGGATCCCAGCTTTCACAGCGCCGGCCCAGGCCAGGTGGGGAAGGAATGCCCATTCCTTGATGGGGCTCGATGAGACCCCCAATGTCCTTCCCTGCCAGGGCTCCCACTTCTCTGCACCCTGCCAGCACTGAGGCGGCCCTAGCAAAGCTGAGCTCGAGTCACTTCCATGGTAGCTGAGACTAAATTAAGGTCACTGTGCTTCTGAAACAAACATACAATGAATTTAAGTAACAAAGGAGATTTATTACACAGCTATTTGTAATATAATGCTTTTTTTAAATGAGAAGAAGCATCCTCTTTCACAGGATGGATTTGCAAAAGGTGGAAAGGTTTGCAAATACCAGCCCAAGGTGGAAAGGTTTGTTTGCTTTCCTGTTGTGTCTTTTCCTAAGCAGCTCTTCCTTTCTGCCTCCCTCTGTTCAGCCATAACCCTGAACAGAATTGGTTTTTGTTCCCCACCTCGAAGCTACACAACCAGTTTCCTTGCAAGCCAGCATCATTCATGCTTCTTTTATGCTTACAGAACATGAACATCCAGGTGGAGGACATAAGGATCCGTGCCATCCTCGCCACCTACCGCAAGCGGGTCCCTGTCACGGAGGGTTACGTGGAGGTGAAAGACGAAGGGACCTGGAAGCAGATCTGCGACAAGCACTGGACCATGAAAAATTCCCGAGTAGTCTGTGGCATGTTTGGATTTCCGAGCGAGAGGAAATACAACACCAACGTCTACAAGTAAGAGCAGAGCTTTGTATGAGACACAAGCATGTTTCTTTGAACACTTGGGGCCTTGTTCAAAAATGCAAATTGTCAAATGACACTGGAGACCTTGAGGTAGAAAAACCTCCAACTGCTTCATTCCTTCAGATCAGATTTTCCTTCTGTGTAAATATTTGAAATGTCAAGCATTTCCTTGTGCAGACAGGGGAGTCGTTTGATCCTCACCGTTCTGGCTGAAGACCTAGTGCAGTATCAATTGTAGTGTTTGATAGGTCCTATAATAGGAGATGTGGACAGTCGGCCCAAGAAATCTTTTTTTTTTCCCCCCTCAGCTATAGGATAGCCATTTCTTCCACCAGTGATAGGTTCTGTGTTGTGTGCAGGGGATGGATGGATGGATGTGAACAAACCGATCACACTCTCCCAGTAAACCCATCAGCTGCAAGAAAAGCTAAGTGCTTACCCCATCCCTCTGCAGAAAGCCAGCTGTAGGATCAAATCTGGTATGTGCTGAAAGCTCCAGCGGGGTAATCTTGGAATAAAACAGGCCTTTGTTGTGCTTCGTTGCCCAGGTTCTTCCTTCCCGATACTGCATGCAATTCTGGGTCTCGCATCTCTCCTGACACATTTACCCACTGCTCTGGCTCTCACGGAGCCTCACCGGCCATGGTTCATGGGTGTCCAGCTGCCAAATCACCCACGGAGGAGCCTAGGGGAATATTTCCCAGGACATCTCCCACTGTTGTTAACCCCAGTTCAGCTCTTTTGGCACTGGCAATTCAGGCTGGAAGAGCTGCCAGCCATCTCCTACTGTATGACTTGCTCTGTCCATTAAAGCCTGCTCTGAGCTGAGTGCTGAGCTTAAAATGTCAGTAGTGCATCCATGCTACTCCTCCCAGTGTTGCCTCTGCCTGTGCATCCGAGATGGTGCTTGTAGAAGGATGCAGTTTGGGGCAGTTGTGATTTCAGTGCTGCTTTTTCTTCCTATAATTGTAGATTGCTTTAACACGAGGGAAGAAAATAGTGATCCGCAGGGAGAACGATGTGTATTTCAGAGCTGCAGGCTGATCGGTTCAGGCTGTGTTACCCGTTTCTTGAAAGCCAGGAGCTCTGGTCTTTTTTGTTGTCATTGCTTCAGCTTGCATTTTGTCACCAGCCTTCATCACAGACTTGCTTCTTCCTACACCGTTCCTTAGAAATAACACCCTAAAGCAGATGCAAAATAGCTTAAGTGAAATTCTGTCTCGTTTCTTTCCTACACCGTGACCTATGGAGTGGGAAAGTGTCAGCTGGTTAGGGGGAGAGCTGAATTCTCCAGGCAGGAGTTGTGGTTTTCCTGCCTGCTCCTTTTGGCCTCTGCAATTGCTATTTCTGAAAGCTCCCTCTGGAACTGGCTGGCCACGTTTCATTTCTTTCATTAGCAAAATCGTGATCAATTGAAGAGGTCCTTGGGTTGGAATAGCGTAAAGCCACATAGCAGCACAAAGAATATAAAATAAATAACCCAAGTGGAATTCTGTTTTCGGGCTTCCCAGGGAGATGAGCAGTGAATTAATAATTGCTACCAGGCGGTCTCATGTTTTGCCCTGGACACCAGATGGAGGAGCGTTTGCTCCCATCAGTGCAGCATGTCTCCCTCAAACTCGGCTCTGAGATTCCCATCCCCTGCATCAGAGCAGGAGGGCAGAATAAATTACCTCTAGTAAGACAAAGTAGATTTTTCCTGCTTCTCGGTTGTGGTGTTTCCAAGAAAAGCATTAACTTCAGCAGCTGGAGCCATCTGCCTTAAATAAAAAGGTGCTTGGTAATTGTCCTGTCTCTTGCAATAGTACACGTAGAGATGGAAAAGCTGAGGCACAGCTGTTCAGCACAATATTCAGCAATGTTGAAAATCCCATTCACCGGAGCTGGAGTTATGAATATGCAGTGCTTACAAATACCAGGCTTGGAGATCTCTGCTACCGAGCCAGGCAGATTGCTTAAGTAGCCTCAGTGCCCTAATACCTCCCTCATCTTTGCTCGTTTTCAGCAAGCAGTAATGGCCTGCTGGGCTCCTGCACCCCAGAAAGATATTTTGGAAAATATACTGAATATTATCCCAGGTTGGAAGAAGATGGGATGTCGTTTTATTGGAGGGCAGAGACTTGTAAAACTTTGTCAGCTGTACAGTTCTGTTTGGTTAGCGTAGTTTAAAAAGCTGTGTTCTTTCTTGGGGCGTTTGCCTTTGTGCTTTGTGTTACTGGCAGATGTATCATGTACAACCAGCACTGCTGGTAACCTTGCTGGTGAGGGAGACCAGTTCTGGGCTGGGAACTTTACAAGTGATCTTTGCTTCATGATCAAGGTACCAGAAGGATGACCACTGTAATCTGCTCGCCTGGGCCATGAGAGCACTGCTCTCTGCTTTGTCCCAGATGCTTTCTGGTCACGTTCAGTCTTGGAGAGGGAAGAGCTCATCTCTGGCTGGTCACTTGAACTAAACTGTCTCTCCATGTGAGCGTGAAGCCTCAGAAATGGTCTCGTTTCTCGGGCTTTGCTCTCCCTAATTCATAAATACCATTCTCCCAAGAGCAGATCCTTTCCCGCTCCTGCTCCACAGCTGGGAGATGGGCTGGAATCGAGTTTCTGCTGGCCAGGGCTCTGAGTGTCCCCTTCCCACATCCAGTCCCACTCCCCGCAAACTACAGCTTTGCCTGCTGAGCTAGCCGATACTCTGCTCTGCTTCTGCACAATGGTGGGAGGTGAAATGATTTGCAGATGGATCTTGCTTAAAAGAAAACAACTTAGTTCATTGTTGTCCCGGTGCCAGGGTTTTATTCCTGAATGTAACTTAGACTCTGCGGCTGACAGCACGATTTATGTTAGGAAACAAAACAAATCTCAGTGTTGTTTCCATGTTGTTCATTCTTCAAAGTGATTTTATATAGGCACCACTTGTTAGCTCCTCCTCCCAACTCCTGCTCTGGTTGAGAAAGCAGAGTAGAATTAAATGCATTTTGCTGATGGGGAGAGTAGAAGTTTGTGACCGGAGATGCCTAAGGCAGAGAGATGGACCTGATGCCTTCTCGAGGCCTTACAGCTTTGTGATTTGTCAAAGAATTGGATGGAGGAGCTCAGCAGTTCCAGGATACTTCGTTCAATGGCTGTCCAAACAGCATCTCCCAGTTTAACCCATCTGCTGATAGCACTATAAATCTGGTCAGATGTGTAGGGCAGTTAATCGCTTCTATGCTTGTAGTAGGAATCATCATGGTTTGGGTTCTCCCTAGCAAAGCCAGAATCTTAAGGGCTTTGGCAGAAGGTGGCAGGCCTGGCTTCTCTTCTGCCTCCCTGAGGCTGAAGACAGCAAACTTCTTAACTTCAGTAAATGCTCGAAGAATTTCTCAAGGGTAGAAACTTTATGCTCACACCCCTGAAGAGGAGATCACCAGCTTCTGCTCAGTGTGCTATGGGTGAATTTTCCCAGCACCTATGTGTGTAATGATTTGTTTTCTGCTCTCCCCGAGTCCTCTCAGATGCATTCTTACATAGCAAGGTCGCTTTAGCTAAACCCTGAGTCACTTCCCACAGCCCTTGGGCTTAACCTCTGTCTTTGTTTAAAGCTTATGTGGTGAAGGTCCATCTCTCCTGGCCAGTCAAAATGGTTTGGGCTCCAACTTGACCTAGAATTGGCTAAAATCTCACAGCATGACTGTTCACTCACACCTCCGATCTGAGCAGCATTGCTCTTGGCTTATACCAAGGCCAATGAGAGGCGAGTTGCACCCTTTCTGTGTTAAAAAGTAAATAACAAGAATGCCCTGAGTTTCTGTCTGTAAAGATCATCTGTATTCTACTTCTTTTTTCTATATATTCAGCCTGGGGAAATGAGGTGGGGCTTTCTCCGGCTATTTCTCCCCAGCCTACCAAGGGCTGTTAATACCAACCAGATGTTAATGCCTCATGAAATTTCCAGGATGAGGTCATTGTTTGCTATTATAAGGCATCCCCATAATTACTTCTCTAAGACAGGCTGTGTTTCTTGTCTGCTTTGGAGTTCATGGAGCTCTCTGCACATGTCTGTGGAGGGCCCTCCGTGAAAATACTCCCTCAGGTTCTCGCTTCCACACTGAGCACGCAGATTGAAAGGCTGCTGGGGCAGAGCTGGCTCGTGCTATGAAAGTATGGAGTAACATCACTGAAGGCAGGCGCTTCCAGATGCTTTTCATGTGTAACGTATGCCTGAATCTGTCCCGTCGCTCTGCAGTCCAAGAGGAGAGTTAATGTTCAAGTGGGACCTTGGTGCTGAGCTCCAGCAGTCCAAGGGCAGAGGCTTTTGTGGCTTTTTTGGTAGACACGTAGTATCCTGGGGAGTTTAATTAAAAAGAAGAAAAACCTTCAAGATTTGGTCCAAATTGAACCAGATATTCTAGCTGAGAAGTGGCACTTTCTTTCTGCCCGCATCCTCCCTGGTTTTACTTCTTTATTTTTTATTTTTTAAATTTTTATTCCCCTTTCCTATTTCCCATGCATTTTCTGTTGATTCAGGGTCCCTGAAAGCTCTGGCTTGACAGACCTGGAGTTTGACAGCCAGCGTTTTACCCACAAGACCGGCAGGTTGCCTGTTGCCGCTCCATGGGATAGATCTCAGCCCTGCCCCATCCTCCGTCCTTTCCAGCACAGCGTTTACTCCCCATCACGTGCTGCAATTGCATCTCTATCTCCAGCCCAGCTGTATTTGGCCCTAACCTCAACCCAGAGAAATTTGGTTCCAGAAAGGATTAGTCAGTGGCTGCGAGCCATGTGAGCCTAGACAACTGCTGAGCTTGTCAGCAAAGCTTAGCAAGCGGAAGGGACGAAGATAGTTCTCTCAAGCATCTGAAATGCTGCAAATTAGCCCACATGGGACCACCAAAGGGCATCGGTTGGGAAAACCTTGACCTGTCCAGTTTAGTTTCAAACCAACAACCTATAAAAGGCTCTTTGTCCCTTTACCAGATCCTGTTCAGGCTCTCTGTCCTGCAGGGACGTGCTACAGTTAATCAGAATTGGTGCCCTTTCTCCCAGCCTACCTTGCGATGCCATTTATCACAGCTAATCCTTGGATTGCCAGGACTGCATGGCAGCTGGTCCTGGAATAAGGAGCAGCACAGGCATCTCGCAAAGCCACGTCAGGATCACAGCAGGGCGTTGGCTCCTCCGCGCCTTGACTTTTTTTTAACTTAGCTTCTAATATCTCCCTTTTGGTAACAATCTGACCCATATTTCTGTTTCATTGACTATTTTAGCTCCAATACAGTCGTCTGACAGCCTCGCAATGCAGTTCGGATGAAGCTGGATTACTTTCTTTTCTCGTTTATCACACATGCCCCTTCCCCCTTAGGAGTCCCTGGAGCGGCTCCAAGCAAGTGCTACAGTTTGGGAGCAAGAAGCAGAAACTGCTGCCAATCTCCTCTGCTGTGAACATGTCATCAAGGGAATTGCTCTTGCTCTCGGAAATTGCTTTCAGGCACACAGCTGTTAACACTGCAGCTTTGAGAGAAGCCGGAGAGCCGTGACTTTTTCCCAGTCTGCCATCTTCTCCCAGCTGATAGGTGATGGCCAGCAAAGAGAACAGCTCGGTTATGGGAGAGGTCTTTTGGGGGCCCCTCCAGTCCAAACTCACCAGCGCGATTTGCACAGGCCCTGTTTGTACATTGCCTTTTGAATTAACTGATCTCTGACCCCTACATAACGTAGGGATCTCTATTATGGGTCTCTCCTTTGAGTGTATAACTGTTGCTCTAGCTGCACGGTTGATTCATACTCTGATCTTTAGCTTGAGGAGATGACCTATTTACTCCCAAGTGACACCTTAACAGAGAGTCATTGTGTGTATGAATGGATCAGCTTTCAAATAATGCTGTTCAATCCTCACTTTATTTCAAGGTATTTTTTCCCAAATGTAGCTACATCAGTGCAGTTTTTACAGATTCCTAACTTTTATTTTCCTCTTCGCTTTTATTCCTTTAAGGATGTTTGCCAGCAGAAGGAAGCAGCATTACTGGGCTTACTCAATGGACTGCAGTGGGAACGAAGCTCATATCTCCAGCTGCAAACTGGGCAATCACCTCAATGTGGACACGGAGAAGAACGCGACCTGTGAGAACGGGATGCCTGCGGTAGTCAGCTGTGTCCCTGGACGTGCCTTTGCCCCCAGCAGCCACAGTGGCTTCCGAAAAGCCTTCAGGCAGGAGGTGAGCAGGGAGTGAACACAACCTGTCAAGTAGGAAAAGCCTGGGGGTGCAACTATTCACCATCAGTTATCAGCTGTAGGGCCTGAACACGTGTATGCCCGCAGCCACGAACCAGCCTGTTGTGCAAATGTCCCCTCTTTGTATTCCTTTCCCACTACAAGCCCAGCTGAGTGTCCGTCCTCAAAAATACATGGTACCTTGCCTCCGTCTACATAGAATCATAGAATTGTTAAGGTTGGAAAAGACCCTTAAAATCATCAAGTCCAACCGTTAACCTACCACTGCCAAGCCCGCCACTAAACCATGTCCCTAAGCACCACATCTACCCGTCTTTTAAATACCTCCAGGGATGGGGACTCAACCCCTTCCCTGGGCAGCCTGTGCCAGGGCCTGACCACTCTTTCAGTGAAGAAGTTTTCCCTAATATCCAACCTAAACCTGCCCTGGCGCAGCTTGAGGCCATTTCCTCTCATCCTATCGCTTGTTACTGGGGTGAAGAGACCAACCCCCACCTCTCTACAACCTCCTTTCAGGTATTTGTAAAGAGCAATAAGGTCTCCCCTCAGCCTCCTCTTCTCCAAACTAAACAACCCCAGCTCCCTCAGCCGCTCCTCGTAAGACTTGTTCTCTAGACCCTTCACCAACCTCGTTGCCCTTCTCTGGCCACGCTCCAGCACCTCGATGTCCTTCTTGAATTGAGGGGCCCAAAACTGGACACAGGATTCGAGGTGCGGCCTCACCAGTGCCGAATACAGGGGCACTATCACCTCCCTGGTCCTGCTGGCCACACCGTTCGTGATACAAGCCAGGATGCCATTGGCCCTCTTGGCCACCTGAGCACACTGCTGGCTCATGTTCAGGTGACTGTCAACCAGGCTCGGAAGGGTGGGAGACTGGCTCGCCGCTGCAGCTGGCAAGGCTGTGAGCAAGTAGTAAGAAAACACATTTGTCACGTTTCTGTTGGAGCTGTTCTGTTCAAGCCAATTGAATTCATGCCCAGTTGCTGCCGGGCTTTGCTGTTTCACAGTCACTTAAATACTGCTGGGTTGTTTCTCCCGTAGAGGTACAAGGGAAATAAGCTGGCCTTTCCACTACCACTGTATCTTCTGCAAAGAAATGCCCTGAGAGACTGGGAAAACGTGGCCTAGAGGAAAGGTTGAAAAAGCTGTGTTTGTTTAGTCTAACAAGGAGAGGGCTGAGTGTAGCGTAAAAATTCTAAGATATGCAAAAGGCTGCTATAAAACAACCCTGGAGTCAGTTGTTCTCAGTGTCAGTGAGGTGACTGAATGTGAAAGAATAGCTTAACTTGCGGCAAATGTGGTTTAGGTTGACGCTAATGGAAATTTTCCAGCTGTAAGGTATGCGCAGCCTTAGGATACAACAGTGATCTCAAGGTCTGGAGGCCCTTAATGCCAAGTTAGAGAGGGTTTTTTTGCAGGGTGCATTAGGTGCTTTGGATCCAGCCTATAGCCCTTGGCTGTAGCCTGTATCCCCCAGCCCTGTGACTTTAGGAGTGGGCTTGCTCTTGGCACCTGAGAAGACCCCAGACCCCACCGCCGCAGCGGGAACAGCGCAGTCCTGCCCGTGGTTTGCTTGCCTGGAGTCCAGGCACTTCTCTGCACGACAGCTTGCAGGATCTAGGCCTCAAAGGTGAAAGGTCTTGTAAATCATTACTAATCTTCTAAGCCATGCGCACTGCCAAGTAATTCCTTAAGCCTTTGTGTAGGCGTTGGATGCCCTTCATGTGACCCCAGCTTGGAGAGCTATATCTGCTTCCAGTTTTAAAAGTTAAGGGTTTTTTTTGATCTCAGAGTCTACACAAATCGCGTGGTGTTCCCATATCTAAGACTCCGCTCCCGCCGCACCAACCCCTCTCTTGGGTGCAGCAGCTGGCGGGTGTCTCTGCTTGGTACTGGGCAAAGACGTAAGCGATGTATAGCTGGTGACTAATAGAGATATAAGAAGAATAGAAATTAATGGAACTGGACCTGCCACCCAGCTGCGTATTTCTGACTGCGATCTGCCAGGTCACTTATTCCACTAGTCGTAACTGCAGCGGACAGATAGGTTTTACGTGGCTTGAGCTCTACGTTGGTCTCCTCGGCTAACCCAGGACCCCTGCCTGGAGATCTGCACAGCAAATGAATCCATCTAGCGGCTGAACCACAGGCAGCAAGGGGATGAGAGCGGCGTGCTAGCGCGATTCCCAAGCCTCCCATAAGGCTCCCAAGAGATACGGTACGACAACCGGGTTGTTGCATGTCCAGCCACTCCTGCGTGCAGCAGCACTCTTCTGCTGCAGAACTGCTTGGGTGAAAAAGGCTCCTAAATCCAAGCGCTAAACCCACAGAGAACTAAGATGTCTCTTTTTATTCTCTGCCCACATACAGGGACGTGAGAAACATATGCCCAGGCATACCATAAGTCTTAGCGGGTAAAGATTTCCTTTCATCCAGCACTTTTAGCCTTTTGTATTATGTGGGGGTTGTTTTAAGGTGCCTCAGGGCAATACTTTTTGGGCCACAACTTACCTGCAGCCACACGCTGTAAATAAGAGCTGTAAAGAAAGGATGCTTCGTTCCTAGGCAGTGGTAACACCGCTTCTGTCTGTGTTTTCCAGCAACCACTGGTGAGGCTGAAAGGGGGAGCCAACACTGGCGAAGGACGAGTTGAAGTCCTGAAAAACGGAGAGTGGGGAACGGTTTGCGACGATAACTGGAACCTGGTGTCCGCTAGCGTGGTGTGCCGGGAGCTGGGCTTCGGCAGCGCCAAGGAGGCAATAACGGGCGCAAGGCTTGGGCAAGGTAAGAGCCGTGAGAGCTCCCAGGACCGTTCGTGCCTTGTCCACCTCCGAGAACCCTTTTGTGATTCAGGGCAGAGCGTATTTTTACTGGGATGTTTGGTTTGGGGACCAGGAATTTATTCTCTACCCTTAATAAGTCTCTTGAGTCCAGGAGCTTGCGGCCAAACTGGAATATGTAACTTAGAAAAATCCTGAGATTCCTTGAAAGAAGTCTAGTGATGATGAGTTTAACCTTTCCCTCAGACAGCTGTGCCAGTAATTACTTCTTCGTTATCACATCCGTTGCTCTCAGATTCTCTTTACGACTTCTCTAGATCCACATCATGGTGTAATGCATTACTAGAAGGTTCCTGGCAAAAATGGGTCCTGGATCTAGACTTCAAACACTCTTCAGTTTAAGACCAGAACGTTAATTTAGCCCATTATAAATAGAAGGGCATTTGAACAGTTCAGAGCCAGGTTTGGGTTTGGATTTCCTGTATTTGGGAGTTGGTTTAAATCCCAAACTGTGGTAAATGGTAACTCAAAGCCTAACATACGCCCTCTCAAACCACCTTCTGATTCACACGCCTTGCTCCCATAGTGTAAACCCTAAAGAAAATGACACCAAACCAAACCTTTTACTGTGAGACTAAATGAATGGGTGAAATTTCTTCAGCCCAGCATGGTTTGGAGAAGGAGAGGGAAAGTAACAACACGTGTAAAGCACAGTGGTGGTGTCCAGAATCTGGAAAGCTTTCAAATGTGACCTGCCCGTTGGATTTGCCAAAAAAAATCTTGCGGTGGGATGCAGGGAGCTGCCGATGTGTTTAGCTGCATCTAGGAAAGAGCATAATCATCACGGGGGGGAAGCAGCTGCCGCATGGGGAGGAGAACGCGCCGTTCCCTGCCGTCTCCCGCAGCCTGGAAGCTCTTCGCAGCGGCTGCCGATTCCCACGTGCTTTCCTTTCTTTTAAACACTGGCGATCAATCGGTGCACCCTGCATCCCACCGCAAGGGTTGTTTACAGCTTCGTTACAGCTGCATCTCGGTGAATTTGTGTGTTCAAAGACTAATTTGAAGGTCCAGTCTCATCGTTGCTGTGTTGGAGATTTAATTTCACAGGGTAAAACGCATAAAGACGGGCTACGTGTTAAATCAGCGTGCAGTGTCTGGAAGTCCCAGTTAAGACAGTGACCGGTGGGAGATGAGTGCCTGCCACAAAGGGTTCAGGGTACGGAGGAGGTGATTTATTCTCCCTTTTATAGATGGGCAACTGAGACCCAGATTAAACAATTTACACTTATTCACACAAGAGTTATCTGAAAGGAAGATACTGAGCCCAGATCTCCCAAATGTGTTGTGCACTGCATCGTCCTGGGAGGGAGAACATGGAATAAAACCTCAAGCAGTAGGTGAATGTATATATTGGATATACAGTCCTAATCCTGTTCTTATGCTAAAGGGAATGGCATGGGAGGAAATATAATTTTTATCACCATATTTCAGCACATATAGCAATGCAGTTTGGCTACATTTCGGTGCCTGGGACTTACTGCCTCCACGTATCATAAAAGAATTTCCCTGAGAAGAGCAAATGTGCCAGGGTTACGTGGATCAGCACCATGGCCCTGCCCTAATACTTTGTCATTGCATTGGTATGACTTTGTCGGGCTATTTCAGTGGGGAATGTCAGACTGGATCCATCCCGCGTTCTTGGTGCGTCACCCTCCAACTCTGGTCAGCATCAAGGCATTCCTCCTACTCGAACTGTTCGGCGGCTTGCAAAGTGATTAGGTCAGTGTCACCATTTCCAGATGGAGACCACAAACAGGATTTTAATAAGAGAGAAGCAAAAAAGGCTAGCTACACATTCCCCGGTGGCCTCAGCTAGGAGTCTGCTCCCACATCATGTAGATCTTGTGTGATGGGTGGATACAGGGCTGGCCGAAGTGCTAAGGTGCAAAAAGTGGCCAGAGCCAAATTAATTCTGTGGATGAGATTGAACCCAATACATTTACATCTCTGCCTTTGTTGTTCTTGCTGCTGTTGTCAGAAGAAGGCTCCAGGGTACATCCTGACTCATTCCACCACACAAGCGTGGAAATATGCTAAAGAGCTTTTTTTTATATATATATATATTTCTGTTTTCCCTGTGCCTCAGCAGAAGACTGAGGAGGTGAGGGGTTCACCAGACAGGTCATTAAACTGTCACCCGCGGTGAGGTCTCTGAGTCACAGGTGTGCTGGCTGCCACATAGAGTTAGAAAGGCTCCAGATGGCAGTAGGAAGAGGCTTTTAAGCAAAAGGATCCCACCTACCGTTAATAAACCGATTACATTTTCCTGCCTTCCAGAGTCAGCCCTTTTCTTTGAACTAAAAGGAGGAGGCTTAAAGTTGGGTAAAATTTTCCTTTCCTCTGGCTCTGCGGAGCCTTCGTCACTTGTGCTATGCTGAGAATAGCGTGGCAGGAATGAAGAATCAACCAGTCGCTGTCAGAAATAGTAAGAAAACAGTTGCTTTTCTACCTCCGTTACCCAGATCGGTCAGCCTGGCCTCCAGCAGCCTACGGCTGTGTGCTACGCGTACTGAGAAGGGGAACTCCAAACTGAACGCCAATTCCTATATCTGGCGTCGGTCAACCTCTTCCAGCCGGTGGAAAGAGCTGGTGAAAGGCATCAGTGGGTGGGTGCTGCTTGCTTGGAAACATCTTCTGTGGCTTTTGCCTTTCATCGCTGCCATCATCTGGCTGCTGACCAGAAACGGGCGCATCTGTGGCTCACAGAAGTGCCTGGCCAAGGGCTGAAGTGAAGCAAGCCACCGGCAGGCCAGAGCACAGCATCTGCCGGTGTTTTGATTGCACCAAGTCCGGAGGGAACATGTTGACAGCAAAGATCAGAAGTGTTTTTATTCTTAGCCTCCCATCTCTGAAAGCTTCCTAGAAAATGCTGGAGACATCTACATCTGCTACTTGCAGGGATCTCCTGTCAAAACTCTCTGGTGTGTTTCCATCAGCAATTACTCCAGGATTATATGGGCTCCAAGAAAGACTCTGGTTGTTCTTCTGTGATGAAGATCATCTGCTGGAACCTCTGATTCATCCCCCCCAAAACTTCCTTCTAACCAGTTTTGGGCTCGGTTTGGAAACAGGACCCGAGAGCGTTACAGGCAGGATTATTGCCTTCTCGTATGTCTCTCTCCTCTTGCTGTGTCTCTTTGGTGGAAATGAAAATCGTCTGAGAGGAACCAAACCATTCAACTGGGCTCCCAACAGCTTGAGACCATCCTCTGCAGTACAAATTGATGTTCGCTGTCTTGTGTCCATCAGCGGTGTTGGAGTCTGTAACGCACACCTGCCCCGGAGTTGTTTCACTCGCTTCTCGCACATCCCTGTGCTGTTACGTTTTGTTGTCCCACTTAAATGTCAGGGCTTGATTGGGAGCAGATTCCAGCATACAGACCCAGCCAGAAGGTCATAATTTGCGAATTCCTGCAGCTGAAGTTTGTAAATTATGTAACAATGGAAACTTGGCTTTTTCTGCGGTTCTTGTGTGCTTGAGTCCCAGAGACTACTGGAAAGAATTTAACGGTAAAATTATTAATAATAATCTTGCAGCTTTTTGTTTTATTTTCACAAGAAATCACTGGATTTTTTTCAGGATTACCGCGTTTTGAATGCTAGAGGCTAGTGTGATGTCTGCAATGTATTAATAAACTGTTATTGGATATTTCTTCGCCACACAGTAGCACGGACAGACGGTAAAGACTCTCTTTTCTTCTTTTCTTCCCCAAGGCATGGGTCCAATTCATCTAAACGAAATTGACTGTACGGGCTTTGAAAAATCAGTCACGGACTGCAAGTTCAACATGGAGTCGCAGGGCTGTAACCATGAAGAAGATGCTGCTGTGAGATGCAACGTTCCAGCGATGGGTTTCCAGAATCAGGTGAGAAGCCAAGCGATCTGGATGCGAGTGAGCGTGGTGAGGTGTTTTCAGCCTGGAGCATCATCTGCCCTCCCTTGCTATGCAGTGCAGGGCGTCTGAGTGGGAATCATTTCACCCAAGCCATGCTTATTCAATTTTAGATTTTAACACCTGCGTTGTATTAGACAGGAGGGCAAATAAGGGTGATGCTCCTTTTTTGTACTGAGCTTTGAGGTCCTCCCAGTATGAAGGGGTTATAAACAAGTGAAGTGCCGCTCCAGCTGCAACCTGTGCAGTCCAGTGGCCCTGTAAAGCTGGTGCATGTCCCTGTTGTGATGGAACCTCGGTTGGGTCTCATGACAGTGGTACCCGGGTGGCTGCTGGCATCTTTGCCACAAGAGGAGCTTAAAAACTAACTACCCGAAGCAGTCTCTCTAAGTAAATGCTCCTGCCAAAGGGAATGGAGGGGGGGAAGGTTTCATAGGGAGCGTGTTACTCTCTTGCAGCTGGTACAGGTCACTTTCAGATGCTGGGCTTGGCTGGGCTGCTTCCCATCCATGGTGGGAAACGAAGAACCAAGCTGCACCGAGTGGTCTGCTAGCAGCTGAACTGAGGTTTCTGGGCTCACTGAATTTAACCACAAGCCTCGAGAAGACCCTGAGCGTTGCTTGCCCAACTGTTGCATCTTCCCTATAAAGTTTGCTATGATGTTTATTGACATACAAGTTTTTATGCCCTGCAGCTGCGTCTGAGCGGCGGCCGCAACCCTTACGAGGGCCGGGTGGAGGTGCTGGCGGAGCGCAACGGGACTCTGAAGTGGGGCACCGTCTGCAGCGAGAACTGGAGCACCGTAGAGGCCATGGTGGTCTGTCGGCAGCTGGGCCTGGGGTTCGCCAGCCATGCCTTCCAGGTGAGTCCCCGCACCCTCCCGTGCGTGTCTTTCAGATGTGGCGGCACGTGTGTGGTTGGGTAGGGGCTACTGGAGGAGGAGGAAGGTTTATTTAAAAAAAAAAAAAAAGGAAAAACAAAACCACAAACCACAGCATTCAGCTTCAAGGCATTAGCTGGAGAGACCCTGAAGGTTAAACCTCATTGCACAACAGCCATTGGGGGAAATTCAGAGCAGAAAGAGCTCTCGCAGCTCTGGGCGAAGCTGCCGTTGTCATGCTGCCCCGGGCTCAGATTCCCTGGGAAGCCTGACTCCCTTAGCCCTGTTTGGGCTGGTGGTTACATGCAGTTTCTTGTCCCTCCCTGAGTCAGCGAGGAGTTGAACTCTCAGGCTGACTGAAGTGTGGAAACCAAGTTTAACCTGGTGTCAAATCACTTGAAAACAATTTGATTTTGCTCCTGTAGTTACTTCTCAGCGCGGTGTGTACACTAGTGCGCGGTGGAGCTGCGTGCGTTTCTTGCTCCTCTAATGACAAATGCCCTAAACCCTCCCTGCTTGCACATGACTAAGAGTGGCACTTAATAAAGGGATAAAAGCTACCAACTAACGAGCTTGGGATAACCACAAAGGAATAAAGTGTTCTTTCCCAGCAAAGCTCTTTGGCGCGGTGAACGGCAGCCTGCTGTGCTGGCTGGAGGAAAGCAAGCAGCGACCATAAGAGCTGGAAGGAGGGAGGGCAACAGCTTCCCACCCAGTTCCCAGATGGATAAATGGCATCAGGTGTAAGTAGCTGGTGTAGGCTACTACCCCTGGTGCAAGATGCTCTTCTGTACTGCTACATCCCTCAAGGATCACAAGGTGAAAGAGGGGCAGGCACACCTAGGTGTAACGGTAGATTTTGAAAGGAAATATATAACCTCTGGGCCTTTATTGCAGTTCCCAGACATTGGGAAAATGGGGATTTGGGCTCCTAAAATAAACTGGTTTCTCCCTAGGACAAAGTAATCCCCTGCCAGAGCTTGCTGTGCTCTGGAAATGCAGCCCCTTCGAGGCATTTCAACCGAGAATCGACAATTGGCAGCAGCTTTGGGGAAACTTAGGCTCAAAGGGCCACTGAATAAATAAACTTCATGTGTGTTTATATAGATGGAAACCCGCACACAGACAACAGCCTTACATCAGTTCTGGAAAGAAAACTATTTTCCCCAAACAATTTCCGGAAATCAAAAACTTGGGCAAACAAGTAAAACGTGGTTGCAGAGAGCGAAGGCTGTCCCCATTCTCCGAGCCCGGGGTCTGGTCGGCTCTGCTGTATTTTTGTGCCGTGTCTGGCCTGCTCAGCATTCAGATGCAGCCGGCCCCGCTGGGCTGCAGCGATAAACCCAGTAAGGATTAGCATCTCTGCTGGCTGCCTGCTGGTTTTGTGCGGGGAGGAAAAATAAGGCCCTGAAATGACCAATAGCCCCGGCATCCTCGGGGCTGGTGGTTGCCTATTGAGAAAGCAGGAGAGACCGTAGGCAGAAATGGACAGCTAAAACTCTGCCTGGAGAGCGCAGTCCTGCAATGAGTTTGTCTTTAAGGAGCGACCAAGCCGGCATCCAGGAGGACACGCTGGGCTCGTGGGCAGGCAGATTCCAACCAATTTAACTGTTATCTGTGGCCAGAGAGGGGATCTGCAGGTCCCCGAGGGACACGCTGGGGTCGGATACCTAGGAGGTAGAAGACTGGAGCTGCCCATGCTGCTATAGCAATCATAGAATCATAGAATTGTTAAGGTTGGAAAAGACCTTTAAGATCATCAGGTCCAACCGTTAACCTAACACTGCCAAGCCCACCACTAAACCATGTCCTCAAGCACCACATCTACCCCTATTTTAAATACCTCCAGGGATGGGGACTCAGCCCCTGCCCTGGGCAGCCTGTGCCAGGGCCTGACCACTCTTTCAGTGAAGAAGTTTTTCCTAATATCCAACCTAAACTTACCCTGGCGCAGCTTGAGGCCGTTTCCTCTCGTCCTATCGCTTGTTACTGGGGTGAAGAGACCAACCCCCACCTCACTACAGCCTCCTTTCAGGCAGTTGTAGAGAGCAATAAGGTCTCCCCTCAGCCTCCTCTTCTCCAAACTAAACAACCCCAGCTCCCTCAGCCGCTCCTCGTAAGACTTGGTCTCTAGACCCTTCACCAACCTCGTTGCCCTTCTCTGGACACGGATCCCTGTGCAAGCTGGTTCCTCCAGCTGATTTGCCTGCGTAGCTGCCAAGCAGAGCACAAGAGCTGAGGATAGCCACGTACCTTGAACGCTGGCCTTTCCAGCTGCCTGGCTCTATTGACACAGCCCTGAGAGTCCAGCAAGAAACAAGACATTTTTTCCTTTAGCCGAGACTGCTGGTATTTAGAACAGAAAAGGCCCTTATGCGTATCCCGGCTGCACCAGCTACATGAGCATAAAGCTACACTGTGTAGAACAGGGCAGTCCTGTGTGCATGTGTGCAAAGAGCGTTGCTAACAGGGTTAACAAACAGCCTGTTGCAATGGAAGCAATGGTACAGATGGGTTTTCTTTTCCTGGAAACGTGCTCCCAGTTTTGACACTAACAGATCTGATTTTTTTTTTTTTTTCTTTCTTCCCTCCCCTTCTCCCAAGCTTTGCAGTTGCAGCTTCATCAGGCTTTAGCGTGCTTAGTTTTGTGAGTGGTGTTATGTTGCGAGTTAATTTTCTGTCATTCCCCCAAGTTTTGTAAAACTGAGCGATGAAGGTGAGTAGTGAGCAGGGTTTGAACGTCTGTGAATCCCCCCTCAGAACCAAGAGATGCAGCCCCTGGGCTAGCAGACCCTGTTAGTCCTGGTACTCCTCAAATGCCTTGTTTCCACTGGCATTTCCAGCACGGCTGTGAATTCTGCCTCCCCTCCTTGTGCAAGCAGGCCCTCTGGCATTACTTGTGGCCCTCCCAAGTGCACCGATGTCACAAGACTGATGTGGTTTCATTGCTGGGCATCTCTCCCAAAGGCACAGCCCAGATGACTTAAAACGGCCCAAGGATTAATTCATCAGCTGGATGGGCAGAGCAGGGTGGAAAAGTGAGTTTACAGCTGGATTAAAAACAAGTAGAGATTTAAACCAGCTCAGAAACAAGGGGAGAGATTTGCTTAACACTGGTCAGATGTTCGGGGCAGGGAACATGGTCAGCCTGGGTTTTAATTCCAGTCCCAGCTTTCTGCTTAAACAGACTTGGGCTCATTCCCTGAGTTGCTCTGCTCCAGCATCCTTTGGCAACATCTGTCTCCTTGATAGTGTTGGCTCTTGCATCGACCTTCCCTGGGGGGAGAATGCAAGTTACAGGGGGATGAATATTCCTCCAGCAGCCCTCTAAACACTGAAGAGTGTGTGAAATGCCTTCTTCTGCCTAGGAAACCTGGTACTGGCACGGAGACATCAGCGCTGACAACGTAGTCATGAGTGGTGTCAAGTGTTCGGGGACAGAGATGTCCCTGGCCCACTGTCGTCACGATGGAGCCGATGTCTCCTGTCCCAGGGGCGGTGGTCGTTTTGGTGCTGGTGTGTCCTGCTCGGAGAGTGAGTAACTCAGGTTTTATTTAATTTTGGCTTGTTTGCCCTGAGATATGCAGGAGAAACGGGGCAGCCCATGCTATGCCACCCCACGGACATTTCAAAACAGCGGCAAATTGCTGCCGACGGGGCTGAGCAATGCAGTGCGAGGAAGGGGCTGGCCTCCATCTCTGGCAGACGCTTGTGGGGTTTTTTAGTAGCCCATCAGATAATTTCAAACCTTCCTGCTTGCCTGCCAGCTGCCCCTGACCTGGTGCTCAACGCCGAGCTGGTGGAGCAGACGGCCTACCTGGAGGACCGCCCGATGTTCATGCTGCAGTGCGCGCTGGAGGAGAACTGCCTGGCCAGCTCGGCCGTCAACACCTCTGTCACTTCTGGGTACCGGCGCCTGCTGCGCTTCTCCTCCCAGATCCACAACAACGGGCAGTCCGACTTCCGCCCCAAGAACGGCCGCCACGCCTGGGTCTGGCACGACTGCCACCGGTGAGTGCCACGGAAAGGGTTTTGTACAATCGGTGCCTCCTTCCATCCCCTCCTGCTGCCTGGCGGGGGGCTGCTTGGCCATGGGAGTACCCGCTGGAGCCACGGCTGTGTTAGGGCAGCCGTCATCCTCCGACAGCAGAGCAACCAGCTGCTTACAGGAGGGATTATAGTTAAGAACTGGTATGTGAACCAGGCAGATGTGGAGCTCTCGCTGGGAGAGGTGTACGCGCAAGGGCAGTGTAGACATGGGAGTACGCGTACGTACAGACAGAAGGACGCGTGTGCCTATGTACCCGCTGTGTGTAGAAAGGTGCAGCCGTCCGAGCGGCTTCCCTCACCTGGGAAAGGACTCAAGAACATGCTGTAATTCTGCATTTTTTTTAAATGCATCTCGACTCTATTTAAACCATGTACAGCTGGGAGATTGTTCTGTGCTTGTGTTGGACAAACAGTAAATTCACCCCCATAAATTCATCATTTTTCAGGGGGAAGGTGACAGTTTCAGCCAAAGCGAACCACGGGCAGGGAAGAGAACCAGAACCAAGCCATCCAGATGCTTTGCTTCTGAAATGATGACTTGTTACGAGGTTGATTTTCTCTAATTTGGGGGTAGAAGGGAGCTAAGTAACTTGCAGCGCACAGCTCTTGTCCTGCCGCTGTTGTAAGACAGTTGTGAAAGCTGTTGTAAGCTTTGTGAAAACATGACAGCAGTAAATTCTCAAATCTAACAGGCCTTTACAGAGCGAGGCAAGGCGTGTCGGTAGCACTGCCTCAATGGATCTGAAGCTTCGGATGGTGGCACGGGGCAAATGCTGGCCACTTACCCCGCAGGCAGGTTGGTTTGTGATGTTTGCAGTCGGAGGCGCGAGCAGAGCTAAAACCTCGGCAGCGCAGAACCGAAGGTAAATAGGCAATGATGTATTTAGGGGAGGAGGACACCCAGACCAGTGCCGTGTGTCTGCCCTTCTGGCCCTGTTGGGAAGGGGCTGGGGGAATACGTGGGTACCGCAAGGCTTTGAGCACGTCGCCGGCTGGTTAAAAAGGAGGGCGCTGGGAGAGGCTGCGTAAGCGAGGTGAGACTGGGAAGGGAGATCAGCAAGAGGCCGAGAGCCATCTGTGCTTTAAACTGGATCCTGTTTATACGGAGGAGGATGAACTCAGTTCCTCTTCGCTCTTTCCAGTCTGTAAACACCAGAATGTAAACACCTCTTTGAATGATTCAGACATATTTCAGAAACTGAGTCAGACTCGAGAACCTCAAACTTTTATCGGAGGCAGCCAAATTAGACAGCCTCAAAGCCAACAGCTCGGCCACTGCAGAATGCCTCTTCTTTCCTAGCTGCCTCGCTCCATCACTGGGAGCTTCTGTTCAGTTGGGTTTTGATCTGGAAGTAGAAGAAAAATGGGAAAGACCTGTAGCAGGGAGGGAAAAGTGATTAACTTCTGGCAGGTGGCAGTTTTTTGGTGGTGTTAGGGGAAAGGCAGGAGGAGGTAAGAAGAAACCCATTCTCTAGAGGAAAAAATTCCCTTCCCTCCTCTCTCCTCCTTTATCTGTACATACGTGTGCAGAGTGATGCTGCAATATGGTGGTTGGAAGTTTTTAAGCCGTGATTATTTTTACAGCTGGAAAGGAGAGGATTTCTGCACTTTTTTCTTTTTTTTTCTTAAACTCCTAAGCAATGGCTCTTGAATTAGGGCCTGTCTGCGCAGTTGCCTCACTCCTCAGAGCTGAGCTATGCGGACGGGCTCCGGCGCGTCTCAGCGCCGCGTTCCCGTAGCTGGGGGAGATCTGCAGGCATTTACGGACCCGCTCCGCTCGCAGCACCCGCGGTTGCTCTCCTGTTCCCCGCAACGTGCTCACGCTGTGGATTCGCTCCCGATTCCAAAGCTGGGATCGAATTCAACCCGTTGCATCAGCGTGACCGCGTTTCTGCGCCCAGCCCTGGCCACGTGGAGCACACAACTGTTTTAATCGGGTATTTCCATCTGCTTCGTGCTCTGCAAGTCCCATGGACTTCAACCGGACCGAAGCACGGGCTTAATTTTTTGCCGAACCAGCGGTGTGGCATAGAAAAGGTCGATGGTCCCGAGTTCACCACCACCCAAACCCTGCCGCGGTCTAACTTGGCTTGGTTTGGTTTAGGGGGCTACAGCACAGATTGCGCGCTCTCCCTTAACCCTTGCTGTGCCCGAGAGCAGCCCAGCTCGGGCTGAGTTGACGCTAACACCTCCCCGTTTAAAATTATGAAACGCATCGTGTGTGAACCCAGCTGTCAGGTTGTTTAGATCCGAGTGGAGTGAGTGCTGGGAGAAGCTGGTTCCATCTGTTGTTGGTTTTCTGCCAATAAATTTACATTCTGCTTCTTAAAAATAAATAAATAAGAAGAGCCAGGTTGCCGGGCTGGGTGCATCCAGCTCTGCTTGCAGCCTGCTGTGAAGGAGCAGGTGAAATATTTCTTATTCTGGTAAATGACAGGGCCGCTAGAAATGATGACTTGGCTGCTGATGGCTTTGATTTTTTTCCCCTTCCTTGCCATTATAAAACGTGGTGTGATCCTACAAAGGCCGGGGCAAGGCTCTCCCCTGGAACAGCTTTAGCACTTGCTATATAAACAAATATCCAGGCCGGGAGCCAGCACGCAGGCGGCACGGGTGATGGTGCCACGTAGGATTATGCCCAGGGGAATATTCCCTGGCTGTGGTTTCTCTCGTTCTTCCTCCTGTAGCACCGCTTGGTCGTAGCACTTCACGTGCTGTCATGTTTTTACCCCCGTGGCCGTGGGGACGGGGCTGGGAGGCGAAACGCCTGGCCCGAGGGATGCAACAGCACAGAGCCGAGTCTGGGCTACTCACAGCCAAGCTGTTGTGCCCTAGCCGCTGGACCACCTCTGCTTGGGCAGACTGTGCAGCCCTTTAGACCTGGTAATTAAAGTGGTGTCTGTTTGCCCTAAAGATAATTCTCCCTGTCTGTGCCTTGCAGGCATTACCACAGCATGGAGGTTTTTACCCACTATGATCTGTTGAACCTCAATGGGACCAAGGTGGCTGAAGGACACAAAGCCAGCTTCTGTCTGGAAGACACCGAATGCGAAGCAGGTAGATTCGCCAGAGCCCGTTGTGCTGGGAGTTTATTGCTGTCCCCGTACGGACGACTGGCTTCAAAGATGCTGTCAAAGTCCTGAGCAGGGCTAGAATATGGCCTGAGAGGAGCCAGAAAGCAGTCCTGAGGTTATGTATGCATGGAGTCGTCTCTCCAGGTATAAGAGAATCCCCGAAGGCCCCGTATGCTGAGGTTTTCAGACCTCGGCTCCTCCTTACATCCCTACTCTGAGCTGCTCTGAAAACCTAAGTGTGCGTTTTCCGCTTCCTGTAAAGCGAGAAATTCCAAAAAGTGCCTCGAGGTGATGAGGTGCGGGAGGTGGCAGCTCCTCCCGCGCAGTTAAGCAGCACGTGTATTTCAATACAAGGCATTGAGCAAGAGACTACTGTCTTAAATCTCATCCAAAATACTGTGCCTGCAGCTTATCGCTGTCCACGGGAGCTGGAGAACAACTAGCCCTCCCTCTGACGCGTCCAAGGGTGGGAAATTCCCAGCCCGCCTTGCTGCGAATCTAACGCTTCGTGCCTTTAACTCTTCTCATTTAGATGTGCAAAAACAGTACGAATGCGCCAATTTTGGTGAACAAGGGATCACAGTTGGATGCTGGGACGTGTACCGTCATGATATCGACTGCCAGTGGATCGATATTACCGATGTCCCGCCAGGTGATTACCTCTTCCAGGTACGAAAGAGAGAAAGAGGGTTTGAGACGCTGCCACTGCTTTTATCTTATCCATTAGGGATGTCAGGAACATAACGAACCAGTTTGTACATCTACAATACTATAAACTTCTGATTACAAAGAGATTATATTCCCAGGATACCTAAAAGAGAAAGAATTACCTAACAGCACAACAAAGCGTTAGCAGATCACATCCCCCAGTGAAAAATCAGGGCCAATAACCACAGCTTAGAGACGACGGTCTTGAGAAATCCGCATCCAGCTAAATCTTGATAGTCCTACGCAATCCACGGGCAGCCAACGTTGCCGACACGCTGCATTGCGTCACGTTATATAGATGCATCCCACTGGTGGTTTGTACTAAGCTTTTGAGCTGTTTGTAAGCAACGCTCGCTTTGCTTGGGGATTAAATGGTGTCATTCCGGTGGTGGTTGCAGGAGGAGGTAGGACTGTGCCTGTTTTGTGGAAGTGGGTGGAGGGGGGGGAATTCTTTGCTTCTAAAAACAGCCGCTCAAACTGGAGAGGAGCGAGGGGAAGAGGAATTATTTTTGTCTGCCCTGCTATCGTGTGAAACGTCGAGAAGGTGTTTGAGGGTGTATCTTGGTGCACGGGGGAAGGTGTGATCTTGATCTGGCTTTAATCAAAGTTCTGTCTCCTTGCAAAATGAGTTAGGTTCTGTTTAAAAAAAAAAAAAAAGTATTATGGTGTAATGAAAAAGCCGATTCCGTCTCAGTCTGACTCATATCATATCCCGTCCACCTTTAAATAACTATGCCGTGTTTCTCCATCGCTCCCTAGGTTGTCATCAACCCGAACTATGAAGTTGCCGAATCCGATTATTCAAATAACGTGATGAAATGCAGGAGCCGGTACGACGGGCAGCGCATCTGGATGTACAACTGCCACATAGGTGAGAGCGACTTCTGCAGGGGAAAGTTTAACGGCTGCATCGCCGATGCTTTACTAGGAACGCTCTCCGCTTCTGTTGCGACGTGCTTACGTGCTGTTTATCGCTTCGTACGTGCTGTTTATCGCTTTGTACGTGCTTGGGAAGACGCGATGCCGAGCCCAGACTGCGCCGGTGCAATTTGCTGTAGATTGTTTGAAGGCAGACACCAAAGTGTCTCTGTTACGGGGTCAAGCCGCTACGGGTTGCGAAGAGTAAAGATGGGTGGGTGGGGGTGGGACGGTTCCTTACGGAGCGCTGCGTTGCACGTGTTGCTGGAGCAGCAAGCGCACTGGTAAAACAGAAAGAAATCCCTCAGGCTTGGTAGAACAGGGATTACAGCCGTCCCAGCTGTCTCCCTCCTACAAGGAAACAAGCGTTTTTCCCTCCCAGGACTGTCAGAGGGAAGGAAAGCTCTCGTGCAATCTGGGAGCTTGTTTCGAGTGCCCCAGTAGGTCCAGGCAAACGACTCCACCTTCTCCCCAGACTCCAATTCTTACCCACCTGGGACTGACCTCGTAGGACCCCGAAGCTGCTCTTTGCTTGAAAAGCAAACAAGAACGGTGATGTGCGGAGCAGAGCGGTGGCAAAGAGCGCTCTGCTCGAGCCAGAGATGAAAATGCTCCCCTGTCCCTTGAATGGGAGGGAAAACTCTTATTTTCTTGAATACAGGTAAAACATTATCATTTGGAATTTTTTTTGGTCTTGGAAATATCAAAGCCAAACTAGTTTAAATTTGCGTTAATGTTCAATTGTCAAGACCATTTTAAAATGGAATTAAGTTGGAGGCTTCGCAAGATAAGCTGTTTTTAACACAGAAAATAAATGAACAGCAACTGCCAGCCAACCTCCAAATAAAATCCAGCGGTGAAGACAATTTCCAGAGCTGGCTGTTGTTCTTCAAGGAGTGTTTTTCCTGAAAAAATTCCATAAAACTCCTGATTTTTCTCATTAATTCGTTGGGCTTTTTTTTTTTAAGAAAATACTTGTCTTGTGTGTCACGCTTCAGATTGCGACCTAGTTCAGAAAAGCCAAACCCACTTCATTTGGATGAACAGGCACTTAAGTGTTGGATGGGCTTCTCCAGCTGAGCTTGAAAATATTTCTATTGAAAAATAAATGTATTTAGCTTTCATTGTCTCTCAACTAGCAATAAGTAAGGGCATGGTCCTACTTAAGAAGAGGGAACACAACCCACAACCCACCAGCCTCAAGGAGGTGACCATTTCGTGGGTCCTGCTAGTCATCGCCTAATTTTTTAAGCACCAACAGTTAGCAGTGAAATTGAGGGTAGTTTGTAGGCTAATCTTCCAAATAATCAAATAATAATCTTCCAAAGACTAGATCCCGGTACTCCCGGGGCCTCTTGGCCGTTCCAGTTATGGTAAGATTTAATTAACGCTCCAATTAATTAGCCCAGGAAAACCTTTGCTCTCCTCGTGCTTGCTTTGAGCCCTTCATTTTCACAGCGTCTCCTGCAGACGACGCAAACCCCCGGTGCGTTCTCTGCCCCGTGTCGCGAGCTGCCTTTGCCACCGCCCGCTCAACCCCGCTCTCTTTCTGTGAACCCTCCAGGTGGCTCCTTCAGCGAGGAAACGGAACAGAAGTTTGATCACTTCAGCGGACTCACAAATAACAAGGTGTCCACCCGATAGAACAGCATCGCCTCCCGCCCCACTATTTAAAGAAGCGAGGTTTCCTGCTTCCGTGATTTCCCTAACCACTGCACAAAAAAGAAAATCAAGCAATCAATCAAACTCTCAATTAGCAAGGTAAATTACTTTCTAAAGATGCCTTCCTTCCCAGTTTAGGTGCTCAGACCACCGTGTCTCTCCTGTAACTCCAGTCCCTACTACTGAGGTAGTTAGGAGCAGGCTTTTAAGCTTGGCTCGGCTCCGCATCTCCACCATCCCAACCTTCTCCACAAAGAGTTCTCCCTCCACTTTGCAGCGCCATCTTTATTCACAGACCGGGCTGCAGCAAGCACAATTTGCCTTTGTTTGGGTACCAACAACCGAAATATGTCTTTACCATTCCTTTTCTTCAAGGCATTAATTCTGGTATCTTTAAGCTCTTTGACTCAAGCTTGAACGCACCATTGATGCAAACGCCTCCATTCGTGACGCTGCTTCTTGAACACAGCTAATCCTCGGTACTGCCATGTCATTACTCCATTTTAGCAAAGAAATAGAGGAAAGGGGAAAAAAAAAAAAAATTGGAGCAGCTTTTTCTGAGCAGAACAGTATAAAGCATAATTTAATACTGCAGTGAAACTCTTGTATTCAACAATCGACTCCCAACACAATCTCGTAAGCGGAGCAGCTAATGCAGAACTGTTTTCTACAAGTGCATCGGGGCTCCGTGAAGCTACGCCTCCCTCGTAACACCCCGAAGACTTTGCAGATCTCCTGATGATGAGTCCGCTGGACTGTGAACTTCCATTCCACAGTAAGCTATTCACCCAATAGATTCTAGGTACATCTAAATATTACCTTCTAAGCTGGATATTCACTCTTGTCCTTTCTTTAAAGGATGAATTTAGTTAAGGCATTGTATCATCGCTGTACCTTACAGAGGTAACTTCATGGCTTTCATCATCAGGGATCTGGGCCTGTGCCGTCGCAGACCCACCTGCGTTAAGTTGTCTTTAAAAGGATTTTTACACTTGGTAAATTCATAATGGTGCTAAGCGTGTTCCTCTGTTTGTTTGAGGACACGCATTGCTACGGATTTTCAGACACAGCTACTTGAATAAAAATGTTTGACCCAGAAAAATGTTTTATATGCCACTTGTGTATTTCTACTCCATGAAAGTTTAGGGCCTCGTTCTCAATTCCTGGTACTGAAGTTTTTTTCTCCCTCTGTGTTTGTACGGAAGACTTCTACAAGCAGCTAAAGTTAACCGAATACTTAGAGCTGACCATTTCAATCCCCGGGGGGATTGAAACTGGCTCCATCGACCTTGTGCTCTCCATAACCTACCTCACAGGGATGTTGTGAGGCTTAAAAGAATACAGAAGTCTTTTGCTAATGCCTGTCAGAGTATTTCTGTCATTTATCCAGTGGCCCAGATGGTGGCATCTAGCAAAGGGTTTTAGCCTACTGTAAGTTGGAAAACTCCATTTTGTTCTCAAGATGCCGGGCTGTGTAGCAAAAGCAGAGTCTGAGATGTGGTGGATGCTCTACTGCTGCTGCCACAACGAGGCGCCTTGCAGCATCTCTTAACACCAGGCTCTGGGCAAATCAGAACTGGCAAGTTCTGGTTTTCTTTTCCTAGTCTGTGTATGACAACTTTCCTCGGTAACAGTGCAACGAAGCAAGTCAGGCTCTTTAAACACCATGTAAATAAGGAAAACCCCTGAAACTCACTTGCATTCAATGCTTGTCAGTTTTGTGGGATATTTTAACAACAACATTACAACAAAGTAAACATTAAACAGATTTTTTTGACTCCTGCAGATGCTCTGCTCTTGCTTACAGCTGAATTTTGGCCAACAAGATACAATTCCCTTACTCCAATGCATTTTTTTTTTAAATTACAGAGCAGGCTTTTCTGTAAGCAGCCTTACTTTCTGCAAGTGCCCCAGTGAGTAACAGACGCTTTGAAAGAGAGTAGGGCAAGATGCTCTCCATAACGAAGAGCTAACAGCAGCCCTCGCAGGGCTTGGCTCTTGAGCTCAACATCTCATTAATAGTCAACTTTTTCCCTATCCAACTTTAGAAAGAAAAGACGGTGCTAATTCATAAGAGAACATCCCTGTGGCAACTCGCTCTTCTGCATGCGATTTAATAGCAGAGCCACGCTCATCTCTACATCTTTGTTTTTTCTGAGCCGAGACGGTTTATTCCTCCTGGTCCAAGCTTTCTGGCAGGAGCACTTCGGTGCCCGGGACGCCCTGCTGCTTGTGCTTCAACCCCAAAGCCCGGGTCACCAGCCTCTTCGCCACTGCCGTGTCAGTCTGGGGTCTTTCTTTTGCAAGGTGAAGGAGCTCTAGGTAAAAATGGGTGAAAATCATCAAGTTAGTGCTTGTTCAGCAACTGTCTTGTGGCTAAACCATAGGACTGGCAGAGGGGAGGGCTGATTTTGATTTTCTGAGGTCCTTTACAGCATTAGCCCAGGAGCACGAGCAAATTGTTCTATCCCTATCCAGTAAATTGCCTTTTTTTTTAGCAGGATGTGCCTCCAGATTTGTACTTCAGATTTCAATGACAGTTCAAAAGCTATTTGGCTACAATTAAGCTCTTCTGCAGCGGTATTGTTCCCCGTTTGCTTTCAGGAGCAGCTTCCTAACCGTTCCTGGCAAAATTCAGCACGTCGCATCTCTGAGAACAAAATGAAGGCGCACAGTCCAACCAATTTATCCATGCAGAGGGAAGTTTGATCTCAATTTAGACTAATCAAAATCAGCAGTCTAAATCCTTAGAAAGCCGCAAGGAAAAAAAATCTGCATTTTTTTAAAAAAATAGCTAAATATATCAGATGCTTTGGGAAAGCCCTTTGGCCAGTAACCTCCATTTTCTCCTAGACAGCTGGCTTGCTACAGTTTCATCTTACAAGAAATGAATACACCAAAACTTTACCAAGTCCACAGTAGCCTGGATTTGGCGATTACCTGATCATTTATCAGCAACTGTCTGCAAATTTATTATCCAGTTAGCAAGGGGGGGCTTTGCTTGCTTTTTTCAGAAGTTTTATTACTAAAGGCAGCCCATCAGCAGCTTAAAGAAAAAGGGGCAGACTCAAAGCATTCGCAGCTTGGAAGATAAAACTGCCATTCTTTCTTGACAAAGCTCAAAAAAAAAAACAAAAAAAGAAGAGACACTGTCAGCTAATTAAGATCCAAATTTGTATTTGGAAAAAAAAATGCTACTTAAACTGAATACAAACAGAGTTTCTATATAATGGTCCCCAGGAGGAGTTTATAACCTGATTCGAAGTGTGCCAACAGGCTCCAGCAAGAAGAATCAGGAGGCGTGAATGCAAACAGATAAGGGGAGAGTGCAAAAGTAAATCCAATTCTTTGACGTTGCATTTAAATCCAGCAGGCTTAAAAACTCAGGAATTTCTAACCGTGACAGTGTCCCTTTAAAGCATTAATACTGAAATTTGTTTCAACTGCAATGTACTGTAGCAATAACAGTCTAGTTGTACCTTCGGCAAAGTCTCTACTGCTACCAGATTGATGGCATTTCTTTACTGTGGCAAGTATAACTGATTACACTATGATTTTAAAAGGCAATCAAATAAATAAAACAATGTTAATGGCTAAGCTTAACGATTTTTTTCCTTCACCTGATACCAAATAAAATGATACCAACCACAAACTGTAACTGCTGTCGGGTTTGGCTCATCTGTTATCTTTAACCGCGCAGGGCGATAGGGCAGAGAAACTTCTGGGCAGGCTGACGGCATTCGCCGCGCTGCGTCGTCCTGCAGCCACCGCTACAGCTACGCCTCTCTGCTGTACAACCGTTCGCTTAAAACTTTACACAAGCAGAGCAAATAACGCAAGGAAGACTAAGGCTGAATTTCAGCAAACAGCTGGAGAGTAAACAAAAAGCAGCAGGAGCTGATGCTTTTTTATTCAGTCCTCGTACAGAAGGGAGAAAGAGGGACGGAAAACTTAAGCATAGGTAACAGCTGTAGTTATCTTTCCTGGAAGCAGTGTGTAATTTAGTCTTGTTCTACACATTTGGTTTTGTCATCATGTTTACCTGTGCCAACCACGCATGCCTGCTGCAAACGGGCAGAAACCAGCATTACTGGTGCAGTGAGTTTTAACGTAACTGTGATACAGGTTGGCTGAAAATACTGCAAAAAAATGCATCTACAGGCTTGTAGTGAAGACTCTGCACAACAGCTGTCCTGCAACGCCAATAAAGCTTAAAAAACCACAAAACAAAAAAGAAATACTGGTCCTTAATATATATTTCTTGTCATCGTGACCACTCAAGATATAAAAGATATATTTCCCCATTTAACTTGTCATCGTGACCACTCAAGATATAAAAGATATATTTCCCCATTTAACTTGTCATCGTGACCACTCAAGATATAGGAGACTGGTAAACCAAGAAATAATACTAATAATAATCTAAAAAAACCCAAAGATTGTCTTACTTGGCCGTTGAAGTGCCTTGATCTTCGACTGCTTCGTTGCATGGATCAACGGTCGGATCTTTAAAGAAGGATAACGTCGCCCCAGGGCTTGAGATGCTTCAAAGAACAAAGATTGCTGAAATTAGCAGGCTGAATGGTGGTGGCTTTAATAATAAAAATCAGTACGTGGTATAATAACACTGAATAATTTGAGCTTCAGCAGCTGATGCGTTATCGTAAGACTTGTACTAACACAGCTCAACTGATTCGGGTCACCTCAGGCTTACATCACACGTTCCTCGCACAGGAAGAGTCCCAAGAAAAATATAAGCACACTTTAAAAGACAATTCTGTCATTATTAGACTAAATCCCAAGAAAAAAGGATAAGCTTTTGGACTCCATACGCTGCTGGATGGAAACTTCTCTTGGGATGGCTCTGACCCATGGTGATGGCTCTGAGGTTGTAGTGAGGTGGGGGTCGGTCTCTTCACCCCAGTAACAAGCAATAGGACGAGAGGAAACGGCCTCAAGCTGCGCCAGGGTAAGTTTAGGTTGGATATTAGGAAAAACTTCTTCACTGAAAGAGTGGTCAGGGCCTGGCACAGGCTGCCCAGGGAAGTGGTTGAGTCCCCATCCCTGGAGGTATTTAAAAGATGGGGAGATGCAGTGCTTGAGGACATGGTTTAGTGGCTGACTTGGCGGTGGTAGGTTAACGGTTGGACCTGATGATCCTAAGGGTCTTTTCCAACCTTAACAATTCTATGATTCTATGATTCTATGACCTGCGCTTGGGAGGGTTTGGCAGGAGGCTTGGCGCCTGACCTGCGTGCCATCGCACTCATAAGGTCCCCAGCAGGTTATTGTACGCTTGCAGGAATTTTGTCGTGTTACAAGAGAAAAAACTGAAGCAGCAAAACATTAATTTCTAGAAATGCAGCGTGAGTCGCTCCGTATACAAAAGGTGCCCTGGTTATTATCCAAGCCAATTAAAAACCTGCTATTCTTGCAAAGCAGAGCTTCCACCCAAGTAATTCCAGCTTCTCAAGCCTTAAAAGCCTTCCAAGTTTGAAGCGCACGGGAAGAGAGCCGTGACGAACCACAGCTATCTTTGGCAACAGCGCAAGCCTCGGCAGACGCGCGTTGCCAACCGCCGCGCCCGTCCAGCGTCACCGCGCGAGCAGAGAAACCCCAGCAGCTCCGCGGGTCCCTCACAGCCGCGAACGGCGTCACGCTACCTGTAGACGGGCTGGAGAAGATTCCCAGGGCGTGCGTATCATCCACCCACTGGATTTTGAAACCACTCTCGCTAAAATGAAAAGGCAATAGAATAATATTCATTAATAAGAAAGAAAAAAAACCCACCACGCAATAAAACCCAACGGCCACCTTGGGTTATCAAGAGTATTTAGTATTGTCACGCAGACAGCTGGTGCTTTTCAAAGCATTACACCCATTTTACACGAGGGGAAAGAGAAGGAAAGGAAGGACAGAAGAACATTAGATGTGGCCCTTTCAAGGCCACGATGTACCATTACCCCATCAGCTGCCCCCAAGAACTCTCCTTTTCCTCTGAAGAAACCCTTGGCCAAAAGCAACCTCAATTTCAGGGACTGTCTTGTAACACAAAAATATTGTTTGTCATTTACGTAGTGCTTTACAAACGCTACCCGATTGCTCAGACATCTCCAATAAAAAGCAAGTGATTTATAAAAGTGGTTTACAAAGCTTAGGGTGAAGGGACTGATGTGAAAATCTAATAACGTGTCAGTGGAAAATGTGAGTTTGGGAGCAGGGAGTTCAAAGCTTTTCCTGCAGCACGGGAAATACAAATACAATCGACTCGCAGATTAGATCCGTCAATTTTCAGCCCAGTTTCACTCTCACAGCAAGTGGAAAAAATACATTCGAGGAAACACACACAATAGACAGTCGCTTATTAAAAATGTAAATCATAGGGTTTTTTAATTTAAGGGATGCCTAGAGGTGAAGCGTTCGCATCTGACCCGCCACGTATATTAGGAGAGGAGGAGGACGGTGGGAGGAAAACAGGGAGAGGCGCCTGCAGCCCCGGTGCCTGCGCGCGCCGGCAGCGGTGACACAGTAACTGGGAGCTGCACCGAGCCCCGTTTATCACCGACGCAGGGCTGAACTTTGTCCTGGCCCTGCTACTGATCCAACGTCCCTCCCTTAGGCGCAAGGCTCTGCTCCCCATGTTTACCTAATAAATCTTCTCTCCAACAGCAGGATTGAGCCCTTTTTCTCGCAAAGGCTTATGTAGGCACGTAATTTTACTCAAGCACCGGGACGCAATAACAAAGCAGCTCCTAGAAAGCACCTAAAGACTCTCACTGAAGCAGCAGGAATAAGCCTGCACGTAGATAACCATGCATACGACGGAGCCCTGAAGAACCAGTCGTGTTTTAAATCATGCATAAACCGCAGGAAAGGGTCCTTTAAGGCACAGAAAGACTGGAAGAAAGACATAAGGGCAGGAAGGCAAAACTAAAATTCAAAATTCATTAGATCTTGTTGTGCATTCAAGTCTGAATATTGCTCCCGTCGTGCCCCTGTGTGCTCAGGCTCTCAGAGAGGTACTCACTGGAAATCCGAGAACGCTTCTAACAGGTCCTCCGTTTTCAGCGACGGGGAGAAGTCATAGATTTCAGTTACGTGGCCAAAATCCCCTTCGCTGAGCTGCGCGTCTCCATAGCTGGAATAATCAAAGCTGATCTTCTCAATGCTTATGTCCTTCACGGTTAAATAACCCACAATCTGAGAACGTGACAAAAAAAAAATAATAATTAAAAAAATCAGACAAGGTTTCCCTTCCAAGAGCGATCCCCCAGGGCCCCACCTCGGTCCCTGCAAACCACTTGTGCGGCCACGCTCCTGCCAGGTTCGGCAGCCGCCCGGCACAGGGACTCTCCTCCCACGGCCTAATGCCTTCCCCTCCGGCCGACTCCTCAGCCACCCTCTTTCCCCAAAGTCGCTCCCCACAGCAATACCCACGGCAAAACACTACCTCTGCAAAGAGCTCTGCGGTGCAGTCGTCCTCAAGGCTGCTCTGCCCGCGGACGGCCGCGCTCTCCTCCTTCTCGCCTGCAGACAAATGCAGCTCACGCCACAGCGCATCGGCCAAGCCCGAGCGCTCCTTGTCCTCCTCTTCTGCCACGGGCACCTTCCCGCCACGGTTCTGCACAGCAGCATCCACCCAGCGCTCGTGCTGGTCCTCAGGAGCTGATGGGGCGGCACCACGGACCGGCTCCGGCGCGGCCAGAGGCTCATTTTGGGCTTCTGGGGGGTTCTGGTTAGGCTCCACCTGGGCAATGCTGGGACACTCCCGATCTTGGCTTTCCAGTTCGGAGAAACTCTTGCCTCCCTCCACGGCGCTGGCATTCACAAAGTCCTTGCCCTGTTCTGCAGGTGGTGACACGTTTCCGCCGCTCTCCAGGCTCTCGGCAGCGGCGCAGCTCTTATCTTGGTTTTCCGGCAGCAGGGAAGTTGCGCTCGACTCTGCTCCAGCCAGGTCTGTGCAGCAGTTACTGCTGTGACTTTCTGATAGGGAGGAGTTTTTGCCACACTCCACTACACCGGCATCGCGGCTGTTTTGGTCTTCAGCTTGCAGCTGGCAAGGAATTTTGCTACCTTCTGGTATAATAACGTTGTCGCAGCTCTGATCTTGCTCTTCCGCTTCAATTGGGTTTTTATTGTGTACAGCAGAAAGGGAATCTGAACAGTCTTTATCCTGACTTTCCTGCCCAGAGAAATCGTTACTATTCCCTAACGACGGGACATCCGTACGGCACGGAGGACACGCATCGTTTGTGTCGTCATTACTTTTTCCTGAAACACACTCTTCGCCAGGCCCCTGTTGCTTGCCAAGGGCCAAGGAGACACCACCTGCGCTGCCTTCGGACTTACCCAGTTCCTCCTGGGCCTCCCCGACCGAAGCTTTAGGGCAGATCTCTTCTTCTTGTGCCATATCCCCACCCGACTCGGTGCCAGCCGCCACCGGGCTCTCCTGCTCCCCCCATTCTGCCTTCTTGCGCATCGCCTTGGGGACGTACAGGGCTTTATCCGGCTTCTTCCTGGGCGGCCTTTTTATCCTGCCGGACCCCACGCAGGCTCGCGAGTTGTCACCGTGCACCTCCCCGCCGTGCCGCAGCCTGCCGCCTCGGCCCCCCCGGCCCCACGGCTGCGGAGGTCGCTGCGGTCTCGGCGGGTTGCTGCTGGGTTTTTGGTCGCTCGTCTCGCTGGGCAGCCTGGGACCAAGAGAACGGCAGGCCGTGAGCAGAGGAACCCAAGTAACGTGATATTTGCAAAAGAGAGAGAGGAGGAAAAGCATCAGATCCGCGTAAAAGTCAGCAGATGATAGGAAAAAAAAAAAGAGCCTCTGCTTCCTTAATACGCTCTTGATAATCGCCACCCTCCTCTTTGCGGAGAAGCACCATGCAAACTTCGTGCTCGTAAGCTTGAACGAAAACCCCACAGCCGTAGATCTCCCATCTACCGCGCCGTACCTTACGGCCGAGTGACAGATGACCGTCCTCCTCCTCCATCCTTCTCCCACAGAAAAGCTGCTCAACAAATCCACGTTGTCCACGGTCCGATGGATCAGGTACCTGAGGCGACTGGACAGAGGGGGGAACAGGAGCACTCTGAAAAGAGAGAGGGGTCGGGGGCATCAGCGACTTGCAGGAAGGAAAAGGACAGGAACGTAGCAAGAATTTATTAACCTCTCTTCCCCAAGTCTTTCCCAGTGTAGGGTTTAAATCCAAGCCCAAAAGCCAAGCAGGACTTTCTGGTATTAAAGAGCCAAAATCCCCTCTCCATCCTAGAGCCCAGACAGATGCCCTGGCGTTGCAGGGAGCGCCGGGAGCGCGGGGCGGCTGGGGCTGCTGGTCCCCAGGCCTTTGGCTGGGATTCGCATTCCTGCCTGTATCCGTGCTGGGAACGGCTGGAGAGCAGCAGCAGAAGGCCACTGCCGGTCCCCTTCCTCCCAGTCTGAGCGCGCTCCAGAAACCAGCAAGTAAAAGAATACGAACGGATGAATAAACACCACATTTGATTTCATTGCATTTAGACGCATTTTTACAATTCTGGTTTCGCTCCTGAGCATTTTACAATTGCACGTGTACTTTCTCTGCCAAACATTTTTAAAAAAAGCAATGAAACAAATATTTAAGGCCATGACAAGCTGGCAGGAAGCTGAACTAAGCAATCCCACCCCTGCTCCTGTCCGACACCCTTTTTGGCCCTCCCAGGGGCTTCAAAGGTCACTGATCGGGGACTAGGTCCAGTTAAATCCAGCCGGGCCAAAGAAAAACGATGCAGCAATCCAAGGCGATGGAGTTGGCGGCCGTGGAGGAGGATCCGGCGCGCAGGAAGCCCTCAGCAGAGAGGGGAAATGGAACAGTTTGATTATGAAACTCTTCATTGTAACTTGTGGGCTAGGCCAGACTGGGGCTGGTACAAAAAGCCACCAGCACCCAAAACGACTCCGCCTGAAGTAGTACGAATGGAGAAGAGCACACGGCAGAAACCCCACGCCGATCCTTGGCCCGCGGGGATGCTCCAGGCCAGGCTGGAGCTCTGCAGCCAGCCAGACCCTCGCAGCCAGGCTCCAAACGCTGCCGCTCCAACCCAGACGGTGTTTTCAGCCCAGAGAACCGATGCAAAACAGAAAGAGTCACAACGTGCCGTTGCTCCTGGAGCCATCGCCCAGGGACTGCAGGCAGCAGCGGGGGCTGCTCGCTGCTGGAGCAGGGCACCTACCTGTGGTGCTGCCCCTGCAGCATGAAGTGCTCCAGCTCCTCTGCGATCCTGCCCACGAACTCATCCTCGTTGGGCGAGAGGAAAACGCCATCCATGGAGCGCAGCGCCAGGGTGGCAGCGGACAGGAGGCCTGCGGAGGGACAGAGCCACATGGAGAACCGGCTGCGGGCTCCCCTGCCCCTCCAGGTGCCTAGCACCCCTGCAAACCTGACCCACCCTCTGCACAGCTCCATGCACCCGGCTGCAGCCCTGACCTGTGCAGGCTCAGCACCATGTGCTGCTGCTCTGTGCGCTCTGCTGCACCCCATCCCTCTCCCTGTGCACCCACAGCACCCTGTGTGGCTCTGTGCACCCCTCAGCACCATGTGCTGCTGCTCTGTGTGCTCTGCTGCACCCCATCCCTCTCCCTGCGCACCCACATCACCCTGTGCGGCTCTGTGCACCCCTCAGCACCATGTGCTGCTGCTCTGTGCGCTCTGCTGCACCCCATCCCTCTCCCTGCACACCCACAGCACCCTGTGTGGCTCTGTGCACCCCTTGACTCCCGTGTGCAGCCCTAGCACCCTTTAATGCTCTCTGCACGCTGCTACCCCCTTCCCTATGCACCCCCAGCACGCTGTACTGCTTTTTGCACCGTTACCACCTTCCCTATGCACCCCCAGCACGCTGTACTGCTTTTTGCACCGTTACCACCTTCCTTGTGCACCCCCAGCACCCCATGCTGCTCTGTGCACCCTGCTGCACCCCACTCCCTTCCCCATGCACCCCCAGCACCCTGCGTGGCTCTGTGCACCCCCCAAAACCCCTGTGCACCCTCTACTGCCCTGTGCACCCCCAGCACCACATGCAGCTGTGGGCCCTGCTGACCCCCCTTTTTTCCCTCTGTACCCCCAGCACCCCGTGCTGCTTTTGACACCCTATTACCCCCCCATCCCCGTGCACCCCATGCTGCTTTTTGCACCCTATTGCCCCCCCTCCCCATGTACCCCCAGCACCCCAATACCCCCCTTCCCCGTGCACCCCAGGCTGCTCTTTACACCCCATCACCCCCCATCCCCGTGCACCCCCAGCACCCCCCCCATCCCTGTGCACCCCATGCTTTTTGTACCCTATTGTCCCCCCTTCCCCGTGCACCCCCAGCACCCCCTTACCCCCCATCCCCATGCACCTCATGCTGCTCTTTGCACCCCATCACCCCCCATCCCTGTGCACCTCCAGCTTTCCATTACCCCCCCTTCCCCGTGCACCCCCAGCACCCCCTTACCCCCCCATCCCCATGCTGCTCTCTGCACCCCATCACCCCCCATCCCCGTGCACCCCCAGCACCCCATCACCCCCCCTTCCCCGTGCACCCCGTGCTGCTCTCTGCACCCAATCACCCCCCCCGTCCCCATGCACCCCCAGCACCCCCCCTTCCCGGTGCACCCCATGCTACTTTTTCTACCCTATTGTCCCCCCTTCCCTGTGCACCCCCAGCACCCCCTTACCCCCCATCCCCGTGCACCCCGTGCTGCTTTCTGCACCCCATCACCCCCCCGTCCCCATGCACCCCCAGCACCCCAGCACCCCCCATCCCTGTGCACCCCCAGCACCCCCATCCCCGTGCACCCCCAGCACCCCCTTACCCCCATCCCCGTGCACCCCACGCTGCTCTCTGCACCCCATCACCCCCCATCCCCGTGCACCTCCAGCTCCCCATTACCCCCCATCCCTGTGCACCCCCAGCACCCCCTTACCCCCCCATCCCCGCGCACCCCACGCTGCTCTCTGCACCCCATCACCCCCCATCCCCACGCACCCCCCGCCGCACCCCCGACCCCCCCGCACCCCGCAGGGCTCCGTGCGTGGCTGCGCGCCCCCGCCCCGGCCGGGCCCCCCCCCGCCCCACGCCGCCCTCACCGCCAGGCCCGGCCGAGCCGCAGATCCCGGCGCGGCGCCTGCGCCCGGCCCCGGCTCCTCCCGCCGCCCCGCACCGCCCCGGCCCGGGGAGCCGCCCCCGGGGCTGCGCCCGCCCCGCACGGAGGAAAATGGGGGGTTTGGAGGGGTTTTTTGTTTGTTTTTCCCCGTGGCAGCCGCGGCCCAGGCGGGGGGATGTAGCGGGCTGCGCTCCCCGTGTTGCGGGAAGCGGTGGGAATGGGGGGGAGCTCCCCGGGGAAGGACAGGGAGCTGTTGGAGGGCACAGAAATGGTCCGAGGGATGGAGCACCTCTGCTGGGAGGACAGGCTGAGAGCTGGGGGTGCTCAGCCTGGAGAAGAGAAGGCTGAGGGGTGACCTTATTGCAGCCTTTCAGTGCTTAAAGGGGGCCTATGAGAAAGGTGGGGACAGACTTTTTAGCAGGGCCTGTAGCGATAGGACAAGGGGTGATGGTTTTAAACTGAAAGAGGGGAGATTCAGACTGGGTATAAGGAAGAAATTTTTTGCACTGAGGGTGGTGAAACACTGGAGGGGGTTGCCCAGAGAGATGGGAGATGCCCCATCCCTGGAAACATTCAAGGCCAGGCTGGACGGGGCTCTGAGCAACCTGGTCTGGTTGGAGATGTCCCTGCCCATTGCAGGGGGGATGGACTGGGGGGGCTTTGAAGGTCCCTTCCATCCCAAAGCATCCTATGATTCTGTGGCCCTCCCCGAGGCCGGGCAGGGGCGGCAGGCGGGTCACACACCCCGGGTCTGGTTCCTGGGGGCACCCCTGGCCTGGCCCCGAGACACCAAACCCCGCAAAAAACCCTTTTTGTTGAGGCCAGGCTCACCCCGGCGTGCGGAGGCGGCAGCTCGCAGGAGCAGATACCACCTAGAAGAGCTTTAAAGTTGGGACGTTTCTACTTGCTCATTTTCCTTAGCTCCATTTTCCTATAATTCAACTCTTTAACAGCTAGAAATAAATACTAATGCTTTTCTGTACTCACGCAGATTCCTGCAGCCAAAAGTCCCAGAGGTTTCCATCATCTTGGCTTCTTTCTTAGGGAAGCCATGGCACAAAGCAGTTAAAGCGGTCAGAAGAGTAGCCTCTGATGCCAAGCACCTGAGTTTTGGGATGAATAACTGGAGATTTGAGCCTGTTTCAGGAGCACCAGGTGAAGCCAATGAGACTTACAGGTGCTCAATGCATAAACCCTGGGGGGCAATTTGCCCCCAGGTGACAGTTTCTGGAAGAGTAAGGGTCTCAAGAATTGAAAACATTGCACAGAAGAGAAACAAGGGCAGCATCGCATTGACTGACTGCTTTCCTGGGGGTAAATCCATCCCCCAGCTCAGTGCCAGCGTCCCTGTTGCTCCGCAGCACGAGCGGAGATGGTCGCTACGTGGCCAGCTGAGAAATCACTGCTGTTCAGCATGGTTCGATGAAACGAACCGCACGGTTCCTTAGCGATCTGCTCAAAGGTACCTCGTGACCCTCATTATTTCTCTTGTAGGAGCAGAAAAGAACTATGTCCGGGCTCCTTCACACGCCCCGCGCACTGCGAGACACATAGACAAGTCCAAGGCAGCCGGGCTGGTGCATCAGAGCCATCCCCACGCTGGTGCGGGGAGAGATTCTGGCCTTGCCCTCACAAAATCCCCCTCGGCAGGGTTAATCTCTCCTGCCTCTCCCCCCTTAGCTGACTGATTGCTTGAAATTACCATATAGATTGAGAAAGCCAGGCCTGTGATTTCACAAGAGCTTCTGCCAGGCTCCTCCAAGCATCTGGAGACCCTCATCCAGTCTTCAGCCCTGTCTGGAGCTGCTTTCCTTGGAGACCAACCCTGGCCTCTGCCTGATGAGACGAGCAGCCGATGTTTCCAATTTGAAAGCAAAGTCAGGCAAGACAGCGACCTACACCAGCCTCATCCCATTTATTTCTCCCTTTTCTCTGTAAATCCATTCCCCCTAAACCTGAAAAATCACTTCAGGGGCAGCAGCCATCCCCTGCCCCACGCTGTCCACGCTCCTCCTGCGACCCAGCCGGGAAAGGAGCGGTGGGCACGACCTTGGCATCCATCTGCAGCCGCAACCGCGCCAACCACCCGCACGCGGTTAATTCCCAGCATCGTCCTGTCCGCCCCAGGCCGACATAATAAAACGTGCATTGATTTAGTGATTGCACCAAGTAAGACAGCGCCCTTTTCCCAGCCTTGCAGCATCCTTTCTAACCTACACGGATGCGAGCAGGGCGGCACAATTTCCAGCCTATGTTTAAGACATAAAAGCCCTGCTCGCCTTTTCCTCTAGAGCCAGGCTGAGATGACTAGCCCTCAACGCAGGGCCAGCAGCACAGGCTTCCAAAACGGGAGCTACCTCCGCTGCAAACCAGCGTCAGGGCACGCGGTGCCACCGTCCCGTGTCTGCAGACCACAACAGCGGGGCAGCAGGTCCTCGCACAGCCCTGGGAGGCAGCGGAGCCCTCCCTTACACCGCTGCTGGCGTTTACCTGCAAGCAGAGATGAACCACAGACCTTTCGCTCCACGGCAGACTCTCCAGCAGCAGTTTTGGGCAATCAGTCCGCTGTGGCTCGTGGTAACCACGCTATATGTCTCCGGGGCGCTTGCTGTTCATCATTGCAGCAGGAACTGCACGGGGAATAAAGAAAAGAGGAAAAACCCTGCAGAGCTCGAAGGAGCCCCCGGCCAGAGCCCGAGCCCAGCAGTCTGCTGGGAGGATGGGCCCACGCGTGCTGTGGCTGGAGAGAAATGGGATTTTTATCTACGTAGGGCTGGGGAATGGAGGGGGAGCTACAAGCGTGGGCAAAGCACATCCATGCCCGGTGAGGCACTGAGACCTGTCCAGAGCAGGGGCCAGGGGCAGCTCGGAGCCCCCGTGCCAGGGCAGCCACCTCTGTCCCCGACCGGGTGCCGTTCAGGTCCTCCCTCCCCAAACACGGGCTTCCTCAGGTTGGGAGCAGAGTCCTGGCCATCCTGACTGCTCACCTCCAAGTCACAGCCTGAGTCCCATCAGCCCTGCCCTTGTCTGAGCTCTCAGGCCGGGCTGCCAGCTCCTGCCCCTTCTGTCTCAGGAGCAGCCTCCAATTTCCATTTAAATTGAGATTTTAATGCTCCTTTTCCCCTAGTCCCTGTGTATCCAGGCTTAGTGAATGGCTTCGGACACTTGAGTTGTGCCTGATGGGTCCTGGATACCTCTCCCTAGTTAATTATCTCTCTCTTCATGTAACCAGGCACCTAATGAGATAACGTTGGGATCCCAGTGCCTCCATAGCAGCTGCCACAGCAGCGGAGGGATGCTCAGAGCATTAAGGTGCCAGTTTGCTACCTTACTCCGTGATCCAGCTCATGCTGAATTGGATTTGAGCACCTATTTACTCATTTTATTCTTATCTAGACTGCTCAGTGCTGACAGCTGTGCTCGCCCTGACAGCCTGAAAAACCACCTATCTTCACAACCTGTCTGCAGGGTGAACTGATGCTGCTGCCCCCAGTTCACCCATGGCAAAAGCATCATCCTCCAAGCATCTGGAGACCCTCATCCAGTCTTCAGCCCTGTCTGGAGCTGCTTTCCTTGGAGACCAACCCTGGCCTCTGCCTGATGAGACGAGCAGCCGATGTTTCCAATTTGAAAGCAAAGTCAGGCAAGACAGCGACCTACACCAGCCTCATCCCATTTATTTCTCCCTTTTCTCTGTAAATCCATTCCCCCTAAACCTGAAAAATCACTTCAGGGGCAGCAGCCATCCCCTGCCCCACGCTGTCCACGCTCCTCCTGCGACCCAGCCGGGAAAGGAGCGGTGGGCACGACCTTGGCATCCATCTGCAGCCGCAACCGCGCCAACCACCCGCTACCTTACTCTCCAGGTCCAGAAAATGAACGGGCTTACCCGGGGTGACAGGGCAGGACAGCGGAGCTAGCCACAGCACGCACAAATCCTGGCTCACGGTCCCTGCTCCGGGATCAGCCCCGGGTGGGAATTCATCGCACTCACCTCTGGAATAGAGGCAGGGATGGAGCAGTACGCCGCACGACTTCAGGATGGTCGGAGGAGGATGCTTCCCGGTGGAACTGCAGAGGAGACCTGTGCGGGAAACCCAGAGCAGGAAAAAAAGGAAACCCATTCTGAAGCAAGATAAACAAGGTGTATTTTTGCCAAAGCGAGCCCGACTTACACCATTTTGGAGCTGTTGTCCGTCTCCCAGACTGGCCACAGAAATGTTTGCAAGGTGCAGAGGCCTGTTCCATAACCTGGACGTTTTTGGGTTAGCTCATTGTCACCACCTCGTCCTTCCTGATGCAGATGCGGGGTGGTATCGGCCATCCACGTGACCGGCCAGGCCACAAGGCACAGCAAGAGGTCCAGCCGCAGGGAGCTGGTGCGCGTCGGTGGAGGACGGCCCCGGTGCTTTGGAGCTGGGGACTGTTGCAGCGTTCCCCAACACAACTTAAACGCGGACAATAACTGGACAAAAAGAAGGATCCTATCACCCTCTCCACTGTCTTTCTTTTGCAGATTCACCCTGCGACTCATCACTGATAACAGCAATATGTTGAGCTACTTGCTTTCCTCCAATCTCTTTACAAACAGTCGTGGATTAAGCCCCAGAACCTTGCTGCAAAATGAGTATCAGTAAACTCTTCAAACACAGGGAGGCCAGGACAGGACTGCTTTGACAAAAAGCTGCGTGTTCGGACTCTCGCCACTAAGCCAGGAGCCCCGAAGTAAAGCACAACCATACTACACGTGCTACAACACCTGCTTTTAGCGTGGGAAATCATTATATATATATTGCAGCAACGTTCGAATGAAGTCAGTCGCGTTGGGCCGCCTAGAAACATGCAGACGATCGTCCCCATCTCGGAATGACTTCTCTAAGTTAGGCTCTGCCATCCTCCCAGAGCTGAAAAGCCCCGCGACTGCCTCAGTTTTGACAGCTAGCCACCACTGCCACACCGGGAGATGGTTATAAATGAAGCTGAGCCCTATCAGCGCTTCCCCAGAAAAATCCAAGCGTCGACCTTGGAGATACGGTGAGCTCTGCTCCTCTCCCACGCTGATTTTGCTGTAACTCGACTGTAATTGGGCTCTATTTAATAATTACTGTTACTCTGTAATTATCACTTTCTGATTTTTCTCTTTGTTAACGTTTGCCGGGGAGGGGGAGAGGCTTTTCTACTGTGCCAGAGAGCTAAAGACGTCTCAGATTCAAGACGACGTGGATGCGCCGCTCGCTGCGGCAGTGTTTAACCAGGCACCCATCAAAACACGTTTCTGCAGTCGCTCGTGTCACAGCCAGCAGTGAAATGCTGGGGGCTGTTCACTCCCTGTTTCTACCCCCAGCTAACCAGACACAAGCTCCCATATGCACACAAGAGGCTAATTAAAGAGTACAGGTGAGCAAGGAGTGCTTCTTCAGAAGCCATTATTATTGAAATGAGACAGCAAGGGAGGCAGCGGGGAAGGATCCTTAATGAAATGGGGAAGGGAATTAGAGGGAGAACAAAGTAAAAAGGGGAAGAAACAGTCTAGGAAAAGGAGGGGGAACCTGAGTGATGGAAGATGCGGCGGAGGCGCAGGAACCAAACCAGCAATGTTCTTGCTTTAACATCTGATTTTCTCCTCTACCCTCAGAGTCCAAAGGGCTCAGACACCCTCATTCCTAAAGGCTCCAAGCAAATGGTCCAGCATCCTGGGGCTAAAACACAGTTTATGTTCATCCTAGTCTGCCCTCAGCTGTGCATGTCCCAGCTTAGAGAGGTCTAAGAGGTCTAAGAGGTCCCAGCTCCTGCTTCAGGGGCCGGAGCAGACCTTTAACATGCCAAATCCTTCCCTAATGAGCGAGTGCCCTGCTCCAGACAAGCTGCTACCAAGCACAGCTCAGGGCTCCAGGAAAGGTGGCTGCACACTTGTCTGGACGTGCAGGATAATTTGCCCAAGCAAAAGAGAGACAACCAGAGGTGAGTCTAAGAGGGTTATCCTAGCAAGGCCATGACCTCCTTCCCGCACAGCCCCCCAGAAACGTGGTTTTCCCTAGCTAAAGGCTGCTATGCAGCACAGCACCGTCCCAGCAGGCACAAGGCAGCATTATCGAGTTCTGCCAGTGGCAGTTACCACCACGTAAGCGGTCGCATGTGGCTCGGGCCCGTTCAGCAGCCTTGGGCTGATGGCCTTTTGGACACGGGCAGTGGCAAAACCAGCCTCTCTCTCCCCACAAGCACAGCTGCGTTTTTACTTCACGGACTATGGAGGAGAGGCTCAGCAGACCACACAAGTCTTTGCTTTCTCAGCTGAAGTCACAAGGAAAGTGGAATTCGAGCCCTTGCATTTTTGTCTTTTGCAGAAAGCATTCTTCCACGTGCCAACAAGAGAGAGCAGCAACGCAGATCTCTACTGCCCACCTGGGCTGGATCTGAAACTGAGTTACAAAAACACGTATCAACCCCTTGAGCCATCTGGAAAATCGCTCTGGCTATTCCACACTTAATGCAAACTCCTGCCCAGAAAGTGCAATATCCACCTTATCCTCAAACTCCTCAGAAAATAGGCAACTGCAATAGTGCCTCTTCCATCTCTTCCCGAGACCATCCCACCACCCTCTTCCCAACCCCGTCTCAATCGAACGCGTTGCTGGTGAAAGGTGTAATCTTCTCCAGCGAGACAGCCACGTGCATCACCGCAGGCAAGACGTCGGCAGGGCAGGCGTTGTGAGAGGGCTCGGAGACCTGAGAAACCTTGTCCAAGGACACCTCGTTGCTTTCCGTCTGCAGAGCGGCGTGCGGGAGAAGCTGGGGGTAGCTGAGGGTCACCACTTCCTTCTGATACGTGGTGTCGTGGTGGTAGGAGACCAACTCATTGCTGAAGTTCACTGTCTCCACTGCGTTGCTGGGGCAAAGGCGGCCACAGCCCAAGATGGTTGCAAAAGCTCTCCGGAAGTCCACATTGAAGGCATAGATGATAGGATTGAGGGAAGAGTTGGCCCACCCAAACCAGATGAAGATGTTGAAGACCGTCTCGCTGACACAAGGTAGCTCTCCTGGCTCATGTTGGTCAAGATTACAGAAGGGCACCATGCAGTTGAGCACGAAGAAGGGCAGCCAGCAGAAGACAAAAACGCCCATGATGATGGAGAGGGTCTTGAGGACCTTGGTCTCCTTCTTGAAGGAGTTCTTCAGGGAGGCCTCATGAGGGCAGTCGCTGCTGTGGCAGTTTTGGGCATGTTCCACCGCCCTCTCCAGGGAGGAGATCCTGCGGATCTGCCGCTGGGCAATGCGGAAGATGCGGGTGTACGTCACGATCATGATGGCAACGGGGATGTAGAAGCTAATGAGAGAAGATGAGATGGCGTAACTCCTGTTGAGGCTGGAATCACAGTTCTCCTCCCCGGTGATGTTAAAACCTGGCTCCTGTTGGCTAAAGAGCTCACGATCCTTGTGCCACTTCAGCTGCACAGGGATGAAGGAAATCAAGAGGGACAGTAGCCAAGCCACTCCGATCATGATGAAAGCCACACGTTGCGTCATCTTCCTCTCGTAGCGGAAGGGGTTGGAAATAGCCCAGTAACGGTCCATGCTGATGATGCACAAATTGAGGATAGAAGCCGTGGAGCACATGATATCAAAAGCCACCCAAACATCACAGAAAGCCCCAAAGGGCCAGAACCCCGCCACCTCGGTGGCAGCCTTCCAGGGCATCACCAGTACAGCCACAAAGAGGTCGGACACTGCCAAGGAGATAACGAAGAAATTGGTGACCTTAGAGCGCAAGTGTCTGAACTTGACCACAGCCACACACACCAGGGTGTTGCCCAGGAGCGTGGAGAGGATGAGAAGGAAAAGTAAGGCAGCTGTCACTGCACGGAAAGACAACTCAGAGTTGCCTTCGTCTGCCCAGCTCTTCCTACTGCTGGTGTCATTGCTCACATCCTGCCCATCTCCTTCTGTGGAGGAGTAAAAACCATCCATGGGTTCCCCTTCGTTCCAGTCCCTTGAGAGGTTTCACGGCTGTTCAAGTCCCCATCAGCATCCAAAACCCCTTCTTACTGCTCCGCTGACATCTCAGAAGCACCGGCTGCAATCCTCCCAGCTCTCGCACCCAGCCAGACGAGCCAGCACAAGGAAAAGTGCTTGAAGCTCTCACTCCTTTCCAAATCCCCTGCTGACAGCGTGGCGTTTGGGTTTTTTTTTCCCCCCTCTTGCCTCCCACCCCACTTTTCTTTCTTTGCAGCCTGCCACTCACAAAGAGCCGGCACTCACCTCCGGCACTCGAGCGAAGGGAGGGCTTTGCTGCAAGCCTTCCTCCCTCTCCTCTCTCAGGAGCTCTTCATCCGTTGCTGATCTGGTGCCTGCTACAGCATCCCAGTCAATCTCTTCTGCACTGGCCAGGCTGGGACTTGCTGCCAGACGCAAGAGGGAATCGGGCACTCTCTGCTCTTGCAGACGGACCTTCTCTGCTCATAAAACGAGCTGCTCCGCTGTCTGCTCTTCCCTCTGTTGCTAATTTGCCTCTGGATTTCACACAGGTGAGATCCTTCTCTGCTCGCACACCAGGTTCCCTACTCACCAGGTCGCTCCTCTGCGAGCTAAGAACATGGCATTGGGAGTCCGCAGCTGACGGGGTAAGTTGCTTGGGAATTAGGTGATAGGATTGAAGGGGTAAAATAACAAACATTCAAGTGGGATTTGAGGGTCTTCAATGCAAATCAGGATGGAAATTTAGTGTGCTTGATCTCTGAATAAAAGACACTTAAATTCACTGCACAGGCACTGAGTCGCGGCTCAGATAAATGACCCTAAACCAGCTACTCCCCCTGTCCCAAGCTGCCCAGCCGCAAGGGGTGCAAAACTGGCATTTACTTTCCACTACAAAATTCAAGTCCACAGGAAAAAAAGAAAAAACACACACACAAAAAAAGCCTTTGTACAAATCTGAGTTTTTTTCTTTCTGAAAGTATCAGACAGTTTTCAGTGTTTCTTTCAGTAGAGGTTATGTGTAGAACCAAAGAGGATGCTGAACATCACTCTGGTAATTTTTTTATCCCGAATAAACATGGGTATTTTCAGTAAAGTGATGTAAGGTGGCTTCTCTTTCAAGTTCATCATTCTTTCTTTAAATTTAGTTCCTAAGTAGTTCCACATTTAGCTATCACCTCAGCGATCAACCGACAGCTGAAAATATTAACCAGAAAAATCAAGGCATCTTTCCAGCACAGCGCTCAGCCCTGCCAGCAGAGCGGTCACCCCCGAGAGGTCTCCTCGCTACCCTTACCAACCGTTCCTCCGAAAGCACAAGAACAGCGCTTCCTTCTCGCTCCTCTGCTCTCATACGAGGGCTGAGCAGAGCTGGACAGCCCCAGCCCGCTGCCTCGCCGTCGTGCCGAAGGTGCCAAAGCCTGGTAGTCTGCTGGGGCTGACAGGCAGCAACCACAAGCATCCTCGTACTGCAGAGCTGGAGGAATGAGCAGGGATATCCCCTCCTAAAATTACTCCTCTTCCTACCCCATAAAGTTCTCCCTCCACGCTGACAAGCAAACAGCTCTGCAAGACTCCCCCCTATTGTGCTGAGGGGAGGAACGCCGTGGTATTAGGAACCAAGTCTGACCTACTAAGGCACAGTTTAGGCTTGGAAGCAAGAAGATCCCATCCATCGCTTTGTAACTAAAGCCGCTCTGTAAGCAAAAGGGCTCCTCCGATCAAAGAAATGTCAGAAAAATCCTTCTGGAGGCAAGTTTCCTCGAGAGCCAGCTCTGTAACGGCTGCTTAAATGGGGACCTGTTTTTGAGAAAAGCCTTGCTGGTAAACTGGCCAAGGTGGGAAAGAGCAGCCAAAGCTTTCCAAATCAAACTGAAAAAAACATCCAGGCAGTTCAGCGTTAATTCACACGTTACATTGATAGTCGCTGTAATGTATCATGATGACCTCTGCCTTTGCCTGGCACAGACACCACTTCTGAAGAAAGCAGCAGCCAATCTATACAGAGTCAGCTCAGCTGCACTGGGATTTAATTAACTTGACCCTGCGACCCAGGCTTTGCCTAAGCCCAGATCGAGCAGGAACTGCCCAAGAACAACTTCCAAACAAGAGCGCAATTATTCTCTTGAAGATACAGCACCACGAAGCTTACTCCTAAAGTAAACAGCACGCTTGCTTTGTGACGGGTTAAAGAAACTCGTTGCCAGCATGTCACAGCATTTACTTCTGAAGGCTTTGTTTAATTAAGCCTCATTAGTTCCACCGTCTGCAGCCTGCTCCTGCCAAGTGCCTATGCCAGGGAGAGCAGCTAGATGGCACCAACAGCCGGCTCATGCCTCAGCCCTTCCACTTGGGTCTTTTGGCAGGCCAGCAACCTTCCTCCTCACCAGAATTTCATCAGAGGAGGGCCATCTAATTGCCCAGACACCACAGGACCCTGGCAGTGCAAGGATGCACGCAGGTGCGCTGCCCTCTGTGCCCCAAAGGGCATTTTTCTCATATTCCCTATACTGGGCACAAAGACTCTTCCAGATCGAAGTCGCGAGACACAAACAACGGGATGCTTTTCGCTGCTCTTCAAGAGAGCAGCGATGGCAGGGGATCTGTCACACAGCATTAAATCATGGCAGAGGCTTGGAGCGGGAGCTCACCGTACGCTTAGGTCGCACATGCTAAGCCAGAAGGCATTCCAGGAAATCATTCCTTGGGATACAAGGAAGCCTTCCTCCTCCTTAGGAGCTTAAAAAATGGCTAAGAAAGGATCTCGCCCTGGCACACTGCTTATACTGAAGCAGACATTCAAAGCTGGGTTAGCCGGGGGAAAACGGGGTGGAAAGGGATCCAATACATGACCCAATTTCTGTGCGTCCCAGAGTACACGTAACGAAGAAAGGGCCGTTAACTCTGCCGATATAGGCAACCAAAATACAGTTACTCAAACAAAATACCGGCAGTTACTCCTGTTCACAGATTAACTCCTCCTGCCTGCTAGATGCAGTCTTCTCTACTGAGAAAACTGTTCTGCTGCATTATATTACTAAACAGTTGCTACATTTCCTCGCATAAGCAGCTGCTATTTTTTTCTGAGAATCAAGTTAAGTACTATTTTAAACAGCACTCCAATATGATAAGATTCCAGTTAGGTGGCAATTCAGCTCTAGGTTTTTATATTTAATTTCCTCACCCAGCAAGAAGCTGCCTTCTATTTCCCTTCCCTGCTGTCTCACCAAAATATACTTAAAATTCTCTATTCAGCCATCTTGATTACATTCCCCACTTTGCATCAAAGGAAGAAAATTACCAGCCACTTCAAATAAAGGAGCAGCTGCTTGGGTTTAACTCTTAAATGCCTCTTCCAGCATGGCTGTCTCCATCAGATGCATTACAGAATTACAGGAGTGTTTATTCCTACAGGAATCACTTTGCGCTTTACTTCCAGAGAAGATACAAGTTTTGATAGCAGGGGAGAAACGAGGGGTAATCGGATCCTTTACAAAAAGATCCAGCGACACGGGCTGTAGGCAAGACCTGAGCCTTCCCAGGGTTGCGCTGTAGACAGCCTAAGATAAGCAGAGGAACAAAAAACTTCCTCCTCCCTGTCTGCCCCTGCAAAAAACCCACGGTAGCTCTCCAGGGATCAGCATGCCAGCTCAGATCAAACCTCTCGCCAGAGGGCACAGGCTTGACTGCCTGCAAATTCAAAGCTTACTTCAGGCATCTTAGTATCCGAGGGAAGTAGGAGTAATTTGTTTTGAGTCGTTTATACACCAGGTTACTCCACTGAGATTGTCTTTAGACAGAGGAAAAAGCAGTATGTCATCTCAGCTGCGCTGCTTAATTACAACCAGAACGAGGAGCTGGACAAAAAATGTCGCAGAATAAGGCTTGCATATTGTTTAGTAGAAAACCAAGGGGTCAATTCGGAAAACAGACTTCCTGGCACAGCAGATTCCACCACGGCCACAGCAAGGTGGCTTAGGCAAAGGACTGCGTTCTGGGTGAGCCCCGAAATCGCACTAGTTTGTTTGTGAGAGGCACAACGTTGAAAAAGAAGTGTGAAGATAAGCTGAAGCAAAGAAAAAGAAGCAAGCCTTTCCAAAACGATACTCATAAAATTAAGGGCGTACAACCCAAAAGCCAGCACGGGCTACTTGGTAAAAACGGACAACTTTAAAAAGTTAAACACACTAACTGGTGGGCTTTTTTAAACACAGAGAGAAGGCTGAGGGACATCAGTCTGGTACAGCAGTTGTCGTTTGGTTTTTGACAAAGAAGCCCAGGAATCTGCCCATTTACTTTCAGCAGACAAGTTTTATAGATGCAGAAGCACAGCTGGAACAGCACTAATATAGCAGCGATCCGTGGCACAGGGAAAGAAAAGGAGGCACCACAAGGGACTCTGGTTCCTCCCCTCCCCTTTATTACACATAGGCAGAAAACACAGTGGTTTTTCTCCCGTTTACTTACAAAGGAAAGGAATACAGAGCTTCAAGTCATTTCACATAATTCCGTGTGCAGCCCAGGTGAACTGCGAGCTGGCTACAGCACACGTGCTCTGGCAGGAGTCCGCACTCTTGGACAAAGCGACAAAGAAGCCAGAGCCAACACAGCACCCGACTGACACCTGTAATTTCTCCCCCGGTCCTCTGGGGCTAAAGCTGGGTTGCCAATAATTAACAGGACATGGGAACTCCAGCTCTAGTTGGACTGCTCACCCAAGCTGCCACCCACATGGCTCGAGCAACGGAGCTCGGTAGAGGAGGCAGCGTAGAAATGGTGACGGGAATACATTCTGAGTCAGGGAGGGGTGCCGAGAGGAGGACTGGTTATACATCAACAGGTAGGTAGTCGCTCCCCGGCCACACACAGGCTCTGTGTGCAGAAAGCCCAGTTAACAGCACATTCCCCTCCTGAAAGAATTCATTTATTCGTGTTAGGTAGCAGGCTTTCTGCCCTTCCATGTGCATACGCATAATAAAAAAGTGACCTGCAAAAGATGATGATTTCACTTCTGGTGGGTAAAGACAGTCCCTAAAAAACATCTTCAGTGGCTGTGCTTGGGGGTTTGGGGTTTTTGTGTTTTGTTTTGGGGGTTTTTTTTTGCATTAGAAACATAAACAGGGTTTTGTTTTGGGGCTTTCTGGTAACCCATAATCTTGTTGAATTGCAACATCAAGACTGAAGGCAAAGTCAAGGCTGTTATATGAAACCGTCCTCTCAGAAAGGGAAAATGAGGTATCCCTTCCCCTCACCCCCCAAATCACTCAATATGAGAGCTCAAAGCAGATCACCCTGCAGCTCCCAAGAAGTTTTGCAAAGAGGGAAGTTACAAAAATAGCAAACAGCTCAAATTTCAAGTAAAAGCAAGCAGAAAATTGTATTCTAGTGACTGCAAGCCTTCATCGCAACAGGCAGTGTAAGAAACTCCTTCATTTAAAATCTTTTGCAGGTCTCCCTTTTAAGGCCTTAGTGTCATTACAGAAAGAGGAATTATTTTTGTCTTGTGCTTGCAATTGCTGCCCCCTAGAGCAGCAACAAAATCTCCTACAATTTAACAGTTACAGTGTCTAGTTGTCCACCACCGTGCAAAATACAGACAGGGAGGGATAGAACTACCAACAGGTGTTTAAGCTTGTTGCAGGTAACTTATGTCAAGGACAGTATTTATGTGCCAAGTGTTTTAAACAACCACACGAACAGCTAAATGTTGAGCAACTGCAATACCGCTGCAACTCAGATTCTCAACATCAGCCACAGCAAAGGAAAAAAAAAAACCAAAAAAACAAAAAAACCGAGCACTGTTATGGACATAAAAGAGTTTATATTCACTGGGCAGAATAGTGAATTGCATTCCCAGAAGGGAAGACTGGATGTCGCAGAGTGACTTGGGATAACAAGTCAAATTGAGACCAGTGCAGATGTTGGCACAGAGATGACAAACACCAGCTGGGGCCAGTTCCAGAGTGGATTGTCATGGCAGGAGATCCTGTTGCTGAGCAAAGTGGTATCCATGAAGAACAGGGGAGCGTTACCCCTCTCCCCAGAAGTTCTAGTCATTAGTTAAGGAACATTAAGACAACTTCTCAAACTGCAGCAACAGGATACTGTTGGGTCTTTAGAGATTCAGTCCCAGAGCTGTTTTGGGTTCAGAGGAAGCAGAGGGAGTCTTTTGTGCCAAATCTATAAAGAAAATTGCAACAGAAAGCCATCAGTTTTCATCAGTAAGAGGGACTAGATCAACCACGTCCATAACTAACAAATACAATTTGCCTCGGTGCTTCAATATTCAATTGCATTCTCTTGGAAACCCAAGCTTCATGTTTGATAGGGGATGCTGAGCACTCTTCTGCTCTGAAACTTGAGAATATCAGCTGCCTAAATAGGAAGAAAACTGTATGGGCAGTCCTGTGGAATTGTTCATTAACAGATTCCCGAAAGGAAAATTAAAGTCTATCTACCCCTGCCCAAGACAGGTCTAGGGAAAACTCAGCATGCAGTTCAAGCCCATAAGCTCTGATCACTCACTGTTACTAAATAAAGACTAGTTTAGGTCTAGCTTAAGCAGACATCATACCTGTAACACATAAGACATAGCAAGCATTCTAGGACAGAGAAGATGCTGCGTGCTTGGCAGCAACAGGCATGAAAACGCTGATCTACTTTATCACTGTTAACAGAACATACAGAAAACACTGCCTGGCTTTGTTAAACGACAACAAAAAATACTTAGTCCGAGCACTAGCTCCCTCATAGGGCCTTCAACTGTCCCTACACCCCATGGCAAAAAAGTCCAGGCAGAATTTCTAGCAAAGAGGGCAGTTCTCTCAAGACTGAGTCTTGTAGTGAAAGACAACGCCACTGAGCACCTGGCAGGGATACCAGGAGAGCTCGCTTTCAACCGTGTAACTGGAAGTGGGAAAGATTCCAGCTCAGGCTTTAGTTCTGCTAGACTGTCACAGATCCTAACAGCAGCTAGCTACCACGACTTGCTGACATCCGTACCTCCATCAGAAACAGAGAGCTTTTCCAATTCGGCTTCAAGCTCAGCATCAGAAATGGGTGGATTCAGCACCTTCTGGGGAACAGGAGGCAGATCTACAGGCTCCTTAGTCGAGTCCTGGAGGAGGCTGTCCAGCTCCTTCTCAAGTTCCTCAGTGTCCATCTCTGCCGATTAAAGAAAACATTCAGCTCCAAGCAGAATTAAGTAGCATCTTCACGGCACAGACCAAAGCCCAGGTTTAACAGAGATATTATTACTCCCATCCAGCATTATTCATAATAATAAGGAACCCCCTGCACTGCTTCTAAAGGTGAAAATTTAGTCCTGATCTCGGGGAGAAGCTATTTCTTTAGAAGCCTTTGCGCTGAGGCACCTAAGGGCAAGAAAACATTTCAGCAGAGACAAACAGGCTGCAGCAACACACAGGCCAGAGGGAAAAGATCATCACTTAAAAAACAAAGCAGCAGCCACTCTCAAAATTGATTTAAATCAACATTACACAACTCTGAACTGAAATCCACTGGCACTTAAGAGACTGCAAGGATTTGGAGATGCACAAATGCCGACTCCCCTGCAACCCGCTGTCAGAGAAGAAAACTCCTTGTCAGTCTTCATCCCCTCTCAAGCCACCAGTAGCAACAGCCTTGGTATTTGAGTAAGTGCTTATCCCCCCAGGAAGGAGAACTAGAGATATGTGGGGAGGGAGCAGGGAAGGGATGACAGCATAAAGGGCCAGCAGTGGCAAGAAAAGATGAGCCAAGGATGGAAACCCCAAAACATACCTAGACCATTGATCCCCACTCCAGCCAGAGTCTGGGCTACTTCATCTTGAGTATCACAAAGCTGAGGAAAAATACACAGCGTTTGATATAGAATATAAACTCATCTTATGTCTTACTGTAGCCACTTATGTCAAAAGTAGAAATAACAAAAAGCAAACAAAAATTGAAAAGTTGACTTAAAGGCAGCAGGTACTAGTGCAAAAGAGACTTCCAACGTGACTCTTTTTTCACTAGCAAAAGCAGAAACATGGAAGATTATGAAATAAAGAGCTACAAGACCAAGGAGCATGTTTGAGGATCAAACCTGAAACAGGATTTCATAGGAAAAAAAAAAAAAAAAATACCCTTCATTTTAGCTTTTTCACATAAGTAATGAGCTTGTATTGCAGCTTAGGCTAACAAAATAAGGAAGCTAAAGACCAATACATCTCAGCTATGAAATTTTACAGATAGCGACTTCAGCTCACTAGCTGAAGTCACTATTTAAGTACATGGAGCTGAAGTAGCTAAAAAAGTAATCCTTTTCTGGTTTTTACACCAGCTTATGCAGACAGATTGCTCTCTTCATTTCAATTCATTCAGAATAAACTCATCTCCTTTCCCTTACTGCATTGCAGAAGATTATGGGTTAGGCAGCTTTCAGACCCTCTTTTTATGCACATAGTTGCACTCCAGCTTCCAAAGGTACGACTTGTATTTCTTTTTAATACATCTCGCTAAACGTTTTCTAGGAAAGTTGTCTGCTAGCACAATATTGCTAACCAAAAGAACACATGAAATACACAAATTTAATGTAAATTGTGATTACTAGCCAGCAATAAATGCAAATACGTAAACCCAAACACAGCCAGTTATTTGAAGACCTCTCCTTGCTGATCTAAAAAGATCAGGATTAAGTCAGTTTGCTCTGGTGACGTACGGAATAGAAACCAAACAGCACCAGAAGCCTGAGCATTAATATCTGGGCAATCTTGCTGTGTATGTCTACACACCACTTGCTCGTTTATTTAGACATGCTCTTATTTCAGTACCTCTTGTATCTGATCCACCAGGTTCTCTGCCTTCTCCACAGTAACATCCTTCATAGACAGTTTCAGAGCTCCCACACCAGCCTGATAGGCATTAAATACCTTAAAATAAAGAGAAAGATGCACAATGCTAACTAAGAACAAACAACAGGCAGTGTAAGCTTCTCTCAAGACCTGTTATCCAAGCAGGACCCTCAGAGAAACATGAGCATACAAGCAGAAAACGGAGCCACAAGCAGGTTTATTCAGAGCGATACCCCAACAGCAGATCTGCTGTTTCCTAGAGCACAGAATGAAGTCTCACCAGTCAGCTTACACCCCTCAGACATGAGCTCCGACAGGCAGGTAAAGCAGCACAAATGAGGGCTAAAGTGAGAAGCATAAGACAAAATTAACACGCTACCATCTGGTCAGTCTGGGAGGCGTATATACGATCCAAGATCCCCTGCACTGCATCCAGCTTGGAATGAAGCTCTTCGATGCGCCTTTCTGTCCTTCGTTTGGACTTCAAACATCTCAGCGCCTGGAGACATTAGGTACACAGACTTGGATCACAAACCAGGCAGCAGCCAAAGGAAGCGTAAAAACAATAGCAATCCCCGTGCAGCAAGGCGCACGCACAACAGGTGGTTTTAAGAGGTAGATATTTCCATTTCTCTTCACCACATCACGCTGGACAAATACATTCTTCACCTTAAGGAGATCTTTGGCCTCAGAAACACCACTTCAACACATCTACGTTCAAGTACACAATGCCTAACCCTGGTCATTATCTGCAGGTATGGCCCAGCTCCAAGACACTCGACGTGTAGTTCCTCCCAAGTAGAACGGTACTTACCAATTGCTTTTTCCCAGCTCTACAAGCACTCCGGGCATCCTCTTTACACCTGTACAGATGCAACAAGGAAAAGGAAGCTTATTCCTTTGCAAGCAGTAGTTATTTTACAAATCAGCAACCATCCTCACTCCCTTGCTCTAATCCAGAGGCGACCGAGTAACAGCGCACTTCAGATACAACCACCCTTAAGCCGTTGCTGCTTCTCAGAAGTAGCCCTTGAACGCTTTCCAAATCTTTGCAAAAAACTTTTGACATCCACTCACTGCATGTTGTTTTCATGGGGATAGGGAACAAAGACTGGAAAACCTGCCTGACCACATGACTGTGGCGACCATGTTTACTGAACAGGAAAGAATGACGCGCACTTTCAGAAAGCAGCTTTGTTCTATGTCACAGCAACACAAAATTCTACAGCACATGGACGTTCTTCCCGCCACCCTTCCCCAAATTACTTCTCTGCTTCCTGGGAAAGGGACTCCACCTTCTGTGACAGCAGCTGTTCGCTTTGCATCAACTGATATACTCCAATGTCCACATCATTCATTGGGGAGACTTTGGCGTGAAGACCTCGGGCAAACTTCACTATCTAAAGAAAGAGAACCACGTGCTCGAGTCACTCGTCTCCAGAATCCGTGCCTGCACTCGAAATACTTTCGCTCTGATGGAAGGAAAAGATGCTTTTACATCCTCAGTTTAAGCCTTGTAACAGAGTGATGAGGACATACCGGTCACCATATAATCTAATATTAAACTAGAGAGGATCAAGTGACATCGGTGTGAAAACAGAAAGCCTTAACGGAACACCCTGAAGATTTAAAGCTGTCCTGGTGCTCTGAACAGTGTATGGCAACGTCACACTTCTAAGTACTTCAGTACTGCACTGTACAGTGCAGAACGCTACAGGTAAATGTGCCATCTTAGAGACGAGAGCGCCTGCCCCTCTGCAGTTACTGACAGACAGGAAAACCTTTTCACAGAAAGTGGAACACTGCTTCTAGCGGCATGGAACGATTTCAGTTGGGTAGCTGGAACAGTCAGCCTGCGAGTGGACAACCACAGCATCTGCCAATTTTCTAGCTGTTAAGTTACATAGGTAATATTACAAATGTTTGACAGAGGAAAATAAGAACCTGTCATGCAAGAATGAGGATTTAATCTCATCTATAACCAGGTTACGATGTTGGAGTACATAGAATTGACTTTTCCAATCAAAGAACGCCCATATTTAGCCGATAAAGTATTCTTTCCAGCCAGATGAAATGCAAGACAGGGGTTATACCACCCAAAAGCAGTCACCTTTACCCTGTACCTTCTCTCCATTCTGTTCCAGGATCGTGACCCTCTTTTCCTTTTGCAGCTGGAGCAGCAATAAGTAGAACGTCCTTTCATCTGGACAAACACTGGCACAGAGGGAACGCAGCTCTGAGAGGGCAACAACAGGGTGAGAAGAAAGTGCAGAGTTCTGATACAGGCGATAAACTTCCTCTGCCTTCTCCTGAAAGGAAGCAACAGAGCTCTCTATTAGTTTACACAGGACTCTTACTTCTCTCACAACAACTGCCAAGTCCACACCTGCTTCCTCCCACACACCGAGGGTAAAAAGTTAAGACACATCATGTTTTGGGTGAGACAGACTTTCAGAATGAGTTGTACATAACATCCAAAAGCAATTACAATGCTTTAAAAATACCATCATTAATGGAATGAAAAATAGCACGGTTTTCCACGAGAACCAAAACCACAGTATTCACATTCCCTGTGCAAATGCTACGGAACAACATAAGAAGCACACAGGCAGCAAGTGAGCCTCCTCTGCGTTTCCTGAAGTTCTTCCCCTTCACCAAGCTTAAGCCCAACAAAAGCTTTACTTTAATCCACACTGTAATTCTACTCACTGAAATATTTTGCATCATTTCTACATGGGCAGAGGAAAACAAAAGGTTTTCCCCATTTCAAGTGAGAGTTACGGTCCACTGAAGACTACAGAAACAGCTCTTTCCATCCACCCCCAGATTCCACATCAAGGCTTGTGGTTTTCAGGCACCTTTTTAAAAGGTTTCTCTCTTCTCCCATGCACACACCCTCTGAAAGGGCTGTGAAATACTCACCGCAGAGGGAAGACACCGGCTGCTGTCAGAGTAACTACAAACAAAGGAGCACACCTAGAGAGCTCTTGCATTTCTGCTAGTCCCAGTCATTTCGACACCACTTGCCTGCAATAGCGGCAAGTCTTGGTGCTCATTTTAACGGTTCCTGAGTAACACAGAGAGGGACTCAAGGCCTCCACTGTCAGCACTGCACCATCCAAGTTAGACTGAGCAACAACGAGTTACGTGAATTCACAATGCAACCCACAGGTCTGCCGCTAACAACGTGCCAAAGAAAAGGGCCTTTGACAGGATCCAAGGGCAGTTCTAATCACGTCTGAAAAGCTAAGCTGAAAGCAGGCGCTCTGAAGTGAAAGCGGCCTTTAATAACGCACACGCGAGTTCAGCTCGACGATACACCGGCCTGACAGCCAGCGACTTCTACGTCACCTGTTTCTCCCTACAACAGACGGCACTCACGTCTGCAAGTTTCTCTCCTATACTACACTTGCACAAACTCGAACCTGAGATTTACAGCGGTCTCACAGCACACTACTTGCCTTCCTAGACAAGCCAGCAAGCCTGCCCCTCCCGTTTCTTGGAGGTCAGTGAAAAGTCATTATGTCCGTTTCAAGGAACATCTATGGATATAAACTATTTCTTATTCCTGAGTTATTCCATCCATCTCTCTCCAGGCTTTTAAACACCTAAGGAGTACAAATGACAGTCTATTCAACCCTGATCCTTCCTTGCTAGCACATAAAATGACTCACAATTTTTCTGGAGATGCATAATCTTGAGAAAGCTCTCAACAACACTCACCTGAAGCAGCTCCACATAAATCAGAACTTCCTCTTCCTCAGGTATTTTACTGTCACCCAGCACACTGGAGAGAGTCCACTTCAGGGGCTTCAGAATGAAGACTCCCACACCCCAGGAGATCCAGCTGCTGTCTACACTGGCCATGAAGTCTGACTCCCTCTGCAGCTTGCCGCGTCTAGAGAAGAGACACACATGCAGAACTGAACATGGTCAGTCCTAAACCCTTCCACTGGCAGCGAGCAAGAGTGTCAGCGTGGAGAATTATTAACTGAAGCATTGCTCTGCACTTTGTACATCCACAGTCCTAGTGGTGTTTTCTAACACCAGTTTCTAGCTCAAGTTTGACCTGTTTCACTGCCTATGAAAGCACACAGAGGCCTCCACTCCTCCCCAGCTTCCTCTGGACACAAGGGTCTTTTGTTTACTATTTTTTCCAGTTTTGCAAGCTTCTCCCAGTTTTCTGACTTGAAACAGATGATCCATCCAACAAGGAAATTGATGGGGAGGGTCAGTTTTTAGAGGAGGCAAGTGCACATTTCAGTATGCTTCATTTGCATGCTAAATTGCCAACATATCTTTTCTCAGATCTAGAGATTTTATCTTTTTATGTTACAGACACAGGCTCAGCTAGCTCCTGCTGTTCTTGAATCTTTTCAGGGTGATCGGTCCCAGGCTCTAATTTCACAACACAAAACACTCGGTTGCAAATACCAGCGCACCACATCCCCACATGCCCGTACACCACCACATACCATTCACAGCTGGGTCATCACAACAACTGTTTCAGGGAAACATAACCCAATTTAACACAACGCTCCCCCTGCACCTACCAGCTCTCCCTGCACCTACCAGCTCTCCCTGCACAGTATTCCCTTGGGATTCCCTGCACTCCCCATGGCACGCTGCCCTCCCACACCTCCTGTGAGCCCCAGGGTGAGCTCCTCTGACTCCCTGTCCATCCTTTACCTTGCACAGGGTTCCCAAATTTCCCACACACAACACAACCCCGTATTCCCTCGGGCCTCTCTGTGCTCTCCTCTCCTTTGCAAGCCCTGGCACAGCAACAAAACCCCCTCCTGCTCTCCCACACTCCCAGCGCTGAGTGCAGGTGGGCACAACCACCCCTCCAAGAGCAGCACCAAGCCCTGGAAGCGTTCAAGGCCAGGCTGGATGGGGCTTTGAGCGACCTGGTCTAGTGAAAGGTGTCTCTGCCCATGGCAGGGGAGATGGAACCAGATGATCTTGAAGGTCCCTTCCAACCCAAGCCTTCCCTCACATCCCCCCCGCCATTTACCCCGCACCCTGCAGCGTTCTCCCCACCTCGCACACAGCGGGCACCTTCCAGGCTGGCGCGACGTGGAGCTCTCCTTGCCCGCATCCTTCTGCAGCCACCCCTCCTCAGGCCTCCCCTCCCTGCTAGCTGCCCACCTCCCTCACAGAGACCCCGCTACGGCCTTCCCTGCCCTCCAGCCCCCGCAGCGGGAGGCCTGCCAGGCCCAGGCCCAGCCCCCCCGCCGCCGGTACCTGAGGAGCTCCCGGAGGACGGTGCCGAGGCCGAGGGGGAGGCTGCCGCGCCGCTCGAAGCTGTGCTGCAGGTCCCTCAGGCAGGTACGCACGGCGCCCCGGCGGCGGCCGCGGGCCAGCACCAGCCCGACCCAGAAGGCCATCTTGCTGTCCCACTCGGTGCTGTTCACCTCTCGGCTCTGCTTAAAAGCCGAGAAGAGAAAAGCCATGCGCTCGTCGTCCGTCTCCCACTCGGGCGGCAGGTCCCCCTCCGGGGCCGGCCCAGGCGGCGCCCGCTCCGGGCTGCACATCTACGCGAGCCCCCGGCTCCGCCGCGGCCTCCGCCCGGCCGGGACCCGCCTGGCTGCCGGGGAAGCACAGGGCGCATGCGCACCGCTCCCCCCCCCCCCGGCCGCCTTTGTGTGGGCCGCTCCGCACCGGCTCCCCCCCCCGCCCGCCGTGGTACGGCCCTGCGCCTGCGCACTGCGCGCCGCCCCCCCTTCCCAACATGCCTCCCGACATGCGTCGCGACAGCGAAGCGTGCGGGGTGGGCGAGTCCGGCCTGGGCTTGGGCGAGGCCTCCCCACCCCCCCCCCTCCCTCAGCGCTGTCCCGCTCCCCAAAACACACCCCGCTGGCCTCCCACGTACGTCACGTGGTGATGTCATTGGGGGTGGTGATGTCATTAGGGTGGTGATGTCATTCTGCGGAAGGAGGTCTAACTTTCCCTCCCTCTTGCTCGAGTCAGGCCCGTAGGCCTAGGGCCTGCCGTGGGTGCCTCCACCCTGGGCCCGACCCCGAGGGTTGCCAGCCTTGCCCCCCACGGCCTCCGAACCCAAGCGGGGGCCCGGCAAAAACCCCCCGGGGAGCGGCTTTCTGTCGCTTTGACCCGCACAAGGTTAATGCGGTGAGGGGCCACGTTGCCTCCAGGGTCTTATCTGTGCTCCCAGTGCAGAGGGACCGAGTTAAAACTAAGCCATCAGCATTTTATTTGCGTTTCATAGAATCATAGAATTGTTAAGGTTGGAAAAGACCCTTAGGATCATCAGGTCCAACCGTTAACCTACCACCGCCAAGTCCGCCACTAAACCATGTCCTCAAGCACCACATCTCCCCGTCTTTTAAATACCTCCAGGGATGGGGACTCAACCACTTCCCTGGGCAGCCTGTGCCAGGGCCTGACCACTCTTTCAGTAAAGAAGTTTTTCCTAATATCCAACCTAAACTTACCCTGGTGCAGCTTGAGGCCATTTCCTCTCGTCCTATCGCTTGTTACTGGGGTGAAGAGACCGACACCCACCTCGCTACAGCCTCCTTTCAGGCAGTTGTAGAGAGCAATAAGGTCTCCCCTCAGCCTCCTCTTCTCCAAACTAAACAACCCCAGCTCCCTCAGCCGCTCCTCGTAAGACTTGTGCTCTGGATTCTTCACCAACCTCGTTGCCCTGCTCTGGACACGCTCCAGCACCTCGATGTCCTTCTTGAAGTGAGGGACCCAAAACTGGACACAATATTCGAGGTGTGGCCTCACCAGTTTCCTCGCTTTATTTGTGCTGCTGCTGCAGCCCAGCGAGTGATGGTTCAGCCGGGTCAGCCATGGCTGCAAACATCCGAGACTGGGGATCCCCCCCGTCCTCCCAGGGACCTGCAGCACCTGCATCACACCCTCCTGGCAAAAAACACCCCGATAACGGCGCACAACCGTTTGCATGGGCAGGGTTGTGCCATCCTTGACGGCACAGGGCACGCTGCACACACGCGGACGGCGCGGGGCTGAGCCAGCGGCACCACGGTGGGGAGCGGGACCCTCCCGGCGCCCGGCTCCTCCGACCGCTGCGGGCAGCTGGCGCTGGTTGCGGTGGAGGAGAGCTGAAGAGGCAGAAACGGCATGGCTAAAGCGCCTGCCTGGCGTCCCCATCCCACAAGCGCGCCCTGAGAACAGCCCCGGCAGAAGCCCAGCCTCGCCGGGGGCGGCTGAAGGCTGCGGTAGCCGCGCTGCTTCGCAGGGACTCGAGTCTCAGTTGCATCCACAGATGTTGGCTTTCCTGTCCTTTCCCAGCTGCTTTTCTTTTGTTTTTTCATTCAGGATCACTGTTGTCCGCGGTTCCCCAAGGGCAACAGCCTTGCACCACGTGAATGTCGGGATGCAGGAGAGGAGCGAGGGACGGGAGTTTCTTCATGCGAAGTCTGCTGTTTTCAGAGCAAACCTCGACACTACTAAGAAAAGGGGAGGCAAACGCTGCCGCTTAAGCAGAGCTGCCAAGTTCTGGGTATTTCTGTATCACTGCATTTGCCATATGTGATATTTCTTGTTTCTTCCAGAGCAGGGGGGAATCAGTCTGTGTCTGGGACCTTGGCGCTGGGGTGCCCTGTCCCTCGTGGACGCACTCAGGGGTTAAGCAGCCCTTGCGTGATGGAGACAGAGCCATTAACACCTCCAACACATGTTCTTGGACTTTCCAGGTTTCTCAGATGTGTTTGGTTTCCCCGAGAGGCACAGAGGGAAGGATTGCTTTGGTTGGTCTACGCGTGCTGCGATTCCTCTGGCAAGCTCTGAGTCAGACCGGTAGCGTGCAGTCATCAGCTTAACCCTGTGACCGCTGGGATGCAAGAGATTTGTCTGGAAATCAGGGAGAAGTCAGCCAGCCCCCAGAGACACAGGATGTGGAGCTTGTTTTACTCGGTGTTTTTATTACGAGGGTTTCTTAAGGCTGCTGAGCTGTGCTGGAGCCTGTTCGGGTTGCGGTGTACTCGTGCAAGGCTGCTTGCAGCCGCGGGTGGCTGCTGGTTTCGTTTTCATTGAGGTTATTCATCATCTGAGTCGGTCCTTAACGCTGCCCTTCTGACTTGCAGTATCTTGGTGAGCAAAGGGCATTGACATCGGTAAATAAAAGCCAGCCGTGGTCCGTTCAGAGGGTTTGGTGGCACCGCCTTGGCTCTCTTCCCCTGGCCAGACCCAGATGCTGCGGGGACGGCAGCAGATCTCAGAGCAGCCTTTAAACACACCCCGATCCGTGTTTTAAATCAGGAGATGACTCAGCAGAGGCAAGAGCCTATTTTTATCTTCTCCCAAGCTTTCTGTGTCAAGCTGAAGTTTTATATTAATCCTTTCAGTGCTAACCCCAAAATAACGTTGCCTTCTAACTGCGAAGCAATTCATACCCGAGGACCTGCGATCTCCGGGAACCCTTGTGCCAAAAACCAGCCTGGCTCTTCCCTGCTGAGGAGGGCACGTTTTGGCCGCAGTCAGCAAAGCAAACGCTGCGTCCAGGAAGCCGAACATGTTCCTGGACTCAAACCACGAGTCTTGTTCAAAGCACGGGGCTGTGTTTATACACCTGAGAAAATCGGCCTTGAACCTGCAGCGCCAGAGGTTGTTAGACCGGGGCATCACGTGTTTGGTGATAAAAAGAGCCAAGCGGTGGCGTGATCCCGCTCCTGCTCCAGACGAGAAACTCCCTCCTGGAAATTCAGCTGTGGAAAAAACTCTGCTACGAGATATAAATTAAAATATATATTGGCTGAAGAACGTATCCATGCGCTTTGAGAAATTTGGGGGACAGATTCAGGGCATCCTCAGTGTATAACCCTCAAAGCCAATTTTTAATTTGCTTTTGTAGCTGTGCGAGGAGATACAACAGCAGCAGCTCGGTCCCTTCGTGGAGTCGCAGGGCTTATGCGTGGCAGGGATGAGACGGGTCCCACCGGGAAGCAGTTTGGCAGGAGGCGGCTCTGCTCTGCCGAGCTGGCGGGTCTCGCTGCCGCCGGAGCAGTTGGGATGCGAGAGCAGGCATCTGCGGGGAGCCGCAAGCTTTTCTAGGAGTTTGTAACATCCTAGCTTCGCCCCACAGAGATTTAACCTGGGATGGGACTCTCCAAGGCTGAGCAGAAAGCTGCATTTTCTGCAATATCAATCATTTCAAACCTCGGACCTGCCGAGCCAGAGGTTTCTGCTCCAGTTTTGAAGCAGGCAGGTGCCTTGGTTTGGATACGGAGCCTGGGCTGCAGCTCACAGTCTGCAACACCCTCAGCCCTCTCCTTCATCCCAGAGCTCCTTTTAAGTCCTGATTCAAGGGGAGGAAAGAGAGGGGAGGGCAGGGAAAGGAGTAGATCTTAGTTCAGACTCTACATTTGCTGTTTAAAGTTTCCCCTTGCTTTTAGGAGCCCTCTGGGTTGGCAGGGAAAGCGTTTAACCCTTTCCCCTGCCCAGCGGCTGCGTGCTCGGGAAGCCGCAGCAGGAAAGGTGAAGGAAAAAGGATGAGGAAATCCACCCGCTTGCGCTGAGCATCTCCCGAACCCCAAAGATAAGGCAGGCAAAGGGAGTGAAGACAGAAGTCTGAGCATCCTTCTGCCGCAGAGGGGAAACTGAGGCACCGAGGGACGGCGTGGCTTGCCCAGGCTTGCGCAGGCAAGGAGCTGCAGTGCAGTGGGAACTGAGCTCCGTTCTCATGAAGTTCACAGCCTGGGCTGCCCGCAAGACAGTCTTTTCCCTCTTTTAAAGAGGCGTCTCTTCCCTCTTTAAAGAGGAATCAGGCATTTATGAGACAAACCATTTGTTTATCCAGAGGCAGGGAAGGGCAAAATTATCGGACGGCTTCAGATCCCTCCCAGGCACAAAAACAGACGAGAGGCAACAAAAAGCTGAAGGTAAAACTGAATGCTGATGTTCAAAAATAATATATACGTAGGCACGTACCCCATCACCTCCCCGGGGTGTGCTGAGGATCACAGTTAAAAGAAAGATGCTCTGGAAGGGGAGATTAGAGCCACCTTCACCCCCCCAATCTCTTTTAAAGACAGATGATGAACAAACAGATGCCACATTAGACAGGACACGAATATTTCAAGGGTCTGAACCGTCGAGCGCCGCAGGGGCAGCCAGCTCGCGCGAGGTTAACCACTAACCGTGGCCGATAAGACCAGGCTTCCCCAGACGGCCGTTTATTACGGCTGTGCTCTGTGGGCAGTTTGGGCTCAAATCTCCCTTCTCTGGGCGGACGGCGAGCCACGGTCCTGCTCAAACCCTTCCACTCATTTTATTTTCCACTTGCAACAGAGCTGAGGAAGCAGCGAGGGGGGATTTGGTATCCCAAAACCACGGTGGGTCCCTTCTTCTCGACGTGCTTAATTTACCCCCAGGGCTTCTGTTGCGGTGCAGCCTCCCGCGGCTCCTGGGGGGCTCCCGCTTCAGAGGGAGCCGCGGGGATGAGAAGGCTGCCGGCGATAAGGAGCGGGTGCCTGCCGGGAGGCCTGTCCCCGGGTGATAAACACCCAACCTTCTCTCGCCCGTGACCAGAGCCTGCCCTGCAAATCAGCCTTAAATGGAAACCGTCGGCATGCCAGCACGGCCGGGGTGGAAATTCTTGCTTGGCGGGTGAATGACGTATCTGCCGGGGCGTCCCACCCCTCGGGACGGCTGGGGAGTGGGAGCGGGCGAGCATCGCCGACCTCCCTCGGTAGCTTCAATACCCACAGGCCGGACACAAAGCCGTCTTTGTTTGGAGTTGTGCAAAAACATTATCTCTGCGGTTTGTCGGCGCAGATAACGCAGTCCAATTTTATAAATGGGGAGATTGAGACGGACGGAGAAGGCGCTGCGGCTTTGCAACAAGTGTTTGGCAGGAGGAGGATGAGGGCTCGGGGTCTGGATGCTGAGGGTTGGCCTCCCGCTGCCGAGATGTATCTAAGTGCCCAGTATAAACAGTGGGGCAAACTGGGAAGCTCCGTTTCTGCGTCTCCCTGGCCCCACGTCCAGCCCCTTCCCATCTGAGATGATGCACAGCAGTTCCCTAAAGGGCTTCAGGGCTTTTTTTTTCGGAGAATGGGTAGCCCGGGTCTTTCCCCATCCCACTGAATATGCACATACACTGAGGCTGTGGACTAGCATTTATTCTGACCTAACTGAAAAATTAATTGTTCTCTAAGGATTCAAATGACTTCAGCTGAAGTCAGTGGTATCTAGAGCACAGAACACATGGTTTTGGTTAAACAAAAGGCCCTGCATACTTTTGGGGCTTGTAATAGAAGTACCCACCCAGGAAACAACCAGGAATAATTCTCCTTCTAATCACACTTCAGCTTAATTATTTTCGGCATAGACAGGCCCTGACTTCTGCAAGGAGAAAACCAGGTTTCCATTGCTCGGCACGGCGGGACACACAAGCGCTCGCTCTGCCATGAGCGTGGCCACCAAAGGGAAGATGCTTCCCAAATATCTGCGCCTCGAGCGGGTTAGCTGCGGCTCTGCTGGTCCCATTGGACCTGGAGGAGCCTCGCTGCCTTCCTCCAAGCCCTGGGGCTGACGATGACACCGGCGAGCTGGTCAGCAGCCCTGTTTGCACCCAGATTTTCAATGCACTGAGCCCTTTCCCCTGATAGCAGCTTTTTTTTTCCTCCTGGCGAGCGGCTTTTTCCCTGCTGCCTCACCTGAGCCCTGCCGCCCACTTTCAAGCTCTCACCTGCAGTCGCCTCTGCCTTGGGCAGCGTTAAGAAAAGGATCAGTCACTCACAAGTTATTCATCCGCAGCCTCCGGTGAGTCACGGCATTTCGGAGGAAGGGAGGGAGGCTGCTCGAAGCCTTGGGCTGTTGAATCCCGCTAACACACACCAGGATTAGTTAGCCTGGAGTTCAGGACTAGGAAAAGATTAACAAGTCACCCGTTTTTCTGCCTCCACTGTGTTTTGTCAGAGTAATTTTTCTTACACACTATCCCGATAACCTGACCGCAGAAGAGCTGGTTGTGCAATGGCAGAAAGTCCAAAGGTTTAACTTTTTTAATATTTTTTGCTTTCAGCTCAAGTCCACCCCCCAAAAATAAAAAACAAATGCAAGGCGGAATTCCCCCACTTTCCAGCTCAGAGGCGAAAAGATGATGGTTTGCAAGACAGGCAAGCGTTTTGGCAGAGCTGTGCTGTGCCTTTGCACCTTGCAGCCTCCCGGGAGCCCCGGCAGTAGCCGGGATTTCTCACCAGGCCATATTTGTGTAACCCCCTTTTTCCTGGAAAACAAAAACCTGTGGCTTTGCTCGCTTGAGGCGGCTGCTGCGTGATGGGGAAAAAATGCAAGCCGGAGAAGCGAGAACACCCTGGGAGAAGCATTCTTGATTGCTCCTATCTGATTTGGGAGCTTCAAACCCAATTTTGGCACAGGGGAAAAGGGTGTAAAAAAAAGGGGTGTAAAAAAAAAAGGGGTGTAAAAAAAAAGGGGGTGTAAAAAAAAAGGGGGTGTAAAAAAAAAGGGGGTGTAAAAAAAAGGGTAAAAAAAAAGGGTAAAAAAAAAAGGGTAAAAAAAAAAAGGGGGTAAAAAAAAGGGGGTAAAAAAAAGGGTAAAAAAAGGGGGGTAAAAAAGGGGGGGGAAGGGGGTTTAAAAAAGGGGGTTAAAAAGGGGGTTTAAAAAAAGGGGGGGTTAAAACTAGAAGCGCTGTGCGAGGCGAGTTCAGCTCCCCCAGCAGCCGGGGCTGCCCCCGGTACCTCGGCGGCGCAGGAAGACGCGGCGGCTCGCCCAGAAGCCGGCCCGGGCCAGCCCTCCGCGGGCTAGCGCTCGCCCTCCTCTTCCTCCTCCGCCTCCGCGCTATATAAGCCCGACCCGCCCCACTGCCCCATTCACTGCGCCCAGAGCCGCTCGTCCCGTCGCAGCCGAGCCGTGCCGGGGCTTGTACCGAGCCCTTCCCGGTGCCGTGGCCACCCCGGAGCCCTGCCCGCTGCCGTGCTCGCCCCCGAGCCGTGCCCGCTGGCGCGGCCGCCGCCGCGCTCCGCTCCCACCCGTGCAAAATGGGCTCGGTGTTGCGTGGAGAGCCCCGACGGCGCTGGTTGTTGCTGGTGGTGGTGGTGGTCGCGGTACGTGGGGCCGGGTTGCGGTCGTGGGGAGCTCGGGGGGGTGCGGGGGGGGGTGTGCGGGGATCCCCGTCGGGGCTGCCCGCTGTTGCCGCGGCATGCCCGGGCTTGCCGCGCCGTCGAGGGGCATGGTCCGCCGGGCTGGGAAAGGGTCCTGGAGGGGAGGGGGGCAGCGGGGGTGTTTGGGGGGCTGCACTGGGCTGGGGGTGCGGGTTCAGCCAGGCGGGGGGGGGGGCTGTGTGAATGGGGGGTGCCCCTGGGGGTAGGGGAGCTGGGGGCTTACCTGGGGGAGAGAGGGGGATTGGGGGGGTTCCCCTTTATCAGCGATTATGGGCGGGGGTCGGGGGGGTGGGGGCTCGCATGGGTCAGAGGTTGGGGAGGGGATAGCGGGGCTCCCCTGGTCCAGGGGCCATGGGGGGAGCAGGGGTTGTGGGGGGGCTCACCCGGTCCAGGGACTGGGGAGGGGGGGCTGAGGCTATGGGGGGGGCTCACAGGGGCCGTGGGGAGAGGTGAGGCTATCGGGGGGGCTCACAGGGGCTATGGGGAGAGGTGAGGCTATCAGGGGGGCTCACAGGGGCCATGGGGAGAGGTGAGGCTATCGGGGGGGCTCACGGGGGCCATGGGGAGAGGTGAGGCTATCGGGGGGGCTCACGGGGGCCGTGGGGAGAGGTGAGGCTATCGGGGGGGCTCACGGGGGCCGTGGGGAGAGGTGAGGCTATCGGGGGGGCTCACAGGGGCCGTGGGGAGAGGTGAGGCTATCGGGGGGCTCACAGGGGCCATGGGGAGAGGTGAGGCTATCGGGGGGCTCACTGGGGCCGTGGGGAGAGGTGAGGCTATCGGGGGGCTCACAGGGGCCATGGGGAGAGGTGAGGCTATCGGGGGGCTCACTGGGGCCGTGGGGAGAGGTGAGGCTATTGGGGGGCTCACGGAGGCTGTGGGGAGAGGTGAGGCTATCGGGGGGGCTCACGGGGGCCGTGGGGAGAGGTGAGGCTATTGGGGGGCTCACGGAGGCTGTGGGGAGAGGTGAGGCTATCGGGGGCTCACCTGGGCAGGACCCATGGGAGGGGAGCAGGGCTGTGGGAGCTCACCGGGGCAGGTTTGTGGGGCACGGGGGATGCGTGGGGCCGAGGCTGTGGGGCAGGGTGGAAGCAGCAGCGTGGAGGTGGGACGGGATGGGTGATCTCAGCCCTCCTGAGCGTGGGGCGGCGGGCAAGCGCTTGGCTGGGTGGCTGCCTGCGTGGTGTGAGGGCCGTGAGGCTGGAGGCTTGTCCTATGGCGCTGCCGGTGCCGGAGGGGATTTCCACTCCCTTCGCTTCCAAGCCTTGTTTGCCATTCAGGGTCGGGATCTGTCGTGGCGATGCCAAGACTGTGCGGGATGTTTGAAAGCATCGGGGTCGGATACGGGCAGCTCTGGGCTGCCTGGTGCAGGAATGCTGCCTCTCCAGCTTGCCCAAAGGATGTCCAAACCTTAGTGCCGCTGGCTTTTAGGAAAGAAAAATCTCACCTGCGCGTATCATATTTCCCCATGGATTGGGCGTTGCTATAGAGCTCGGAAATACCTAAAGTCTCATCTCACCAGAAGTCAGTGGGATCCTGCCCTGGGTTTTATCCCAGGGATCCTGCCCCGAGTTTTATCCCGGGGCTGGCCTGCAATCCCTGCCGCCATGGGGGAGCCCAGTGGAGCCGCGGGACACGTGGTTGCTGCTCCCGCGCTGGAATTGCTGTTGCTGAAATCAGCATTGCCCATAACAGGTTGTAGAAGAGAGTCAGCTTCTCATCCAGTTCCTTCCCTATATTGTTTTGACAGTTTACTTAGACTTTCCTGATAAAGCCAAGCCTTACTAAACCCATCATTTATGGGCACGATCTTAAGAACCTCTTTCTTTTACGTTGTGGGGTTTTTTTTTTCCCCTTTTAATGAAAGAAAAGGGGAGGGGGAACCGATCGGGACTGATGATGCCCCACGTGATAATCATACGATATTGTGGCTGCGGTTCCTTCCTCTGCTCACCAATGCTTGTTGCATCATGCCTGGACCTGGGCCACAGGCTTCCGAGGAGGAATGTCGCTGGATCTCTGTGTTTGCAGGAGCTCAAATTCCATCCGTGGAGAATCTTGGGCGGGGGGAAACCCCGCATTCGTCAGAGCTGCACCCTTGGAGCAGAGGCAGTCAGGTGTCTGCCTGGTATCTCTTTTATCGCTGGTCCTTAGCTCTGTTGGCCAAGATCCTCCCTTGTTACAGTCGCGGGCTGCATATTCCTGCTGCGTGGATGTTCCTTGACGGTCAGGAGCGTGGCGAAGGGTCCAGCTCCTTCCTCGGGATCACTTCAGGAGAAAACCAAATTGGGGATGGAAGAAGGGAAAGTTTCAAAGCTTGATGCTTCCCAGAGCTTTTTTTCCCAGACCTGCTCGCCCAGAAGGAAGAGGCTTTTAGCTGATGAGGGTATTGGGGATTCCTGTGCCTGGTAATTCCTCTGCCTTGAGGCAACGTTGCTTTCTTGGGATGTTTACTGTGGGTGAAAACTACTCTTGAATACCATTGCATCTCGCCCACGGCTCCCAGCCTGGTTTCCCCCCCGTGTTTTGCAAGACTGTGAGGTTAGTCAGGGATGGCAGCCCTCGCCTGCCACGGGCTCTGCTGCGGGCTGGCGTACTTGAACTGCACTTGCTGGGGAAGGTGGTGTGGGCTGATAACCTTATCGTGCACTTGTGCAAGCTCTGCTGAGTCGCTGTTTCATGAAAAGCAATGAAATCCTGTGCCTGAGGCGCCTTTCCAAACAGCAGATAGCGCCGTGTTTTTGCTCTGATCACCTTCGTGGCCTGGCAGAGCTTGAATGGGGTAGAAAAACTTTTTTATTCCCCCATGGGGACAGTGAAGCAGTGGGACAGGTTGCCCAGTCCCTGAAGACTTTCAAGAGCACAGTGGGTAAAGCCCTGAGAGCTGCTTGTGGCTGGGAAGTAAAAGCAAGACTTATCTCCTAAGCTGGGGAGAAAAAACACTTGATAAACTTGCAAACCCTCCCAGCTGGAGAAAGCAGCAGCGGGAGACGCAGAGCCAGAAGCCGTTGGAGCGATGTGGATTTGATTCCTCCAAGTCAGGGTCTGGAGATGGTCCCGTTGCCAGCCGCCTGGGGCTCGGGGGGTCTGTGCCGTGGTGGTGGTGGGGGATCACCCTCTCTGTGGCCTGGCCGGTCTCAGCGGTGGTGTTTGTGGGTCTGTGTCCCCCCTCTGCAGCCCCGTGACTGCCAGACCTGCTGTGACCGGTTTTGGTGCTCACACCCTTCCTTGTACAAGCGTGGGAAGTGTCTGGGGAGGAGGAGGGGGGGATCGGCTCTGCGGATGGCTGTAGATGGCCAGGCTGGCTCAGGGGACAGCTCGCCTCTCTATTGTTTCAGCCTTTCAAAGCAGCTTCTGACTCACAGAAGAAACATTTGCTTTAAGAGGCAGGTTTTATGGCCGGTGTACGGGAGGGAAAGTGCCTCTGCCAGACTGTCCCTGCCGTGCACCACGCAGCGTGGCCGGGCATCACCCCCCCGTAACCCAGGGTAGAGGGGCAGAGGCTGGAGTTAGGGGCAGGTTTATATCCATTTATATCCATTTATATCCAGGGAGCAGCTGTGCCCTGTGCTGGTTCAGATGCCAAGGGCACTGTCCCCCTCGGGGACATGGGGTGCCCAAAGGCCCCCCAGACCCTGATGGGGCCAGTGGCCGTTCCTCTCGAGCATCGTCCCCCCGCAGCTGGAGCGACCCAGCCGGTACAGAAGGAGCTGAGCCAGCAGAAAGGTGCGCGGTGAGCTGGCGGAAACGGGCCGTTGGCTTCCTGATCCGCAGCGAGATAACAGGGATAATGCGGAAACGCTGGAGGCCGTGCTGTCCCCTGGGAGCCCCGAGCAGCCCGGGTGTTTCTTGTGGGCACAGCAGCCACGTACCAGCCTTGACATGAGGCCGGTTTCCTCCCCACAAACGCCCTCCCTGTTCCTCTTCCCTGCCCTTCCATTTTCTTCGGTGCTGTTGGTTCGTGCACTCAGAAATTGGGGAAGGAAAGGGGGCCTGATGGTATCCTAAGGAAGCGTTATTGAGCCTTTGCCTTGCTGATAACCTGGCACACGGGAATCCCTCTGCAAACCTCCTCCTTATGCCTTGCCAAGGAAATAACCATCCTGGGACGGGGGAAGCGCCCTTCACCTGCATCAAGGGGAGGTTTGGCCACTGGGTCCAGCGGCTCCGAGCCATCCCAGCACTCCTCTCCCGCTTCGCCTGAGCGTACTGGGCAGACCAGCTCTTGTCCTTCTCTTTTTTCCCTTGCCCCGTGGACTTGGGGTGGTTTTTAACCCAGGTTTTCCTGTATTTTTTAACAGGAGGCTGTGTTGGGAACGGCTGCAGTAGCACTGAATAGGAGGGACAAGTTGGATCCCTTGGACGCAAACAGGGAAGGGGAAGAGTTTTACCAAGTCCAAGACAGCGATCTCTATTGCAAGAAGTGCCCGGCGGGTAAGATGCCTCGAACGTCACACCACGTGCAGCCTTGCCGTGTTTCTGCCTGCAGAACCCGTGTCTCCCTGCTCCGTGCGAGGAGGCAGCGGGGGCTCTGGCTCTCCCCTGCTCCGCTGTCGTGAGATCTAAGGACTCGTTATGTGACTGTTTCCTTTTGGTGGTTCCTAATTTGCCTCTTAAGTGCACCGACAGCAGAATCAACTCCCTTTCTGCAACGACATTTCTGTCCTGTGCTCTGTGTTCACAGATACACCCTTTCTTTCTCCTCCACCCTTTCTTGCAGGCACCTACGTTGCAGAGCACTGTAAAGAGAAAAATGGCTCCAGCAAGTGTTTGCCGTGTAAAGAAGATGAATACATCGAATACCCAAATGACTTTTCCAAGTGCCTTGGCTGCCGGACGTGCAGGGAAGGTATGAGCTGGTGTGTGAGAGGGTGATGCTGGCTGATAGCAGGGGGTTCAGCTATCCCGAGACCTCTCTATTTAAGAGCACGGTCACCTGCAGCGTCCCCAAAGAGTGGCTCAGGGTGCGGGGAGCAGGCTGGGTCTGGAACTGGTGTAGCGGCTCGCGCCAGACCTACGTCTCCGTTCAATGCAGCATCCCTTGTGCAAAGCTTCGACACGAGACCTCCATCCAGCAAGGACCGGGAGGACTGGGCTCGCGGCAGCGTTTGTAGGCTGCTGGTGGAGCTTTGATGCGAGCGTTGCTTTTCTCTTGGGCATGGTGAGGTGTGGGGCGAGAAAGGGTAAGGCTGAAACTCCACAGCAAAGAGTGCCTTGGTCTTCCCCAGGCTTGTGGATCAGCTCGGGTCGTTAGCCTTGTTAACGAAGGAAGGGGGTGGAGGAGGATGGTGTGGAGGGGCTGGGGTAGAGCCGCCTCTCCTCTCACCCTCAGATCAGGTGGAGCTGCGTCCCTGCCGAGCCATCAGCGACACGCAGTGCGCCTGCAGGAACGGGACCTTCTGCTCCCCGGACCATCCCTGCGAGATGTGCCAGAAGTGCCGGCCCCGGTGAGCTGGGTGACGTGGCGGATCCCGCCGGGATCTGTGCTGGGAGCCCCAGCCGCTGAGCCTGCCCCGTCTCCCCCTTTCCCAGGTGTGCCAAGGACGAAGTGGAGCTGGCTCCCTGCACGCCGCACAGCGACCGCCAGTGTGGTCCTCCCACCGACACCTTCTCTGGCTCCTCTAGTAAGTGGGGGGCTGCTGGAGGAGGGGAGACAAGCTGAGGGACAGAGGTGTGAGCTGCTGCTGAGGAGACAAGAAGCAGCTCCCCACACGCCCTGTTTTATCCTCTTTAGACAACTTGATTATGATCATCACGGTGGTGGCAGCTGTGGTCATCCTGCTCGTGGTCGTCTCTGTCTGGAAGTGCTGCTGCCGCCGCCGTTCTCCAGGTGAGCACCGGGTGCCGGGGACCCCCAGAGCACTTGCCCTGGCCGGGGGCTGCGCGTGGGTGCGGGCTGGGTGGGAAGAGGTACCTGCCTGGGGAAAGAGGGATCACCCAGCACTGTTTTCATCTTCCAGGAGATGGGAGAGACCTGAGCAGAAAGTCCTGCAGTGTGGTGGTGAGTCGCTGGGATGGCAGGAGGGTGGTGGCTCTGTTTGCGGGGCTGGGGTGAGGTCCCCCCTCTGCTCCCCACTTTGCCTGCAGCTCCTGGGAAGGCTGAAGGAGCAGGGGGATGAGGCTCGCCCCTGCAGGGATGTGGTAGAGCTGGACCAAGCAGAGGAGGGTCTCTGGTAGTGCCCTGCTGTATGTGGGGCGCTTGCAGCCCCCTCTCCAGTGCCGTTATCGCTTCCCTGACAGAGGTGCTGGCGCATCCAGGGTCCCTGGTGGGGACCCCAGGTTAAAGGGAGGGCTGTGCTGGACCAGGGCCCCTGCAAGCTCAAGATGAGCAAGCGAGCCGTGCCCTTGAAACCATGGCAGGGTGGATGCCGTCGCCGTAGATGGCATTCCTGAGGGGCCAGTGTCAGCCCTGCCCTCCCGGGACCACCCAACTCAACTGGTTTCTGCTTCTCTCCTGCCACAGGACTACCTGATACGGAAGCTGGGGTACCAGAGCGGGGGCCTGGGGACGCAGGACAACATCCGCAACGAGCTGTTCTCCCGGGATCAGCTGCTCCCCGGGGTGACGGGTTCGGTGACTCCCAGCGCTCCGGGACTGCAGGTACACCAGCGTGCCCCTCTGCTCTGGCGTGCTCAACCGAGGTCTGATGCTTTCCTCTGCCTTCACCAAGCTGATCAGCTTGGGGGGGCTTCCAGGGCTGGACCGTGGTTTCCACATGGAGATGGCGAGGGGTTTCTTGTCCTCGTTCTGGGTTCAGGACTGCAAAATCTGCTTGTTGCAGTCAGCTGCCAGACTCCTCTGCAGATTTAGTGCTGATGCTGAGCAAATAGGTCTTCTCTCCCTGGCCAGGACCCACGAGGCAGCTCTCCCCTGCTCGTGGCCTGCTGTCATCCCAAAGCTAGGAAAGGATGGGTGTCCTGGGGGTGGTGGTGGTGATCTCCTGCCCCAACAGCCCCCGGAGAGAGGGAGAGGGTCTCCAACTCCCCTGTTAACAAGGCTTGGGGACAGCGTTTGTGCAGGGGCTTGGTGGGTGCTATAGGACGTTGTCTTTCCAGGTGACAGGGCCGAGGACCTCGTATTCCAGTGTGCAACCCAGGAGGAATCTGGTTCCAGTGGAAGGAAAAGACCCCGTTAGCCGTAAGTGTTAGGGCCCAGGGGATGGGAGGGGGTGAGCCTGTGGGATGAGCTTTCTGGGCAAAATCCTTTCTGATCCAGCTCTCCATGCTCTACCCTGTTCTCTGAGCTTTTTCCCTTTCCCCCCTCTAGTTTTGCGACGCTCTTTTGAAATCTTTGCCCGAGACGTGCCCCCCAAGGACTGGAAGAGATTTGGTCGAGCCCTTGATCTGCTGGAGAATGACATTGCCCTCGCGGAGATGAACGACAAGTATTCGCTGGAGCCCTTCTTCCAGATGCTGAACATGTGGCAGAACAGAGAAGGGATGAACGCCTCCGTGAACACACTGCTGGAGACCCTGCACGAGATCAAGCTCGGAGGAGTGGCAGAGGACATCTCCTCCAAGCTGGTCCAGCAGGGATCTTTCCAATACGAACTAATCTGAGGAGCAGGGCAGGCCCTGCACCTCCATACTTCAAACTGAAGCCATGAATACCTCCAAGAACACTTCAGTTTTATCTTTTTATAGCTTTTCTGTGGCTCTTTGCTTTTTGAAGCCATTGTACAGTTCAGCTGAGCTCAGAGGAGCTGATCTTCTCATGAAGTACAAGCCTTGTGGCCCTCTCTGCCGAAGCTACGGGCTCGATGTTGGTGCTTCCTTATGAAATCCAAGCTGGTGACTTGATTTCACTAGGTCAATGCAAAGAGCCTGCAACTATTGCAAGGTGCCTCTGGGACTCTCTCTCTTGGAAGCACTGGTACTACATGGACATCTTCAGGATCAGTGCAGAGAAGGGCCTTTGCAGGACGTAGGCATCCCTGGGGTTTTTAACTGGATCATCCTTTTTTTTTGGGGGGTTCCTGCCATCATGCAATGGCTTCTGCTTGTAGAACATCTCTAAGCTGGCCAGCAAGCTTAATACTGTATGCTCAATGGGCAAGAATGAACTGGTTCTTGGGTTACTTTCTTAAAGCTATTGACTGAATTGCATTTTAGCTAATAGTGGTTCTGCTTGCTGTTAGGAATCAGTTTGAAACTGGGCTTTGAGGGGAGGGTAGGAATGATCTACTTGCTCTGCGATCACTGGGGTTGCCTGAGAAAAGGATCGGTGCGGGGAGTGAGTGAGCTCCTCCTCGGAGCAGGATGGGGAGCGTGGGCAGCAAACTATCGGTGTGCCAGAAACCTCTTTCTCCATGTCTTTGGTCAAGTTGGTTAGTTCCCGTTCCCTTGGCCACGGGGTGGCTTTGCTGTCCCTGTCTGTCTCCAGCCAGCATGGAAAGATGAAGGCACTGAGGTCTGAGCATGACTACGGGTACCTGCCATCCATCCTCCAGCTGGATGGGTTGCTCCTCAAACACTTTACCCCTTGCTCTGGCTGTCACACATAGCTCAGGGACAACTTGGCTGGAAAAACTACTGCGTTACTTGAGCTGGCTACATGTGCTGCCACCCTGGTACAGCCCAGCCCACCGGGACCTTCCCCAGCACGGTGGGAGAGGGCGAGGGGCAGCGCCAGCCCCTCCCCACTGCCAGGGCTGCCCTGTGCTGCAAAGCACCCGTCCCTACTGCTGCTGCCCCTTCTCCCCCCTCCTCACCAAAAAAAACCTAACTATGAAACACAAGCAGAAACTCTGTATTTATGTATTTATTTAGTAATTGTAAACATGTACATGTTAACTTAAAAGCTAATATAAAAATATAGTGTTTTTTTACTATGCATGATTGTGTGTTTTTATACAGGGGTCTGGCACAGCCAGTTTGCTATTTCCAGTTTTTACATGTTTCTTTATGAGGAAAAAATAAACTTTTAAAAAACCCTCCTGATTTCTTATCTTTTTTTTTTTCCCCTTGCTCTGCTGTAACGCTGGCGATGGTCTGTTCTAGGTTTCAGTGGGCACCACAGGAGCTGGACCAGATGCTCAGCAGTTGCTCTGTGTGGCACCGAGGACCCAGCCCATGGCGTTAGTGCTCTGCCACGCCAGCATCCTGCTGGGAATGGTCCCCACCAGTGATGTTCCTGCCAGGAAAAGTCCTCAGCAGCAAACCTGGGCTCTGCCTTTACGCCTACACGATGAGTCCCATCTCTTTAGTCGCCTGCAAAAGTAGGAAGCTGAAATCTCAGTCCCTCGAGCGCAGGGGCTGGGACCCCAGGGCCAAGCGATGCTGCTGACCCCTGTGACGGAGCTGCTGCTGCCGGGGGGGCTGCGATGCTCCCTGCTCTGGCTACACCCAGCCAGGGCTCTGTGTGTTGCAATAGCTGTGTTGCAAATCCATGCAGCGCTTGGTGAGAGAAAGGCTCTGCTTGCCCCAGAAAGCCCCCCTTGAGCTGCCTGCCAGCCTTCGCACTGCAATTGGGTTTATCGATAACGCAGGTCTGGGCCAAGTGCTAAAAGCAGGTGACCTGCCAGGAGGCTTCATGCCAGAGGTCCTGTCCCAGGCGGCCCCTGCGTGCCTCCCAAGCATGCAAACCTGGGCAGGGAGCTCCTGCAGAGCCAGGCGCATGCAGGATTTAGTGCCGGGACACGGGGGCTCGGGTCCTGGCCTGGGGAAGGCAAATGGGACTTGGAAGCAGCCGTGAGTGCCTGGATTCGAAAGGGAAAGAAATTTCTTGTCCTACCTGCTCGCTGGTGCTGCAAAGTGTGAAAACACCGAGTGTAAGCTCGCTGGAGCCGCAATCTTGCTCCTGCATCCATGGCTGAGGATGAGCATGTGAAACAAGCGACTCCAAGGTGCTCCATCAAGGCCAGGCGGGAAGAGGAGCAATGCGGAGCGGGAGGGGACACCAGCGGGAACATCCCTGCCAGGAGCATCCCTACGTGCTCGCAGCAGCCTCTTTGCCAGGAATAGGCAGCTGGGGAAGGCGAGCAGAGTTTTGGGTCCCTCCCTGCCTGACAGTCCTGCAAACCCCCCCGGGGCGGGCAGCGCTGCCCCGGCACTGTGCTGCCTTCTCCTGCCACGTCCCCGTTGTGTTTGTGCACCTACAAGGACACGGGTGGGACATGCGAAGTCGGTCCGATGGTAAAGCCGCCTCTCGGCGTAGAGGGTTTGTTTGATGGCTGGATCCTGCAACGCTTCTCCCTTGTCCCTGTCCATCCCGGGAGCGCTGGCAGGGGGGTGCTGGTGTCACCCCAAGCAGGGCACAAGGATGCCCTGTGTCCAGCCGCTTCCTCCCAAACACACAGGGACCACGCTGGGCTTTTAAAATACCATTTATTACAATGGAGCCTTCCAGGCTAAAATCCCAAGCCAAGGGCCTGGGGGTTGGTTTCTGGTGTGGCACATTGGGGGGGGGCAGGAGTTTGGGACTGTTTTTTTTTTTTTTTTGCTTTAAGTTTTCTTTTTAAACAAAAATGAAAAGTTAAGAGGCAGGGAGGAGAGGACTCCTGTCCCCTCCTGTTCCCCGAAATAGGACAGACCCCACTTGTGAGTAGAAGGAGGAATGCTGCAGTGCCTGGAGGCATTTGGGGACCGGGGTCCCCTGCACCGTGCCTGACCCTGCTGCAAGTCAAAGGGGGTGGCAGGACCCCCACGGCGGCTCCGGCTGCCCACGGTGGCGAGATGCCATCAGACAAACAAACCATATCCCGCAGCTTCTGGTTACACATTGAAGTGGAAGTGGGATGGGCTGCTGCTTCTTCCTCATGCTGCTGATGTTCAAAACAAAAAAAAAAAAACCAACGAACCTCAAAATAAAAGCATGACACAGCCCTCGTGCTCCTGTAAACATGAGTTTCTCCTGCTGCTCGGTCCCTGCCAGTCCTGCAGCGCGCTGGCAGCCGTGGCGCGGGGAGAGCAGGGCTCCAGGAGCGCCGGGGGCTGGCGCCCAGCCCCGAGCCTCTCCGCAGGGACGGGCCCCTGCTGCCACCATCTCCTCTGGGTCTTCGGCCGGTGGTGTCCGCTCCACACCTGGTGCTGGGGCAGCTCATCCCACCCTTCCTCCTCCTCCTCCTCCCCGTCTCCTCCCAGGGATGCTGGAGCCAGGGCAAGGACGGGCTTTCAAACCACAGCTGAGGAGGAGGAGGAGGAAGAAGAGGAGGCTGTGGCTGCCGACGATGAAGGAGGGGAGGAAGGGGAGGAGGAGGCGTTCCAGAAGAGCCATCGCCTCTTGGGCTGCCGTTTGAGGTGGAGGTAGTCTTCCTTCTCCCTCTCCTTCTTCGCCCGCTGGTAGTGATCCTCCTCCTTCAGGTACCACACCGGCGGCCAGCGGTGCTTCTCAAAGTACTCCTGGTTCTCTGTGGGGAGAGGGCGGGTGAGGACAGCACCGGGACCACCAGGACCCCCGCCATCCCACCCCGGCCCCTGCTCACCTCCCGACATGGCCTTCATGTCCCGGGGGAACTTGCGGCAGACGTTGTTGTAGTTGGTGCAGATGTGATGGAGGCACCAGTCGGCAAGCTGGTAGGCGCAGTGGAACTGGAAGAGATGGAATCATAGAATCATAGAATTGTTAAGGTTGGAAAAGACCCTTAAGATCATCAGGTCCAACCATTAACCTACCACTGCCAAGTCCACCACTAAACCATGTCCTCAAGCACAGCATCTCCCCGTCTTTTAAATACCTCCAGGGATGGGGACTCAACCCCTTCCCTGGGCAGCCTGTGCCAGGGCCTGACCACTCTTTCAGTGAAGAAGTTTTTCCTAATATCCAACCTAAACCTGCCCTGGCGCAGCTTGAGGCCATTTCCTCTCGTCCTATCGCTTGTTACTGGGGTGAAGAGACCAACCCCCACCTCACTACAGCCTCCTTTCAGGCAGTTGTAGAGAGCAATAAGGTCTCCCCTCAGCCTCCTCTTCTCCAAACTAAACAACCCCAGCTCCCTCAGCCGCTCCTCATAAGACTTGGTCTCTAGACCCTTCACCAACCTCGTTGCCCTTCTCTGGCCACGCTCCAGCACCTCGATGTCCTTCTTGAAGTGAGGGGCCCAAACTGGACACAGGATTCGAGGTGCGGCCTCACCAGTGCCGAATACAGGGGCACCATCACCTCCCTGGTCCTGCTGGCCACACTATTCCTGATACAAGCCAGGATGCCATTGGCCCTCTTGGCCACCTGGGCACACTGATGGAGCCCGCGTCAGAGCCACCACGGCACAGATCACCAGGGAAGCAGGAGGAATTCGCCCTATTCCTCCACAGACGTCCAAGACCAGACCCAGTTGTCTTCTCTGCCAGGACAGCATCACCCCCCGGAGCTGCCAGACCCCTCTGCGTGGCACCACCCAGCCCCTCGCCCCATCCCCAGCCGTCGCGGGGTCCTGTCCCACCGCGTCCTACCTGAGCCAGCTCCAGGAACACGAGCACGTCCCCATCGATGTCCACCATCATCTGCGCCGCCTCCATCAGGCCGGTGACGGTGTACTGCTCTGTGGGGGACACACGGGGTTACAGGGCGGCTGGGACTGGGTGACAGCAGAAGCACTGGGCTGCCACCAAGCTTGGGGACAGCGGGGGGACACTGTCCCACTGCAGCCGCCCTAACTCACCGGTGAGAGCCACCAGATGCGGCAGGCAGAGGCGGTTGGCAAGGATGATGAGCTTCATATCGTCGAGGTCGGGGCTGGAGCTGAACTGCCCGGTGTAGAGGTACTCCAGCACCGCCCGCATGCAGCTCTTGCTGGTGTAGGGAAGTGCCACCTGCGAGACACCCACCGGCTGTCACCCCACGGCCATCCCCAGCCATCCCACCCTCTCAGGACAAATCCTGGGGGCCCCTCCTCACCTCGTTGGTGGAGCTTTCCACGAAGGGGCCGCCGAACATCGCGGCCATCCAGTCGCAGCTGGAGATAAGCAGGGGCTTGTGGGCACTGATAGCACCGTCATCCAGCACGAAGGTGACATCTGGGGACAAGCAGAGGGATGCTACTGGGGCCGTCCCTGTCACACAGGGCTCAGCCACCTCCTGCCACAAAATGTCTCGCACCGGGAACAGCAGAGGGAAGGTAGAGCCTGGCATATCCTATAATTTGTCCTAAAGATCTCTTTTTTTTTTCCCCCCAGCATCCTCTGCCGCCTCAGAGGAGCTCAGGGAAGAGCCACGGCGGGGCTCCGGCCCTTCCGAGGGATTTTCCCAAGGCATACCACGACATGTTTGAAACCAAAGGGGAAAATCCAGGAAGGAAACGTTTCTCCCAAGCTTGAGTCCTTGAGAGAGCTGGGAAGGACAACGGGAATCTCCTGCCCCCCCCTACTCTGCTCTCCACCCAGACCAGGGCTTCTCCCCGAGGTGCGCCAAGGGCCAGCACACATCTGTCCCCCGACAGCGACAGCTTGACCACATCAAGGTCCATCCTCATGAAACAAATTCAGCCGGAGGGAGGCTGGGACGTTCACACCCCTCCCCGGACGGCACCAGCCGGTGGCACGTGATGCTCGGCAGAAAGCCGGGGCCGGGGAAGTCCTACCAAGGGCACATTGCTCCTCGTAAATCAGATGACCCTGTGAAAACCTGAGCCCGGGAGAGAAGGAAGTTGCCTTTGCTGCTCTCCTGTAAATAAACAGAGCTGTCAGGCGGGCTGGGGAGCAGGAAACCCTGGGGAAGGGCCATTACGCTCACGCTTTCTGGGGAAAAAAAAAAGCTATAAAAATCCCAGAAAGGCAAAGTGTGACCAAAAACCCCAGGGAAGGCGAGTGAGCGCCTGCTGACTCGCGGCACTGCCGCCCCGCTCACGCATGGGGCAAAGCCAGGAGCTCCGAGCCCCACATCCATCTGGCAGACCCCCCCACCAAGGAAGAGGGGTGCTGTGGCCGGTCCTCCCCCTCGGCCTGGAGTCGTACCCGAGAAAGTCCCCTTGGCCAGGCATTCCTTCACCCGGTTGGTCCTCCGGACGTGGAAGGCTTTGGTGATCTCCTGGTTCATGAACGCCTCGTTGTTGAGGATGTTGGCCACCATCATCCGGAGGTCGAACACCTCCAGCAGCTCAGCGATGTGAGCAATGTGCATGAGGTCCCGCTCATTCTCATCCAGCTCCCCTGTGTACAGGTACTTCAGCACGGCCCGGAAAGGACCCGGCTGGATGGAAGCATCCATCTTCACCACCACCATGAGCTTGGACTTGTAGGTCAGCGGGTCTTCCGCCATCTCCTCCTGGATGCTGGTGAAAGCCCGGCTCCAAGAGGAGAGGTCCCTTCCCCGCCGCAGCCCACGCTCCCCGTTCTCGTAGCGGTTGCCCCGCAGGATCCCATCACTGGTGGAGGCTCTAAGGCACGGTTTTCGCTGGCCGGATCCGGCCTCCTCGGTGCTTTCGCAGATATCAAAGCTAGCAGCTCGGAGGAGGAAATCCCGCCCGTGGTGCCTCTCCTCTTGGTGCAGCATCCGCTCGGCGGCCGCGGTGACGGCCACTCCGAAGCTGTGCCCCGCAGCGCTTTGCTGGTCCTCCTCGCTCAGGTCCATGAGGAACAGGTCGTAAAATTTGGAGGAGGAGGTGGAGAGGTAGATCTTGTGTGCGTAGATTTTGATCTTCTCTTGCAGCACCAGGATGACGTCTGCGCACAGGGGGTCCTCCAAGAGGTGGGCTGGGCGCTCCTCGTTGTTGGAAGGGGGGTCCGGGACGATGATGATGGGCGGAGGGGGCTTGGGGGGGCAGGAAGGGGGCTTGGAGCAGGGGTCGTTGCACGTTGCGGAGGTGGGACTTCCAGAACTGCAAGTGACGGCGGGAGATGAGGGCGGCACGGATGGCATTGTCGAAGACGTCCTTGATGCCAAACTGGGCCACCACGCTCGTCTCATAATAGGGGATCCCCAGCTCCTTGGCCACCTCCCTCCCCTTCTCCGGGGGAAGGATCTCGTTAGGTTTGATTGGCCTGAAAAAGAGAGGAGATAATGAAGAGACCTCTTCAGATGCACGGTAAGGAGAAAGCATGGGGCAGGCATGGGCACTGGGGCACAAAAGTCCCACCTGGCCAAGGGGCGCCGTGCCCGATTGACGGCCTCCAGGTCGGCGTAGCGCAGGTCGAGCTGGCAGCCCACCAGGATGACGGGCGCGCGGGGACAGAAGTGCTTGATCTCTGGGTACCACATGGTCTTCACATGGTGCAGGGAGTTGGGGTTAGCGATGGAGAAGCACAAAACCACAACATCGGACCTGCGAGGAGAGGAGGGTCAAGGTCCAGCTTGACGATGGAGCCAACCCCGCCGTGCTTCGGCATTGCCCTCCCTCCCCGCCCAGGGCAGCATGAGGCTCTGCCTCTCCCCTACCTGCCATAGGCAAAGCGCCTGTCTTTGTGGTGGTCACCAAAGGTGTCCCAGAGCCGCAAGGACACGCTAACATCGTCTACCACATCCCGGGAGCGCTCCAGCACCTGCGGGAACAGAAACACCATCCAGCTCCTGAGTTCTTGAGCCCGGCAAGAGCGGGGCTGTCCCCACCGCATGCAGGGCACGGAGGAGTAATTCGCGATTCCCCCACGGGGAGGATGCAATTCCATCTCCTCGGGATCCCCACAGGGCATCCCTGAGCCGAGCCGCCCCAGCATCCCTGCCCCGCTCCCCGGCAGCCCTCACCTCCTGGCAGACGCGGTACTGGTCGATGGCCCACACCGTGGGCACGTGGGTGGCGAGGAGCTGGTACTGGGTCAGCGTGGCGTTGCAGGCGCGGGCACAGATGAGCCGGGTCTTGCCCACCGCGTTGTCCCCGACCACGACGCACTTGATAGTTTCTACGTTTGGCCTCTCATAATCCATGTCAGAATCCATTAATTGGGACCTGCAGGGGGAAGGGGGGTCAGCAAATACAGCCGGGATGAGCCGGGGGGGGGCTGTGTCCGGACGGGACGGGATGCCGAGGGGGGCACAGCAACAAGAGGATGCCGATACTCACGCTCGGAGCCGCCAGCCCCTCGCAGCACGGGGGAAGCTCTGCAGTGACCGGCAGCCGGGAGCCCCAGTGAAGGCAGCGAGCGAAGGCAGCTGCCTACCCCTCCCCGGCTCGCACTCCCCGCCAGTCCCCTTTAAAATTTAATGTTCTCGTGGCAGCGTGCGTTGCTCTGCCGCGCGTCAGACACATGCCCTGCGTTAGATTCGACCCTCCTCCCTCCCCGTCTCTCCGGCCCTGGCTCATGCTTGTTCATGTGAGATGAGGCTTTTTTTTTTTTTTTCCCTCCTCCTTTCCCCTTTCTCCCTCTCCAGTGTTTGCAAGCGAAGCTTCCAGATCCACCCGAGCGAGCGCACACCCGGGCATTGCCAGCCTCTCCGGCCGCCTGTCTCAGGGGACCATCAGGTCTGTCCCTCAACACCCATCAGCCCCCCTTTTCCCACCCGGTTCCCGGAGGGGATATTTGCTCCCAGCAGCAAACGAGAAGAAACTCGTTATGTTTCCAGGAGGCTCAGCAGCCGTTGGGTTTGGGAAGGCTCCCAGCATCACCGGCCTCCCAGGACCAGGCACGACCTGAACCCTCCTGAGAGGGTGCTATGGGTGCCACGAAGCCGAGGCGAAGCGCCCGTATCCTGCGAGCAGGAGTGCCCAGGTGTAACCACCCTTTGCCTGTTCAGAGCCCCGGAGCCTAAATCAGCCAGAATTAACTCATCACAGCATTAAGCCAGGGATTTACGTGATTTCCAGAAGGAAGAGCAGGGAGGAGATTGAGGGAAGGGGAAAAGGACAAAAAAACCCCCATATCCCAATTGCTCTGAACTTCCCAAAGCTGCAAATCTCTTCCCCCTTGTCACCCCCTCCTGGCACCGGCCTCCTGAGCTGCTATAATAAACCACCAGCGCAAAGGCTCAGTGAGCTAAAATACCCGGTAACGATGGCAACCGAGCCCTGCACGCGGGGACCACGGACGCAGCTCCCTAAACTAGCAGCCTGGCAAGGACTTTCCAATGTTAGCACCTCCCTTCCATGCAGAAGCGATCTGAGCACACCTGGCTACGCCAGCCTGGAGGAGATGGCAGGTGAGAGGGCTCAGCACCGTGCAGGATTGAGCCACGAGCCTTGCGGGCAAGTGTAGGCAAAGGCGGGTGGCACAAATCCAGGTCCCTTTAGGTGCCAGCGCTTAAACCATCGGCTGGTCCCAAGGCAAAACTTCTCTGAGTAGTTTTGTCACCGCGTGCCATGTCCCCTCCATCCTTTGGGATGCGGGGAATGCTGTCTGCTGAGGGCATTGCAAACCAGGAATAGCAACCTCCTCGGGCTCCGCATGGCGAAAAGGAGTCAGGGCAGGTTGCCGCCTTCCTCGTTAGCCCCTGGAAATTCATTTCCATCTCATGCATCCCACCCCAGCGCCATCCCCGGTCCCCTGCTCCTCCCGGGGATCAGCTTTGCTCTGTAGGGCCAGGAGATCTCCGGGGGGGTCGGTAGTGCTCGGGGAGCTTCGCTGCGGTTATTTTTAGGGCCAGCCGTGCTCCCAAATCAGCTGAGCTCATTCAGCCGGTGGGGGGGAAGGCACATGGAGATGACAACTGCGGCTGGCAGTTTGGATGCTTGCCCCGTGTAGGGAGCTCAGCCCAGGAGACTTGGGAGCCTGCTCGGAAAGTCCGTGCCCTGAGGGAATTAAGGGATAAATGCTAACGGGAGCAGTGATGAGGAAAGGAAGAGGGGGACAGCAGCGGGCACAAAATGCAGGCTCCGAATAAAGCAGAAGCACTTTGGGGAACTCCGGCGGGCCGGCGGGGGTGGCTTGCAGCCCCCCACCCACGAGACGCTGCCCCGGGAGGGGGCTGAGCCCCTTCGCAGGGACAATTTCAGCAGCACCATTCCTCCACCTCCGCAGGCCCCCTCCCCACCTTCCCCACCAGCGCATCTCTCCCGGGGACAGCTCTGAAACCCACCAGGGAGCAAAAAATAACCCGAGATACCGAGACATCGGAGCTCCCCCCCCAGCAAAAGCCCTTCCCTGGGGAGCAGGGCTGCTCCGGTCAGCAGCCCCCCCAGCCCCGCTCTCCCTGCCCGCCGCAGCCCCCCCACCCAAACCACGGGCACCCAATTCACCCCCCCTCCCAAGGAGAACCCCAAAATTGCTCCTTCCAGGCTGCCCAGCCTGCGGTTGCCAAGGCAACTGCACCATCACCCCGGGAGCCGTCGCCTAGCAACTCCCAGGCTAAAAATCCTTCATCCCGCACCTCACCAGGAGAGGAGAGCCCCCAAACCGGGGGGAAACCGCCCCGAAACGGCAGCAATGCACAAAAATAACACAGCACCTCTCATGACCCTCCCGGGCAGCCGTGGGCTGGGGGCGAGATGGAGCCCGGGGGGCCCCCGGGGAGGCAGCCGGGGCTGTGCAGGCCGCGGCGGGGGAGCGGGGCCCCGAGCGGGGCTGCAGCACGGCTGGGCCCGGCCACAGCACCGGGGGACGCAGTCGGCCAGGGGCACCGGGAGCGGGTGTGGGGCGTTGCAATGGGGTCGGGGGAGCTCGGAGCACCCGAATCGGGCGTGCGGGGCATTGCAAGGGGGCTGGAGTGCACTGGGACTGGGTGCAGGGCATTGCAATGGGGCCAGGGGCGCTCAGAGCACCCAGACTGGGGGTGCAGGGCATTGCAAGGGGGCTGAGGAGCACCGGGAGTGGGTGCGGGGTATTGCAATGGGTTTGGGGGTGCTCGGAGCTCCCAAACGGGGGGTGCAGGGCATTGCAAGGGGGCTGAGGAGCACCGGGAGTGGGTGCTGGGTATTGCAATGGGGCCAGGGGTGCTCAGAGCACCCGAATCGGGGGTGCGGGGCATTGCAATGGGGCCAGGGAGCACCGGGACTGGGTGCAGGGCATTGCAATGGGTTTGGGGGTGCTTGGAGCACCCAGATTGGGGGTGCGGGGCATTGCACGGGGGCAGGGAGCACCAGGACTGGGTGCAGGGCATTGCAATGGGGCCGGGAGTGCTCGGAGCACCCAAATCGGGAGCGTGGGGCATTGCAAGGGGGCTGAGGAGCACCCGTAATGGGTGCGGGGCATTGCAATGAGGCCGGGGGTGCTCGGAGCACCCAAACTGGGGGTGCGGGGCGTTGCAGTGGGGCTGAGGAGCAGTGGGAGCCGATGGAGGGCTTTGCAAAGGGGCCGAGGGTGCCCGGAGCACCCAGATCGGGGGTGCGGAACATCGCAAGGAGGCTGGGGAGGACCTAGGCCGGGGGTGCGGGGCTTTGCAAGGGGGCTCGGGGGTGCGGTCTGCACCGGGGCCAGGGCATTGCAAGAAGGCTCGGGGGTGCCCGGAGCACCCAGGCCGGGGGTGCGGAGCATTGCAAGGCGGCGGCGGGTGCATCGCGAAGGGGCCGGGCCCTGGCTGCCCCCCGCGCCGGCAGCCGGGCCGGGCCGGGCGGGATGCGCGGAGGCGGAGCGGGGCGCGGCGGAGGGGGGGCTCCCCCCGGTACTTACACCAACACAGACGAAGCGGCGGCTCCCAGGGGCCGGGGCCGGGCTCGCCCCTCCGGACATGGCCACGGCGCAAGTTGCGCGGCTCGGCTGTGCGCTCCTGGGCGCCGCGCTGCGCGGCTCAGGGCCTGGGGCGCGGGGGCCCATGCCGGCACCTCGCTTCCCCCGCTTTCCGCATCCGCGGCCCGTTGCGCTGCGCTGCGCGGAGCCCTGCGCGCTGCCCGGCGCTGCGCGGAGCCCTGCGCTGAGCCCTGCGCGGAGCGGCGCGCTGCAGTCGGGCCCGCCCCGCCTTTCATTCACAAAAAACAAGCGGCCCCGCCGAGGCCCCGCCCCCGCCCCCCCCCCGCCGCCGCCCATTGGCTGAGAGAGACCTGGGAGGGGGGGTACCCGGGGGGGGGGGCATCTCGGCGGGGGACCCCATCCTGCCGGGAGTGGGACCCCCATCCCGCCCCCAGGGGTCTCCATCCTGCCCCCCCCAGTCCTGCCCCGCACGGGGGACCCCCATCCTGCGCCCCCCCAGTCCTGCCCCGCATGGGGGACCCCCATCCTGCCCCCCCCCCAGTCCTGCCCCGCACGGGGGACCCCCATCCTGCCCCCCCCAATCCTGCCCCGCATGGGGGACCCCCATCCTGCCCCCCCCCAGTCCTGCCCCGCACGGGGGACCCCCATCCTGCCCCCCCCCCCAGTCCTGCCCTGCACGGAGGACCCCCATCCTGCCCCCCCCAGTCCTGCCCCGCATGGAGGACCCCCATCCTGCCCCCCCCAGTCCTGCCCCCAGCCCTCCCCTGCATGGGACCCCCACCCTGCCCTCCATCCTCTGCTGCATCCCACCCTCCTCCTCCCCCCTGCGCCTCGCCTCCATCCTCCCTCTGCCCCCAGCCCTCCCCGCTCTGCAGCCCCGCCCAGCACCTCCCTCCTGCCCCCCGGGAAGGGGCGCACCCTCTGTCTGCCCCCTCCTCTGAGCACCCTTCCCACAGGGGCTGCGCAGGGCTGCCAGCCCCTGGGGTCCCCGCCGGGCCACATGCGGTGCTGCCAGGCACCTCAGCCTGGCTGGGGACGGGGCTGTGCCGGAGGAGACCCCTCGTGTGATGGCTCACAAGCCCCAGCCGCCCCTGGAGCAGCCCCAGTCCCTTGCAGGGCCGGTTATCCCGCTGGAATGACCCCATCCATCCGTGCTCTCCGAGCACAGGCCACACGCTGCGCTCCTGCCTTTGAACCCCGGCCCGCAGCGCTCCTTGCAGCCCCCTCCTCACCCCGCAGGCCCCCGGGGCTACCCTGCCACCCCAGGGCATAAAAAAACTCAGAGTCATCTTTGCAGCCCGGCTGCCGGGAAGGCGTCCGGCACGCTGGCCCCGCTGCTCTGACCCCGTATATCCGCATCATGTGATGCCTCGCCATCCTTTCCCAAGGCTTTCGGCTGCCTTCCCCCCCCCTCATCGCCTCCGCCACGCTAAGCTCGGCCTCCCGCTCCCTTTCCGCTCGGATCAGGCCGGCCGGCAGCCCACGGCACGGCCGGCACTGATGCAACGCTGCGTCAGCCGGCGTCAAAACCTCAGCGCTCGCCTTCACCTCTCACCTTTGCATCACAGCCCCGGCAGCCGCCTGGCACGGCCCCCCCCATCCTGGCCCCCCGGCATCGCCCCCCGCCTCACCTAACTCGCAGGACGGGGATCTCTCTCTCCATAGCAGAAGGAGACGGAGTCACTTATTTGGGGAGGGGGGAGCCCTTTGGCTTTTGAGCCGGGCATAGGCAGCTCCCGGCGCTGCCTCCGTGCCCACACCGGCACCGCGAGCCGGCGGCGAAGCTATCGGCTTCACGGCGAAGCTATTTATTTCCCCGCAACAGGAGCTGCGAGCAGCCGAGCTGCAGCTTTGAGCTTTCTTCTTCTTGGAGTGGGTCACGGGGAAGGAACACGTAAAGCTTGTTTGCCAGCCGCATGATTTGGCTTATTTGCTCTCTTGTAGCAGGTGCTTAAATGTGGCATAAAGAGTTCCTGGCAGCTTTCTGGGCAGCCGAATTCCCGCCTGCCCCCCTCCCTGCCAGGCAAAACAAAAGCACAATTGTCGCTTGCAGTCGAAACACCCGGGCTGCGGCGCTCGCACGGGCTCTTTTCCCGGCAGAAGGCTGTGCCGGGAGGAGAGAGCCGGTGGCGGGAGGCACCGGGGAGGGCACCGGGCAGGGGAAGGGGCTCGGGAGCATCTACGGAGCACGTGGCCGCTACTCGCAGCCCCTCTGCTCCGTGGGTGGAGAAACACAAGTCTCAGCCGACTTGCTGCATCCCACCGCTCCCTAGAAAGCCCACGCCATGGCATGGTATGGCCGCCCACGGCATGGCACGGCCGCCCATTGCATGGTATGGCTGCCCACAGCCTGGCATGGTTGCCCACGGCATAGCATGGTTGCCCATGGCATGGCACGGCTGCCCATTGCATGGTATGGCTGCCCACAGCATGGCATGGTTGCCCACAGCATGGCATGGTTGCCCACGGCATGGCATGGCCACCCATTGCATGGTATGGCTGCCCACAGCATGGCATGGTTGCCCACGGCATGGCATGGTTGCCCACAGCATGGCACGGCCACCCATTGCATGGTATGGCTGCCCACAGCATGGCATGGTTGCCCATGGCATGGCACGGCTGCCCATTGCATGGTATGGCTGCCCACAGCATGGCATGGTTGCCCACAGCATGGCATGGTTGCCCACGGCATGGCATGGCCACCCATTGCATGGTATGGCTGCCCACGGCATGGCATGGTTGCCCACGGCATGGCACGGCTGCCCATTGCATGGCATGGTTGCCCATGGCATGGCACGGCCACCCATGGCATGGTATGGCTGCCCACGGCATGGCACGGCCGCCCATTGCATGGTATGGCTGCCCACAGCCTGGCATGGTTGCCCACGGCATGGCATGGTTGCCCATTGCACGGTATGGCTGCCCACAGCATGGCATGGTTGCCCACGGCATGGCACGGCTGCCCATTGCATGGCATGGTTGCCCACGGCATGGCATGGTTGCCCACAGCATGGCACGGGGATATGCAAGGCAATAGCTCCCCTCCCTCAGCACCGCTGCCTCTGGCAGGGCTGTAATTAAAAGGCCGTTTGCTCCCTGCTGCCACGTCTCTTCGATTTAAGCCTCTTGAACTTGGCCCAAAGGGCTCCCAGCTGCCCGGCTCTGTAATCACCCTCGCTCCCAGGCAGAGCTCCAAACCCGATGGCTGAGCACTGGGCAGCTCGCTCCACTGGGAACAAGCACCCGCTTTCACCCCGTAGCACCCTCCTCCCTCCATCTCCCCCTCCCCAGCCAGGAATGAAGAACCTCTCCGGATATCAGAGACACGAGCAGACATCGCTCCAGCCATGCCCTCCCCTGTAAACTTTATGACTCCCTAGGGTTTAACGCCAGGGGTGTTTCCATCCCTCCCAGGTGCTCCCCGTGCCCCTGCCCAGCCTTGCTGGGGGCTGGCACGCCAGGTTGCACTGCTGCTCCCCCACCTTGCGGGGGGGACGGCTGCAGGGATGCAAACCCATTCTCCTTTCGCTCCTTGGAGCAGCCAGCAAACGCTCTGCAACCGCTGCGGCCTTCCCAGCTCTGCCCGTGCCAGTGCCCCCCACTCTGACCCCAAATATGAAAGCTGAGCTCGGCCTTATTCACTGAGCTCAGCCTAATTCACCTTGCAGAAGCCTGCAGGGCTGCGACAGACCAAGGCAATGCATCCCTCGCCGGCAGCACCCCAGCAAAAGCAGATTTGCAGCGGGGAGACGCCCCGACACCCTCCAGCAGCCCCCGACCACGCGCTCCCGCAGCCCCCGCTGCCGGGGACCTGCTTTTGCCTTGCTCTGCCCTAAGCCCTGCCGCGAGTTTTCCGCCTTATCCATGGGGGAACGGAGACGTCGCAGTGGCGTGTGACAGAGTCCAGAGCAAAGTCCCCTGGAGAGAGTGGCTGGAGGAAAAGAGCCTGAACCAGGGCTGGAGGAGCCGGCGCCGTGGCGGGCAGGTACTTACAGGCTGTGAGCCATTGCAGTCATCTTCCCCGCGGGGCTGCCTTTCCCTTGGCTTCCCATCTCTTTCTCCTGGCACGCTCTGAAAGGAGAGGGCAGAAGGGCACTGTGAGAACACCCAAAACATGGGCTCCCCCCCGTTCCTGCGCGGTGTCACCCCACTGCCGTGGGGACAGAAAGCCTTTGGGAAAGCAAGCCCTGCGCGGCCACCTGGGCTGGCCAAGAAGTGTCCTTGCGTGGGGAGAGGGCTGTCCCTCATCTACCGAGCGGCTCTGCCCGCCGTCCCTACATCTCGCTGCCAGGTCTGCTCTCCCCACGCCACCACCTTCACCGTACAAAGCAGCCGAGGGGGAGATACGTAGATACATGCAACAGGCACGCACAGACCCGGTGCTGGGTTTCACAGTGACGGCCTCCCCTCGGCCCCAGGGGCTGGCCAGGGTGGTCAAGGGGTCCCCCAGTACCACTCCCCTGCTCCAAGTACCTTGCCTTTGGGCTAAGAGCCTTCTTCACATGTGCCCCAAGCAGCGCCTGGCTTCCCGGGGTGGCCAGCAGACCACCGAGCCCAGCGGCATGTTTGCTTTGGGCAATGTTCCCCTCCTGCGAGCTCCGGAGCAAGGCAGGGCAGCAGGGCTCTCTCCTCTCCTTCTCCTGTGCCCGGATCAAGGGTGCCTGCACACGTCAGGCTGGAGCAGAGTCCAGCCTGGGCTTCGCTCCCGGCAAAGCCAGCAGACGCCTGGCTCCTGCCAGGGAGCAGGAGTGGGTTTCAGAGACCCCATGCTGCTGGGTCCTTCCCCGGATCCACCCAGGAAAAGCAATTAGGGTCACCCCTCCATTTTGCTGCTCTGAAAACCCCAAATCCTGCAGCTTTTCTTCCTCCATGATGCTACAAGGGGTCTCCTTGCTCAGGGCAGCTGCCCCAGGCATCCCCATGGGCTCCCCGGCCCCATCAGCAGGACTGGGAGAGCTCAGCTTTCCCCCACCGGGCAGCCAGGGAGGGAGAAGGCAGCTCAAATGGTTTTTATGGGCTTAATATCCATTTGGACCCAGAAAGCAGGAGAAGTCTCCAACCAGCGCTTTGCAAAAATGGCAAAACCCAACCCAACCGCGATGGGGGAACAGCGGGGGGCAAAGGGACCCCGTGCCGCCAGAGACGGCACGATGGGATGTGCCACCGCGCTGGCGGGGAGCGGACTGGGAAGGAGAGTCCAGAAAACAGTTGATAGCGGAGGGGAAGGTCTAAAACAAGCAACAGGAGCATTTCTGCACCTTTCATCCTCTGTCCTGCCAGAGCAACAGGGTCTATCTCCGAGCCAGGAGACTGGGGTGCTCTGGAAAGTCACTCCATACGGATATTATGACCCAGATAGACACCTGGATCCCTTCTCCCAGCCCTGAAATACAGCCACCTGATACGGCACGGGTGATAACTCATCCTGCCATTGATACCACTGCAGAATTTCAGGGATTCATCACTCGGTTTATAAATATTTAAACCCAGAAGGAGCCATGTAAAATGCAACGTATTACACAAGCAAAGCATCCCTCCCTTTACCCCGGCGCAGAGCTAACGAACATCTGGGGCTCTCCAGACAGATCTTTTGCAGCTAGAAACCAGGTCAGGGCAAAATTCAAGGTCTCGGTCCACGCATGCAGGATTTTTGCACCCTCCAGCTGGGATACATCGGATTTACCGCCCTGATTGATGCAGAAAGTGCTGCCGATAGGAAATTGCAGCTAAGGCTGCTCCTCCAGCTGCTTCGCCCCCCCACCCCAGCCAGGTTTTGGGCATGCATGGCCGGCCCCGTGCCCACAGGAGCGTTGCAGCTGCAGCCTGAAACATTTACAGGCTCCCCGCCGGCCGGCTGCTTCATGCAGTATTCACAGCTTCATACAGTATTAAGAGCTGCTGACGCCTCGTGAAAAAACTGTGAAAAGCTTCTATTTGGGGAAAGTTCCTCCTATAACAGTGCATCCTGTGGCTTCTCTGTTTCCCTTTTCTCCTGGTTCTCTTGCTAGGGAGAGCAAGGCAAAAATAGGCTGATAGCATTGACAACCATCCTGGGCTCTTCATCAGAAGAAGAAAATAACCCCCCGGGCAAACAACCCCGAGGAATTAATTCTCACATCGCACCCAGGGAGCTGCTGTGGGTGCGGGGTGGGTGTCTGCCTGTCTTGCCGCAGCTTGGGGACCGATGCTCAGGGAGAAGGGGGATAGTGGGACCTCCTGGGTCTTGTCCCTGGGTCTGGCTGCAGCCAGCACCCGGCATGGAGCACGGTGCGAGGTCTGGGGGGGCTCGGTGGGGGCCTGCATATCTCCACATTAAAAAAAAAATAATTAAAAAATCAAAGAACTAGGAGTTTGTTTCTAAGCAACTGTCTCCAGTAGGGATGGAGAGCAGGGGAAGGGGGAGAAGCAAAGCTTGGGTAGGGAAAAAACTTCTGGGGTCCCAGAGCCCCCGGCAGGACCCGGGGGGGGTGAGGGAGGGAGTGGAGGAGCTGCCTGGGTCTGTCTCAGTGGCAACGGGGACACGGCGGGTGTCAGGACACCACATGCAGTGGCCAGCACTAGGGACAGGCCAGGCCCCCCCCGGGGCAGAGGCTCACGGGTGGGTGAGTGGAAGCGTCACCCCCTTTCCCCGCTGCAGAGCCCGGCTGCAAGTGGTGGCCCCGGGGAGAGCGGCCGTGCCTCGTGCCCTCGCTTGTGAAACAGCACCCCAGCCTCCAAAACCACTTCCTACCCTAACGGCTCCCGGCCAAACGAAGCGGCGGCAGTGCTGCCTATCGCCCTGCCAGGCAGGCTGCAGGCAGCAGGAGACTGCGAGCAAGGCAGGCAGGCAGGCAGGGAGGTGACGGCAGCGTTTGGTGGCTGCATGGACTTCCCGACTACCTGCCAGGAGACATCAACACCTCTTATTGAAGCAGCAAATAGCAGCCATGGAGAGTCACCGGTTTTATCCTCCCTGTTCCCGTGGGACAGCAGGGTGGCATCCGTCCCACGCTGGAAGAGTCTTCGCCCCCACAATTTGGTGTCTTCTCGCACGTGGCTCTGCCCGAGCGCCCTCCTCTCTGCCCATGCTGGCCACGGGCTACTTGTTAAACCCTGATTGCCACCAACACGCCTCACGGAGCCCCGTTAGGGCCCAACAGCCCAATTCTTGACGGCTCGAAGGGGCACGAAGGGGCAATGAGGGAACGAGGAGCTGAGAGCATCACCCGCTCCGGAGGGTCTGCATCAGCCCACAGCCCACAGGGCTGGAAACAGCCTGCGGCGGCACTTATAGCTGCTCCTGTGGCATGCACCACCTCCGCTCCAGTGCAGCCCACCGACCCATTTCCAAACCTCATTGCATCCCCCCGCAGCTCCCTGACGCAGGGCAAAACCCTCAGCCTCACCATACCCCATTGCCGCTGGCCCTGGCAAAGCCCTGGGAGAAAAATGGGGGCTAAATTTGCTCTGGGCAGCCCGCACGGTTACCTGCATGCACTGGCTCTGCACCGTCCCGCGGCTCTCCCCTCCAGTCCAGCAGCCGCCTTCGCTTTCCTGAGGTGCTAACTGGCCTGGACAGGTAGGACCCATTTTTATATGCTCGCCCATGTGATCCAAACAAATGCCCTAGGGATGAGTTTTTGCACTGACACAAATAAAGGGGCTGGGACTAAAACCTGTTGAACCACAATCCATGCTCAACGGACAGGAATTTTCCACTCGGAGCCGTTCAGCCCAGCTGTGGGTGCGCCCGTGGCACGGCACGCGCCGAGGCCCGCGCCTCCCCGCTCCCGAAAATCCCATTTCCCTACACTCCCAAAGTCATTCAGACTCATTCCTAAATGCTTCCCATATTGCAGCTGGAGAAAATGAACCTGGATGGAGGGATGGATGGGAAGCGTGAAGGAATATGTTAGAGCCATTGATTGCATCTAAATTCTGCAAATCACTTGCTATTTCTCCTGCAGTTCACGGAATAAAACACGGCAGAAGATGCCAGCCAGGGTAAGAAATGGGGGGGAATCCTTTGCCCCCGAAAGAGCAAACACTCCCTGCAGCCTCGGGGCTTGGCAATGGCACTTCTGCACAGGTTGGAGGGTGCTTTTGGGAGCCACAAGCTGCGGGTCCCTCGCCGGGATGCTCCTTGCTGCTCATCAGGGATGCTGCCGGCATGGTGCCGGTGAGGAGGAAGGGGCAGGGGGGACTCACGGTGACCAGAAATGAGCAGGATGGGAATGGAAAGGGGAGGGTGAGCTTTGGATGAGCAGCGGTGAGTCAATGGGAACCAAGGGACCAGAGAAATGGCCACGGGCCACGGAAAGGAGAGGTGGTTCGCAGGGGTGACTCAGTGGGACCAGCTGGTGAGTCAATGGGAAAGGAGGGAGCTAATGGGCCGATGGGCAGCAGGTGGCTATCGGCCTTAAAAAGAGGCAGGAGGAGCCCCCCTAGGACTGAACCAGCTCTGCTCAGGCTGCTTTTTGTGGAGGGACTGGAGCACCCCTGGAGAATGCTGTCTGCAGGTACTGATTTAGCTGATAACACGTGGGAACGTGCTGCTCAGCACATGCATGGTGCTTTTTTTTTTTTTTTTTTTTTTTTTTTTTTTTGCTGGTGCAGGTCTTGCCTCACCTTCTAATTGAGATGCTGTTATGCCCCGGGCACCTCTGCTGCTGTGTGTGGCTGGCACCCGGGGTTTACTCACACATGCAGTATGTTCCCACAGGAGGCAGAGCCATTTGCTCTGGCCCAAGCTGAGCTAAGCTAGAAAGGGGAAGCCAGGGGGATTTTATGCCTAATTTTGTGGCAGGTACTAAAAAAGCTTCTGTTTTGCTGGGGCATAGAGTAAGGAAGATGCTCTCTGCCTAGAGCAATGCCTGGTTTGCAGCTGCTTGCTCTGTGCAACTCGGAGCATCCTGCAAATGGCCCTGATCTCTGCAAACAGCAGTGTTAGCTGTGCCCCAGCTGTGAGGCTCACCCTGGGGGGGTGCCAGCCCTTGCCTTTGCAAACTGCCCCCTGCTCGGCTCTGAGCCAGCTCCAGGGCTCAGCCCTGCCAAGGAGCCGGTGTGGGGCTGTGGCTCTGCCAGCCCTGGCTGGGCACAGGCTCCCCTCTGCTGCTGGCTGCTCTGCTGCTGTGGGACTGGGGATACTGGTGGAGTAAAGAGGGGTAGGTGGGAAAGGGGGGGCTGGCTGGCTGTCCTGCTGTGTGTTGGGGGTGTCAGGCTGTTTTCTCTTGTCTTTTGTAGCTGGTTGGTTTGTTGGGGTATAAGGGCAGGGGCTCTGTCAGCCCTGCCAGCGTGGGGGGAGCAGTAAATAGGGGTTACCTTGGGGTCCCCTTCAGAGCCAGGGTGCTGAGGGTCTGGGAGCAAATTCCTGGGGAGGGGGGAGCTGGAAAAGCCTTCTGGAAAAGGTACCATGCTCAGGGGTTTCCCCCCAACTGTGGGAAGTGCCCTTGCCTCCTTCCAGCCCCCAGACCAGCTTTGGGGGGGTCCAGGGCCACCCTCTGCACGGAGCCCTGATGGGGGCTCAGGGCTTCCCGGGAAGGCACCATAGCTGAGCCCATTAAACCTGTATGAGCCCCCTGTGGCAGACCAGTTAAACCCATTTAAGGAAGGGTTAAGCCAGTTTAGTGTAAATTGGTAGTCCATTGATGCGAAGGTTAATCTGGTATAAGTGCATCGATGTTGGGGATTTGGACTAATTTAACTCCCTGCTTTGTCTGTGCGACTTAACGAAGGGTCCAGCCTGTGCTCCCCTTATCTCGGGCTGCAGAGAGCCATTGAAAGGGAGAAAATAAACTGGGGACTGAAGAGCCACATGCAGGCTGAATCTGAAACGGTGCTATTTATAGGCATCCCTGCTCAGCCGGCCTAAATTCCACGTAGGTCCCTGTGCCCGGCTGGCTGCGGGGAGCAGCAGGGTGGGCAGTGGGTGGGTGAAGCAGCTGGGTCCTGCCAGCCCGTTGCACCTTGATGGGACAACTCCTGGGGCCAGGCTCAGTCTGAGCTGAGTCAGAGCAGAGGATGCTTCTTCCTCATCCCCAGCTCCTCATTAACCTGCTGCCCCAGGGCTTTCTCAGGAGCATCACCCAGCCTGGCTGGTGAGATGTCAAGGACCAGGAATGGGTGTTTGTTTATTTTTTGCTGTCATCCCTAAAGGGCTGTAATCACAATTAGGGCATCCACGAGGCACGGGGCAGAGCTGCACCTTCTTGCCAGGGTGCAGCGTCCAGGAGAAGGGGGGGGAAAAAGGTGAAAGTGCCTGGGTTGACCCCTCCATAACCCAGTCCCTGTGCTGTACCCTGCCCACGCAGCATCCCAGGGGAGCACGGGTGGTAGGTTGAGCAGAGGCCACACCTGAGGGTTTCTCAATGCTTTACCTCCGCGCTGCTGTTGTGTGTCGGTGTTTGCAGCAATGCTCAGCGGCTTCCCCTCTCTCCAGGAGCGGGGTGGGGGGTCCTTAATGCTGGAGCTTCAATCTGAAATTTAAAGAGGAGCTGAGCAGCTCTGCGGTGGGTTGCACGTGTGAATGGAGGGGTGCAAACGGGAGCTAATTGCATTAGGCAGCGTGCTGGTGAGCAACGGGCTCGGCTGCGTGTGTGCCAGCACCGCTGGGATCTGCCAGGCTGCAGAGTTGCTGGCGCTGAAGGAAAGGCTCCTGCACAGCTCTGCGCCTGCCTTGTGACTGCGAAATGTATGCGCTTAATATAGGCCAAATGAAAACATTCTTCCCAAAATAGAAGACCTTCCCCAGAAAGAGCTGCAGCTCCGGCAGGAGCAGTCACAAGGTGCCTGCCGTGGCGGGGTGGGCTCTGGCAGGTGTGGTTGTGCAAGGCTGCACACCCAGCCTGCGAGCGGGCCACCGGCCGGCTCCCGGTGATGCCTGCTGCCAAGGTCACCTCCTCCAGGCTCTGCTCCTGGAGCTGCTGTGCATGCTGCAGCTGCCCAGTAACCCTTCCCAAAATGGGCCAGCCAGCTCCGAGGTGCCAGATGTGGCTCTGGGAGAGGAGTTCATGGATGGGGCGAGTGCCCGCATGGCTTGGATGTGGTGTGGAGGCGTGTGGCCCCATCCCTGAGCCATGCAACATCATGGGTGAAGGTGCTGCTGTGCCTCATGCGCTGTGCAGGCGTGCCAGGGCGAGCGCTTGGGCTCAGGGCGGTGTTAGGAGCTGCAGGGGCTGAAACATGTTCCTGCTTGTGGTGCTGCTGGAGCTGAGGTTTGAGAAGGTTTTTAGCTGGCAGGAGAAGGGGTGATCCCCGTGTGCTGCAGCACAGGGGTGGCTCTGCAGGCTGCTGCCAGCCTCGGGGGACTGCACCCAGCTATGTGCTTATTGCCTGGCAAATATTGAATATTCAGCCTTTTCTGAGTGCTCCTGCGATGCCCAGCTAAGGCAGAGGGAGAGGGACTGGTGCTTGGGGGCCTCTTGGCTGCAAGGGAAGGCTTTGGGGGCTCACAGCAGCCCTGGGTCTGCTCTGGTGCTTGGTTTGTGCTGCATTGCATCTTCTCCTGTTGGGACACGAGTGCAGGAGCCTGCAAGGTGCTAGCAACTTCAGAGGGCAAAAAGCATTCTGCATCCCATCCCTGATGCCATAGAGATTCCTGCTCGGAGGGTGCTGCAGGAGGAGGTGGATGCTGCAGGTCCAAACCCCCTTTTGGGGCTCTGACCCTTCCCCCTCGGTCACTCAGGACTTTCTCCACTGCTGGTGGTGACAGTGGCAGTGTTTAATCCAGCTTGACTGGACACAGCTGCCTGCTAGAAAATGGGGCAGGCAGGGGTGAGAGTTCAGACCCAGGGCTTTGGCAGGTGAAAAGAGAAAAGCTAAAAATCCTTCTCTGTTAATCTCTCAGGCTGCACTGTGGATTGCACCCAGCATTTTGCAAAATGCAAAGCTCTGCTGTTTCAGTCTGCAGGCTTATAGGGGTCTGCTTGGGGGGCTTTGCGAGGCCTGAACGCAACCACATTGCTCTGTATTTTGCTCCAGCATCTTGTTAATGCTGTAGAGACCCAGAAATATATTGAACTCTTGCACTTGTATGATCTAGCTAGTGATACGATCTGTCTCCCCTGAGCAGTTCAGATTCATCTTATGCCAGTAAACACATGCGAGGGCTGGCGCTGCTGCTGGGCAGTCAGCTGAGGGAACATTGTTTTCTGCAGTGGGTCTTTAACTCCTGATCCTTATGTGGCACTAGACAGACCCAGGAAAACTGGAGACCACCTGAGCCAAATAAAGCTGTCATGTCCCCTAAATCCACTTAATTCTTCCCAGAACCTTAAAATTCTCCAAGAAGGAGAGCTGGCCCCACAAATCAGTGCAGATGCAAATTTATGCTGTGTTCTGGGACAAGTGCTTTTTTAATTCAGAAAGCTCTTGCTCTGCAAGTTGACTGGGGCAAGGTGATGGTGACCTTGTGGTCATTCAGTTGAAGCCAGGAATGAAATTGTTAGCCATGCAAAGAGGGAAATGTGAGGACTGCCTATGAAGAGGCGAGATAAGAGGCACAGCGGGGCCAGGGCACGGCTGGAGGTGCAGCAGGTTATGAATGGGGAGAGAGGATGTGGTTTTTTTGTTTCCTTTGCTGATTGCTATGGAAAAAATATCTGAAAAATGGGCTTCCTGCAAAGATTGAGGGAATTCCCCTGGCTGCCGAGGCTCTGCCAAGTCCTTTGCTTCCTACAGTCTCACTGGTGGATATCAACAAATATTTTTCAGCTGTTGTTCAGCTGTAGGAATTGGTTTCTATGTGAGTTTCTTGGGTGCTTTGCTCGCAGGACCTTCTGCAATGCTCCCTGTGGGGAAACTGAGGCAGAGAGGAGCCCAAATTAGAGGAAAATGCTGCACCTCGAAGGAAGAGCTGAGGTCTTTCTGCAGCAGCTGGGCTGGATGAGTGCCTGGAGGTCTCGGGGGAGTGCAAGGAGCACATTTATTGCTCAGAAATGCCTTTGCTCATGCAATGCAAAAGAAATCCTTGGTTTCTCGAGCGTTAAAACAAAGCAACTGTCTTTCTTGGCTACGTGACAAAAAGGGTTAGAGTTTCTAATGGACTTTAGTTGTGCGTTATAACTTTGCTGCTGAAAAACTGGGAAGCTGAAGCCCAGCGATGCCTCCCTGCTCTGCCCCTGCAGGCAATTAATGTCTGGGGAGAGCCGAGGTAGCTTAATGAAATAGGATGGAGGTAAACTTGGATTCCCTGAAATAAAAGAGCTTTTTATGGTGAGGGGACTTAGTGCTGGGTGAAGTCAGAAGTGCTGAAGTGGATTATAAATGGCACTGGTTAATGTTAAAGTAACATCAACAGGAAGCCAGCAACTTGTGTAGGAAATTCCAAAGCTTGCAAACAATATGGTTTTGGCCTGTGTCTCTTATGAGCATTTATGGGGAAGTTCTGACCTGAAAACACTTTTTTCATATTAAAACATGGCATTAAGTAAACAAACTGCACCAGAGCTGGAGGTTTTGCAAGCATGTGGAAGCCTTGAGAACCTCTCACATTCAGCTGATGTCCATGGGGTTCCTTGAAATACTTTGATTTTTGGTTGAGCTGTGTCCTGATGCTCTCAATGCTCCCTGGCAAATATTTGGGGACCTTAGCCCCATAAGCTGCTGCCATGGGAGAGTGTCAAGAAGCAGGCTGCAAAGATGTGATGTGCTGGGTCAGGGGGCTCAGCAGCACCCAAGATGGGCTGCTGCCTCCTCTGCAACAAGCCACCTTCTCCTTTCCTCTGCAGGCACCTGGTTTGTGGTCCTGTGGATCAGCTGATGTGTGTAACTTGGCTCCCAACACAGGCGCTTTGGCTTTCACGTGTGCTTTGTTGCTGTTGTTAAAGCAAGCCACAGACTTCTCCCTTCCTTAAGGTGTTTCCTTTTATTAAGAGCCTTTTCATCTCTAATATTAATAGAAAAATGATGATTTCCTTACCTGTGTCTTAGCTTTGCCAACTGTGAAAGGCTTTTTAGTAGCTTTTGGACCTAACTTGTTTTGCTGGAAATATATATATTGCATTTATATCTCCTCCCAGTGAACTGAAGTGATGGTGGGACTGCAGCACATGTGGGCAGCACTTTGCTTCCTTGGGCTTCCCATCATGGCTTCTCTCATCTCCTTAACCAAACTAATCTATCTAAAAGCCACTGGTTGGACTTGCTACCTTTGAAAGCTTTATTTTTCTTTCCAAATATTGGTTCCTGCTGGAAGTCAGGAACCTCCTGGTCCTGTGACCCAGGGCTGTGGGAGGATGGGGCATGGGGAAAGGCAGCAAGTGTAGCTTGCATGGCTCTGTGCTGGGGCTGTTTCAAGCCATCCTCTAACTTAACACTGGCTTAAAAGCAATTCTTCCCTCTCCTTCTGCTGGGACTCAAAGGAAAGGGAGAGAGGCCAGGGCAAGCTGAGGGGTTACACATGTGGAGATGCAGGTCATAGTCTGAGTGGGGTTAAACCCCCTGGGTCATGTTTGCTGCCCAGCAAGGCAGACCTGTGGCTGCTCTGCACAGAAATGATAAAACTGAAATGCAGAAGGGCTTTTACAGTAGTGTTTTCAATAATGGCTTTGCAAAAAAAAGTGTGAAGCATCTGTTTGTAAGTGGAGGGCAGCATCTCATTCTTGAGTGTGGGGAAAATCCTGGATGGAAATACCTTCCCCAGCTCTGAGCTGCAGAGCTGCAGCACTGTGCCGGAGGCTTCCCAGCAGCTGGAAAGACGAGATTCCTGCAGTCCTGCACTGCTTAGTCAGGAGAGGCAATGTGCAAACACACCGGGGTTGCTGGGAGAGGAGGCTGGCTCATGCTCCGTACCTGGCTTGACACCACGAGATGTGTGTTTTCCCATGGGAGGATCCTTCTCCGGAGGGGAGGCCGCTCTCTGCGGGCTCTCAGGCATGTGGTTTATCGGTTCTCCCCAGCTGCCAGAGCTCCAGGCGCAGGCAGACCGGAGGAGATGGATGCTGGTGGAAATTACCCACCCCTGTGTGGGTTTGCCAAGCCAGGAGTATTTATGCAGGCAGGGTTGTGCCAGGGCAGGTGTGCTATGGCCTGGCAGCAAAGCCAGCAGCATTGAGTCACCCTGTCCTGTGCGTGTGCCTAAAAAGCAAATAATCCGGTGGCTTTGTGCCCCTCAAGAGCCCATCTGACCTTGCAGGAGCACAGCACAGGAGCTGGTGTCTGGTTCTGGTAGCATGGCTTTCCCATGTGTTTTACACCCTGGTGGTGTGGGTTTGCTGCACAGGCTTCCCGCTGCCTTTGCAACTCCATCTCCTGAGCAGGAGAAATAGGATCTTTGTAATTACTCTGCAAATAGCTTTTAGAGAGAAAGCCATAGTTCATCTTACATGGGATGCTGCAAGAGACTGTTGCTCCCATGGGTTTTTCTTCCCAAGCATCCCTGGGGGATCCCTCTGCACCTTGCCTGTTGGCAAACCCTTTTTTGTGACAATCCTCTCGGGAAGTCTCCAGATGGAAGTGGCTGATGTTGCCTCTCTGTGAAGGGCTTCTCTCTACCTCTAGGCTTAAAATAAAGTAAAATACCCCTGTTTGGCTTCTTCAGGCTTCCTCGTGTCTCTGGCTTTTGCTGCTATTTGGGTAACTCTGTAAAGTTGCTGTAGGAACCAACTGGAGCTGGTTGCTGCAAAGTACTGATGGTCCCTTGCTACCCTGGGGCAGACCTGGGCGTCAGAGCTGCCAGGGCCGCAGCAATGCACGCCTTGTGCCAGCTTTGCTATTTTCCTGCTTAAATAAACAGCAAAATTGGTTGGGTTTACCACGGTGAGAGTCGCTTTGGCAGGAAGAGTCCCTTATCCGTGTCTACAGCTCTCCTGGTGTCTGAGTCTGTCTGTCCTGGTCAAAGCCGCTGTCCCTTTGCCTGCCACCCTCTTGCCAAGCTTTCAGCTGAGCTGTCAGCTTTCCAAGGGAAGCCCTGCTTTTCTAAGAAATCCACCTTTTTGTGGCGGAGAGTCTCTGGGCAGCCGTAATGATAACACACCTTGCCTAGGGCTGCGATCCCCCTGCGTGGCTCCCCTGGGACCCCGGGTTATCAACACCCCCCTCAGCTTGTGAGGATGTAAACCCCATTTTGGTGATCCTGACTTATGCAAACCAGTGCTCCTGACTCTGATGGGAAAAGCGTTACTCACGTGAGCCTGTTTGCAGGATCAGGGCTTTAATTACAGGCTTTGCCCATCTCGTAGTGTGGGAACCGGAGCCATTACCCCCCTAAACCTCCAGATCATTCCCAATACATTAATGTTTCTAATTAGTTAAGCCTGATGCCTTTTTCTCTCCATAATGACAGTGGCGCTAGTACTTACTCGTGTTCGCTCTGCGTGCCGGTACTTCATTATATAATGATACAGTATGTGTTGTAATACCTATTCCCAACTGACAGTGGTTTTTTTGCATATGCCTCATCCAGAACTGATTAGGCAATGGAGAAGACGGGCTAGTGCAAATAAATGTTTGGGTCGCATCCTTTCTAATTAGCTGGGAAGCTGTCAGTGCTGGGGGCAGGGGGGGGTTAGGGCCAGGTGAGGACCCAGAGCTGGTGGGTCAGTTGAAGGTTGCTGTGGGATGGGTGGGATGAAAACCCATCGCCTATTTTTGTGCTCCTTTAGGGGATGAGCTGCCCTTTCCCCGGGCTGTGTTTCATTCCCAGTTCCTTCTTCCCTTCCTTCCAGGGAAACCATCTCCGTGGCAACCTCAAACCTCCAGGCTCTGCCTCGGAGCTGCTCGCCCATTCCCAGGACCTGGTGGGTAAGTGCCTCGGCAGGGCCGGCCGCGGTGGCCCTGGCCACCAGCTGCACTAGGCTGCTGCAGGCACCTCGGTGCAGCCCAGGGAGGCGAGGGCTGGCGTTGGGTTTGGCAGGGCTGTGGGTATATAAACCTCATACCCCGGCTCCCCTCATCCTTGGGGGTGAGGAGACTTAAAAATGGGTGGCCAGGGCTGTCCTTGTGCGGGAAAAGCTCTGCCCTGGCTCTGGAGGGGGTGCCTGGGTTCAAGGTGACCCCTTGTGCTGTTCCCATGCAGATGGGATGGGGTCAGGGATGTGTCTGTGTGTCAAGCTGGTTGTGCATCTGTCAGTAATGGTCTTGGTTAGACCATGACCAAGCCTGACACTGATTTTTTCATCTTTTCCATCACGTTAGAGTCCTAGGGAGAGCAGCAGGGCCAGCACCCGGAGACAGGGATGCTGTCCCCTCTCAGTGCTGCCTGGGCTTGGAGTGCAGTCACGGTGGTCACCACGGAGGTGATGATGGCTGTGCTGCCCAGCTTGTGAGGCCATATGTGCACATCTCTGGTGCCATGCAGGAGGGTGGTGATGTGCCTTCCTTGTAGGTGGGCAGAAATGGGTCCTCTAAGATGTGGGGTCTTGCTGCAAGTCTGCTGGGGCCTTGGTGTTTCCCAGCACGGGGCAGCAGCAGGAAACACAGTTCATATCTGCCCTAATTGAGATTAATGATGTGGAACTGGTGGAAGTGGGGAAAAAAATGTGTAAGGATGGGTGTGCTTTGCCTGGGGGGGCTGAGCCTGAACACGGTGGTGGGGATGCTGTGGCTGCTAGCACGCACTGGGCCACAGCTCTGCCTGTGGGACTGACCCGCTCTGGCCCTCGGTCCCTGCAGGGCAGGATGAAGCTGCTGGGTGCTGTGTTGCTGGCTGCCGGCCTGCTCGGCACTGCTGCCCGGGGGGAGCAGCCCCCCTGGCCGGACGAACCTTCGCGGACCTGCTTCTTCCAGATGCTCACCAGCGTGGACAGCGAGTTCTGCAGGTGAGAGCCTCCCTGTTGTCTCCTTTCCAAACTGCACCAGCCCTGGGCAACCAGTCATGCACTGCCCTTGCATGTCACCTCCTGGGACAGTTAATTCCAGCATCCCCTTTGCCAGGGCTATAAATATTGGTTGCTTTCTTCCTTTTGCCAGGAATCTGGGCCAGAGCGAAGCAGAGCAGTGCCTGCTGCACTGTGCAGCTCTTGTTTTATGCAAGCTGAGATCTTAGTGTCTCTGGTCACCTCGAGTTGTTCCTTGGTCCATTTTGCAGAGGCTTTTAAAGCGACTTACAGCATCAGAGATGACAAATGTTTTCTGCAGAAAGTTTCAGAGGAAGGAGGTTACTTTTGGGGAAGGGAAGTGCTAGAACAGGTCATCCCACAGACCTCAAAGCCCGTCCTACAGAGATGGTAACGCGCGAGGTGTGGGCGTGGGAAGAGAAGGAGCCTGGGGAGCTGCTCCTGGAGCTGCAAACGGGCAGCTGGGCCCCCCAGCAGCCACTGGGTGCCCCCCTTTATCAAGTGTTTTGATGCTGGAGGTCCTGGGCTTAAACTCCTTGTCTGTGGGTTGCTGGAGATGGGAGGCAGGGCTGGGCGAGCAGCGGCACATGTGTGCCCCTTGCCTTTGGGGGGTTCTTAATATCCCCCATTACTGGGAGCTTCTGCATCAAAAACATCCTTTCTGCTCCTTTTTGGCTAACCAAAATGCTCTCTAAATAGGAGCAACTTAAGCTTCTAGATTAAGGCAAGTGGAGACTTCACTTGGCCTCAGCTTCCTCCCACAAACCATGAGCAAAAGCACCTGGCTTTGAACTCTCAGCCCGCTTTGTGCCAGCCCTGTGCTGCTGTGGGTGTTTGCTCAGAGCCTCTGGGGCTGCAGGATTTAAGGGCCCCTCCTGCAAGGGTCAGGTCGGTGGTAGCTAATCTTCAGGGTGGCCTTGAGACTCGCTATCCATACGCTGCAGTGACCACAGCTTGCTCCAGCAGCCCCTTTCTCTGTTAGATAATGCAGAAGGGGAAAGCTCTTCGTGCTGGAGCTGGAGATACCTGACCTGTCATTGCACTATCGGTGCTCAAAACGCAGGGGAGGCTTGTCCCTGCTTTCATATCGCAAGTGGGAGAAGGGGGCTCAGAGCTCAAACAGCTTCTCTGAGGCCGAGGGGGAGTGAGGGTGGCTTTGCTCCCCATCTTCAAGCCTTAGATGGGCCATGATTTTTAAAGACTATGGAAAATACTGGGCACAATCTAAGGTGTGCTGAGCCAAAATGAATGTTTAAAGTCTTGCTGCTGCCTGGGAGAGGGAGCAGACCCCATGGTTATAACATAACAGCACAGGAGGGTGCTTATCCTGGTGCACAAGGTGTCCAGCACCTTTGGTGACAGATCGTGTATCTCCCACCCAGCATTGCAGCTGCAGCTCAAGCCTGGCTGGGAAGTGGCACTAATTCCCATCCCCTGCATGCTGTGGTCTCACCCTACATCTTTTTCTCTCCCCAGAGGGGATTTAGAAATTATCTACCCGGAGCTGGGTGATGTGGGCTGCACGTACATCCCCAAGTGCCACCAGTACCGGCGGCGGATCAGCAGGGAGTGGGGCAGCCCCCGTGTGCGGTACCCCCAGGCCGAGAAGGTGAGTCCCGTGTTGCTCGTGGGCAGCTGCCCTTGCTCCATGCTTCTCTGTGTTAATTAAAGGTGTAGCCAGATCATGGGGGAGGAATTCACTGGGAAAGGATTGCTTCTATGTGTGTGTACTTTGAGCCTGGCCGTGGCACCCGTGCTGGGGCAGGCAGGGACACCCAGTGCCTGTGCTTTGGGTGCTGGGAGCAGCCCGGGAGCTGCTCACCCTGTGCTGGGCGCAGCTTTGCACCGCTGTCCTGTGGCCAAAGCGCTGTCGGCTGCTCGGCTTGTGCTTATTAAACTTGTGCCTGAAATCAGGGTGACTTTCTAAGCTTTGCCCTGTGTTTCCCCATTGCTTCAGGGTTTTGGTTTGAAGCTGAGCTGTTGGTAAACTTAAACTAAATTTTTGCTACAGTGTAGCCGTTTTTGCTACAGTGTAGCAAAAAAAAATGCATGCATAGTGTTTTTTGCAATTGTTTGTAAACTTTTTAAAGCAAACACACGCTTTGCCTGGGTGTTTACATCCCTTGCTGGTGCCTGCGCATGTGGCGTCTGCCTGCAGAAACAGGTTTAATTAATCCGCTGAGCCCCCGGGCCGCTGTAGGATTTGTAATGCGGGGTCAGGGTGTGATGGTGGTGCCCGGTAACGGGGGGGGGGACGGACGGGGACCCCCGTCGCTGCTGGGGGCTCCCCGGGGCCGCTGTTCCCCGCCGCCGCCGCCAGGTGGCAGCATTGAACTTCCCGAGCCCCCCGCGCCGCCGGCACTGGGAGGACTGGGAGCACTGGGAGCCGCTGGGTCCCCTCCTGGCTGCTGCAGCCTTGCTGGGGGGGTGCCCCGCGCAGGGGAGGAGAAGGAGGACGAGTGCGCTGTTGTGCTGGTCTTTACTGGGTGGCATCCTGCACCCCATGGCAACCTGCCCGGCTTGGGGACCGCAGCTGGTGGCAGGGTACGCTGGCAGGGGAGACCTTGTCCCCAAATCCCCAGTGCAGTTCCTCATGGGCACCCTGATAACTGCCATGTGCAGTTTCCCCATCATTAGCTCCAACCCTGGCAGCTGCAGACGCTTCTGCCGTAGCTAATAAGGGAGAAACTCAGCTCTTGTGCATCTTGGCTTTACCGTGAAGTGTTAAGAATCAGTTTTTCTGCCTGCTTCATTGCCGTCTGGAAAGTCTCTTCCCCCTGTTGATCACATGGTTTGAAGTATAACTTTCCCTTAAAGATGTCTGAGTCTTCCAAAAAAATAATCTTCCCTGGCAGAGGATGCTGTATGTAAAACCATCCATCACTTGTGCATTGCTTTCCAGTAGTTCGAAGTTTCCCAGGGATGTAGGCAGTTGCTTTTGTGTTTCTGTCCTGGAAAGCAAACTACGGCAGGGAGAAGGGAAGGGACAGGGCTGTGGTGATGCAGGTGGATGCTGCTCTGTCCGGTAAATGATGCTGTGGGGAGGATTTGGGGGATAAGCGGAGCCGGACCCTTGCCCGGCTCTGCCGGGGGGGGGGATGCAGGCTTTGCATTTGTGAACCTGCCCAGGCTGCGCTTGGGAGCTGGCTGCGTGCGTCACTTGTGCACGTTTATTTTGGGCTGGGATGCCAGCTGTGGCACCGGGGGGTGGGCAGCTCCCCGGGGAGCCCGTTGCAGGGGGCTGGCGGCTCCCGCTGGCATCGGGGCTGGCTGATGGCTCGGCTCCGCTGGTGGATTTGGCACCGATTCCTTCCAAGACAACTCAGCACATCTTGCGTTGAGGCGGCATCTGAGGACACGGGCCCCGCTGCTTCCCTTGGTTTGCGTTCATTCTCCGGCCTTAGCCTGAAACACATCCCCAGCTCCGCACAGCTGGGAGCCTTCCAGCTTTTGCAGGGTGCAAACTGGGGCTTTAATTTTGGGTGAGGGGCTGGATGGCCTTCAGTTGGCTGCAGAGAACTGGTTCTGAATTGCTTTAGGCTTTCTCTATAGGAATAGATATATTTTTCTTAGTCCTGAACCTGCAAAGATGCTTTGGGATAACCTTTTTCCACAAAAAAAAAAAATCACCCTAAAGGGAGTGGGACCAGAGTTGCCTCATCCTGTGCTGGGGCTGAGGCATGCACAGGCGACAGGGTTGCTTTTCATGGTTTACGATGGGATTTCTAAGGTCCGGAAACTTGATTTTTTTTTATTGTCAAGTGAGAATGGGAAACCTCACTTTGCTAAAGTTATCTCCATCTATACGTGATGCTTGTCAGCACGGCGGGGTGCTATGGCCCTGCTCGGTGATCTCATGGATGGAGTGGTGAGAAATGGGCTGGGGAAAGGGCTGGCTATGCTTTTTCCAGCAAAATCAGTGGCAGAAAAACTCGGGGTTTGAGTATGAAAACTTGTGTAGGAAGTGTCTGCTTTCTGTGGAACACTTCGTCTCTTCAAGAAAAACAACCACCGAAAAAGCCAAATGTGGAGTGTTTGTTTTTATCTCTGGAAATATTTATCAGTTTTCTGGGGGGGAAATGGGACATTTCCCATCCTTGCTCCAGATCCGGGCCTGGTGGGGGCCGTGTTTCACCCCGCCTGTGCCGAAGGCCTCTGCTCGCAGCCTTGATGTGCCTTGATGCTCCGTGGCGAAGGCAAAGTCAATGTGTTTGTGGGTGAAGGGCCTTCAAGCGGGGTGGCATCTTGCAAAGCTGAGCTTTGACAGGCATCTACCACTGCTTGGCCTGGGGAATTTTAATGCGTCATCTTAGGTGTGTTAGAGGGTTTTCATACTGGGGCATATCCAGTTTAGACACTGGGGCATTGCAGCCTGGCAGCCAGCTGTACCAAACATCACTTTTACTTCCCAAAAGACCCATCTTTGACTTCTTTTGGTGCAGCTGTTGCATCTGGCTGCTATCTCTGCGAGCAGCATGCTCGGGCAAAGGAATAAGATGCGTTGCCGGATACAGGAGGCCAGTGACTGATGGTTTGGGTACCCTGGAAACCCTTTAACTGCTGGGCACAGATATACAGACCTGCTGTGTGTATGGCTTGGGCGTGTGGGATGCCAGTCGGTCCCTCCTGGTGTTGCAGAGGTCTGGGTGGGTGTGGGATGCAGCCCTGCGATGCTGAGGATGCTCAGTCCTTGCTGGGAGACCACTCTGAGCAGCGGATAACTTGCTCTGCAGGCTCCCATGCAGCCTTTGGGTACTGCTGCAAAGATGTGACATGGAGCAAACACTAAACGCAGCCATTAAAGTATCTGTTGGCATCCTCCTGAAAACCCCGGCAGAGGAGCTGCTGCCAGGCCCTTTCCCAGGCCGAGGAGTGGAGAACATCTGGATAGACGGGAAATGCACCCTCCTTGTCCTGCCTCAATATTGCTTTGCTCAACCAAAAAATAAATTGGAAAAGAAAATTGGACATTGCATCAATTTGGGGCAAGTTTATAAATTCTGCAGCTAAGCAATCCCAATAGAAAATGATAGATCGCCAGCGAGCACGCAGCCCCTGCTGTGATGTATAGTCGCATTAGCCGAAATGCCGTGTTACATGATTCTGTTTTATTACCACTGTTGGTGGCAGACAGAAAAACAGATTACACTTGAGATCAAATCGATAGGAACTTTATTTACTGGCCTTTTAAAAACATATTTCTGCACTTTATAAAAACATACGGTAGATGCTATTGATAGAACTTGTCTGCTTGTTAAAAAGCAATTTACCCGCCGTGATGTTCTCAAGCTGCAGTTTACGGTGCTACCTGTTACCTGCTCTTCCAGATCTGTTTTCATCGCAGGGTTTGACGACTTCCTTAGAGGTTTCTTTTGGCTGTGCTGTTGCTCCTTTAGGGTGCGGGGAAGGGGTAGGACTTGTTTGCTGGCCGAAGGGCCAGATGTCTCGAAAATAAAGTGCTTTTCTCAGGGTTCTTACCCCAAACTGAACTTTTTTAAACTTAAATTGTTTTTGCAAGAACCCTCTCCTGTCCAAGGCAGTCTGAGAAGACAACTTGTGCATCCATGAGCTAGAACTTCTTTCTGCAGCTGCACAGATCACCGTGTTTTCTCTGCTCTTCCAAGAGTTGTACGTTTTCATAGTACCTTATTGAAAGCCATTTCCATGGCAGAATGAGCTGGAGCTGAAAAGGCAGCTGGAAGAGCCCCCCAGCCATGCGAACCATGGGATGATGTCCTCATGGGTTGCACAGGGCTTAATGCAGCAGTGGCTTCGTGTGTTCTTGGTGCCTAAACCTGTAACCAGCACCCCGGGGTGCTGCTCCGGGGCTGGAGAGCCACGGCAGTGCCCTGCTGCGGCACCGGGGATTGCGGCTGTGCCCACGGTGAAGGGCAGGAGAATGAGCCCTCTCCTAGGAGCGTGGGTCGTGCCTGGAGCCCATGGCAAAGCCCAGTTGCTGGTTATGTCCCATCCTTGGCCCCGACTCCTCCTTTTGTGAACACTTGGTGGCTGGGTTGGGAACAGTCCTGATTTATAAAGGTTTCTGTGCTCTAGGGTCTGGGGCCCATTATTTGGAAAATTACTTGTATGAGGAAATTCATTAGCTTTTAACAAAAGGAGGAGAAGGTCTGCTTAATCTCCTAATTGGGATGTGTTCTAGTTGTGTCAGGCAGTGATTTGCAGCTGGTGAAGAGGGGGCTTTTGAGCAGTGCTCAGGTTAAATTCAAGTCTCATTAAAGAAGATGGTTTTAAGCAGAAGATTCCTGACAGTTTGTGTATCCTCGCTGGCTCCTGGAACCGTCTGGGGTTAAGGAGCCACCAGCGTGTTTTTCTCTCAGTCCTGTCTGGGCTACTTAAAAATAACAATGGCCTAACATTCCTTCCCGATGCTGTCAGCTAGATTTTATGGGGATTAGCCCAAGCCCCTGGTGATGAACCCCTCCCTTCTGCCCTGCTGGAGCTGATGCTGGTTTGGGTTCCCATGCCCTGGGACCACGCCATGGCATACCAGCATCCCCAACTTCAGAGGGCTGCCAGCCCCGCGGCTCCCCGGCGCCTGGGACCCTCCCGGCTTTGCAGCGGAGGGGTTGGTGGCGAGGCCTGCGAGCTACCAAAGTGCCTCTTTGAGGGCTTAAGTGTGGGGTGTTAAAGCAAAAAAGAAATCTGTGTGTGTGCTGCAGGCTCTTGGGCGCTGCATCAGCCCTGTCCTCTGCTGACCCGCTCCCAGGCAGGACCACGCAGGGTTTAGCACGCTGCTGCGGTGGAGGTTGGCATGGCAGAGCTGGTTCAGGATGCAATCCACCTCTGAGCAAAGCACTGCTTTGCTTTCCGTGCCTCTTGGGGAGCAGGAGCGCTTCCCGGGAGAGCCTCCTTGATGGGAGGCAGTGGGGAAGCGTGGGGTGTTATTCCACGATGGGCCCTTGCCCCACCGGAGGGGACCGATGGGACAGCTGGTGCCACATGCGATGAGAGCCTCTTTCCGTGAGCAGTCTTGGCAGAAATGTCACTTCACATCTGTTTCATTACCTACACGTTTGCTGGACATTTAACCATCCCGGACAAATAATGGTCCCCTTCAGGCAGAAGGATGGGCTTTGGAGATGGCAAGAACCTATAGGTCATCAAGTCTGCGCTCCTCATTGCTTATGTATCGGCACCCACGCGTATGCGGGACAGACACTTGTGCCTATTTCAACAGCGAAATGTTTGAAGCAGCTGATGATTTTACTTTGATCCCTGTAAACACTATACAGTAATCAAAGTTTAAGCTGCTTTGGATGAAATAATTGCTTAACAATCATATAAGACAAAGTGATTCAACAAATGACAATTAGGACTTGTGATATACAGAACAGATGCATTCAGTGTACCATATTATAATGTGCTAATACAAGATTGACAGCACAATAATAGGAGAGAACAGCCACTCAGCCTATAATTCGAAACCAAATGTGAGGCTGTCCACAGAGCTCAAATCCTAACAGGCTGTAAAATTAGAGGTAAGAAGGCACAAGGTTCACAAAGACTCATTAGCAGGTTGGCTGTGAATTTTCAAGGCGGGGGGGGAAATTTCCTGCTGGAGAATTACTTGCGATGCAAAGAAGTGGGGGGGAAAACCTCAACCTCCTCGTGTCTATACGTTGGGAAGCGAGTAACCTATATCTCCCCGCTCTCAACCAGGCTCTAGCTGCTGCTGTTCTCCATTAACACCCAGGTTTTGGAGCAGAGGGTTGCTCCTGTGCCATGGCAGCATCCACGTCCTGGTGCCAGGGGATGGGACGCATCAGATAGCGTTACTGTACAGCACGGATACATGAACCAGACAACGGTGTTAAGGACCAAATGAAATTAAGACTGATATGAACACGGAGGTCTAATGGGCGTTCCCCATGGGAGTTGGGCACTTCCCAAGCCCTAAATGATACTGATGGGTGACAGGGGCACCCTTTAGCCCTGTCCGTGGCAATTAAGGCAGCTGGCTTGTGCTTGCTCTTCTCTTTGGGTAAATCAAGAGATGGGGACGTGTGCGGGAGTGGAGGCTGTCAATCTCCGATGCCCTGCGTGAGCGGGGAGCGCGCCGGCATGTGCCGAGGCAGGAGCCGGGGTCCCCCCTCCCCAGACCCCGCCGTGGGCTGGGTGCACCGTGCCCTGTGCTGCGCTCTCCTTCTAGAGCTGCTTTGGAGCCAAAGAGATCAAAGGAGCTAATATTTTCAGCTCTGGTGACAAAACAGACTTCAGCTCATCTTGTACTTTACGCACACCATGCACTTATTCTGCTAACGTATAATTTTATCATATTTTATTATTAAATAAACATGCCAGAAAATATACTTTTTGTGTGTGGGGGAGGATGAAAAGGTTTGGTAATTAAAACTTCTATCCATCAACGCTTAACTCCAAGAGATAATTGTGTTGCTTCTGCAGATGTATACTTCGTGTTGAATCACCCCGTTTTGTGTTAAAATTGGAGCCGGCGCTCGCGTGCGTGCGGAGCCGGGACGCGCCATGGGCTGTACGGGATCCCGGCGGGCACGTCCTGGGCAGTGCGTGATCGTGCAATGGCCAAGGAGTCAGGAATTCAGCTTTTTGTCTCGGTGATGCCGGTTTATTGCACGGGCAAGTCCCTGCCATCACAGGGCACCTTTGTAACCGCTTTGGTTTTAACCTGTTAATCCACAAGCTGCTGTGATGCACCCGTCGGGTGGGTCTGTCATAAAGAAATAGAGATTTTTTTTAATTCTTTTTTTAATTGCAAAGCTAAACTGCATTGTAGAAGCAGATGGATCTATTGAAAATAACCTAATTATTTTTTTTCCCCACGCTGTGTTTGGGATTTTCCTGGGATGCTCTGGGCACCGGCCGCAGCCTGTGCTGTCCCGTGATGTGTGCCAGCGTGGGTCTCGGGCACTCGGGGTTCAAAAGCCTTGGCTGGGGTGACACTAGAGAAAAGGCTGCAAAACTCGGCCCTCCCCTCATCTGAACTCCCTACACATTTTATTTTCGAGGAGACCCTTAGGAAGCGCTGCCCCCACAAAACGCGGGGCCAGATGCCAAAGCCCGTCTGGGCTTTCAAAGTCAGATTCAAGACTGCGGTCGATGGCAGATCAATGAGCCCCGAGGCGAGGTGTCACACTTATCGCATCTCCTGCCCTCCCCAGGACCTGCTTTGACTTTTTCAAAAGAAATTAGCGGCGTTTTGGGTGGGCAGGAGGGTTTATAACAGGAGGCAGGCTCCTCCAGATGCTCCTGGCACTTGTGCCTTGAAAGTTGAATTTGTGGGGTCTGAAATCGTGTTTAATCAGGGGGGTGAGCTGGGCACAGCTCCTCTGCACCCTCCCCAGCTCCTCTGCGTGCTGCTGGCGCTGACTCCATGGTGGGTTGGTACCCAGAGGGGAAAACATCCCTCCTGCTGCTGCTGCACCTCGTCAGCTGTAACGAGGAGCGAACCCAGCAAAGCCAGGCATGCTCCTGCTCCACAGCTCCGGCCTTGGACCTTGTTGGGGCTGGGAAAGGCTCTGGGACCAGACTTGGCAGCGGGTTGGGTGTACTGGGGGGGGGTCTCTGCTCCAACACCCTGCCCATTGCAGGCAGGTATTGCCCTCCCTGCCCTTTGCAGAGGGGCCTGGGTGCAGCCGGGCTCTTGTGGGTGAGTTGCTGAACACACGGATGAAAAAGCCGTGAAGTGCCGGGTGCTGGTGGCTTTGATCCGGGAAGAGGGGGAGAACCAGGGGGAAAATGCTGTATGGGAGAGAGATTTATCCATAAAACACACCCTGACCCTGCTGCGCTGCTGGAGCCCTCCCATGGGACCACCCGAGCATCTCCCATCCCCTCTGCAGCATCTGGGAGGGCTCGAGCCTGCTCTGGGTTCAATTTTGGCACCAGAGGGTATTGATGCCCTTCAGCAGATCAAGGAGCGGCCCTTGCGAGGTCCCTTTTCCGCAGGGAAACCCGCTCTGTCCTGCTTTCCCGCTCCGGCTGCGTTTCCCGAGCATCACCTCCCGCTCGGGGCGGCATCCCGGGGAGCGCAGCCTCGCCGCCGGGCTCGGAGCAGCTGGAGAAGCCATCCCTGGGAGCCTTCCTCCCCTGCAGCATCTTCCCCGGTGCCTCCCCGCCAGCACAGGAGCCTTTTCCACGGATGAGTAATTCCTCCCAATTTGGGGGCTCCTTCCTGCGCTGTAACAACCCCGAGCTCGCCTTCTTCTTTCCAGCTGCCAATCTACGGCAGAAATTTCCCCCTTTCCCCGGCGGAGGGGACGGGGGATCTCGGTTATACAAGCTGGGCTTGGGGCGACTATTTTGGATCCCTCCTTCCTGCCTCCAAATTGCAGCTTCGAATGTGACAAGTTACAAAACACTTGAGTCATTTCTCTCTCTCGCGCGCGCTGCCTTTTCCCCCACAAGAAGCAGCTTGTTCGGGTTTGGGTTGTTTTATAGGGAAAAAAAATTTATATATATAAATGGGGGGGGGGGGGGGGAAGGCGGCTCCCTGCCTCCCCCCACCCTGGGCGGCTGCGTGCAGCCCACACGCAGGGTAACTCTGAACGCTGTTTATGTAAGCTGCTCATGTTCTGCTGAGCTGCAGCGAGAGCTGTTGTCAATTCAGAGGAAAGCCCACGTCTGCCCACGTAGGATCTCCCGAGCAGGGTTGTGTAACGGGGAACCAGGCAGCCGCGCCGTGCCGGGGGGCTGCCGCGCCGGGGGGGCTCGGGAGAGCCTCCTTGGGGGGGTATCTTGGATATCTGGGGGCAAAGGAGCAGAAAAAGTCTTGTGGAAAAGTCCCATCTGCTTTGATGCGCTGCGGGGAGAGGAGGCAGCTCGGTGCCTGCCGCTGCCTCTGCCGAGGGGCTTGGGGATGCTCGGGAGGTCCTGCCCCGGGCCGGCACCGTGCGTGCGTCCGAGCGCGCACAGCCTGTTTTAAACTAATCGAGTCATCGGGTGACTTCCAGCAACTCTGTTTCTTGGGGTCTTGGAAGCAAAGGGGCTTTTCTGGCAGATGAGATTCTGCGCCGGACTCAAGGAAAATACTTGGGATGTCTCCAGAGCTCCTTGACGGAGCGGGTGGCCTGGTCCCGAGCGTGCCCGGAGCTGGCGGGACCGGCACGCTGCCCTCTCCGGGAGGTGACCAAACCCTTATTTGCCACTGTCACCATCACACCGACGCCCTTAATATCTGGGGGGGTTGCATCCATCGCTACAAAAAGGCTCCGCACGCCCCTGGTACGGGGAGGGGGCCGCGCATTATCATTTCAATGGTTCTTTACATAAATACCGAAGAATAAGAAAAGCTGGTGGCTTGTGTTGCTCCCAGCCTCTGAGAAACACTATCTCGGTTATCGGATTTGAGTTCTTTGCAGCGTTACATTTTTATCCATATTTATTCATGCAGAACAGAGGCGCCGAGCGAGTCGCCCTGCCACAGGGCTGCTGGGTGCACTGCTATACATAAGAATGCACCTTCATTTGCATCCTCACTACTTCCCCACAATTGAACTATGTGGGTTATTTTTATTCCTCCTGTGTATTTTTTTTTTTATAAGTGGGGAAAGGGGAGGAGGAAAAAAAAAACAAACCTTTAAGTTCACCTTTTTTACTCCTATTAAAATTTCCCCTCCTGAATTTTTATAAGCCATAGAAATGAGGTACATGAGTGAGCTCCACCAGAGGGGAGAGACGAGGCCCGGGGATGAGGGGGAGGAAGGCGTTTTGGGGCAAAGAGTAAGTTTATAACTATTTTTCTCTTAACCGGAGCAGTTAGCTGCACTGCAAGCCATTCATCTTCTGATTTAATAACTCATTCTCCCTGCACGGAGATGGGGTATTATATTCGTGGATATTGCTTTTCTTGGTATCAAGTATCAAAGCCGAATCCACATTTTCTAATAAAATACATTTTCATTGTAATTGGAATAATCATTTTCTGCCTCTTGCTTTTTCCCTTTATTTTGGGTACTAGAGCTCTCCTTCCCCCAGGTCCCGCTTTCTGGCCTGACGTTTATTTATTTCCCTTCCCAAGTGATGCTTTCGGCGCTGGTAATATAAACTCTCTCATTTTCTGCCGTCCGGGGGATGCTCGTGTGATGGGAGAGGTGCCGCCGTTTCCCTTGGGCTGCCTCTAATCAAGTAATAAATCAGATATTACATTATATATTAGGTCTTTTCCAACCTAAACGGTTCTATGATTCTATATATAGAGTATTTTGCATCCAGGGGGTCTCCCCTGTTGCAGGGGCTGATGCACAGTCGGGGTACCAGCCAGATCAGGGGCTTTTTGTGACTATTTCACCCTCGGTTGATGCTTTATTAGCAGCAATTTATCCCCCAGAGCAAACATTTCCCTGTGTGGCAGCTCCTACCCACGGTCCCTTCTCCCTCTGGGGTGTGCTGAGTTTGCAGGGCCTCGAGGAAGGGGCAGGTCCCGGTGCGATGGGTGAATTTGTGGTCATGGAAGGTTTTCTGGGAGCAGAGGGAGCTCTCGGCTCGCGGCTCTGCCGCTTCCCGCGTCGCCTCGCCGGGGTTAATATCCTTAAACAAAACTTCTCCCTTTCATGTTCTCCTCGCCTGACTGTCTCTTAACTAATCATTTGATCTCAGCCTCTCCGCGAGAAGGTTCAGAGCCTGATCAGAAATTAATGGGAAGGAGGAATTAAGCAGCGGATCAAAGTGGCCGCGTCGCGGGCTGCGGTTCGGGGCGGAAAGCAGGGGTGGCCGGCGGGGCGACGCGTGTCCTGATGGCAGCGGGGGACACGGGGGATGCTCGGGGACAGCAGCTCCTCGTGCTCTTGGTCCGGCACAGCCCCGGTGCTGCAGCAGGGAAGCAGCAAGCTGCAATCCCCGTGCAAAGGGTCTTTGCACCCCTGCAAGCGGCCATCACCCTCGCGCCGGGCCTGGTGTCGGTGGAGCGAGGGGCTCGTAGCCGTCTCCGGAGGTTTCCCCACGTTTGAGGACGCTGCAGGCAGCCGTGCTCCCCGCAGCGCCGGAGCCCACGTACGTGCGACAGGAATTCCCTCATTAAACAAATATTTGGCGAGTGGGAGGAGGAGGAGAGGCGGCAGCGCTGCCGAGCCCCCCGCGACGCTGCAGCCCCCCGTGATGCTGCCCAGCCCCTTCCCAGGCAACCGGCAGCTGGGAGGGAGGGCGATGCCAGAGCAAAATGAACCTGGGGCTGGGGGCACGGCGTTGCACCCACCAGGTTTGCAAAAGCAGAGCTTTTCCTCTACTAAAACTCTTGTAATTCTTACTCTGCTGTGTGGACCCGGCTGCTTTTTTTTTGGGCGATGAGCCAGGGTGGGAGCGGGGAGCACACGCTGGCCCCGTGGGTCGGGATTCGGTTGCTGCTCAGGGCTTTGCCCCGGGCTTTTTCTGCAGCTGCTGGGCTTCGTCCCATCCCTCCGGGAACCGCTGCTCCCAGGAGACTCCCTGTTCATGGGAGGGGGGGCAGGTCGCATGCAGTCGATGGATTTGCCAGATTTCTTCCAGCTGGAGTGAAAAGCCTGGGAATTTGGGTGGAAATCTGGCTGCGAGGGAGAAACAGGGCTCTTCGCATTAGGGGAGCAGATCAATTTGGCTGGTGTTGCCGACTGCTCCTCGCCACCTCTGGGCTTGCTGGGCTGATGCTCTGAGTCCAGCCTGTGCCGGGCCACCTGTGAGATGAGCCAGCCCGGGCTCAGCTGCTGGCAGAGGGGGAGAGCGGAGCGGACCCGAGCGCCAGGAGCAGGAGCCCTGCCAACCTGGCACCTTTCCCCACTGGAAAGGGAAGGAAGGCTTGGAAACCAGTCCTTTTGCCACCTTTTGGTCTTCTCTTGCTGGAACATCGCCGCAGGTGCCACTCGCTGCTCTTTAGGGACCTGCCGGGGCCGAAGGGGAGATGCTCCCAGGGAGATGCTCCTGTAGTTCATCATGTGCAAAGCTGCTCCGTCCCCTGCAATGACCGCAGCCTTCACAGGCTTGGTTTTCTCAGCAAAGATCCAGTAATCGGGAGAAGGATACCTGCAGGCGGACGAGCGCGGGGGATTCTGCGGGACCCCTGCCCAGGCGAGGTGACCCACGTCCCCCCCGGGCAGCCGGCAGCGGCTGCACTTGGGGTTTGAGCCCCGATGGACGCCGTCTTTCCAGGAAAATGCTTTATCAAACCTCAGCCTTGAGTCCTTTAATTATCTGCATCCAAGGAATAAATTGCACAGGCACTTAAGGGCTGTTCTCAGCAAGGGCCTGAGGCCACGAGGCAGGGCTGTGGCCGAGGTGCTGGGCGAAGGGCTCCTGCCTCCGTCGTGCCCCTCTCCTTTGCACACCCAGCTGCATTTCAGCACACGCTGGTATGTAAAAAAATAAAAAATCTCCTCCAGGAGGGAAACGTGCAATTAAAATACCACCGCCACACACACACACGCAAAAAAAAATACCCGTGGCAGCCTCCAAACAGTGAATTAAATAAGGATGAAAGGCAAATGCTAGCTCTGGCAAAACCCTAGGAAAGGAGCCATCAGCTATCCGCATCGTCCTGGGATTTCAAACCACGCCAATGAAATTTGGCCGCTTCATTTCATTCACTGTCAATCAGCGTCGCTGCTACTGATGCTTCCTCCTCTTTTTATATCCCCCGTTTCTTTTGGCGATGCCCAGAGCTCAGTTGTATCCCAGCCAGGCAGCCCTCATCACCAAGCGATTAAATCATCGTTAAAAAAAAAAAAAAAAAAGGAGAGACGTCGCTTCTCAGACATAATAGTAAAAAGGGGGCGGCAGGGGGGACGACGGCTCCGGGTCTATTTCTGCTCTGATATGTCCTGGCGCCGACGGCGTGCGTTCCCCAGCTGCCGCATGATGCCGAGCCGTGCCGATCCGGCAGTTCACCTGCTGCAGATGGCAAAACGTGATGTGCAGAGAGGGCTTTCGCACCGCGTTGGGTTTCTGGGAGATCCCAAAGCCTCCAGCCCTGGGGACCGGTCCCGCCGCGGTGCCGGACCCTGCCCTGCCACAGCCTCGCCGGGCTCCCATGAGCTTCGTCCTTGCACGGAGCAATTGGGATGTCGGTGAACGTGGCCCGTCACGCCTGGTCCCCAAGCATCCTGGCCTCTGAGCATCCCAGCCTCCGAGCATCCCTGCCTCTGAGCATCCCTGCCTCTGAGCATCCTGACCCCCGAGCATCCCAGCCTCCGAGCATCCCTGCCTCTGAGCATCCTGACCCCCGAGCATCCCAGCCTCCGAGCATCCCTGCCTCTGAGCATTCTGACCCCTGAGCATCCCGGCCTCCGAGCATCCCTGCCTCTGAGCATCCTGACCCCCGAGCATCCCGGCCTCCGAGCATCCCTGCCTCTGAGCATCCTGACCCCTGAGCATCCTGGCCTCCGAGCATCCCTGCTGCTGAGCATCCCTGCCCCGTGCCTTTCACAAGGGCAGCTGCCTCCCAGCCTCTAAAATCTAGTGCTTTAATAACGGAGCTCTTGGGCTGTAAAGGGATCATGGAGAGATTGGGGAAATAATTGTGTGATTGGGGGTTATTGGTTCGCAGAGTGTCTCCTGCCCTGGATTTGGCCGTTCCTGGAATAAAACTGAGCGACGAGGGTAGGGCTGCCTTAATGAGAAAGTGCCTAATGGCCTGTCCCCGGGGACCGCACACCAGCGGGCTGTGACTGTCCCAGCCCCGCTGCGGCCGAGGGTCCCCGAACCCCCTTTTTCGTGCAGATGTTTGCAGCAGCAACGTGGCCCTGGTTTTGCACCGAGCCTTGGCGTGTGCCGTGCTGCTGCGTGCACCGCTCTCTGGCGGAGCTTTCATCTAAGTCCTGAGTTGTTGGAAACACCCAACAGGTTGCTTTTATTTATTTTAAAGGTTTTTGTGTTTGAATGTGGTGCTCTAGGAAATCCTGCCCAGCTTGTGACATCCCTGGGGCTGCTCCTCCTGCCTCGGCGCAGGCGGACACAACACCCGGCTCTGCCCCTGGGAGCCCGGGGAAGCAAAGTTGGGCTCAGATCCCAGCTTTTCCCACATGGAAAAAAAAAAACCCTCAGGGTGTGAATGCAAAACCTGCCGTCCCAGGGGACCGTCCCCAAGCGGCTGCACAGCCAGGGTGGGGGGGCGATGGGTCTGGGGGGTTGTTTGTCTGGGAAATAGCATTAAAAATAAGTTGTGTAGCGCTCGCACGGCCGCCAAGCGGGGCAGCAAAGGGCTGGGCCAGCGACTGCTTTTTAATTTCAGAAATGTCACTGAGTCACGAATGACTCATAATTATAATGGGAGACATTTCCAACCCGGTGCATGACTCGGAGATGTCTTCCAGGGATATTAGAGCTGTTTGTAAAAGCCAGGCCTTGCCCTGGCGCTCTCCCCCGCTCCCCGGCTGTTTTGTGTGTCCCCCCCTTGCCAAGGTGACAGCCCGTCTCGCGGTGGCGGCGGGGATGCGGTCGCCCCACCGGGCCGAGGATGCTCGTCCGTGTCCGGCGGGAGCAGGGGGACACATTAACGCTCCCCATCAGGTGGCAGGTGTCTATTAAAGTGACTCCCATCACCGCTGCGTCTGGCCTGCCCTTGACTCGGGGCTGCCGCGGCAGACAGCTCCGTGTCGGCGGTGTAACCTCAGCGCCGGGGCGGCCGCGGCTCCCGGGCTATCGGCAAGCAGAGGGGCAGTGGCGCGTCCCCCCCGGGCTGCGCTCGCTCCTGCCCCTCTGCCTCTTGGGGACAGGCGCTTCGTCCCCTTTCCCATCATTTTGGGTGCAAAGGTGGCTTTGTGGATTTTTTACGGTTGCAGCTCTGCGCCGCGCAGAACAGCAGCATCACTGCCTGCGACAGGGGCAGCGGGCAGCACGGGGGGGTGTTTCTGTATCTGAGCGTCGTCCGGGTTATCCCTCGCTCTGCCATCGTTTCCTCCTCTTCCCAACCAGCGAAATTGTCCTTCCCATTCCTGGTGTGCTGGGAAGGGAATAGGTCTGTGGTCGGGTCCCCGGGCAGCGCATCCTCAAGTGCTGGTGGGTGGGTGCTGCGGTGGGCACCCAGGGGTGATGCTCCCCTTCCGAGATGCTTCAGCACCTGGCTCTTCCCACGGCTCACCTTAGCAGACAGCCCAGCGCTATGCCTCCAGACCCAATTAATTAAGCAGGATTGGTATGAACTAAATTAGGGAGGCGTTTGATCCAGTCGGACCAGTTCCCAGCTCCCCGGGGTGACTGGTGTGGGTCTGTGCCAGCATCGTCCCCGGTGCGATGCCCGGGAGCTGGGCTTGGGGAGCTGTGCTGTTCCCTCCTTGCTGGAAATACTTTCTCACCAAATAGCATTAAATATTCCTGAGCTGTGAACGTCTTGGACTGATTTTATTTTCCATAAATAAACTTGTTGGGAGTTATTTGGAGATGGGCCTAAGCTGCAGAGCTTGGACTGGATCCCAAATCTCGCTGCTGTTTGGGCTCGAGGGGTTGGTTCAGGATTGTTTCGAGCTTTATTTCAGTTTTAAGGGTTTGAGATTAAATAACTCCCTCAAATGGGACTCTCCCAGTGCTTCCGCAAGCTCTTCGGTCCCCCCAAGGGCTGCTGATGGGCAGAGAGGGGTAACAGGCATCCTCTCGCCGCCGGGCATGGGCTATAGGGTTAGATCTATATAGGCTGCTATAGGGGCTGGGGTTTTCAGAAGCGGCCGCTACCGCTGGATATTTCCAGCGTGGCCGGCTGGATGCTGTATGCATCTTCAAGCGGTACTAAGCCCTCGTTGCTTGGGCTGGGACCACGGATGCTCGATGTTTTAGGCAGCTGCCTGCAGCGGCACCGTGCGTTTGCGGGGTGCGAACCCTTCCTCGTCGCACGTGCGAGGTGCCCCTCGCCCAACCGCTTCCAGCCGGCGACGTCTCCGGTCTGTCACAGCTTCTTGCTGGAAGTGGATTGCTTTCCAGATTGGGTAAAGGAAGGGGGGGAAAAAAAAATCAATTCTATTTATTTATTTTTAAATGGGGAAATTAAGTAGGAGAGCTGTAAGGATGCGTTTGCAAACCCGCTCCCTGCGCGGCGCATCCCGGGGAGGCCGGATCCGTGGGGCGAGGAGGTGAGGGTTTAATTCCCTTCCCTTACCGGAGGGGCCGAGCGCTTTCTGCTTGTCTAACATGTGCCTGATTAATTATGACAAGTACAGGATTGCTCTTTTGGTGAGCGCACATGCTCCCCGAACCTCTCGCCGTCCCTCACCCTCAGCTTCCCTTCTTCTCACTCAATTTTCAGGTTTATGCCGAGCGCAGCCATGGGAAGAGGAGTCTAATCTGACCCGTAAACTCTGTCACATCCTCATTAATTTGGCCATGTCTCCCTCGGTAGCCTAAGGGAACCGTCACATTTTTAACGAGGCTCCGAGGAGGCCGTCACGGCGACAGCTTCATTTTGACAGCTGCGATGGGAAAGGTGCAGCGTCAGGTTTTGCGGCGGCTGCCGGGGCTCCCGGTGCCGTTGCCGGCTGGTCCGTGTGCAGGATTTGGCCCTTCGCCGTGCAACCTTTTGCAGCTCCGTGCAGGGCATCTCGTTTCGGCTTCGTTTCACCCGGGATGCAGCCGCTGCTCCCAAATTTGCTGGTGGTTTAAAGCTGAGCCGGGCGCGGACCCGGAGCGAAGGGATGCTGCTGGTCTTCCATCGATGGCCATGGCTGCGGGGACAGCGCCAGCATCCCGGCATGGGGCACATACCTTGGGAGAGCTCTGGGGTTTGGCACCGTGGCTCAAGATGAGCTGCCCTGGCCAATTCTGGGCAATTCTGCTTTTTTCCTCCATTATCCCTAAATTTAAACATTTTGTAATGAAATCCCATGGCCGGGTCCCCTTCCCAAGGAATATTCCCCGCCAGCGGGGGGTCAGAGGCCGCATCCACGAGCGGTTTTGTGTTCAGGGCGCGGATCCGTTGCTGTTTTGTGCAAGGGCAGCGGCTGATCCGGAGGGATCTTGCTCCATCCTGGGAGCTCTTCCAGCCTATTCTAATGCAAATGCGCATTAGCTGATAATCTGAATGTTGAGTGGATTATTTCACCCCCAGATGAGCTGCTGTAAGGCAAATTTTTTTTTGCTTTCAGTATATTGAACCAAAAAAAACACCCCACCACAAAGAAACCCACCTTGGCATTACGTTTTATCGCCAGAAATCTGTGCAGGAAGCACACTTCTCTCTTTCCCTCGCACGCCCTAAAATAAATGAAGAAATACGACCTAATGACACCCTCTAACAGCTTTATCGCATATGCATGATAATTGCATCAGCAAACGTTTGTATTGCAGTTAAAGCAAGAAGGCAATAAACCATGAGAAATCAATTAAAAGAGGATCCCGGCTGCGGGAGCAGCATCCCATCCGTCCGCCTGTCCTGCTAAGATGCAATAAGACCCAACCACCCTGCTTCATCCTATGCCCCCAAAAATACAGCAGGACTCGACCCCCCCCCAGGGTGGGGTTGAGCAGGGTGTTGCTTTTTCTCTCTCCAAATTTCCCAAATGCTGGAGCATCGCTGCCGGCTTCGCATCATCATGTTGGAGCGTCGCTGCCCGGTGGCGTCGCATCATCGCTGCCCGGTGTTGAAGCCGGGAGTTTTTGGTAGCTGAGGGTTTGTCCCGGGTGCTGCCGGGACAGGGAGCAGAGGCAGCACCCCTGCGCCCGCACGACGGTGGGATTTGGGTTTGTTTTCAGGGCTCGGACCAGCAGCAGGTTGGGTGGGTTGCTTAAAGCCTCCGGGCTCAGCTCCTGCCAGGGCACAAATGGAAACGTGCGGGAAATGTGCATTATTTAAAGCAGGATTCAGCCTTTTGGGTATGAGCAAGCAAGGGAGCTCCTGCTGCGGGAATCCAGCCCTGTGCAAACGCTGCTGCCAGCAGCTGAAGCTTTGCTTAGTGCTGCTGCCGCCGCTGCCGGCTCCTCCGGCCCCTCGGCGTCTGCCCCCAAGACCCTCTCTCACCCCAGGACCAGCTTTTTGCTCAGTCCATCACCCCAAATAACAGGGGTTTGGCCCCAAGGTGCCAACCCCCCTCCGAGCCCCACTCCAGCCAGCACGCAAAGGACGCTTTGCCCACGGAGATGCATTTCCCCTCGTGCGCCGCACGCTTTCGAAAAAGAAGATAAATCCACCAAAACAAACCCTTCCCCTGCACGTGCAGCTCCTTCCCCTGGGAGAGACTGAAAGAGAGACAGAACCGCACGTGACAGATGTTAATCGCATCATTTAATGCACTCCTGGAAGGCACTTGGATACAAGGGCTGGGTAGGAACCCGTACGGAGGAGAATAGACTATTGTCTCTTGTTTCCGCCAGCACCCACGGAGGAATCGATAACCCTGGGTTTTATACGAAAGTGCAAAGCGCAGCTCCTAAATTGGGGAGTTTTCTAATGTATGCATGGTGAATACGCCCATTTCAATACAAATAAATTAAAAAAAAAGCATAAAACCCATTTTTGTCTTGTCCGCAGCTCCCCAAAGGGGTGTTTGGTCTCGGGGGGATACAGGAGAGGGGAAAATAGCAATGGAGGGATCACGCCTGATTCACGCCCGAGCATCCCCGTACCAAACACCTTCTGCGCGGCCTGGGAAATAATGAAAAACCATCAAATATTCGTTGGAGGTTGGAGAAAGGCTATTTGCCGCGCGGGGCTGCCGGCAGCAGGGAATTGCGTTTCGGAGGCAGAAGCAGCATCCCGCGGGCCGGCTCCCTGATTGAATTCCCCCTCGGTGACCCGGGAACGTAATTGCAGCGAAGGGGAGCCGGGGCAGATCGCACCCACCATGGAAATCAGCATCTCCATCCATCACCCGACCTGGGAAGAAATTGAGGCAAGATGACTAAAGATCCATAAAAGTAGCAAACTTATTGACTAATAGATTTCTTAGTCATGAAGTCCCCGTGCTCCATATGTACCGAAATCAAAGCAATTACGGATTTAAATGAAGCTGGAATCCGTGGTGCAGAAAATGCTTGTTTTAGCGTAAGATTGGCCAGAGGTGAATGACCTGTAAAACCCCTGGTAATGAAAGCTCTTCACAGCTTGCAGTGTTTCACTGGATGGTAATTGCTGCAGTCTGTGATATGGATCTGGCTGTGTTAATGATGCACTGTTCCTTTTCATAGGACTCATTTAAGCTTCCCATTTTTCAGGGATTTCAAAGCAACAAGGCATCGTGGAAATTAACACATTAACGTGGACGGTTTCTCACTTGGAGTATTTAAAATATTATTTAAAGCTTTCGACCGGTATCGATTAACAAAGCGATGGGGGCCGGGAGCCTTGGGAGAGGGTGGCCGGTGCGTCTGTGCGCGGGAGACGAATGGAGTGCGACACGGGCGTTCATCGCTCCCGGTTGGGCTACGTCGATACGATTTGTATTTTATTTAGCGTGACAAGATGGATATATTAGAACAAAACATACATTAGGAAAAAAAAAAAAGAGATTTTGGATGGGAATAAAAATCCTATTAACTTCCAAATGAAAACCACATCCAAGGGAGACAGTTGGCTTCTCTTCTTAGTTTATTATTAAATATTTTACTAGGGAGGGAAGTTCTGAGCTGAGCATCTTTTCCCTCCTGTTCCTGGCAAGAGCGGTTTGCGTAGCGGGGAGGGTTATTTCTTGGTCGTTTTGCCAAGGCAGTTTCTGGGTTTAGATCAACAGGTGGTGATGGTGCATCAGGGGTGGGGGAAAGGCCCCGGCTGCACTTTTGGATACTTGCGACTCGGAAGCAGCAAATTCAAAAATGCTGGGGGTGAATCGCGGCAGGTAAATGGATGCGGTGGGTGGGCCGGCGTTTCATCCTCGGGGATGGAGATGGGCAGAGCAGCTCCCGCCACTCCTGAAATGCTTTTATTTTTTCCCGAATGGGGAGGAGAACTCGTCTTCCCTCCCAGCCCTTGCAATCTCTGCGGCCGAGGCGCCCGCCCGGCTCCCAAGGGGCTCCGGGATTAATTTCTTTCGGTGACCCTGGGGGCCGCTGCAGCCTGACCCCGATGCCGGAGGGGAGGCGAGGTCAGAGCGAAGGAGCAGAGGGGACCAGCAGCAAATGATAAGAAGCTTGGGGCACTTAAGAGTTTGAACAATACGGAAATGGCATTTCCAGTTAACTTAATCACCGTGCCGGCTCCGGCTGAATATAAGCGCCGAGATTCAATTACCGTCCCCGCAAGCGCGGTCCCCGGGGAGCGGCGTGTCACCGTCCCCCCCGCAGCCGCTGGCTGCCAGCGCCACCGTCCCACGCCGCCGGCCCCCCGGGACCCCCGTCCTCCCACACGGCCTGGGGGGCGGCCGTGGGTCCCTGCGGGCTTGCCTGCGGCCGGCGAGCGGGGTCGTGGCAGGCAGCGAGGGGTCGAGGCGTCTTCAGGAATGATAAATAGGGAGGCTGCAGAGCACTGGGCGCTTGTAGGGGTATGAACTTATTCTGCCGTTATTCCTGTAAGGTATCAGGCCGGCGATTTCCCTTCTGGAGCTGGGGAAACGGAGGCAGCGGTGTGATGTGGTGACCGTGGAGGGTGTGTTGTGCCCGCTCAGCATCATCCTGCATCTCCCCCTCTGCACAGGGGTGAGCATCATCTGAAACAGGGGCACGGGGCAGCTCCCACACCCGGCACTGAGCCACTTTACTGGGTGCCAACCCCTTGCACGGCCCCATCCATTTCCCGAAGGATTTTAAGGCCGGTCCCAGCAGAGGAGGGGATGGACGAGGTGATGGCAATGAGCCGGGGAGGCTCCACGTGCCCACGGGGTGTAATGAGCCCCAGTGCATCCTTGCAAAGACCATGGGGACATCCTCTGTGACCATGGCTACGTCGCCAAAGAGGGGTAGTCATCAGATCAGCTAGCTTTCCTACAGCCAGGGTCTGTCCTTGTCCCCAAATCCTCCTGCCTCTTACCCCTTTCTCCGTGGCCAGTTTGGGGGTGGGACGCATGTGCCAGGTGTCTGGCACCATCCGCAGCCCTGAGCCCCGGCAGGGAGGCGAGATTGTAACAGTGGGATAATCCACTTTTGCTGAAGCTGCCCGTGAAACTGTTCTTTATTTTTATAGAGAAAAATCTAATCCAGAAAATAAGGCAACACTCATCATTTAATTTTCCCCCGTATTTTTGTGTGCTCATGGGATTTTAATAATATTAATTATTATTTAATTTGCACTTTGGCAATTCATATGTGCTGAGCTATTATTTTATCAGAAAGACAGCAATGCTCAGTCTGCTTTTGCATCACCGTCCATCCTGCCGGCCTCCAGTCCTTCCTCCCGGGTACCCATCCGTCTCCCCATCCTGTCCCATCCAAAGCAGCCTGACATCTCCTCATTGTCCTCCTCCTCCTCCTTTATTTTATTTTCTTTTTAATCTCTGGCTACCAGACCTTAAAGATCAATCTGTTGCGCATGTCGCTGGGTGCTATTTGCCTGTATGGGTGGGAACAGCTGAGCAAAGGGCTGCCAGGATCGTCAGCTCGGAGTCACAAAGCGGAGGAGCTGGTCCCTCCCGGGTGTCCCTGGTGCAGGAGCATCCCTGCACCCCATCCCCATCTGAGCATCCCTCCATCCCCATCCGAGCATCCCTCCATCCCCATCCGAGCATCCCTCTATCCCCATCTGAGCATCCCTGTGCCCCATCCCCATCCGAGCATCCCTCCATCCCCATCTGAGCATCCCTCCATCCCCATCTGAGCATCCCTGTGCCCCATCCCCATCCGAGTACCCCTCTATCCCCATCCGAGTATCCCTCCATCCCCATCTGAGCATCCCTCCATCCCCATCTGAGCATCCCTCCATCCCCATCTGAGCATCCCTGTGCCCCATCCCCATCCGAGTACCCCTCTATCCCCATCCGAGTACCCCTCTATCCCCATCTGAGTATCCCTCCATCCCCATCTGAGCATCCCTCCATCCCCATCTGAGCATCCCTCCATCCTCATCCGAGCATCCTCTATCCCCATCCAAGCATTCCTCTATCCCCATCCGAGCATCCCTCCATCCTCATCCGAGCATCCTCTATCCCCATCCAAGGATCCCTCCATCCCCCTCCATCCCTGCCAGCCACAGCCCCACTTCCCCAGATAATGGGAGCGAGTTTAAAAAACTTAAAGCCTCTTCCTGCACGCTGGTGACTGACACAAATGGAGTTCATATTTAATCATCTGTTAACTCGTTGTCTATTATAGCTCTTTAATAGCACCATAGATATTCTTAATGAAGCATGATTTAAGGTATTTACAGCTCTAGGACCGACAGACATCACTCACAGTGTGCAGGTAATGAGGCGTAAAACAGCTCTGGAAACCGTAAAAATGGGAGAGAGAGAGCGAGGAGGGAGAGAAAGCAGGCGAGGAGTTAGGAGCTGAATTGTTCCAGGGTTTGTTTTAAAATGTTTAGGCATTTAAAGTCATTTCAGCTTTCCCGAGGTGTCTGGTAGCACAGAGTTCAGCAATTCCCAGCACTGGTAACCCCTGCATTGCCAGGGAGGGGTCCGGTCCCCCGATGCTCCCGGGCCGGGGCAGCTGCTGCGGCGGCTCCTTCCTTTGCGTGGATGGGAGGGAGGAGGGATAAAACCCTTTGAGGGTCCCCAAGGGCCGTGCGGGTGCATCAGCGGGGGCACGGGGCTGCCCCAGAGCAAAGCCTGGGTTTTTTTGATGCATTTGCCCCCGCCGGTGCTGTTTGCTTTGCCCACCCGGTGGCAAGGCCACCATGACCCCTTTGCTTATGGTGGGGAAACGATGACCCTTTCCTTTGCTCGTTTGCAAATGTCTCCCTGTGCAATCCCTCCCCCCCCCCCCCCGAAAAAAAACCAACTGAAAAAAACCCACCCAAACCCAAGCCAAGATTCGGAAAATAATTTGTGACGGAGGTGCCATTTTGCATCAAAATATTTTGTAGAAAATGTCAAATGTCACCAATCCATGTGTCCCCCCGTGTGATAGTAATTGGGCTGGAAGGCTGCGCTCTGCCACCGTGGCCGCTCGCCGCCGCCTCCTCCTCCTCCTCCTCGCAGACCGCTCGGGAAATGTGTCGCTTCCCCCGAGTTCATCCCCGGCTCCCCTGCCTGCGGAGCGGGCAGCGCTGCCGGCCTCGGCGTCCCCAGCCCAGGGACGAGCCCGCGGCGCTCATTAGCTCGCCCCCAAAGCCGTGCCGCCCAAATGGCAATAAATAACTACCGGGAAAGCGGGGGACGAAGCAACAGCCCGGCAGCTGAGTTGGGGGGTTCTTGGGGTTTTAATTCCCTTTTTGCTGGTGTTTTTTGGGTTTCTCTTCTGGCTGGAAGATGGGCAGCGGTGGGGCTGAACTGCGCCGCCGTGTCCCCCTGATGTTGGGTGTCTGGCAGCCAGCTTGCAGGTGATGATGATGATTTAGACGGACCCCAATTTTGGGGAAACCCAGAGCGTGATCTGCAATGGGGTCCCTGAGCGAGGAAGCACAGCCTGTTGCTCTCCTCCCTCCCCGAAAGCGATCCAGAGACGCAGCCTCCTCCACAACCGCCTCTTGCAAACCTGTATTTACAGCATCGTGGACCCTTGGAAGATTTATCTCACTTTCTGCTTGGTTACGTTAAGCGTGTAACACACCCATTGCAGTTTCATTGCGAGGAGCCGGTTTATTCTCCTGCGGGGGAAAACAGACTGTTCTCCTTTCACAGCAAATAACCCATTCCTTAAAGCATCCCAAGACCTTAGTCTGGGAACAGGCCTTTAATGTGTTCACTTTAACGATCCTGGATTAATCAATTCTTATTAGAACATTAGGCTGCATAAATATTTGGCCGGCTTAGCTGCGGCGAGCCCCTGGGGAGAGCGGAGGGATGGGGAGAGTTGCAGTGTTAGAAAGTCAATGAAGTTCCCTTTGGCAGCTGGGGGCTGGGGGGGAGCACAGACCTGCGGCTGGGGGAGTTGGGTCAGGCGTTCAGATGGTGCCTCTTGTCCCCTTGGGCAAGTCCTGCAGAGTGGCCTTAATATTGCTGACCTATTTTTGCAAGGGGAGAAGAGCGGGGAAGTGGTAAGGTGCTGGTTTAAAATAAGAAGGTAAAATCCTGCCGCGCTCTGCAGCTCTTTCCCAAAGCCACAATAACGGACCCGGTTGCAAACAATTTTTTGCCTGCCTCACCCCCCGTGCTGTTAGCCACTGAAGAAGGAGCTAGAATATCTCTTTGGCGAAGCATCAGCAGCAGAATTGCTAACTATGTGCCCGTTATAGAAACTTTTTAGTACTGGGGACAAGCCAAGAAAAAAGCCCAGATTGACTCTCAGCTCTCAGCTGGTGCTCGCAGCGCTTCCACCTCGCAGGAGGAGCGGCACCGCTTTGACTTGCATCGATGGGACGCAGGCTGAAGCGCTCGAGCCATCGCCTGGGAGAGCCGGGATGATGTTTCCCAGGATGCTGGGCACCCTGTCCACCCCGCTGCCCATCCAGGATCTCCTGCCCTGCTCTGGCGGGTCCCCTTGGGTGTATTTAGATTTTCTGGTTTGCAATTGCATAAGCCGAGCTCTCCCCGACCATCGTGCCAAGGTGCAAGCTCCAGCCCGGGCGCTGCGTGCTCGGGATGCCTCGCCGCATCCCGTCTCTGCACCGGAGGGACTGGGTAGCCTCGCTCTGCATCGTCTCGTGCCATCAGTCACCCTGAAATCCTTTGCAGCGAGATAATATGGGCTATTGCAATGCTGAGCTTTAGCTCTCGGGGAGGCGGAGGGCCTTTTGGCTCAGAGACCGTCTTAATCTATCGGTGCCCTGGTTTGCTTCTGCAGCAGGTCCCTGCCTTGGTACATTTGTTAGCAGCTGTAAAGGCTGTGGGTGGCAATAGGTCAGCTGGGAATCTCACCTATCTCCTTGCGTGGCGAGGGGCTGGATGCTACCAGCAGCTTTTGCTATGAGCAGCGTAACAGCCCTCGCTCCGGGCAGGCGCGAACGAGGAGCAGCTCCGAGGGATGGATGAGCTGGGGAGGATCCAGCTGGACTTTCCAAAATCAACCAAACGCACTTCTACCCTGTGCTGGGAAGCGCGGTGCTGGGCTAAGGCTCTGCCTGGGGCTTTACGCATCACCTGGGCTTTGTTCCTTAGCGTTGGGACTGAATTTCTAAGATGAGTGGGGCCAGCAACGCTGGGCACCGTCCTGCTTCACTTCACGGTCAGGAGAAAGCGCATTTCATGCCATTTTTCTCCATGCCCTGTAGCAGGCATGCCGGCGGGACGGGGCTTTGCTCCGGCTCCATCCCCAGCCAAGCACGGGCATCCCTGGCAGGGCAGAGCCCCGCGGCCACCCCGGCGCTGCCGAAAATGCCGGGGCGCTGCATGTGTGCCGCTTCCATGTGCGCTGGTTTCCAAGGAAACCGCTCGCTCTACATGTGTGTCGCTTAACACCCTATTTGCTTTCATTTGGATAAGTCTTTAATTCCTGTGCAGCCCCGGCTCCGCGGGATCTATTGAGCTGTGTGTGTATCCTCAGCGCACAAATCTCTCTCCTGCCTGCCTGCCTCTTCAAAAGTCCCTGCCTGCTCGGAGCAAGTTTCCTAAACCTCTGGCTAATCGGAGTAGCTGATGCTTTCTGCAGTAATAACTGGATATATCACTGCTGCTTCCCTCTAGAAACAATTAGCAGGGAAAACATGACACGCAGCGCTGCTGTCATCTGCCACCAGCTCTGCTGCCTTGGCTCCGGGCCGGGTGTCGAAGCCAGGGACATGGGGTGCAAAGCTGGGGGTAAAGCACGGCTCCGGCTGCACCGCTGCCCCGTCGGGGAAGGCAGCGGCTCGTTGCAATGGTTAAATGCTAATTGCAAAGCACCGTGGCGAAAGGCATGGCTGGGGAGCGGGGAAGGGTGACCCTTGGAAGGGTGACCCTTGGAAGGGTGACCCGTGCACGAGCCCAGCGGTGTCCCCATCGGCACAGCACTGGTGGGACGCACTGGGTCCCCACCGGGTCCCCCGCACCAGCAGCTCCTCCGTGCCCCGGGCTGAGCAGAAAAGGGTGACAAGGTGTTGGGGTTGCTTTGTTACCCCCAGTTTTCAGCCGTGGTAACCCAAAATGGCTTTTCCTTCCCTCTGCCCCTTCCTCCCTTCACTCTGCACAGCAAGACGCCGTCCGTTCTTCTGTACTGGAGGCCTGAGGAATCTTCTGATCGAAACCCACTTTCCTCCTCTCCAAAAATCCCCGGGGCTTGGTTCATGCTTGGGAAGCCGAGCAGCTCCCGTGTCACTCCGAGCTGGCTCCCGTCTGGAGCCCTGACAGCAGCTAATGCTGTTAGCCTGTGTCGAGGAGGGATTTCAGCATTAAAAGAAAAACCCTAAAATCACCAGCACTCAGGCTGCTCTGTTGCTTGCAAGCAGAACCAGCCAAAACCCACCTACCCCGTGTCTGGGGTACGCGGCACCGCTCGGGGCCACCGGCCAGAGGGTTCGCCCGCCTTTCGGGGGGATTTTGCAGGGCTGGTGATTTTGCTGGCACGGGATGCAACGGCACCTAAGCACCGGGAGATTAACTCGGGTCGTGGAGGGCTTTGCTATCTTTAGGTGGAAGGTGAGGGATTGTGCCTCTTAGGGTGGCCTGCAGGTAATGAGAGAGAAAAATCCCTTGGTCCCAGCCCGGCTCGGGGCCGCTGACCCCGGCTCCCGTCCCCGCGGGGGTCTGGCCTCGCCGGCCCCCGGCCGCGTGCGCCGCCACCTTTCTAGGCCACAATCTGTACCGAATTGCGAGCCTGCTGTTAACTTCGCTTGCACTCTATTCTCGTGTTTGCTGTTATTTTTTAACACTTTTTTTTTTCCTTTTTTTTTTTTTTTTTTTTTTTGCATAAAAGCACTAGCCTCTCCCCAGAGCCTGCCTGTAGCGAAGGCATGGTCTGTACAACTGCAATTATTTCGAAGAACAGATGGAGTGAGGAGCAGAAAGTCTGTTAATAGTAATAGAAATGCTACATGTTAACCTGGACAGCACACGATGACAGTCCCATGACTACACGTTCTGTTCCCACCAGCTGGGCTCCCGAGCAGAGCCGAGAGATTCAGAAACACCGTGCTCAGCTCCGCACCCTCCCCAAAGTTAGAGCTCAAATTCCTTCACACTTCCAGCGTAGAGTTTTTGGGTTGTCGGGCTTCTTCTCCCCCCCCCTCCTCCTTCCCATTAGACGCTGATTTCAGCGCTGGCAAGGAATATTGCTGGTTTTTTCCGGGATGCTCGCAGCGATGCAGCCGGTTGCAGCTGCGAGCACCGCGGGGAGGGAGGTGGCAGCTCTGCCCCGAGGTCCTGACCTTCGGCCTCACGCGGTGGCACCATCACAGCCCCTTTTCCATGCACACATCCGCACGCTTGGCGTAAACCCCCCGCGATGCAAATGCCTTGAGCCAGGCTGGGATTAATGCACCAGGGCAGCAGCACCTCGCCGGCCACGCTCCCAGGCAGGGCGGTTGCATGAATTTGGGATTTTCGTTGCAACTGTTGCAAGCTGTTTGCTAAATGGGTTGAAATCCATGTTTTCTGGTTAAACTGGTGGTTGTTGCGGAGGTGTTGTCTGCAAAGGGGGCTGAGCAATGCACAGCTCTGGTGGGCTGCAAAGGGAAGGGGCTACGGGGGATCGCTGGGCATGGCAATACCCCAGGGCTTGCTTGCCCCGACCAGGGGTTGGGAAATAGAGTAAAAAGGTTGTCTCTGCCCCAACAATCTCGCTGTGAAAATCCCCGCCTGGTTTCACAAGCGACCAGGGGATTTAGCCGCAGAGCTCCAGCTAATTTTGGTGGGAATTGCATGGCTAAATCCCCCAGCCGTTTATGAAACCTCAGCCCTCGGGCACGCTGGAGCGGTGCGGGGCACCGCTGGCGAGCTGACAGATGCACCTGGAGGTTTTATTAGGATATAGATCCCTTAATCTGGGTGCTTGCAGGATAATCTGGTGCCTGAGGTCCTGCCAAATCCCCTGAGATCAGCAGGTTTTCTATCTGCAGCCTCCAGAGGTCACTTCAAACCCAGCTCCATCCTCGGGGGACCAAAATATCCACCTGTCTCACAGCGTTGGTGGCACCCTTGGGTGCTGGACACCCTTGGTGGGGACCCGGGGCGGGCTGTGGGGGATGCTGGGGGGCTGAGCCAGCATCGTCCGTGAGTCCCTGCTCTCTTTGCCTGGTTGCCATCATCCAGGAGCAGTTGCCCAAACCCCTGGGTGGGTGGCAAGGCAGGGGCTTTGCCTTCTTGCAGCATCCCTGGTGCATGCGGGGGAGCGGCAGTGAGATGCCCCGAGTGCCCTCGCAGCCCTCGAGGGTTAGTCCTTCAGTTAGTTTGGGCTTAGTTAGGTACAGCTTAGCTCCTCTCAGCCACCCTGGCAGAGGCTGGGGTGTCCAGCCTGTCCCCAGCCACCGCCCTGGGGCTGGAGCTGGATTTGAATCCCCAAAAATATCCCGTCCCCCTCTCCCAGGGATTGCGACCCTTTGCAGAAAGTCCCCTGTGCATCGCTCTGCCCTGCGCCGCTGTAGGATGTGGTTAGAGGATGGCTGGCGGGGGGAGGAAATTCTCTTTGGTGCCTTTTATTTGGAGGTAGTAGAAAACCCCTATCCTTCCCCTCTTTGAAGAGATTTCGATCGTGAGGAGTAAATCATCCCGAGCGGGTTTGCGGCCTTCGCGTTCCCCCGGCGCAGATTCATCGCTCGCCTTCTCTGCGCATTTTGCACGAATGCAACAGTCCAAGCGTGCACGCATGGGAAAGCGTGAAAAAACCCTGTATTTTGGGGGCTGATAAAACTCCTGGAGGGATGCTCCTCGCTCGCACGCCGCCGATGCAAGCCCCCGCTCCCGCGCACCGTGCCCATAGCGCTCTCCTCTCCTCTTTTGCAGAGCAAGAAGTACGTGCTGGTGCTGGTGGACCCCGATGCTCCCAGCAGAGCCAACCCCAGGAACCGGTTCTGGAGGCACTGGCTGGTCACCGACATCCCAGTGAGTCCCCCCGCTGTGGGGTCCGTGTGGTGGGGTCCCAGCAGCTCGGGGCTTCCCCGAGCACCGGTCGGGCGCTCCTGCCCCGGAGGGTTGGATTCTCGGCACGGCAGCATCTCTCTCGGTGAAATCCCGAAGGATGAACGTTTGCGAGAGAAATGTAAATGGTGCTCGGCGTGTAGGTAGGGGAGTGCTTCCTCCGGCTATATAGAGCGAAGCTGGTCCAAAAATATTGCTGGGTTTTTTTTTTTTTTCTTCTTCTTCTAAGGAAATGCTGAAAAAAACCCGCTTTGAAAACTCCCCACCACCAGTTTTCTCTGCAGAGACAACCGGTCGCTTCAAACATCTCTGGCTGCCGTTTATTTATTTTTTTTGGTTAAAAAAGCGGTTTTGGTAAAAATCTCGCTGGTGCCAAATTTTTCCTTTCTTTTTTTTTTTTTTGGTGAGAAAAATGTTTCCAGCCCAGGGAAGCAAACAGGGGGAAAATGGGTTTGGGCTGAATTCCTGCTGCTTCCCAGCTCCGTGGCCAGGGGACAGACGGATGGGACAGACGGACGCGGCCTTAGCCCTGCAGCGGGACATCGCTCCCGGACTGTCCCAGCGTATCGCTGGTTTGCTTCCAGAAAGGTTTAGGAAAATCAGTTTGTTCCTCTCCTGCTTGCTTTTATCTTTTATAAGATTAGGTGTTTCAGCCCTGAATCAATCTAACTAATAATCTTAGTACTGAAGTCTAATTAAGATATCAATTAATTTGCAGCATGCATTTAACAAGAAATATCTCGTCATTCTCCTCTATTATTCTCTGAAATTACTGCTAAGGGCTTTTTGTACAGATACCTTAATTAGACTTTTTATTGTTAATGGGAATATTGAGCAAATTAAAATTGGATATTAATACTTTCCATGAATTTCATAATTGGCTGAAAAATATAAAGCATTCAGAATAATTGCAGAGATTTGTGTACGGGGCTTTTTTTTTTTAATCCTTCACAGAAACCCTTCTGCATTTCTAACAACAGGGCCCCGAAAGTCTCTCATTAATTTTAATATTTACTAAATGCAAAGAAGCCCAAGCTCTTGTTTTCCTTTCTGTACACAGATCCTTCTGAGGCATTCACTATTGCTAATTATTGTGGTTTTCTTTTCCTTTTGTTTTTTGAGTATAAGATCATTTAAGCAAAGAAGGGAATTAAGGGATTAAAACCAGTTCTCCCGCGCAAATGGGAGGTGGGTTTTTTCCCTGGTATTTGGGCGATTCGGTTTGTAGTATAAAAGGTCAGAAAGCTCCTTGCCGGGCCGTGAAAAAGGGGGGAAAAGGAGATTTTTGGGAAGGAGAGGGGCTTTCCCACCTCCAGGTGCCGCGTCTCTGCCAGGGATGGGGCTGACCCCAACCCCAACTATTCCTTAAGCTTCCTTATCATGAGATAAATATATATATATATATACATATATGAGCAGGGAGTTGGACTTGATGATCCTTATGGGTCCCTTCTAACTTGAGATATTCTATGATATATTATATATAATATATATAGGTATGAGATAATATATAAATATATATTATATAAATATATATTATATATAATTATAGATATTATATAATATATAAAAATATATAATGATATGATGTATATATCCCATATATATCTCGTGCGTGTGTGTATATATCTCTCTCTCATGTATACAGACACATATATACGTATAAATCTCCATTGCGCTATAAGACACCCCCAAACCCGGCGTCATCCTCGCAGGGCATCGGGACAAACCCATCCCGCCCCAGCCCCGCGGTCGGTCCCCATGGCTGGGGGTGCAGGCAGGGGGGGGGTGCTGGGACCCCCCCAACTCCGGAGCCGCAGCCGGAGCTTTCCCAAAGCACCGGCCCCAAATCGCTTCTGCGAAGCCGGCGGCTCCCCGGGCTCAGACACATGGTGTCTCGTTGAAATGCAGATCGTTGGGGGGTATATGGAAGTCTTGGCTCCGAGGAGCTTCAGCTGACAGGCTTATTTGCACACTGGCTCTAAAATAACCGTGTAGGCTTTACATGACACCTTCTGTTGCTTTGGTGCAGAGAGGGGCTTTCAAGTGCCTTTCTCCGGGAGGGACGGGGTGGTCGGCGCGATGGCTGGGGGGCTGCGAAAGCCCCCCGTGCCCCGGCATCGCCCCGGCATCACCCCAGCATCACTTTGCCATCCCCGGGGTTTGGAGGGAAGCGGCTCCGGCAGCGCTAAATGCCATTATAGGTGCTGCAGTACCTTGGCACGCCACCAAGTTTGGGATTGGGCTCTGAATTTGCTTTCCCAGGTGGGTTTCGGGATGGAGCATCCCATCCCCGGCGGTGCCGCTCGCCGTTCCTTATCAGCCGTTGCTCCGCCGCTCCCTCCGATTGTCAAACACGAGAGATGCTTTCACTCCCATTCAAAATAATTTAAATAAAAATGTTGCTACAAAGTGGAATAATATCTTTTGATGAATGTTTTTAAAGCCCTTTAGGTTTTCATGGTAATTTGCAGTGTAAAATTATTTAGAGATAAGAGCCAAATTAGCTCTTATAGGCGGAGGTCGATATGTCCCGTTATCCATGCAAGCAGTGTTTAAATATAATCAGCCTTTACTCTAATGCAGCATAATTGTTCATTTGAAATAGCTTTTTTTTTTTTTTTTTACTCCATTCAATGAGTCATTAAAATATTCAAAGGATAATGCAGTGAATTGGAAATGAATGTATCACATTATCCTGTATATACTGTAGAGCATCAGGTAACCAGGCAGAGTCGGAACCAGTTTACAAGAGAAATCCAGTAAACAAGGCTTTCCATTTTGTATTCAGCGGGGGAAAGAAAAAGAAGGGAGAAAATACTGCCCTTCAAATGGAAAGCTTTCCGTCTTTATTCCCCCTCCTTGGGGAGGAGGAAGGGGGAGGGAGAGAGCAGCAAATTTGTACTCCACTAAAGCCTCGCTGCTTTAACTTTATTTTTATCAAAATATGTTTGTAACAGAAAGTCGTTATGGAAACCAGTTCTGCCAGCCGGGAGAAATCCTGCGCCAGGCTGGAGCCGAGCGGGACCCACCGGGTGCTGCTGCCGCCCGGCACGGCTCGGCTCGCTCTGCCGACCCCTTCCCCGGGCAGGGGGGTTGGGGAAACTGAGGCACGGAGCTGGTGGGAGACCAGGCCGGGGTCAGACAGGGGAAAAGTGTCGAATCTGTCTGAAGGAGAGCCGTTCCCACCCCATCGCCCGTTGCGTTAAATGGGTTTTCTCCCCACACTGGGTGCGCTGGGGTGCAGCCCCCGCCGGGGCCACGGTCGCTCCCGTGGCTTTGCAGAGCGGGATGGGGAACCCGTGGGTGCAGGACCGGCGGGTTTGGGTGCCGGGGGACCACAGCATCCCTGGCAGGTCCCAGAGGTCCCGGCACCACCGGCGGTCCTCGCCCGTGGTGCCTGCTGCTGCGGTTGCATTTGTCAGAGCGTTTCTCCTTGCCGGCTGATAAACAGGCTCTGGGTTGCAAGTGTCACCATAGAAACAGGTGCTATCTTAAGCAAACAAGGGCTTTATTAACCTTAAAAGTTACAGGATTCTTGCACGATTAGAGGCTGGGAAGGGAGCTGCAGGGGGGCCGGGCCCTCGCCCACGCACGTGGCCCTGCACCCTGCCCAGCGACCGTCCCCATCCCAAAGGGACACCGATGCACGTGCTCCGAAGCAAACTTTTACCCCGTAGCATGTTTATACAGCACATGATATGGGTGTCAAGCTTATCCAAAATGTTTGGATTTATTAAAAATAATAGCGAGCAGCTGTTAAGTACCGGCTGCTGTTACTTCTGCCCTCGGCTGCCGGGCGAAGCACGCTACGGACACGCCGGGGATGCTTTTGCAGAGCACTTGCGATCCGGGCGCTTTCAGCATCCCAGAAGAGCCAGCTCTGGCAGGAGAAAAATCTTGTAGGGGCAGGGAATGTTTTTTAATGGGTTAATTGATGTTAGCAGGGGGAAAAAAATCAGTGTTCAGGTATCCTCCAGACAGGAGGGATCCTTGTATTGGGAGATGCCGGAGTGCCAGGGCAGGTTTTCCCGACTTGTGCCAGGCCTGATCCCGTCGCCATCCAGCATCCACGGTCCCTGCGCCGCTGCCTGGCTCTGCGATGCCATGGCATCGCCGATCCCCGCCGTGCCGGTGGGATCCGCCGCCTCGCCGGGGTGGGACGGGGCAGATGTAACAGTCGGTGCCGCGGTATCGTTCCTCCTTGCTGGGTCCCTTTTGACTCTGCTTTTTGGTGATTGAACCGAGGGTTTGAAAGGGAAAGAACAGAGAGAAATGTTGTTTTAATTGATGGCTTGGCTCCTTGGAATAGTCAGTTCCCTGGTGTGAATTTTTGTCGCTGCTTGTTAATGAAGCCTTTATTAATAAAAGAAAAAAAAAACTAAGGAAAAACAAAATAAGCAGAAGAGATTGCTGCTCGGGTGTAGTTTTCTTTGCGCTTCAAGCTTCTTTGGTCCTCCATAGGCACGTGGCAAGGTCAAATCCCTCCGAAACGCCCGTGCCCAGCAGCAGGAGCCTCAGCACCGCCGCGTTTGCCGGGACTCGGCGCCAGCGGGACGCGTGTTTGCCTGACGAGGTTTGTGTCGAACAGGTTTCCCGTGAGCGGTATCCCAAGTTGAGTGTCAACCGCTATTATTCATGCTCTGCAAACAGATGGGGTTTAATTGCTGTTACTGTCAGGCTCCCTGCAAGTATGATATGAAAAGGGCTTTTTGGCTAATTGTTTTAAAATAAAAGTTCAGAAATGATGTATAGAAATTATAGATCAAATGTATTTGAAGAGCAAACTGTTTATATTACCTTGAAACATGGTCTTTAGTCAACAGCGTTAGGATCAGTGAGTGACTGTAGGATACAATGCCGCCCTAGGGCCTGGGATGCCGGAACAGTATAAGAGCAGCAGGGAAAACCACCGCCAAACGGGCCCAAACTGCGGGAGAACGGAGCTGCTCAGCTGGGGAATTTCTCAGGCAGCATCAGGGCAAAGCGCTGCTTTTCCCAGGGTGCAGCCGGGGGAAAGAGAGAAGGGAGCTCGGGGAAGGCCAGAGCCCCCGGGGCGAGCGGGAGGTGGGGAAAGGTCTCTTTGCACAAGCGCATCTGGTTGCACGAGCATGCGTGTGTGCACAGGTGTGTATCTCTGCACAAGGACATGTTCGCACGATTGTGCATCTTTGCATGAGCATGTGCGTTGGCACGAGCACCTATTAGCCTTTCAGTGCTTAAATGGGGGTTACAAGAAAGATGGGGACAGACTTTTTAGCAGGGCCAGTAGCGATAGGACAAGGGGTGATGGTTTTAAAGTAAAGAGGGGAGATTCAGACTGGGTATAAGGAAGAAATTTTTCACGCTGAGGGTGGTGAAACACTGGAATGAGTTGCCCAGAGCGGTGGGAGATGCCCCATCCCTGGAAATATTCAAGACCAGGCTGGACGGGGCTCTGAGCAACCTGATCTGGTTGGAGATGTCCCTGCCCATTGCAGGGGGGATGGACTGGATGGGCTTTGAAGGTCCCTTCCATCCCAAAGCATCTGATGATTTTGTGATTCTATGGTCTTTGCACAAGCACATGTGTTTGCACAAGGCCATCGCAGGCGTGAGCCATGTCCCCATGGTGGCCGCGGTGCTGCACCTCCTTGCACCCTGCTCACGCTGCAGGGAAAAAACCCTCCCTGCATTTCTTTTTCCATTCTTGGTGCAACGGCACGACTCCGGCAAACCTCAGTGGCTGCTCTGCCGCTGGGGTTTGGGCTAGGAGCAGCCCGTCCTTGCGCTGCCCTTTGCTGCCGTGGTCCGTCAGTCCTGGGGTGCTCCGTCCCTTCCCGTGCTCTGCCTGGTCTGCAACCCGCCGGTGTGTAAGAGGGTTAAACCCATCGCCACGTCCCTGCAATCACGGCTTCCTCGCCCTGCGCGAGCTGCCATGGAGCTGCTGCTTGGGCTTATTCTCGCCTGCCTTGTAATTAATGCTCCCAGGTAATTACGCTCCCAAGCCCTCTGAAAAGCTGCCACTGAGCAATTCTCCCTGGGACGCAGCAAGCGCTGAAAGCACATGGGGGGACATGCAATGGCTTGGGGAACGGCCACCCCATAGCCCAGCTGGTGCAGCGGGGACGGGGCTCCGTCGCAAGGGCCCGAGCGTGCCTTTGCTTGCTGCAACCCATTTTGGGGCTGGGAGGAAAGGGGGAAAGCACCGAGTACCCCAACATGTCCAGTTCCCAGCTTGTCCCTGCGCTCGCCACCGTGGCAGGGCTGCAGCCCCCGTGCCCGGCTCAGCCCCCGGCAATGCAGCACCTTCCTCTTCTGCACACCCGATGCCGAGCAAAGCACTCAGGGCTGCGCTCGGGATGACAGGCTCTGCACAGACGTGCATTATATGATTATTATCATTATATTGCCAAGGATCTATGATGAGCGAGATGATTACGACGGCTACAAAGAGGCTCTTGTAAGCAAGGGCTGCCGGCAGCGAGCTGCTCACAGTTTTTTCTGCTCAGCCCAGCCCCGTCCCGCAGATGCTCTTGGCTTTGCTCGGGCCCTGCCATTGCATAGAGGTTAATTTAGGGTGAAGCCGCGGTGCTAAAGCATTCAGCATCCAGAAACCCATCTATTTTGGGGGTTATTTGGGATGTTGTCGTGTGCGAGACACATGGTTTGTTGCTCTCGCTGGGAGCTGCCCCATGGATCGGTCCCTCTGCCTTCGTCTCCGCAGCAGGTAGCGTCGTTACGCAGATGGGAATTAAGGTTTTTTCCTCGATGCTTCTATTTCATTTAACATGCAAAGGCTAATAATTTGTCACAATTCAATAAAGCGGAGGTTACAAACACTCTCGCTGCTGTTTATTTAAACGAAGGTTTGTTAATTAGCTCCTCTTAACGAGGAGAGAATAAATCAGAGAAAACGTACCAAAAAGGTACGGAGGTATTTTGCAGATTAATTTTATTTTCCAGCTGAGATGCTCCCGGCAGCCAGGCTCTCCCCAGCTCCCGGCTCCATCCCAACCCGCTTCCCGAGCCGCGGCGCAGGTACCGGCGTGCGGAGGTGCACCGTGGCACCGCTCAGCCCGGGCTGACGCTTTGCCTCGTTGCATCTCGCTCACCACCCGTCCAAAAAGGACTTTTCTGGCTGTTTTCTCTTGCTGCTGGGCTCTGTCCCTGCGGCCTGGCCGCGGCGGTGGCTGGCCCTGCGGCACGCCGCCTTTCCCTCCGGTTCCGCTCGCCGCTTGTTTCGCCTAAGGTGGTTGGGAGGGGGGGATTTATTCAAGATTATTCAAGATTATTCAAGATTATTCAAGATTTATTCAAGATTCATTTACTCAATAATTTATTCAATTATTAGGTCAAGAATAAAGTTGTGCCCATGCATTTGGGAGTTTGGGGCAGGTTTACCCATCACTGTCAGTCAGAGCCGAGCTCTGATTTTATTGCCGGCCCCGCGGAGAGTGCTTAGCTCCCGTCGGCATCGTGTCCCCACCACCCCGGGGATATTTTGTATATAGTCTAGGAAATGTGTCCAGGGATGGGATTTCTTGCAAAGTCTTGTCCACGTCCCCCGCGAGCATCCGGGGACCCCCGCGCCGATGGCCGGAGGAGAGCGTCGGGGCCGTGCGCTCGCCGGGTCTACCTTGCGGAAGAGACTCTAATCAATGATTAATCGGGCATGTGTGGCTGTGTGGGAGCGATTTGTGTTGGAGGAGGGAACTCCTACAGCACCCCGGTCATGAATCATTTGAAAGGCAAATTTGTGCAGTTACCAAGGGAACGGAAGAAAGGAAGGGACTTCCCTTGCCGAAATGACTCGCGCTCTGATGCGGCTGAGAAAATCGCTCCAAAAAAAAAAAAAAAGGGGAAAAAAAAAAAAAAAAGAGTCGAAGCTGTGACTAAGCAGCAGAAGTTATGTAAAGTGCTCGCTGGGAAGTGCAGGGGAGGGACAGCACATCCTGCCGCTGCCCACGGCGGTGGCGGGGGGCGGCCGCCGGCCCCCTTCTCGCCTCCCCGGGGAGCGGGGGCGAAGCCGCGCCGGCTGGCCTGCTCCTCGCTTCTTGCCCTTGCTCATGCAGGTGCTTAAAAAGGTTGGGCACCCTGCCTTGGTGCCCTCGCTGGAGTGGGGCATCGTCCCCGGGCTGGGACCGGGCGCCCGCACCCCCCACCTCTGCATCACCAGGCACCCGCGTCCCCCACCTCTGCATCACCCTCGGTCACGGTCCCGTAGGGAGTTGGTGCTGCAGCCGGCATTGCGCTGGGAAAACATCCTTGCTCCGGCCAGGGGGTCAGTTTTGGGGTGCTCCAGGGGATGCCGTGCCCCACGGTGTGCTGCGGCGTCACCGTCAGCTGGACAGATGCGTGGAGCCGGGCTGTTTCCATAGGGAATGGGAGAATGCAGGAAACAATGCTGCAAACTTTGCTGTGGGGCTCGTGGTGATGCTCTCGGTAGCGGCTGATTTGGCACATCCCTGCCAGGGCCAGGGCTGGGCTTGTGGCCGAGGGTGGGATCCTCTGCTCTGCTCCCCGTGGGAGCTCAGGCAAGGGCTAGATACTCGGTTTGGGGCTTGGCATCCAAATTTAATGGCGCTCACCCAAATTTAGGGATGCTCATCCAAAGGGCGTAAAAGCACATGCACGGTGGAGGCACCAACCGCTTCTCCGTGGCAAGGGGATGTGCGAGGCACAAACATGCACCTTAAAAACTCTGCTTTCCCTCTGAAAACGCGACCCCGGGGCTGTGCAAGGGGGAGCAGCAAAGACCCGGGCCTGCGGCAGCGAGATCCGCAGCAGCATCTCGGCGGAGCCCCAGGCACGCCGGGAAGATGCTTGGGATCTTTCCAGCTTCCGCCTGGGAGCCCCCGAAGCCCGACGGGGAGCTGCAATATCTCCCGAAAAGGGAATGCAGAGGCAGCTGCACGGTGGAGGAAAACCCTCTCCCTGCCCTCCCCTGGTGCCACAGACAACCGGTGTCTGAGCGATTAGTCACCGCGATAGCGCCGAGGCTTCCCTCCTCCACAGCAGAGCCTGTCCCCCCACACAGGCAAGCCAGCTGAATGCTTAATTGGAGTTCCTCACACCTACCGGGGTGTAGCCTTAAACGAAGTGACAGCGCGATCAAAGCGCTGGAGTCAGACCCTGGGAGCCGCGGGTTGCTATGGAGTTTCTGGCTTCTGATTTTAAAAGAAAAGGAAAAAAAAAAAAATATATATATATATGTAGCAATCCCAACAGCAAACCTGCGGATGCTGCCGGTGGAGCAGCGCAGTCGGAGCGGGGAGGCTGCAGGGCTGGTTCTTGGGGGGGGTCTGCTCCTCGATGGAGGTGCTCGGCCCCGAAAAGGTGCTTTCTGCCCTGTAAAGCTGACAGCAGAGCCGACGGAGGTTTGGTAGTGGTTAAGAAACCCTGTAAGGCTCCTGCATCCCGTATATGGGGAGGGGGTAGGAAAGCTCATCCCTGCATCCCGTGCGTGGGGAGGGGATTGGAAAGCTCAGCGTGGCACGGAGCATCCCACGGGATCCAGCCGAGGCTTTTGCTCTCTGATTACTTTTGGAACCGTCTCAGATGCATCAGGGAAGCCACCAGTGACCACGTCCCTGGGGTGGGAGGGCTGTCCCCACGCCAGCCCCCGCGGCTGGGTTAGCTCACCCGGAGGTGGCAGGGCTGGAGTTTGACCAAAGGATTAATTTTTCTGTTTGAAATTTACAGTGAGGATTTTAAGCCGATTAAAGCTGGTTTCTCGTCCCGGTGAGGCCACCCGCCGTGGTCTGGTTTGATCAGCCGGGGGACGGTGCAGCATCGGGACCCCCGTAGATGGGGATGCCCGTGTCCCCCCGCTCTGTAGCACCCCATCACCCATCACCTACAGCTTCATATTCCTCCAAAAGATGCTTGGGCTCAACTTTCAGAGGCCTTAAATTGCAGTGAGTGGGTACCAGGACCTGAGCCCCCAACGCTGCCCATCGCCGGGGGGGAGCCGGGAGGTTGGCTTTCGCTCAGGAGAGGGAAATGACAGCTCCATTCCCGTCAGGACCATCTTCTCTTCCCCAAAACAGAGGCGCCGTGCAGGAGGGAAACAGGATATCGTTTGTGGTTTCATGAAAAAGTTGTCTTTTTTTTTTTTTCATTCTTGTCGCTTTGGGTTCTATTTAAAATTTGGGTATTCTGTGACGGAAAGTTATTTCAAAAGGGCAAAAACGCATCAAGTTCCAGAAAATGGCAAAATCAGCTCGATGTCAGCTTTTTTTTTTTTTTCCCCAGAAACACAGTTGTCCCCCAAATCCCCCCAGCACAGGATCCATCCCCATCCCGCTCCATCCTGCCCTCCCTCCGGTGCCGTGAAGGAGCATCCCTATTACCAAAATGCCATTTTTTCCCCCAATCTCTCTGCCAACCGGTGGCATGGGTGCACTCCGGGGCGGGCGGGGGGGTTTGCAACCCACCGCCGTGCCGGGACCTCTCCGCTGCCTCGAGCCCGACCCCAAATACCCACGCATGGGCAGGGACGATCGTTGAAGCCCCATCGATCCTGTCTGCCGCCGCCCAGCGCTGCCCCAGCGAAAGGGCCCTTCATCGATAAAGCATCAGCTCTCGCAAGGCGCTACCGGCAGGCTTAAAAAGATCATCTCAAAGCGAGGGCTTTTGGTTCTTGCCAATTAATTAGTGCGTTGTAAATGACTCGGAAAGGAGGTGGCCGGTAAATGCGAGAGCAATTAAATCTGCAGCGCCCGCGCCCCTCCGACCCCTCTCCCGATGCATCGATCTCGCTCAGCAGCCTCTGGGGAAGCGATGGGGTGGGCTGAGACGGGATCGCATCCCACTGGCATTGGGAAAAAAGGCTTTTCCCGCACTGGGATCCGCTTCTGCCTCTCCGGGCAGGCGCAGCCGGCCGGCTCGCCTCTCCCCTGCAAAATGCAATGGTTTTATTCCCTGCTGTTTCTGAACGAGGGCCGGAACAAGGTAGGAGAGCGAGGAAAACCCTCCACTGGCTTCCCTTGATGAACTGAGCTAATTTCTCTCTTAATGGTTAGCTACTGAGCTGAATGTGAGGCTTTCCTCCTGCACAGCAAACCCTCTCCCACACACAGACAAATAGGCTGAATATTTAATTGGAATTCCTCACACCTACAGGGTAAAGCCTTGTCAGTAGAAATATAGCCCATCGCCAGCTGGCATCCCCGCACGCCACCCACCTTATCTCTTAAAAAGAAATCCCTCCCCGTCCTCCCCCCTTTGCCGCACACCCACGGGCCCCCCCGGCCGTAGGAGGATGCTGCCCTCCCGATGCTGCCCCCCCGCTCCCCGGGGTGCCCTCTTGGGTTCAGGGATGCTGTGGGTGGGTGCCCAGGCAGAGCCTGTCCCGCCGGCCGTCGTGCCAGGGGAGATGCCCGTTGCCCATCATCTGCTGCACCGCGGAGGTACCACCCTCGCCGGAGCAGCCTGGATGGAGCTGCTGGAGCGAGCCCCCCCAGGGACGGTGGGGACCCCGCCGCGGGCCCAGGCTGGTGGCAGGGGACCGGGAGCAGCAGAGGGCACTGCCGGTCTGTCCGCCTGCACCTTGCCCCGCTGGTGCCCGAGTGATGAAACTGTGGGCGAAGCGTTGCCCAACGCTCAGGGAGGGCAGGCAGCGAGCCTGGGGCGGTGGCTGGCAGCGGGGTGTGCAAGCCCCCTGTTTGCAAGCCCTAGAGCCTCCCAAACGGGAAGGCCACCATGTCCACTCCCGAAAATGCCTCCCCCTCCCTTCCCCATGCTGTCCTGGCCGGTGTGGGATGTAACCCCGTGGCATCGAGTGCTGCCGCGGAGCTGCTGGGGATGCGGGAGCTGAAGCCCTGCCTGCGAGGTGCCCCCATCCCAGTGGGCAGCGGATGGGTTGGGGCCCTGGGCTCTCCCTTGTGGCTTCAGGTGCTGATAACCCAGCCCAGAGGAATCCTCCAGTTCAGATTTTCCAGGGATGGCTGAAGCCGGTGGCTGACACGGGACGAGGAGGGAGGCACCCCGTGTCCTCCCCGTGCACCAGCCGAAGCCTGGGGAGCACCCGGCTGCGAAGGCAGAGCACGGCACTGGCCCTGCAGCGGCACGGCATGGCTGAAACCCGAACAAACCAGACCTTTCTTCCTGGAAAGATAAGGAATGGGGCTCTGTGTGCCCGGCTGGAGCACACGCGTGCACACACACCGGATAGTTGAGGATTTGGGGAGCCTGATGTTGGCTGGGTGTGATAGCAGGGCAGAGATAGGCACTGGGCTGCTTGTGAGGGGGATGCTCAATCCCGCTTCGGGATGCGCTTGCCTGACCATCCCAACTCGGGACCACCACGGGGATCGCCGGGTTGGTGCTCGGGAACGACGACAGCCGTCGTTAATGCTTCTGCCTCGGCATCCCGCCTCTGCAGCAGGTCCTGGGGCACAACCGGAGCCGGCTCCAGAGCATCCCTGGGCAGGGAGCTGGGGAGGGGGCAGCTGGGCTCGGCCCCCAGTGGAAGGGCTCTTCCCTGGGGATGCGGAGCCTCCCGTGCCCACAGAGGAGGAGGAGGAGGAGGGCAGCGGGTCATGACCCCAGGAGCAGGGGGAGATGGCAGCACCACACGCTGCCTTTCGTGCTGCTGGGCTCTGCTGGCGAGGGCAGCGTTTGTATCCCCCCTCATCCCCCCGATATCTCCTTTGGTTTCTGGCAGAATTGCTCTTTTCTCATCCCCGTCTTCCCCTTTTTTGCTCTTTCTCCCTCACTCCTTCTCCTCATACCTCTCTCATCCCAGGTTTCAAAGACCCCCCCCCTCCATCCCCTGCAGGGACCTGCTGCCATCTGTGGTTTTCTTTCCCTTTCTTGTATTTTTTTTTAAAGTTTCCCCGTGTCTTTGTCTTAACGAGCCAGGTTAAATATTCCGTAATCAGTGTAATAATACACCTGGACTCGTTCGCGAGATATCTGCCTTTTGTACTGCGACAGGACATTAATAGTAATTATTCTGCTTTGTAATTGGAGCTTTAAATACTAATTCAAACAGCCAGAGGAAAACCAATTAGTGCTAATTTATCTCTATGTGTTTTGGAGAGCCTGTGTCTGTCATACTGTGAAGAAATAGGTTGGTAATTAGTACAGTTGGGTGGTAGATAGAAGTAATTATCAGATTCTTTCATGTTCTTTAAAGGAAAAAAAAAATCTAAAGGCTGCATGACTCTTCCTTTCCGAGGAAGTTTGCACCTCGAAGGAAGGCAGTGCATGGTCCCAGCCAGCTCCGGGCTTGCCTGCTCTGCACGAGGCTCCTGGCCAGATCTTGTGGGCACCTTGTGCCGTACAAAGTGATGACTGATCCCGGGGATGGGATGCTTTGGGCACGGCCAGAGCATCCGAGGCCTCGCACGCCGGGTTTGGCTCGGGCAGGGGTGGTGGGGTGTCCTCGGAGGCAGGGAGTGACGCTGCAGGGGAACGCTGGTGCCAAAGGCGTCAACCGGCCGGGGGGGCTGCACCTTTGAGTACGGCCGGAGGAGCGCTCCCCACCTCCCGGGCATTGCCCTGGGTAATGGAGCCCTGCGCAGTGCGCTTGAGCCATACCCTGCTTCTCTGAGCTGTACCGTGTGTGTTTGAGCCGTACCCTATGCGTTTGAGCCAAAAGCTATGCATTCAGATCCTACCCTATGCCTTTGAGCCGCACACTATGCGTACGAATCCTGCCTTATGCGTTTGAGCCATACCCTATACATTTGAGCCATACCCTATGCTTTTGAGCCTTATCCTATGTGTACGAATCCTACCCTACGCCTTTGAGCCACACACTATGCGTATGAATCCTATCCTGTGCATTTGAGCCATACCCTATACATTTGAGCCATACCCTATGCTTTTGAGCCTTATCCTATGTATACGAATCCTACCCTCTGCATTCGACCCAGACCCTATGTCTTTGAGTCATACCTTGTGCGTTTGAGCCATACCTTGTATGTTGGACCCAGACCCTATGCATTTGAGCCGTACCCTACGTGTTTGAGCCATACTTTGTGTGTTTAAGCCATACCCTACATGTTTGAGCCAAAACCTATGCATTCAAATCCTATCTTATGCGTTTGAATCCTACTCTATGCATTTGAATCCTACCCTGTGCATATGAATCCTACCCTATGCATTTGAGCCGTACCACATGTTTCTGGATCCTACCTTATGCATTTGAGCCATACTTTGTGTGTTTGAGCCATACCCTATGCATTTGAGCCATACCCTATGCGTTCGAGCCATACCCTACGTTTGAACCAAAACCTATGCATTTGCATCCTACCCTATACGTATGAATCCTACCCTATGCATTTGAGCCGTACCACATGTTTCTGGATCCTACCTTATGCATTTGAGCCATACTTTGTGTATTTGAGCCAGACCCTATGCATTTGAGCCATACTTTGTGTGTTTGAGCCATACCCTATACATTTGAGCCATACCCTATGTGTTTGAGCCATACCCTACGTTTGAACCAAAACCTATGCATTTGCATCCTACCCTATACGTATGAATCCTACCCTATGCATTTGAGCCGTACCGCGTGTTTCTGGATCCTACCCTATGCATTTGAGCCATACTTTGTGTATTTGAGCCAGACCCCATGTTCCTGGATCCTACCCTATGCATTTGAGGCATACCCTACATGTTTGAGCCAGACCTTGTGTATTTGAGCCAGACCCTACGTGTTGGAGCCAGACCTTGTGTGTTTGAGCCAGACCCTATGCGTTTGAGCCAGATCTTGTGTGTTTGAGCCAGACTCTGTGTGATTGAGCCAGGCCTTGTGCATTTTAGCTATACCCTATGCATTTGGGGGGACATCGGCGGTGGCCAAACGGCCGCTGTCCCCATCGTCTCCTCCTGGCGCTCTCGCTTTGCTGCCCAGGAGGGAGCAGCAGGTTCCTCGAGGACGCTGGGCCCTGCCACACGCTGCTCTTTTTTTTTTTTTTTCTCTCTTACTGGATAAGAGCATCTCGAGGTTTTCTGTGCAGGGAGGCTTTGGTTTGTGGTAACTTCGCTCTCCCTCCCCATGTTGTGCTATTAAAAAAATAAATAATGCATGGAGGAGTTGTTCACCCCATCAGGATGTCGGGCCGAGCCAGACCAGGAGTGCAGCAGGATCTGCAGGAATTCATTAATGGCCCATTCTGTATTTCCTTTTCTCTTTAAAAACCCAGTGGAGTTACCTTGGTAATAATAAAGTGCACGATTCCAGGAGGGAGGGAACAGATTCTTATTTTGATTAAACGGATTTCTCCTCCTCCCCTCCTTGCCCCTTTTATTCTTGCCAATTTAAAATTTTTGTTTAGGAAAAAAAAATTATAAGCAAATGCTAATGATGGAAAAAAGCACATTTTTTCAAGGGAGGGGAGAAAATGCCATTGGAAGTCTTCTATGCGAAGAGATGCCGGGGGGCACAATATATCAAAGAAAATATAATACACCCAGGTTAAAACTAATGATTGCCATATAATTAGATGTGAACCATTGTGCTATAAATGTGTATTCTTCAGCGTGCTGTGATTTTACTGTAAAAGAGAGAGAGAGAGTGAGCGCGAGAGAGAGCGCACAAGAAAAAGAAAGACAGAAAAACACAGAACCCAGCAACATACTATAAAAAGCACTCTGTTGACTTTTCTGCTGTTTAGTATTCCTTGCCCGTACTCCCCCGGGAGTATGTAATTAGTGCTTTATGAAGAGTGCATTTAAAGCAGTTTAATATTCACCTCATTCAGTCTGAAACAATGTGATCACTGCTTAGACAAATCACTGCTCCTTACTGACATCCTCTGTCAGTACATTACCTCTGAAAAGACCTTTCAAGAGGCTTGGATGTTAATTAGTTGTCTATCATGTATAAACAGAGCAGTGAGCAGAAGGGCTGCACCAGGCCAAAGACACAGAGGGAAATACTGGAAATACTTTTTTCTTTTTTTTTATTCCCTCCCCCTTTAATGAAAATTCCTGGCTTTCTCGTCCCCCGCTCCCCAGTTTGCTGGCGCTTCGCAGAGTTTTGCGTGGCCTGGAGTGGAGCCTGGGTTTCCCTGCCGCCGGGTGCCCTCCCAGGGATGCTGAGCCAGCCTGGCCCCGCGGCTCTCCGCTGCCCTGGCTCTGCAGGCGAGGTGGTGCCGGACCCCGGCCGGCCCATGGAGCATCCTCCGCTCTGGCCGGGCACCTGCTGAGCTGCCCTGCCGCCCCACAAAGTGGAGCATCCCAGCCAACATCCCGGCCCGCATCCCAGCCCTGCATCCCAGTGCTACATCCCAACCCTGCATCCCAATGCTACATCCCGGCCCTGCATCCCAATGCTACATCCCAACCCTGCATCCCAATGTTACATCCCAGCCCTGCATCCCAATGCTACATCCCAGCCCTGCATCCCAATGCTACATCCCAGCCCTGCATCCCAGCCCTGCATCCCAGCCCTGCATCCCAATGCTACATCCCAACCTTGCATCCCAATGTTACATCCCGGCCCTGCATTCCAATGCTACATCCCAGCCCTGCATCCCAATGTTACATCCCAGCCCTGCATCCCAATGCTACATCCCAGCCCTGCATCCCAGCCCTGCATCCCAATGCTACATCCCAGCCCTGCATCCCAACCCTGCATCCCAATGCTACATCCCAACCCCGCATCCCAGGCCTGCCTCCCAACCCCGCATCCCAGTGCTACATCCCAGCCCTGTATCCCGGTCCTGTATCCCATCCCACAGGTGCCCTCCCAAGCAGACAGGGATATGCAGCTGAATTCCCCTCTGCTGCCGAGCCCTGCGTTGCCGCTCCCTTGGAAAGCACGAAGCTGCCGTACTTCATGGAACATGGAAGCACCTCAGCCTAAGGAGCTGGCCTGGCCGCTCGGCGGGATGGGGCAGGGGACCCCCAATCTCTCACGGCAGCACCTCGCCATGGTTAGGGATAGTCCCACCGGGACATGGGCACGGCGATGCCGCGGGGCTGCGGGATCCTGGCCTCTCAGCTGGGGATGGGACCAAGCGCCTGCCAGCACGGGAAGGTGCTTTAATCCCAGCGCTGACACCGGTTTAGTGACTGAACATGCTGAACTAGCGCTTCTGCACCTATAAAATGTGGTTACTGACACCCACCCAATTTTCTAACATGCTTGGAAATGAATGGATGGAAAATACTATAGGAAAAGGAAGTATTGCTATTTAAAACGGAGTTTAGCTTAGCACAGTGGCTTTACCCGGCGCAAAGCCCCGCTGGCTTGCTGCGGTGCTCGCTTTGTCGATGCTGATAAGCAGCTCTTGCTGGAAGGGATGCGCCGGCCGTCGCAGCCCTCCTCCATGGCACCAGCATGGGGGGACGAGGGATGGGGGGAGCGGGTGGGGAACCCGGCTTAGACACCCTTATCGCACCCCAAAGCGGATCTTTAGCCATTCATAGAGACTCTTTCCATTTTCCATCGCTGCATCCCGCCGTCTCGGGTTGAACGTCTGGCAGATGACGGCGGCCGCCTCACCCTGCCTGCCCCCGGCTTTATCTTCTCAGGGAAATCCAGCAGACTGGGGGCAGCGCCGGGCCCCGCTGTGCATCGCTCGTCCCCCATCCAGCCGCATGCCGGCGGGATGCTCCCCACGCTGCCCGTGGGCTGCCGGCCCTGAGCCCTCCTTCCCCAGGGCAGCTCGTTCCCTGTGCCCACCCCTGCATCCTCCCCGTGTCCCCAGTGTCCCCCCCGTGCCTCCTCACTGGGTGCAGCGGGTGCAAGGTGGATGTGAGGCACTGTCCCAGGAGCTGGTCCCAGCTCTGCTCCTGGCTCCTCAAGCCCAGCCTCCGTGGTGGGGATGGAGGACCGGGAGCTATGGGAATCCTATTACCGGCCTCCATCTGGCAGCCCCCATTTGCTCGCCTGGGCACTCGCAAGCCAAATCCAGCAAATCCAACACTTCCCGGGGCCGGGGCAGCCGCTCGCTCCCCTGCGGAGGTGTTTAAGGGGCAGGCAAGGTCCGACGCTGTCCTTTCCCTTTGACACGCAGCAGACATGGGCTGTAGCTCACTCTGCTGCTGGGAGCAACAGCCAAGGCTTGAAACCACGGATGTTTTTGGGTGCGAGCCCCCCGCACGCCATGGCCAGGCTCCCCATGCATGCATCCCCGTGCACGGCCCCGTGCCACGGTGGGGACCCACCGAGCATCCCCATGGGACATCTCCCCGAGCCTCCCTGCCTTCCTCACCACTCAGCAGCAGCTCCACACCCTCCAGCTTGGGGTTTTTCCCCCTTTCTCTCCCTTTTCCACCACTTTGTTTCCCTGGCTCTCTTAGTCATGAAGGTGAGGCACTGACAGAGACACAGACATCAAAAACAAGAGGTGATGAAACGCCAGGAATAATTAAGTTGCACTAAATCACTGGGCCCTGGTGGCACCCTGCCAAAGCGCTGAGGAAACTGGAGCACGAAGGAGCTGAGTTATTATTAATAATCACCAGCGCCCTCGTGAACAACAACCTATTTTGCACCTCTCTGTACCAAAGGGGTGGGAAGGGAGCCGCCGGCCGTAGGGACCGGCATGGGGAGAGGACTGTCAGCACGGGGGACAGAGCAGGGGACAAAAGCCCCAGGTCTCCTTCCCGCTGGCTTTGTCGGTGCACGGCGCTGCACGTCCCACCGTGTGCGGGACGGGATCCGTCGCGGGGCCATCGGCACCGGCCGGGCTAGGCTGGCCGTGCTGCAGGCAGCCCAGGGCCAGAGCAAGTCTGCTCCCGCCGCGCATCCTCCACGCAACCCCGAGCCTTACGTAAGGGCAGCCTTATCCGCCTGCCATCAGGGCTCATCCTCGCATCGGGCTGCAAGCAAGAGCTCCCGTTCCCAGTGTGTGGGTGAGCCTGCTAGCCCCAGGCTGGGCATTGCACAGCTCCTGCACCTCTGCCTGGCCTTGCTTGCAGGCTGTTTGCACGATGCATGCAACAGGCTGCGATTGCCTGCCGTGCAATACCCGATCGGCAGCTGATAGTGGGCCAGCACGCAGCCGGTGTAGCCCTGGCTTTGCAAGGTGTTTGGGATGCGTTTCCCCTGCGTTGTGCTGGGCTTTCACCCTTCAAAGCTCTCGGGAAGGTGCTGCTGGGTGTGCAGGGCTTGCTGCCTTTGCTGCTCCGCAGCCCTCTCCGGATCTCACCTCGATTACGTTCTTTAAGGACTGAGGGGAGCCCCCCAGCACCCATCGCTGGTGGAGGTGCTGGTGGAAGGGATGCTCCGGCTCCCGCCAGCCTTCCTGGGTACCACTGTGCTTTCTGGGGAGAGAGAAGAGACCTTAGTGCAAAACCTCCTTCTCCAATGAACGCTGAATCGATGGCTTTACGTTACACGGCAGGGCAAGACTTGTTTTAGGGTCGGATCATGCTCCGCTCCATCTCTGCAAGAGCCCGGGCAGGCTCTTTGCAGGCTTTGGGGTTGATTTCAGATGCCACGTGGCCATGGCGAGGGCAAAGCTTGGGCCGCAGCTCCCACCGCCGTTCCCACTGGCATGCGTTTCATCAGGGGAACTGTCCTGACCTGGTCAAAATCCTCCCTGGCGGGGTAAAACCCAACGGTGTCGAAATTTTGGAGAGCTGTAAATCTAATGTGTTTGAAAACCTTTAAGCCTCCATCTGCAATGCACAGGTAAACCTTTAATTCCCTGACAATATGTAGCTAACTCTCAGCTAAATCCTTAATTCCTGCGCACCGTAGCCCCATGAATTCCCGTGAATTTGGCTCTCTGCAGCCCAGGTCTCATTTGCAGTGAGCAGCATCGGCCGCCCGCTGCAGCATCTGCGCTCTTCAGATGGGGTCTGTGTGCTCCCGACGGAAAAGTCCCCTAAAATAGGGTGGCTGTGCCCCAGGTTCTGGTGCTTTTACTCAGTTGATCAAAATCTTCGAAATGCCTTTTGCATCTCCTTAAAATAGGAATAACGACGGTTCCTGCGTCGCTGCGGTGCCCTGTGATCGCCCCGAGGTTGCAGCGTGCCGGGGGACGGGGAGGCAGGGAAGGAGCCACCCAAACCCGGTGTCCCGGCTCCAGGCCAGCCCTCCTTTCCTCTAAAAAGGCTGAAACGCTTCCAGCCAATGTGACATGTTGGAATGAGCCCGTTGCCTGCTCCGGCGGGTGCTGCGAGGCTCAGGAAGCATCGCCAGCATCTGCTGAAAGACTTTCCCCCCGGAGCTGATCCCCGCGCGATAGTGAGAGGGTGCAGCTGCGGAGAGACCCAGCCGGCACGGAGCAGGCGGTGGGGACGCCGAGGGAGCCCAACGGGTTTGGGAGCTCATCAGCATAATGATGACAGCGCTGGGGATTGCTCCACGCGTTGTACAACGCGGGTCCCAGCCGCTGGGAGAACATTTCCCAACCTGGCGAAACCTGTAGGAACGACCACCCTTTCTTAAGCAATTTTCCTGACTCAAGATCCCACCCCAAGTCAGCGGGAGATGGCTCTCTGCTGCCTCTTACAAAACATCTCCATCCAAACACGTTTCCCCATTAATCCCTCTTCCAGAGATTTTTTTTTTCCTCTTTGTTTTGGGTGACCACGGGTGCTGTTGGCTCTTTGGGAGGGTGTTTGGCCTTGTGTCAGACCACGGCACTGCGTTGACATGGCTTGGCTTTCCTCAGCGGCGGGGCTGAAGCCACCCACGGCATCAAGCGCAGATTAACCAAAATCGTACCCTTTATAGGAAAGACTTTCCGAGGGTGGGAGGGAAGGGAATGGCTCCTCTGGGAACTCCAGGTGAGACACGGGGAGGGGCGGTCCGGCAGTGCCAGGGGATGCTCGGCCCTTTTTTGTATTGACCTGGAGCAAATCCAGAGGATGACACCGTGATCACCTCCCCTGGATTTACAGCAGATTTCTAAGGGGTGAATACTTTTATAGATGACTGAAAAGTTGCTCATTTATTTCAGTGCTCAGCGAATGGTCCTGGTGGGCTAAAACCCATGGGTAACATATCCTGAACCTGTGTATGGAAACATCCGCGGTCACTTCTAGCCTGTTCGAGACGCTTATAAATGCATTTTTCCCTCTTGGGGATGACCCACCACCACCTTGCCTGGGTCCTGCCGGGCTCTGGGACCAGGTGCTGGCAGGCAAAGGGTTACACAGCCCCATCTGCTCGACTCCCCGTTTCACAAGGGCGGGTTTGGAGTTTTACTACAAGTTTCAGACAACGAAGGTGTGTCTGCGCTCGGTGCCTGGTTTGCCCGTTGGGTAGGCGTCGGGTTCAGCGCCGTCTTGTCAACACTTGAATATGTTGAGCATCACTCACAGGGCATTCTGTAAGAAACCTATTAACTTAATTACCGAGGCTCGGTGTGTGTGAGAGCGAGCGTGTGCACCTCTCCTGTAAAAATTTGGCTTTCTTCGTTGCAAGACACTTCTGATGCAAGCCCCGGCCTCTTGGTGTGATGACATCTTGTCTGCTGCTGCAACTGATACGGGGCTCGCATCGGGTTGCCTGCAAGCCAGAGAGGCTGTGAGCTGGTTGTGGGGTCAGGGTAGGACCCCCACCCAGCCTGCCTTGGGGACTCCCACCCAAACATAGGGACCTGCTTCGGCTCCCTGCGGTGGCCCTGGGTAGGGGTTAGGATGTAGATCGCTCCTAAATCTGTGGGGTTTGAACTCAAACCAGGCTGCGCTGCCTGCGTGGGGTCAGCCCGAGCGTCCCTGTAGGTAACGCTTATATCATCATTTCTGCTCCACCCGAGTACCTGGGAAAATGCAGTTTTGACCCCTTGGTTTGGGAAGAGGGCTAGGAAAGGACCTCTTGGTCTTTAGATTTCCACCGCCACCCGCAAGCGGCCCAAAATACTTGAGGCTGGAGGCGGGGAGCTATTCTTGTTGGGGCTGGGGGGGCTGTCCTGGCCCCGGGTGGCAGGCGGGCATGGTTTGTGCAAGGAGACGGCGCAGAAATAGCCTCCGGCAGCACCGGTGGGCATCCCTGGGGGGACCCCCCCTCCGCTTCTCCTCTCCCCACTTCCCGCAAGCCTCCCTGCTGCCTTTGCATCCCCCTGGATGGGGAGCCGCGGGTCTGAGCCCCAGCCTGGACAAGAGCAGAGCTGTTTGAGCGATGATGAAACACGGCGAGCAGCAGCACGTGTCGGCGCTGCCCAGCCCCAGCCTCGCCATCGCCTCCCGGCTTTCCCCGCGTCCTCGCCCAGCCGGGCTGAAACAGGGCTGCCGCATGCCTCGCCGCCCCCGAAAGACATAAAAAATGAGTTTTCCCTTGCTGGAGCTCAAGCCAGGGTAGGGAGCAGGGCGAGCGCTGGCTCCTGGCTCCCAAGGTGGTTTTTTTGGGAGGTGCATGGGGCATTGCACAAACAGCCCCCGGCGCTTGCACGCGCCCCAGGTAGGGCGGCTCAGCCCCCTCCTTCCCGTGCTGAGAGCATCCCACGGGAGCCCGGATCCGGTGGACTTTTATGGAAGAAAGGGAAGTCCATGGCACCGCCGGAGCAGCCTTGGCAGCCGCAGCGCTGAGCGCCCGCCAGCCGTGCAGCAGCAGCAGCGCCGCTGCCGTTAACCCCTCATCCTCGGGACGGGCGATGCCGGACCTCTGCCTGCACCGCTTCTGCCCGCAGGCAGCTGCTGCCTGCTGGGGTGCAGGTCTGCGGGGTGGGTCAGCAGCCCCGGCGTGGGTCTGCCTTGAGCTGGGGGCCGTAGGATGCTCAGCAGCAAAAAGCGGTGATGAGAAGGCACGCCTGGCTCTTTCTCATCATCTAAATCCATGCAAAGGGCTTGTGAGCGTCCCAAAGCTCTCATCCTTCAAGAACCCCCCCACTCCCCCAAAAAAATAACAAGCAGGAGGGAAGCGGGGGGAGAACCCGCGCTGCTCCAGCAAAGAATGTTTCCTGTTGGAGTTTCTCCCGTCCCAGGGGCAGCTCTGGACTCTCCCTCCGAGCGCTGCCAAGTCCCGCCGTCAGGAAGCGGCTTTGGGGGGGGGATGGCGAGGCCGAGCCCACGGCGGCCCGGATGCGCTGGCGGGGGCCAGACAGCACGTTCCCCTCCCGGCGGGTCCCGGCCGGGGCTGTCGTCATCAGATGCGAAGGAGAGACTTTTTGGCCAACGGAAGGAGGAAAAAAAAGAAAAAAAAGCCAAGAAATTAAAGACAAAAAATCAACCCCCCCAACCCCACGCTCCTTCCCCAGCACTCCCATCAGATTAGTGAAGCCAAAATAGCCAAGTTGGCCCAGAGCGGTAGCAGGGCTGGCACGCGCGGGCTTTGATCCGCCCCCGCGCCCAGGAAGGTGGCTGGGCCGGGGATCAGACACCCCAGGGAGGAGGAATTTGCAGGGGAGGTTTGAGGCGTGCGCACGCACCCATGGCCGCCCTGCAGCCCCGAGGTTCCCCCCTGCTGCACCGGGGCTTGGCTGCCAGGGTAGGATGGATGCAGCATCCCCGTAGCAGCTGGGGGAGCGACGAGCGCAGCATCCTACCTCCCAACTCATCGGGCTGTATTGGTTCTTATCACCGGGTATCACCCCGCGAAATCTGGGCTCGTGCCTCAGTTTCATGCCCTGGGCTTTCAACCCTGGTTGTCACTGGTGCATCAGCATGGACCCGGCCTTTGCATCATGAAAAACCCGCTCCGAAATGCAGGACCACCCCGCAGAGGCGGGAGGGGATGCTTGTTTTGGCTGGTGGCTGGAAAACATCAGGTTTTTCTGTCCTCCCAAAGCCTTGCAGCACGGTACGAGGTAGTATTTTCATCCCTAAGAGCCTCCCATCACGTCTGAGAGTAGCCACGGCGTGTCTTGTACAGCGAGCATCCCACCGGGCTCCTGCCCTTCTCATCATCCTTTCCCCTTGGACCAGACCGAAGCTTAGAGCATCTCTGCCAGCCTGGTTATGCCTTGCGCGGGGATGCGCGGGACACACATGAGATGTTCGGGCCCACGTGCCCCACAGGCGTATTTATTAGTGTTTACTGCTGCTTGGACAGTGGCAGCACTGGGAATGTGCTGACGCTTTGCAATCACTGAAGCAAATTCCCCAAAGGCGAAGCAGCCGGCAGAGTCTCCCCGTGGGTGCATCCTCACGGTGGTCCTGCGCCTGGCCCCAGGGGAGGGTTTCAGTGCAGGCTCCGCTCTCATCCACACAGAATCAGGCTACGGACCTTTAAATGACTGAATTAGGCAAAATTTGGTGTTTCTCCAAGAATCCTCCGGAAATCTGCTGCTGGAAAAGCAAGCTCATCTTAAAGCTACACGCACGCAGAGCAAACAAGTTTTCCGCTCTCAAGAACTGTAGAGGCTTGGGATGGAAAAGGCCCTTTCAGTCCTACCCAGCCCTTTTTCTGGCCAGTTCAAGCTTGTTCCCTGTGTTGAAATCTCGGGGGCTTTGCTCGTGGCTTTGAAGCCTCTCATACTGCACCTTTCTCTGGAGTTGTTGCAGCATTTTGCAGGTGCCCCATCAGAACTGGGGGTGCCCCAGCGTGCGCTGGGGACATCGAGGGGGACCTGCCCCCCGGCTCCATGGGGAATGGGGGAGGATCCTGGTGGGCCTCCTGGAGCAGGACCAGGCTTGGCCCAGCGCAGCAAAGCAGCCGTGCGGAGCGATGCAGGTGTGGTCCGGCGGCTGCTGGGAAAATGGGTGTTGCAAGCGGTGTGTTTGAGCAGTGCCACCCTGCCACGGTGAGCAAAAACTCGGCGAGGTGCAAAAACTGCCCTTCCCCTTCTGCCCCCCGCACCTGAGCCATCCTCAGGCCTTCCTCCTCCTCCTCCTCCTCCAAACCCAGCACCACAGTGGTTACCCCACTGGCCCCAAGGAGGCAGGGGATGCTCGCGGGGGGTCCCGGCTGGATCGTGTGCGGGATGAAGCCCACCCCAGCCCTCCCCTCGGCGGGGCAGCGCCGGGCCAGTGGGTCAGGGTGATTCATCTGGCAGACAGCTCCGCCGCGAGCTCGCCCGCAATTGCAACACCGTGGGGATATTAAACCCAGCCAGCCACGGAGCCCGGCATCCACACAGCTTCCTAACACGCCCCTGGGGTTGCTATCAACATCCCTGTTGTTCTTAGCAATCGCATCCATCATTTATCATCCCGGTTTACAACAGAGGCCCAGGGGCTGGGAGACGGGGCGTAACCGTGCAGGACGCGATTGCAGCGCTCTCCAAAAGGGTCTTTTGGGTGCGCCGGGTTGCAGCCACCCCACCGTGCGCTGCTGCCTGCCCGCTGCTGCTCCAGCTTTCAGCCACTGTGAACGAAAGCAAGGCAGAGCCGGCGTAGACAGCAATCAGAGCATGTACAGCCCTTTCCATAAGCTGATTTAAATCATCTTTTTATTCAACCGGTGCAATTTTCTCACTTAAACGAACCCTGACGCTTCTCTGCCAGGGACCAGGAGAGAAGGGGTAGCAGGAAAACTCCTTCATGCAGTTTCTTGGCAAGCCAGCCGACCTCGACTCCCAAACCCATCACTTATACCCACGCTGCGAGTGTCCTGGCGAAGCCACGTCTCGCATGCCCTCCTGCAGCAGCTTGGCTGCACAGCAGGGGCCGGAGCCCAGCATCCTCCATCCCATTCCCCCCGTCCCAGCACTACCCTTTGCCTCTATAATATCACGGGTGTTTTAAAAAAAAGAAAACAAAACAAAACCTCCCTTTTCAACAGAAGTGTTTTGGCTGAAGTTTCAAAACCATCCAAGTGTCATCATGGCCTCCGCCCCGCTGGCTTGGACCCCTCACCTAGATCGTTAAGGCAAGGTGCAGATAGGCAGAGCGTGTGTGCCAGCAACGCCTAAGCCAGGCGGGTATCTGTCGCTCGCTGGAAATCCACCCAACAGAGCCTCTCGCTTTTGAAATGGGATGTTCTGGCACTGGAAACGCCATCCTTGGGCTTCTAGGAGGGAGGCAGGAGCCCGGTGAAGGTCTCTGCAGCATGCGGATCCTGAACGGTTCAGGTTATTAAGTGCAGCATTTTGTCTCTGCTGCTTTCATGCTCTGAGATTAAAAAATCTTGCAGAGAGCCAAACACCGGGGTGATTTATGTTTATTTTGCTTACTTAATAACCCTATAGCATGTCCTTCCCTGGGGCATTAGGGTGTATCAGACAAGCATTAATTTAAATTACAACCGTGCCTGATATTTATTTTTTAATATATTTTTATGGTAGCCTTCCCCATTTATAGTGATCTAGAAAAAAAAGCCAGGCCACGCCAAGAAGCTGTAATCGCTGCCTAATAATCCTAAAAGCAATCGGGGTAAATCGTCAGCGATGCTGACCCCGGAAAGCCGGAGGAGAGGCTCTTCGGAGCCGTGTCGGAGCGGTGACATCCCAGCGTGGCCACCCCGTCCTGCTCCAACCCGGGCAGAGCAGGGGACCCGGGGGACCCGGGGGTGGCAACGGGACCCCTCGAGCTGCTTCTGCTCCTTGGGGACCCTTGGGGACTCGTGATGAGCTTTTCCAAGGGGTCTAACGAGCCTCAGTTCATTTTTTTGGATGAGGCTGTGCAGTGCAGCGGTGCGGATTCGTGCAGCACCATCTATTTGGTGCTCACTGCCTGCTGAGAAATGGTGTCCCGGCATGATGCTGATATGAAAAACACCCGGTTTTGGCGGTTGTAGCAGCGTCAGTCCACAAACAGGCAGATTGGGGTACCAATCCGCCTGGGTTTAGCTTTTCCTCGCCACTCACTGAGGTTCTGGATCTGCCCTAAAGTGAAGTTCCCTGCAGAAAGAAACGCACCTTTCCCACTCTCGCTGTGCCTGTATGCGGCTCGGATGTAGTTTATCAAACTTTCACGTGCAGGCTGACAGCGAACAGGCCAAATATCACCCAGAATGGTGAAACTCCATGAGAGTTAAAAGAAATTAAAATAATTTGGGCTATGGGTGATGGGGGAATCTTTGGCTGGGGCAATTGCATGTATCCAGCCCTGTGTAGCTCAGCAGGTCCCCAGGGACACGGTGCTGGCCCGTGCATCGCCGGAGCCTGCGGAGAGGAGCAGGAGGCTCTCGAGCAGCAGATTAATCTCCCGTCGTTTGCACGCATGGAAAGCAAAGCAGCTGGGAAATTAAGAACCAGGGGGAAAGTTAGGCTGGAGGTGTGGGGTACCCGTGTTTTGGTGATGGTGAGGTGCGGGGGGTCATTTCTTCCTCGGGTCCAGGGTCTCCTGTGCCACGTCTCCAGCTGTGCCAGGGGAGCGAAACCGGCTCTGAGCAGAAGCCGAAGGCCCTGAGTCATCCCAAGGATCCAGGAACTGGGGCTATGGGGAAGCACCAGAGAGCAGGAGGCTGAGGATAACATCTGGGCTTGGGAACGCTGGGCTGGTTCCAGCGGGAAGGGGAGGTTTCTCTGGATTTGGGGCGCGATGGGATCTGGCACCAGCTCTGGGTGCTCTGCCGGGCTTCGGTGCAGGTTTATCTGTGGCCTCAGGGACACAACCCTGGGTCTCCTCTTGGCAGCAAGACAACCGTGGTTCTCCCAGCTTGGGGCTGAGCACATGGAGACGAAGCAGGAGAGGGCTCAGGCCCCCCCGGGACGTGCCGGGGAGGAGCAGGAGGGGAGCAGGGAGCTGTATCCCCAAGGCTGGGTAGCCAAAAGTGTGTAGGGGGTGCCAGGACATTTGTAATCCTTGATTTCCTGGGTTCCCTCCTGATTTACTGGGTTCCCTCCTGATTTACCTGGTCAGCAGCCAGGTGGATGGGCCGGGCAGCGTGGTACCAGCCAGGGTGTGCACGCACTCAGCTGGATCTGCTGCAATGCCAAAAATTGCAGCCTTGTTAAAGCCAAAATGTTGCATTTCTAATGCAGAAAGGCAGGGAGGGGGCTCTGGTTGCCTCCGAAGTGTGCGGGTGCAGGTGGGTGCATGGGTGGATTTGGGTGTACGGGGCCGTCCCAGACTGGGGATGCCGGGGAGCATCCTTGCTCCCTGTCTGCACCAGCTCCCCACAAACCTCCATTGCCATGAGCACCTGGGGTCCCTTCCCACCATCGCCTGCGCTAAGTCGTTCCCTGCCCTGGGAATCAGCTGTTAAAACACTTTTCTGAGTAATATGGTAGCTGGGGGAGACCCTTCCCCACCATGCCCTTCCCCTCCCGGCAGCACAGGGACATCCCCAGCCGGAGGTGGCATCCCACCTTGGTGGGCTTTTCTTCCATGAACTCCTTCCATGTCTTTATATTTTTCTCTTTCTACTAATTCCTTTCCCGACAGAGAGAACACGACGTGGACGCGCCAAGCTTTAATTCAGTGGCATAACAATGTTGGCATAACGGGATGTGACATTTATAATAAAAAAAAGATTCGCATGGTAGGGGCTGACAGACTCCTTTGGGCACGAAACCCCAGCTTGACGGTGATCGGAAAAGCAAGGGTGGCCTGGAGCAGGTCCTGTGCCGGCAGCCGTGCCGGCAGGGAGAGGGTCGGCACGGCGTGGGCGAGCCGGGGCGATTCGGGACCATCCCATGCCCTGGCGCCGGGATCCAAGTGGAAGTGAGCTAGAATGCAAACGGGCAGCTGAGCTGGGAAACGCCAGAGTTTGGGAGTGCTGGGAGGGCCCTGCCCTGCTCTCTCATAGCCTCCCTCCACACAGAAATAATTGGAGGGAGAGTTTCTCTTGGACCGGCTTTTTTCTCACATGCTTTTTGTTGGAAAGCTCAGAGCAGGATGAGCCCAAATGTTTCTGGGAGCCAGGGTAGGAGCGATCCTCTCCACTGGTGCTGGCTTTGGTGGAGAGGAGGAAAAACCAAAGTGTGCACCTTCCTGCAAGGAGGTGGTCGAACAGATCCGTATCCAGCTGCAATTAGCATCTGATTCCTTTATTCCGTGTTCGAGCCTCCGCTCCGGTTGCAGGAGGCTGGATTGCCATCCCGGTGGCTCTGCCCTTCCCGGGATGCTCCCCTGTGCCCCCGAGAGCCAATTCATAAATCCTGACCTCATTATAAAGATCACAAAAAGAGAGAATAACAAATCTGGGCTCCTGGCTGTGCCGGCTTTGAAGCTGCCTTCCCCCCATCAAGCTAGCGTGCCGTAAGCGAGCAGCGCAGGAGGAGCCCTGTTTGTTTGGGGATTAACTTCCCCACTTGGCTAATTGTTGGTTAATCGTATCGGCGCGCTGCCGGGCCGGCACCTCGGCTGCCGCCCCGCGGGACGCGGCCCCCAGCACCCGGATGAATCCCATGGGGTCCCCAGGGTCCCCGGGGCCGGGCTGGGGCGCGCTCCCGGCCGGGCGGCAGCAGCCCAGCCCCGCTCTGCTGCACAGCCCTGGGTCCCATCCGTCATCTGTTTGTCCTGGTCCCCTGCCAGCGATTGTGCCGATTCCCACACCCACTTTCCATAACCCTCCGTCCTCGCCCGGGCGAATCGCTGGCGCGCTTGCCACCCAGCCCTTTCCCCTCCTCTCCGATGGGATCAGACACGTTCTGGAGAGGGGGAAGAAAGGAAAGGAAGAAAAAAAAAAAAAGATCAAGAGGAAAACAAAATGTGACTCACCGCCTTCTTAATTTATTTGTATTTATTTATTCCCCCCGCCCTATGCTGCGACGTGCAGCAAGCAACACCGAGGGCTGGCCGCGATCTACCGGAGAGCCTCGGCACGGCTGGTGTCCGGCTTGGCAAAGGGGTGTCAGGAACCGGGGGGGGGGGAATTTTCTCCACTCTTTTGGCCAAGGAAAAGAGCACGGAGAGGAGCTCCTGGCACAGAAATTGTGTGGTACAGATTTTTAAGGCTGTCCAGGTCTCCGTGCGAGCATCCCACCAGCATCCCGTGCCCCAGCAGCACTCGGCACCGCACAGCACGGACCGGAGGGTGGAAATATCTAATTCCACCTCCTACACTGTGTCCTCGGCGGGGGAAAGAGAGAAAGAGAAGATAAAAGGCTGGAAAGCTCAAATGGTGTCATTAGGAACTATTAATGCTCTCAGAAAAGGGCATTAATAAACACGGCAGCTCATCAGTGTCCATTAGCTCCGCTCGTGGCAGGGATCTTCGGGGGCCGCTGGCGTGCGATGCTCCCCTCGCTGGCGTTTCAGCAGAGGGGCAATGGGCTGGAGGGGGGGTTATTCCTCCCTGCAAGCCATTCCCCACCACTAACAAAAACCCGCTTCCCAGCTGCAGGTCCCCCTCTCTCCAGGGATGCAGCGGGACCCCGGGAAGGAAAGCTCGCAGGAGCAAGCGGGGCTTCGCACCCAACCCCACCAGCCACTCCTGCAGCCCAGCAGCCGTGCCCATTGCAAGCAGAGTTTGCTCCCTTGCTTTCAGAATAGCTGTTTACTATTTAAAAAAAAAAAAAGGCAGGGTTTACAGTGCTCATCCCTGCTTTCTCCCTCCCGCCCTCTTCCTGTTCTTGCCTCTTAAAAGGAGCTTTATGCTTTGACTCTCCCATCCCCGGGGCTAGCTGGAACCCACTGCATCTCAGGGCAAGCAGGCAACCCACATCAGCAGGCAGGAAAACAGGGAGGAGGCCCGGCCTCTCCCGATAAGCCCATGGCAAAGCCAGGAATAGCAGCGAGGTCCCTGCACGGGAGCAACCCTGCCCTGAACAGAAAAAAGCCTCAGTCCCTGCCTTTGAAGAGCAGGGGCTGGCAGCCGGCCCGGCCGCGGCGAGCTTGGGGTTTGCTACGAGCTTCCTCCATCAGCCCGGCCCCACAGCCGAGACCGGCACATCTGGGGGAGCAGGCACAGCTGGAGGGGCTGGGCATGTGTGGCTGGGTAGAGCAGATGTGCACATCTGGATGGAGGAGGCATGCACATCGTCTGGGCAGAGCGGGCATGCACATGTGGGTGGGCTGGTAATGCGCATCTGGATGGAGCGGGCATGCGCATCCAGGTGGAGCGGGCACGCACATCTGGATGCAGCAGGCATGCACATCTGGGCAGGTTGTGCTCGCACATCTGGGCAGACCAGGCAGGGAGAGAGCAGCCGGCGCAGCCCCTCGTGTCCGCCCTCGGCACACCCTGGGGTGCTTCTCCCCTGGCAGTCTGCGCGCCGCCTTCCCCTCCCGCTGTGAACCGAGGTATCCAAACCCGCCAGCCGCTGCCCAAAACCTCAGTCACCTCCTCTCTGTCATCGGGATATTGTCGGCTCCGGCTGCCAAGGTGGCGAGCCAGCGTTGGGGAGCCGATAGCCAGGGACCTGAGGGGCACTTGGCTTCCCGGTGACCTTGGCTGTGCCACAGGCAGCTCACAGGAGGCTGTCGCCAGCTGTGAGTCAGTGCAAAGCAGGTTTCTTTTTGGAGAAAGCAAAGCTTTGATCCCGAAGAGCCGGGGAACCGACCATGTTCCCCGCGTGCACTTTTGCTTGCAGTTATCTGATGCATCTTTTTTTGGGGGTAATAACTCCCAGGGCAGGTTAGGACGGAGGAAACCTGGCAGCAGCGCGTGTGTGGGCAGGACTGGAATAACGGGTGCTGTAGGAGAGGATTTACGAGCGCTGGCGGCATCGGTGGGAGGTGGGGGCCGGCCAGGAATAGCACAGCAGGTCAGGGGTGAGGTGGCTTGTGCGGGGCCAGGATGCGGCCGAAGCTCCCGCCGCTGCCCCCTTGTCATTAATCCGGTCCCTGAGGGATGCTCGGCAGTCTCGGCAAAGCCTCCTTCCTCCAGGGAAGCGTCCCAGGCCGGGGATGGAGAGCCAAGCCTGCCGGGCGGCGGGGCTTGCTCGCCAGGCAGGAGTTTCGGTTGAGAGCAAAACCACCGCAATGAGGCAAAGCTCTGCCGCGGGAACGCCGGTGCAAATCACCGCGGTCCTCCGCCGCCAGCCCCTTCCCACCCGGCATGGTTCACCCCTGCCAAAACCCTGGATGCCGAGCGACACCGAGGATGGTAATGGGCTATTGTGGCTTTCCCAGTGTGCCACAGCCTGGATCACTGACCCGAATCACCGACCCGCATCACCGACCCGCATCACCGGATCACTGATGGCCCCCACATGCGGGTGACAGCGTGGTGACACGCCGCCTGTGTGCCAGGGCACTGTGCATCCAGCCTCTAAATCCCAAATGGCCAAAGAAAGCCCCTGGTGTGCTCCTTCCCCCCCTTCCCCGGCTCCCTAATGACCTTTGCAAGGAAAACACTCAAAATGTTGGAAAACGAATCCCTGGGGAGAAGCGGGTGCAGCCGGGGGGTGGCAGCAGGGGTCCATCCCCCCACCTCCTTCTCCCAGGGGTCTTGGTAGCACCTCACCCCCTCTTCTTGTCCTTTACAGGGTGCGGATCTGAGGACTGGGGCCATCAAAGGGCACGTGCTGACGGGTGAGTGCAGACCCCGACAGGGGGACGGGGTCTCCTGCAGCTCGGGCTGGTGGCAGAGCTGGCTGTGCCTGGCGGGGACAAGCACGCCGGGACGCGAGGGAGGGACACGAGGGGTTCCCGCAGGGTGCAGCTGAGCCGTGGTTAGCTGGGTGCTGTCTGAAATAGGAGCCACTTTTTCTCTTATTTTTCTAGAGGCAAAAGCGGTTAAAAAAACTCCCCAGCGGTTGGAAGAGCTCAAAACCAGTGCAAAAACTGGGGGGGGGGGGGGGGGGGGATACAATCAAAAAGAAAAACACAAGATAAAAGCGGGTGAATCACAACAACTTCTGTGATGTTGCACGAACAAAGACTTTCAGTTCAAAACAGGCTCGCGGAGTTTACAGCCCGAGGGAGCAGGGGAGAGGGGCCGGGGGCTCGCCCGGCTGCGGGTGACTGAGTCCTGGAGGAGCTCCAGCCTCTTGTCCCTTGGCATCACGTCCTCCCGTCCCCGACGGAGAGCGAGGGGCGGCTGCCGGCATCAGCAATGCTGTGCATCAGGGGGTCTCTCCCCAGGGATGTCCCTCTCCCGGGGACAACCAGCCCCTCTCTGTCCTCGCCAGCCGGTGATGATGCAGCTACGCCCTGAGCCAGCTGCAGGCCCCACATCTGGGCAGCTGTGCGCTGCTCGCTCCCTCTTCGGCTGGATTAAGGGCATGCACGCGGTGTGGTGCGCACCCAGGGACGTGCCCGCCTGCGTGCTGAACATCTGCAGCAAGGCGAGGAAACGCCCCCGGACTTCCAGCACCTGAGAACCCATTGCTTCAACCACAAGAGCATCCTCCTCCACCAAAGTTGGGCACGGGAGGACTTCAAAAGCCCGGCAGCTGGAGCCCAGCCGGCGATGTGCCAGGCACCCCAGACCCCCGTGGGGCAGCCGGGAGGGCGAGGGGTGCTCCCACGCACCGGCGAGGTGCTGGGGGTCTCAGGCTTGTCCTCTCGACCCAGGGGAGGCTGCACCCAGCACGGCAGGGACGGGGAGGGGGCACGGCGGGGATGGTGCAGGGATGGGAAGGGTGATGGAGGAGAGGTCGAGGCGCTCGGAACGGAGGCGAGGAGCACCCTGGGGCTCTGAAGTTGAAAGAGGAGGAGGAGGAGGAGGAGAGGGCGGCGGCTGGCACAGGGGGAGGTTGGGGGCAGGTTATTTCAGGAGAGGGAAAACAGGAGCTGGCGCCCAGGCAGACGGGGGGGATCCGGGTTTAGGGTGGGCACAGCGGCTGCTCTTGCCCATGAAACACCTGAGCTGCTGAGCGCTTTCTCCCTCCAGCCCCACGCGTGCGAGGGCCCTCGGTGCACGGTGCTGGGTGGCAGAGCCGATCCCAGCCTGGAAGCGGGGTGGTGGGCACATGGTTACAGTGGGAAGCGGGTCCCGCTCGGCGGGATGCTCAGCCGTTATCTTTTGCATCCCCAGATTACGTCCGGCCCACGCCCCCGCCCCGCAGCGGGTACCACCGCTACCAGCTCCGCCTGTACGAGCAGCCGGCTCACGAGGCCGTCGCCCTGAGCCCGGAGGAGCGGGTCTCGCTGGGTAAGCAGCAGCCATGCTCTCGCTCCGGGCCTGCGCCGGGCCCCGAGGGGCTTTCCCAGGGGTATGGATGCATTTGCAGCGCTAACGCCATGTGTTCAGGCATGCCAAAAGCGCTGGGCTGGGGATGCTTGTTTGGTGCAAAGGGACTTCAAATCCTTACACGGGACGTGGCTGGGGTGGGAAGTCCTTGCAAGGCAGCAGAAACCCTCGGCAAAACGGCCGGTAGCTGCCTGGCTAGCGGGATCGGAAGCAGGGAGAGGTCTTGTCGGCTGTGAAATGAGGCCGAGTCCTCGCTGGCACGTCCCCCCCAGCCTCGGGAGTTGCATCACCGCCACCTCAGAGCACGCAGATAAGGATCAGCCGTGGAGATGGTTTAGCAAGGGATTGCTCAAACGGGGCTGACACAACGCCGGCCAACTCCCAGCTCCCCTCCGCCCCGCGTGGTGCAGGGACGGGGCTGCTGCCTCCCAAAACGCTGCACGGCAAGGATGGAGGCAAGCAGCCGAGACCCCCAAGACACGATGGGACCGTCCCCGCTGCTTCATCCCAGATGGGTGCACCCTGGGGCAGGGCGTCACCTGCGGGACCCCTGGCACGGGCAAGGACCCATCCTGCAAAATGCAAAGCGTGGGTTCCTTCCCCGGATGGTGCCAGTGCAGCCCGGGCTGGAGCACGGAGCACTGCAGCTCATGTGGCCTCAGCAAGGGAAATTTCAAAACTTTCCCAGCCGGGACCACATGAGCACAGCTCGATAGGCAGGTCAGGTCGGTGCGGCTCGTCTGCGCCGGCCTGACTCACCCCAGTGCGATGTTAACCAACGCTGCGCATCCTGCGGAAGGCGGGCAGCAGCGGGGCAGCTCCATGGGAACTCGCTGTCCCCGGACCCCCGTGCTGGGAGAGACCCCGAAACCCACCCGGCGCGGGGCCGTGATGCTCGTCCCTCAGCCGGAGCGGGCTGCTGCTGCTGCGAGTCTCTCTGCGGGTTATTTCTGCTCTTCGGTTTGCTTTCTGGCTCATTAGCTCTGCTTCTTAATGACGTGCATTGAAGCCACCCCCCTGCCAGCGGAGTGGGGCACTGCCCTGGCCCCTCGTCCCCGGCGCGGTCAGAGGAGGGGGCTCCACTCCTGTCACCCAGGGCCACGCACCCACGTCCCCATCACAGCGTCCCAGGGCTGAGGACACCCACCAAAGAGCTTTTTCCAAATAAATCCTCTTATTAGCAGGATGTGCAGCTCCAGCCCCTAAATTTCATATCCAAAGGGGTTCAGGCACCAGACCCATGTGGCCTGCAGAGGATCCCCTCCCTGTCCCCATGTCCCCCAAGGCGCAGGGTGGCCGGGCGCTCCCCGCTCCGCGCCGTCTCCATCCCATCCTCAAGTTTCTCAGCCCTTCCCAGGCTCCCTGGGAAAGACTCGTTAAAACAGCAGCGGATATTTTCTCCGCAACATCTGATGCCTGAGCATCGCCGTTTGTCAGACAGCTGCGGTTGTCTCGGCGGAGGCTGTTATTTAAGTAGTTGGTTGAAGGTTATTTTTAACCATTTCACTGCTGCATCACAGGCTTGGCCTGTCCAGCGGGTGCTGCTGGATTGAACCACCGCTCGCCAGCAGCCCATCTCTTTAATTCCCAGGGCAGCCAGCGAGCAGGGCATGAGCCCTAAAGGCAGCCAAGAGAGGAAAAGATTTTGGTGTCTCAAGGGTTTTAAATAAATCCATCCCCAGGGACCGCAGTGGGATGAACAGCAATCAAACCGCTGGCGCATCCAGCCCCGCATGGCTGAGCACTGGGGTCTGGCCCGGCGGTGCAAAGGCAGCACGCAAGGGAGAGGAGCAAACGCCTTCACGGCACATGGAAACAAGGAGAATCTGACCTTGGCCCCAGTGGACCACGGGCGAGAAACTCCTCCGCGGCTCTGGCTGGGTCCTCTCCTGTGGCACAGGAGGTGCGGGTTCGCCCGGCGATGCTGCAGGCGCAGCTTGCAGCCTTGCTTGGGGTTTTCCATCTTGCTTGGCCTTAAACCAGCCCCTTCTTATTGCTTTGATTTTGTCCTACCTCTGGTGGCACTGACACCTCCATCTCACCAAAGATGGTGGCACCCGTCGTCACCAAGTGCTGACCCCGGAGAGGGAGACATGTCCAGACCGGAGCACCCAGTGGGTGCATGGAGCAGCGCTGGCCCATCCCAGCCTCCGGACACATCCAGCATCCAGCGCCGCATCCCTGCGCCGTGCATCACCAGCCCTGTGCCATGCATCCGTCCCTCTGGCAGCTTGTGCCCTGGTAGAGCCCGCTCGGAGAGAAGATGGAGCCCCACGAGAGCGTTTCTCTCGCCGCTCAGCTCAGGGAGAAGCACCCTCCTTCGCCCCCCGCCCAAGCACAGGCATGGGTTGGGTGTTGGAGGCTGAACTGGGAAAGGTCCTGGGCCAAGCGGGGCCAAACTGGGGCAGGTGGTGTGTGCCAGGCGGGATGGCAGGAGCTCGGCGGCGGAGCCGAGGGGCTGGAGCCTCCAGAAGAGGGCACTAAACCAGGACCTGCCCGTGCCGCCGCGTCCCTGCTCCTGGGAAAGAGCCATTGCTCCTGCAAATCCCTGGGAAATTCAAAAGCGAGGGGCAACGGCGAGTGCGGAAAATAAATCTGTGCTACTTCTCCCCCCCACCCTGCTTTGCAGTGCCGGCAGCCCAAAGGGAGCGAGGCTGGCTCCGCAGTGGCCGGTGGCTCGGTGCCCACCCTTGCCGCGGGGATGTGCTGGGATGGCACCGAGGGGCGGTGGGTTGGGTGCCATGCCCAAGGGCGTGCGGGCTGGCGGTGGCAGAGCCGGAGGAGGGCTGCAGCACCCCGCTCGCCTCCCCCCGCCGCCGCTCCCCGCAGCAAGCCCGGCGCTGGTGGCAATGGTGAAACCGGTTGTTTACTGCAGAGGTGTTTCTCCAGGGTGGCTCTTGAGCAAAAAGACCTGTTTCATCAGGGGAAAAAAAAAAGCCCTGATCCTTCTCCGTGAGGGTTTCTGATCAATCCCTGCACCAGCCAGCTCTCCTGCTGTGTGACCTCAGGCAAATAACCCTCTGCGAGCCTCAGTTTCTCCACTGGTGTCTGATTCACTCCACTTTTTGGCCTGTGCTGCAGCTTTGCAACTGAATTATCACTAGGCACCAGCTGTGTCCCTGCTTGGGACCGAAGATGGAGACCCTTAGGGTGTCCCCGAGGCCATACGGGCACCGTCAGGCGGTGCAAAGCCCTTCCTCCCCGCTCGCCCCGCTTCCCTCCCAAGCCAGGAGTGTTACAAGCTGTGTTTGTATTTTGGCGAGATGCAAGATAATAGTTTGTGGTCTGCAAAATGTCAAAGCCACCCGTCGCATCCCGAGGCGTTGGCACCCGCTGTGAGCTCTCAATCCGGCGGTCGGGCTCTGCTGCCCGCTGCAGCGAGCCGCAGGGAAACTCCCTCGGCCAGGGGAATTTGGGCGTCCGGCAAACGCCAGCCACAGCGGGGTGGCACGGCAGCACCGGGGACCTTTTCACCCATCTGCAGCCCATGGGAGGATGAGGACTGTTTGTTTTTCACCTTCTTCCTGTTCCTTATGGGGGAACTTTAATTAGCAGAAGATCTTGAGGCTTAATTACACCTGCCGGGCAGTGCCGTATCAACCTCTGCTTCCACCCTGCCGTGCCCCGGTGCTGGATGCCCACCAGCTCCGGTGAGCACGGGGAGATGCTCCCCAGCATCCCCAAACCTCCTCATTCCCTGGAAAGGCATTTTCCAGCTGGGAATGGACTTTTGCCTCCCAGAAATGTTGCCTCTGGGAAGCGGTGAGTCCTTTGGGGACCAGGGACTGGGGACGAGCCCAGCTGGCTGCCCTCCCCATGGCTCCATCCCTCTCCAGCTCCGGCTTCGCATCGGGGCCGCAGCATTGACTCATGAGCTGACCTCATGCACCTCCGATCCGCCCAGCCAGAAAATCGGGTCGGACCGGGCCCCGGCGGGGAGGAAAAGGCTGTGGCTGGGATGGGAGGCAGCGAAGGGCTGCGGGGAGCACGCGATCCCGGCCAAAGTCCCCGGGTGTCAGTTAATGGTGACCAAAGCAGCCAACGGCCTCCCGCCTACCTCCGCTGGGACATCATTAATCTTGGTAGAAAAGCATCAGGGCTCCTATCAGGGAGAACGGCCTCGCTGATGAGGCTGATAAATTACAGCCGGCAACGTGCCCCCGGCGCTGCAGGGCCGGGGGGGGACGGGGATCGGTTGTTTTGTGGCGGCAGGTTGTGATCGCCGGGCTGTGAAACAGCCCCATGCACCCATTGCCTGCGGGGCCGGAGGGTCCCCGAGCTCCCCGAGCCCAGCAGCTGCCTTGTGCCTCAGTTTCCCCACCCGGCGCTCGGGGATCGGGCGGCCGCCACGCGTGTGGGTGTCAGCAGGCGCTCCTCTTCCTCCGGCGGGCGCTCAGATAAGGGTCAAGCACGATGATATAATCCTCCGGGAAATGAGCTTGAAAATGGACCAAGCCACGGATGAAATGTCGTATTGTTCTGGCGGAGAGAGGGGACGGCAGCACCGCGACCTCAGCTCCCCAGCCGGCTCCACGGTCCCGGTGACTCACGGCCTGCGCCGGTGCAGCAGTGTGATTTGGGATGGTTTGCGGAGGGACATCGCCCTGGGGTGCAGGCTGTCCTGCCGGGATGGGAGCACCCACTTCGGGGATGCACCCAAGGGGTTGGATTTGGGGCAGGGGTTGCGGACCCCCAGACCTGGTAACCACTTGGTGCATCACCCTGTTTGCCACACCGGCGGCTGTGCCCGGGGCTTTCCCTGTGGCCGGTCCTGGCTCCCCACGAGCGACGAGCACAACCGGTGCGATGGCAGGTAGGAAAGTAGGTCAGGAAAAACCCTCGCCCCACGCGCGGCGGTGAGAGCCAGGGCCGGTGCCTGCAGCCCTGCAGCGGCTCTGCATCCTCCCGGCTCCTTTCATCCACGCCTCTCCAGAGGCTTCAGGAACATCAGTGACAGCTCCCGGCACCCCTGGGAGTCGGGGGGCCGCCACGTCTCGCTCTCACCCCGCTCCCACAGGGCACCGGCCCTGGGGCTTTCTGAGCGCTTTGAAACCCTACGGATGAAAGGCACCCGCCGAAGGGCCGCGGGCGCAGCGGGAGCATCCGCCCCCCCGAGACCCCTTCCCCTGGCACCACGCTTGCCGGGACCCCCAGAGCTCGAAGCGGGGATGGATTGAGACCCCGAAGCGAGCGGCTGCCCCTCCTTGCCAGGGGTGTTATTTGGGGATGGATATGTTTGGGGCACCCACCGGGGCCCGATGGCCGTGCAGGAGCGCACCGGGGCTCGCAGCCATTGCCCAGGGCATCCCCCCCCTCGGGCTCAGGCTGCGGTGATGAGCCAGAGCTGCTGGAAATGTGTCTGCATGCCCTGGCTGGCGGTGACCCCAGTGCGGCACGGCGGGACTGTCCTTGCCGTCGACTTGGTTTGGGTCCTCAGCAGGTGGCAGTGACGATGTGGGGACATCTGGGACCCCCCAGCCACACGCAGCGTGATGCATTTCAGCATCTCCTCCCAGCCGGCGTGCCGGGGCGCAGGGTCCAGCCCCGGCATCCTGGGACCTCCTTCCCAGGCACTTGGAGCACTGCCACGGCCTCTCGCAGCTCCGGGAGGTCGCAGGGTGCAGTGCCGGCACCGGGAGCATCTGCAGAGCCCTTTGGGGGCTTTTCGGTTGTGGGGTGACTCACGGCAGGGCCTGACTCGGTGCGGGGAGCTGGGCTCCGTCGGCACCCCGAGCCACCGCCGCCCCGCACGGGTGATGCAGCAGCTTGGGTTTTGCTCAGCAGTTTTGCAAGAGCAAAGGGGACGGTTTGCTCCAGTTGGGGTTGAGATGTGAAGGCAGATAAGGGCTGCCAGTCTGCAGCGTGACATTAAAGAGCAGCGCCAGGAAGGGGAGAGGAGGGGAGGACGGGTTTCGGATAAACAACAGGCCCCTTTCCCTGCCCTGCGATGCCACGGCCGTGTCCCATCCAGTGTCCCACCAGGCAGGGACAGAGGTGGCAGCGTGAGCTGTTTGGGTCCCGTCATCCCTGGGGAAAGCCCCTCTGGACGGGAGGAGGATGCTCCACCAGCCACAAGCCAGATAGATACACGCTCGACACAGAACCCTGGCAGGGCAAAAGGGGATTTCTGGCCCACGGGGCTGGGCACGAGGGAATCCCTCCTGCCCACCGCCCCAGAGAGGGTTTCCCTGCTGCCTCCAGCGTAGGAAAACCGAGGCCGGCTCCAGCCACGAGCTGCCCCTGGACCTCCGGCATCCTCCGGTCAGGGCAGAGGAGGGGGGGTCAGGAATGAAGACCCCCCCCTCAGATCCAACAATCTGTGGAGCAGCAGCTCGGTGCGTGCGAGCGAGGGGGCCGGGGGATCTCCTGCCATCTCCCCCACGCGATGCTGGGGGATTTCCAGGCACCCCGGGGTGGGCTCGTGGGAAGCGTGGGAAGGTCTGCTCCCACAGTCGGCAGAGGCGGAGGGGGGCCACGAGAGGTGCCAGTGCCATTTGCCCCCCCGGGGATGCCCAGGGCTGGGCTCCACATGGCTCCCTGCCCTCTGGCCCCGCAAGGCAGAGCCCGCTGCCTCCCCGCTTGCCGCTGTTTGCAGGATGTGGTCTGCAGCGCCTGGGGCAGAGCAGCAGCCGGTGCATGGCATGCAGCGTGCAGCCCCAGCCTGGATCCAGCCCCAGAGCATCCCCTCCCCGGCCGCCTCGCAGCCCCTCTCACCCCCTCTCCCTCTCTCCCCAGGTGCCTGGGCAATGGAGAGCTTCGTGGAGCGGTTTCAGCTGGGCTCCCCGGTGGCCTCGACCCAGTTCCTCACCAAATACTACGAGGATTAGCACCGGCCATCGTCCCCTTCCCCTGCGCAGCTGCACCCCCTTCCCTGCACCGCAGAACCACCTCCGCCCGGACCGGGAGGAGACCCCAGGACCTGCCGAGGATGCACCCACCCTTCTACCAGCCCAGATTTACAGCAGAAACCCCAGCCCCTCCACTTCCAAAACCTGGGGGGGGGTTCTCTTTCCCCGCAAGGGTAACATCCCGAGCTGTGGCCCGGCTCGCCCCGGGTGTCCCGGGAAGGATGGCATCACCCTCTTCTCCTCCCCTTGCCCCATTTCTGGCCTGACCCCCAGCATGTCCCACCTGCACCCCAGGGTCTCGAGCTTTAATGCCTGCAGCTTTCAGAATAAAACATGGATGGAGCACACGGGGCTGCATGGGCTCCTTGCTGGCCACGAGCGCGGGGCGATGCCAGGCCAGCACCGGGCAAATCTGGTTGCTTTGGGGTCCGCACCAGCTGCATGGGATGGAGCAGACCCCTGCAGCTGCAGGGGGGGGTTACCAGCAAGACCCTCGTGCAGGCGATGCCGGGCATGGCCCAGTGTCACCCAGGGGCTCCGGCGCAGAAGCCGGACCGTGGTGCCCGGCAGAGGGGTCCCTGGGCAGCACCGTGCAGGGCGGCAGCGTGGGAACCGGGCACTGCCCCGGCCTTGCCCTGCCTTTGCCCTCGCTCGCTGCCTCAGCCCGCTTCTCTTGGAAAGCAAAACCAAAATTAAAGCCATAAATCAGAAGAGCTCTGCCTACTGGCCACTTAGCCGGACCTCCCCTTTAATTAGCTCTTTAATTAGGCTTTCATCTACGACTTGGTTTTCTCTGAGGCTTGGATTTGCCCGCCTGCAAGTCCTCCTTGCAGCGCGTCCTTGGTGGCTCCGCGGGGACAAAGCTGATTTTGTCCTGCCAAGGCCAGGGCTGCATCCAGGAGCACTTTGGACGAACCGCGGGGAGCAAGACCTCGGGAGGCATTTTGCAGGCAGGGGAAACTGAGGCACAAGGGAATGACTTGCCCACGGCCGTGCAGCACCGCAGCAGAGCCGGAGCAGGCGTCCCCCAGGGAGCTCTGGCATCGTTTGGAGGGGATGGCGATGCTCCCGTTGCTGCATCTCACCCCTGCATCAATCCCTGGGTCTGTCCCAGAGCAACCTGCTCCCAGTGCAAGAGAGAAAACAGGTCTGTGCCATCCCCTTCCCGCTCCCTGCGCCCGGCTGGCCGCCCTCCCCGGCTCCCCGGCAGCGAGAGTGGCTTTCACTCCATGCCGGGGGGTGTTAAACGTGGCTGGGACTTTCCCTCCAGCAGGAAACGGCTGTTTACCTCGCAGGGGCTGAATCACGCCGGCCGCACGCAGGCGTGTCGCATGGGTCCTGCAAAGCTCTGCCAGCCTCGCCTCCCCGCCGGCAAGGGTCGGGGTGACGGGCTGCAAGGTGCGAAGGAGGATGCAGGAGCCGGGGGGGGTCCCGGCTCGCCCCGGGCACACGCCGCTGGGTGAAGCTGCAGGACGCGGTGGGAAAGAGAGCAACAAAAAAAGGAAGCTGGGTAACATACCGCAACCCAGGGAAAAAAATACAAAACACACTGCCCGGCTTGCCATCGGCGCTAAAATTAGCAGCAGAGGAAATGACACTTAGAGATGTCATGGAAGTCTGCTAAAGTTGGATTTCTCCTTCTCTTTTTCTATACTTACCCTCTGTTGAGGGTGTAATTGGCCCATTCGGTTAATGCAGAGGGACCGGTGTAAATGAAAGGTCACGCTTTGTTGACATCCTGCAGTCAAACTATAGTCATCCTTTCCTCCCTGCCTGTAATTCCTTGTGGCTGGTGTGTTTATTTTTGGTGGAATGGGAGAGAAAAGGCAATCGGATGTTTATCCTTCTAGGAAATTATCACCATCATTCTTGGTTTTAATTTGAGCTGGAGATGAGAGGAGTTAGACGCACGCCGCGTCTCCCTGGTCCGAGCCAAGCGAGCTCTCGCGGGGCAGCGTGAGCCCAAACTGATCCTTCTCCCCTGTGCGTCACTGATGGGGATGGGGATGAGGAAGACAGGGATGACGATGGGATGGGGATGGGGATGGGGATGGGGATGAGGATGAGGATGGGGATGGGGATGGGGATGGGGATGGGGATGGGGATGGGGATGGGGATGGGGATGGGGATGAGGATGGGGATGGAAACCAGGGATGGGGTTGAGGAGGAGGATGGAGATGGGGATGGGAATGGGGATGGGGATGGAAACCAGGGATGGGGTTGAGGAGGAGGATGGAGATGGGGATGGGGATGAGGATGGGGATGGGGATGGGGATGGGGATGAGGATGGGGATGGGGATGGGGATGAGGAAGGGGATGGGGATGGGGATGGGAATGAGGATGAGGATGGGGATGGGGATGGGGATGAGGATGGGGACGGGGATGAGATGGGGACAGGGACAGAGATGAAGATGGGGATGAGATGGGGATGGGGATGGAGATGGAGATGGGGATGATCCAGAGCAGGAATCTGCCCGGGTGGCTGCAACGGGCATTGTGGTGGGACGATCCCCTGCCAGGACACAGGACGAGGCACGCCTGGCCTTGCACCGGGCACCCAGGCACACGCAGGGCTGCACACACACGGCGCAGCAGGAGCTACGGCCAGGCCGGAGCCACAAACTCTCACTTGGATGCACACAAGGCCTTCACGGCATGGAAAATATTAATTGTGGCTTTTTGGTTCGCTTTTTGATAATTTAGAAAGAAAGAAGAAAAAAAAAGGAGGAAGCCACGTAGAGTCACTTCGCACTGGTCCCACCCCCTTTATCTCTCCTTCCATTCGCTCACCATTGGTGCGAGAGAGAAAAGAGAAGCTGAGTCTCTCACTGCCTAAATGTAGAAAGTTTTGCTTCTAAATCAGTTTGTGATGGAAAGGAAATACGTCACGTCCCTGGGGAAGTGGCTGGTTTTCAGCAGCCACAACCCCAGTGCCGAGTGTTGCAATGGAACAGCCCAGCACTGAAATAGCTCCGCGCTCTGTTATTGTCACCGATATAATTTTTTTTCTCTGTCTACGTGTGTCATTTTTAGCATCCAGAGGAAGTTTTATTTGTATTTGTTAGCTCGACTTTCCACTGTCGTGGCTTTTATTTTTTTCATCTGAAGGTCCAGGAAGGGGGCAGGAGAAAATAGAGCGGGGTGAGCTCAGGTGCGATGGGCTCGATGGGGTGGAACGTGGTACCCGCGGCACCGCTGGCCTCTCCGCCTGCATCTGCCGGGCATCCCGGTGTGCGTGCACCAGCCTTGCAGAGCCCAAGGGAACTGAAATACTATGGGCCCAGGGGAGCACATGCTCGTAGGGATTTTGGGGGGCTGCGGCAGCGAGCCGAGCCTCGGGCATGGCTGTGGGATGGAGCCGGTCCCATTTGCTCTCCCCAGGACGGGGTCGCAAGGCGGGTTTGGACGCTTCCAGCCCCTTCCCAGAGCAAACCCACCCACTCAACGGGACAGCTGAGGAAGGGGAAGATTGGGGTTTAAAAAAATAATAGCGAGCTTGTGAAAATCGAATGCTCCTGGTGAGCAACGGCAGCTCCCAGCAGCACATGGGGGGTGTTTCTTTCCAAAACTGGGCTGGAGGCCAGAGGAAGCCTGCGCTAAATGCAATCCCTAAATCAACAGGGTAATAATTACCTATTTTTAATGATTATTGAAATAATTAATGAGAAAAAGTCTCAGCCCCTGGCTCAAGGGGAGGCAGCCCTGGGTCCCCTCCCCTGATGGAGAGCAGAAGGCATCTCCCCTCCGGTGGGTCCACCCCGGGAAAATGCAGCTTTAGGGGCAGGGGATATTAAGGAACAGAGACTGGGGGCCACCCCTTGCACCCCCCCAGCCTCGGCGGCACGCGGGGACGACGTGGGGATGACCCAGCTCGCCAGGAGCGAAGCGACGCCAGGCAGCAGCTCCCCCTCGCACAGGTACTTGCACAAGAAGGGATTAGCAGGATCAGCTGATGATGATCTAAGCGCATAACTATATCAACCTGTGAATTAATTAATGATATCTCACACTTCATAATGGCTCTATCTGCAGATCTTATGCACTCCTCAAGCATTCAGTGAATTAAGCCTTGCTGCACCCCCCGGGAAATAGGTCAAGATTGTTAATCCCCGTGTGCCGGTGGGGACGCGGTGCGTGACGCGGGGATAAACAACGCTGCCCGTTTTGGGTGCCAGTGCAGGAGATTTTCCAGGCGAGCTGAGCACCAGCATCCCCAAAGGGACGGGGCTCTCCGGATCGGTCGCAGGGTGGGCGATGGACACCGCTGGTGGGATGCTCCGATGCCCGGTGCTGAGCTCCCAGCCCTCAGCCTTGTGCTGCGGATACACGAAGCCCCCAGCCCGGGGGTCCCCCATGTGCCGCAGTGCCTGCATGGGGCTGGTGTGGGTGGTGGGTGCACGCACCGGGAGCCCGGCTGCTTGGCTTTGCCGGCAGCCACGAGGTGCTGGATGCGGCGGACACCTCCCTGCCGCTCCGTGAGCGATGACCCAGCGGCCGGGCGGGCCCTGGGAGAGGCAGCCTGGGCTGCAGCAGGAATTTAGGGCTCCTGAAGTAATAGGGGAAGGCAGGTAAGGCTGTGTCCCCACCTCTGCGTGCCATGCCAGCACCCAGAGGGGGCTGGCGGGCAGCAAGGGGCACGCAGGCCGCTCCTGGCATGATAGTTTCATTAATTAGCAATAATAATTAATTCGTATTGAGCCTCCAAAATGCTGCATATCATCAGAGGAGCTTTGTGGGGCTGTCTGGAGGAGCCCAGTCCCCCTCGCTGCCCTGTCAGGGCTTGCTTGGCTTGGGGGTCCCAGCCCCCCATCCCGCTCGCTGGGGCTGGCGACCGTTCGGCCGGGCTCTTGCAGCGCCCTGGGACGCAAACGCCGGCTGTCATTGAGGGCAAGCGGCTGTGCCTGCCCGGCTCTGCCCAGAGACGCTGCCAGACATCCCGGGACACCGCATTCAAAGGATGCTCAACAGAGAGAAACTGCGTTGGGGTTTTGTTTCCTCTTTCAGCTTGCTCTCCAAGTCAGTTTGGGCTGGGTTTGTCCGTGCGGAGCCGCGGCAGTGGGAAGCTCGCAGCCTCACCCGCTCTGCCGGGAGCACGAGCACCTTCAGATGTGGTTTTCCCCAAACGCTCCTCAGTAGAAGAAAAAAAAACATTGTCGATACAGTGGTCCTGGCCCACCAGCTTTGCTCCTGCCCAGAAGCAGCCGTCATCCTCGGTTCGTGCCGGGTGTTTACGCCCGGCTGTCTGCGGGGTGAGGCGGATGCCTCTCGGGGTTTGCATCCAGAGGTGTGGTGGAAGGTGCTGGATGGCTGCGCGGCTCTGCCAGCCTCCCTTGCCTGCACCACGGGCAGAGGACGGTCTCAGCCCGCAGCCCCCGGCCGGCTTGTCCTCACTTGTCGGTAGTGACTCGCTTCCCATTCCCTCCTCGCAGCCCTGCAGGTCCTCAGCTAACCCCATATTTCCTCATTGCTAGGAAATGGCTAATTCCCCCCGGGCTGGTTTCAATGGCTGTGCAGATCCCTCGCCTTTGGCCTCTCACCAGTTTCTCCTTCGGTGGTTAAAGCAAAGCCCTGCAGCCCTCGGGAGCAGCGCTTTCCCAGGCTGCGCAGCCTTTGGTTAGCGGGGAGGACATCCATCCCCTCGCACAGCATCCCGAGATGGGTACCCCAACCCTGCCGGGCACTGGATTCACCCCCTGCTCCAGCTCTCCAACCTCCACACAAGGTTGAGCCCCTTCTCCGGCACCGCCATCGGATGCGGCGGATTCGGAGGGTCTCTGCCACGCTTTGGCGCTGGCTGTGCCACGAGCTCCTCTCCCATTAGGGAACCGCTCACGTCTCCAGAGTCGTGTGTCATGGCACAGTTCTCAGAGCTGAAACGCAAGCATCCATTTCCTCTTTTGTTTCTTGGTTTCAGGTTAAAAAAAGCCTTTATGGTATCTCTCTGCAAACCCCCCGCTGGGTCCGCAGCACTGTCCGGTCACTCCGAGGTTCCTGGCCAGCACCACGATGCCGAGGTTCATCCTTGTCCCGTAGCATCAGCTCTGGCTTTGCAGCCCCATCTCTCCCAGCTCCGTGCCTGATCTCCGCTAGTGGTCCTCTGGCTGGAAACCCCGTCGTTCCCAGCGGTGCTGCTCCCTCGGGACCGCTTTTTGCTCTGGACCTACTATTTAGTTTTCCTGCTAATCACACTGTCTCCTTATCTCTGGGTCACACTGCGCCGGCCGCCACCGCTATTGTTCCCCTGCTGCGGGCTGGATAATAACAGGAAAGACCTCCGGGCTTGCGAACCAAAACCAGTCTCGGACTTAGATGACCCAGAGGTTCCCGGCTCCCCGGTGCATACGGTGGCGTGCCCCTGGCCGGAGTCACCCACCGACCCCAGGCCCTGAGAGCAGCGGAAAATTGTGGGATGCTCTTTGGGATGGCCCGGCGTGGCTGGCGCATCCTTGCTGCCGCAGCAGCGGGGTGATGCAGGGAAGGGGACGGCAGCGGTGTGGGGACCGGGGGGTGCAGGCAGAGCCTCCCCCGGCAGCACCCTCCACACCCGGTGCTGTTGTGGGTGCTTCCCTGGCCTCCAGCCGGTTCCCAGTGCTGCCACCTTCAGGGACCAGCCCCGACCACCCAGCACCCATTTTCCTGCGCAGGGTGCCCAGGGCTGCCCCGTTGCCCCCGTTTCAGCAGGGTTTGCAGCTCCTGTCTGCTCCAAAGGGCTTTCCCCCCTCCTCCCCGAGCTTTTCACACTGCCGCTGCGCAGGGCTGATCTCTCTCTGGCTACAGGGGAAACTGAGGCAGGAAAGGGCCTCCCACAGCCACCCACGATGCTCCCGTGGTACCCTGCTGCCTGGCTCCCCCCCACCAGCCGCCCTGGGGTTCGGCACATGGGGATCTGCCTTTTGGGACCGACCCAGCAAAGCAGGCAGCAACGCCCCAGGGCAGCAAATTCTGCCCACGGGTCCCTTCGTCCCCCCGAAAGAGGAGGGAGGAGGGAGATGGCCGTCTCTTTTGCCATACATATTTCAGTGCGAGTGTTTCTGAATATTTCCGGAGGAGGAGGGTGTGTAGTTTTCACAGGCAAATCAGGAAAACCTAGGTGAGGCGGGAGACGGCGTTGTGGAAGGACGCAGGCCGTTGCCGGGAGGGTGTTGGTCCGGGATCAGGAAGGCTGCCCGGCAGAGTTTGGCCTGAAATGAGGATTTCCCACACCCAACGGCAGCGGAGAAAGTCTCTCCTCCTCCTCCAGAAATTACAGATTACGCTGAATCCCATCCATACCGGTGCTGAGCATCTCTCACATCCAGGCTCTGGGTTGCCCAGTGAATAAATTGTTGCCAATGCAGCATCTGCCACATCTGGGCAGCTGGTGTTTGCCAGAGGGAGCTGACACCCCCGAAGCACCGCATCCCGCCCGTGCAGCCTCGCCACTTGCAAACAAAACACTCGTAGCCCTGAGAAACTCCGGCGGCTTCATCAGATACCTCTGCGACACCCACCTTGTGGTTCGGGTGGCTGAAAGATTTGGGGTTTATTTGTTCCCCTTCTCCAAGCTGCTAGAGAAGAGCTTGTGTTGTCGACCATCCAAGCAGCCGCCTACGCATATGGCCCTGGTACAGTCATGCCTGGGGGTAGGAGGTAGGTGACCTTTCAGGTCCCCACCAGCCACACTCTGTTTACGACTCTGTGACCTTACCAGCCCCAGATCTACATCTACAGCAAATCCAAGGGGCTGGGGAGGAAAGCCTCCGTGTTCTGGTAGTGTAAGTGCCTCGAGCTTCGTGTCTGAGCATCCTCCGTAAGCCAGGACCGGAGGCACCACCACGGCGGATCCCCAAAGCCTGAAACCCGCAGCCAAGCACCGTGCAAAGTCTCCCAGAGCTCCCGAGACACCGAACCGCATGGCAGGATGGCAATGAGCACCTCGTCGCGTCCCTCAGCCTCCGAGGTTCAGCTCTGTCCGAGCTCAGCTCTCAGCTCAAGACACCAGCAAAGTTTAGGTATGATATCAATGGGAACGAGCATCCCATTTGCCTCGCCACGAGGCATGAAAACCAGGCTCGTGTTCTCCTCCCTATAAGTACATTTACGCTGTCATTCATTAGGTGAAAAAAATCTGAATAGTTCCCCTTTTAAAAGCCCCAGCAGTCCCCGGAGAGCCGGCGTGCAGCGCGGCCTCTCGCCCCGGCCGCGGCACAGCGCGGTGCACCTGCGGGGCTCACGGCACATGAATCACCCGACGTGCGGCAGGACCCGGTCACAAGACCGAGAGGAGCGGGGAGAAATCACCCATCAGCTGACAGCACCCAGAGGGACACAGCCCCGGCTCCCCGGGGTGGCGGCGGGGTTTCGGCACGTCCCGCTCTCAGCATCGCACAGCCCCAAAAGGAGGAGCAGGGGCTGGGGGGCAGCGGGAGCCGGGGGCTCCTTGCTAAGGGGAAGCTGCCAGCACTTTCTTGGCACGGGGATTATGGGGATTGAACCCGGTTGGGACATTAAATAATGTCAGGCTTGTCCCAACCTCTGCACAGGCAGGCGGGGAGAGCCGAGGCGCAGGGGGATGGCGATGGGTGCCAGGCGCAGAGGAGGATGGGCTCACCCGTGCTGCCCGGGCGTCGCGGCATTATTCCTCCCGTTAGCTCTGGGGTTAACGAGGCAGCCGGTTCCAGGGCCAAGCCAGAGGCTCGGCCGGCTCTGCCTTCCTCGCTTCATTAACATGATGAGCTTTTGAAATGCAGGGGCAACGGCGGTGTGGGACGCTCCGCATCGGCTCTGAGGAAGGGACCGCAGCGTTTCATGCACACAGATCCGTGCCGCGAAATCACTGATGCCAGCCATGGTTATTCACATTACGGAGACACCCCGCTCAGGATGGGGTTCGCTTGGCCTAAGACAGGCGTGTGGGATGCCAAAAATAAGTGAAAGCTCTCGGCTGCAGCCTCCATCCAGCCCAAGCCGTAGTTTAAAACCATTCAGAGCATCCCAGGTGAGATTTTGTTGTTGTTGTTGCTCCCTTTGAGTAAACTACTCTGCTTGGGATGCTCTGACCCATTAAGCTGAGCTGTAACTAAGCCAGTCCAACCCCCACGCAGCCGTTTTCATGCCAGTCTAAGGCTGCCTCGGTTTATTTTGGCTTAAGGCTGTTCCCCATCAATTGGCATCAAACCACTATGAGTAACTGAGCCGGTGGCCGTGCGGGATTAGGCCGTTCTCACAGGCTGGGTTTAGCGGTGCACCTCCCTCCTAGCCCGGCTCCTTGTGTAAACCGGGCTCTTACGGCTCAGGAGCTTTAAGCCAGGCTTAAACCCTGCCGCGAGGGGTTGGGGTGTTATTGCTGCACCTGCAGCCCCAGCTGGCCGGATTCGGCGGGGGACGGCTGCGTTCCCGGTGGGGAGCAGGTGCCACTCGGGGTGGGGGGGATACGGCTGCACGTTTCACGTGCCCGCGGCACCGTCACCCCTCCGCCCACGGCGCAGGGGCCAGATACCCACCCGGGTCGGTACGAGCCAAACGCGTGGCTGGGCCGCACGGCGCCCGCTGCGATGCCGGGCTGCTCCCTTGCGGGGCGAGGAGCCGCGTTAGTGCCCGCTTGCTCCGGCGCAGCAATTCCCAACGCAAGCCTCGCCAATAAGGCCGAGCGAACCCTCGCCCCCTCCACTACAAAGTCTGGAGGAACTGGAAAGGAACGGTGGTGGTGTTGGCGGGCGAGTAGAGATGGCTGGATTATTTTGGGGGGGGGGGCTCTGCTCTGCGTGGGGCTGCCGGTACCCGCGGGAGCCCGGGATGCAGCGGGGGACACGCAGCATCCCCAGCACCGCGGATGCGGCGGGGCTGCGCCCGTGGGAATGCGCTGATGGGGAAGGATGGGGCGGGGGGTGCTCGGTGGGATCCCCCCCGGTCGGGGCGGTGCTGCCCAGGGGGTGCGGGCGGTGGGTCCCCCTCCGCGCCCCGCCGCGCAGCGCTGCGCGCCCGCCCCGCACCTCCCCAGCGCCCGGGGGCACCGGAACCGGTCGCCAAAGAAGGCAGCGAAGGCGGGGCCGGATCCAGGCCTTGTATGGTTCTTCCCCTCGGCCGCCCGCCCGCCGCCGCCCCGTTCCCCCCCCTCCCCGCCGCCGCCGCCGCCGCTGCGCTCCCCCGGGCCGCGCCGGGCCACGGGCGGGGCGGGCGGGGGGGGGCGGGGGGTGTGGGCTGTATCTTGGGGGGGGGGGATGCGTCTAGAGGGGTGCAACCGGGAGGGGATAATGGGGGGGTGTAAATAGAGGGGGGTGCAAAAGAAGGGGAGTGCCCTGCAAAGGATGCCCCCATGGGGGTGCAATGGATGGAGGGGGGCTGAAAGAGATGGGGGGGCTCCAGGAAGGATTCTGCGCGGGGAGGGGGGGGCTTTTAATGAAAGCGGGGTGCTGTGATGGATAGGCGCCATTGCAATGGCTGGGGGGGGCTGCATTGGATGGGGGGGGCTGCATTGGATGGGGGGCTGCAGAGGATGGGGGGGGCTGCAGAGGATGGGGGGCTGCAGAGAATGGGGGCTGCAGTGGGGAGGGGGGGCTGCAATAGATGGGGTGCCCTGAAGTGGATGGGGGGCCCTGAAGTGGATAAGAGCACACGGGCCACCCCCCCCAGCACTCACAAACAAGCCACCATGGGGGCTCGCTGCCCCCCACTCCCGGTACATGCTCCCCCCCACCACCAAACATCCCTCCCCCCCCCGGGAGGCTGCTGGCACCGCAGGGCCAAAGTCCCCGGGCCCCGCAGCACCGGCCCCCCCCCTCCCCCGCCCCCCCCGGCCCCCCCGCAGCCGGCAGCCGGTGCCCGGTCCCCTCCAGCTGCAGCACTCCCGTAGCACGGATTTCACTCCCATTGCAAAGCCGGCCCTGCAGGAATTGGGTAAGTGGAGCTATTGCAACACAGCATTTTTCCATACATTTGCTATATAACTCGGAGGGTTTTAAAGATAGCATCAGTTGGCACACTTAGCACGAAACCACCTAATTACTGACGCCTTGGAAGTGCCAAACTTTTAAAGGGGGGAGGTGAGGTTAAAATCACAGGCGACCAACAAGTGTTACCTGTTTTAAAGTATTCAAAGCACCGTTCCCCATCGGACCCGGGGCGCGGGGAGGGGGCAGCTGGCTGCGAAGCCATCTCCTCTGTCACCACCAGCTCGGGAGGGAATTTTAGGCTTCCGCAGCTCCAGCGCCTTCCCCGCTGACCCTCTCCTCCCCACCAAACTCTGCCTGGCGCTGCCGTTTCCCCCGCACATCTCCCATCCCGCTTCTCCTGGGCTGCGGGATGGGGTTTGCGGCCGGTTTCCCCCCCCATTCCTGCTCTCCAGGGAGCGGAGGGATAAAATCTCCAGGTAAGAGCCTGAGCATCCCCGGGGGGGGGGGGACACGGAGGGGACAGGCGGGGACGGAGGGGACAGGCAGGGCCGGGGCGGGCTGCCCGCGCCCCCGCTGCTTCCCGGGGGGCAGCGATGCGGGCTGGGAGTGCGGAGGGGGAGACCCCCCCCCCCGCTGCCCGCTGCCCCCTGCCCCCCGCCCGCTGCCCGGTGCAGGTTGCCCGGTGGCCGGTGCAGGTTGCCCGGTGGCCGGTACCGCTCTCGCCGTTGCCCGGCCCCGCGCACGCCGGCCCCGCTTCCTGCTTTCTAATGTTCCATTGTGCGGAGCTTCCATTGTGACGTCTCGGCCTCGGCTCGGCTTTGTCTGTCCATATATGGGCAGCTACGTCACGGAGCGCTCCCGCCGCCCGGATAAATGGGCTGCGGAGTCCCCGGCGGAGCAGTCGGGCGGCAGCGAGGGAACCTGCGAGCGGAGCCGAGCGCGGGAGGGAGCGGGGACGGGGACGGGGACGGGGACGGGGAGCGGGAGCGAGCGAAGGAGAGAGGAGGGGTTAAATCCTCCCACCCGCTTCTACAACCACATCTGCCAGCCAGATCGCCCCCTCCCCCTCGAGGAAACACCACCAGGGACCCACGGAGGACCGCACCCCCCCCGCGCCCCCTCCTCCGCGGCCACCCCCGGCCCCCCCCCCCCCCTTCTCCTCCTTCCCGGCCCCCCCCCGCCCCCGCCCCAACTTTTTTTTCTTGCATGATTTCCCTCGCACGGATTTGCCACTCGGATGTTGTTTCCTCGGGAGCTGAGCTCGGAGCCACGTTGAACCAGCCTTTTCCTCCAGTGCTATGACAGGCAAACTACTGGAGAAGCTGCCGGGGACCATGAACACTTTGATGAACCAATTGCCTGACAATCTGTACCCAGAGGAGATCCCCAACTCTTTGAATATCTTCAGCAGCAGCGACTCGGTGGCTCACTACAACCAGATGGCTGCAGGTAAAGGGGGGGGGGGAAGGAAAATGGGGAGAAGGGAGGGGGGGGCGGTGGGGCGAGGAGGAGGACGCTGTGGGTAGGGTGTCATGGAGCCTCGGAGGGAAGGGAAGAGCTGGGGCTGGGGAGCGTCCCCCCCCCCCGCACCCACCCACCCCTTTCCTCGCCGTGTCTCCGCACGATCGCTGCAGGGCTCCGCCGAGCGCTGCTGCCGAGCCGCCGCCGCAGGTACGGGGGACGGCGGCCGGGCTCCGTGGGGAGGAGGAGGACACGGGGATGGAGGTGGTGGGGAGGGGTGAGGGGGAAAGGCCCGGGTCCCCGTGGGGCGGAGGGGCCGCCCGCCCCCGCCGGGATCCGCGCGGGTGCGGAGGTGCCGCGGACACGCGTGGCCGTGGCGGCCGCCCCCCCCCCCCTCCAGCCTTACCCCGCAGCGGCGGCGGCAGCGTGGGCTCCCCGGGACGCGGCGCCGACTTTCCCGGAGCGTGGGGTTGGGGAAGGGAGGGGGGGTTGGACGGACGGACGGACGGACATGGGGGGCACAGGTGAGCCCCCAGGGCGTGGGGGTGCCCGCGTGTCCCCGCTCCCACCCGGAGCCTCGCCGGGCTAAACCCCCCCCCTCCCCTCCCTCCCACTCGTGTTTCTCCTCGCCGGGGCTCGGCGCAGGGAAGGCGGCGAGTCGGTAACGGCGTCGGCGGCCGCAGCCGGCTCCGCGGAGTGCCCAGCGCTGGCGGGGGCTGGACGGGGAGGAAGCCTACCTGTAGCCGCAGGTACCTCCTCCTTCCCCCGGCCCCACCTGCGGGGCGGCGGCGGTGCCTGGCCCCCCCCGGGGGGGGCGGCGGGGGCGGCAGCCCGGCCCCGCATCGCCGGGACCCTCGGCAGCCAGCGCCGCAGTACGCGGGGAGCGGAGAAGGGGGGGGATAAAGCAGCGAGGGGTAGGAGGGAGCGGGGAGAGGGGGCCCGGAGCATCCCCGGAGCATCCCCGGTGCATCCCCGGTGCGTGTGTGTGACCCCCCCCGGGGCGGTGCGGCCCTCCCGGCTCACCCTGCCCCGCTTCTCTCGCACTTTGCAGATAATGTTATGGACATTGGCTTAGCGAACGAAAAGGCCGGTCAGGAACTGTCCTCCTATTCGGGGACTTTTCAACCCGCCCCGGGCAACAAGACTGTCACCTACCTGGGGAAATTCGCTTTCGACTCGCCCTCCAACTGGTGCCAGGACAACATCATCAGCCTGATGAGCGCCGGCATCCTGGGGGTGCCGCCGTCCTCGGGCGCGCTCACCAGCACGCAGAGCTCGGCAGGCAGCATGGGGCCGCCGCAGGGCGAGGTGGACCAGATGTACCCCGCGCTGCCGCCCTACTCCTCCTGCAGTGACCTCTACCCGGAGCCCGTCTCCTTCCACGACCCCCAGAGCAACCCCGGCCTCACCTACTCCCCCCAGGATTACCAGGCGGCCAAGCCCGCCTTGGACAGCAACCTCTTCCCCATGATCCCAGACTATAACCTCTACCACCACCCCAACGACATGGGCACCATCACGGAGCACAAACCCTTCCAGAGCTTGGACCCCATCCGCGTCAACCCGCCCCCCATCACCCCGCTGGAGACCATCAAGGCCTTCAAGGACAAGCAGATCCACCCGGGTTTCGGGGGGCTGCCGCAGCCGCCCCTCACCCTCAAGCCCATCCGACCCCGCAAGTATCCCAACCGGCCCAGCAAGACGCCGCTCCACGAGCGGCCCCACGCTTGCCCCGCCGAGGGTTGCGACCGTCGCTTCTCCCGCTCCGACGAGCTCACCCGCCACCTCCGCATCCACACGGGCCACAAGCCCTTCCAGTGCCGCATCTGCATGCGGAGCTTCAGCCGCAGCGACCACCTCACCACCCACATCCGCACCCACACCGGCGAGAAACCCTTCGCCTGCGAGTTCTGCGGCCGCAAGTTCGCCCGCTCCGACGAGCGTAAGCGGCACGCCAAGATCCACCTCAAGCAGAAGGAGAAGAAGGCCGAGAAGGGTTCGGCCGGGCAGCCCCCCGCCGCGCCCCCCCGCCGCCGCCGCCGCCGCCGCCACCTCGCCCCCCGTCGCCCTCGCCCCCGCCGTCACCACGTGCGCTTGAGGGACCGCGGGAGGCGGCGCGGTGGCACCCCTTCTCCTCCCCTGCCCTCCGCACCGCTCCGGTGGGGGACCCCGGGGTGGCCTCGTCCCCCGGGTTCAGGATACCGGGGGCTGCGCCGCACGGGTCCGTTCTGCCCGCACCCGGATTGAACCGGGTCCAGGCTGCCCGCACCGGGATCCTGCCTGCACTTGGATCGACAGGACCCGCACCGCCTGGATCCAGGCTGCCTGCACCCGCACTGCCCGGCTCCGGGCTGCCCGCACCCGGATTGCCCGCACCCGCACTACCCGCATCTGGGCTGCCTGCACCCGCACTGCCCGGATCCCGGTTGCCCGCACCCGGATTACCCCGACCCGCGCTGCCCGGATCCCTGCTGCCCGTACCTGCACTGCCCGGATCCCTGCTGCCCGCACCCCGCTGCCCGGATCCCTGCTGCCCGCACCCGGATTACCCGCACCGCCAGGATCCCTGCTACCCGTACCCGGATTGCCCAGACCCGGATTGCCTGGATCCGGCTTTCCCGGCTCCAGCCTGCCCGGCTCCCGGCTGCCCGCACCCCGCATCTCCCGGGTCCAACCTGCCTGGATCCCGGCTACCCGCATCCCGCATCTCCCGCACCCAGCTCGGCCCTGATCCGGGCTGCCCGGGTTGCAGATCCCCGGGATCCCGACTAACCTGGATCCCAGGTACCCGGTGATCCGACCCACCCACCTCCCCAGGGCTGGGCTGGGCAGGATCGGGCCCTCCTGGATCCTACCCGCCCGCCTTCCCCAGGGGCTGGGCTCGCCTGGATCCGGCCCGTCCGGCTGGGGATGGATGGATGGAGCCGATCCGGCTCCTCTCCGCCTCGCTGGGCCTGGATCCGCTCCCCCGAGCCCCCCCCTCCCCGCCTGCCCCCCCCCCAGCCCCAAGCACCGGCTCCCCGAGGCGGAGGTAAGCGGGCTCGGGCCCCCCGAGCCGGGCTGGCGGGGCGGGGGGCGGCTCCGAGGGTCCCCCGCAACTCCGGGGGGCGGCGGGGAGCCATGTCCCGGCAGCAGCTTTTGGGTTTGTTTTTTTTTCTTTTCTTTTCTTTTCTTTTTTTTTTTTTTTCAGCAGAAGGGAAATTCTTTACAGAAATGCAGAAAAAAAAAAACCACCCCAGTATTTTGCTGAATACTTTTTATAATGTGAGATATTTTTATTTTATTTTATTTGGTCACTTTAAAACAACCAACCAACTACGGAGGAGAAAAATCAATTAGTCCTCTATTTTATTTTTTTTTTTCTTTCTCCTTCTGGTATGTGCATGTCATTGCATGACTGCTCTGATTTTTTTCTTCTTTTGTTTTAATAAAACTGTGCTCAGACATTTAAGCTAAACTAAGCAAAAATAATAATGACTTAAAAAAAAAAAATCTTTGTTGCCAAAAGGTCGTGCTATCCAGGTTTGATGTCTGCATGTGAAAAAAAAAAAAAAACATTAAAAACGTACAAAAAATAAAGAGAAGAGAAAGAATGCAGTCTAATTTATGTGAACCGAAAGGAACAAAAAAAAAAAAAACCACAATCAGGTTTAACCACACAAACCTAAGGGAATGATATTTTTTGAAAGACTTTTGTATAAAGTTGAGTACTTAGAGAAAAAAAAAATCATACCAGATGTAATATATTTTGTGGATGTTTTTATTTCTTGGATTTATAGTACCTTATACTAAGGTTAAAAAAAAAAATTATGCTTGATATTGTGAAAAGGTGATAATTTTCACACACATTTCATTTGCTCATTTGTCATGTTGTAATGCAAATATGATAGTTAATGCATACAGCATTTTTAAGGGAAAAAATCAGAAATATTGAACTGATGTATTGTTGTACCATTTGCACTGTGAGCAAATGCTAATGCAGTAAATATATTGTGTTTGCTGACAATCAAAATCTGTAGTAAATATCTTTATTTTACCTTGCTTAAAAAAGATCTATATTGGTTTGGAAAAAAAAAGAAGTCTCTAATATGTAAGGGGGATGTTAAAATGGCTTGAAATGTGTAGGACGGTGGGCGCTGTGCCTCTTTACGGGCGACTTTGAAACCTGTTTGTACATTTTTTTCTAGTGTTGTATTTTCTTAAATATTTTTTCTTTTTTTTTTTTTTTGCTATGATTTTTTTTAAAATAACCCAACCTTTTCTCAGCCCCCCCTCTCCTTCAGTTCTGTTCGCAGGACGGCGTGGCGAGACCAGCTGGCCAGGACGCCGGGTGACCCCGAAGGCGACCGGCTCCGTCCTCACGTCCCCCCCTTTTCCCGGCCGCGCGGGGACGGGGTGCGCCCCGCAGCCCTCCCCAAAACCGCCGCGTCCTTGGTTTGCCCTTGACCTCGCGTCTTATTTTTCCCCGCTCGTGCCGCCGCCTTGACCCCGCCACCATTTTGCCGGCGGCTTTCGTCGGGTTGCGTCCGTCGGATAACGGTGGGCGAAAGAGGATCGCGCCGCGTCAGCCGGTAATGCCCCCGCGCCTTTCGCCGGCTGAGTCGTCCCAGGTACAGAGCGGAGAGGGGATTTTTGCCGGGCTGGGTCGCTCGGGTTAAAAATAACCCGCCAGGTTTCAGAGCCAGCGCTTGTTCGGGCACGAGGGACGGATGGGAGAAGGAGCAGGACGAGGCGCTTGGATATTTGAAGTGGGTACACAGATGGTGGCCCGCGATGGTTAACTCCTTCCCCAGGGCCGGGGCTGGAGCCCTGGCTCTCCTGGAGCTGGGATCGTGCTGGAGGCGAAGGCTGGAGGATGCTGAAGGTCTGGGGGTCCCTTGGTCCGCGTGGGTCTGGCTCTGCTGGGCTGGAGCATGACCGGAGCGGTTGAGCATCCCGCAAGCTTCCCCTTTCCCCAGGGCTCGCCGGCGGTGCTGGCGGCCGGCGTTGGCACCGCGGTCTTTCCCGGTGTTCCTGAGGTGTGGAGGCACCGGCACCGCCGTCAAATTTCCTGCCTTTTGATTTGCGTCCGCAGCCGGGCCCCGGAGAAGCTGCTGCTCCTGCCAGGCCAGGGCAGCTCTGCCCATCCCTGGGGTTTCGCTGAGCTCCCTGGCTTGGAGAGGTTTTAATTTCGGGGAGAACCCAGGGGCAGGCGGTGCCCGGGGTGGCTGCCCAGTGACTCGGGGCACGCCTGGCCCAGCCAGGGACGGCATCTCGTGGTGTTGCGGGAATCGGCTCTGGAACCCACAGGCGCTGTGCTGGGTGGGCTCCCGCGTCCCCGCGTGGATTCCAGGACGGTTGAGCCTTTGGTGGCCATTAGGATGAGGCCGGAATGGCTGCCGGATTCGGTGTGGGGCAGGAGGGGTGGCGGGGGCTGCTGTCTGCGGCGCAGGGCTGGGGTGAGCTGGGGCTGCCCTTTGCTCGGTGCTCTGAGCATCTTGGAGGTCCCGCAGCGATCAGGGGCCGCGTGTTGGTTTTGGAGCTGCCGGTCCCTGCGGCGTCCCCTTGCGCGGCTCGGACAAGCTGAGGTGGATGGGTAGGGGCTGGAGCCACCACGGACGACAGCCGATGGTGCGGGGAGAGCCGCCGCGGCCCCCAGCATCGTCTGAGGGTGCTGTGGTGGCGGCAGTGGTGGTTACACCCGTCTCCACTGGTGGCTTGTGCTGGAAGATGTTGGAGATGCCGGGCACGGGCAGGCGGTGGCATGGCAAAGGCTGCCGGGAGATGCCACGCCGGCATCACCACGCCACGGCGAGGAGCCACCCAATGTTTTGGGCTCCTTCGCTGCGGGCGAGGAGGAGGAGGAGGGAAGGAGGCCACTGGGCATCAACGGGGCATCGTGGCCCCAGTGCCAGGCTGGGGACCCACTTTGCCACCCGGGCGCAGGCGTCCCGCCGGGCAGGACCCTCCCTGCGAGGAGCAGGAAGGTGAGGAGCACCCTTGGGTGGCAAAACGCGTGGAGTGCGTGCAGCACCTTGCACGAAAATGTTGGTTGCTACGGAAACACGGCACTTTTTCCATCCCCATTCTGGGCTATCTGTGTTCTGGGGAGGAGGGAAGGGCTTGCCAGTCACGTACCAGCTCAACACAACTTGCTGCCTTTCCCTTCTCGACGGCAGCTCTGGGTTCCCGAGGAGGCCACCAACACCTCGCTCCTCTCTGCTGAGGGTCTTCGGGGCTTTGCAAGCTGTTGTTGAAACCCAAGAGCTCTCCACGGGATGGGATATGCTTCTGAGGAGGAGCACCAAGAGCTGAGACCCCGTCCCCGGGGTCGGGAGCGACGAGGACCCGCATCCAGAAGCTCCTGGTTTGCAGCTGGTAGATCTCGATGCCACAGATGTTGGTGGGATCCCTCCATGATCTTCTCAGCCTCCGGCCACCGGCTCAGCCTCACCTACTGCCCCGGCAGGAGACGTCTTCTGCAGAAGGTCTGGATGGTTTCTGGATCACCTGACCCTCATCTCCTGCCCTGTGTCGGCGCCGTGCGGATCCGTCCCCCCCTTCCTCCCCATCCCTGGCCAGGGCGGCAGCTCTGACCCTGGAGGAAGGGCCCAGACTTGCGCCCACAGCGTGCGCCCAGGCGGGGGTGACACACGGGGCAGAGCCTCCATGGAAGATGCTCCCTGCGTCCCGCGGCCATCGGGACACCCAGATGCCAGGACCCGCTTGTCCCAGCTCTGCCTCCGGCCCTTCCTTGCCGCATCCCCTGCGCCCCGAGGTGCCGGCGTGGGGCATCACGCTGGGACGGCGGCCAGGAGCAGCCGTGTGTCCCAGCAGGCAGTGGGAACTGCCAGCAAACCCTTCCTGGCACCAGCCTCGCTCCATCCTTCCTCTTCCTCCCCACACCTCGGCTGGGGACGCGGCAGGGTCCTCCTCACTGCTGACACCCTGTCAGCACCCCAAAACTGATTCCTTTCCACCATGCTGCCTTGCAACCTCCCCTCTCCCCACTCCGGCGCCGCCGACCCCGGCTCCTTCTCCCCATCCCGGCACAGAATCGGTGCTTGGGGTCTGTGCCGCCCTGGGCACCGTCCCCGCTGGTTGCTCGCCCAGTCCCCCTCCCTCGCTCCTTTTCGGCTAATCCCCTGTCCTCACCGGTGTCGGTGACACCTTCCCAGTTTAGCATCATCCTCCCTGGCTGTAATTACCGCGTTGTTTACCTCTACCTGCTAATTGATAAAGCCACCCCTGGCGCCCATCCCGGGCCTCCTCCCCTCGGCCCCGTGCGGTGGCACGTGCTGTCACCAGCTCAGTGTCACCGGGACCAAACCTGCTCCCCCCTGCTGGGACGTTGTCCCGGGCTGGCAATGGGGGTCCAAGGGCACCCAGAGCTCAGGGGCTGTTTTCCTTCATCCCGGGGTCACAGCTGGAGGTGGCTGCCAGGGACAGTGCTGATGACAGGGGTGTTTTTTGGTCATCAAAACGGCTTCACTGCCCCACCTGCCCCTGCCCAGCCTCCTGGAGTCAGATTTGGAGGGTTTCTCCCCAAAACTGGGTGCTCTTGCACATCCCTGCTGCCCTTCCCTTGGATCTCCTTGGCTGGGGCAGCCCTGCCCCTCCCCATGCCCTTGCCCACCCTAGGGTGCTCCTAAGCACCCTGTGCCCTTGCCCACCCCAAGGGTGCCCCCGGGCATCCCCTCCCCATGCCCTCACCCACCGTAGGGTGCTCCCAAGCACCCTGCGCCCTCGCCCACGCCAGGGTTGCTCCTGGGCATCCCCTCCCCATGTCCTCCCCCACCCTAGGGTGCTCCTGGGCACCCTGTCCCCTCACCCCCCCCCCAGGGATGCTCCCGAGCATCCCTTCCCCATGCCCTTGCCCACCCCAGGGATGCTCCCAGGCATCCCCTCCCCGTGCCTTCGCCCACCCTAGGGTGCTCCTGAGCACCCCTTCCCCTCGCCCACCCCAGGGATGCTCCCAGGCATCCCCTCCCCATGCCCTCGCCCACCCTAGGGTGCTCCCAAGCACCCTGCGCCCTCGCCCACCCCAGGGATGCTCCTGGGCACCCCATGCCCTCGCCCACCCTAGGGTGCTCCCGAGCATCCCCTCCCCATGCCCTCGCCCACCCCAGGGTGCTCCCAACCGCCCCCTCCCCTCGTCGTCCCCCCCCCGGTGCTCCCAGTTTTGGGGGGGGCCGCCGTGGTTTTACTCCAACACCCCCCGCCCCGCTCCCGGGGTTTTAAGTGGATTAAGAGGATTTTAAGTGCTTTCTCCCCAGTTTCCCCTCCGGCCACAGCTGCGAGCCCCCTGCCCTCCGCCGTGACGTCACGCCCCCCCCCCCCGACGTCACCCCCGGCGCGGCACACGACGGGTTAACGCTTCCCGCTCCTCCCGCCCCTGTGGCGGCGCTACCGGAAGGGGCGGAGCTTAAGCGGCGGCACTTCCGGGATCGGCGGGGGACCATGAGCTGGTGAGTGCGGGACCCCCGGGCCCGGCCCGGCCGCGCCGCGCTCCGCTCCGGGCCCGGCTCCGAGCCCTGCTCCGCGCCCCGCTCCGCCGCCGCGGGACCCCCGGGCCCGGCCTGGGGCTCACCATCACCCCCCGGCCCGGCCCGGCCCGGCCCGCTGCGGCCCTCGGCCCGCCAGGCCCCGGCTGCTCACCGCAGGCGGCGCCGGGGGCTGGCGGCCTAAGGGAGGCCCCGGTGGTGCGGCCGCCCCGAAGCTGCGTCTGTAGGCACACACGCACGGTGTAGGGGTGTCCAGCGGGGGTACGCGCACGGTGTAGGGGTGTCCAACGGGGGTGCACCCCGGGGTGCCCCTCGGCCGTGCCCCCGGCAGCGGCTGTCGGGCCCTCCCCAGCCCGCGGCGGGCCCTGCCTTCATCCCGGGGCACAGGCCGGGCCCCCCCGCAGCCCCAAAGGTCCCCTCTGAGCCCGGCGGGGCCGTGAGTCTGAAACGCTGTAAAACTGCCTTCGACTCCATTAAAGGAAAGCTTTTTTGTTAAAGAAAACCACCCCAAACCCCATAGTTTCCACGTGTGTTTGAATCAGAGTTGTGAAAAGCTCGGTTCGGATGCCGCGGTGCCTTTGGTGTGCTGCTTCTGCGCCTCTCCCCGCCGCTTGTTTAAACTAATTCTATTAGAAATTAATCTTGCCTGCCGTGTGTGATTTCTCACCCCAGAGAGTCATGTAGAGCCGGCGCCGTTATGGGAGGTGAAGGACGTGACGGTTTAAGGAGAAAAAGGCCTTCCCCTTGCCTGGCGGTCTCAGGTTGAGTTTGCCAGGGCAGGCACATGGTGAAAATTGAAGATTTTTTTGGGTTGGGAGTGGGGGAAGTTGTGGTCTGGAAACATACCTCAACAATATAATGACGCGCACACGGGTACCTATTAAAATGGGACCTTTTGGTTAAAAATACACACTTATCCACCGGGTTCATTTTTATTCTGCTTTACTCATCTCAGAGCAGCCATGATTATAGACAGCGTTGGTTGACGAGGGTCTCGGAGCCGCCTTTTGCCCGGGCTGCCCTCGTGAGCTCTGCGGGAGCTCCGGAAAGCTCCGGCCGGTGGAAGAGACCTGCTCCGCTCTCCTGGTCCGGGAGGAGCCACAGAGCCGAAAACGTAAGAAAGAAAGATGCCCTTCACACGATGGATGTGGAATAATTCGGGTGCAGAGCGGCAGCGCTTGCCCTCTGCGCTTTCCAGCATCCGTCCGGCCACGCTGCTCCCGGGGACCTCGCCTGGGGACCGCAGCTTATGGCGTCTGGTGGCTTCCCTACAACGCACGTGGCTTTCGCTGAGAGATCGGCTGTTTTCACCTTTTGCTGGGGAGGAATAAAAGGACATTGCTGGAAGGAGGGGGGAACTCGGGACTCCACTGAAATCTGAGTCTCCTCTTTCTTCTCCAGCAGCGTCAGTCCTTCGGCGTGTCGTGGCTCCGCTTACGCGCGAACGCGAGGGGCTCGGACCCCCCGCGGGGCTTCGGCGCCGTGTCAGAGACACAATCGCTCTCAGTTCGGCCTCGCCGGCCGGCCGGCCCTGCCAGCCCTCCTGGCTGATCGTTCAGGCAGCCGCCCGCCCCAGATGAATCGCCCTATTCACGGAGGGGGGGCCGGAGTTCAGCGCCCGGCTGGCAGGGACGGACTCGGCGTGACGTCCGCCTCGCCGCCGCAGCGAGGGGTTACGCTCCCGCCGGCAGTGGGCAGCGGTAACAAATGCCGGCGTGCGTGCTGGCAGGGGGGAGCCGATTGTGCCGAGGTCATGCCCCGCTCCTCAAACGTCAGAGTAAAACATGTCCGGCCCCGATGCCGCTGCTCTGCTGTCCCCGCGGAGGGAGCGAGCTTTGTTCCAGCCCGGCGGGGCGGGAGGTTGCTTTGTGCAGCAAAGCGTGTTTGCTTAGTTTGTGCGCGTGTCTCTCTCCGACAACGGGCACCGTTAGACCCGGGGCAGCGTTGATTAAAACCCCTTTTTGCAGGGGTCAGCTGTCGCGGCCGATGAAGAGGATGGAGCTTCATCCTCAGCTCTGTCCTGCAGATCGTGCTGGGGAAGCGGCACATAACTCTGCCTCCAGTTTTGCTTCTGTACGCTCGTTACCTTAATTAATTTTTTGCGCAGGCCTGTGCGAGATCCCTAGAGATTAAAGGGCAGAGAGGCTGCTCGCAAGCGGTTTGGTAGACGCCTGGTTGCATTGTGCCTGGTGAATCCTTTGCTTTCCCTCGCTCTTGGCGGGTCGGGGCTCCCTGCGCCCCATCGGGACTGGGCACACAGCAACGCCCGTTGTACCAGCACGGGAAAACTTTGCTCCGGAGAGTAAAGAGTAACCCGCTGGTAACAGAGGCTGGATTAAACCCCCAAATTCCCGACTCCTGCACCTAGGCAACTAGGCAGTGCTGTCTTTCTAGGCCAAACTTTATTTAGAGCAGGAGTAGGCTTGTTTTGGGAAGCAGCCTTGCATGGACAGATGAGATGTTTTCCAAATCTCGGCAGAGCTTGGTGGCTTCTTTTAGGCTTTATGCTGCGGATCGGGGTCTCTTGGATGCATCCGCATCCCCCTCTTCCTCGCCACTCACCTGTGGCCGTGTGTTTTGGAGGAGAGAGGGGAAAATACTCCAGTGATTACCTTGACATCACTCCTTTTAAAAAAATAAAGAGAAACAGAGTGATGCCTTTTACCGTATCGTCATCCTCAATTGCCGCGAGCAGCTAATTTGTGACCGTCTAAAGGGTTTTTAAGGGTCATGAAACCGCATAAAACCAAACGCTCTTGCAGCTCGTAACCAGACTCCCAAATACCTCCTCTTTTGGTTCCCGGCTCCTGCAGGCGATTTTACAAACGGGAAGAGGGTTTTAGTAGTGTGACAGCTCGCTATCCGAGCGCTGCCTCTCGGCACCGCTGCAACAGCTGGTATTTACTGGGAGAAAAAATATGTTAAGCAAATGTTGATAGTGAGGCACAGCGAAGCACGTGTTTTCTTGTTGCACTGCAGTGTATTATTGGTCTGCTTGGGGGGTTGCCGTTGCCGGACTGCTAAACCATATGCCTCTTGGCAAGGAGCTCTCGCTAAGTGGACTAAGGAGCTGGCATCGATTTCAAGTCGGGAGTGGAACTGTATGGCTATGCGATACTTAACTCCCCAGATCCTGATCAGATGCAATCCAGAGTTAATGTGAATGTGTTTTCTGAAATATTTAGGGATGGAGGTGAAGAAGAGGAGCTGCCTGTCTCAGAAAGGACGGTTGGCTGGATGGATTTATGCCCGCTAGCAAGGGAAGTGCGGGGAAGTGGCAGGCGTAGCTGGGTTGTAGCGTAAGAGTAGGTTTGTTGGTTATTCATTTTGTTTTCCGTGTTTTGGAGCTGTGCTGTGGCCACGTTGGGCAGGTGCGATGCAAACACAGACCAAGGCGCTGTTTTCTTTCCGGTGAATCAATATTGATATTTTTCGGAGCCCAAATCACAGTCCCTTCGTGGTCAATGGCAACGCTCTCCCTTCTCTCCGGGTTTCAACGAAACTGGGATTTGGAGATGAGCACGGGATAAAATTAGATTGGATGAAGCAACTGGATACCAAAGCGGTGAGCGAGGTGCGCGCAGCTCCCAAACACCTCCCTGCACGGCGCTGCCGCGTGTAGCACCCGTGCAAGGCGGTTTGCGCATCCCAGAGGTATTATCGCAGCGAAACCGAAACGCCGGCGTGCCCTCTGCAAGCCGGGCAGCGCCGGCACCTCGGCTCACCGCAGCATCTCCCGAGGTGGAGCAACTGGCAAGAGCCACGTGCCGTGTCCGCCACCGCGGTGGGAGATCGCAGCGCTCGGCGTGGTCCTCGGAGCGCGATTAGCACGTGGTTGTTTCTTAATTATTATTTTTTCCGCCTTATTTGTACAGGTAGCTAAAAAACAGAGTTATAGTTGAGCCACAACCGTGTTTCACAACCATGCTTAAAATGGATATTTTTGTAGCATAGTCAGGGCCTAAAACAGCCTTGCAAAATTCTGCTCACCCACGCGCCTGGCGTGAGTAATTTTCTTTTGATGGGTGAGTAAAATATCATTATTTTTTTCATGCTCATCTTGGAATGGGTGGGAGAGTAGATTCTGACATTATTTTTGATTTGCTTAACACTGACACCGCGCTTGGCTCTGTGCAAGATGCAGAGATACGAGCAGCCCCTGCTCCGACGAGCTCGCCGTCTGCGGGCTCACCTCTCCGCTGCCGAAGTTGAGGAAGGTGCCTTGTTTCCCCGGGTTGACCTAAACCAACATTAAATGGATGTTTACATCTTCTTTTTTCCTTCTCCCCTGCTGCAGGGGCTCGCTCTGTCATCCACGTGTGGCTTAATGCCTACAAGTTCATAGGGAAGGGGTTGAAATGCGGGTGGGAGCGCACGCCTGCGGGGATGGATGCGTTTATTTCCTAGGGATCGTAGCCCCCACATCGCTCCTCTCCCTGCCTCTCACCACCCCGTGACCTCCCCTCTCATCTCCACCAAAGAGAAAACCCAAACCAGAATTTGGCGCAGAGTCTCCCTCGACATAAGCTGTTTGTGATCCGTTTGAATAATTTTTTCCTTTTTTTGCCTTCGCGCTGTGTTTGGAGCGGTTGCTATGAGTTCCTGCGAGGCGGGGGGAGCGGGGTGGGACGGTGCATGCAGTTTCCATGGACACGATGTAGTACAGCGAGGCATCCGGAGCGATGCTCGAGATTAATGTCTAACCCGCGTCTGCCTTCGTGCCTTTCTCACCTGGGCAGGGCTGGGATCCACCCCCCCCCCCGCTCCGGGGCAGCCCGCACAGCCACGGATTTGCAGCTTTTGGTGATTTTTAGGAAACCCAGAGTCACGAGAGCTATGGCCCAGGTGCCCAGGGTTGGTTTTCTCGGCGCGCACATGCGCAGCACCACGCGCCCTGCCAGCCTTCGCCGCGTTGCCTCTCCTCGGGTCCTGGGCAGGCTGCCTTCAGCACTTGTTAGGACTCAGGAACACTAATGAGATAATTAGTCCTGTTTCAGCAGCTACCGATGGTGGTCACAGCTGCCCTTGAACTTCCAGGGTTCTCTGGTTTTCCTGTATCACACCACAGAAAGCTCCTTTCCTAACGCCGACGTCTTGTAGCGATGCGTACCTGAGTGCAGAAGGCACGGCACAGGGAGGAGAAGCGCCCTCCGGCCATGGAGATCCTCGCTCAAATTCGCTTGATAACGGCAATGAGAAAGTGAAAGTTATTACCTCCACGTTCGCATCCTTCCTCTGATGCTCCCGACCTTCCCGTTGATGTCTGCAGGAACGTTTTGATCTCTCCCGGATAGCAGCTAGTCCCGTCACCAGGCAGGTCTCCTGACGGCAACTACACCTCGAGCCGAGTCCTCTCCCAAAGCAGGAGCTTGGCACGGCCCGGCCGAAGGGAAGGGCTCGCCACCGAGCAGAGCAGGGCTTGGGGAAGGGCCCCTGACCATCGCAGGGGGATTTTCTGGGGTAGCTTAGGGCCAGTTTTTGGCTTCGGGGAGGATCAGGTATAAACGGATGGTTTTGTAGAAGCCCTCGGCACGGCACGTGCCAAAAACTTTGGCAAAACCGGCATCGGTGGGTTGGGGTCACCCCTCGCAGCGCGGGAGGCTGTGTGCTGTCCTCCTGGCTGCAGGGAGAGAGAGGTTTCTTTCTGGTGAAAGAATTGAGATTTTTGGTGGAAATTCAAAGAGTGAAAAGCTCGGGTGGAAATCCAGGCTGTGCTGGCTGGCGCTTGGGGTTTCGATGAGAAAAAAAAACCAAACCCAAACCCTGAAACTTTCCACGGGAAGCGGGCGCTTTTCACAAAACCTGAATTTAGTTGGTGGTCTGACGGTGGTGGTGTTACCGATAAAAACCAGTCGTTACCGCCGCTTCATCCCAGGTTTAGACCTGCGGGTCCCTGGCAAACGCCGCCCGTGTCCACCACCGCCTGCGGCAGAAATATTGATTTTGATGGTGCGTGGTTGCCAGAGACTCGGCGTCACTTGTGCTAAGCGTCTGGGTAATTAACCTCCGAAACGGACTGCGAGCGAGCACATTGCCCTGGCCTCAGCTCTCCCTGCCCTTTCCCTCGCGTGCTGCTCGTCCGTCCGTCTGTCCATCCTTCCCTCCCCAGCCCCTGGTTCGGCAGCAAGTGGCTCAGCATCCCCAGGGACAGCGGCTCATTGGCTGTGGGTGAAAATGCTTCGTGCTTATCCCTTGCTTATCAGCGAGGGGTCTTTTGGGGCCTGATTAGGGCTTGCAAAGCGGTGTTCAGATGAAAGGTGCTATGGGGGAAAGGCTCGCAGCCACCGATTTTTCATCCCCCGCGCACGCTCCGAACGCCGGCTGGGCTCCCCAGCCTCCCCGCCGCCTGCTCCGGGCCGGGGATGGTGCCAAGGTTTGATGTCCTGCTCGGTCCAACGCGGCGAAAGGACCATCGCCTCCCTAAATTAGCAATGATTTAGTCTGATTCACGCTGGCAATTCCTATGTGCCTTCGTTTCAGGGGACTGGCGGAGAGTGGGAGGGGGAGCAACATGTTTTAAACTCCAGCTCCCCGCAGACCTCATTGAGCTGTATTCCCCCCCTGCCTGCGAGGTTTGTTTGCAACTCTCCTGTGCATCCAGAGGAGAATTAGCTGCTTTGGTGTGTGGCCCTGGGTTTGCACATGGAAAAGCCAAGTAAATATATGACATTGCTGGGGAAACTTCAGAGAAAATTAGCCACAGCTTCTCCCACCTTCCCCTCCCTGGGGTTCCTGAGCATCCCCGAGTAGAAGCTTGCAGGATTCTCTCCACCCACACTTTTTTTCCTACTTTAAGCTCTTCCCACCCCCTCCCTGCAGTGCTTCGCCCTCTTCCCTCCCAGCTGAACCCCACTGCTTTCCCAAACTCCCTGCCACCTCCCCGGGGAGGGGTGCGGGTGGCCGGTCCGGGCCAGGGGCCGGGATGCTCCCCCAGCCCTGCGGCGCGGGGGGGACCGGGGTGGGAACGCTCCGGCTGTGACTCAGCGCGCTCGCGCTCTTCAGGAACAGGATTTCAAGGGATTTCACACCCCAAACACAACCCCAGCTTTCTCTCGCTCAGCAGAAATGAGAGATCAAAAAAACGCACCGATTCTGGTTTTCCATCGGTGTACACAGACCCGTGCTCAGCTTTTAAGGTAACGGTGAGAACCGTGCCACGCTGGTGATCCATGGCAGTAAAAGATACCGACCCATCGCTCTCCAGCTTGCATTATACCCGTCATACATTTTCTAAAGAGAATAAAACACCTGGCGGCTCTTCATTTTTAAGCAAATGGTGGTAACGTTGCTATATCGGGCACGCGTTGTCCCCCCATTTCGCAGGCTGGGACGCCAACTCACGGAGGGGCAAAAATTCTCGGTGCCAGCAGCAGCTTGCCGTCGCGTTTCGAAGCGCAGGGCGTATCCATTTGTTTTAAAAGCTCAGATAAGATCCGTACCTCTTATCTTTTTCTTCCTCCTTACTGCTTTTATTCCTGCTTATGCATCTTCCCCCCCCCCCGAACCATATTAAAAGGCAAAGATTCAGAAACCAGGAAGATTATCTCAAATTGTAAAATAGCAACAAAAAAAAAGGGTGAATAGACATTACTTGCACGGGGTTATTTTTTAGAGGTTTTACCGAGACAGACATAATTAGCCAACTGGCATCACGATGCTAATAGAGATATTTACTGCTTCAAAGTGTATTTGCAGCGTTGTGAAGCGCTCTGGTGACTTGCTTTTGTTCTGGAAGAAAGTAGCTGGGATTTTTTTTTTTCCTTCCCCCTCTGCGGTGCAGCGGAGATGGGGGACGGGACGGGACCCCCCGCGGGACCCCCCTGTGCTCCCCGCTGCCTTCCCCTCGGCTGCTGCCTGCGCTGCCGGCTCGATGGCACCCGACCGATGCCGATTCACGGCTTTGCCCTGCCCATTCCCCGCATCCCTCTTTTATTACCAATATTTCCTTGATTTAACCCAGCGTGCCGGCGGACAACGACGGTCAGGATTGCTTCTCTAAATAACCCGCCTTGGCAGGGCTGGCCAGACAAGGGAGAGGGGAAGGTTGTGCGCAGGTAATGCTTTAATCGCCCTTTTAATTGTGCTTTCCCGCTAGGAACCAGCTTGAACCCTGCGCTCGCTCCCGCGCTGCCGGAGGTTGCCCAGCAGGCGCCGTGGCTCGTCGTGCAAGCTGGTTTTTCTTGGGGTAACTCAGTCCCCTGGGTAAAGACCACATCTTTTTCTCCTCCTTCCGCCGAGATAGGTTGATGCCATCACTTCCAAAAACATCGAGTGACGGCACCTGGCTGCGGATGGGACAGCCTGTGCCTGCGAGAGTAAGGGAGGTGCCTCATTTTAGTTTATATTTGACCCATGTAGGAAAACACAAAGAAAAAATCCGTATTTTTTTTGCTTTCTTCCTGTAAGGCACCACACACCCAGTTATTGACAGGGTAATTATACACCAGACGAGTGTTTGTTTATAAAAGAAGTGTGATTCACGGCTGCCGCAGGAGCTGGAAAGGGTTAACAACCTAAAATTATATCGGTCCAACCGGAGAACCATAAACAGGAAGTTCTCCAGAAAAATTTAAATTTAAACCCGGTGACTCAGGTTGGCTTGTGCTCCCCGAGCCGCTCAGGAGGTGCGCATGGGTTGCAGCCCCGGTTTATTACCGGTGGCTAATTACACCGTTGGTTCGAAAACAGCGGCAAAGATGGGCAGAAGCGAGGCCGGGAGGGATCAGGTTGGCGGATGAGCTTGGTTTTGCTTCGTCCGCGTGGCTGGCGTGTCGCTTTGCCTTTCTCCCATCGCGTGGCATTGCTCGTAGCTGGGTTTTACAGCACGTTACGCTAATAAAAGTGTTTTCTGGCGTTCCAGTTGTCCGATCGAGCAGTGTTATAGCAGTGCCGGTGCGGGGGATCTTGTAGGTAAAGCCGATGAGAAGCAAATGGAGAACCAGCCACGCGTTTGCTGCCCAGCAGTGAGAAAAGCCAGCCTGCGAAGCAGCGTGACCGGTGGCCAAGCCAGAGTCCTAAAATGCATGTTATTAGCCTCGATTTTGGGTAGCAATGTGAGAATTTGGACTGGTCCAAGGGGGGACTCGGGCACCTTCCCAAGAAGCGCCCGGTGCGGATTTGGGATGGGATGGCGATGCCGCGGAGCTGTAGGCATGCTCTAGGTGAGGCATCTCTGGGAAAAGATACTTGCATTTCATTATGGGACCAATTCTTTCATTTTAGTTAAAGCAGTTTGATGCACAAAACATTGGGAGGTTTTGGATGAGATGCTTCAACCAAGCAGCGCCTCTTTAACTTAATTAAATACATTGGAAACAGCAGTTGAATTCCTGGATTTTTATTATACTGATAGGCGAAAGAAATCCAAGTATTTTCAGGACGGCTGTAACCATCTGACCCAGCCACCCTTACATATGTTGTGTAATTTATTTTGAGTACTCTTCACCTTTGAGCTAGCTCGCGTGGGGAGAATCATTCAGGTAACCCAGATTTTACTAGCAACCATATTCAAGATTTTAAGAATGAAGGCTGTTCTGCTGGCAGGTGAGCCGCTCCTACAGCTGTTGTATCAGAGAAATCCTTTGAAGCAGCTCACAGCTCCAGACACTCGGGTTGTTACTTTTTTTAATATCTTCTTTCTAAATATTTACAGGTTGGTTTTTTTTTTTTTTTAAAATCTTTTTTTTTCCTCCCCTTTGGATTTGTTTTTAAACGCAGCATGTTCTGCAGCCAAGGAACGCCTGGAGCATCCATCGCATTTATTTGCCTTACTAGGACGGTGGGAGGGTGGGGAAAGGGGCGTGCTGCGGCTGGAGATGGAGGTCCTGGCCTCGGGGCAGACGCCGGCTCTCGGAGGGGGAGCAGGCCGCACAAAAAGGGGTGCTGCCGCCCCAGGACAAGCCCTGCTCACCCCAAAGCCCATCACCGAGGGCGAGACCCGCGGGGCCGAGCTGTTTGAGGCCAGCATCGCTTGCTTACACGTTCCCTCTTCTCTCTTTTCCAGGATACCGTTCAAGATCGGGCAGCCCAAGAAACAGATTGTACCCAAGACAGTGAGTAAACCAGTTCCCCCTTTTTAGCTCCAGCCTTTGATCATGTGGCTGATGAGTCAAGCCGGCACTTTGACTCGTCCCATTTTGCGAGCGTGTGCGTGTGCGCGCGCGTGGGAGGGAGATGTGAGCGAGCAGAACCTGTTGCCGCGTGTGACCAGCGCTCGGTTCCTCGTGCGAGGAGTGAGGGGGAGCCCCAACCAGGGAGAGTATTTTGGTTTGGGATCTGTTTCTTTCTTTTTTTTTGGGTTTTTTTTTGTTGTTTTTTTTTTTTTGGGGGGTGGTGATGGTGAGGGGAAGAGCTCTTTTGGTCTGGCACAGTTTTCCTCGGAGATGGCTGAACGGGCTTCCTTCCTTCCTTCCTTCTTTCAGCAATGGCTTGTTTGTTCATCCTTTCTGAGCAGATGGAGGAGGAGGAGTGGTTCAGATCGCTGAATATAACTGTTTCCAAAGAAAGGCTTATAAGCTGAGATGCTTAGTGCTCGGGCGTGAATTAATTTGTGCTGCACAGCATTTGCTTTAAAAGCAAATTAAAAAAGCATTTTGTATTCTCGTGTATTTGAGACTCCTATCCCAAGTGCTGCTGCTTGCAGCTGGCTGTGGTATTTTCCCTTCTTAAGCAGATGGTCTTTGCCTTTGTCCCGTGCAAAAAAAAGCTGTGGGACCTCACAGTAGCTGTCCCTGAAAACTAACCTGCATACCTGCTCTAAATTAAGTGCCCCGGCAGCGAGCGCGGTGGAGACCTTGTCTTTATAACGGCATTGGTGACCTAATCCCTTGAACAGACTGACATCTCTGATCCTTCCTCTCTGGGACACTCACCGCGGCTAATTCCTCAGGATGCGTGGGCACTCGTGTTTACGGGGCAGTTTCTCCTTGGGACATGACATTTTCCCCTGGAGGCAGAGGGCTAATTCTGCCACTCCCTTTATGCCTTGATTGACATGTTTTATTTTAAAGGATTTGGTTGTTGCCTGCTGCCGTAGAACAGCAATTTCCTGTAACGGCTCCAAACTGTCAGTACAAAATTTAAGCCAGGCAAGCGATGAAGACAAGGACTGATGAAATCCCTCAATGGTTTTTGTATCTCTTCAGCTGCCCTTTTGCCAGGGGCTGGCGACCAGCCGGCAGAAGGTGCTGCTGTCTGCGGTCCCCCAGGAAAGGCGGTCCGCCAACCTCAGGTCTTCACACCCATTCCCTTTCGTTTCGGGAGACCCCACGTTGCCTTCCTCCATGAGATTTTGCCTCTCATCGTCTTTCCCGGTGTTTCCAACACCGGTATCCTTCCAGGCTGTTGCAAGAACCAACTGCTCTGCAGCTCTGGGTGTCTTGACCAGCTTTCTTGCACGTCTCCATCCCACCCATTCTCCCATCCAAGTTGACTATATTTTCTCTCTTGCCAGTGCTTGCTGATTTCCCTCTGCTCCTGCTGTGTTTGGTGTTGCGAGAGGTTTGTCTGAGAGACCTCGTGTCCCCTGTGCCGTGCTCCTTTGCTGCTGAAATCAGCCGTCCCCGAGCTGCTGCTGCAGCTCGGGCTCCGTGCAGATGAACGGTTGCACCTTTGAGAGCTTGTCTTCCCCTGAGCTGCTGGTATGTGCTGAGGCAGTTGGCAGGCATTGCTTATATATATATGTGTGTGTGTGTGTGTGTATTAAATAGAACAGCTCAGAATATCCGGCAGGCAGAGGTTCATTCAGCAGCGCGAGTGTTTCCAGGCCTTTTCCCTTTCCTTCCTTCCCCCTCTTCCTCAGCTCCCCCAAGAAGAACGACAAGTTTTTGTGTCAGCGACTTGGTAGCTCAGAGTTGGATGCTGATTTTTAAATGGCTTCCACTTGCTGTGTGTTGATGATGATGGTACTCTCCAGGCAGCAGATCCGTGGAAAGCCGAAAACAGGAAGCCCAAAGCCTTGCAGCCTCACAGTAAGTGTAAAGTGCAGCTCTTCAAAGAAGAACAAACGGCAGGAAACCACCGATCTCCCCTGGGAGCGAGGCGTTCAGCGTCGTGGCCTGGAAGCGATGGGGCTGCTTTGTAGCTTTAGCGAGCTCGAGGCCCCCAACTTTACCTCCCAGTTGCAGGCTGAGACGCTCCATCTGTGCGGGCTTTTGGGAACAGCGGTAGCAGCCGAGGTCTGTGATATTCCAGATGTTGGGCTCTGGAACCCGCTGCAGGAAGTGGGAAGGTGTGGCATCTCCAGGGCTGCATCCCAAGCTGATCAGAAGGGAAGTGGTTGCGGGTAGAGGATCTCCCACTCACAGAGATTGGACCGCAAAAGAGGAGGGGGGGGGCAAAAAAAAAAAAAAGCATTCGTTAGGATCTAACTTATTTGGCTCTCCATGAGGCATGTAACTCGAGTGCAGGAGAGGGGAGAATCGCTGTGCCGAGAGAGGCTTAGCTCGCCGGCGAGCCTTTTTTCTTTTCTTGATGAAACAATGCTGGGGCTGGTGTCAAATCTAGGCCGGCAGTAGTACTGAAAAGCAATTTGCCTAGGCTGCAGAGGGAATTAGTCATGACTCCCTATGCCCACTCGCTTCTGATCCTTTGAAGAAGGGCATGGTGTCAGCCACAGTTTAGCTCTTCAGGTAGAAGGAAACCCCCGTAGAAAATATCGGCGGGTGAACTGAAGTGATCTCCCGCCCCCCAGACATGCCTCTGCTTTGTTTCCACCTTAACCTGGGCAAATCCAATTCCAGACAGCATAATCTCTCCCCTCCTCTCCCCTGAAAAGAGCAGCTGTCACCGGGCTCGCCGAGAGGCCAGGAGCCGGGTGGGAGGATCTAATGCGCAGAGAGGACCTGCTGTCAGCGGAGCCACAGAGGACACAGTAACACAGCCCAATTAAACTAATGCCCAGTGATAGAAGTTAAACCTGTTAGAATTATATCTCTCTGCAGAATGTTTATTCCTCAAATCCGATGTAGCGATGAAGCCTCTTACGGCAGAGATGTTCTTCCCTCCCCCAGGCCAACTTCGGTCCGAGCAGGGGTTACGCTGGAACCGGAGCTGCAGTTGTCTTTTGAGCTCTCTTGGAGCTCCAGCTTGCTGAAGTTCATCTGCGTCACCCCAAGGTTGTACCCTGCTCTTCACCGAGGCTTGGGTTATCTGAGCCGGCAGGTAGCCAGGAAGAAGAACCGGCCGCACGTCCCCACAGGGCATGGAGCTGGGTCAGAAGCTGGGAGATCGCCAGCCGGCTCTCATCCCCTCTTGGGATGGGGCAACACAGCCCCTTCCCATCACCCGGGTTTTACCCCTCCCTCCATCTCTCCCTCCCTCGGCAGCGCTCTGGCCTGGGCTGACTCAGATGGCTCGCCTTCCTCCTCCTCGCTGGCTAACCTTGGGTGAGTCAGCTTGGCAGGGAGCAGAGACCTGAGCTGTGGGCCCACACGCCTGCCAAGCCTCCCTTCCTTGACTCATCCCAGCAGCTCTGCCTTCCCCAGGGATGTCGGACGGAGGTGCTCCATGAGCAGGAGGATTCCACTGCAGCTGCTGACCGTCAGCGCCTTTCCATTGGGCTCCACCAGTGAGCTGGAAATCCCAAAATAACGGAGTAAATGTCGCAGAAATGGTGGGGTGAAATCAAGTGACGCCAGTTAAAGAATTTTACTCATTTTCAATCTCTTCCTTCAATCTTCAGCGTGACGTAACCGCTCTCTGAGGTTCGGAGGTCCATCCTTTTTCCCTTTTAGCGTGCCAGCTAAGCAGCCTTTCTTGAAAGCTCTCTTGCTAGAGGTGGGTTTGGAGAGCTTGCGGGGCGGCGAAGCCCGTGAAGTCCCAGGTACACCCGCGCTCTGCGGCGTTGCTTCGGCTCAGGGCTCCGCTGTGGGACGCAGAGCGAATATTCACCCACACCACTTGCCTTGAATCTCCTCTTGCTTGGTGGGATGGCAAAAGCTCAGCAGAAGTTCCAGGTTGTAGCAGAATTTCTGGCCTAATTACATGGGTTTCTTTTTTTTTTGGAGAGGAGGGAGGAGGAAGCCTTTGCTTCCCTCTTTTTCCCAAGCCCCGTGAAGAGGCTCGAGACCACCGGAACATGTAGAAATCAGCTAGTCCTCCTCCTCCAGGAAAAGAAATTAACCTCAGGGGAATAAGAAGGTTCATCACAGTCCCTTATTTCCATCTCTTTGTAGTGTTGGCTTTGGTCTTGCTTCGTTGCCTTGTAACCATGGTGTCGATTATGATATCGCCCTTAAAGCAGGAGGGATGTTATCACAGGTGGAAGGCCCAGTGTTTGCAAACAAAAATAACTGGGTGAAAAAGAAGAAGGTTGTTTTATTTCAGTGTTTTTAAGAACGCGTCATTCTTTATGTAGATTTAAATAAAAACCCGGAGACGAGCGATCTTGAATTAACTAGCCCGTATGCCTAGAAGAAAAAGCGTTCAATACAGAAACACGTTTTGATTTTGAGTTTTCAGCAAGAGGCTGCAGAGAAGTGGGATTATTTTAATATTACGGAAACTTCCCTTCAGGATATTGTAATTTTCTTGCCTGTACTTCTTGTTCTCGTTACTCTTAACGTGATAATCCTATCCATAGCCTTTTGCCGTAAGTGTCGGGTACGTGTGGCCATTGATGATCGCTACTGGGAGGGGGAATTACTGTCTGCTCTGCAAAATGTGCTTGGCTTGCTCTCAGCTCGTCCTCCTTGCACGCCTCTGATCCGCCGGTCGCTGCCGCCTGTAAATCTGCCCGGTGGGAGCACGTGAGAGCCGGTCTTCTCTGTCGAGTGCACGGGGGGCCCCGCTTCTTCTGTGTCGTCTATCTGGGCTCCTGCGATGCAAACGAGAGCGGCGATGACTGGGAAGGCTACATCAGCCTGCAGACTGTGATGACTGGTAGCCAGTTGCTACTGTGGGCGTGAAAAATAAGAGCAATCCTTGGGCAGCTGTCTCCGCATAGATGGCACTGGAGATGTGAGTCAGGCCAGGCAGCTGAAGTGCCGCCTTGTAGATTCACCTCGATCGTATGTAGAAAGCGCACAGGCTAACCGGGGTTGGGTGTTTCGGGGAAAGCTTGGAGGCCCTGCAAGATTTGGGGGTTCGCATCACCCGGAGGGTCGCAGGGCGAGGAAGTTTTGCCTTCCTTCGTATCCATCAGGCAACGACGCCTTTTGCTCGTCTCCGCTCATTGCCCAGTAATGGGGGAATCAAACAGCAGAAGGGAAGGGGCAGATACCGTGGATCGCTGCAGGTGGTTTCATTTCATGTCCAAACCCTCCGGTTCTTAGAGGAACCGATTGCTCAGCAGACGCAAGGCAGAGCCTCCCGAACGTGGAGAGGGCTGGAGCTCCATGCCAAGGGGAAGGATACCACCAGCCTTCAAAGGACATATTTTTGAGTCGTGCCCGACCCTCTCTGGTTTGCAACCAAAACAATTCACACATAAGGCATATAAATAGAGTGCAATACTCCCCGGTTATTTTAGCAGCCGGAACAGCCATAGAAATCGAGGGTGATTTTTACTATGTGCTGGTTACCTGACCTCCAGGCACCAGCTGCTGCGGATTTCTGCAGAACTGTGAACCAGGCAGAAGTCGTGTGAGCTGCCCCCACACTGCTCCATGCCTGTTCTCCAGCGCCCATTTTTAGCAGCACGAAAGGGAGCTGGAGCTCGATGGAGGTTTTTCATCAACAGGGAGAGCCAGCATGCATCCCCCGGATGGTGGGAGCTGATGGTGTGGACAGCTGTCCGCCGGGGATGGGGCTGAAACTCGGCACGCTCGCTGCGCCGGTCACCGGCTGCCTTCGGATCGGGCCGGTCGTGTCGCTGCGGAGTATCTGAAAGCACAGACCAAAAAGATATTTAGAAAAGGAGGTTTCAAGAAAGCTGGGGTTACTGGGCTCCATCTTAAAATACTGGTCTTTTAATAGCAATTTTGACTGAAAAGCGAATGTCCCTAATAAGCGTTCTGGTTTCGCATAATGCTGTTACATCAAGCCTGGGTTTGAAATCCCGAGGACAGCATGAAGATTTGGAACAAACCTTTGGATCCCTCTAGTCCTGGCTGCTTGCAACACTTAGCATTTCCTTAATAGCATGGTAGCTTGACAACACAAATGAACCCGGTTTTGATCCCATGACAACAAAAGCGCATGTATTTACTCTTGGCTGGTCAATTGAAATCCATTTGCTTATTTGGTCGACGAGGTGTGGAATGAATATTTAAGTGTGTGTTAAAACAGTCAGCATGGAAGGAAAGTTCCTTAAAATATCTCGTATCACTGGAGATTTGCTGCCAGATAGCAAGTAGGAGGAAGCAGTCATTGATGTAGCATCGGGAAAAGGCTGTTCTTTAGCTCTGCGCTCTTCGCCAGCACAGGTTTCGCCTTCCTTTGCGAGGTGCCGCAGTCCGCTCGGACCGCTGCTCCGGCTGAAGTATTTCATCGGAGGGAGCTATTGCGTGAATAAGGAGCGTATCGAGGAGGCAAATAATACGGAGGCTGGAGGGCTCCGTAATGGCTTGAGGGGTTCGGGGGGAGAAAACCCATCCTGTTGAAGATGGGGAAGGAGCGAGCGGCTGGGTGGGGGTCTGGCAGCCAGCCACGGGCAGCCCCACCGCGGGGGTCCTTTGCAGCATGCTGCTGGAGGAGAAGCAGCCTCTCGCAGCTTCTGGGACGATCGTGCCTCTGGAAGAGAAAGCGGGCTCGTCCCCCGCCGGCACCGAGCTGAGCTGTGGGCGCCTGTGTCAGTGCGTGCTAAGTTGCGATCTCTGCTTTTAAAGGCATTCCCATTTACTCTGTCAGCTTCCAATTCATGTGCTGGAGCACATCCTTGGAATGAGCTGACGCAGTTGGTGGCGGTGTCTTTTGCTCTAAGAGAGTCTGGAGGAAAAAAAACCCAAGACTTCATTTACTTTTGAAGCGTAACTCCCATTATAGCTGCAGCTTATGCTTCCCTGGGTTCACGTAGGCATTTCCTGAGGACAGGTTTCCCTGCACAGGTAGTTGCCACTCCAGGCTTTGCTGCGGTACCTTTGAGCTGATTTCCATCTCTTCTTTCCACAGGTGGAGAGAGACTTTGAAAGGGAATATGGAAAGCTTCAGCAGTAAGTATCAACCACACTGGTAGAACAGGAACAGCAGCATACTTCTCTGTTGGGCCCTCTTATTGCATCTTCCCAGGAAATTTTAGCCAGTTATGCTCTTCCCAGCAAATCACTCACTGCCCTGTAATTTCTAATTCTTCAGAGTTTCTCTGGCAGCTGGGTGTTCAAAGGTATCCTAAGAAGTATTTGCAGTGGGGTTGAGGTTTGCGGATTATGGCAGCTCTAAAGCGAAGAGTGTAAAATTGCCAGAAAACTGTGGGGTCGCCGAACAGCTCAACACCTCTGAGGACAAATACTGGTTTTACCATACTGACTGTGTCACATAAGCTCACACTTATCATCTGGAAGCATTTGGCTTTACCATTTGTGGTAAGTGTGAGGATTTAAGAAAATATGTGACTTTGAGTAAGAGATCACCAACTTGAAAAGGTTCAAAACCATCTGAAAACAACCAGAAAGGGTTGAGCAGTACTGAACTTCATAGAGCTTTGCCTGGATATTTTTAACTCACAACAGAAGCCAGCATATTCAGCCCGTAAATGATTTGTTGCATGTATGATACACTTCAGTTTGTTTCTTTCCAAGATTCAGACTTTGCCTTGTTCTCCCATCTTTCAGATTGGAAGATCAGACCAAAAAACTTCAGAAGGATATGAAGAAAAGCACAGATGCAGACTTGGGTATGTGACTGTAGGATACATAGACTGTGAACTTGGCCACAAAGAGATGAAGTGACTTTCTCGAGATCACATGAGTAATCTGTGACAAGTCTGGAAAACAAATCTAGATCTCAGTCCCACTCAGTTTGCTTAGTTACAAGGCCATCTGCATGAGCAGTATCTCAACCAAGGGAACAGAAAGCATGTTACGGGCTTAGTCCCTATCTCTTGAGCTGCAGCTTGCTGTGTGGCCTTGGACAAGTCACTTTCTTTTCTTTGCCTCAGTTTCTGCGGCCGAAAAAGAGGAGTAATTATTCCAGTTCTCGTGTTAGGCAGGCAGGAGCAGTCTCCAGCTGAGCCTGTTGGGTCAAGCAATGCATATTCATCTGCTTCAGTCGAGGGCATCTTCTGCTATCTGAAGCCAAAGGAAGGTGGGCTGAGGCTTTGGGGGGTCTGCAGAGCACCACGTAGGCATCGCCGTACACGTTTCACGTCGGAACTGCTGACCTAGCAGCTCTCATTCAGGAATAACCCTGCTCGTTCCCTTGGTGGCTGCTTGCTTTGGCTTGACCTCGTGGCAGTGGGCGATGTAGGAAGCAATAAACAAGTCATCTCTGCGTGTACCACCGCAGCTGCCTGCCGCTGCCTGCGCCGGGTGACATCTGCCCTTCAGGTGTCCCCTCCCAAGGCACGGCAGCCCCTGCCCGCTCCATTCGTAGCTTCTCTAGTAGGAAACCGGTGTGACCGCACCACGTGGCGCAGGCTTGAAACGAACATGGGAGAGAGAAGATGGAGCGATCTGGCGGAGGGGAGCTGGGAGAAGTGGATTCGGTGGATGCCAGTTATTGAACCGAGCAGGGCAGCCTGCAGAAACATGCAGCAAGGAGCTGTTTTAAACACAGATGGTTTTTCTCAGCATGTGGTTTGGAGTAGTCCCTATTTGTACCGGGCCCCCACAGCTCTGGAGCCAAGGCAGATGCACCAGCGCAAACAGGTGTGGGCTGGACTGGTCCAACACTCATCTCGTGGGAGTTTGGTTCACAGAGGGGCAGGGGAGTGGGAAGGAGCCCGACCGGGCGCTTTGCCAGCAGGAGGGCTGGCAAATTTGGGGCTTCCCATGATACAGGCTCTCACCTGTGCCTATGTGTGTGTGTGCATGCTCAGATATTGCCAGACATAAACACGGATCCCGGCTCTTGCCCGTGCTCTCCCACCCTTCCCAGAACCGTGCTGGCTGTGCGTGTGCTTGCACGGGGAGAGCGGTGGGAAAGGCACCAGTAACTGGCGCTGCCAGGACTCCTTTCCAGGGTGAAAACTGCCCTTTCTGGGGACTTTGGTCATTGTCAGGGATCGCTGGTAAATTTTTCCTTGTTAAGGATTCCCCTCCCCTCCCTTGCAGTGGGCGTTGTTTATATGGAGCATTTCAAGTCCCAGAGGAGCTGTGGGAGGACTTTCTTTTTCCGTTCTGCTACATGGCAGAGTCACAAATTGGCCAGATCCAGTAAGATCTGATTTCTCATTTAAAGGCATGAAATCATGAACGTAAGGGAAGATTTTGAATGTGGTCTGGTGAGGGATGGCTGAAGGAAAAGGAGGTAGATCTGATCAAGCTCTGAGGACTGCTTTCCTCACCTGGCAGTGCCCATTCCCAAGAGGAGATAGCTGTGCTTGCTCAGCCAACATCCAGCCCCCATATCCGACAAGGATGGCAGTGTATCAGCGTCGTTGTGTCCTCCTGAGTGTCTTATTTCTTCCACTGTACCTCTGCGCCGAGGGCTTTGATTATTCACTGCCTGCAAACACTCCCTAGCAAACCGGACCCAGTGGCTCGAGTCTCCACCTTCTGCCAAAAAAGACTCAGCTCAGAACGAGACCGATTCCTCCCGTCTGCGTGAAAACGTTCCTGCGAGGCTCGGCCGCTGCCCTGCCAGCTGCAGCAGCATGGCTGGGAACAGGGTACGGGTTATTAGCAGCACTCTCTGTACTGTGCCTAAAGATCACTAACCCCCTTCCCCACCCTCTTTCCAAACAAAATATGATCTTAAGGAGCAGGAGGATGTTCTTTAATTGGAGACAAAAGCTCTCCTTTTGAAATGAGATGCAGGTGACCCACGGGATCACCGTGGTTCAGTTTTGCTCTCTGGAGCGTGCCTGGCCGTTCTCCACTACTTTTATTGTGATTCAAAAAATCAGTGACTCTCTAAAGTCCCTTCCTTTAATCGGAGTCGCGTCCCACATGTTTTATTAGCAAAGTGCAGTACAGACCCTCCTGAAGCCCGCCCCGAGGGGCAGGCGATGCTCTCCTCTCCTCTCCTCTCCTCTCCTCTCCTCTCCTCTCCTCTCCTCTCCTCTCCTCTCCTCTCCTCTCCTCTCTCCTCTCTCCTCTCTCCTCTCTCCTCTCTCCTCTCTCCTCTCTCCTCTCTCCTCTCTCTCTCTCCTCTCCTCTCTCCTCTCTCCTCTCTCCTCTCCCACGTCAGCGATGTGCCTGTTTGTGCCTGTTGAGTTTCAAGATGGGCACGGGGAGGTGGGACCAGGGGATGCCCTGCCGGGGTGCCGGCTCCCTGCCCACCAGCGGGGACGCGGCGTGTGCCGGGGTCTGCAGAGCTGCCCTGAGAGCCGCCGAGCCCACCACAGCTGCTTTCTCAGAGCTGTACAGGTGAGGTGGGTGACGCAGGGGAAGCGCCTGGCCCAAAGTCTCGCCGAACGTGCCTGAAAAGCCCCAGTTTCTGGCCTCCCAGCGTGACCCCGCTGCTCGCCGCAGCTCCCCTCACTGCAGTACTCTTTCAGTCCTCTCCTTATGAAGGGAAACTAATTTTTCTTCCAGCTGAGGGAGTTCTGCCATTCTTAACTCTGTCCCATTTTGGCACAAATCCTTCTTCAGATGTGGTCACACATATGGATTATATCCCATCTGTTTAAAGGTTTAAATGCCTAAACCCTTAATGTTTGGATAATAGACGGATACGGTAGCTTTGTTATTCTGTAGTTAGCATCTCGTTCTGCATTGAGCTTCCCAGCTATTTAGCTTCTGAGCTCTCTGTATAATTGTGCGTAACCTTTAAATCAGAATGTTTAACCCCTTGATTTATGATCTTAAGCCCCATTATTCAGATGACTTTAACTTTTAATATCTGAGTGAGTACAGTAGGAGTCTTTCCAAAGCTCATCTGTAGCACGGCTCAAGCATCTGGCTTTCTGATCTTAAACTGGAATAACTTCCAGCAACAGTGCTGACGAAAAAGAATATTTTTTTTTAGTACCCGTGACTTTTTTTTTCTTCTTTATTCCCATTTATATTGATGCTTGCCTTTATATTCATCTTTTTTTTTCCATTCGGTACCTTAGCTATTTTCTTCCTCTTTTGTAGTGGTGCTGTCATAGGGATTTAATTTTCCCTTTGAAGACCAAGTGTGTGGATAGGAAGAGAGATGTGTCGGATGGAAAACAAGCAAAAGTGCTCAGCGAGACGAGAACTGAAGCCCATCAGTGCGTGACCTGGTGTTTCTGTATTGGTGCCAGTCTCACCCTGGCTCGTGGGTTGGTCTCCACGGGCAGAAAATTTAGGCTCACTGAGGGAAAAAGTGCTTAGCCAGCTTGTGTCTCTGCTGCTTGTGTAGCGCCTATTTTGAGAGTAAAAGAGAAACCTCGTCTTCCAGTCCTGTCAGTCTCGTCCTTTTCCACCAGCAATAAATCCACTTCAAATATATTTTGTAAAGCCATTTGAAAGATTTAATGGACTGTGATTTTTCTCATTGTGGAAGAGCTGTAGTGAGACTGAGAGTGACACTTAATAGTCTGTCGAGAAAAGACGTATAAAAAAGCCCATCTACGTTTTTTTTAAGAGAACAGCGCTTTTGTTAGTCTGGTATTATTTCTGGCAACACCACAAGCTGTACAGTGGAGTGGTTCAGACTTAACATATAAAAACAGTTCTCTGGGTGTTTATGTGAATGAATTGGTGGCTCTTCCTTTCTTTTCTCTCAACCAGTGTCGAGTACCTTCCTGGAAGGTTGTGCTAAACCCTCCTCGGTGGCTGAAGTCCCCGATTTTTGCCCACGGTCACCCTTTGCAGATGCAGGAGCCAGCCCGGGCAACGAGGGCTCGTGTGGCTGTCCCACCAGGCAGCCGCTGAGACGTGACCCTCTCTGCTTTCCTGTTGCCTACAGCCATGTCCAAGTCGGCTGTCAAAATCTCTTCGGACCTGCTGTCTAACCCCCTGTGTGAACAGGAGCCCAGCTTTCTGGAGATGGTCACAGCCTTCGACACAGCGATGAAGAGGATGGACTCCTTCAACCAGGAGAAGGTGAATACAGGTTTGGCTGAAGAAGGGGAGACCAGGGTGTGCTGAGGTGCTGTTGGTATCTCCTCCTTCCCTTTTGTCCTCGTCTCCAGGACGCTTCCCACATGAGTTTCTCTCTAGTCTTACTCTTCTTCTGACTCTGGTTGTGCCGGGGATTGCAGCTCATCCCGAGAACATGGGAGAAGTTTGCTATTTCTTGGCTAAAGGGCATTGTGGTTGTGCTCAGAAGCCCACATCATCCTATGGTAGGCGCTGTGCAAACATGTATCGTTGTGCAAACAGGCTTTTTCAACAAGCCTGACATATAATCATCCCTTTTGCTTTCAACAGGTGAATCAGATCCAAAAGACAGTCATAGAGCCTTTGAAAAAGTAAGTACCAACGTTGTCTTATGAGCCATATCGAGTGTTTGTCATAACCGTGTACTTTAGGGATGTGTATCAGCGAAAGAGATGTTGTCAGGTTAGAAATCAGCCCTTCCTAAAGAGGTAATAGTTCACGTCCCGGTGACAAAATGGCATCCTCCTTGCGTCACAGTTGGGGCATGGAGAGGTGGGATGTTTAGCTGAGTCCATACTCTTCCTCTGTGGCAAGGGTAAAGACCTCTTGTATCTTGGCCTGCCAGGTGTCTTTATCTGTACTTTAAAGAACACCTGAGATGAGTAATCCTGACTGCATTAAAGCATCCAGCTTCTCTCCCTTTACGTGTTGGTTACTACCAACGCTTTGCTCCATCCAAAGGAGAAAAATCGCCTGGGGAGCTGCCCTGCGGCCAGCAGGCATGGGCAGTGCCATCCAGCCCAGGGTGGTGAGTATTTAGGTGTTGGAACAAAAGTTTCGTTCCTTTGGAAGTTTTCTAAATAAAAAAAGTGGAAGCTTGCTTTTAGTGGAAGTTCTTCCATGTTTATAAATAATATATCCATGCAGGAAAGAAAGAGATGTTCGAGCCGTCGTAGCTAGACAGTGAGCAGGTGGGAAGTACGGACAGAAGAACCCCAACGTCCCCCATCCCGGGCTGGTAACTGATCCAGGGTGGGATGTCTCAGACCCCGGAGGAAGCCTAGCAAACCTCTGCAGGACAAGCTTCAGAGCGGACGTGGTCTGCAGGGCCAGCGTGGGGTGCACGTGGAGGGGAGCCCAGGGCAGAGTCACGCCGAGAGCCACCCTGTCACCGGGAGGAGAGGTGGCAGGGAGCGTGCCGGAGTCGGACCTCGCTCCAAACCTTGCCCGTCCGCAGATTGGGCCACAAAAATGATCAGAGGGATGGAGCACCTCTCTTATGAGGAAAGGCTGAGAGAGCTGGGGGTGTTCAGCCTGGAGAAGAGAAGGCTGTGGGGAGACCTTATTGCAGCCTTTCAATGCTTAAAGGGGGCTTATGAGAAAGGTGGGGACAGACTTTTTAGCAGGGCCAGTAGCGATAGGACAAGGGGTGATGGTTTTAAACTGAAAGAGGGGAGATTCAGACTGGGTATAAGGAAGAAATTTTTTACACTGAGGGTGGTGAAACACTGGAAGGGGTTGCCCAGAGAGGTGGGAGATGCCCCATCCTTGGAAACATTCAAGGCCAGGCTGGATGGGGCTCTGAGCAACCTGGTCTGGTTGTAGATGTCCCTGCCCATTGCAGGGAGGATGGACTAGGTGACCTTTAAAGGTCCCTTCCATCCCAAAGCGTTCTGTGATTCTACGATTGCACGGCTTGGAAATGTGCTTGAGGACATGGTTTAGCGGTGGACTTGGCAGTGACGGGTTAATGGTTGGACTCGATGATCTTAAGGGTCTTTTCCAACCTTAACGATTCTATGATTCTAAATCCTTACCAGAGAGCGAGAGCCAGAGCTGTTGACAGTATTGTTCTGGTAGCAGATTTCCATATTTTCCCATTCCTTGCTAACTGGTGCTGTATGGTGCGTCAGTACTCAGTCATGCCTCGGCACCCCGGCAATTTTGTCACCCAGGTCTCATCTGCTGCAATTCCCCTCTGTCTGCACAATTTCCACCGGCGTTAGCAGCCATTATCAGTGTCACAGGCTGTACCCCCTAAACATTTAAGGAGTGCTTCAGTTGCTATACCAAATGTCTTCTGAAATCCTGAGATTTGCTATTTTGTTACAAGAACAGAGCAAGCGAGCGAAAATAAAATAAAATTACTTTAATATGACAGTAAGTGTTGCAAATTGCTGAATAACAATTTTAGTTTAGGTTTGACACAGGGTGGTTTTTTTTTTAAGTTGTTGTTTCTGCCCAAATCTGAAAGTAAAATCTCATATACCACTTAGCGCGTGAGGTTACAGTGTGTTTCTATCCGAGGGATGTTTGGTGACTCAAGTTTTACCTCGGTCGTCTATCCGCGACCAGAAATTCTTGAGTATTTAGGAAAAAAAAAAAAAGAAGAAAGAAAGAAAAAAATCCCAGGCTTGTGCTGTGGAATTGTGTTGCTTATTATCTAGATTGTCCTCATGAAAGATACATTAACTTTTTCTTCCAGCATTCTGTTAAAATTGGAAGAAGGGCTTGTGTCTCTGAAATCTTCATGGGTTTTTTTCCCTCCAACTTGTGTTAGTTGACAAAATGAAAGATAATACCTTTCCCTGCAAACCTTGCCTTGTGGTTTAAACCCTGGGCAGCGAATGGGGCCGTTAATTAAATAAAGCCATTTCCACATCACCGACATCTTATTCTGCATTTGTGCGGTGTTTGGCTGCTGGTCTGGATGCTGCCGTAGCACAGACGGTACAGGAGGGGAAAAACCCTTTCCTGTTGCTTTGGGTTTGAGGCAGCTATGCAAAATCACATTATATTATTCCTGCCGTAGGGAAATACTGGGGAAAGAGCGGAGTTTTGCAGGACACGGGGGCAGTCGATTTGTTCCCCCTCGGCAGCAGCGCGGTGCCCGGGAGCGCGTCTCACAAGGTGTAAGGCTCAACTTAAGGACGGTTATCGGTCCAGTCCTTAGTTAAACGTAAGGGTGTTTACTTCAGCATCCTGGCTGCTTTCCAGTCTTGGCAATTCTCTCCAACTTCCTAAATTTCCATTGGACTCGAACATGGTATTTTTTCCCTTCCTGCCCTTTGGCACCTGCAAACAGTTGCTGCGTGCTCTTAAACAGCTTATGTTTCATGCTCGGAGAGGCTGCATCTCCACGCTGAGCAAAAAAATGTTCCTTTCCTTCCCTCTTTCTGCCTCTCCGCGAGCGTAGGTACGTGCATGGCCGAGTCGTGCAGCCAGGAACATTTCTAAGGAGCCCAAGGGTCCATTTTGAGGCTAATGAGATGCAGGAGAGAAATGCAGAGCTTGCACCTCCCCTTGTCCTGCTGGCAGATAAACCCCAGCAACGTTTCTAGGATAAAAGTTTCAGATTAATGAAAGCTGCCTTGAGGAGCTCTTCTTATTTCCAGTTAGGTATTGCTTCCCCTCGCAGAGACAGTCCTCCCCAGCCTCTCCCAAACTTGCTTTGACCTAGAAAAAGGCTTTTGCTACAACAGCTGCACTTTATTACATCTTCACTGGTGGTCTTTTATAGTTTATTAGCCAAAGAAACAGATAAGTATAATCCAGGCAATTATCATTAGTGGTAATATATCGTAATCAGAGGCACATGTGCAGTAAAATCTCCATTCAGTTGTCCAGGGATGGTAGGTTTCAGGCAAATATTGGAGAATTTGTTAAACCATGTAGAAGAAAGCGGTAGCAGATTTAGAGGGGGGTGGAGGCTCGTATTGTTTAAATCCTTCTGCTTCTGGGGACGTAGGGTTATTCAGAGTTGTGCTTTTTGAGCCCCAAGAAGCCCTTGGCTGGCAATCACTCATTTGACTTCAGGGAAGGAGCAAAGCTCTAATGAGAATATTGCATATTTCAGCATGTGGGTTGGGCAAGGCGCTGGGGCGGCTGGGAAAGGTCAGGAGGGAGCTGCTCTCCTCTTTGGGAGATGCCTGCGTAAATTCACACCAGAGCAGCGGATCTGGGGCAAGGGGGGAGAAAAAACAGCTGGTTTTTACTTCACTTTTCCAGTCCTTCACTCTGGCTTGGGTGAGGAGTGAGGTGTATTGGCTGGATCGGGGGCTGGTGATAGACTGTGTACTGTCATCTTAGTATTACATATTGTGTGTCAGTATTTAAGGAAGGAAGCCGCTTAAATAAGCCAGGTGGTCTGGAGATTCACGGGCTTTAATGCCTTTCACGTTTGGAGCCGATTTTCGTTGTCGCAAGGTCTCGAGTTAACAAACTTTAGCTGTCTGAACCTGTCAGAGCATGGGGATGTCGTGGGCACCCTGGCACGATACCATCCCCTCGGCTCGGGGCATGGTCCTGCTCCGGCAGCCGAAGCCGAGGGGCTGCTGCAGGACAGGGCGAAGCTTTGGCAGGGGTATGGCGAAGGGTGCTGCCGCCCGGGTGCCATCACTGGGGCTGGGTGTCAGCGCAGCGGCAGGTCCCAGAGGTGCAATCCAGGAGCCGTTCACAGCAGATTGATGTATAAATTCAATTAGAGCTGTATGTCAGCAAATATCTGCCGGCGATAGCAACCAGTGCTTGGCATCCACGGACCAAGGAGGGGTCTTCTTTCTTCTTTCTTCTTTCTTCTTTCTTCTTTCTTCTTCTTCTTTCTTCTTTCTTCTTTCTTCTTCTTTCTTCTTTCTTCTTCTTCTTCTTCTTCTTCGTCTTCTTCTTCTTCTTCGTCTTCTTCTTCTTCCTTTCTTCTTCTTCTCTTCTTCCTTTCTTCTTCCTTTCTTCTTCCTTTCTTCTTCCTTTCTTCTTCCTCTTCTTCTTCCTCTTCTTCTTCCTCTTCTTCTTCTTCTTCTTCTTCTTCTTCTTCTTCTTCTTCTTCTTCTTCTTCTTCCTTTCTTCTTCTTCCTTTCTTCTTCTTCTCTTCTTCCTTTCTTCTTCCTTTCTTCTTCTTCTTCTTCTTCTTCTTCTTCTTCTTCTTCTTCTTCTTCTTCTTCTCTTCTTCTTTCTTCTTCTTCTTCTTCTTCTTCTTCTTCTTCTTCTTCTTCTTCTTCTTTCTTCTTCTTCTTTCTTCTTCTTCTTTCTTCTTCTTCCCATAACCCTGCCATTAAGTGAACCCTCGAGCTGCATTTCCTCCCCTGCATTTCCACCCCTGGGGCTGCCAGGGACCGGAAGCAGGAAAAGCCGCTTTCATGTCCTTAACGAGCCCCTAATGAGGATTTCGTGCACAAAGCTAGCCACATGGATGCCTGGCCCCCTCCCGCCGCGCAGGGCTCTCGGCCTAATCCCCAGCTCGCTGCTTTTTTGTACCGTCATCTTCATTTCTGGTCCTTTTCGCTCTAGTCGGAAGGGCTGGTTTTAATTTCCCCCTTCCTGGTGGGTGGACGGGCCCACGACGGACGTGTGGGCACGGGCTGAGGAATGGCAGGCATCCCCGAACATAGCCCAGATGCTTCGGCCCTGCGCTGAGCCGTCCTTGTGCCTCTCCAAACTTCCTCCTCATCTCATCCGCCGTCACTTTCTTTTGCATCTCATGCTCCCCAGCTCTCTTATTCCTTTTTCCCCTGCCCGGTGCCAGCCATAGATCCCATCCGCTTCCTTTTGCTTTCCTTATCCAAGCCGTTGCCCCTAAATAATGCCATAGGGAAGAGCGCATGTGCATGCCAGCCTAGTCTAGCTCACAGGGCTGCCAACAAGAGCGCTTGAGACACTTGCAAACAGGGAGAAATAAAGGTTTTACCGTTATTTTTCCCTGCGCAAAAGCCCTAGCACCTCTTTCACATTGGTGACGCTAAAAATGGGGGCTGGAGGAAGACGTGGGGCGAGCACTGGGGATGCATCGGGGCAGGCAGCGGGGATGGAGAGGGAGAGGAGAAGACGGGCTGCTCGGGGACCTCGCTGTCGGCCGGGAGGTGAGGGGATGGTCCCGCTCCTCCAGCATCCCCGCAAAGAGCCACTCGCCGGGCTCACCGGCAGCCTCCCGCCGGAGAGGGAGAGAAGTTTTCAGTTTTCAAGCACCAGACTTGTCAGCTGGGCTGACTAACGAACGAATCCGGCAGCGACGAGAATCCTAGTGGCACTTTTATCTCCCGTGGCAGTGTCTCTCCAGCCCCGTCCTTTAATTACGGGAAGCTGAAGGAAGGCTGGCGTGGAGACGAGGTGGCAACATGATTTATAATTCAGAGAATCGGGTGATTTCTATTTTTTTTTCCAGGGCTAAACTGTCATCCGAAGAGGAGTTCACCAGTACGTCCCCCCTCTCCCTCCCAGCGGCGGGGAGACAGTAATTTGTATTTTCTTTTCGTTATCCCTGCGTATCTCCCCTCACCTGCTCCTCTTAAGCCGCCTGTACTGTAATCCCCTCTCAGCAGCCTTGCCTAAAAAGTGACAGGGAACAACGGCGGCTTATTCTGCAAGCCGCTTTCGTGCCGGGGGCTCTAATGTCCTGTGCTGCTGTTTTACCTTCACTCCTGCTCTGTGCTTTTAGCACCGTACCCACCAAATTTGCTTTAAGTCGGCTTCAGTTTGCTTTGCTTTGTATTAAAAAAGAAAGTATCGAGTAACAGAGGGCGGCCCTGGGGATTTGTGAGTGGTTACGGCTGTCAGACCCTCTCAACCCCTACAAAAGCAGGGTCTGGGTGGAGCGTACGGAGGAGGATGGTGCTGGGCTTATCCATAAATACCCACATCTCGGGCTTTTCATCTGTGCTTCTGGGAGCACTTTGCAGCAGGAGGAATCCTTGCTCCCTGTGTGGGTGGAACGGATGGGTGAAATGACCAGGGTTTGCTTGCGGGGCTTCCCTGGTCCTGCTAAAATGTTAAAATTCTGGGTTTAGTTGTTCAGACTTCATTTCCAGAGGGGCTGACACTGTTTGGATGTTGCTCACCACCCACGGCACTAATGACGGTCCTCATCTCTTGTCTGCTGGCACCACTGCTGCCGGGAGGGTTTGCGATGCTTAGCCCAAGGCTTTGGAAAAGATCTGAGATCCTCCCAGGGTTCTTCTTGCAGGGCTTGCGAGACTGAGGGATGTGTTTGTGGATGGCAGGAGCTTTCGGGGGGTTTGTAGACAGCCTTTTTGCCAGGCTTTCCACGAGGAGCATTTGTAAATAACATGCATGAGATATTTGCAAAGACACTGGGGTGACATGTGAAATGCAGCAGTTTATTAAGGCATCAGAATAACTTGGCAGCGGCGGAGCCCGTATCTCCATATCGCCCTTCATGAGTGTTTACCACCCCTGGCACTTGGCTTGAGATCGTATTTCTGTACACACGGGGAGAAAAACCTGGGTAGGACTTGAATGTGGGCAAGAAACCCACTTCTCTCGGAACTCCAGGGGAATTTCAGAGCTGCTGGGTTAATAGGGAATTCATCCGGAGTAATTCCTTCAGGAGCCGGAGGCAGCTTCGCCTCAATCCAGATCAGTCCAAGGAAGGAGCATCCTTCCCTGCTTGAGCTGAGCTAATCCTGCGTGAAAATTAAACCAGGTGACTCACGGGGAGAGCTCGGTTGGCACGGGGAGAGCTCGGTTGGCACAGGGAGAGCTCGGTTGGCATGCCGGCGGTGTCTGGAGGAGCCGCGGCTGGCCCGGTCCTTCCTCCTGGTTCCGACGGTGAAGGACCACCGCACCGAGACAACCTCAGCTGCCACGCGGGGTTTGCAAGCACCTTAGAAATCCCCACGCCGCTTCGCTGCTCGGCTGCGGCTGCTCAGGAGAAACTCAAGCGGGTTTCAATCTTGTTGCTCGCAGCCCTTAAAACCTTTTGAGCATCTCTGGGGGGGTGGTTTGAGCCCTCAGCAACCCATCACTTAACGCTGATGTTTCCAGCCGGAGCCTGGGGCACCCGGAGCTGGGCGGCCGTGCCCGGCACGGCTGCGGATCCGGGGAGCTGGCGTGGTGCGTTGCCTTAATGGCAGCCACCCGCCCTCTCTCTGAAATGCAGCGTATAATCTATGCATTAAAAGTCCTTGTGAGACAGTAGTTGCTGTGCCTACACAGTAACAGCCTCTTCAGATCCAGCGCTGTAGCTATTTTTTTAAAGTGCTGCCGGAGTACAGTGTCCTTCCATTATGGGCTGCAAAATCGCACCGAGTTGATACTAGGAACAAAAAAGGGGGTAAAAAAATAAAAATCAAGCCTTTTTCCTTTTTAAAACCAGATTTAACTTCAAAGTAAATGGAAACTGTGTCGCTAATCGTCTTCTGCGTTCTCACTTGCTGCGTTTCGGAGCTAAAGGGTTCGCTCTTCCCCTGCGGTAGCGAGTTTGTAAGATGTAAATGGCTGCGTGCTAATTCTCTGGTGTCTCGTGGCTCTTTTAATGTACGAGCACCGTGGAAGTGCTGAGCATGGGAGAGTGTGCGAGAGAAAGGGCTCCAAAGCTGGCCCATCAGAAAAACACCATTTAAAAGCCAGTATTGGGTACCGACACAAGGCTTAGCATTTTTGAGGCATCTTCTTGATACGTGTTTTCCAAGAGCTGACGGATGCGCGGGGCAGCGATGGCCGCATCCAGGCAGCGATGGCCACATCCAGGCCACGCTGGTGGCCACGGCTCGGCGTTTGGTGCACAGCCTCCCTGCAGAGCAGGGAAGGGAGGATTTCCCAGCCCTGGGCCATCTCCTCCGATGTTTCCCGGGCCCGGAGGCACATCGTGGAGGAGCAGCGTGTTGCGGAGAAGCAGCTCAGCTCGCCCTCCGTGTCCTTAGTGAGCTGCAACTTGCTCCTGCCCTGCTTTTGGGTGCGATGCTGAGAGATGGGAGGTTGTGTGCCCTGTTATCAACCCCCCCATCAGGGATATAACACAAAAATAAAGCCAAAAGCCGCTGGCCTGATGAGATGCTCCCTTTCCATTGCCAACCCGTTAATAATTGGGAGAAATTTCTGCAGAAGCTGCAACCGCAAGCTGCTGACATTAAGTGTGCGCCGTTGGCAAAGAAGATCTGTGCTTTTATACCGAGGAGACCTCTCAACCTGGGTACCCCTTCCCTTCCTCCGTGCAGTCCTTACTGCCCATCCCTATTTCCCTAGCCCTCGCACGGCATATTTTTGGACCTTATATAGAGGGAGGAGGTATTTTAGCAGCAGCCGATAGCCCAGGAGATGGTGAGTCCATGCTTGGAGCCCGGCACAGCCAGGACCCGTAAGCCGCCACGGCATTTAAATATAATGGGAAGCCGTGTGCGAAGGTTACCATAAAAAGCAATGTCAGGGCAGCAGCATCTGATCCGCGCGCGGGCAGCTGGGCGGCAGGGTGACGCTGGGCTGATGACTTTTGCAGGTTGCTCCTCGTGCCGCGGCCTCAGCTGCGATAGTGTCTCGCAATAGAAGGAGAATATCATCGGGCGAGCACGAGAGCCTTGCTGGCCACGCACGGACTGGCCCTGGTTATCCTCGGCCAGCAGGATTGCAAGAACACATCCCTGGTTCACCATCTGAATGAGGGATGCTTGAATACAAATGCTTGAACACAAATATTTCCCCTTCCCCCTCGCTTCTGGCATTTGCCCTTTGCAAACTGGCAAGGCTCAGGGACAAAAGCTTTGCCTCTGCACCCGCCGGGCCGGCACATTAACACCCTCCGGGGCGAGCACGGCGGCGGAAAATGAGATTTTAATAGGGGATGGAGTGGCTGTGCAGGGCTGCGAACGCCCGTGGTTTTGTTTGAACCCGAATGCCTCTGTATTAGCCCTGCATCTGATTACATCTAAAGCAAATTACAGTCCTAAAGTGAGACTTGTGTTTTTCTTTTTGCTAATGTGCCCCCCAGCCTGGATTATAAGTTGGGTTTTTTTTCAATTTAAAGAGATCAGGAAGCTGTTTGCTTGCCTCTCAGAAGTGAAAATCGTCACCAGGCTGTTCAGACACATTTTTCACAACCGGGTTCCTGGCCTTGGCCCCCCCCAAAATGACCCTATAATTTGTGGGAATTAAATTAATATATCCGGAGGTAGTGTGACCCATTTCATACAAACCCATAGCCCAGCACCAGCGCAGTCCCCACCAGTATAATTTGATTTACTGAAATTTGGGAGACAAGAGCAATGCTCCAGTTTCTGGCTTTCCCTCTTCTGTCGCGTTCAAAAATATTCTCTCTTGTCTTTGCCGTCAGATGTTCATGTTTCCTCAATTTGTAACACATTTTAATAATATGAATCTTCCCGTAGCCTGGCTAATTGTTGGCTGCTGTTAATCCTTCTGTGTGGGGTACAGAGCTCCTCTTCAGCTGGGCAAGCCTTGCTCTACGGCAAGCTGGGGTTTGCAACTCCAGAAATTGCCCGAAAAAGCAAAACTTGCTGCAGTTAATATCTATTTTGCACTTCATATTTATTTTTCCTGGACTTCTGATCCAACTCCTCTCCCCGCTCGTTCCCTTTTCAACCACGGTATTGAGGAAATACCACATTAGCTAACTATATATGGGGGAAAAGTTGTTTATTTTTCCTTTTTGGTTTGCTCGGTGGAGTTAACAGCTTTGTTTTCTGCAGCAGCTTCCGTCCCCCGTCCCAGATAAGGCAGCTCTCCATGTTCTTGAACACAGCAGCTGGAAGAGAGGGGGAAAACTGTTAAAAATAAAGAACTAATGATAAAAGCATAAGGGCTGGCAGAAGAAGTCAGAAGCAGGTTGGGACCTTCAAAGTACTTTTACCAGGCTTTGCAAAATTGGCTCGATTTTTATTATTATTATTATTTAAAAACACACCCTTCGACACGTGAATTGTTGTTTTTCTTTACAAAAAAACCCAAGCGTGTGCTTCTAGCTCTCCTCTCAAACACCATACCCTGGCAAGGCTTTGCAAATCTTTATATATAAACTTAATCCTTTCTTCCAGTCTCCCGGATGATTGCAATGAAAGCTTTTGTGTTTAGAACAGGTTTTGTTTAACCCCCTGGGTATTGTTGGTCTGAATCCTGAATTATTTGGAGACTTTTAGCTGGGAGATTGCCTTGGATGCTGCTTCCGACCAAGATATCCCACCCAAAACCCCTTCCCATCCTTTCACCAGGTTCAGCAGCGTGTTCCCCAGCCTGAACATGGCAGTGAAGAGACGGGAGCAAACGCTACAGGACTACAAGCGCCTGCAATCCAAGGTGGAGAAATACGAGGAGAAGGAGAGGACCGGCCCCGTCCTCGCCAAGCTGCACCAGGTACCAAGATGCTCACGGACCCAAATCCCAAGCAGGGTCACCGGGAAAACTCAGGAAGAGCTTTCCTCTCGGCATTTGACATCCATGCCAAGCCCCTGCGCAATATAACGTTCTGGAAGGATGTCTTTTATCATTGTAAAATCGCCACGTAGGGCGCTTGATAACAAAAATACGAATTACAGCACTCAGTGAAGGGCAAAAAACAGTTTTCCAAAATAAAATGGAATAAAAGCCACGGGAACTGGGGATGCTCGGAGGAGCAGCCAGCGCTGAAGTCGACGCACGGGGGGTTTCCCCCGACCTCCACGTGTGAGCAAGCAGCTGGATGTGAAAAGGGGAAGATCAGAGCGTTTCCAGGCTTTATGTTTGCCACCTGTTACAAAAATTCGTCTTGGAAAATTGCAGTAATTGGTTAACAGGAAGCTTTGCCAGATTCTTTTCTCTCTCCCAAATTTTAGCGAAATCATGATTTTTTTTTTTTAAATTAAATATTCACCAGCATTTCTCTCCAAATCTGTCGCTCCTGCAGAACGTTGCTTGATCCTCGAAGGAACAGTTGACTTTCTCGGCGTCAAAGAACATGTATTTTCTGATGACTTTCCCCACAAAAATTAAGTTTTGTGTTAAAGAATAGCCCTATCAGCCTTAACAAAAGAGACCTCCGATTTAATAGTAAGCAGCTTACTTCGCTTAGCCTCGGTGACTAAAGCTGTGGCTGGAAAAATGTGAATGCTTTTGTCCGGGTGATTAAGCAGGTTTTAGTTATTTAATTTTTTTTTCCCTTAATGAACTTTTGTGTGATCTAATTCCACCCTCCCCCCCTGCAAAAGATCTTAACTGCGTGAGCTTAAACACCTGCAGGAGCCTTAAGCAGTTCTGAACCTGGGGCATCTGAGAGGTCCACAGATTTGATGGGAAATAGCATAATCTCATCCAGGTATTTTTATTGAGCTGCAAATTTGCATCTTCCCTTCAGAGCTGTTTGCTCAAAGTCTTCTGCTGTTTGGTGTCCCCCATCAACTCCACCTCCAGAGTCTAAGCGCTCCTTGTTTCATGGCAGACGATGAATTTGCTCATTTGCCTCTCAGACCTACTTAAGCCTGATATGATTTAAGGCTTTGTCCGTGCCATCCCTCCAGCGTGCTGTCCCAGGGAGCAGGACCGGCGCCGCGGCTGGGCTCGGCTCGCCGGCTTTCTCCCGCATCCCCCTCCCGTCGGAATGGCACCGGGATTAAGTGGCAGACTTGAATCGGTCTAATATTTCACAGCCCACCCCCTCCTGCCCTTTTCCACACCATCTCAGAGACATTTCCCTTTCTCCCCACGCTTCTGTTTAAAGAAGCCAGTTGGACGCGCTGAGCTGAAGGTCACAGGCGAAAATGACAGTGGGGGCAGGATCCTCTGGCGATGCTCTTGGGAATCGCAGGGCGAGGGGACACAGACATGGCCGGGGATGTTCTCCAGCCTGGCTGAGCTTTGACGTTGGTTTTTGTCCCCATTCTTCTGAAGGGGAGAAGACCAGCTGGCTCATGATCTCTGCAGCAGCCTCTCTAGGTGTCCCATGGCTTTCCTCATGGTCCAGGGTCAGAGCTTGGGTCCCACCAGGCTCCAATAGCTGGTCACTTGGGTCCCACCAGGCTCTGTTAGCTGGTCACTTGGTCCCACCAGGCTCCGTTGGCTGGTCACTTGGTCCCACCAGGCTCTGTTAGCTGGTCACTTGGGTCCCACCAGGCTCCGTTGGCTGGTCACTTGGTCCCACCAGGCTCTGTTAGCTGGTCACTTGGGTCCCACCAGGCTCCGTTGGCTGGTCACTTGGTCCCACCAGGCTCTGTTAGCTGGTCACTTGGGTCCCACCAGGCTCTGTTGGCTGGTCACTTGGTCCCACCAGGCTCTGTTAGCTGGTCACTTGGGTCCCACCAGGCTCCGTTGGCTGGTCACTTGGTCCCACCAGGCTCCGTTAACTGGTCACTTGGGTCCCACCAGGCTCTGTTGGCTGGTCACCTGAGTCCCACCAAGCGCCGTTGGCTGGTCACTTGGTCCCACCAGGCTCCATTAGCTGATTGCTGGTCGTCCTTGGGTCAAAGCAGAGCAGTCCGGTGGCCTCCGTGCAGGTCTGCCCAAGGGAAGGACATTTTGACTCCCTGTCCTCTCTCCTTTCCCAGGCCCGTGAAGAGCTGAGGCCAGTGAAGGAGGACTTTGAAGCCAAAAACAAGCAGCTCCTGGAGGAAATGCCCAAGTTTTACAGCAGCCGCATCGATTACTTCAAACCCAGCTTTGAGTCGCTGGTCCGGGCGCAGGTGAGATGCTGTCCCCTGTCTGCCAGGCACTGCCAGGTGTCCCCTTGGTGGGCATCCTCACTGCAGAGCATCTGGGGTCCCGCCTGGAGGGGAATTGCTCTTAGAGCAAGGCACCTTCTCGAGCTGAGTGTTACACACATGCAGCAAACCTCTGCCCAAATGCCGTTACCTCCAGCAATTTAATTAGCGAGCGGTGAGAGGGCATGGGGAGCAGTGGTGGGACACTGGTCAGGTCACCGTTGGACCTTGCCCTGGCAGAAGAGCAGGTTGGTGTCTGCCGGTACCTGCGGTGCTGGCTGTCGGATAGAAAGGACAGCCGGAGGTGAGTTTTTGCTGGTTTATATGGATCTGCCTCGTAGCAGGGAGGCTCCTGGTGTGCGCGTGATGTCCTGTCCCCCAGGATCGCCTGCGTAACGCAGTTCAAGCCCTGGTTCTACATTAGCCGCTGGCATTTGATGGCTTTATTTATCTGGGTACGTTGTCTCTTGGCGTTTATAGTCCTGAGCTCAGGACTGGATCTCGTTTGAGATTATGAGATGCTCAGGGCTCATCTTAAGGGTCTCTTCTGGCTCTTGGTAACCAGAACTGGTGTGTGCTGGCAGAGATAGAGGCGGTTGCCGTGTAATCTCCACACCAAGGATTTGCAGGAAGGGGTGGCCTAAATAAACCACAGCCTGCTTTAATTTCCATCCTCCAGCTTCCTTCTGTGACTTGCTGCCGCTCCTCCTCCATCTTCCTTCTCCTCTCGCCCTTTTTTTAAGGCTGGAGAGGAACATTATCGGGATTTAATCTAGCTTTGAACTTCTGGCATCTCGGGCATACGTCGTGCCCTGGATCACAGGGTGGTCCAGCGCCAGGAGGTGGGCGAAACCACGTGCTGCTCCTCGCGTGGGCGTTTTCCTACGGTATTTTTTTTTTGGAAGGGAGCTGCTGCAGTGACACAGGTGCGGCGGGGTGGCTGCAAGGAGGTGCAAAGAGCACGTGTTTCATCTCACCTCCGACTTGGGGGGGCCTCGCCGCAGAGCTGCCAGCAAGTTGTCTGCAGGCTGATTCACCTACCAGATGGTGCCGATGCACCCTGCCGCCGCCTGGGTGGGTGCTGGGGATGCTGTTCTTGCTGTTCCCTTAGCAATCGGGCGCGTGGGGCTCCCTGTTCCAGCCATTGCAGCCGAAATAACCAGACTCCCTGGAGCCACCGCAAAGTCTCGCTGGCCCTTCCCTCTGCAAACCCTCTCCGGCCGCTCGCTGTGGGTGGGTCGTTTGGACGAGACCTTGAAACCCGAATGCCGCCTGCCCTGGCTGGGTGTTTGTGATCCGCTGGCAGTTTCCTTAGAGAGCGGCTTTGCCCCTCTGTCCTTGGCCACGATGTCCCTCGCTCCCCTCGTGCTGGCTCCCGGCTGCCAGCTGGCTCCTGCCTCGGCTCATCGGGGCGAGCGGGCGGCAGCACGGGGGGAGCGATGTGCTGGGGCCGCCGGGAGATGCGAGCGGGGAGCGGCAGGGTGCTTTTGCCGGGGCTGTTGGCAAGGCTCTCCGTTCGTACCCTCTTCTTCCTTGGGAATCCTCTATTTTGTTTCTTGGCTGTCTGCCCTGCCTCTCTTCAGGTGAGGATTTTTGTTAGGAAAGGCGAGCAAAATCTCGCTTTTAATACCCAAGAGGCAGCGTCATAACAAAGCTGATGCACCTCCCGTAGGCTAGACTAAAGCTGGTCCCAGATGGATGCTAAAGCGTGTCACATCCCGCCCTCCCTGCCGACCTAGATGGGAGCCGCATCCCTCTTTCCCAGCGCTGGCTGCATCCTTCCACCCCCGGGGAGGGATGCTCCAGCACGGCATCTCCGCTGCCGGGAGGAGAGCTCGGCACTCCCCTAATGACTCGTTTGTGCCAAGGCTGGGCTCAGACCGTGTGTTCCCCCGCTTCAGGAGCCCTTGCCTGAGGCCTGCGCATCATTTCCCCCCTTGCAGGTGGCTGAAATAAAAAAGAAAAGGGAAGTGCCTTGCCCAAGGTAACTTAATGAGTCAGTGGCGAGCCAGGAATAGCACCCGGGAGCCCTGACTCACTGTGGCGGCTGCTCACCTGCAGGGACCTGGGCAGGGGAGGCCAACCGGGGGGGCTGCTGGGGCGATGCTGGGAGCATCCCCATCTCTATCCCAACAGCCCAGGTGGGAGCCGGCGATGGGAGGCACGGGAACAGCGACGGGCTGTGCTGCCGCCCCCGGCCAGCCTCATTCATCCCACCGCTGCTTCCCGGGTCCTCTCTCCCTCCGTGCCTCATTGAGCTTATTGAGCATCTCGGGGGTTTCGTGTTACTCAGTGGAATTTCTATTTTCAGCCTCTTCTGCGGGTACCTCTAGGAGCGATGCTTGGCTGATGGGGCTCGAGCACCCATCCCTCAAGGAAAAGGGCAGACGGGGACTGGGAGGCTGGGGTCGGCTCTGCCCTTGGCCGCAGGCAGCCAGCGGCTGGCACCGTGCCGGGGGCTGTGACTCTGGGGCTGCTTGTCCCCAGGTCAAACTCGCCATTCGAAGGCAGCCCCGGGTGCAAAACCAGGTAGTTTTCCCTTTTTTTGGCCCTGGAGAAAGCGGAGGGGGGTTAAAGTGAGACAAGTGTGTGACAAGTGGCACCAGCCAGCGCGACGATGAGCCGTGAACGGACAGGCTGCCTTGCTGGGAACAAGTCGTGTCATGGCAAAGGGAAGGACCCTGCTTCAAACCAGCTCCGGAGCAGCAGCTTCATGGCTTTGACCCAACGAGACCCTCCAAGACCTTCTCGCCGGGTGGCTGGGTTCCCATGGCACGGCTTGGCCGTGGGCCCCGGTGCCGGGTGTCTCCTGACGGCGTGACATGCCCCGAGCTCGCAGGGGCTGTAACATTCAACACCAAATGCTTCTGTCCACCCACGTGCCCGGGGCCAAGCCAACGGAGGCAAATATTTCCCTGGCTGGGGACTTTGAAGTGGCCACATGAAGATGAAAGGGGGAGAGTTTGAGCTTTGTTGCTGGTGCGAGCGTGTGAGCAACACTTCCTTCCCCCCTTGCGCTTTATTTTCCAGCTAGAAAACATGATACTCCTCTGGGTTTTAGTGAAACGGGGAAAAAGATGGGGCTTGCAAGACAGGAGTGTCTGCGGGGTGGGGTGAGCTGCTGCAGTCCAGCCCTGGCAGCGACCCCGGGCTTTTGTTTTGTGTAGGGCTGACATAAACACAAACTGCCGCTGCCCGGCTGTGGCATTGTAAACACGATCTATAGAAAATCAGGAGAACACGGTGTCCCGAAACAGAATTAGTTCAAGACAGGTGGACTCGGGGCCGTTGGCTCGGTCTCAAAGGCGAGTTGGAGATGGGATTTGATGGGATGGGGACGGAGCATATGGTATCCATAGCTGGAAAAGTACTGAGCTGCAGGCAGAGGTACCACGACGGCGACCGCAGGGCGAGCAGGGTTGTCAGTGCCCATCGGTCTGGGGTGCATCCCCCTCCCCAGCACCCACCCCAGTGCAGGGACCCCCCCCCGTAGAGGCAGTGATGGTTTTCACACATATTTCAACAGGAGAAAGGCATCGGGGAGATCAATGCCTGCGGGATCTCATTGATAAAGCACAGGAGACTTGCATGGCGATGCATGCTAGCGCCCCGGATGACTGCCGACTGGTTAGGCACTGGGTCCTACTGGGGGAGAAGAGCATCCCCAAGGAGACCCGCTGGGCCCCGGGGACCCGGCGTCTCCCGCAGGAAGGGCTCGATGGCTGCGGCACGTGGGCGGTGGGGGGGCAGCGACCAAAATGTTTGCTCTGCCTTGCCCGTTCAATACGGAGGAGCTGCTGCTGTGGATGCTGGCGTGCCCGGGGCTCGGGGGGCAATCCTCGGGGGGCAGCGGCTCCCCCCGGCTGCACGCAGCTGCCTCCGGCCCTGCCACCCCGGGGAGATTGGTTTCAGCGTGCCGGCGCCTTTTCTGTGCCGGAATTGGCAGCGCCGCTTGGCCATATGTGAATGAACTGAGCCCATCTGACGCCTGGCTGGGACGAGGGACACGGAGGGTTGCTCCAGAGCTCCGGTGCCCAGTTTCGCAGTCCTCCATCCGGGATCCCTGCTCACCCATGGCATTGCCGAGGGGTTATGGTGGTGGTGGATGTTTTTGGCACCCTCGGCTCAGGGCAGCATCTCTTGCTTGCGTGGGACTGGGGCTGCAGCCAGCGGGGAGGATGCATTGGGGTGACCTGGCTGCGGGACTGCGGTTTGGTGGAGGGGGCTGCAATGGGGTGAAGGGGGGGGGGGGCTCTTGCCTGCACACCTGCCTGCTCTTGCCTGCACACCTGCCCGCTCGGCCCTGCTGCCACGGAGCGGGGTTCGTTAGTCACTGTGTAAATGAGCATTGATGCTGAATCACCCAGCACCCACTGCGTGGGGAGACCCAGCCCCAGAGCAGCCCTTGCCGCACCCCGGTACGGCCAGACCCAGGGAGGGGGGGCGTGCAGGCAGCTGGCAAAGGCGTGTGGGTCCCCAGCATCTCCCCTCGGCCCTGCCCAAAATAAGCATCACTTTGAGCAAGATTAGGGGAGCCGGTCTCCATGGAGACCGTGCGTGTCTCCGCACCGATGCTGCTGGAGATGCTGGGGCCGGCCCCGGGTGCCCGCCAAGCCTCGCCTGTGCCCCTCTGCAAAATGGGGGCAACGCTGGCATCGTCCGGCCTGAGGGGCAGCGCTTCCTCGCCCTCCCTGCCAGAGCTGGGGGGAATACCCAGGCCAGGCATCCCCATCGCCCTCCTCCCGTGGGGCACAGCAGCCCTCCGAGCCGGGGGGGTCCCTGACTCTGCCACCCTGCCCGCAGCACCGCGGGCTCCGGCAGGCAGGGCTCGCTGCCAGCGCCCGCCGGGCACCGCGGCTCTCCTTCGGCGAGGGCCCGCGCCCGAGCAGGCAGCCCGGTGCCATCTGCCTGTGCTGACCCACTGGCTCCCACTCCGGGAAGCGCTGCTCGCTGCCGGAGTTAATTGGCGGTGCTAATTAGCACATTATTAAAACACCCCTCCCCCTGCTTCATGCAGGGTATGGCGCTGCCAGGCGTGATGCTCGCCATGCTCGTCGTGCCCCTGCTCAGCGAGCAGAGACCTGTTGCAGAGCCGGGCAGCGTGGGCAGGCGGCTCATCCCGGTGCTGGTGGCACCGGCGACAGGCCCGGGACAGCCCGGCTGCGGCACGGGGCCGGCGGCTGCACGGCAGTGCCGGGTGCCGACGGCAGCCCCGCGTGCGCAGCTCCCCAGATGGGAAGCGAGCAGAGAAGGGCAGCGTGTTATTAAAATGTGTTGAGTTGTAATAATCTAAGGGGGTGGTATTAACACATGGGAGGAAGCTATTTTAGAAACAGAAATGCTAAGGCTCGGGCAGTGCCGCACCTCTTGGCTCCCACAGCAGGGTGGGGAGGAGACTCCCCTGCCCCACTCACCCCCATTTTTCTCCCCCTGCCCAGGTCGTCTACTACACGGAGATGCACAAGATCTTCGGGGACCTGACGGCGCAGATCGACCGGCCCGGCTTGAGCGATGAGCAGCGGGAGCGGGAGAACGATGCCAAACTGAGCGAGCTGCGGGCTTTGTCCATCGTGGCCGACGACTGAGCGCCGCAGCGGGATGCCGGTGATGGGGAAGGGGCTGGGGATGCCCCCCCAGCCCTGTAACTGGGCTGCTCCCCACCTCCTCCCTCCCGGGGATGGACTCGGGGGGGGCTTTAGCCGCTGGCTGCTCCCTTTGCCCCTACGGCTCTGCCCTCCTGCCAGGACAAGGTATGGCCTGGGGCCGGGGGCACAGCGGGGCTCCCCCCTCCCCAGCCAGCCATTTTCCAAAGGCAGAGTCTGGCTCATCTCTGCCCCCCTGCAGCCAGGCTTTGCCTTTAGAGGTTTGCAGCGGAGCAGGGAAGCGAGCCGTCCCGCTCAGCTGAAAAAGGGGAGTGGGCTGGGGGCCGTTGGCTGTTCCCAGGCCCCAGCTCGGTGCCGCACCATCACACGGCTGTGTTGGCCCAGGTCCGGATGGGGCCCAGGCTCCTTGCCTTGCTGGCAGGAGGACGGGGTCACTCCTGCTACTGGGCCATTCGTTTTGTGCCTTAGTAGCCCCCAGGGAGGGGTAAAAGCATTCAAATTCCATTTTTTGAGGCATCAGGAAGGGGTGATAGAAGGGCTGCGCTTCCCGCGCCAAGCATCAAGCGATGCCATGCTCTGAATCCGCCCCATTTTAAGCACGAACGGTACAAAATGCCTCTGCCCCACAGCTGGGGGGGGGGGTGCAGGGAGGTGCACATCTGCACAGCACTGGGTGCACGGGTGCCCACCGAAGCATGGGGGACCCCGGACCCCAGGGCAGAGGATGGCGGGGGGATGCAGAAGGGAAATGCAACCCAGCTGGGAGTAAACTGGGAGGGGGGGTCCACAGCTGGAGGTGACCACAGCCCCCCCCTCGGTGCCTGGGGAGGGACTGGGGCTCCTCCGCTCTTCTCCAATAAAGTTTTTGGCAGCGCAGCAGCAGGCCGGGGTCTGTGTCCGGGCGGGTGCGCGGTGCCAAGGCCGAGCTGCTGCCGCCCTCTGCCGCCGCCTGCCAGCCACTGCCGCGCCCGGGGGGGACCCACGCAGGGATGCTCCCCCCCCCGTGGGCTGCCAGGGCCCCCCCGGCTCCAGCAGAACACTATTGCTTTGGAGGTGTAATTTTAAGAAAGGAATTAGGAGGCTGGAAGGGGCGGGAAAGAGAAAAGAGGGATTGAACAGCCCCTGAGGAGACGCAGAAAGGAAACGGCTTCAGCAAAGCACAAGAAATACAATTTTACAGTCGAATACAGTGAATTTGATCCCGAGCCGGTGCCTTTCAGCATACGGAGAGGCTGCGGGAACCCTCCGCGTCCTGGGACGAGCCGCTGCTGCGTGGGACAAGGGGCCGGAGAGCAGTTACGGGGCTGGCACGGCGCGGAGCTGGTAACTGCAGCAAAGCAAGCTGCTACGGGTGCAGCAGCATCCAGAGGCTCCCCCGCGCTGCCGGGCAGCCTGCGGCACAGCGAGCACCAGCCCTCGTGTTGGGGTCCCTCCATCCTAAACAAGCCAGGCTGTCCCCAACTTGTGCATCCAGCTCAGAGCACCGAGATGGCCCGTGCCCTGTCTCCGATACACCCATGGCTGCAAGATTTCCTACCCAAGAGGTTTCCGTTAAACACAAACAACGGGTCGGAGCAAACCCTGCGCATCCCTACGGCTCTGCGTGCCCGGGATGGGAGCCGGCTCGAACCCATCTCCGCAGGGAGAGGGCTGGGACAGAAAAGGCTCGCAGGGACCCTGCCGCCATCCGTGACCCTGCTGTGTGACATCCAGGCGTGCAGGGACTTCGCTCTCTCCTGGTGGAGATCAGCTGGATGCTGATTCCTCGTCTAAGCAGCCATTAGTCTAGAAGAGAGGAGAAGTGGGGACAGGCAGCTCGCAAAGAAGGGACCCCACATCCCAGCACATCTCACCGTGGCTTACCCAGCTTGACCTCAATGCGTGGATTTTGCTCTCCGGGTAGAGCTGGCTGCTCCGCTTTCTCCAGCTGCTTCCCCGGGTTGAGCACCGTGACCTTGTGGGAGACCTGGGCCGGGGCAGGAGGCAGCAGAGGGAGGTTTCCTGGAACAAGAACCGCTCGTCACCCACTGCACCATCTCCAAGGGGTCCACCGTACCCCCATCATCCCTACGCCTACCGAAGAGCTCCTCCTCCAGGTAGCCACAGAACTTCAAATGGAAGTACCCGAAGGCCAGGAGAGCATCCAGGGGCAGGACAGCGCTTGGGTCCAGAGCCTTGGGCTGCTGAAACACAGACGTGCGTTAAGGATGGGAGAGGCCAAGGTCCCCAAAACACCAGGCCGTGCTGAGACAGCGCCCAGGATGAGCAGGATTGAACCAGGGACACTGGGTTCCCCCCCAGCTACGTGCCTACATTTGCTCAGCCTCCTCTTCCGCCGTTTCAGTAGCCCTTTCTTGGCTCCAGGTTCCTGGTCTCTGGCGGCCCTTCCTTCTCCGGCAAGGCCAGCAGCGCCTTGTAGTGCTTGTAGCCAAAATCCCGCTGCAGCATCTCCTGGAAGAACTTGGCCACCATCACAGCCACTTCAGGGAGGGAGAGGGGCACAGGGGACCTGCCCGCCTGTGCTGTGTCGAGCCTACTCGGAGGAGAGCTTCTCCCACCACCTCCTGCACTCCAGCGAGGTGCAGAGGGAGATGCTGGAGCAGGCAGCCTGCCTGTCCTGCCTGGCTGGGTGGGGATGGGCCACGAGGGCTGGTTCCCTGGGGGATTCGGGCTCCGGTGGTCGCTCGGTGGTGCCTGCGGCAGCCATGTGCTGCTCGGGGGCCTCCATCTGCTAAAAACTGCCCTGTTTAGGTGGGAGCGGGAAGAGAAGGTGCTGGGAGCTGTCACCCAGAGCAGGACCTCGCCTTCGAAACACAGCCCTGTCCAGGCACTTACAGAAATGAAACCACCTTTTGGGACCCCTGAGCTATCACGGCACCCGGCATCACCGCGCTCAGCCCCGCGGCAAAGCCTCACCATGGCGCGCTTCTCCTCCGGCAATGGAGGCAGCGAGGGTCCCTTCTCCGCCTTGGGCTGGCACGAGGCTTCCCACTCCTCCGGGGAGTCCAGCAGGGAAATCACCACCACCTCCCACCGGTACCTGCACTCAGCAAACCAGACCCTGCGGCACGGTGGGGAACGGCGGTCAGGGGTGGCCCAGGAATCCCAGCAGAAAGCGGGGAGCTGGACCTTTCCCGCTGCCGGCAGGGAGGCTGCAAAGACAGGAATGAAGGGGACGGGACTAGAGCCCTGACAGGTCATGGAAAGGCTGATGACGGTCCCCAGCGAGGCCATTTGCAGGGACATGGAGCGAGGCCCCAGCCTGAGAGCATCCCCCGGCCAGCCCGCACCCGGATCCCCTACAGTCACCGCTGGGACTGAGCCAAGCCTCCTCCCCCAGCACCCGGCACGGAGAACTTCATCTCCCCTCAGCTGTTCCTTCCCAACCGCATCACATGCCAGGCCAGGTTTAAGCAAAATAAAATCAGTTGCCACGGTTACCCGGAGCAGGGATGCTATATATAACTGCCATGCAAGGAGCCGAGCCCATGCGCCCGAGCGAGGGCCACGCTCTGCCATGGGCGACGCGTGGGGAGCTGAGCCCCGGCAGAGCCTGCGCCGGCTCCTGAGCAGGCAAAGGTCCGTGGCAGCCCCGCAGGGGTGGTCTGCCGTGCCCCGGCTGGGCAGCGGCCGTGTGCTGCCTCTTGGCCGGCTGCTCCATGGCCCGGAGGTGCCACGCTCCTCGCTGCCTGCTGCGGCTGGATTAAACCCCACCTGGGCTCTCCTAAATCTGCCTTGCTGCCCTTGTGGCTTCGTCTGCATCGCTCTGTCACCCCGTGCAGGGCTGCCAGCCCACCCCTGCCACCTAATGCCCAGCACCCTGCCTCTCCTCCACCCATCCCTACACCCTGCGGTCCCAGAGCTGCTCAGCCAAGCCCAGCTCCTGCTCCGTGCCGTCAGCTCCTGCTCCATCAGCTCCTGCTCCGTGCCGTCAGCTCCTCCTGCCGTCCCTGCATTCAAGCAAAGGATTTCACCCAGTGGAAACTTAACCCGAGCGTTCCCGGCGGCGCAAACTCTGCTCTCCTCTGGAAACCTGCTCCTGAACAAGCAGCCCTCTGCCAGGGCTGGGGCTGCACGCCGGCAGGGCCGCACGTCGCGCACTCTCCGCAGCGGGCTGGGGAGGAGGACTCCATCTTACATAGTAAAAGTGGATAATTACCGGTTTCTCGCACCACCTACAAGATCCCAGCGTTAATAGGGAAAGCTCGCAGAAAGGGAAAATTAACTCTACAATGCGGTGTGCTCTCAGCCTTGATTTCTGAAACGCTACCGAGTGAAGTACGTCGGCACGCAGACCTCCAAAAAGCAGAGGGAAGGGATGCCGCCGCTCAGAGATGCCCGAGCCGGTGGCACTCACCGCTTCGTGCAGCCGCGCGGGTCCAGCCCAGCCTGTGCCATGCGAATGGCCGTGCACACCAGGGCCATTGGCTCAGCGTCGGGACGGGGCCATCCCGTGATGGGGACCATTCCCCATGGACGAGCACAGCTTCATCCCTTCTCCTCCTGGGCAGGGACGAGGCAGAGACAGGCGGTGAGCCCGGCCGCATCGCAGCATCCCAACTGTCCCCCTTCCTCCCCAAAGCCCCCGTCCCCCTTGGGACAGGAGCTGCAGGGGACACGACCAGGTTTTGCAGACGCCATCCCACGACCAGGTTTTGCAGACGCCATCCCACGACCGATCCAGCAGTAAATGCTGCCGACAGCGTACCACCAAACCTAAGAGCTTTCCCCCAAAACTGGGTGAATTAACCCTCACCGGGACTGCCGAGTCCAGCGCACGCCTGGGTCCACACTTTGTTTTGTCGGGTGCTCGGGAGCCTTCCCTTGCTCCAGGTGATCCAGGGGCACCGAGGCCATCGCCTGGGTGAGAGAGCCACAGGCCCCTGCGCCAAGAGCAGACCCTCCTCCTCCTCACCTCGGCCCTGAAAGCAGAATCAGCATCATTCGGCGTGGCCTCAGCATCCTCCTCGGGGTCAGCCACCGGGATGCGGCTGGGTACCGCTGTTGAGGGGCCTGGGAGGGGGAAGGCGTCCAGCCAGCCCAGGCGGAGGTGGTAGAAGCCGTGGGGCCGCCGAATGCTGCTGTAGCATCTCCCCGGTGTCACAGAAGGTGCTGGGGGCAGAGAACCGCACCGAGGGCGTTGGGGCTCACTCTGAGCGGGCTCACCCGACAGCAGTCCCCACGCACGTGGTGTGGGAGCGCAGAGCTGGCTGCCCTGAGACTTACAGAAACCAGAGACATCCTCTCTGACCACCAATATCCCCCCAAAAAAATCACTGCGTGGCCAGAGCGCCCAGCAGGGACGGGCCCTGTGTCTTAAGGTCTGGCCCAGTGAGTCTTCAGTGCTCCGGCAGGCACAGGCGGTGCAGGGCAGCAGGGGAGGGGACCACCCAGATGCCCACCCCACAGCAGGGACGCACGTCCCCACCTTTCCCCCTTCTTCCGAGTCGCTCCTTGCCCCGGGCATCCCCTCAGGTGAGCGGATGGGAGCGATGGGAAGAGGTGGCACCACCCAGGAGCGAGTCTGCTCCAAAAAACCTCAACACCCACAGCATCCCCTCATCGCGCTGTGCTCACAGCCAGCCTTCCCCGGGGGCCCTGCCGGAGACCCCCTACCACCCGGATCTGTCCCCCGTGTTAAGGATGAGCAACTCACGTTTCCAGGGAAGGAGAGCGGTGGGATGCGGTGAGGCTGGAGCAGGCGCTGGGGCCGGGCTCCGAGGATGCCCTGCTGCTGCCCAGGGATGGCACGGGTGGGAGCGGTGCCAGGGGGCTCGGGATCCGCTGCTGGGAAGGAAAAAAAACCCAAGTCACGGTAGGAAATCGCCAGGGAAGAGAAGGGATGGAGGGGATAACGGGGGTACCTGCTCAGAGGGCGCCTGGCCCGGGCTGCAGGCAGCTTTCACCGGCATCTTCCCCACCTGCGGTGCCAGGCCCTTCACCACGCAGACCCGAAGGCACGGTGAGGGGCTCCATCGGCACCACGACACCGCAACGGAGCATCGCCCCAGCCCGACCCCCTCCTCACCTCAGCTGGAAGAAGACCCCCCCCGACCCCCCCCCCAAACCCTCCCGCAGGCTGCTGAGCACCCCGAGGAAGACCCCCTGCTTCTCCCCCACCCTCCCCCGGTGGGGACCCCCCCCCTCCCCACCCACCTGCGGCAGCAGCTCGGCAGGGAGCAGGGGGCTCAGCAGAGAGGTTTGGGGGGGGGGGCGGGGAGGAGAACAAGCTTTAGCCCCCCCCGAGGGGGCAGGACCCCCCCCCGGGGCTGACCTGGGAGGGGGCTGGGGAGGGAAGGGACCCGGGCCGGGGAAGGAGGGGGCGGGGGGCAGCAGCCGCTTAAACTGGGCCGTGGGACCGGGACCGAGCGGACAAAAGGGGCGGAAAAGACGTCGGAAGTGATGCGGCCGTGACGCGCCCTGGCGTGACGTCACGCCGGGTTGAGGAGAGTGACGTCACCGCGCACCAGCACATCACCTCGCAAAGAGCCGCCTCTTTGGTAGTGAAAAGGCTTTATTCTGGGGGAAAAGAGGGGGTGGGGGGGCGCGCCGGGCCGGGGACCGGCCCCGGGTGGGCGTGACGTCATACGGCGGGGTGTGATGCAATCGGTGCAGCGCAGCTCCTCCGTCCAGGGGCGGCGGCAGGACCGGGACCCCCCCGCGCCCCAGTCCTACCTGCATCGGCCGCCCCGCAGCGAGCGGCGGGTCAGGCGGGTGAGCAGCACCTTCACCCGGCCCCAGTGCGAGCGCCCGTCCTGCCGGGGAGACGCGGCCGTCAGCGGCGGGGGGCCCGCGGGACCCCTGCCCGCCTCGCCCCGCCGTCCCCCGGCCTCTACCTTGTCCGGTGTCGGGGCGCCCGCCCCGCTCTCGGAGGGGTCCAGCAGGCTGGGGGAGCTGGCCGAGTGTCCCCACGGCCTCCGGCACGGCCCGGGGTCGGGCGCTGCGTGGGAGAGGGGGGATAAAGCCAGCGTGGGGGTCCGGCCGGGCACGGTGCCGCCATCCCCGCATCCCACCCCGCTCACCTGGCGCATGGCTGTCCGAGCAGGAGCGCGGCCGGAACCGCTCGCCCCTCCACACGGCCGGATCCTGCCTTGACGGCTCCCGGGTGGGCTGTGGGCGAGGAAAGGCAGGGTGTGAGCTGAGACACCCCAGCACCACCACCCCGAGCACCCCACATCCTCCCAGCCCTCACCGCGGTGTCAGGGCGGGTGCGCCGGGCGTCCGCCGCCTGCTGCCGGAGGAGCCGGTTGTCCTGCTGCAGCCGAGCCAGGCGCTCCAGCATCTGGCAGACGTGCTCCAGGTACCGCAGCCCCTGCCCCGGCACGGGCAGCGCGGCCTCCGGCGCAGCCTGCGGGCGAGCAGGGCCTGGAGGGCTGCCGGGCGGCCGAGCCCCCCGAGCCGCAGCCACCCCTTCCCCGGCACGCACCGATCCCTCGGCGTCCTCCACGCTGGGCTCCTCCGGATCCCGGGGGTCCCACGCCGGCTCGGCCCGCAGCTCGGCCGCGCTGGGGCTGTGTCGGCCAAGCTGTCGCGGGCAGCGCCCGGGCACCCGCTGCCTCTTGCTGCGCTGCGCTGCCTGCACCAGCTTCTTGCTGGCCGAGCAGCTGCGGGGCGGCCGGGGGGGCTCGGTGCCCGGCTCCTCTCCGGGGGGGGCTCTTCTCCGGTGGGAAGCCATCGAGGGAGAAGCTGCTCTCGGAGCCCAGGGGGGTGGAGGGCGAGTGCTCGTTGCTGGCCATTTCCACTCCGGAGTCCTCTGACTCTGACTTGAGGAGCTGCCCGCTTGCCAGGGGGCTACCAGGGGAGAGGGGTGGCGGTGGGGGGGGTCCCCAGGTGCTCATCCCGCCCGGGGGCTGCCGCGGGTTCTCCTGCAGCCGGCGGTAGACGCTGGCGGAGGTGCGCACCACGCAGCTCTCCGCCGTCTCCCAGGGACCATCTGTGGGGCGAGGGAGGACCGGTGCTGTCGGATGGGGGGTCCCCGGGGGGAGGCGGGGCAGGGCACCCCCCCTCCTAGCCCCTCCAGCCACCCCGCAGCAGCTCCAGCCATGCCCGAAGCCGCTCTCCCCGGAGTTACAGCCCCCCTGCCCCGGGACCCCTCTCCGGAGGGTCCCTGCAGCCCCTCCCTGGTGCGGGGCATGCTCGGACGATGGCGGCATGTTGTCGCTGCTCCCCAGAAACATGCCCTCTGCGTCCAGCCCCATCTTCCCTCCTCCCTCCCCGCGCTGCTGAGCTGCCTGGGGAGCCCCCGCGGTCCTCGCCCCGACCTGGCCGGGGCCGCACAAGCGTCTGCTCTCACCGCACCCCGCTCCGGCTCGGTGCTGGCCGACCCAGGACACAGCAGGGCCACGGGGTCCATCCTCGCCCCGTTGCGGGACGGCTCTGGGGACCTCTGGCTCCTCACTCTTGTCCCCGCAGCGTGGGGGACGTTGCCGGCCGGGATGCGCCTACCATCACCCTGCAGCTCAGGGTGGGATTGCAGAGAGGCAGCGGGGGTCTCGGCCCTCCTTGCACGGGCGCTCACCTCCCTCCCCAAGCCAGGCCCCGGCAGAGGGCTCAGGGCGGTGGGGAGCGAAGCTTTGGCACCCTCCCAGCACTAAATTGGGGGTGCAGAGCTGCCCACCCCCCTGGCAAACCCCTGCTCGGAGGCTCACGCTCCCCCACGCACTCACAGCAGCTGAACCTCCTCTTCCAGACGGCGCGGGAGCCACCCCACATTGCCGAGAGCCGGAGCCGACTGCCGGGCGCGCGTCCCGGCGCTCCCTTTTATAGCCACCCCAGCCGGCGACGGGCCCTGTATCCAGAGGCACCTCATTACAGGACTGGTTCCCAACTGGTTCCTTTCAGGATTTGGGATCGGTGATACTGGCTGGGCCGGTGGTTAAGGGCCCCCTTCCCACCCCAAGCGGGAAGGCGAGAGGGTTATTTGGGCACCGGCAGGCTGCAGGCAGACAGCGGGGTGCCGGATGAATCCCACTGCTTTGGGGGAACCCTGCTCGGGGTCGAATTCACCGGCGAGGGGTCCCCGGTGCTCCCAAATTCCTGCCCCCGTGCAGCCGCACCGCTTCAGCCGGGGCTGGAGCCACTCACCGCGCATCCCTCGTGGGCTGGCGAGGCCGGTGCCCGCGCGGCACGGACAATCCCACCGTTCAGCGGCCGTATGAATCCCAGCAATGCCGTGGGGCGGCCCCTCCGCCCCGGCGCAGCCGGCTGCCAGCAGCCCCGCTCCCACGCACCAAATTTCCCCAGGCTGCTGGGGCTGCGCGGGACGGCCCCACGTGCCGAGGGGCCGCTTTCCTCCCGGCCACGGCGTTTCCCTCGCCACCATGGGGTTTCACCAGGGCTCGGAGCCCCACCGGGGTTCTCCTCATCGCCGGGAGAGCTCAAACCATCCCCGTGGGAGCTGCCGCCATGCTGGGGATCCCCCTGAGTCCGCAGCCCCGGCTCAGACCCCCGGTACCTCCCAGTTTTTGCTGCTGGAGGGGTGGTGGCCCCAGCACAGCCTGAGCTGGGGGGCACGTAGAGATGGGCTGTGGGTTTCTGGGACCCCCGCACCACGTGTGGGGACCCAGCGGGCTCCACCCCGGTGCAGGCACAGGCACAGCCCAAAGACGCACTTGAAGGCAAAACCTGGTTTGAATTTCCAGCGCAGCCGGCACCCTGGGTCCCTCCCAGCAGGGGCTGCAAACTGGGTGTCCAGGAACCCCCTTCAGCACAGACACTGCAAATTGGGGGGTGCCAGGGACCCCCAGGGTCCCCCTCCGGCACAGACACTGCAAATTGGGGGGTGCTGGGGACCCCCAGGGTCCCCCTCCAGCACAGACAGCCCAAACCAGGGATCCCTAAGGATCCCCCTCCAGCATGAACTTCACAGGTTGGGGACCCCCAGCTGCATGGGGGTCCCCCCATAGCCCCTGGGACCACCGACTCACCGTGCTGCGGCTCCACGCTGAAGGCTCCGCGGCGGCGCAGGAGCATCCCCGGGCAGGGGGGAACCGGGGGCCGGGGAGGGAGCACCGGGAGGGCCGGGGAGGGAGCACCGGGAGCCGGGGAGGACGCACTGGGGCCGGGCAGGGCGGAGGGGGCGGCCCCGCTGCTCCTCCGCCGCTTTATGGAGCTCGGCCCCGGGGCGGGGACCGGGGGGGAGCCGCTCCCTGCCCGGGCAGCACCTTTGCCCCCAGCCCCCGCCCGGGGCTCTGCTACCCGAAGCGTTTATTCCTCTTTTTTCCCGTGCACACTCTGCCAGGGCAGGACCATCTCCATCCTTCCCTCCCTGGGGATGCTGAATTAAAGTCCTAACAGCATTGAGCACTGCAGACCTGGAGCTGGCATGGGCCTGTGCCTGCCTGTACCCCTGCCTGGACCCCTGCCTGTACCCCTGCCTGCCTGAGACCTGGCAGGGACCCCAGGCAAAGGGACCCCCCCTGGCCGGTGCACAGGCAGACCCACACGTGTCCGGCAGTGAAGGGCCCAGGCCTGATCCCTCCGGGAATTTCGATGCCTCCATGGTGAGAGCTCGGCCGAGCCCGGGCGCACGGGGGGCTGCGGTGGACCCCCGGGCAGAGAGCGGGCAGCGGGGCAGGGGAGCCGGCTGGGGATGTGGGGAGCCATGGGACGTGGGAAGGGGCTGGTGCTCGGCCAGGCTCGGTGGGGAGCTGCCGATAACAGCAAAGCCCAGATAACAGCAAAGCCCATCTCCGTGCAAACAGGCACGGAGGGCCGAGAGCAGCGATAAGAGCCCACCTGGGCCTCTGCAGGACAAAGGCCCCGGCCAACAGCCCGCAATAAAGCCCTGACACCTCCCAGGGACACCCGGAGCAAGGAGGGGACCCTCCGGCCCCGCGGGGAGCCCTGACCTTCCCGGGAGCAGGGCAAGGCCAGCCGGCACTGAGCCCCGTGCATCACCAGAGCACCAGACCCCCGGAGCCTGTGCCAAGCCCTGGACCCCAGCCCGGGGCAGGGGGTTTGCTTCCAGCTCCCCATCGCTGCTACGGGTGCAGGCAGGAGGGCTGCAGGCTCCGGGGTCCCTGCCTGCACCCCGGGGCTGGGGGGGGAGCCCACCTTCCCCAGCCCTGGGAGGGCACGGGCTGCCTGCCCCCCCGCCCCGCACAGACCAGACACGGGAGTGGAGCAAATATATATTATATTTATATAGAGATCTGGTTTAATATCTCGGAGAAGCCCTTTGCAGTCAGTGTACAAAGCGGTGCCAGCCCCCTCTCCGGTACCTAAGTGCTCAAGCGTCCCTGTTCCCCCCGCCATGTCCCTGCCGTGTCCAGCTGCTGAGACCCGACCCAGCTCATCACACACGCTGTCACAGCAAGGGCGAAGGCGGGCAGCTGCAGTGCATCCCCTCCCCGGCCATCTGCAACCTGGTGATGCCCTCAGCCCCCAACCCAACGCCCCCCCCACCGCAGACCCCAACCCTACCAAAGCACTGGGGCTGGTGGGGTGTCCCGAGGGGGACACGGGGTGCTCGCTGCTCCCGGTGACACCGTGGGGTGCAGGCAGCGAGCTCCCCTCCGCACCGCGCCGGTGCCTGGGGCTCAGGAGTGGGGGGTGACGGGGGGGGCGGCAGGCACCCCCGGGGCACCCTGGTAGCGCAGGCGGGCGTGCTTCTCGCAGTAGAGCTCGTCGCCCACCCAGAAGTGACCCCGCATCTTCAGGTTGAGGCCGCAGTCGGCACAGGCGTAGCAGGACGGGTGCCGGTAGCGGCCGTCCTGGATCCTCACCGCCTGCGTCCTGGGGGAGACGGGGAGGGGGCATCAGCGGGGCACCCCGCGTTCCCCCCGGGGTCCCCGCCCAGGATCAGCCCCATCTCGGCCCTGCCGGGAGCGACGGCAGGGACAGATCCTGAGTCCCTCCCAGCCCCACTCACGCGATGGTGCTGCCGCACTTCTCGCAGACGTGCAGCTTCTGGACGCCGGCCACGGGCTTGCGGGCGCTGGGCGAGAGCCGGCTGGGGAAAGGGGCTGCGGGGCCAGCTGCAGGGAGACGAGGCCGTCAGGGTCCTGCCAACCCCTGGCCAGCCCCCCCCATCTCCCCCTGTACCCCTTCACCTCCGCCCTCGTCCTCCAGAGCCTCCTGCAACAGGCGGAAAGTGCTGGACTGCCGCGGGGCCGCCCGCAGCTCCCGGTTCTCCTGCAGCATCTTGTAGACCTCCGAATCCTCCTCCAAACGCCGCATGGCCGGTTCTGAGCCCAGGCTGCGGGACGGCACCCCGGGGGAGATGGGGTGGGGGTTCCCAGCACCCGGACGCCTGGGTCCGCCGGGCTGCACCCCGTCGCCCGCCACCTGCTCCCTCCACCCTGGGGAGCTGCCCCAGCCTGCCCGGCCCTCCCACGTCCCTACCTACCTCTTAACTCTTTGCACGGGCTCCCTCAGCAAGGCAGCACCCAGCACGCACCCCTGGGGTGCGAAGCCGCCGCGCCGAGATGGGTGCATGGGGCTGGGGGCTTCCCCGCCTCCCTGTCCCACCCCGCACAGCCCCAAGCCCGCTCCGTACCTGTTGCAGGGGCTGGGAGAGGTCGAAGAGCGACGCGGCTCTCTGCACGTCTCCCAGGGGTTTGGGGGGGCCCTGAGTCCCGGCGAGGGCGGGCGGGGGGGGTGCAGGCAGGATCGACCCCGGGGAGCTGTTCTGGCGGCTCAGGCTTCCTCGCTCCTGGCAGGAGGAGAGAGGTGCTGGGTGCCCTGGGGGGGCACGGGGGTGCTGCAGCAGCCCCCCCAGCACGCCCCAAGGCTGAGCGAAGGGAAGGGTGCCTGCAGACTCCCGCTCTCCTCCTGGGCACCCCAGGGACACCCAGACCTGGCCCGGGGGCTTTTTCCAAGCCCCGGTCCCCAGAGGGCTGGGTGCTCTGCCTTGCTCCCCGGCAAGGATGCAGGGATGCTCCGTGGCTCGGCCAGTGGCACCCCAGGGGCAGCACCCCCACCGCTCCCCTAACCCTACGCCTGCACCCGTCCCCTCCCCGGCATCTGCTCCTGCTTAGCGGCCCCGGCGAGGCAGGAAAGGCGAAACCCCGGCTAAGTGGAAGCCGATGTTCCCAGGAGCAGCCGCCACGCAGATGCAAAACCCTGGCAGGAGCCCGGGGACGGGGATGAGGAGCCCCTGCCCGGACCCCACGGAGAGGGAGAGGGGCAGCGCCGGGGCTCTGCGGGGTCACGAGCAGGCGAGGGACCAGCTAAAATTAGGCACGGGTGGAGCCGGGTGCCTTGGCCTCGTCCCCACCAGCGCCAACCCGCCCTGGGATGCGACGAAAAGCGGGGTCCAAGGGCAGCCGTTCCCCTCGCCGCCCCTTTGGGCAGGGGTTTTTGGGCACGGCATCCCGCACAGCCCCAGCCCCGCGGCGGAGGTGGGCTCCGGGGCAGGGAGGGACCCTCCGGGGCCGGCACCAAAGCAAATAAAGGGCTGGGGAGGAAGGAGGGAGCCGGCGGCCGGAGGAGCCAAGGGGCGGCCGGGGCTGCGGCCAAAGGCAGCTGGGAAGGGCCGCGCTCGGGGCCACCGCGCTTCCCGATTTGGGCTTGAAAAACAAGAAAAAAGCAAGCAGGGAGGGAGGAGAGGAGGCAGACGCCAAGCCCGGAGCCAGCGGCTGCCCCGCGGGGTGCAGCAGCCGCCCAAAACCACAGCAGGGAGGGATGGGGCGGCCGCCGGCGTCCCGGGACTGGTCCGGGCGGTGGGGGAGGCATCCCGGCCCCCTGGGCATCCCGGCTCTGCATCTCACCGCGGCAGGGACCGGTGGGTGCTGCCGGGGGTGCGCCGGGCCATGGGTCCCTGCCGTGCCAACGCCCCAGTCCCCCGGGCTTGCGGGAGCGGGGCCCGGCCTCCCCAAACTGGTTTGGCCTCCCCATGCTGGCGCCGTTGCCAAGAGGCGCCGGGTAGGAGCAAGCAAAACATCCCTGGCCAGGTGTGCTGGTGCCCGCCGGGCCCCGGGGTGCCTGCCAGCGCGGCAGGGAAGCGGCCGGCGGCGCCGGCGGCACTGGCGGCACCGGCAGACGCGGTCCCCAAGGCAGAGCGGGGCTGGGCGGTAATGTGGCAATGGGGCTGCAACGGAGGATGCTGTGGGGCTGCAAAGGGCGATGGTTCGGGGTTGCAAAAGTTGATGGCGTGGGGCTGCAAAGGGCGATGGTTTGGGGCTGCAAAGGGTGATGGTGTGGGGCTGCAAAGGGCAATGGTTCGGGGCTGCAAAGGGTGATGGTGTGGGGCTGCAAAGGGCGATGGTCTGGGGCTGCAAAGGGCGATAGTTTGGGGCTGCAAAGGGCGATGGTTTGGGGCTGCAAAGGGCGATAGTTTGGGGCTGCAAAGGGCGATGGTTTGGGGCTGCAAAGGGCGATGGTTTGGGGCTGCAAAGGGCGATGGTTTGGGGCTGCAAAGGGCGATAGTTTGGGGCTGCAAAGGGCGATGGTTTGGGGCTGCAAAGGGCGATGGTTTGGGGCTGCAAAGGGCGATGGTTTGGGGCTGCAAAGGGCGATGGTTTGGAATTGCAAAGGGCGATGGTTTGGGGCTGCAAAGGGTGGCTGTGCACAGATGCCCCCCCAGCATCTCTGCCTGGCCTTGCACAGCCTCCCTGGCTCCCTGCTCACCTGGCAGAGGCCGGGACAGGCGAACTCCTCTTCCAGGGGCTGCGAGCTGGGGGGAGAGGACGGAGCCATCAGGAGAGTCCCTGGCCCTGCCCGGCCCCCTGCCCACACCCCCCAGCCCCACAGGCAGCCGGGTCCGGCCTTACCTGCTGCTGCCGGGCGGGGGGCTGAGGGATGCTGGGCTGGAGTGGGAGGGTCTCAGGGCGCCCTGGCTCTCTTCCTGCATCCGCAGCGTGTCCTGGGAATGGGATGGAGACGAAAATCAGCCCTGGGTGAGGGGCCGGGGTGTGCAGGGACTGCCCGGGGCTCACCTGGAAGCGTGTGGCCAGCCTCTCCGGTGAGGCGTCCCCGTTGGCGTGGCTGGGAGGTGGCATCGGGGACCTGGGGACCAAGGGAGAGCGGGGGGTCCTGCATCTGCCCCAGGAGCATGCAGCCCCCCTGCACCCCTGGCACGACCATTCCCCTGCAGCCCCCCGGGGAGGCGGCGAGAGGCAGCAGCCCCAGGCCCCCAACTGGGACCAGTTGGCCAGGTAACGGCTGCCAGGGCTGCCCGGCCTCGTTACCGCCTGACTCTTTAATTACAGAGCCGGGACAGGCTCCTGCGGGGATGGCACAGCCCCAAGAGTCGCCGGAGGGGAAAAACAACCGTCACACACGTGGTTGCGGATCCCAGCCCACGCGGGGACGCCGCTTCCCCGGGGCTGGGGACCCAGGCATCAGGGCTGTCACTCCCCATCATGGCACCCACCTCTCCACCTGCAGCCGGAGCTGCCCAGGGCTCTGCTTGATCTTATTCTGCGCCTCCACGTTGAGCATCTCGGCCGCGCTCTCCCCGTTGATGGCAACGATGACATCCCCCGGCCGGAGGTCGCCCGCGGCTGCCTTCCCATGCTCCGTCACCTCCGCGGAGAAGGGGACACGGGGACAGCCCCGGCGTTATCTCGGAGGCGCTGGGGGCAGTGAGCCCCCCGCCAGCCATCCCTCGGCCCCGCGCACGCCGGTGGGAAGCAGCCTTTAATTGCAGCATCCCCACATGCAGCCCTCGTGCACGGCCAAGGTCCCGGCACATTGGGTGCCGGTCCCCAAATCCCACCCCGCCGGGATGCTCCCACCCACCGGGGTCCCCACGGCCCTGCTAAAACAGCGCCAGTCCCTCTGCCGGGGTGCGCGCCGGCCAGGGGGGACCAAGGCCGCGGCAACAACAGCCGGAAAGCCGGCGCAGCCCTGCCCAGCCCAGGGGCGGCACGAGCCCCCGCGCCGTCGTCGCCCGCCGTGGGGCCGTTCCCACGGAGCAGGATCCCTCAAGGACAGTAAACAGGATCCGCTCCCCGGAGCGGCCCAGCATGGCACCCGCCCCGGCAGCCCTCCTCGGGGCGAGGGGACATGCGGAGGGTCCTACCTTGGAGACGGTGATGGGTTTCCCGAAGTCCCTTCCCCCGGTGATGCGGAAACCCCAAGGCGCCGGGCCGGCCAGGGTCACTGTCACCGGCATGGCAGCGGGCGGCTCTGGGCGGGCAGGGAGCCGCGGCGTCAGGAAACCCCGGGGCGCCGAGGGGACGAGGCAGAGGCGAGCCCTCTCCTCCCTCCACGGGGCACAGCCCGGCAGAACACCCGCCACAGGCCTCCCCCTGTCCTTGTCCCCCCAAGGGTCCCTGACACGGGGGCTGATGGAGACCGGCAGCGCCTTCCTTCCGGGGAGGGGACCCGCGTCCTCGCGCCGTCGCAGGGTGCCGGCAGCCACCGCTGCTTCCTCTTGCCTCCCCGGTGTCCCCGGCCGAGGCTGGCGGCTTCCTCCCCTGCAGAGCCCCCGTGGGGATGAGGGGGTCCCAGGCACCCACCGCTGGCTGTGGCGGTGCTGCCGGTGGGACGGGGCAGGCGAGGTCACCCCGCCGCCCCCCGGGCCTTGTGCGAGGCAGGAAATCGGTGCCGCCTTGGCAGCGAGGCCGGCGGCTCGGCACGGCACGGCAGGGCCAAGCCAGCGGGGTTTGGAGGGGAGGACGCGGCTGCGAGGGCAGCCAGTGGCCGGCGAGGGAAGGATCCTCCATGTCCGGACACGCAGCAGGGCTGCAAGGACCACCACCCCGAGTCCTTCACCCCGCAGCAAACCCGGGCCGGGAAAGGATGCTGAGGACCCCCGGGGTGGCGCGGGGTCCCCATGGTACCCCAGCCAACGTGGCAGTCCTTGGCTTCGATGGGACCAGCGGGAATGGGCAGCCCCCTCCCCTAAACCTCAGGTCTGGCATCCCTGCTCCCTGTCCGGCTGCCCCGCGCCGGCCCAGCCCCGTCCCATCCCACCGCAGCCGGCAGCGGGAGCGCAGCCGGGCCTGATCCCGCCGGCACAGCCCCGGGGTGGCCGCGGGAGCCGGGCACCCCGTCTGCAACCGCTGGGGAAGGCATTTTAAAAATCCCAAGCGCACAAAGAGGGGCTTGAGAGCCTGCCCGGAAGAATTTCCTGGGCTGGGCTTCGCAGAGCCAGGAGGAAACCCCAAACCCCCTCCCCATGCCTGGCCCCGCTCAGCATCCCTGGGCAGCGAGGCCTGCCGCCCCGGGGACCCCCATACCCGGCTGGGCACGACCCCCACACCCCCCAAAAGGCCTGCACCCCTCCTGCAGCCCTTGCACCCCACCTCTCTCCCCTGCACCCCACCTCTGTCCCCTGCACCCCACCTCCATCCCTTGCACCCTTTCTCTGTCCCCTGCACCCCACCTCCATCCCCTGAACCCCTTCTCCATCCTCTGCACCCCTTCTCCATCCCCTGGACCCCTCCTCCGTCCCCTGCACCCCTCCTCTGTCCCCTGCACCCTTTCTCCATCCTCTGCACCCCTTTTCCATCCCCTGCACCCCTCCTCTGTCCCCTGCACCCCACCTCCGTCCCCTGCTCGGTCCAGGCTCTGCGCCCCAGCACACAGCGATGCTTTTGTGGCCGTGGCGGCTGGCGGTGCCGCCTGGCACCCTGCAAGGCGTGACGGCGGGTGACAGGCGATGCCAAGAGGCGCGGGGGACATAGGGACATGGGGACATGGGGACACACCTGCGGGACAGGCTGCCCGCATCCCCCCCCCTGCCCGGGGGAGCAGCACCCCGGGCACCCCCGGGGCACCGGGACCCCCGAGAGCTGCATCCCCGAGGGACGGGCACCCCCCGACAGCCGGCGGCATCCCGGGCCCGGCGACCCCCCGCGTCCCCCCCGCAGCCCCCCGGGCGCACTCACCGGCGGGCGGCCGAGCCGGGCGGCCCCGTGGGGCGGTGGAACCGAGCACGGCCCCGGCGGCGGCACCGCCCCCTCGGAAGGGGCCGGCGGAGCCCAACGGGGCCGGGCCGGGCCGGGCGGAGGCTCGGCAGCGCCGTCTGCGGGCACGGCCGCCCCGACGGGGCGCACGGAGCGGGGCTGGGCTCGGCGGGGCGGGGGGGGCCGGGCACAGGGACCGGGGGGTGCCCGTGGGCTGGGGGGGGTGCCCGTGGGCTGGGGGGGGGTGCCCCGCGGCCCCACGCAGCATCGCCGTCCCTCTGCCCCACGCAGCGTCGCGCCCCGTGCAGCATCAGCCCCGTGCGCTGTTGTAGCCCCGTGCGGCCCTGCATGCACCGTTGCAACCGGCCGCGGACACCGTTGCAGCCCCGCATTGCAACCCCACAAGCACCACTGCAGCCCCACACGCCACCTTGCAGCCCCCCATGCACCGCTGCAGCCCCACGTGCCCCATTGCAGCCCCGCATGCCCCACTGCAACTCCACAAGCACTGTTGCAGCCCTACAAGCACCACTGCAGCCCCACGGGCCCCATTGCAACCCCACAAGCACCATTGCAGCCCCACATGCCCCATTGCAACTCCAGAAGCACTGTTGCAGCCCCATGTGCCCCATTGCAACTCCAGAAGCACTGTTGCAGCCCCATGTGCCCCACTGGAGCCCCACAAGCACCATTGCAACCCCACATGCCCCATTGCAGCCCCCCAAGCACCACTGCAGCCCCCCATGCCACCTTGCAGCCCCCCATGCACCGCTGCAGCCCCACGTGCCCCATTGCAGCCCCGCATGCCCCACTACAACTCCACAAGCACCGTTGCAGCCCTACAAGCACCACTGCAGCCCCACGTGCCCCCTTGCAGCCCCACAAGCCCCATTACAGCCCCCCCACGCACCATTGCAGCCCCAGTAACCCTGCACAGCACCGCGGCCCCACAGCGTCACCGCCACGCAGCACGACAGTGCCCCAGGGGCTACCACAGCCCCACATGGCCCCGCTGCCCCACACAGCATCCCATAGGCCCCATCCCGCAGGCCCCTGGCCCACGCTTGCCCACGGGCACCATCCCGCCGGCTTCCTCCTGTCCCAGCACCACCAAGCTGGGCTTTGGCTCGGGCTGAGCTGAGCTTTAATGATGGAGAAGAAGCAAACGCGACTCCCGGGCGCGTGGCACGGCCCCGGACTGGCATCTCGGGTCACAGCCGTCACGGTCAGGCCCGGCACCGGCCAGGCCCCCCCCCGGCAATGGACGGAGAGGGAGGGGGAGGTACGGCCACCGGGACGGTGGGCAATAAGGCACCGGGCAGCGCTGAGGAGGGGGCGGATTAAGGCACTGGGGTGGGGGAGACCCCCACGCAGCGGGGATTGGTCCCTGTTAGAAGCAGCCCCATAGGGGCAGGAGGGAGCTGGAGGCACTTCGTCCCCGTGGGGGGACACGGAGGGGATGTGGTGGGGACGCCGGCGGCCGAGGCGGGACATTGGGGAGCCCCCGGCCCCACGCCGCCCACCGGGCTCCTCTTCTCCGCGCCGTGGGTCACACCGGCGCCACGTAATTGCCGGGGAAAGTGCCGAATTTCTGCGTCCTCCTGGACACGCCTGGGGGGGAAAGGCAAAGCGATGCGGTGAGGGGGCCGCGGTGGCATCTTGTCCCCATCCCCATCCTGGCAGCCACGCACCCACGAACCAGCCGTCGTCGCACTGCTGCATGACATCCACCCGGTCGCCCTCCAGCAGCTCCAGCTCGTCGGCGTTTTGGGGCCGGTACTGGTACAGCGCCCGGTACCTGCGAGACACAGCGTCACCAGAGCCCGTGCCACCACGGGTCCCGCCTGGGGACACCGCCACGGTGCCGCTCCTGGCTCTACTTACGGCGTCCACTGGATTTCGGAGCCATTGTAGGACGGGGCGGGCTCGGGGCGGGTGCTGGTGGGTGCCCCCGGGGCTGCGCGCTGCAGGGGGGAGAGGATGGGTGCAGCGTTATGGGGTAGCACCCACATCCCCAGCGGTGCCGGGGCACGATGCCGGGGCTGGGGGCTGCGGCGGGGGGTCTCTCACCTGCTCGGGGGGCCAGGCTGGCCGCCAAGGCTCCTGGGGGTGGGTGGCCGCAGGGTGCGAGGGGCCAGCGGGGGCCGGTGAGGGGCTCGGGGCGCCGGCACGGGGCAGCTTTGGGGAGGGGGGGAAGGCAAAGCCGAGGTGGCGGGGTGAGGATGGGCACCCACCGGCCTCACCAGGACCCCGTTCCACCGCCTGGGGGGAGCTGGCAGAAAGTGGGGGGCCCCGGGGACCGGGCGAGCGCTGCAGGGACGGAGAGCCGGCCGGGGGCCGGGGGCTGGCGGAGGCGGGCGAGGGTGGGAAGTCCTCGGCGGTGGCTTTCACCCGCGGCTCCTTCAGCACCTGAACGTAGGTGGCGGGGAAGATGCCCTGACGGCTGGTGCCGGAGATGCGCCCCTCGTACCAGTTCTCATCCACCCGCCGCACCAGGCAGACCCGCTCGCCCTGCCGACGGGACGAGAGGACAGGTTAGCACGGTATGGCACGGCACGGCACGGCACGGCACGGCATGGCACGGCACGGCACGGCACGGCACGGCGGTACCTTGCGGAAGGAGAGCTCGACGGGCAGCTCCCCTCGGAAGTTGTAGAGCGCCAGGGCCTCCCCGTACTCCAGCACCTGGATGGTGGGTGCTTTGATGGGCTTGGGCACCTCTGTGGGGGACAAGATCTGGGCGGGGGGGACACACACATGGGTGACAGTCAACACCAGGCTCTCCAAGCCCAGCTGCCCCCTCTCCATCCCCCGGGCTCACCTCCACGTAGTTGGAGGGGAAGATGCCCACGCGGCCGTGGTGCTCGCCCTCCAGCCAGTTCCTGTCCACCTCCTTATGGATGTAGACGATGTCCCCCTTCTGCAGCGTCAGCTCCCTGCAAGCGGCAGCGCTCAGGGACACCGCTCCTGCCAGTCCCAGGGGACGCCGACCCATCTCCAGCCCGGCCGGCACGGCCGCCCCACGTCCTGGGGCTCCTGCGGTCCCCACCCACTGCCCGAGGGACTGCGGGGGCACGGCGGGGACCCCCAGCAGCGCCGTCACTTACTTGGGTGACTCGGCTTGGAAGTCAAACTTGAGGCGAGCGGCTTTCATCTAGGGAGGGAGAGGAGCAGTTATGGGGGGACCCCCTCATCCCAGCCATCTCCGATCCCGTATGGGATGGGACCATCCTGGCCTCACCTTCTTCTCCTCCTTCCTGACGGCCTCCGCGGGGTCCCCCATGTCGGACAGGCTGGGGAGGGTCCCTGGCCTCAGGGTGTCTGCAAAGAGCGGGGTGTCACCAGCCGGCGGGACTGGGGTGCGTGGGGTGCCCCATGGCACGGCACGGCTCGGGGGGGCTCACCTCTGCCGGGGGCTGCACGGCTCCGGTCGCTGGCCAGCCCCAGGCCACCCCGCTCCATGCCGGGGCTGGCGGGCGGGCGGTGGGTGCCGGGGGGGCTCTGCAGCCGGCGGGGTGACAGGGGGCTCCTGCAGGGTGACAGCGGCTCAGGGCAGGGCTGAGCCCCGCGTCCAGCCCCGCTGCCACGCGCCCCCCCTGCCCTCCCTGCTCCCGACCCTCTGGCCAGGACCCCTGGGTCCCCCGGGACCAGGACGCCGGGGTCCCCCGGCTGCGTCCCCCCGGGGTCTCGTCCTGGAGTCGGCCAGGCGTGACGGGTCCAAAGTTTGCCGGCGGTGCCGGTGGCACGTCGCCGCTGCCGCGGAGCAGGAAGCACGGAGCAGGCGAGCACCGGGAAGGGCCTCCTGGCTAATGGATAACCCCGCTCCCGGGGGCACTTAAAGAGCCCCATTCCCCCCCACCAGCCCGGAGCGGGGGTCAGGCAGGGGGGCAGCCAGCCCCCCCCAGCCCCCATGCGCATCCCTGGGGGATTAGGGTAGGTCCTACAAAAAGCGGAGCACTTGTTTGTTTGTTTTCCTCCCGCTGCCAGGGCAGGGCACGGGGCCGTGGGGTGCCCCGGGGTGTCCCCCCCGTCCCATGGTGCGATAGCACCCATCGGCACAGGTGTCCCGTCCCCGTGTTGGTGGCACTGGGGACATGGGACACGGCGGTGGGAATCCAAGTGCCGTCACCTCCCCTGGGGCTGAGCCCAACCCCGGGACACGGCGTCCCTGTACGGGCTGGACGGGGGAAAGGGTCAGCCCCGGTCTGGTCCCGTCCCACCCATCGGGCAGCCGGCCCAGCGCCGGGGTCCCCCACCCATGGCGGGGTGTGGTGGGGGCGAGGCGGCCGGCGGTGCCACGGGGGGCTCCGTGGGGGTCCGTGGGGGATGCGGGGGGACCCCCACCCCACCGCAGGAGCCGGGACGCTGGAGGGACAATCCCGCCTGCCCCCCCCCACCCCAGCGTGGGGCCCTGTCCCGCCGCTGCCCCCCGCCACGAGCGGGGCCTGGGGCAGTAGGATTTGGGGTTCGGGGTGCGGGGAGCAGGCGGCTTTACTCACCGAGCCGCCGGGGAGGCCGGAGCAGGGGAGCGAGCGGTGGGAGCAGCCGCCGAGCTCTGCCGGAGAGGAGCGGGAGGGGGTGGGAGAGAAAAATTAATCATCCAAGAGGCTGAGTCTCCGCGGGAAGCGAGGGAGTCCAGCGCCTGGCTGTGCAGAGCCAATAACCGCCGGACGGACGGACGGCGCGGCGAGACAGGGTCCTAGAGTCCCGCGGCCACGGCCATGGCCACACGGCACTGGGCGGCTGTGCACGCACCCAGCCGTGCCTGCATCCAGATGTGCACGCCACCGGCCGTGCGCGTACCTGGCCGTGCCTGCATCCAGCTGGGCGTGCATCCAGATGTGCACACTGCCGGCCACGCGTGTACCCGGCCGCGCCTGCATCCAGCTGTGGGCGCATCCTGCCGCGGTCCAGCCTCGCGCGCGCAAGGCCGTGCGCACAGCTGGATGCACGCGCAGCTGGATGCGCACAGCATCAGCCCTGCACGTCCCTTCAGTGCCACCCAGCCCCGGGGAGGGCCGAGGGGCAGCAGGGGAGCCCCAGGCTAGTGCGGGCCGGCGGGGGCCACGGTACCTGGCAGGGGTGCCGGTGACTCTCCATGGCCCTCATGTCCTTGTCCAGCTCCTCGCTGAGCTGCTCCAGCTCCTGCTCCAGCAGCACCTACGTGGCCAGGACGGGGCTGCGGTGGGCAAGGCTGGTGCTGCCCGCACCCTGCGTCCCAGCAGCATGGGCACCGGGACCCCCGCTGTCACCCTGGCCCCTCGCCCGCCGTCGGCAGCTTACCTCGATGGGCTGAGCCCGCGCCGGCGGCACCGCTGCCGGGGGCTGGAAAGGGCAAGGGACCGGTTAGGTGTGCATCCCTCCGTGCCGCGGCCGAGCGGGTGCTGGGGGTGCCAGGGCTGCCTACCTGCTGTGGCTGCTCCAGCACCAAGGATTTCCCTGGTTCGTAGTCAAAAATGCTGCCGGGCTCTGCGGTGGCACCGGTGGCACCCCAGCTGGGCCTGTGGGGAGCCGGGAGGAGCTCAGCCCCAGCAACCCCCCGCTCCGTGGGCACCCCAGGAGGGGACGGATCCTCGGGCACCATTTAAATGCCGTCCTGTGCCGCACTCACCAGTCCAGCCCGTTGGGCATGCCGGGGCGCTCGGCCAGCGACGGCCCTTTCCTCCGCGGCTCTGGGGGGGACGGAGGCACCGCGGTGGGCGAGGGGCTGAGGCTATCCGTGGGGCAGCAATGGGCGTCCCAGTCCGGCTCTGCGGGGATGGAGGAGGAGGTGAGCGGGTGCCGTGCCATGCCGCGCTGCGCCGCGGCACCGGGGACTCACCTGGCAGCTTGCCGTGGATCTGCCGGAACATGCTGCGGTACCAGTCGCGGGGCCGGTCGACGCTCTGCGGGGACACGGCGGGGTGGTGAGGGGGTGACGGAGGGGGGAGAACCCCAGCCCCGTGCCCCTGACTCACCGAGCGCGAGGCGATGGGCATCCCCGTCTCGTCCACCGGCCCGATGCCGTCGTACTTCACCCAGCGCCTCTCCCGACGTTTGCTGTCCTTGGTCCAGGTGGCCGACCAGCCCGGTGGCCGGGGGCAGGCAGGGGTGGCCCCGGGGCTGGGCATGGGGCCGGCGGGCACCGGGGTGCTGGGTGCCTTCGCCTCCTTGGCTGGCCAGGTCTGGTACCACTCACTCGCTGGGGAGGAGGCGGGTGAGGGTGAGCCCTTGCCCTCTGCCGAGCGTCACTCGGGGGAGCCCGCAGGGGTGTCCCCGGGGATGCTCGGAGCAGGTACCTGAGCTCCTGCGGGCCGCCCGGCCACGCTCGGCCACGCTGTGGGTTGCCGGGTCGTGGAAGTCGAAATTCAGCGTGTTGGAGCCGCGGTGGCGGATGACGGGCACCTGCGGCACAAGGAGGGGACTGGCACGGGGGCAACGTGGCGGTGGCCAAGGGATGGAGGCGGAGCAGCTCCCCAAATCCCCCCGGGCATGCAGCAGCCCCCGGCCCCACTCACCCGTGTCACCGTGTGCTGCGGGGGCACCCACAGTGGTGGGTGGAAGGGGGGGATGTCCTCCATGCCCAGAGCCTGGCTGGCGTTGGGGGGGCAGGAGCCGGCCCGCCATGGCCATGGGGTGCCGGGACGGCGCCCCGGGGCTGCCCGTGCCCTGCGGGGGAAAGCGGCTGCGCTCACGGCGGGTCCCGTCCCTGGCTGCCGGCTGCTCCCCTCCGGCGGCTTTGTCTCACCGCACTTTGCCGGAGGGCTGGGGGCTCCGGGGGAGCCCCATCCCAGCCCCACCTCTGGGGACCGGTCCCTGTTATTCACCGGCGCAGGGGACACCACGGTAGGGTGACAACCACCAAGGCACCATCCCTGGGGAGCCTCACGGTGCCTGTTCCCAGCCAGAAACAGCCCTGGCGTGGCTCCCCCATGTGCTCTCCATGCGGCCTCAACCCTGCCACGGCCGGATCCGGACCCCCCGGCCCCTCTCCCTGCCCCAGCTCCCCAGCGCGGATGGATCCAGCCCCTCTGGCTCTTTGAGGAGAAAACACCCCAGAGCGGGACAGGGCGATGGCCGAGCCGCCTGCCCATCATCCCGGCATCCCAGTGCGCCATGGTGGGATGTGGCTGGCGCCGGTGCCCTCCCACCCAGGCACGTGGTAGCCGCGGCGTCGGGCAGCGCCGTGCTGGGAAAGCTGCCAGGGCCAAGCCTCCCCGGGGCCGAGAAACACGAAAAGGCAGAAGTATTTCCCCACCCTGCAGCGCAAACAGGGAAGGGAGAGGGGAAGGAGGGGAGAGGCGGCGGGAATGCGCAGCCGAGCCCGGCACCACCCCGCCGGGAGGACGACATGCCCGGCGGAGCCGCGGCCGTGACTCACCGCTGCACCGCGGTGCCAGGGCCGCAGCATGGCGGCGGGCAGCTGGGGGGGCCGGGACCCCCGCCACGGCTCCCGACACCGTTGCGGGGAGACGCGGGGCTGCATCGGCGTGGGACGGGGCGAGAGCAGCCCCGGGAACCTTTGGGGGACACCCGTGTTCTTGCCTGTCCCCCAACATTTCCATCCCCACCAGGGCGTGGGCATCGCCCGTGGGACTCGCAGAAGCCGTGGGGGACCCGTGCTGAGCCCGGGACGCCACAGACCCCTCCTCGAACAGGGTGGCTGGTGCTGGCGGGGGCTGCTAGCCCAGCACGGTGCCCCGTGTGCCACACAAAGAGGGCAGAGTGGGCTGGGGAGCCCTGGGCTCCTTGCTCCCGACGCTGCCAGAGGCTCTGCAGCCCGCAAGGCTGTAATTAATGGTTATAACCACCACGGGGAACCTGAGGCCCCAGGAATGACTTGCCCCAGGGCACAAAAAGCGGGGTGCAGACTCCCACCCCCCCAGGGCACCCCAACCACTGCCACTCCATCCCCAGCACAGTGCCCTCCTGCAGCCCCGCGGGGCTCAGCCCCGTCCCGCTCCCGCAGACCGTCCCCCAACGCCTGGCCCTGGGGAGCAGGTCCCCGGCGGTCGCCCCCTCCTCGCCGGCCCCTGAGCCAGCTCTTACCTCCTGGCTGGTGCCGGCCGGGGGTCCCCGGGCAGCGCCGGCCTCGGTGGGGCCGGAGGCTCGGGGAGCCCCGCGGCGAGCGGGACGGAGCTGCGAGCGGCAGGGAAGAAAAATGCACGGCACAAACTTTGCCGGGGGAAGGAGAGCGGAGGCCTCAGCGTGTCACGAGGGGGCCGGCGACGAGAGCCCCCCGACAGCATCCCCCAGCCGGGTCAGCAGCCGCCGTCCTCCCCGGCGATGGGTACCCGCATGCCCCGGCCCCCCTGGGGTGCGCTCGCCCCCCCCCCCAGCGCTCCCCGCTCTGGAGCGGGGCCGGCCCATTCAGAGTTTCCAGTGACATTTCCAGGGACGGGATCCAGGGAGAGGAGCCAAGAGGCTGAACTCATCCCACGCCCCGCGCACGCGTTCCCGTGCACTCGGCCCCCGCTTACGAAATGGGGCGAGTCCGGTGCCATCGCTGGCCCCCCCGCCGGCAGCTGCCCCCCGCCGGGATGGAGCCGGGGGCTCGGAGGGGCTTTTTGGGAGAGGATGGGGAGGGAAGCGCCCAGCGGAGGTCAGGACCTGAGTGGGGAGCGGGACTTGGTGCTCCCACGGCCCCCCAAGCCCCGTCATGGGGGGCAGAGGGAAAGCCACCTGCTTTCCCACGGGCGACCCCCATCCCCTCCATCCCCCAGGGGTCTGGGCTCTGGGGACCCCCATTGAACACCTCCACGCCTCTGCGGGTGCCCCCCGTAGCCCACCTCATCCCCTCCGGCAGCGCCCACGTCCCAGCCTCCGCCGCGCTCGCCCGCCGGCCGCTTCCTGCTCGCCGCTCCCCAAAACTGCTGACAGCCCCGAAACCGGGCAGCCCTGGCCCTTCCGCCGTCCCACGCGCTCCCACGTGAGCTCAGGCCTCTGCCTCCACGGGAGGACGGTGGCTTTGATGCCAGCCAGCCCTGGGTCCCCACCAAGCCACCCGTCCCCTGCCAGGAGCTGCTGCTGGGGCCGATGGGGCCGATGGCACGAGCCCTGCCGGGCTGCGATGCTGCACCCAGGGGACAAAGGGGACAGGAGCGGGTGTGCTCCCCGCTGTCACAGCCCTGAGGACGCAGCTCCCGTCCGACAGCCGCGGGGACGGGGTGGCTGCACCGTGCACCGGTGCAAGGCGGGGACACGGCAGGGAGGAAGCAAACTGGGGACAGGAGCCGGTTCTGCCAGGGAAACTTGGGGGGACAAGGACAGAGAGGGCAGCAGGGGGCACAGCCGAGGGTTAAACCCTGCGAGGGGAGCCCAGCTCCCATCCCCTGCTCGCCAAGGGGGTGACGGTCCCCTCCAGCCCACCGAGGTCACAGCGCCCGCTGGCAATGCCCTCCCGTGGGCAGCGGGGTCCTGGCCACCCCACGCCGCTGCAGGCCACCCCGGGGGGCCGGGACTCACCTCCGCAGCCCCACGCACCGTCCCGGGCGAGCAGCCTGGGGGGGCCGGCCCCACGTCCCTCTGCGCGGCTCCCAGCGCCAGCCTCCGCTCGCAGATAAATATTTAACGCGCGGCCTGGGACAGGATTAACAAAGGGCGAGTGTTTCCTGTTTGCTCGGCGCGGCGATGCCAGCCGGGAACGCGCGGCCAGGCCGGCGATGCGCTCTCGGTCAGGGCTGGGGTGGGCGGCTGCCGGAGCCCCTGGCTGCCGTGCCCTGCCCACGGCGAGGGAGCCCAGGGCCTGGGGAGCGATGCTGGGTGCTGGTTTGGTGGGAACACCCAGGAAAAGGGTGGGAGAACCGGAGCATCCCTTCCGGCAGCTGGGGACGGCTGTCACACCGCGGCGACACCGGGGCTGGGGAGCTGGAGGCGGCAAATGGATTGAACGCGGTGAGCTAAACGCGACGGCGAGATGCTGACCCAAGCAGCTCCGGCAGCGGGCAGAGATGCTGCAAGGGAGAAGCCAGATGTGGCGGCCACAGCTGCGGACCAGGTCACCCCGGCTCCCCAGGCAGGGAGGGAGCAGGCGATGCTGGAGCCGTCTGTAGGATGGGGATCCCCGGGCGGGAGCCGGGGGAACCAGGCCGGCTGCGGAGCCGCGACCCAGCAGGATGGAGCCTGGCCAGCACCAACACCAGGGCTGCTCACCAAAGCCCCGCGTGGAGGGAGCACCCCGAAAGCGGGGCGAGGAAGGAGCCGGGGGGTGAAACAAGAGGTGGCAAATACCCTCCTCTTCCTCCTGGCAGCCGGGCAGGCAGCGGGAGGAGGATTATTTACCCAGCCAGCGGCTGGAAGGATGGAGGGGCGAGGAGAGGGAGCCCAGAGCTCTCCAACAAAAGCGCCGGGGAGCGGCTTCGCAAGTGCCGACGTGCTGGGGAGGCTGGGAGAGGCTGGGGAGGTTGGGAGACGCCGGGGAGGTTGGGAGACGCCGGGGAGGTTGGGAGACGCCGTCTCGGCGCTGCCCCGGCCCCGGCAAGGGGCCCTGAGCGAGGCAGCGGCCGTAAACCAGACCCGAAAACCTTTCTCCCTTCCCGAAAGCCAGGCAGCACCCGTGGGGCTCCGTGCCCTCCGCCCCAGGAGCCAGGCACCCCAGCGCACCCCAAAATAAACCACAGCGGAGCCGAGCGACTGTGTCAATTTTTAACTTTTTTTTTTCCTTTTTTCTCCTTAAAGATGACTTCCAATTTACATTAAGACAGTTCTAACAAATTCATTCCTTGTTCACAAAAAAAAAAAGAAATTATATTAAATAATTTCTGCCAATAAATAACATTTTCACCATTTTTTTTTCTCCTTTAAACATAACTAAAAAAAAAAAAAAGCAAGGGAAAAAAAAAAAAAAGGAGGCAGTCTCCAGGCAACGGGCGTATGATCCTTCAGCATCGAGAACCCTAAAATCACCATCACTGCACCCAGCACGTGTCCCGTGGGGCTTCAGGTCCTCCCTGGCAGAGGCCGGCGGGCCTCCACGCATCCCTGCCACTGCACCTAGCTAGGTGGGATCCGCGCCCGAGGGCCGCGGCCGGCTCCCGGGCTGGCACGGGCAGCAAGAGGTTCTCCCGACGCCAAAAAAAAATAAAATAAAAAGCTTGAACTCGACCCACCACCCGCCCCATTGCTGACTCCCCTCCTTGTTACATGCACCTTGCTATAACATGCAAAAAGAAAAAACAACCCAGGCTGCGAGGCCAGCCTGCGGAGGAGGCGGCTGGGCTTTCCCCGGGGCCGGTCGTGCTCCTTGGCTTGTATTCCCGGAGTCCTGCTTGCCAAGCTCCGGGTGGCAGCCGGGAAAGGGACGGCGGGAGCTCTGAGATGAGGGGTCTTGAGACGTGCGTAGCTCCGAGGCGCTGGGTTTGGGGGGACGGGGGGGGAAATCTGCGTATTTGGGGCATTTTTTTTTGGTTTGCCATGGTGGGGATCGGGGCAGGGCGCTCTGCCGGGATGAGCGAGGGACCTCGCTAGCGGCTGCTGGCCTCTGCTCCCAGCTCTTCGTCACCCTTTTCCCCAAAAGCTGCTGGCGAAGAGGGGATGGGGTTTCCCAGCTCGGCGCTGGGGCAGGGCTGCCAGCACGGAGAGGGTTACACGGCTGAGCGTTAGTCAACGGGGGGGGCAATTAGCACCCACGCACCCCATGGGGAACCGGTATGGAGGGAAGGGGGGACCGGCACCAGCGTTGCTACGGCAACGGGAGCCCGCGCTTCGCCTGGCAGCATGGCATCCGTACGTGCCCGCTGCCGTTCCAGCCATCGACCGCCTTCCCCGCCAGGCACCGGCCCCTCCTGGGCCGGGATGCTGCGAAGCCGCGGCCCCACCAGCCGCAGGGATGGTTTTTTTTGGCAACACCCAGCTCCAGGGCTGGGGGACCACAGCTCCTCACGACGCCGTCAGCCCCGGCGCCGCGCTTTGCAAGGGCAGCAAACCACGACGCACGAGCGCCCAAAGGGGTTTTGGGGAGGGGGAGCTGGCGATGCCGGAGCACGAGGTTGGGGGACAAACCGCGAGCGAAGCAAATCCCCCCCTCTCCGCGAAGGGACGGTCCCTGCTGAACCCCCACGCCCCAGGGGCTGCCGGGCTCGGGGTAGGAGCATCCCCCTGCAGCACCCGTCCCAAAGCTCCCGACTAAAACTGCTGCTTGGGTGAGATCCCAGCCTGGGTCAGAACAACACGCCCGAACATGCACGGGCAGCACCTTTGCACGGTTTGCGCTCTCAGAGGAAGATACCACACATCGGCTCACTGCGTTTCAGAAAGGATGCCGTTAAAAAACAGAAGAAATACTCACAGACAAAGGCAATTGGCCCCACGCCTCATATGGGGTTAGAGAAGCTTGCTCAAAACATCTCGCACTTTTTGCAAAGCGGTGGGCGTGTAAAAAAGGGAAAAAAAAAAAGAAAAAAAGAAATAAAAAGTGGAGGCATGCGACTCAAAAGTCTCTTGTGAAAACCCAGCGGTCTGCTCACGGATACTGTTTCCTAAATAGCTGGCATGAAATTAAGTGACGTATGATTATAAGACAATTTGAAAGCTTCCTGCAAAGTTGCTGTTTTCCTCCGTCGCTGGAATCGCAGCTTAGGGCTGGAGCACAAAGGGAAGACAGCAAGATCCAGAGAAAGGGTTGGCAAATATCCCTGACTGGAGGCTAAGCCCGCTCACCTGCTGCCCTTGCTCGGAGAAAGCACAGCAGTTTGGTTGGAAAAGAAGTGAAAGCTGGCACGGGATCTGCTTGGGGAAGCTGCTGCTTTGACTCTGCGCAATCCCGGGTAGGACGTGGCCCAAACGACACGCGGGGAAGGGAAGCGACCAAACGGGAACCTCGCAAAATCCTTTCTCAACGCTCGCTTCAGGTCAAAGTTTAAGTGAAAGAAGGCTCTGCTTAACAGATCCAAGCTTCGAAACCCTTGAGGCTGCAAAGAGGGCGGCCTCTGGAAAGCCTCCTTTCACCGGGAGATCCCCCTCCCTCTCCAGCACTGCGCAAACACCCTTCCAAAATTCCTGCCAGCTCCACTCGGTTCTTCTCCCTGCCAACCTACCGTAAAACCATCCTCCCTCCCCTGCAGCCGAGGGAGGGACGCGCTTCCCAAACCAGGGGCTTTTGAGCAAAGCCACCTCGCCACTGGCCGTCAGCCACCAAGCCACGTCTCTACAAAACCAAAATCCTTCCCCAAATCTTTATCACAAGCCAGCAAACCCCCTCCAGCTGCCGGGAAAGGCCGACGTGCCCGTGGCTCCTTTGGAGTCGGAGGAATAGCCGCTGGCTACGAAGGTAACCAGCAGCGGGGTAAGCCCGAAGAGGTGAAAGACCCCCCCAAAGACGCATGCTGGATGAGCGGGAGGCGACGCTGGCTTCGGGGAGACCCCCTCGTACGCCCACCGCTCAAATACTGATCAGCGAGGGCCGATTCGAGAGCCGGGCGCAGGGGAGCGTGCCACGGGCTCTGCAGTATGTGATGGCGGTAGCGGGGGGTCTTTCTGTCCATTGGTTATAAATCACCCACTTTTTCCTTTAAAATTCAGGCTGTGCAGATTTCCCAAAGCCCTGCTGATCGCTAGAGATGGAGATCACTCCTCTGCTCCAAACCAGAGGGATTCCCAGAGGGATTTCTGCCGCTGGACAGCCCCGGCTGGCAAACGCCGACACTCGAGTCCGAACGGCCGAAGCTTCGGGAAGAGCTGCAACAAGGGGCAGCGCTTCTCCCACCCGCCTTCCCGTTCTGATTAAGAGGTTATTTTTCGCTCGGGGCTCCACTGGAATAAAACTGAATTAGCGAAGGAAAAGGTGCTGTGATTGGTATAACACAGTGGAGTCCTTTAGAGCTAATCCGGAATATTTGGGTGTCACCTTGGAAGAGGGACGGATCCCAGCCAGCTGCACCACGCAACGTGCCTTCCGCAGAATCGGTTGCTAAAGCAGCAGATGCAGGTAGGCAAGAAGTCGAAGAAAACAACAGCAAACTCTGGGAAGGAGACAGTTGTGAAAAGAAAAACCAAACCAACCCTATTTTCAACGGAAGGACCTGCTTGTGAAAGCACAGCTAACTTAGAATTGTACCAAAGTCAACGACCCAAGTTGCCTGGGACTGTTTTTGTTTCTTTTAATCCCCCCACAGAGGATTGCCTCTCGTGGAGGAGAGGTCAGCTGTACAGCACAACACTTCATATATGCACTAGCAGTTAGATTGGTTTCTAAATTAAAAAAAGATGGACTTTTTATATATTGAACATAAATAAAAAAATTACAAAATGGTCACCTTTCTTACAGAATGGATGCAAACTGGATTATGAACGTGCCTCCAGGTGAAGTTGGTTTCTCCCCTGCCCCCACCCCACCCCAATAATAAATAAATAAAATTCATTAAGTTTTGGATCCTTTAGTGGTGCAGATTGGGCGCTCGGACCGTTACTGGGCTTTCTTCCCTGTGCCATTCTTGTCCGCAGAGTTTGTTGAGGTTACCAAGTTCACCGGCCCGTCTGAGTGCATTGAATCTTTGCGTGGCGGCATGCGTTCGTTAATGCGATCCAGACCTCTGGCTTCTTCGAAGCTGCGGATCTTGTGCTGCGGTGAAAATCCACGAATGGCTGCGGAGAGAAGGGCCGAGACAGAAGAGTTAGTCTGAGCCGCGGCTCCCCGGAGAGCAGCCCTTCAGCACACGCCAGACATGTACAGGACAGAGTCGGGGCGACAGAAAGCACGTGTCTGGCTACGGGAACCACGGGATGGGTGCGGAGGTGATTTTCGGCATCGCCAGCTCCTGTGGGTACCACAGCGCAGCTGGGAAGTTGAAGTCTTTGCTAGGTCACAGCAGCAAAGTCTAGGATCCAGACTGCAGCGACTTGCTCTGCTCCCTAATGGTTCCTCTTTTAATACGGTTTAGTAGTAGGAACTTGAAGACCAGACAAGTGCTCAGCGTCCCCGAACAGTGAAATCTCAGGAAACTTTCAAAGCTGAAAAACAGGATACTAAAAAAAAAAAACAAACCAAAACAACAAAAAAAAAAAGGCAAAACCAAACCAACACGACAAAGACACCAACACAAGGCTTGAACTCCAACACAAACCACACACTGCAACACCAGGAGAGGGAAACGGCTAGTCCTGGGATCACAAACGCAACGCTTCTTGCATGACCAGGAGACACGCAGGCAGCCTCACGAGCGATGAAATCCCACCAAGGGCAGGCGTATCTCTCATCACTACGAGGCCGAGTACATCATCCTTGCGGTGATGATATGGACCGAATGTTTCACTTCTTTGTATGACAGATAATTTAAGAAAAAGGGGCTTGGGCCAAATCTTTTTACGAGGACTTGGCTGGTTTACAAACAAGCTTCCCTCGGTAATCAAAAAGTTCTCTACGCAGAGGTACGGCCCCATTCATCAGTAGTTGAAGGGAGCTATCGAGGAGAAAACCTCCCCAAGACAGTAACCTCATGAATCTGTCATTTCTACACAAACTACGGGGAGAAAACTGCTTCTCCACGCTGGGAGCACCTCATCCCACCTGCGGGGAAGGCGAGGATTACATCGGAGCCGCGCAATCCGCTATTTCCTAGACGATTTTGACCAAGCGTGCTGGCAGCCTTCACCGGATTGAGCTACCCAGGGGATGAACTCAGCCACGAGGCATCCGAGATCAGATTGCAGGACCCCAACACCGAGGTCTTCAGACACCAGAGCACAAACCGCTCCGGAGACGGGGAATGAAGGTATTGCACTAAGCAACAGCCTCATTAAGGCTAAAATAGACTTGAACCAGCCCACTGTGTATTTTTTGCTTCCCAGCAGGGGCCCATCCTCTCCCACTTCTGGTGATGCAAGAGTAAAAAGCTTCCATAAGGCTGATAAAGCTCTTTAAAATTAGCGCACGCACACACAGAGATGATTTGAGTCTCTCGCCAGATTCTAGCCATACCTTCCCGTGCCTCTACCGCTTCTACTGTGGCTGCAATACAGAAGAACAGTGGCATGCAAAAATGAAGACAGGAAAAAAAAAAAAAAAGAGTGACAGTGAGTGATCTAACATCATTGCTGCGAACGCAGAGCCCACAGCCTCCCAGCCCCGGTGAAGACGACCGTAATCAAAAGGAAAAAAGGTGACAGGAGCTCGAGAGGAAGGCTGAAAGGGGACTCCCTCGGGTTTGGCGTCTGCTGAGCACTGACACGGGGGAGTCTCCTTTCCTCACGCTCACTGGACTCGTCGCACAGATAAATCCGATGGAAAGAAACAGAGAAGCAGAGAGATGGCTCGCTGCTGCATGCACCGGAGGGCTCGGGCGTGCAGGCGTCCCACGGCAAGGGCAGCGATAGCCTCGGCCTAAGCCATGGGTCTCCACCTGCGTTTACAGCCCCTCTGCTCCCAGTTCGGTGGCTCTAGGGCCTCCTGGCCACCTTTGGAAGGTAAATTACGTGGAAGTCGTCCCAGAGCAAAGCCCCAGCCACCAGAGCCACATAAGGGAAGTGACCCCGAGGGACGTGATGACTTTTTGGAGCAGTGGGGAAGAGAGGGGCAGTTTCTTCTCTGGGGGAGGGCAGGCAGCAGCAGATACCAGGCTGCTCTGCTCCTGATGCCTTGGATTATAACAAAAAAACCAGGGTGATGCTTCAAATTCAGTTTGGCTTCAGCTCCACCTCCTAAAAGTGTTACCAAGCAACAAGGCACCATAAAGCTGAGCAATGTCCCCCTTCCTAAATCTGCTGCAGCAGCTGTCCAAGTTTTGGTAGTCCCTGCCTCAGCATCTGGGAGGAGGCCCTTCCCTAGAACAGATCCCCCGCTTTTAGCCATTTTTTTTTTGCTTTGGACACAATACAAAGGCCACGTGGTCCTTGAGAGGCCGTGGAGGAAGAATGGAGCTGTAGCTGAACATCTTTGCTCCAGACTCAGCACTTTACTTAGCCAATTTTGCTAAGCCGCGCTGCGAAAGGTTGGCAGGAGGCTCAGGGAGGGAAGGGGCCCTGTCACTGCTACCTGCAGCCCTGTCTCTCCTCTTTTGGGGTGCAGAAGCACCCCAGAAGCGGGGCAGCCCCCTCCTCTCCCCACCGAGCAGACGGGCTCCCAGCACGGCTGCCGAGGGAGCGCCTGTACGTTCACCAGGAGGCTGCTGCGAGCAGACGGCGCGGCGCGAAGGGACGTGCGAAAGGGGAAGGGGTGAGAGAAGGAGGCACGACGGGGAAAGGAGCGTGAGAAGGGCACGAAAAGCAGGGTGCTGCTGAGGGGAGCGCGGGGTGCCGGGAGCAGCAAGGGGTGGGAAGCCTGAAGCCACGGGAGGAGGCGGCAGGCAGGGTCAGGTAAGGCAACAGCAAAGGTCCAGCTTGTTTGTCCTGTCTCGGGGAGATGCACAAATCTCAGCTTCCTTACTGGGGGGAGCTGCCTGGTAGCCCCTCAGAGGAACCCCCCGAGAGGGGAAGGCGCAGGAGAGCATCGCAGCACGCTCCCTGCGCTGTCAGCGATAGGGCAAAGCTGCGGCACCACGAGCGAGATGGCTGCTCGAGCCGAGCTGTAAGAGCCGCCTTCCCACTCAGGCTCTGTTCCCATGCCTGCAGCAGAACTGGGGCGACAGAAACCATTATGGTTGCTATAAAAAAAGAAAAAAAAAAAAAATCATGCTCCTCTGTGGGCAGAGAAACCCATGGGTTTGGGAGCGATACTGCATCCTCCGCACCCCCAGGAGCGGGCAGCAATATTTACACGTTTCTCACTTGTGAACTATTTAATCAAGGCAAGGCAATCCCAGAACAAGCCCTCTTCTGAGCCCGCAGGAAATTACCCAGCGCTAATAGGAAGGGGAAAGCAGGCTGGTTAGAGGCCAGCATTCAAAGGCTGGCGGCAGGAAAGGATTAAAACACTAGATTACAGGATTCCCTCTGGGGACACATGTTACTATGATAACTCATTCCCTGACCATCAGCCAATCTCCCTGCCCTGCGAGTTTAAAGCACGCAGATCGCTAGCTCGGTCCTGCTCGCAGCACACTAAAGACAGACCAGCTGGCTGCTGAGGGAGGGAGCAAAGTATTTGCCAGCAAGCAAAGAAACCTCCAAAACCAGATCAAAACCAGGGGGCCGAGAGAAGTCTTAATACGAAACATACAGGCCTGGAAGAATCTTCTTCCTTCAACTAAATCTAAGCTTCCTCTGTTTGGGATTCACAAATTTCATAGGGTCAAAATCGGAGGGGTTTCGTTTGACAAAGAACAAACGAGCAGGCGTGTTTACTGTTACATTCATATATACGCTATCACACAACAGCAGCAGAGAGGTGAAGCAGAGGATGCTTATCATGCAGCGTTAGAAGGGAAATAAATGATAAAAATTGTTGCAGGAACATACAATAAAGCAGTACACATGCTTTAGGCGGGGTGCTGTTTGTTGTCTTTTTTTTCCTCGCGTTCCCATCCTCGAGGGTATACGGGGACGTCTTGGAAGGCTCTCCACATCCCACCTACATTTCTGCTTTTTCCTATTTCTGAATCCTTCCTCCCCGTGGGCCTGCACCATCCCTCGGGTCCCCTGGCACCCTGAAGCACGCCTACGGGAACTGACGGAATGGTTTTTGGGGCAGCTGAGGGCCAGGTCTAAAACTCCAGAGGGGATGCGGTGTTGCAGAGAGCAGGACGGTTCGTACTCACCAGTCTGTAGGGTCTGCCTCCCCCCTGAGAGCACTCCCAGGGGCAGTGTACCTGTGGGAGTCAGGCCTTTGAGAGTCAGCACGCTCTCGCTCTCCTCCCTGCAAATAAGAGGGAATGTGACCGGTTACCTTTAATGCAACGCTCAGTTAGATCCACGCGAGGCTATTAGTGGCGAGCGGCACGAAAACTGGAGTCTGCCCTGCGCTGACCGCGGGCAGCGCGCGTCTGATCTGCTGGGCACCGAGCACGACCCTGCCTCGTAAATACAGGACCTCTGCTTACTCAGCCACGACGCATCAGAGCTACGGCACAGCAAATGCATCCTGAGAGGGTTAAATATACCTAATCAGCAGCATTTCTGTTGGCAAAGGTGCCGCTGCTTGAGATGAAGGTTTCTGAGAGTCCGACCACCAGGCATAGAGAAACCACCGCCTCGAGCCTTTGCCGTCTGCTCTGAAGCAACAGCCCTGTAAGATTTTCTTTCCCCAGCAGGACTCTGCCTGCCCGGAGCAGCCCGATCAACGTCCCCCATTACCCAGGACCCCAAATCACAAGCTTCTTCCTTACCGAAGAACCGAGAAGACACGCGCCATCTTCCCAATGGCTCTAATCTTATTCCTGATGATCTCTTTACGGACTGTTGTCCCACCTTAGGGAGAGAAAGAACAAACACCGGCATGTTTAAGGTTTCCTGCTTTCCAGGCACACGTAATGTCAATATGAAGCACCTGCCTGACTCCAGGAAAAGAAATCATGGTTTACAGATTCACAGCTACACTCTTGAGAGAACAGTGCTGAGAGAATGGCGGTCAGGATGGCAGTGAGAAGGGCAACACCAACGAGATGACACACGGACTTAAAGGTCTAAAGAGTAGAACCACCAAAGGAAACGGATCGGATAGGTCTTGTTCGAAGCTCACCAGGTTTGATCACACTACACAGGATGTAACACAAATGACTCAGCCATGTAGACACAGTTTTGCAAGGCAGAACACTGACGAATCTGACTGCTGATGAACACTGCAGAACACCGGGCTGTGCTCGCCGCGGGGAGGAGTGTCACGCAAGCATCAGCTTTGGCATCCAACGCGCACAGTGAATGGCTGGCCGGAGCCTTGCAACTCTGCTTTCACCCCACACAAACACAAAGTGAGATATGTGAACTCCCCTTCCGCTATACAGACCGAACGTGAGAGAAAAGCATGGAGGGTAACTGAAAACAAACAAAAATCAAAGTAAAAGAGGTAACAAATACATCTCCTCTCAGCTGAGATTCCTCACATGGCCCAACTACACATTAGGACAGTACAAGCCAAACCGGAGGTCTAACATGCACCGATGGCTCAGCCATGCACTAAGTGGCTGCATTCAGAAGTCAGATAGAAACGTGACCCCGTTTCTCAAGTTCCTGGAGGAACGCAGAAGGGTTAAAAAACACACGGCGCTTATGTTAAAACTGAAAGGGGATGAAGAGACTGCCCAACTAGTCAGCTATTCAAATCCACTCCAAGGAATCTGGTGGCACAGGCAGTGAAAATTAAGCTTGTAGCAAATTCTAGCTGGGTACCTTTCTGATAGCTTGAAATGTAGTGATCTTCAGGGAGAGGAGACACCAAGAAACAAGTAGATGAAGACAGAGATAGAAGAAACAAATTTAATTTTCATGGGAGGGAGAAAGAAAAAAAAAACCAACCAAAAAAACGAAATGCAATGGGAGAAGCGGGTTAAAGTCTCAACCTGTCGACCGAAGCAGCGGCACCTTGTTGTACCACAACGGTGATCTGCTTCTCTGCGGGACTGACCGTCCTCCGCCCTACACGGATCTGCACAGGCAGCTCCCCCGGGCCCCCCCGTGCATGCTCACGGCCCCGCTTCTCGCTGCACGCCCCACGTCCGCGCCTGAGCTTCCTCCAGGCCACCACCTCGCTCTCCAGCGATCCCCCCGATATAGAAACTGCAGATCAGCTCAGCAGCTGCTTTGTCCCTTTCATGCATAGCTTAAAACCAGGGCCAAAACCTGCATTCTGCTTTTTTGGGGGGGTGACATGAGAAGCAACTTTACAGAGGAGTTCACTGCAACAGATGAGAAGATTGGGTAGATATTTTGGTGCAGAAAATTTTGAATTGGGGGAAAAAATAACCACTTGGGAAGCAGGCTCTGTAAGGAGCAGGAAACCATTCTCCAGAGTAGCTGGCATGAAGCGTCTGTCGCAGTGAATATAATTTAATTTCTCTGTGACTGAATAGCAAAGGGGGGAAAAAAAAAAAAGTTTCCTACCCAGAACTGCACAAGGGTTGGCCAAAAAGGAACTGGAGACCCTGGCTGGGCATCCAGCTCTAAATCAAGCGCTGATCACTCTTGAGCTAACATCATACACCTTCCCCACCTTCACCCCCCCCACCGTTACCAGCTCGGTCGTAACAGCGTTTTTTACCTTCCAATGTCTCATCACCATCTGAAATCAACTCGTCATCGGAGCATATGTTGAGGATGTTAACGAGCATTTCTGTGACTGCAAGAAGCACAGACAGGAAGATTAGAGAGGCCTGGTGCGCGCGCTTGGCAGACAGAGGTATTTGGAGGACAAGCTGGACAAGCAAACGATTTCAAGGTCATTTATGCTCTGGAAGTGGAAGCCCAAAGACACTTTTAGCCGCATACTGCTGGTACCTCGCAGCAGTACCCAGAGCAGACGACATACTTTACACCTTCTGCCAAGGAGGTGGATGCAGTCCAAGCACATCACAGATGAAACAGACGTGGGGAGCGGGGTGCCAACATTCATGCAGAACAGCCGGGGCTCGCTGAAGGTCCCACCTCCCCACCCCGACCCGCACAACAGGCCACCTGGCTCCAAGAACGTCAAATCTGGGGGGAAATTCAACCTTTGGTTCCTCAAAGTCAAAAAACCTTTGGCATTTCAGACCAATAAGTCATACTCCAAACATACAACACTGGAGCGGAATTTAAACTCACCAGGAGACGTAAAAACCCTTTTGCTGAGAAATTGAGGCAAAGTCTCGGTCGTATTTTAAGCTGCCTCGCCTCCTTCAGAATGAAATAAGCCTTTAAATTCAAGTGAATGCTTCCTTTTTGGTGGGCCACAAGCCAACAGGAGATTTTAATTTCTCCGTTGCAAACCCAGAGCAAGAGAAATGTCTCCAGATTCTGAGGTGGGGCTACACCACCCAAGATCGGCTCCACCAGCAACGCAGAAATAGCAAGAAGGGATCGTTTTATTGGTAAGAGCTTTCCCAAACAGGTATCAACAATTATTTTCACATGAACTTTACCCGGTAATATGCAGATCTCCTTGAACCTGAACTACTTTCCAGTGCTATCTGATAGTAAGGAGTTACATCACTCTCCCAACACATTTAATAGCCCGTGGGACGGGTTTCTAACACTCAGGGTACTATGACCAGTCACTGGGCAACTCAGAAACCCAAATATCTCTTACCCTTTTCCCCTACAAAAGGCAAAGACCATGTGAAGACATCCATGAAGTTTGGAAGCCAGTACGGATGAGGGGAACAGTTGAACTGCCTGATGTTCATGACATTGTTTTCATATTTCAGTACAGCAGCTAGGAGAGAAAAAAGGAAGACAACACATGTGCATAGGCACTGTCAACTTCGGGGAGTTGCACCCGCACTACCGAAACGTCATTATCCTCGAGAGGTTGCACTCATGCGGAATCAAACCACCAGCTCTCCAAAATGAGAAGGCTTAAGCAATATTTTTCAGTTTACCCATTACGTTGTCTCACTAAAGCTCATCATAATAGCCAAGGTCAATTTAAGGAAGCTGTTAGAATTTATGCAAATCAGAAGCGATGAACACAGGGCCAAGATCCAAAGTGAGTGGCAAAAAACCAAAACCCGCAGTTGAGAAAAGTTCCCCATCATACCCATATGATTTTAGGGGCAGAGTGAAGTTAAAAGCTTGCCTATACCAGCAGCTTCTCTTTTATGGCAGCATTCATCAATAGCGCTTAGTTGTCATGTGGCTGGAAATGAAAGCATTATTCTAGGCTTTATAACTTGACAGCTAATTGTCACAGTAATACATTAAGTCTTCGAGTCAGAGAACCCAGCCACTTCCAGCTCCCCAGCTGCCGTCAGTTTAACATACAAAGCTCTTCTTCATTTCACGCGTAAGAATGCGACTAGAGGAGAGGGCAGAATGGGCAAGGCAAAGGACGATGGAGAGGGATTTCCCAAGGGCGTGAGGACGGTACTGACACCCGAACAGCAGCAGAGCCCTGCCCTTGCCAGCCTTACCCTTGTTGTTATAGACATCTAGGTAATTTGGTGCAGAGAAGATTGTGATTAATGACGGAAAGCCTGTTGTCTGGCTCTTCCTGTACATTCGGTACCTGAAAAACAGGTCAAGTGTTAAAACATACTGGTCTTGCTAAGGATAGCACGAACGCAGACGGAGCCGGCTCGGCTACCAGGCTGCAGCACTTACCCAGCGTCCTGGGCTTCGTGAGCTCGGATTACAGATAACAAACTATTGTTCTGCAAAAATTCACAAACTGCAGGATAACTGGAAAAGAAAAAGCAAGTATACATTAGCATGGAGCGCAGGAGAACAGACAGCACCCGTGGTCTTGGTTTCGGGAACCGGCCACTTGCAGCATCCACTCGGTTTGTGTCCAGCATCCCCAAACAAGGCCAGTATGTATTACATCATTCAAAAATTAATTGCAAAGCGTTCTGTTAAACAGACTCCTGGTGCCAAATCCTCCCTATCAGCTGGGCTACAAGTGGTCTGTCAGCACAAATGCTTCTCTTTTAGACAGGAAAAGATTATTTCCTAGAGCTCCTGGTACTGTCCAATGCCTGAAAACCATTCAAAAGGCACCCTGCCAGCTAAAAGAAGCCTCTCTGCTGTCCGATACCACAATTTCATAGAGCAACATATCCAAAGAGAGCTCAATATTACAGGAGAAGAAAAAACAAACAAGATTTTGTGCATTAGAGCCAACTGAAGACCATTTCAGAGCCAGGTACACTGTAAAGTCCCACAGAGTGATCTGAACGGCAATTTATCTCCCCATACGCCTTAGTGCAAGGGGAGACCCAAAGCTCTAGCCCATCAGAGCCCCCTAAAACACCACTTACCTGTAGAAATAGGAGCAGCCTCGAACAGTGTTGTGGGCGAAATGCTCCAGCGTTTTCTCATTGCCGTAATCCTCTGATGGATCGGACCAGAGCAGGTCACACATTGGACCAAAGGCCGGAGGCTCCTTAAACCTGTCTAACTGAAAAACGTACACAAAAATCAGGACGACGCCGGCGAAAGCTGCAGCAGCACGCACACATACGGCGTGGACATGCAGAGCAGAGGAGCCCCAGCCTGCAACTCCATGCAGGAATCAAGCAAGCCATTAACCAGACCGTTAATTGTAATCTATGTGAAAGGATCACGGAGATTACTTACTTTCCTAATGTCATCTAGACACGTGATTTCTGGAGACAGTCCTCCATGAACACAGAGAAATTGCTGGTTTAAGAGGGCAGCAAGAGGAAGACAGTCAAATGTATCCATACACGCATCATACACTCGCTCCGAATACTTGATTCGACCTGGAAAGATGAGGGGCAGGGGGAGGAAGAGAGGGAAGAATTGAATTAATTTACCCATTTACACAACAAAGACTGCTCAGGCTGAAAGCAGAGCTTTTCTTATTTTAAAATCTTTTTTTTTTTTTTAAAGGGCGAGTCATTCGCGCATCCAAACCTACACGATATAAGAAGCGTTAAGCAAAGCTCTGATCAGCCAAAGTGCTGATAACTAAGTTCGAGGAACCTAACTCCTAAGGTGATATGGAAACTCTATGTCTATGGCCCACCAAGTCGAACTTTGCACCCGTGTATTAGTGAAAACGCTGACTTGGAAAATGCTTGTTGGACACGAAGATAAAAAGGCTTCGCAGTAATCTGGACACGGTCAAGAACATTAATCTCCCTTCGAGCTATTTTCTAGAACACCTGCACTAAGATTAACATAGAAAAGAGGCTCGGCCACTGTAATAGAAAACTTGGGATACTAATAAAGCCATCCCATGGCTTTCCTACATTCATACTGCACCTCTAGACTCAAAGAGTCTTACCAGCCTCAGCTGCTAAGCAGATTATACACTGGGAAATGCAGCAGCTGTTTAATTTGGCACAGCAATATTACACAATCACTTAAGATAGGAATTGCCTTTTCGGCTGGACACAAGTGCTTTGAGTCAGAATTTGACCAAGATGCCTGCAGTTAAATGAATCTTCATACAGGATCTTTCAGGGCTACAAGCGATCACAATCTCCGCTGGATGCCTCATCTTAACAGAGGTGAAGAGGATGTTTCAATACATTGAACAGGAGATGCCACAGCCTTTCCGAAAGCAGCTTAGCTTTTACAGCAAGCCTCCAAGTATGTTCAGAAATCTCTCTCAACGCTTCCCGTTAGAACGGAGAGCAGGAGCAGGGATCGCCGCACGTCAAGCGCGTGTCTTCTTGCATCTGCAGCCCCTTTGCAGGGCAGCAATATGTTAATGTAGCCAGGCCTTCGAGAAAGCCCTGTTACTGCTACAAAACCTGGCTCTGTCTAAAGCAAAAAAGTGCACGAATGGAAAGTTTACCTTTCCTCCAGCTTTATTTCAGAGATACTAACAGGTTTTTTCAGCTGCACGCTACGATACAGGAAGCGGAAAGGCACTATCTTCTGTTTTCCAAAGGGGAAAAATCCCCATCACCTCTGGCTCTCTGGTTCAAATTGAGCCCAGCTCAACAGGAGCTCATCTACCACCATCTGATGGCTACAGTATCCAGCAGAGAGCTGGCTGGTGTTTTCCAACTCATTTCTGAGTAAACAGATGTCATTATCTCAGTACCTATCGGCCTTACCCTGTCCAGCAGCATCCAGAGCTGAAGGGCTAAAGGCTGGACTTGTGCCTTGCCCGTAACTATTTCTTGAGGTCGGGTCCTTGAGCAACGATTCCCGAATAGAGCACTGCGCGTTGCTGGTGTATACCCTTTTTTTATTGCTTGGAGAAATGACTGTCATCCTCAAGGGAGTGGGGTCATTCCCTGACCTTTCATCATCGTTGGTTTAAAAATATGTAAATGCTGCACGAAACTATCTTTAACTCAACTAAAATGATCTTAAAGGTAATGATTCTCCCTAGTGCAAACACTGAGGAACAAATCCTTTATTTGCTTCCAATTGTAATCACTGATCCCAGCTGCACAATCTGGAGCTGAAAGTCATTTGGCAGTAATTATATGTTGCTGGGCCTGAAAGTCGGGCGGGGGGGTGCGTGCAACTGGCTCATGAGCGAGACGGGGAAGATGTGTTCGCATTTCTTCCATCCACGCTCATTCTTTGTAACCAGAAGGCCACATCAACACGCACTCGGTACTTTACAGGACTTACATATTTGGCTTTTTTTTTTCCTTTTAGCAGGAGCTGAAACAGGAGAAGAGCTATGTATGCAGGAAAAAAAAAGACGACAGGTTTTTACAGCTCCCGAGCTAACCGATACCACTCACGGCAGGCACAAAAATTAAGACCCACACCTGGCCACAACACGTTAATACATTTAAATCCTTACGCTGCTGATACTTACATTCCTGCTTAAAGGTGAAGTATTCTGTGAGGTGCCTGCACTCATGGTTCCCTCGAAGGAGGAACAATGTTTTGGGATGATTTATCTTTAAACTCCATAAATACAGCACGCACTGCAAGAAAGGGAAGGAGGAGATGGCATGTAATAAAAACCTTTTATAGGGCACTAATCATCCGTAGACTTCACTAAGTGTTTCTGGGAAGACACCCAACAAGCTGAATTCAAAGTGGAACCCTGATAGAAACCCAGCTCCATAATCGGCAGTAGATCTTATCTTGGCCAACTTCACCAGTGGGGGAAAGCCACACTGAGCATTTCTCTATATTAGGCCTGAGTTGGAGAAGTGACAAATGAGATCGCATTCAACTGAAACCGGCTCTGGGCGGGGTGGGGGCAGCTTTTCCTTCCAGCAGAAACCAAAGCAAAAAGCACCCATTTTCAGAGCGGCAAAGCAAAACCAGCTGCGCAGCGAGATGTGCGCTCCAGATGTCCCCCTGCAATCAAAACCAGAGACCATCAAGTATAACAGACTGCCATCTTGACAGACATTTTATCAAGTGCATTAAACATTAGAAAAATTAAACTTGATCTTCCCCGCTGACTTCCCCTCCCGCCCCGCCTCTGTTTTTCTGCTTACGCTACAGTCATGTGAAGTTCAAGTTCAAAACAGGAAAAGCCTAGCCAAAAAACAAGCTTAGTAAAGCCTTCTGGCTTTGAAGAGGGCTTTCCACATCCCCTATCTGAGCAGCGACACCTGTACAAAGATCGTCTTTGATGAGGCGCAGACCAAAGTCAAACTGAAACAATCGTTTTCGGCAGAAATGTTTCATGGTGGCTTTCCAAAGAGGCTAGGTGAAGAAGGGAAGGGCTGGAAAGCAAGCGCGCTTACCCTTCTCTGCTATACGTCGTCAAGCTGACAGCTAAATCAGCAGGTATCTAGTATGGGGAAATGTTATCACATTTCCCTTGTTGATTTTGAGTGCTGGAAGGACAACCCATAATGACAGCAAGCTTGAAGATCTGGATTAAAGTCTCTAATAAGAGCTTACCCTTTAGGCTGACATGCTACAGAAACGGCACACGCTTTGAGAACGCGAACCATGAAGTCTGTCAACAGTTTTACACTTAAAAACGTTGCTGATCTGGTGCACAGATCTCCGGGAACCAGCTGCTGTGGCATGGAAACAACCTCCAGCACCAAAATAAACCGATTTCAAGTTAATTTCCAGTACAGACATCTCAGATATCATGGTATTTAAGCACTGAACCTACAAGGGAAGCTCTACGTTAGTCATTCCAGCTACATGCAGGGATCCCTAAAACCCCAAGGAGCTGTAAGGCACCCGTCTGTGTCTAACTCAGAATTCAACCCCACACGAAAAGACTGGATAGCAAATTCTGAATTTTAAAATTGAACAGAAACAGGGCCAGTGGCAGGTAATTTAAGCTGTGGTTAAGGCTAGCAAAAATCATGTTTTACCGCATCTGTTAACAGGAGGAATGTTCCCAACAAACCCATTTATAATTATTCTATGATTTAAAGCTTTAACCTGCAACCTAAATGTCACTTTTCCAGGCTAGCATGAGAACTGAAAAGCAAAAGTCACTGTAAATGAACCGGGTGACTTGCTAAGGACTGGAGAAAGCAACCAGCCCTGGCATCACTGGTTCAAAGCAAAGCAAGAAAGTAGAGACAGACCATCAATAAAGAGGAGGATTTGGGATGCACAGAAGGTCAGCGACTTGCAGAAGAGATATTTAAAAATACATTCAAAGTGGTTTAAAGTGAAATGGAAGCGAACGGAATCACTCAGTATCACAATTCTTCCCGGATGCACAGCAAGCAAACCACAGGCGTCGAGAGCAAACGTCTCCAGAATTGCTCCAGTTCCCCGGGGTTCGCAGCTATTTCACACGGACCTGAGGGCTGCCAGGTACTAGTGGGGTAACGAGGAGTAAAGGACGTGTAACAGCTCCGGAGGGGCTGCAAGGAGGAACAAGGTTTCTACACTCGCATGCCTCAGATGCTTCCTGGCGTTTTGTACGGATCTCTTTCCCAGACTTTCAAGGCGCTGTGCCCAGGAATTGATTACTGCCTGTTTACAATAGCCTAGTAGCAACTCCAGACAATGATGGCTTACTAGGCCTAACTACTCTACTTCTCTCCCTATTCTGCCTATCGATTCGGAGCCCAAAGCCAAGCATTCGTGCCCGTGCCCACATCTGAGGGAGCTGGGGGTGTTTAGTTTGGAGAAGAGGAGGCTGAGGGGAGACCTTATTGCTCTCTACAACTGCCTGAAAGCAGGTTGTAGTGAGGTGGGGGTCGGTCTCTTCACCCCAGTAACAAGCGATAGGACGAGAGGAAATGGCCTCAAGCTGCGCCAGGGCAGGTTTAGGTTGGGTATTAGGAAAAACTTCTTCACTGAAAGAGTGGTCAGGCACTGGCACAGGCTGCCCAGGGAAGGGGTTGAGTCCCCATCCCTGGAGGTATTTAAAAGATGGGTAGATGTGGTGCTTGAGGACATGGTTTAGTGGTGGACTTGGCGGTGGTAGGTTAACGGTTGGACCTGATGATCCTAAGGGTCTTTTCCAACCTTAACAATTCTATGATTCTATGATCTGATTCCCCCCCTTTCACTCCACAGCTTAGGGTGGGGGAACTGCACGAGGAATTGCTACCGGCAACCCAAAGCAAACGCAAGAGGGGCTGCTGCCAAACCTGCCCGCAACAAGCCACACCATAACCTCTCATAGCATTTACAAAACCCAGCGTTTACAAGAAAGTTAGGAACATCGAGCCTACCAGCTCTTCCCGGAGCAGGCACAGAAGAAACAGCACGGCAAAACTCCTGCATCCCGGTCCCGCGTTCGGCCCACGGCTCTACCTTCGCTCGTACCTGACAATATTGACTGGGTCTCTTGAATATTATTCTGGATGAAACAGTGCATTCAATCCTGGTGAGATTACCGTACGTACAATTCTGTAATTAGACAACGCTCATGTGTCCCATTGTAATTGGATTTGAAAAAACTAGTCTGGCAAAGGTGTACGCCATTATCGTGCCATCTTTACTGATAAATTTACTCTTTCCATAGATTCTTTTTTTGGTCATAATAATTGTTTCACTTTATAATTTAATAAAACAATTCTATTCATTGTATTCTGGCAGTTCTGGCCTCACGGACCAGGATGGTCCCTCATGGACTAACACAGGCACAGACCTCTCTTGCGTAAAGGGGCTAGGAGACGTAACTAAAAGCTTAAAGCACTTTGAAGGAAGCATCTTTCCTGCTTGAAGGCTGACGAGAGAATCCTTCATCAGGACGCTGTCCCACCAGCATCTCCAAACGGAGGTGTTCAGCCCGATTTCCACGCTGCCCGTCAGCCCCTTCACTACAGCGGTTGAGGCCGCGGGCGGTTAGTCTCGCTGTCGCAGCCGGCTTTGTGGCACGGACTGAAAGCAAACGCTTTGCAGAGTCCTCTTCCACTAGACACCAGCCGTCTCAGCTTTCACATGGTTGCTTCCCTCCCCTCTGCCCCCACAACTCTTTGCTTTAAAAAAAATAAAAAAAAAAACCCAACCAAACCACGCTTCATGGCCTCATTATACTTACTGGGAATGAACGTTTTTAAATGAGAATTTCCCTAAGCCAGAGGCCCAGAAATAATTTGTTGAAGACATCCAGCTGAGCTGATGAACAGAGGCTTTCGGGGTTTTTAAAGGTTTTGTCTGAGCCACAAACTGCTCCTTTTACCTTGACAACCAAATACTTGCAGCAACGGGGAAAGCTTGCAAGGGTTATTTGGGCTGCTAACAAGCAGCACAGTTTACCTTAACACCTCCTTGGCCCCCAGTTTTGCATCTTGTTTCCTGATTGCCTGCATCAGGATGCAATTATACAATTACCTCCCATTTCATTCAGTTAAAAGGTCATGATTATCAGCTGCTCTGGGCAGGCACTCGATAATATTCCCCACCCAGCACATGGATGCACAAGTTTGTGCGGTGACTCATGAAAGCCTGATGATGCTGGCTCTCTCCACCTTCCCAGTGGTGAAAGCCCAGGGAAACCTGGATGCTTTTCCATCACCTGAGCCTCCGGGATACAGCAATCGAAACTCCAAACCCCAAATGCTCGCAGATCAGCAATCTCCGCACTTCAGAGTCCAGCTGCTACAGCTCTGCATTTTATAGAAGTCTTTAAAAAAATCTATATAATGCAAAGACACCCATTCGGCATTGTTAACTCTTTGCTCGTAGCGATCCTCCACACCAGCTCAAACCTCCTGTTGTTTCACTATAGAAACCGGTTTCTGCACACCCAGGTGGGAATCTCTTAAAACACATCGGCTGCACTTTGCAGTAGGTGGAAAGAAGAGGCACACATCAATAGGAACAAGGGAATCAAGTCTTCTAGATTCTGCTTTATCAGTGACATTTGGATCAGCCCCCGCATGTACTAATCAAAGCCCACCCTGATTCGTGAAAGATCAATGTGGGGTAACGGAGCGCTCGGTGACTTTCCCCCTGCAGATGCGGAGGGAAAGGGGAAGGAGGAGGGTCAAGGGCAGCACGAAATATAAACTTTCTGCTCAGAGCTGATGAAGACCGACTGCCCCAAGGCTCTCGAGCCCGAAAACACCAGGCTGCCTGGCACAGGCCAGACTGCCAGGCCACAACAGAGACCTGATGAGGTTCACCTATAATTATCACAAAAAAAAAAAAACCCCAAAACAAACCAAAAAAACCACCTCTTCCTACCACCTCTGTTCTCCAAGGCGGACTCATCATCCATCCCCCTGGAATTCTTTCATACTATCACAGCACGGAGAGACGAGGGCACCGATCCCCAACTCAGGCACTCGCTTCTGCAGATCTGGGAGTAAAATCCCCACATCAGATCAATCGCAGGGTAAGAGCAGAGAGCGGGAGAAGCACTTCACCACCCAGGATCTGTAAAATTCATGCGTAGACACAGGGTACGACAACTTTCATTTGAAGGTTTCTTGGTTAATACCAAAAAAAATCCATGCTTATCTCAGAAAGAGTTGCTGTGCTCTAATATAATCTCTTTTCCAGGGAAATGCACTTAAACTGCAAACCCAATTTGCGCAAGCCAAGCCATTTAAACAAGCGGTCAGATGCCTGTTCCTCCCCTTCCTCCCCAGGGGCTACGGGGCTCCTCCTGCCAGCACCACCAGAAATCCCAACAGCCGCAACCCCACCTCTGGAGCATCCGTCCCCGCTACCCGGGACCTGCTCATCGTCACACCTCGGCTCACCGTCAGTATTTAGGAAGGCACGAAGCGCGAGGCTGGAAGTAAGCCAGAACGCTGCTAAAGCACAAGCTCGCGGCGGTACCATCCTAAATCCTCTGCAGAATCCTTCAAAGAAGCGCTGGCATTAACCGCCTTCATCGCTGTCCGTGAGAGTTCCTCCCCAAAATTTAACTAAGATGCCTCTGCAGACCCAACAGCTCAGCTATTCCTGCACTGTGGTATGCACCCTCCCTCTTCGGAGAGAAACCACTGACTCTGTTATTCCAGGCCAGTTTTGCCACCTTTCATGCCTCCGTTTCCCCAAACGCCTCCCATTAGGTTGCCTCCAACTGGAATAAGCACTCCTTTTCCACTCGGCTCTGCCTCTGCGAAACCAGAAGGCTGCAATCCCTTGGGGTTTGCAGCGTTTGCTAATGGCTCTCCCATGCTGCCCGCTCCGTCGCTGCCCGGCCTTCAGTGAGCCAGCAGCAACCACGAGGACCCATCGGTTCCTTTAAGACCAACAACTCGCAGCGTTACCCAATACTTGGTCGGTGGCATCCCACGGAGCTGCAAAATCCTAACGCCACGCCAGATGTTCGGCTGATGTCTGTAAGGTGACAGCGTTATTGTGACAAGGCAGATTGTCACACGGGCACAGCATGGCTAAATACACAATTACATGCCTCGGCACTAAGCTCCTGGGTCACAGCGAGACGTACAACAGCCCAGGTGATTTATTGCTCCATTCTCCTGACCCCGTCTCTGGCATTGCAAGGTTGATGCTTTCAGGGGGACGGTAGGGAAGCAGTGACTCAGTAGTGTAGCGCTTTCTTTTCCCTGCTAAGCTGAATCCTGCAAGTTTTTAAACATTTGCTTCCCACTGCCTGGTAGGATTCTGTTGCCTGTAACATACAATCAACTCTCCCTCTTGTTCCCCTGACTGACAGCTACAAGTGATATTAAAACTCGAGTTCAGAAGCCAGAGTTTAGTCATTAACCCCACCGCTGCTGTTTAACTCTGTCACTGGGTGAGAATCCAATTGAAAATCATCACATTCGGACATCACTTTCCTGCCCAAAATCATACCGTAAGTTACCTACACCACCTTCTTCCTTGCATGCAAAACGAGAGTAGAGCATAAAATCCAGCGTAAGAGAGGTCTGTATTTGCTAGTTTAGTTCAACACTTTTGGTTAGAGCAGCCCCAGGCTCAACTTTATTTGTCACCTCTATACTGAAGTAGCCTCTGTCCACGTAGTCTCCCAGGAAGAGGTAGCGGGTGTTATTGGGTGATCCTCCAACTTCAAACAACTTCATCAGGTCAAAAAACTGCCCATGAATGTCACCGCACACTAGGGGAGGAAGAACAGCACAAAAGAGGGACAGAATTACATGCTAAGAAAAGAAAGGTCATGACAGCAACAAGGAGCATAGCACGGCTGTGCTCTGACCCAAGCCACCCCTGCTTTACATCCAGCTTCTACAAAGATGTACTCGATCTCCACCAGCAAAATCCTCTCTTCTGAGAGTTCAGGCAACGTAAAAACCTTGCTGATGGAAGGAACACGGCAGAAAACCTGCTACTTTGAGCAGCTCGTGCTTCCTAGATGGCCCTTATTTAGGACTCCAGCTGCAGAAAGCTCTCTGACCTGTGATCGGAGCCTCCACTTCAATCATTGTCTTCTCGTGCCTAAGGATGGCAGCCCCATCGTTGATGATCTTCAGCGCCGCGTCCTCTTCCAGGCGCCCTTCCTTTACCAAGTGGCTCTTCAAGACGTCAAGCCTAGGCTTCCCATCCTCAAACACCTCCTTCAGAGTGAGCCGCTGCGTGGGAGGAAATGGGACAGCTGGAAATGGAAGCGAAGAAGTTAGCAACACGTCTCTTTTCGGGGGGGGGGGAAAAGAATTACAGTCTTTTCAGCAGAAGGCTTTCGTTCCAAGCCTCAAGATGAGCACACACTCGGAAACATACTTTCCCTGAAATTATGCTCTCAGATACCGAAAGAAGAAAAGCTATGCTGCCAGAGCAACTGAATACACCCCTCAGCATGTTTAAAAAGCCACCGTATGCAGACTAAATGCCATATGCATCCGCAGAAAACGCGGGCACCAAAGCTGTCTCCTAATTCGGTGGGGATAGTTGTCACCATAACGTCGCACTAAAACAGGACTGCATGCAAATATCAGCAAAAGCAGGAGAAAAACACACCGGTTCCCAGGAACTGGCGATTAAGGTAGGAGGACCAATATGTAAAATTCTTGCTTGTCAGGAAACCGCACACACCCGTAAAGCAGAAGCTGCCTTTAGCAGGCGACGGCCTCGCACCTCTCGGTACGGGCCACTTCAAAAAGCTTAACCCCAAACTTAGGAATTGGTAAATCTTGATGGAATCCAACATTTAAGGCAAGGTAAGGCCTCCTCTATTTGCAACACATTCCCTGGTTTTTAAACCTAGGTAGAAAAAACACCCCATCAAAAGCCATTACGATGATTTTCATGCTAGGCAATTGTATTATTGATGAGAAGGTGACCTCTAGCAGAAAGGAAGCATATGAAACAAAAGCAATAGTTACAAGTGAGACCCATCTGCCTTCCTCATCTACCTTCTCCTGGGCCTGGCTAATTTAAAAAAGAAAAAGATGGAGAGCACACCACCCCTGCATAATATTTCAAGGCTATATAGTGTCTTGAGTTAAAATAAATTCCCAGGAAGGAGGCCTGGATGTTTGGGTAAAAAGAGAAAAAACTGGAAGTAAAATGCTGTCAAACAGCCCCAAACGCGTGGCCCGGCTGCCGGCGGCTCCCGCGCACCACAGAGCAATTTGCATCTTATCGCAGCGATGCAGAGATCGTCTCAGGTCCCGGCATCCGTTTCCTTCTCAAAACATCTCCACTAACCAGCATCTCCTCCGTCCTCCGGGTTCAGCCCTTTCAATGCCCCCAGGTCACAGCAGGACCACAACGATTACGACCAAGCCCTGCCGAGGGAGCGATGCTGCAGTACGGATGAGGAGGAGATGCCGGGATGGGGTTTGCTTTGGGGTGCTCCCCGGGGCGTTGCACACTCGTGCCGCACGCACGGTGGCGTGGACAGCCCCCAAAAAAAGCCTCTTACCAGCCTCTTACCCTGCTGTGGGTACCACGGGGAGCTGCCGCTCACCCTCCCGGCCTTCGGGACAGCACACGCCTCTGCAAAAGGTCTCGGAGGCACCGCTGTCCGTAAGGCTGCGGGCAGACGGACAGACCACCTCATCTTTGCTGGGCATCCCCCAGAGCACCCCAAAACCTGGAAGGCAAACGGGCCTTTTACAGCCATTTTAATGATCCCAGTGCCAGCCTGCTTCTGAGTAAGCAGTACCTCCAACACACGCCGCGTGTAACGAAACCCACTCACTAGATAATGTACCATCGCTTCCGCATCTCCCGCTTCTGATGCGATCGTGGCATGCGGTGAAAGACAGATTTGCACTTAACTGTAATCCAGCTAGAGAAGAAAAATATCTGAGATGCAAATGAAGCCGATATCCTTACCCATCACCCAGTAAAGACATCCCATATGCCAAAGTATGTTGAATTTAACAGGCGAAACCATAGAGCTGGTCAAATAATGCAGTGACGGAAGAGTAATGCAACCGATCTCTTTTACATGCAAACAGAGCAGCTATTTAGCTTGGAAACCCAGGGGGCAGAGAAAAAAAGCAGAGAGGCAGCACAAGAGATTCTTTGGAGCCGAACATCAATTTTCAAATAATGTGAAATGTAGGACAGAGGAGAACAAGAGCGGATATAATGAAAGGGGAGCCGGTACCCTCTTTCATCGGTCGCTTTGGAAGTTTTGCTCTGCTGGGTACTTGCTAAGTGCCCCGCATGCCTTGAACGGTCCAGGGCACACACAGCGCTTTCCCCACAGAGCCGCCAATTAAAGAGGTTTAAGCAAGACCCCTGCTTATGCCAACACAGGTTGGACAACATTTTTTTACTGCATATATTCCTCATCTCTACAGCCAAAAGAAAAAAAAAAGTGACCCCTCTGGTTACCGATGAAAAAGTGGACATTTTGCAGAATTTCATGTATTCTCCACCCCTCCCCGCGCTCTCTGGGTCTGCGTAAGGACGGCAGCGTTCGCACGGCAGAAGGAGGCAGAGGGAAGCTGCGGGTCTGACACAAATAGGTTTGGCTGGAACAAGGGAGGCCGAAAGGAGCTGGGTGGAAACGTGGGCACGGGACTCGGAGCGAGAGGCAAGGGAAGCTTTGGGACTCGCTGCCATTAAGCGACTGGAAAACGATTTGTAAGTACTTCTACAAACTGGGCAGTTGTCCTAACATCTGCCATCTGACTCCAAAGGAAGCGAGAGAACGCCTGAAGGTCAAATGATTTATAAGGAAGAGAACAGAGAAACAGGAACCGTTCAGTGCCATATTCCCCATCGTCCCAGGCCTTCACACTCGGCCGCCGACTCGGGAGCCACCCTAACAAAGCAAAAAGCCCGCAGAAGTCGGGACAGAAAGCTTAATGGAGATGGCATGCGACCACAAGAGCAGTGCTGCCCGTCACACAATTCAGAAGAGATCCATGAAAAGCTCCTGGCATGGTCTGCTTTGCCTTTTCTTGGTAGCCCTAGCGAGCAGAGTTATGCAAGATAAAATATGAGGCTACGCCGATGCGAGCAGCCAAGAACTTTTATGTAAGTTCCCTCGCTGGCTTTGCACGGCTCCACTCCCACAAGGAGCTGGGCATGATAAGGAACCGGCGTCTCCTCTGCTGTGCCTGTCTGCCAGCCAAGCTGCAGCCAGCACGGAGCACAAGGAGAAAAACCTGCTCCAGGGAGACCAGCACCATCCTGGGGATGCAGACACACAGCAAAGACCTCGCGCTAGGCGAGGGATTACTCCACATCGCCCGTTTTCTACTCGCTGTGCTTCCTGCTAACCCACCCCAAAAAAGATTTCTCAACTCCCCGAGCCGGGCGCGCGGCGCTGGAGCAGACACCCGTGCCGCGGCGCACCCAGAGCTGTCGAGCACTTCAAAAGCTTCGTGGGAGCTGCATGAAAAAAATCCTCCACGCACCAGGGAGTCACGAGAAGCATGCACCGGAGCCCCAGTGTGGGCAAAACCAAAACCCAGCGATGCCCCATGCAGCAGGGGATGAGAATGAGTACTTAAGTAATTAGCGTTGTCAAAGCAAGTAATCCTGTTAGCCAGCATAACTTGTGTAAGGGCTTTAGTCAACTCGGTGCAAGCAGTTATCTGACACACAAATATCCACTTTTTTTTTTTCTTTTGAAGATCTGAATTTTATCCTTATGAATGCTCAATTCTGTCGGAGTGACCAGCACAGGAGGAGGGTGCGGAGGAAGGGAGGTCCTCCTGCAGCCAGCCTGGGCTCACAAACAGCAGGAGCAGCACCAGCACGGCCATCAGAGCAAAAGCTGACCTGAAATCTTGCACCCCCAGGGCACCGAGAAGGGTGGAAGAGTCTTGCCTGCTTCCTGCTCCTGTCTGCAAAATGGGGAAATAACTCCTTATCTCACCAAAAAAATGCTGCGGCTGGTCACAGACTGCCCAAGCAGTGCAAAGATACAGCGTGCTGCACTCATCCTCAGAGCCAGCTCCTTCCATGCACTGCCCGCAGACAATATTTAACAAAAATGATGGATAAAAGATTCACAACGCTGCGAGCAGCAAGCGCAGTGATCTTCACGCCATCTTCCCTTTGCATACAAAACCACGTGTTGCACCCAGTCTAGTTTAAATAGTCAAATCTGGGGCTTACGATTTTGCAAGGGCATCAAAACACACTCTGCAGATTGCTCCTGAGAAAAGACTACAATTCCCACTCTGCCAACGGGACAAACACCGCACGCCAAGCCACAAACCAAAGGACACAAATGCAAGTGAACTTTTGAGGTGTAAAATGGATTAAAAGGTCAGCTGCGCTTGAGGGAAGCCAGTAACAGTAAGAGGACTGTGATATATTTGCTAGGCTATGGTGCAAGACTCTGTTTACTACAAAATTAATGCAGATTTTATTTGCCAGTCAGGAGCAAGAGGGTATCTGCAGCACTCCCAGAGGACATTGGTAGCCGTGGATGGGAGAATTTGACAAAAAGCTGCTTCTCTACCACCAGCTCTACAAAACCAGAGCGCTCACAGCCCATTTGTTTGCCCCTTGGTGCAAAAAGACTATATTCCTCCAGGAAAAAAAGCCTGTGCTGTATTTCTACATCCATACTTAAGCTACGACCCTATTAAGCTTCATCACGGCTCTTCCCGCACGGATTGGGTCGGACCACGTAATCCATCGTGCATCTTCGGTTGAAACGAAGCAAAGATCCTCTCCTTCCAGGACCGGAGGCAGGAGAAGCAGACAGAGCAGGGCTGACTGATCCACACCTCCAGAAAGAGCCAGTACCATGGAAGAGAAAACAAAGTGATCCTCAAATTATTGTTTATATATTTCAGAGTCCCTTGGATGACTGTACAAAGCAACAAAGCGAGATTCATTACTGAAAAAGGAGCAAGTGCTCTTTCCCTGAAGTGGTGGCTATAGCAAAAGTCGGTTTGTTCCCCGAGTGGTTGGGTTTCTAACGAAAAGGAGGTGTCCTCTCACCCTGGGGCGTGTGGGGCTTCAAGTCCCCCAAAAAAATAATCCAGGGCTAAACATGCTCGATAATAAACTTGAGAGATTTCTCTGCCACTCCTGACACCCATCTGGGAGTGAATCTGAAGGGCACTGAATGCGATAGCCCCCTTCCCTGCTTGCTCCTCATCAAATGAATGATATTACAGATAGATAGCTGAACAGATGGTTACAGATGCACTTTGGGGAGGAAAAAAAAGTATATTTTGGGCGCTCTGAAGCACCAGCACAGCTCAGACAAAACTAAGCACAAGTCAAAGCTGTCTTTTCTTATGCTCAGACACACGACGTAAGGTACTAACAGCTTCCAGCTACTGCGCCCTCTCCACCTGTGCTGGAAGGCATCGGAAATATTTGACGGACGTTCGGCTAAGGGTTTGACGAGTGTCCATCTGCCACAATGGAGATCTGGCCGCCGAGGAAGCCGGACCCGGCTGTCAAAGGTAGAAACATTCACAGGGAAAAAAGTCTGCATGGGAGCCATCCGTACCCGCTTTGAAAGGCGGAGAGAAAGCTGCGTCCTGCGTTGAGCCGTGCACAGCAGCAGCAGCAGGTCAGGGTTGTTTTTTTTCCCCAATTTCCAAATAGCCCAATGTTATTTTTATCAGACATTCCTATTCGCATTCACACCTAACCTACATTCGTCTGTTCAAAGTTGAATCCAGGGCTCAAACGGAGCCAGTCGAGAGGCAATAACCCGGAGATGTTCAGCAATGAAAGGCAACGGCAATGCCATTTTGTGCTTGCGGAAAGCTTAAGTTCCAGGATCGTGCAGAGCTTTCGCAGTCATTAACGGGGAACAAACCCTTGAAGGCAAGTGATGGATGCCATCGTTACCTACAGCAACGCCCCAGCCAACCTGCTTCAGTGCTTCTCTATTAGGGGGTCCGGACCAAAAGCAAGGACGGGTCGAACCTCAGCAGCTAGAAGCAAATTCAAACCTGCTGTTAATCCTAATATTTAGCAGCAAATACCCAATTTTTCATGGAATAACCTTTATTTTCTTGAAATTATGAACCATACAAATTTCTGGTCATAAAATGCCGAGGTGTCTTTGCTTTAAGAATCCCGATGCTGGTTTGCACGAAATTTTCTCTCCCTTGGGGTGCCTCAGGGCAAGTTTACATGAGAGTCTGCAAAAACAGATGTACGCTCGATACCATTTTTTCAAAGCCTGGACCAAGCCCTGACAAATAATCTGTGTCATTTTTCAGTCTGAAGCAGTGCTGGCACAGGCGCCCTGACCCTGCTATGTCAGAGAACTGCTGCTCTCTCCAGCTACAGAAGCTATGTGGAAAGAAAGCGATCACAAAGCCGTGCAAATATATTGCTCCTCCAGCCTCCTACCACCTGAGAAAATAAGTAACTTCTCCCCTCGCCACTGGATTGGGCTAAAATAAATAACATTAATATCTCAGAAGAGTCACCAAGTAAAGCAAACACCTTCCTTGCATAAATGCAGCAAGAGCCAGAAACCATTACTATTGCCATTTCTGTCCGCCCTCCTCCAAACTTTTGCATGTTCTTTCTACTCTTCTGAGGTAGCAATTTTCCTTTTTCAGCATGAATAAGAGACCCTGGCTTGCAGAGGCTCCAAGCACTCACAAAATGGAGCTGCAGGAGGACCCAGCCCTGCACACAGCTCCTGCGCTGAGCAGCAACCAAAACCATCGCATGCCCCGTCCCCGTTAACAGAGAGCATCTGGCACACAGGACTTTGGGTATCTTTCTCATCCATTTTGCAAGTGTAAATTCCTACCGAATGGCAGCTCCTTCAAATATAGAGGAGCATTAAATGTAGTTCATGACGCCCCAGTTTTATCCGAAACGAGATCAAGCCAGCCTCCCAGCGTGCAACTGATTCAGAGGGCTCGCTCTGCTCCTTACCTTGAGCCAGATTCCTTTTTGTAGCACAACCAGAATATCTCTTCACAATAACCCTAAAAATATCTGTATTGTACATCGAATTCTACCAAGCTGAATGATTTCTTCGAAGGGGGAGAGACACGGTCACCGCGATACTAGAGCCGAGCGAAACTGAGAAAGACTGATCGATTGAACCGTGCCCAGCAGCAAATCTGTCTTTACCTTATCAACTACCTTTCAGTCATTCAAGGAGTGACACCCAAATTTTGAGGCCACGTTGACTCTCGGTTACTAGAATCTGGCACGCACAGTCTATGCAGAAGCCAGGTGCATTTAATTCCAAAAAAAGCAAGCGACAGTCCTGTGCATCAAAACGCAAATACAAACATAACGCGTGCCAAACGAGCATAACCCAGGCCACGCTTAAAGCTCCCACGGACCTGCAGAAATACTAAGTGCAATGCCAAGAGGCTAGAAAATCATAAAAGCTACCTAAATCAAAGTCCATCTGTGCATTTCGGATGCCATACAGCCTCTAAAACCTTATAGCTACCTGAACTGGGCTCGTGGACTTCTAAAAAGTTTAATCGGGATAGAAGGTAATTATCCTTAAACTGTTCTGCTGCTGGCAAAATGTCTAGCACGGACAGTAAATAGTGTTATCAAAATAGGAAGAAAAAAAAGAGGTGCCTTTGCCAAAGTAAACCGTGGCTACTCAAGGAGGGTTCACCGAGAGAGTTATGTGCCAAGGTTTGCCACGGTAGGCAAGCCCAGAGGCAGCAACGGTGGCCCCTTGCCGGGCTGCTGACCCGCGAGGTGGAGCTGGCACTCTGCTCCCTCTCCGCGCTCCTCAAGGAGCCCGGTGAGATTAAAACCGGGAGTATTTAATTAGAACAGAGGCAACTTAAGACTGTCACCGCACATCAGCCGCCCAGCTCTCAGCCAGGAGAGCTGTCCGCAAAGCTTTCCCCGCGTCAATCAGCTCTTCACGCCGGGGTTCCTGCCCCACCACCGAAAACAAAGCTGAACCTCGGCCGTGGCCGAGACCCAGATCCAGGCTGCAGCGTCAGTTTTGCTCTTGCCAAAGCGCTCTGCGGCTCGGAGACTGTCTCAAAAATGCACTCGCTGGGCACTGGATTTCCTCAGCCTCCCTGGGAGCAACGCAGACATTAAAATTGTACTTGCTTGCAAGGTCCGTCAAGTTTCCAGCGCCCACATAGGTCCCTCTCTTGATGACCAGCGCTGATGCGGATTTGCTTGGGATTGTCATTGAGACAATCTGTCCGGAGCCAAGTCCTCTGCCGGGGACACGGGCTCCTTATATCACCGAGTGCCAACTCACCAGCTACCATCAAGGAAAGCACATAAGCCCTCAATACCAGCCTGGAAAAAAAAAAAAAAATCTCTTTTGAGACCCTCAAGCTCTATAGACTTCCCAGTAGTTAAAAATATATATATTCCTACGAAATAACCACTCGACAGCACACCGACCCACAGCAAACCTGGCGTCTTCCTCTCACCAGGTCCATCGGTGGGACGGTCTCTCGGCTGACTCGAGGAGGTCGCTGCTAAGCTTGAGTGAAAAAGAAAAAAGGAAACGAAAAAGGCCGAGGTCTACAGCAAACAGCTGCAGCTACTGAAAAAAAAAAAGCAAGCTCACCAAAGGAGACGGGAGGGGATTCCTAGATGTCAGCAGGCAGGGAAATTCACCACCTGTTTCACAAGGTTAGCAAGCTGCCAGCGCGTCCACTAATAGATCATTAATAGAAGAACAGCGGGGTCTTTGTGTCAAAGGCAAATCCCCCACCTGCTGGTGAATGTAAATCTGACCCCACCAGCGGCAGGGGAGGGGGTGCTGGCTCCAGTTTTAAAGCTACTTTAAGCAAACGCAGTTTTGCACGTTGCGTACTTTCAAGACCTCGCTCGGGATGACGTTGTAGGCAGGAATCGGCCGTTCCACATGGGAAACCTTGACAAAATAACAGCCAGAAACACTCCGGCTGGAGCCCAGGCACCGCCGTGGACGCACGCAGAGCCCAGCCTGCAGGCCCTGGGAGAAGTGACGGTTTCATCCCATCCAGCAAAAGGCAGCCACGTCATCGATAAATGAGAATTTGAGCACTTGCGATCACCAGTGCAGCAAAAAAAGACCAATTCACAGACAAGAGGGGTCTCAGTTTCTCTTCCCATCTCACGCCTTAATGCTTCAACCCCAGCTGCATTCGCACTGGATCGAAATAGCGCTGGTTAAAACGTTTCTTGCAATGCGCTTACTCCAATGTTTGACATTTATACCCACGGATCACCTTATAACCACACAGAGGTGCAGACGGTCTGAAGGGAGCTGCAAACTAATTAAAATCTTCCCAGCGGCCACGCTGGAGATCAGCCAGAGCAGCTTTCTTGCAAACCAAAAAGTAGCCCAATAAATGGGCTAAATAAGTTCTAGCAATGCTTTCGGAGCAGCTTCACAGACCTTCATGTGCCAGGGACGGAGCTCGATGGCAGGAGCCCCCAGTTATCGCTGAAACAGCCAAACCAGTCCTCTGTGCTGCTGTTCAGGGTCTTCCTCCAGGAAACCTTTGCAATATATATCCGAGACATCCCCTTTGGGATAATACTCTCACTGCTGTTTGAGAAGCCATTTTACCACATTCGCTACACCTCAGCAACTGATAAAAGGGAGTATTTTCTCAAGCAGGCTAGGGAACCAAAGACTGGGATCTCTGTTGACACCACTTCTCCCCGTTTTCCTGAAATTCACCCCGAACCACTTGTCTTACACAGGGGAGATCCTTGCACACTCTCACCAGATCTGGCTCGGAGCAGGGAAAGCGCTTTAAACTCACATCTTACAGCCTCCACCGTTGCAAAGGTATTCATTAATAGGGGGGAAGCACTCAGAAGCCAGGAGATTGATGGAGACTTCTGGAGAGATAAACCCCACAAGTCCTCTCCCGGCGACGTACCCAGGCTCCCAGCTGGAGGAGGTCGCGTTACTCAACACGCTCACATCCACCTCTGCTCCTAATGGAAACACGGCGAGATCCTATTAAGGCTTCATAGCTGGAGATGCTGCAGCTGGAGACAGCAGCGAGGTTTTGCTTCGGAGGCTGGAGGTCTGAAGTCAGAGTGCAGCCCGGATAGCCTGACGCTCCTCCTCCCTGCCAGCGAAATCTTTAAAAGCTGCACTGAGATTTCTTTTTCCTACCGTTTTTGAGCACCCTCCGCACACAGGAGCGCCCAGCCGTTATCCTCCATCTCACCTCTGCTCCATGCCATCCTAACCAGAGATGCTCTGGGTGCAGAGCTGCTCCCCACTCCTCCCTCTGCCCCTACACCAAGCTCCCTGCCCTGATGGGTTTTCGCAGTACACCTTGACCTGGCTCCCAAGTGTCATCGGCATATGCCTCTTCATCACCGCGAGCCTGGCAGACCGGCCTCCAGGAGCCGTTCAGAGCCAAGTCTTGCATTATAGGATAATGCTGATGCCTTTACATAGCCCGTTTCCTCGCTCCCGCTGCTTAATGATGTCCAATTCCATTACCATCCAAGACATTAACGCACTGTACGTCTAGTAAACACACTCGCCATCCCAACACAATCTGCGGAGGAGCGCGAGGGATCGAACAGGGAACACCTGGAAAACCAGCCAAGCCGGGAAGGATCCCAGACAAATATAGGTCTCCAAGGAGTATCTTTAGATTAGCAGGCGGCTCTGCCCCCACCGAGACCCCAGGATTTACCTAAATAGCTCCCTTCATCACAAGCAGCCCAGCGTTCAGTGCTATTTTAAGCCAGCACCCTGCCCTACTTCCTAAGGAACAGCCTGCCTTCTCCTGCCCATGCAACCAGCCGAGCACCAAACCCATTACAGCTAGAGGAGACAAATTCCCCTCGACTCCGCCTTCTTTTATTAAATGAAAAATACTATTTCGGCACCGTACCTAGCTAATATGGGGCTCGTTTGTTCTAATTGCTACAGAATGGGCCCTCCAAGCAGCCGGCACAGCCTTGAACAGAGGGAATGGGATTAACCTTTCACAGGCTGATATCCAGACAGCCGGGAAACAGAAAAAACATATTAAATACAGGGGGTTCCAGAGGGGCACGACTTTCCCTCCTCTCCGTCCCACCTCCAGCACCAGTCTGAAGCATCTGGTGTTATTCTCGGAGGAAATAAATAAAAAGACAGCCCAATCTGCTTTCCCTGACACCTTATCGCAGTTTTCTAAACAGGTTTTAGTACCCAAGGCTAGCATTGGGGTTTAGGTTTTGCCACCAGCGGTGGCATTTCTGTCTGGCAGCAGAACATCTCTGTTACAGGCTACCGAGAGACCTGGCTCTGGGAAGTTTCATACACAAAAAAAGGGGTACCGCTGGCTCTGTTTGGGGCAGACATGAAGCCTAGTAAGGCTGAACAGCTTGCATTACCCTCAGATGTTTGCAGAAGTGCCGCTCCGCGCTGCGTTTGACTTCTGATTCATTTTTGGATGAAGTGCCACATGATCTGGCAAAATCAGCACCCATTCTGCAACGCCCAGCCTCAGCGCAGCCAGAAACCTGCCCCTTTTCTTAGTACCTCCCATTTACAAATAACAAAGCATCCTTCCTGCAAGAAAGACCCCCCAAAATACCAGATTCCCAAGTAATTCGGAGAGATCCTACGCGGTTCATGCTTCAGGCGCGATCTACACCCAAGACCTTCTTGAGCTCTGTCCAGACAAGTTGCTGTACTATGACACAACTTGCTTTTTAGAGATCCCACCACCACATCTTGACTCAGATGGTATTTGCACTTTTCCTCTGGCACGCCCGAGGTCTGACAGCATGCACCTTGGCCTTTATTGTCACTTTTAGCCATTTTCGCAGCTCTTTTTTCTCCTCCAAGTATTCCTTATTAGCTACAAAATGGCAACGCTAAACAAGACAAACGAATTGAAGTATTACAGGAGACAAACATGAAACGAACAGCAATCACAGTGATGGTACCACACATTTCTTCTTTTCAACAACCACAATTTCCCTTGCATTTAAGATTTGCCTGAGCCTTCCCTTGCTTTGCGTGCAATTACAAAGCTACTTTGACTTTCGTATCGGTGTGTGCTCTGTCATAAAAATTCTCTACAGCTCCCAACCTGCCGCAACTGGAAAAAGCCCAGTGCTCAACCATCCAACTGCATTCGAAGAGTAGTAGTTTATATTAAAAACAAGGTAGGAAGAAAGCTGCACATTTTCCATAAACTGAAAGCGTCTTCAGCCAGCAAGATGAACTAGGACACCCTCTGAACCCTATCCACTTGGCAGCAGCGCGGGGGAAGCTCTCCAAAGCCTCTGAAGACGGCATCTATTGATCTGACGCTGTTTTTTGGCTCCCCAGAGGCACGGCTTCTGTTGAAGGCACCGGGAGCCTCGCTGAACAAATCCCGTGGGATTGGACTCCAGGCCTCTAGCAGCATCTCCGCCACGCTACAAAGGCAAGGCGTTCGCCGTGCGGAGGGAAGGGGAGCAGCTCGTCGGGGGTTTTCTGTTCGAGCGTGACTTCACCGGAGCCGAACACGCACGTGGTATGAGGTATTGCCGGGGAAAGCGTGCTCAGATTGCCCCGCCGTTCCTTCGCGCCCAGAAACCTTAATTAGGTATTAAACAGATGATCTACAACGTACCTGGGAGTTTCACATCATGAACCAGACAGTTGATATGTAAGAGAGCATCACATCAGGGGTCTTACATTCCCCCCCCCCCCCCCTTAAATGTCTTCCAGCTGGGAAAAAAACCAAACTAGGTACGTAGAAAGGTGCCTGAAAAAGCCCAAGTCCTTATGAAAGGACAGCAAAGCACAAACTTGGAAAATCCACTTATTTACAGGACACCTTTAGCTTCGTAGTCTCAGCGCCGGTCCCAGCTTTACCACCACCGCACAATTCCTCCATATCAAGCCACTGACGACAGCTCAGTCTGCCCATCTACAGAAAAGCAGAAACCCAACAGTACCTCATAAAACACAGCACAGACACTATTGAACAGTACATGGATTAGGCACATCACGCTGACTACCCACAAACACACAACGGCTGCCAAAAAGAGGGCACCCGATCCTAGCCGCTCCTCCTTCACCAGCTTTGTAACGGTGCAACACTTTACTAATACACACATCTTGAAAATCGCTCTAGATTATTTGCTCTGGCTCAGCCAGGTGTCTAAATACCAATACCCTGGGTTTTTTTACAGAATTTTTCATGGATGCAGCTGCAAACACAGTAAGCCGGGTGGGTTTCCACCGTTCAGCCGTGCTCACATGTCTTTGGAAAGGATCCTCGCAGCACACAGCTATGCCTACCGTCGCCGTTGCTTCCCAGGGGAGGTCACGCCATTCAGGTGGGATTCGCTGGAGGCGGAACGAAGCAGGATCACTTCTGTGCAAGGAAAAGCTCTGCAGGTTTGTTTTCACGGGGCACAGGGGAGAAGGCACCCACCACACCCGAGTCCCGACCTCGGGCATCCAACCTGCGGGCTCCAGGAGCACTGCAGCAGCCCGAAGCATCGCACCCGCCTGCCTGCAAAACGTGTATTTCACAGGCTGTGGATCCACCGGTTAATTCAAGCCTATCTTTGGGCTAACGTAGATAACCGGACCTAGCTAATCACCCAGATTTCCAGCATAACCACCCCAAGTGCTCTCACGAGATCGCCAAGTTTGAACAGTGATGATCCCGGTTAACGTCAGCCACCGGTTTGCTGCTAGAACTGGGCTACTAAAAAGCAATTCTTGACGTACCCCAAAATTAGAGATTTTCATCATGAAGTTACTCGAGTACAAGTTTAAGCACAAAACCGAGGCAAATGGAAACACTGTATTTCTCCTGACTAAACATAATTATAGTTAACGCTTCTGCAGGGCTCTAGAGATGTAAATATATAGGTTAAACATAGTTAAAATTCTACATCCTACTTAATTGTAGGCATTTCCAATTGAACGAAATTAGCTTTTATCTTCAGGTTTAAATTATTAATAACCGCGAACAATGTCACCACCTTTAAACAATAATCACAGCCACGGAAGAAGCTATTCCTCCCCAGATTTCTAGAGGCACTCGAATCAGCGTCCCGAGCGTACCTGGGGGAAATCAAACGATCTCCTCGACAAGTTCCCGTGGCTCTCGGAGCGTTAGTGCACGGAGCGAGCAGGCTCCAGCCAACGCCACGAGCCTCCACCCCACCTGGCTACGGACTAATTACCAAAATTAGCGGGGGCCATCCGGATGCGGCAGGGTTATCAAGCCCCCGAGCAGCGTCGGTAACCTCGGCAGGATTGCTGATAGGGTTTCCCAGGATCTGGAAGCCCGAGCAGCAGGGACAGCGTGTCGGTACGGACGACTCAGCTGAATCATAATGGCTGCATTGACATTACCTTCCCCGAACAAGGCCAACCTAAACACACGCAGCTGCCTGGGATTTAGCAGGAGATTTACGGTTCGCACCGGCCACTCGGGCTGCCTGCAGACCTACAAATCACCGAGCCACACGCGCGGCTCTGAGGAAGACCCCAGGTCCCCCAAATCCATGAGCCCTCCAGCCTTATTTCGAGCGGCACGCTGCAAGCAACCCACAAAAAACACCCGCGGGCAGCACAGAGCTAACCAAGCCTGAGGGGCCTCAAGGTCCGGGCTACCACCCTAGTCCACTTTCCCTTCGTTTGAGGCCACGGTTATTAACGTCTAAACATGTGATCGGCCACATGACAGGCTAAAAAAATCACTTGGACCCGTCCAGAGGAGAAGGTAGAGATGACAGCGTGCATCTCTCTGGCGGGCACACCTCCATACCCCGTATATCATAACCATTCCTGGGAAACCGCTCCTTTCATCAGCCGGCTCGGGGCAGCGCGACTGCCTGCAACGATTCAAGCCGTCCGGGCGAGAGGCTTTAATAACCGGGCGATTGTATAACTTTGACAGCTGGGTGCCTCTCGGCTACAGCGGTGGGTGCTGAGCAAAAGTTTAAGCGAGCGAAGGCACGCAGTGGATGTTCCCCGATGCGTGGGTACGATAATGGCACTAGATCAATTAGGGCAGCGAAATGTACATCACACGAGCCTCCTCCTAATCCAGGAGTTTCTCAGCTAACGTATTTCTCTCCTCGTTAACCGCTTCGGTGTCTTCTGCTCTTTCAAAAATAGTACCTACTATAACGGGTCCTGAAGAGGGGGCCAGCTGGCACCCGCCTCAGGGCATCGAAAGAGCGAACAGGGCTTTGGGGGAGGCAAGACGCAGGCAAGCAGGCAGGGAGCTGCTGGAATGAGGGCAGGGTGGGCTCTCACCCCCCGTCCCCCAAATTTTCAGGGGGAGATGCAAAGCAGGGCCAGGCCAGTCCCCCCTCCCACCCCCAAAACGGGGTCTGGGCACCCCAGGCTGGGGGGCGAGGACCTCGTGGGTGCGGAGGAGCGCGACGCCTGCCTCGGTTTCCCCCCGTGGCTGGCACCGCTCCCCTCCGAGCCCACCGCCCCTGCCCTCCTCCAGGCGCTGGGCTCTCCCCAGGACGGGGATTCCCCTCCACCAAGGCAGGGCAGGGATCCCCCCCGCCTTTGCCACCGCCTGCCAGGCAGTGGCCTCCTGCCACCATGGGGCTGGGGGTCCCCCAGGCCATCACCCCCCCCCCCTACACCCCCATCCTTCCATTGCACCAGGGGGAGGACCCGCACTGGAGAAAGGGGGGGGCAGGATTGCTCATCCTCTTAGACCAGGGGTGCCCCCCAACCCCAAAAAGCCCCCCCCAGAGCAGACACCCCCCCCTTAGGACAGCGATGCCCCCCCCAAATGTCCCCCCCCAGAGCTTTCCGCCAGACAAGCGCAGCCCCCCCCGGCCTGCCCCCCCCCCGAGGGCTCCCCGTTAGGGGGGTTACCCCACCATAAGGGCCCCCCCCAGCCATTCCCCCCAGCCCGGGGGTGCCCCCCATCCCCAAACACAGACCCCCCCCACCCCCAGGCGCCCCCCACGCCCACAGGGGGCGCCCTCGCCGCCCCCGGCCCCTCACCCTTGACGATGCGCTCGGTGGTCGGCAGCTTGTTGTGGCCGCGCCCGGACATGGTGGCGGCGGCGGCGGGGGTGGTTGTGTGGTGGTGGTGAGGCCGCCTTCCCCCGCTCCCCTCGAAAGGAGGGGGCGGCGGGGCGCTGCCGGCGGCGGGCTGGCGATCCGCTGGCTGCCCCGGCGGCGGCGGCGGCGGCTCCGCTCCCCCCCCCCCCCGCCCAGCCCCGCACGCTCACTGCGCATGCGCCGCCTCGCGCCCGCCCCGCCCCTGGCGGGGGGAGCGGGGCGCTGCTGCGCCTGCGCCTCGCGTCACGTGGGCGCTCCCCCACCCCTTCCTGCCGCCATCTTGGAGGGGAAGGGGGTGTTGCTAGGCGACCGGGGGGGGGCAAGATGGCGGGAGGCCTGTGAGGAGAGGGGCGCGACGCTCCGTCCCTCCGTCAGCCCACATCGAGTCAGGCACCTCACCCCTCACCACCCCCCTGCCACAGCTTCCCCTCTGCCCCCCCCCCGCCTGCCTCAGGGCCGGCGAGAAGACATAGAGGTAAAAATAAACCTCCACGCCACCCTTCTGGCAGCGCAGATTGGGAAATCGGGCGCCATTTGCACAGCCCGACAGCTTGTGGCATGCGGGGAAAGCACAGACAAGCATTAACGCTCCTGCTACAATTAACAAGAAGGGTTTGAGGTTGGCTGAGGGTGACCCCAGCCCGCACGGCTTGCAGGGTTGAACCTTTCTGCTGAGGTGGGTAACGGAGGTCGCAGGCGTTGCTCAAAACACATGATTTTGCAGGAAAAAACAGCCCAGCTGAAGCCTTGATGCACAGGCCAGGAGCGCTGCTGTCCGACAGCCCCCTCAGAAGCACTGAGACAGCGCCGAGGAGGAGAGCAAGCGCGTCGGATGCGTGCTGCAACCTTTCTTCCTTAGAATAGCATTTATTTTTAAAAACCACCACAGACTTGCAAGATTTGTTTTCTTTAGCTGCAGCGGGGTTTCTAAAAATTGTGCTTGCCACTCGGAGCTGGCAGCTTGATGGTAATCGTATATAAAAAGGCAAAAAAAGTGAAGTAGAAAAGCAAAGTATGCTGCTTTTTTTTTTTTCTTCCCCCCTCCCTAATGCAGGGTGGGGAAGCAAGGACACAAATAACACTGCTCCGAGTCAGGCTCCCTCGTGTGAGCTGCAGAGGAATACAACATCCCACGGACCCGCTCCGAAACCTCAGCCTCCCTCCAGCCAAACGTCAATGCTTGGAAATACATTAAAAAAAAAAATTAATAAAATTTAAAAGGGCTTTTTGACTCTAAAGGCAATTCCTGGAGCACCGTGCCACGTGGGCAGGCGGGGGGGGGCGTCAGTGCCATCTTCCGTCGGGCGCGCCGCACTGCACAGCCCTGGAAATCGGGGCTGGAAAAGCGGGATTGCATCACCCAGCCCGGCTCAAACCCTTCCCCTTGGAAAAATCCTGAACCAGCGGAGCTCCCACCCCTTCACACCCCAACCAGCTCTGACCACGGGGAGGTTTCCGCCGCTAGAGCACGCTTGCAACCCTCCGTCATTACAGAATAGAGTTTATTTATGGAATTTTACAAATAACTTTACAATTCACGTGACATAAGTTATGTTCTTTGTTTCAACGCATATCTCTTACAACACCTGAGTTATTGAAATACTGAGATGGAACTTGAGCTTCGAACCGGACACGGGAAGGGAAACATGGATGAAAAACCCATAACAAGCTCGATTTGGGTCGCTTTCCCTCCTCGTCCTCCCGCCTGCCCCATCCCTTCCCCGACGGCGGGTACCAGCCTGCCCGAGCCAGGGACAGGAGCTCTCTCCCACCGGTCCTTCAGCAGAGGGAGGGTCCCCTCTCTGCGAGGAGCCTTGTTTCTCCGAGGGGTTTCACCCCCCCGCACCCCAAATCTCTGGGTTGCGGATTTCTCAAAGTCAACTCAGTTGGCAAGAAACTGGGTTAAACTCGAAACGAGAAGACGACGGACTCGCGATCCCCACCATCTGCCGAGAGGCCCGTACCAGCTCCGAGGAAGCCAAGCATCAGTCCTTGCCACGTTTCCAGCTCTCGGGGACGCAGAGGACCTCCCCGCCACAGTCCGCAAGCACCTCGTGGTCCCCAGGGGACAGACAACAAGATTTCCCCCCCGCCTCTTCACCTCCAACGCAGAGGCTTTTCCATCTGTGCGCACCACTGAGCCGCTCCTGCCAGCCACGACTTAGCCCTGGCAGTGCCATGGCTGCCCTCTGCCCCGTGGAAAGCCGCCAGCGATCCGGTATTTTCCAAATGCTTCCTTGAGAGAGAAGAGAGGGCACGTACGCCATTGAAAGGACTCACTTTTTCCACATCAAGTCAGTCAGACGGGGCTGCAGCTCTCTCAAGCAGGGAAAGGGAATTTCCAACACCACTTTCCTCCTGACTACTGAAAAATAGCAGCAACCTAAAGCAAGGGGAAAGACTGCGAGGTGCTGCGGAGGCGGCTGGGTGCCCGAGCCAGGACAGACCACGCTGCTTCGAGGTGGCTCTGTCCCGTGGACCAGCCACAGAGGGAGGAGTGACTTACGATGACCGTCCACACGAACAAGAGACACTGCACGGGATAAAGCAGAGCCTGTCTCTCCTTGAAGGCATCACCCACGGCAGCAAGCGGCCCGAGGACCCTGTGGTACCTCTGGGTTGAAGGGTGCTCCCAGGAAGGCTCCCTGCTCCTCGACATGCTGATATTTAACCTTCTGGGTGTGCAACAAAGCCAACAGCCTCCTGGGTGCCAAGGGGACAAAATCAACGCCTGGCCTAGCCAAAGCCACCGAGAGCAGAGATGCCGATCCGCGAGGATACTGGTAGTGCCACATCTCAACAGACAGAGACCTCGGGACTCAGGAACAACCGTTAGGAGCCTAAGAGGAACAGCTGGCACCTAAGGCAAATTAGGAACGACACTGAGGTACCGGCAGCCAGCAATCGAACCAGGGTACGATGCTACTGGATGGTGCTGAGCCTGCCCCAGGCTACGCCAAGGGCTGAGGTGCCTTGCCTCTCTTGCGAGGGGCAGGAAAAATACCCAGCACACCCTCCGCTTTGCTTCCCAACAGGGGTGGAAGGGAGCAGCACCGAGCTGAGGTGTCAGGATGGCCGTCACCCCGTCACGCACACACCTCATGGTGCAAAAGACGACGCTCAGTGACAAGCCATCCCCTGCACGTACGCCAAAGCGCTTCTCAAAGTCATCTGCACCACTCCTTCAGCCCGATCCAGCCCCATACCCACTAGGGTAAGCTGCCTAAATCGGCTCCCACCACAAACTCGCCACTCCTGGGTGCAGGATAAGGTTTGGGGGGGAGAAGGGGGTGCAAGGGAACCTCAAGCAACACAGGTGGGGTGGGCAACATTATCAATATGATAATAAGTCAATTCACCTAGTGAATCTGGGGAAAGCCAGCCCAGAAGCAGAGCTGTGAAGTGCCTGTAACACCCTTCTCTGGCTACTCCCAAAGGCTGGAAACACACAACCTAAAGAGGTTCACAGTCTATTTTTTTTTTTTTTTTTTAAAAAACACCCCCCCACACCCCACCCCGAACCTCAGCAACTCAGCAGCATCAATGTTTAAAAATCGGTGTCCGTTCCCAGGTGTCAGCATGAGCTTGGTCACAGTGTAAGGACTGATCCCTCGGCTGGGGAGCCTGTGGCCAGGCAGGGGCTCGCCGTGCCGGCTCTGCCCTTGCCCCACGCTGCTCTTGTGCCCTTCTGGCCAGCGTCGCCACATCGTTGCCCTCATGGAAGGAGAAGGGTTTTTTTTTCCCCCGCCCCGTACAGCAGCAGGGACCTAAGGGAGGTAAGAGCATCCTGCTAGCCTTCTCCCCGCCGCTGCCGCATGCAGCCCGCGTCCGTCAGTCCGACCCGCACGGGGTGTGGTTTGGTGTCCTCTGCTCTGAGCGCTGACGCCCAGAATGTGCTTTAAAAAAAAAAACAACAAAACCCCTCTTCACCCTGCTCTTCCCAGGGCATCGTCCAGGCTGACAAGGAAGAACGGGAGCAAAACCAGACGTGGCTCCAGAGACGCGTTTCTGAAGACAGCAAGGATGATGCTCAAATCATGAGCCGTGCTCCTCGAGCCTCCTCTTCCTCAGCAGCCCTCTGTGCTTGGAGAGCACAGCTCCGAGGACCGGCTGGTTGGTAACTCTCTCAGAAGAAGGAGGTTCTGTCCCGGTCTGTGCACTCCCGAAGCGGAATACCCCCTCCACCACGCAGGAGAGAAACACCAGCTCCTTGCGCGACGCCGGCGAAGGCAGCGGGTCCCCGTTCCCCTTCGTTGCGGTGCTACTTTTCACCCCCTGCGCGTCCATTCCCCGGCAGGTGAGCAGGCGGAGGCAGCTCGCGTCCAGCGCTAGCCCTGTACCCCACGGCCCCTCGTCACGCACCCCCTGAAAAGGGGTCAGGAGAGCGTCACGTCCCATCGCACCACTCCGAGCACAAGGAGGGGAGCAACACGGCTAGAGGAGCTCCTGTCTCCCGACTCCATCCTTCCCAGGAGACGTGAGGAGAGAAGGGATACGACACTGGAAAGAGATCCTCCGGTCAGTTCTGTCCTACGGCAAAGGGGATTAAGCTCCCCTCAGCCTTAAACCAAAATAAAATTAAGTCTGTGGAATAGTTTTAGAAGCAATGCCTCTTCTTCTGTAGTGTGGTGTCAGTGCCCGCACAGGTACCGTCGGATGCTTGCAGCAGGAAAAGGAAAAAAAAAAAAAAAAAAAGAAATACCCCTTCCCCCCGAAAATAACAAAAAAAAAAAAGGAAAAACTGGAACAGGGCTGTGAGCCGGGCTGGTCCTACCCTATCTGGATCTGGCCAGAGTACATGGTGAGCAGCACCATGATGGTGAACCCCGTCAGCAGCCCCGCGTTCTGGATGGCGAAGGTGATCAGCGTGCTGCCGTTCTGCTCGTCCTCACGGCTGACCTCATTCATCTCGGGGAACTGGGTGGGGAGAAAGAGAAAGCGATGGCAGGGCTCAGCGACAGGAGCGGCTCCGTCCTTCCCCGCTGCTTCCCACCCCGCACCGCCGTCCCGGCAAATGTTCACCACCCGGCGCGGGGCTCTCAGCGGCGTCACCGCGCCACCAGCCCAGGAGGCAAAGCAAAGCGGAGACAGACGCCGGTCACTACAGAGAGCAGCTGCCTTGGCCAAGGGGACAGAGCAAACATCCCCCTGTGCTCCCCGTGCCTGCCTTGCCTCCAGGCCGAGGGCAAGCCAGAGCTCTTCTGAGCCAGGCAAAAAAAGGGGAAAAAAAACCCGGCAAGGTCCCGACCACGCGCCCAGCGGCCCCCCGGGCTCATCATTTACCATGTCAGCCAGCGCGATGTACAGAAACATCCCTCCGGCCAGAGCGAAGATCCAGTTGGCAGAGAAGTGGCTGCCGGCCACGATGCCGAAGGCCAAACCCACGTAGCAGCAGCAGGCAGAGATGAAGTTGAAGAAGAGCGCTTGGCGGATGGTCATCCCGGCGTTCAGCAGGATGACGAAGTCCCCTGCGGGAGAAGAGGATGGTGAGGATGAGGAGGGAGGGGGCCGTCACTGGGCGGGCAGCAGCAGCATCGGGACAGCACCGAGGTGCTCGTGTCCAGCGCCTGCTTTTGCAGGAGGTCGAGCGCGGGCTCCTTGCGCCCGCTGGTGCCGAGCGCCGACCGCAGCAGCTCCCTGCCAGCTCCCAGCCCTGCCCGCGCATAAATTCGGACATTCAAACCCAAACCGCTGCCTGCCTCCCCCCTCCCAAACCAACGAGGTGGTGGTTGTTTTTTTTTTCTTCAGATGTCTCCAACTAAATTTAAATCTCAGACATCATATTACCTCGTTATTTTTAGAGCTGTGATTACTCAGTGTAGTTTACAGCCTTGCCTTCCCCCCCATCATTACTCTGTTTATTCCACCCCACAGTTGCCTTTCTCTCGAGAAACAACGGGTAGGATCAGGAAAGCGGCAGGGTTAGCCTTAACGAGGAGCAGATCCGAGAGCCCTCGCAGCACCTTTCCCCCAGGACTCACGTACCCAGCTCGTGCGGGAACTCCTCGCAGAGGATGGCCACCGAGGTGCTGATCCCTTGGAAGACGGAGACGGTGAAGGAGGCCCCGATGGCCAACCCGTCGATGAAGTTGTGGAGGCCGTCGCTGAGGGTGATCATCCACGCCAGCGTGCCGATGTCGGAGTACCGCACCTCTTTCAGCCAGTAACACGCGCTCTGGGAGGCCTGCAGGTCCTGCCACAGCACCCCGACGGCGGGGGCTCAGCACCCAGCCGGTCTGGGGGGGTCACTGCTCCCTCTGCCAGCCAGGGGAACCCACCCCTCCACGCATTAAATCCACACGAGGCTTGACCCGAGCCGTTTGCTCTCCACCACCCACAGGGGATTTTGTCAGCGAGGTGCAATGGGCTTCAAAATGGCTTTTTCATTGACAGGCAGGTTTTTTTCCACGCGCCCACCCACAACCCCACGGGAGGAGGCACTAACCTGGACAGAGAGGGAGCCCACCACAACCTTCTCATCCCCGGAGGGGGTCTTGCACTCCAGCTCGCTGGTTATGTGCGGGATCATGTGGTCCAGGTCCCCGTTCTGCAGCTTCTCAGTGACCCCATCCTCCTGGTCCTTCTTGGACGGCAGAGCCTCGGGGCCGTAGTGGCTGTGCCCGTGGTGATGCTGCGGGACAGGGGGGGATTCGTGGGTGTCAGCCATTTCTGCCGTTTCCCACCCGAGCAGCGCTCCTCCTGCTCAGCCTCACCTGGTCCTTCTGCTTCAGGAGCATCTTCAAGACCTTCTCCGTGAAGAAGAAGAGGTAGAAGCCCCCGAACACCACGGCGGATTTGGAAACGTAATAAGCTTCTTGAGGGTTGAATCCAAACGCCTGCAGGCAAAAGGGGACAAGTGACAGAACTGAGGAACAGTCTCCAGCAGCGTCCTTCGTCTGCCTTTGCCCCGGCACCTCTGGGGCAACGCTGCCGCTTTCTGACCTCTCTCTAAGCAGCAGCTGCTTTGGGGGCAAGCTCAGAAAACGCCTTCATGCACCTTTAAACTCCCTCACTCCCGCAGCCAAGCCAGCTGTGCCCCAAAGCATTGGATCCACCACCCCGCAGCGGGGCGGGGATGCTAAAAGGGCAATAAAATAGCGCTTCTCTGCTTGAAGCAGACTGGAGGTCTCCCTGGAGCGACTCCCTTCCAAAGAGGGGCGAAACGCCAGCTCCGACTGGCTTGCAGCCTCCGTACCTCGCTCTCGGCTCCCCTCCAACGCCGCCTTCCCCTTCTCCAGCCAGCGAGCGCCCAAAGAGAGAGAAACAGCCCCCGAGAGAGAGAAAAGGACAGACCCGACGGCCCTCACCCTACCTCGGGAATGAGCTGGAAGAGGGCGTTGGAGTAGAGAGTTCCAATCGCCAGAGCTATGAAGTAGAGGAGCAGCCGCTTGTAAAAGGTCTTCTTCATGAAGGGCACCACGCTGGCTCCCACCAGCGAGCAGAGGGAGATGACGGTCACGCAGAGGAAACCGTAACCCCAGACTGCGGCGTGCGTGCCAAACCCACCCCGGGGAATCGGACGAGGGGAGGTTGTCGGAGGGAAAGGAGATCAACGTGGGGAAGGGGAAGGAGGGGAAGGAATCCACGCCGAAAGGAAAGAGAGAGGAGGGAGGGAGAGGGGGAGAGAGAAGAGGACATTCATTAGTGATTGCTTGTTCATCTGGCATTGCTTCCAGAGGGGCAAACCTGGTGCTGAGTGGCTCTGGAAACGGCGCTTTGGGAAGGGTCGGAGGGACACCCCGCTGTGGAGCTCCCACCACACGACCGGGAGAGGAGCGCTCCCTCGGAGCGAGCCGCTCGCTCTTAGCACCGGGATGGAGCTGAGTTTTGGCAGCCAGGCTGTTTCAGAGCCAGCACCCCGGCTCTGCTCCCCGAGCCCCCGCGGGACATCGGGCGGCCATTCCAGGGCCACAGAGCGCCGGGTCCCCCGAGCATCTTCGTACGCTCCATCCTCGTCCCGCAGCTCGGAGAAATGCTACTGGTCCCCACAAGCTGGGACTGGGATGCTCCGACTGGTAGCGAGGGTGGAGCGTACGTAAGTCACTTCGGTTCCTGGCGGATCAGGAAATACAGGCGCTTGGTTTTTATGTTCGGCAAATAAAAGTCGCAGTTCTGGAGTTGAAAAGAAGCCTTGAAAATACATCCCCCCGCCAACACAGACGAGGCGTTCGCTGCCTGAGAGCAAAGCAGGCAACGCCGGAGGGGCAAAACCCAGTCGGCAGCAAAGGGTGCTCTGCTCAGAGGGAAGGCTGCACCTTAAATGCAAAATTTTAAGGCTGGATGTGCAGGAGCTCGGATCCAGCTCGCCTCCTCCCCAGGAGATGGGGAAGGGCTCTGTGAAGCCGCCGGGACCAGGAGGCCGAGGAAGCACGCGCGTTTCGAAGGTGTCCAATCCGAGAGCGTGTGGGTGTATTTATTCAACTCCAGAACTGTGCAATTACAACACAATTAATTTGCGATGTATCTGTCGGTTCCATCAGAGCACCAGGAAACCTCACGTAAGCCTAAACCCTTGTGGGAACATCGGTCTCGGAAATCAGGGGAGGAAAAAAGGCAATTAATACATTTGTAAAAGTTGGCTGACTCGAGAGGAAGCTGGTGCTTCTCCGGGCTGTTCCCTGTGCTTTTACACCGATATTTCCTCCGCCTTGCAGGTCTTTCCATCCGGCTCACGCATCTCAGCGGCCTCAGAGCCGGGCAGCTCCGCACGAAGCAGGGCTGAGCACATCCCTCCAAAGGATAAACTCCCTTGCAAAGCAGACACAGCCCACGGAGCAGGAGCAAACGGCTTCTCCCAGCACCTTCCCGGACCTCAGACCCGGCCAGGAGCCTTGTAAGGACCGGCAGGGCTGGAGGGCACGGCCTCCCCACGCTGCCTGCACACTCTCGAGGGTTTCCTGGTGCTCGGAGGGGTGAGAAAAGCCCTGCAGAGCCCCTGAGACAAGCCCTCAGCCTCGGGTGACGGAGGGATCGGTTCGATTCGGCAGGGTGGAGGCAGAGAGGGCACCCGGAGAGCTGCCCTCGGAGACGGGAGAGAGGCAGGGACTTTCTACCGCACCTCTGGGATGAGCTGGAAGAGCGCATTAGAGAGCAGCGTGCCGATGGAGAGTGCGATGAAAAACGTGAGGACCCGGCTGAAAAAGGCCTTCTCGGTACACGGTACGATGAAGACTCCGAGCAGGGAGGCCACGTTAATCATTGACACACTGAGAAAACCAAAGCCCCACACTGCGGAACGAGAAGAAACGAGGGCCAGACATTACCGAGGCTCTCGGTGCGGGGAGACGGGGAGGACCCCGAGACCCCGGATCCGGGCAGGAGGAAAAGGCTCGCTCCGGGTCTACGCCCCCACGCCGGGGCCGGCCTCGCCGCACCGGAGCGTCTCTCCTTTTGCTCCGGACGCTTCAACTGCGACACAAACCATCATTTTTATTGCAGGGCAGGTGGAAATGAAGCCACCAGGTTACTTGGAAGAGGCTTTCCCGAGCCAGCACCGGCCTCGCGGTGGGGGAGAAGCCAATGCTGTGCTCAGGGCAGCCGATCCAAGACCTTGGGCATCGTCAGGACCTGGATGCCTGGAAGCTCATTTAGCATCCACAGGTGGCTGGAGGCTCTAAATGTGCCAGGCCACCCCCTGCCACCCACGGGGACTCGCAGCAAGGTCCCCATCATCCGGCTATCCCGGAGAGCCATGCTGCAGGCGCAGCCCTGACCTGTGGCGTGTGCGATCGGGGGAAAAACCACGCTGCGAGCCCACAGCACAAACCACACCGAGGAAAACCCGTCAGGACTCTCAGCTGCTGTAGGCAAGCTGCCTCCTCTTGTCTCTGCCAGACTCTGCCTGTGCCCCAGAGCCAGGAATGGGAATTGGCTGTCCCGCAGGTCCCGGGGTGCCTCATGTCCCTGAGCTCCGTGCCCAGGGCCGGGCAGCGCTCGTGCCCCCTGGTTCCCCGCTTACCTTCGGCCGAGCTGGGTCTGCTCTCCTCCGTCTGCTCATTTTCCTCGTTTTCCAGCTTCTCGGAGGCGCACGCCCCAGACTCCAGCTGCTGCAGGATGGTGGGGCAAAACTCCTTGAACTCGCTGTGCCCCACGGCGGTGCCCTCGCTCAGGTTGTGGATGGCAAAAAGCTCAGCGGAGCTGAAGCACTGGGGAAGGGGAAGAGACAGGCGCGTGCCTTGAGACTCCCGCAGCTCTGCGAAGAGGCTTTGGGGGTCTGCAGAGCCCCTGCCTTACCCGGGAGAGGTTCACCCGCTGCTGCGGTGGCTGGGAGACGTTGGCATGTCCCACTCCCACGTCCAGACGGTTCAGCAGGGCCTTGAGCTGCTTCAGGCTGAGGGTTTCGCTCTCACCGTACCGCTGGAGGAGATCCTGCAGGAAGGAGGCTGCGGAGAGCGCCGGTCCCGTGGCATCCCTGCCTGCCCAGACCCGCGGGCAGGGGAGAAGGCAGAGCAGCACGAGCAGGCAGCGGCCCCGGGGGCCCGCGCTGGGCGTCATGGTGTCTCAGGGATGCTGGAAGAGAAGCCGTGCACTGCCGTTAGCTTTAGCATCCCCAGCGGCTCTGACCACCGCTCTTCCACCCCACAGCTCCATCAGGAGATGGCAGATTTCTTCCTCAGGGAGCCCCACGCTGGGGGGGACGCAGCTTTGCACGAGAGAGCACCCAGATCCCGAGGAGGGACTCGATATCTTCTCACAAGCGATGAACCGAACCCCCGGCACCACCTCCCCAAGCACCCCGCTCCCCCAGCTCACCGCAGCTGCGTGCCGGCTGCCGGGACACGGCTCCTGGGGGCTCTCCAGCTCCGCAGCACCTCGGGATCCCTGGGGAAGAGCAGCCAGCGGTCGGAAAGCAGGCAGCAGCGTGCAGGCAGGGCTGCAACGGGGATCCTGCACACCTGCCTCCGCCAGCGGTGCGGCCAGCAAACCCCGGCGCAGTTAATATCAACGCCGGCTGCCGAATTCAGCTCTCCGTGAGGCGAGAAGTCAGGCACCGGCCCCCGGCCACACTAACACCACGTCGGGTCCCCCTCGTGCCAGCAGGGCCAGGACACGCACCCCTCGGGGACCTCTGCCCACCTGCGCCGGCGTTCGAGCACACGGGAGCCCAGGGGCCAGAGGTGGCATTTTCATTAGGTTATATTTTAACTACAATAATTACGATGAACCAGGTCCTTCCCAGCCGCAACTGTAGATGCCTTTACAGTATTTGCCTAGAATCAATCCTTGCCCTCTCCCCTCCTTTCATATAAGCCGGGAATCAATAAAAGCAGGGCGGCAGAGACCGAGGGGAGCCAGGGTTCACCCGCCAGCAGGCACTGGGTGCAAAGGAAGGGGCTCGGAGAGCGGGTGGGAGGCCAGGCACGACCCGCACGTCCACCTTGGGCAGCACCCAAGAGGCTGGAGCGGGGCCCGGGCTGCCTTCATGGAAAAGCTTCACCGAAAGGTGGACGGCAAATTTAGGATTCACAAGGACGAGCGGAAAATAATTTGCTACCCGCCGCCTCCGTACACCCAGCAGCCGTCCCGTTCCCGGCCCGGGGCTCCCCTCCCGGGGGCTTGGGCGCACGCTGCCTCGTGGTTTCCCCGAGGATCCCCCGGGATGGGGGGACGGTTTCCCCGTCCCATGGGCTCCTCGGGGAAACCGGTTTGCAGCCCCAGGACGGTTCCTGCACCGCTGTGCACGGGGCCCCATCCAGCCCAGCTCTGCCCCGGCACGGGACCCGCCGCCCCGGCCAAGCCGCGCTCCCGCCGGCCGCTCCGGCACCTCGCCACGCTCGACCCATGCTGACAGCTTGCAGATTTCGGTCTCCTCCAAAAACAAGACATTTTTGAAGCCCGGCCAACCAATTGTTCTGAAAATAACCTGGGGCCGGGTTTGGTGCTGCCCGGGGCGGCGAGGCCAAGGCAGGACCCCGTCCCCCTCCCAAGGCACCCACATTCCCACAGGTTTTACAAGCTTACCACCACTTTGCCAGCTTTGTTCGGAGGTTTTAGCCTCCTCCTGCCAGGGCTAAGCTCCGATGCTTTGGCTTAACCCCTCTCCTCCCAAAACGAGGGAGCGAGCTCATCTGGCGATGGTAACACCCTCCTCAGCGGGGCTACGCGAGAGCCGGGCACCTTCCTCTGCCTCCCCCCTACCCAAATCCACCCTTCCAGATGGGCCCTCCCTGGGCAATGCCCCGTCGCAGCCCCAGGAGCGGCAACAGGCCCAGGTGGCCACGTGGGACATCCTGGTGGCCCGTGACTCCCACAAAGTACACAGGCACTGGCACACAGCCCATGGTGGCAAAGGCCCGTTCCGGCAGCACCGCATCCCAGGACGGGGCGACGTTGGCTGCCTTTCCCTCTCCGTGCCGGCCCAATGCTCCCCGTGTCCCTTGTCCTGCCGGGAGCCATCCCGTCCGGAGCATGCCGATTATCGCCGGCCGGTGCCAAGGCACGCAGCCCTTTCCAGTGCCAAAATCGCCCCTGGGGTTTCTCCCAAAACCAGGCTGAGCCGGGCACACCCAGGGTGGAAAACCGGACCTCAACTTTTACCCAGCTGCCAAACAAAAGGCAGGAAGGGGTTTGCAGGCAGAGCCAGGCAGGGATGTGAATCGCACGGGCTCGCTGCCGTTTTAGAGGTGGAGGAGCCACCTCTCGGGAAGAGAAGGGCTCAAGGAGGAACGGCCTGGGGGGTCTCCAACCCCCCGAACACCGCGGGGAGCCCGGGGCAGGGCAGGAGGGTGCCAACCACATCCAACCCCCCCATCGTGGGGACCAAGGGGAGCTGCAGCAAACACCCCGGGGACACAAACCCCCGCTGCGGGTCCCTCCGGCTGAGCGGGACCCCCTCAAAGCCCCCCGGCCTCCCGCCCGCTACCTTCAAGGGCGTCCTCTCGCCGGCCACGGGCCCGGGGAGCCGCGGTGCCGCGCACGGCCCAGTGCCTGACCTACTTTATCGCTCGCTGCCGCGCTGGGACGGGACAGAGGGAACAAACCTCTGCCATGGGGAGGGGATGCCCGGGAGCCGCCTGCTCCGGGCGTCCCACGGGATGTGCCTGGGAGCGATGCCCAGCAGCAGCGGCAGGCCAAAGGAGCCGCCGGGGCCAGGCAAAGCCCCTCTTCTTTTCCCTGTCCCTTGGGTTCACTTCCCAGAAGTCATCGATCCCGCTGGCAAACCACCCCCCCCGCCGACTCCGAGCGGGAAGGTGACGCCGGGAATAAGAAACGCTGGCAAAGCCGAGCGCGACCCCGGCGACGTCAGCCCGGTGCCAGACGCTTCCCGCAATCCCGCGCAGGGACGGCTCGCTGTCGCAGACCCGCCGGGGGCCCCCGAAACCCCGCCGGGGCGCACCCCCTCCTCCTGCCGGGGTGGTTCGCAGCCAGCGGTCCCAACCTCCTTCCCGAGCAAAAGCCGCTCCACGTGTCTGGCAGCGAAGGCAGGGCCTGCCTGCTGGCAGGGAGGGTTTCCATGCCCAGGGGCACCCCCGTGCCCCGGAGGGACGGCGGCCTGCCAGGCTCACGGCCGGACCACCGCTCCCCCCGTTAGCTTCTTGTCCCTTAATTCCCCCTAAAACCCTGCCCGCAGGCCCTGGTGCGGGCAGGCAGGCAGCAAAATTGGCTCCCCCGGCTATCGCACCCCACACCGGCCCCCCAGTCCTGCCCAGTCCCCCCTATGCTGGCCCTGCCTGCTGCCACCCCCTGCCCCATCCCGAGGCCAGTCCCCAGCCCCACAGCCGCTCCCTGGCCCCTTTGCCCCCCTGTCCCAGCCCCGCCAGGCCCCGGCCCGGCCCCAGAGCTTGCACCGGTGATGCCAGACCCCATAGCCGGGTCCTCCGCCCCATAGCCAACGCTGCCTGCACCCTGACCCCACGGGCAGTCCCAAAGCAAACCCCATCTTTATTCCCAAGCCCTATGACCGGTCCTAAGCCCGCTCCTAGGCGCGGTTCTAGACCCTAAAGCCGGTCCCAGACTCCATGGCCGGTCCCTGCATCCTTTCTCCATCTCCATCCCCATCCCCGGGCTCGGGGCCCGCCCCATCCCGCTCCCCCGCCGCCCTTCCCGCAGGGCGCCGTCCCCGCAGCCGGTTCGCTGCCCGTATCCCATCGCATCCCGCCGTATCCCGCCCCATCCCGGCCCATCCCGACCCTACCTCCCGCTCCCGCTCCCGCCGCCGCTCGGTGCCCCCGCTCCCGGCCGCGCAGGGCGCACGCTCGGCCAGCGGCACGGGGAGCGCTCCCATTGGCTGGCGTCACGGCAGGCCCCGCCCCCTCCCACCGCCCCGCCCCGCCGCTGTGCAGCGCCGAGCACCGCGGCCGCGGCGTGGGGCGGCCCCGGGGCGGGGGGAGCGGGCACCCACGGAGCCCTCCCGGGGGGACGGAGCACCCCGTGGGGCACCCCGCGGGTATATGGCACTGAACGGACCCCACACAGACCCCCCCCGGCACCCCCTGGGGGCACGGGGCACCCCACGGACCCCCCCAAGCATCCTGTGAGGAGATGGGGCACCCCACGGACCCCCCCAAACACCCCTTGGGGGCACGGGGCACCCCACGGACCCCCCCAAACACCCCCTGGGGGCATGGGGCACCCCACGGACCCCCCACTCACCCCCTGGGGGCACGGGGCACCCCACGGACCCCCCAAGCATCCTGTGAGGAGATGGGGCACCCCACGGACCCCCCCAAACACCCCTTGGGGGCACGGGGCACCCCACGGACCCCCCCCAAACACCCCCGGGGGCATGGGGCACCCCATGAACCCCCCACTTACCCCCTGGGGGCACAGGGCACCCCATGGACCCGTCCAAACACCCTCTGGGGGCACGGGGCACCCCATGGACCCCCCAAACACCCCTTGGGGGCACGGGGCACCCCATGGCCCCCCCCAAACACTCCTTGGGGACATGGAGCACCCCTCAGACCCCCCGAGGCACCCCTTGGGGGCGCAGGACACCCCTCAGACCCCCCTGATCACCCCCTGGGGGCACGGGGCACCCCTCAGACCCCCCCCCAGGCACCCCTTGGGGGCACGGGGCACCCCACAGACCCCTCCTGGCAGGACAGGGCACCCCATGGACCCCCCCGGTCATCCCTCAGGGGCACAGGACATCCCTCAGACCCCCCCAGGCACCCTATGAGGGCATGGGGCACCCCAAACACCCCTTGGGGACATGGAGCACCCCTCAGACCCCCCGAGGCACCCCTTGGGGGCGCAGGACACCCCTCAGACCCCCCTGATCACCCCCTGGGGGCACGGGGCACCCCTCAGACCCCCCCCAGGCACTCCTTGGGGGCACAGGGCACCCCACAGACCCCTCCTGGGGTGACAGGGCACCCCATGGACCCCCCTGGCCATCCCTCAGGGGCACAGGACACCCCTCAGACCCCCCCAGGCACCCTATGAGGGCATGGGGCACCTCATGGACCCCCCCCAAACACCCCTTGGGGACATGGAGCACCCCTCAGACCCCCCAAGGGCACAGAGTCCCAAACAGCCCCCACCTGAGGGGACATGGCACCCCAGGGACCCCCCTGGAAGGGACCAGAGGGGCTCTGAGCTCGCCAGCCTTGCAGCCAGCGGCCGTCCCAGCTCTCCTCCCGGTGCCAAGGAGCCGGCAAGGACAAGGCAGCCTTTCTCCGCGCCGGCAGCGGCGCGATATAAAAAGGCGGCTGGTGGGAGGCCAGGCGCGCCGGGGGCCCGGCCGGCTGCCCGGAGCCCTCACCCCCACTTTGGCCCCAGCACCCCCCCCAGCCGCTCGGGGCCAAGCTTCGCCCTGCGCCAAAACACCGGCCCGGGCTGGGCGACGGCTGCCAAAGTCCGCCGGGGCCGGTAAATCCGCTATCGGCAAGGGGCGACGTGAATGATTAACCAGGGGCCGCGGTGACGGGCTCTGCTCCTGCCTGCCAGGCTCGCTGCCCGCCGGGCAGCATCGTGTCACTGCTGCGTGTCCCCTCTGTGCCGGGACCCCCCTGGGAAGAGGGGTGGGGGGGTCCCCACGACCACCCAGCCCCTTCGCCCACCGTCACCCAGCCCGCACCAAGAGGGAGCCAGCAACACCTTTATTGAAATTAACAGAAAACTATAGTTACAAACCCCCAAATTAAATATTTTCAACTTTTTTTTTTGCATAAAAAGGGAGGGGAGAGGCTGGGAGGGGAGGGGGAGGCTCCCGCCGTGTCCCCATCCCGGCCGGTGCTTGCGCAAGGGTGGGTGGGGGGCACGGCGAGACCAAATCCAAGTGATTTTTGGGGATGCTCTGGCAGCCCCCCGACAGCTTCGAACTCAAAGGTCTCAACCATTTCTTAAAGCACCACCTGAAACAGCTGAAAACTCAAACGCACGCTTTGCCCTTATTGATCCGCTCTCCTATCGGCCCAACAGATTAAAAAAAAAAAAAAATAAATATAAAGACTTCGTGGAAAACCAGTGACTTTTTAAGCACGTGACACCCAGCCAAACTGGAACGGGATTTGTTAAACAGGAGCTCGAAAAAGCAAAGTACAAATTTAAACCCACAGCTGTCTCGATGGCAATGCGAGACCGGGGGAAAAAATACCCGAAATCTTTGGTTTTCGCATCCAGCGCGGGGCAGGGACGAGCTGCAGCCTGCGCTGCGGGAGCGGCGTCACCTTTGGGGCTCATTGATTCGAACCCCTTGCGCTGGGAGGACTGGGAACCAGCGGGCAGAGCAGCCCCGCAGCAGCGGGGTTTTGCTCCGGGGTCATTCCCATGGAGATGAATCCCGGGAGCCCGCTGCCGCGCTTCCGAGCATCCTTTTTAAAACAACAATAAAAGCGAACGCAAGAAACCGTGCGCAGAAATAAATTAACAACAAAAATTGAAGTATTTCCTTACTTAAGGAAAGAAAGTCCCTCTCGCAGGAGACTTAACGGCGGCAGCTGGGGGGAGTCGAACCCCAAATCGGGCCCTTTCTCCCCCCCGTCGCCAGCACGCCAGCTAGAGGAAGAAGAGCTTGTCGCAGAGCTGGGCGCTGGGCTCGTGGTGCAGGACCTGCCCCGAGAGAAAGGCCAGCTTGTGCGCGTACTTGCACGGGGCAGGGACCCGGACGGTGCCCGGCCAGTTCCAGTACAGGTGACAGAGCTTGAAAGTCAACCTGGGGAGAGCGAGAGGAGGTGTTAATGCTCCCCAGCATCCCGGCGCTTGCGGGAGCGATGCTGCGGGGCCGGATCCTGCTCCCCCAAGGCAGCGCTGGGCTGCGGCAGGGCTCGGTCAGCTCCAGCAGCTCTCGAGCTGCGAAGGCTGCAAGGCCAAACCTGCTCACGGGGGTGTTTTCTTCCCGACCGCACAAGTGAAAGGTCAGGCGCCGATAGCGGCTGATTGCATTAATTACCCGGGTACTGTTTGCACCGCGTTTGAGCCCGCAGCAGCCCTCCTGCAAGGCCAGCACCGGGTGACACAGATTTTCCTTTCCTTTATCACCCTTGCAATTAATTCTTGCCCAGAGAGGAAGCAAGACAGATGCAATCCACCTCCTCTCCCTCATCCGCTGTCCTCCCAGCTAACCCAGTACGAAGAGCAGACTCAACCCAGTGCCTGCACAGGTACCTGCTGCCCTCCCCGCTAGCTCCAGGGGACTGGTTTTTGCAAAAAATCCCCAGATTTGGAGGGTCAGACGTGGATCCCCACGCTGCAAGATGTTGCAAGGGGCTGCGAGAAGCCCGCCCTTACCTCTGCATGTGCTCGCAGCTGAGGTTGGCCGTGTTCAGCACGCAGACGTAGCGCGTGGGGATGCTGCAGCCCTGGCGAGAGCGATGGGCCAACAAAAAGAAATCCTGCCTGAGGAAGAGGGAAAGGCAAGGGTTTGGGGTTTTGTTTTTTGCACACGAGGGTTTTTTTTGCACACAAAATGTTTTTGCACGCAAGGGTTTTTTTTTTGCACAAAAGGGGGTGTTTTTTGCACGCAAGGGGCTGGTTTTTGCACGCAAGGGGCTGGTTTTTGCACGCAAGGGGCTGGTTTTTGCACGCAAGGGGCTGGTTTTTGCACGCAAGGGGGTGGTTTTTGCACGCAAGGGGGTGGTTTTTGCACGCAAGGGGGTATTTTTTGCACGCAAGGGGGTATTTTTTGCACGCAAGGGGGTGGTTTTTGCACGCAAGGGGGTGGTTTTTGCACGCAAGGGGGTGGTTTTTGCACGCAAGGGGGTGGTTTTTGCACGCAAGGGGGTGGTTTTTGCACGCAAGGGGGTGGTTTTTGCACCCCACGTAGCTCTCCCAAAAGCAGCCGGCGTTGCTGCCACTGCCACTCACCAGTCGGAGCTGGTGACGGTGTGGTCGATGACCGTCCCCGGAGGAGGGGACGCAAATTGCTCCGCTGTGAGGGTGTAGAAGTTGGTGTTGATTTGTTTCTGCACCACCATGACCACCATGCTGGGCTGGTAGTTCTCAAAGGTGTCGAAACACTTCTGCATCTGCGGGATCTCGTACTTGAGCACGGTGTTGAGCTGGCTGTCGGACACGCCGTCCCTGTACACGACGATCTTCTTGGGCAAGCAGTGGTTCATCTGGGCAAGCAGAAATTGGAAAAGATCACTGGAAAAGATCCCCCACTATGCTCAGGCCTGGCTGGCAGGGGGAGATGCACACCCTGGCAAGAAGCTGGGCACTAGATGCCCACTGGGTCTCCAGGGCTGACAATTCAGCGGTCTTGCAGCCTGGGAATTCAACCCATCACCCTCGAGCTTTGCAGAACGCCCCTAACTATGCTCAGCCCCAGCAAACGCATTTCAAAGCAGGTTTCAGAAGGGCTGGCAGGGCAGAGAGAAGCAGCGTTTGCACTAATCCTGCCCGCAGGCAAGCGTTCAGCGACCACCAAAACTTCCAGTTTTCAGGGTTTTTTCTCCAGCACCCGCAGAAGGATGGGAAAATCCCAAGAGCGGGTCCCTGCTGCCGACGGGTCCTGGCCCCCGCCCCATCGCACGCTGCTGTTCTCACGCTGGGGATGTGGGACGAGAGGACAGGGCTCAGCAGATGCCGATAGGAGCAGAGGTGTAACGTGGCACTTCCCCCAGTGCAAACTAATCCTCGAGGCAGGCTCGCACGCTCCCCAGATAAGGGCGAGCCTCCTGGGGCGAGCGTGGCCGCGGGCACCGTGTCCAGTCCAAAGGCTGCCGAGGATGTTTGCTCGCTCGCACGCACTCGGGCCAACAGGTTTGGGGTGTTTTTCCCTTGCTTTGAGGAGACGTTAAAACCATAAGAGGGCTTTTTCGATAGCGCCGGGCCGGGGGTTTGGCCTCACCTCGTGGAAGTGCTGGAGGGCATCGGCCAGGCAGAGCCGCAGGCTGTCGGCGATCTCCTGGTGGGGCATCTGGAAGACCACCCTGGAATACCACTTGGTGAGGACGCTGGGGATGGAAGGGGGGACAAGCATCAGGCACCCACCTCGCCAGCCAAAGTCCACCGAGCCGTTGTGCAACCAAAACCGACCCCGGCTCGGCGCTCACGGCACCTTTCCCAGCGATACGGTGCCGAAGGAGCGCCAAAGGTCGCCGCTGCCCGCGCCGGCGGCCAGCGCCGCCCAACATAAACACGCTGGCGGAGACCTTGCTGAGCGCAGCAGTCGGGGAAGGCATCGGCTTTGCCCCTTTCCCGACAAAGGGGAGGCAGCGGCGATGGTGTGGGACCCCCCCAATCCCCAGGGCGGAGCGGGAGGAAAGCCTTCCCTCTCGGAGCACCACGTACTGATTCATGCTGGCCACGAAGCCGATGACGGAGCGCATCCCTTTGCTGCAGCCATGGTAGACGTCCATGCCAATAACCATCAGCTGTTTCTGGGTGGGGGAAAAAAAGGCAGGTGGGATTTAGGGATAAGTCAGACTTATCCAGGCGGCCCTGCCTGGATCCCTCCAGCTGCGAGGGACGTCGCATGCACAAAACGGAGCCGCCAACCCCAATTCTGCAGATGGTTCATCCGCATCCCCAGAGGGAAGCCCATGACCACAAGAGTTTACGCCCCGGAGCTTGCAAACTCCTCGCACACACGTGCCGAGTGGTTTTGCCCGTCTTACCAAGGGGATGTCGACCCCCCCAGAGCTCGCCGCCCAGCTTGCAGTTCATCTGCAGCAGGACTTTCTGGACCACGCTCCTCATCTTGCCCGGCTGGCCCATGAGGGATTGCGCGCTGATGACCTGCGGGGGGGAGGAAAAAACAGGGAAAAGCGAGGCTGGAGATGCCGACGGCTTCCCCGTGCTGGTGGTTCCCTTCCGCCGAGCGCCTCGCCTACCTGGGAGGGCACCGGGGACTGCACGCAGCACAGCTTCTTGATGGCCGCGTACAAGTCCTCCCGGTTGCTGGAGATTATGCACAGGAGCAGCTGCACCTTGTCCTGCGGGGAAGCACAGCAGGAAAGGGCGACGCAGGGGCATCGGATGCGCGGGGATCCGAGAAGACCCGCGGGCTGCACAGCGCTCCCCAGCAGACGCGTTAACCTGCGCTATGCCCCCTCCTCACCTCGCTACCCAAAACGCTTCGGATGGTCTTGGCGTAGGTCTCGATGCGGTCGTCCTTCAGCTCCACCAAGGCGGGGCGGCTGACGTGCATGCCGATGGGGCCGCAGACGCTCTCCATGGCGGCCACCAGCTCCTTCGCCAGGCCCTGCAGGCGCTTCGGGTAAGCCAGCAGCCAGTAATTCATGGCTATCTAGGAGGGAGGCAAGGACAGCCCTTGCCTCGGGGCCGCGGCTGCCGAAGCATGCAGCTCGCAGCGCAGAGGGAAATTTGGGAGAGGAAAAGCAGCCCAAGAGGAACCTAAAGGGCACAGGACAACATCCGATTCCTACAGTCTGAAAGCCTTCAGCCACTCCAAGAGGAGGTGGGAAAGCAGCCGTTGCGGCCACGTACCTCTAACCTTAGGAAAAACAAGCTAAAGCATCAAGCCAATATAAATAAAGGAAGGGTTTTAGCTCGAACGAGCTCAGACGGGAGTGGGACAGATGGGATGCCAGCACTAAGAAAACCCATCCCAGTTTTCAAACAAGGGGATGTTGTTGCAAGGGCCGAGCCAGGGGCTCACCGCCGAGATGGAGGCTTCTCGCATGACCTCCTTGTTCCAGGTCAGGTCCTCGGCGGGCATGAAGGAGCTGTGCCGCAGGTTGATCCTCTCCGCGGGCAGGACTCGGCCCTGGGTCTAAACAGAGCAGAAACCCACGGCAGCTCCAGTGCTGCCGTGGTGCAGCCACTGCCTCCGTTCCTGGGGCGGGGAGCTCGGAGCCTGGCCCCCCGCAGCCCTTACCCTGTAGATGTCGGGGGCCAGGCTGAGCCCCCAGCGCATCAGCTCCCCCAAGGCCTCCGGGTTGTCCTTAATCCTGCGCAGGAGGCTGGTGAGACGCACGTAGTGCTGCCTGGGGCTCTGCAGCATCTCCCGCATCACGTCCTGCAGCGGGCGGGCAGGGGAGGAGGCGGGTTGGGGAAGCCCCGGGTGTGATGGGGGGCTCTGAGCTCCCCCCGGCAGCGTCTGGCCGGGGCTCGGCTTGGGTGAGCGGGGACCATCAGATGGAAACACGCTCTGACCTTCACCATTCGACTGTCCTTCCTAATCTCAGGGACCCCGGTCATGAAGGTGAGCTCCGGTACGAGCAGTACCATGTCCAGCCGACGCTGCAGGGAGGGGGACAGGCACCGTCAGCACCTCGAGGGGGCTGCAAGCCCTTGTCCTCCCAGCTACAGGCAGGACAGGGGCTGGAGGAGCTGAGAAAAGACCGTGGCTCTCAATTTCCCCTCCCCAGGTCTCCATGCCTGGCTCACCTTCCCCTCTGGCGTCTGTTTTTCCCTGGGCCTGTGGACGAGCAACGGCTGATCCAGCTCCCTGATGGTGATCCCGTAGGCTTTGCTGGTAAAACAGCAGGGAGATGGCGTCAGGCAAGATGTTCCTGCTCCTGCTCCCCCACCTCAGGTCAGAGCCAGGCATCGAGCCCTTCCCCATGGACAGACGCTCATCCCAAGGGATGCTCCAGCAGGTCCCTACCTGTAATAGTCCACGAAAGTGACCTCCTCGCCGCTGGCCAGGGTGAAACTGTCCCTCGGGGTCTTGTTCCAGTCGATATCGTCGATGCGGTAGGTGCGGTTGTTGTAGCGGGTGATGACCACGTTGCCCACCAGCTGCTTGGTGCACTCGTCCTGGAAGCCGCTGAGGCTTTGCTTGTAGAGGGTGTGCCTGCAGCAGGGAGAGAGGGAGGAGAAGAGGCTCACGGTGATGCTCCCTGCCCGCGTCACCCCAAAAATAAAATGCTTTTTGCCAAACGGCACCGGTGGCCGCGGGCCCGGTGATCACGGCTGGCACTGCCCTCGCCGAGAGCCGGCCCCGGGCACGCCGCTGCTGGAAAACCACCCGCATCCCTAAAGCCCCGCAGGGCTCCTCCAGGCTTTTTCCCTTCTCTCACATGAAATTGAGGACGGAATCGCTGCGGATGACTTTGTGGATGGCGTCGATCAAGAGGAAGAGGCCGCCATCCTTCTTCCGGATGCTGACGGAGTATCCCGGCCAAATCTGCAGCCTGTGCCCGGAGAGGAAGATGCCCAAAGGCGCCTGGGTTAAAACCGAAGCCGCCTGCACGACGCTGCCAGGGGAGCCGGGCAGCCGTCCCACTCGCCAAGGAGCGCTCAAAACACACGGGGATTTATTTCCCAGCTGTCTGCCAGCTTTCAGCTAATAAGCCCTGAATTGCACTGCAGAAAACAGGCGCTCTGAGGTCAGGCTAACGAGAGCTGGCCAAGAGAGCTGACCTGGCAAAGACTTCTGATTTTCCAGCCTCACGCTACTGCCGGGGGGACAGGGATGTCCCCATCTCGCGCTCACGGCTTGGGCAGCAGCAGGAGAAAACCGCGTCCAGCACCCACCTGTAATGCTGTAATATGGTGGCCTGGGCAGGTTCAAAGAAATTTCTCCTAACGAGCGTCATACCTAACATTTTCATCACCCTATGAACGAAAAATAAAAGCAGGATAGGCTCAGGCTCGGAGGGAGGAGGAGGAGGGGCTCCTCCCTGGAGCTCGGGGAGGGTCTCCCGCCGTCCCTCACCTCCGGAAAACCACGTTGTAAAAGGGGATGCAGAGATCCGAGCTGGGCTCGAGGACCTTGGTTATCTGGATGGTGATGGTGATCTCCTCCCCGTCGCTTCTCCTCTGAGCCTTCAGGCTGATGGGCTGCGGGGCAAGACAGCGCATTAGCCGGGGTGGGAGGGACGCTCTCCTACCCAGCACGTTGACTGGAGACCCGGCGGGGCATCCCCGCGCCCCCAAATTAGCTAGAACAACCTCACCCTGGTGTGGATCACGTCGCCCCTTACCTGGGGGAGCAGGATGGGGAGGTAGAGGATGGAGCCATCGAACGCGGTCACGTCCCCCGTCACCGCCCGGTGCTCCTTCAGCATGGCGAAACGCACGCTCCTGCACTCCACCTCGGGGCTGCCGGAGACAGGGATGCATCACCTGCCGCCGCTGGCAAGTCCTCGGTCTTTTAACCCTCCTCTGCCCCTCCCCCGGACCCCACTCAGGACCCCACAAACCCCACAAGAGGGAAAAGCCGGAGCTCATTTGCTTCGCTGCCCGGCACAGCTCTGCCCGCAGGCACCGTGGCCGCGCCGGCCGCTCCATCTAGCGGCTACCGGGAGGGAGGGAGAGACGCGGAGGGCTCTGCCCGGGGGCACCCACCCTTCGAGGGGCTGCGGGGGAGCCCGGCCCCCCGCACCCACGCCGATACCTGAACGTAACGTGGTACTGGTAGACGGCTTCGTTCTGGCAGTGGATTTTAACTGAGTTCAGCCCCATGGCTAAGGTGGCTCCCTTCGCTGCCGGCTTCGTCCCCGGTGCCCTAGGAGAGACGGGGCAGAGGCAGGGTGGCCAGCTGTAACCCCAGCCAGCGCTCGGACCCCAAAATGCGGGGCCAGGGCTTGCTGATGCCTCACTTACGGTCTGCCGGCGGCCGGGGTGGTCCCTGGGGCGGGCGGCAGGGCGGGCCGGGGCCCTGGCAGGCGCGGGGTGGGCACAGCAGCAGTGCAGGGCTTCCCACGGGACGGCCCGGTGGCAGCGTCGTCCCTCCTGAGGGGGCCAGGCAGCGCCTCCCCTCTGCCTCGCCACAGGGTCCTGGTTCCCCGGCTTCCATCATCGTCCTCTGCTGCCAGGCTGGGCCATGCCAGAGCCTCTACCGCACCAGTGGTGCCGCGGCCTGCGGGAAGGAGAGGGTGGGCGGTGGCGGCGGGGAGCGCGGCCGGACCTCCCCGTCCCCCCCCCCCGGGTACGAGCACCTACCGAGGGGCCAGTCCCCCGCCTCCAGAGAGGGGCAGGGCCGCTCGCCCAGGCCCAGGCCGCAGAGCAGGGCGGAGAGCGGCGCCAGGGAGGGCCGGGGCTGGGGCGGGCCGGGCTGGGGCAGGCGCTGGGCGCGGCCCGGGAGCCCCCGCAGCCTGCCCGGGGGAGCGGGGCCGGGGCCGGGCAGGCGGAGCGGCCGGGAGGGCTCCATGCTCCGAGCCGTCGAGGAGGCGGCGGCCCGCAGCGCCGAGCACGCCGCCGCCTCAGCGCGCAGGCGCTGCCCCGCCCACCAGCCCCTCATTGGGCGGCTCGCTGGCCACGCCCCCGGCGGGGTGGAGCCAACCCCCGCGCCCGAGGGGCTGCAGCACCGCGGACAGCGCCGCCGCGGGGGCGGGGCCGGGGCGGGGCAATAAAATGGGGCGGGGGTAAAACGGGGCAGGGGGGGTAAAACGGGGTGGGGGGTAAAATGGAGTGGGGGTAAAACGGGGTGGGGCGGGGGTAAAATGGGGTGGGGGTAAAACGGGGTGGGGCGGGGGTAAAACGGGGCAGGGGGTGTAAAATGGGATGGAGCGGAGGTAACATGGGGTGGGGGGGTAAAATGGGGCGGGGGGGTAAAACGGGATGGAGTGGAGGTAAAATGGGGTGCAGTGTGGGGGTAAAATGGGATGGGGTGGGGGTAAAATGGGATGGAGTGGAGGTAAAATGGGGCAGGGGGGGTAAAATGGGATGGAGTGGGGGTAAAATGGGGTGGGGGGGGTAAAATGGGATGGGGTGGGGTAAAACGGGGTGGGGGTAAAACGGGGCAGGGGGGGTAAAACGGGATGGAGTGGAGGTAAAATGGGGTGGGGGGTAAAATGGGATGGAGTGGAGGTAAAATGGGGTGGGGGGTAAAACGGGGCAGGGGGGGTAAAACGGGATGGAGTGGAGGTAAAATGGGATGGGGTGGGGGTAAAATGGGGCAGGGGGGGGTAAAACGGGATGGAGTGAAGGTAAAATTGGGTGGGGTGGTAAAATGGGATGAAGTGGGGGTAAAACGGGGTGGGGGGTAAAATGAGATGGGGTGGGGGGGTAAAATGGGGGCTAAAATGGGGTAGGGGGTAAAACGGGATGGGGCGGGGGGGGTAAAATGGGATGCAGCAGGGGGGTAAAATGGGATGGGGGAGTAGGGTAAGATGGGATGGGGGTAAGTAGGATGGTGTGGGGGGTAAAACGGGATGGGGTGTAGGGGTAAAATGGGATGGGGCAGTAGGGTAAGATGGGATGGGGCAGGGGGGGTAAGATGGGATGGGGCGGGGGGGCCTAAAATGGGATGGAGCAGGGGGGTAAGATGGGATGCGGCAGGGGTTAAGATGGGATGGGGGTAAGATAGGATGGTGAGGGGTAAAACAGGATGGGGCAGAGGGCATAAGATAGGATGGGGCGGGAGTAAAACGGGATGGGGTGGGGGTAAAATGGGAAGGGACAAGGGGGCAAGATGGAATGGGACAAGGGGGCTAAAATGGGATGGGGGTAAGATGGGATGGGGTGGGGGGGCAACAGCAGAAGGGCAAGCGCAGCCCCAGCCCCGCTCTGCACCGGCAATTGGTGCTTCCCTGCCTGCTCGGGCTGCCTGGGGGCAGCACGCAGGGAGGATTTGGCCCCATGATGGCAGGCAGAGGGGCGATGCTGTTCCCCCCACCAAGCCACACAGCCTCCTGCCCCCACGCCGGGGGTGCAGCGGTGGCCACGCACTAGCCCCCCGCCCCAGAGGGGTCCCACAGCCCCTGCGGCCTCCACGCCCCTTCCTCGGCATGGAGGGGGGAGATGCTCCCGGCTGCCTGCCCCTGCCCAGCCCCAGGGGTGCTCAGCCCCGGGGCTCTGCCCGCCAAGGGCTGGCCGGGTGCGTAAGCAGCCGAGGACGCGGCCCCGTGTGCCAGCACCACGCGTGCCACGCCGGGGCCCAACTGGCCGGCAGCAACCGGTCGGGCAGGTGGCACAGGGCGGAGGCTGCCGGCGGCACGGTGGAGGAGACAGAGCAGCCCCACGCTGGGGGGAAAAGAGGTTTTTATTCCGCATTTCTCCCCACGGGTGTGTGTCCTGCTCTCCCCGGTGTGTGCACGGCTGCCGGGGGGGACACCAGGGTCCTGCACATCCAGAAATCTGTGAGATGCAGGCAGCCACGGCCCCTGCCTGTTTTGCAGAGGGTGGGAAGCAGGGCTGGGGGACAGAATCGGAGCCCCCAGCCCCGGCGATGCTCCACTGCAGGGCCGGGAAGGAGGCAGGGGCTGGCCCTGCGCCCACACCTGCAGAAGACACCTCTCCACGTCCCGAAGGCAAGGCTGGAGGGCAGAGCCGGGGCGCCGCAGGGTCCCTGAGCTGTGCCGGGACCGTCCCCACGGGCCGTGGGCATGGGGCTGGGCCCCCCTCGGCTCCCCCTGGGCTACCGGTGCCGGTGCTCCAGCAGAGCCTCGAAGTCTGGGGAACACACCAGCTTGTGCTTCACGTGGCCCAGGACGATCATCTCACCCGTCCGGTTGTCCCCGATGCCGACAGACACCAGCTCCTTGTCCAGAGGGAAGAAATGCCCGTGAGCAGCCCGCTCCCATGGGAAAAACCCCTTTAACCGTGGTGGGAGAAGGGCCGAGGTCCCTGCCCGCTGTGGGGGGCTAAGCCTGGAGGAGATGTGCCCCTCTCCACCACCCACACCCTGGGGACAAGAGCAGGCTCCCTCCCCGCCACTGCCACAGCGAAGGGCTGCCAGCCCCATCACCTAAGGGCCAGCACGACCCTGCTCCCCGCGATGGTCCTAGGGACCCCCAAGGGGCTACCTTGGGGTGCATCCCCACAAATCAGGTCCTCAGCACCCCCCTGTACCTGCAGAAAGGAGCAGGGGGTCCCCATGGTCACGTCCAGAGTCACCTTGCCCAGCACCAGCTGCACCTTTCCCGACTTACGGATGAGCAGTTTCCCCACCTGCCCCTCGGGGAGGTCGGCCAGGGTGCAGATATTCTCCGCCTGCTTCGCCTCCTGCCGAGGGACACCGCGGGATGGGGCGGGGGGACATCACCACGCCGCCGTCCCCCATCCCACCCCATTGCCCCCCACGCCGAGCCCCTACCTGACTCTTCTCCTGCTTCACCACCATCACTTGCCCTTCCTCGGTTTGCAGCTCCGTCTTGATGGGTTTGGTGTCCTGGGTGGGCGGCTGGCCGGGCAGCGTGTCGGGCAGCTGCAGAAAGAGCAGCTCCTCCTCGGCCAACAGGCTCAGCCGCTGCAGCAGCTCGGCCACCGAGATGTCCCGGGGAAAACCGGGGGGGTCCCTTGCTTTGCGTTGGCTTGGGGAGGGGGTCCTCGTCGCACGGCTCTTCTTTCACTGGCACCGAGGGCGAGAGGCGGCGGGTGGGCACGGGGAGGAGGGGGCAGCACCCCCAGCCCCTGCCCGCCGGGATCCCCCCCACCCCAGCACACCTTTCACCGCCGGCGGGTCCAGCTCCATCTTCTCCTCCTTGGGAGCGGGCAGCCAGGGTTGGGCGTCCTCCTCCTGCTCCGCCGCCTCCTCCTTGAAGAGCCAGCCCGAGTGGGCCAGCGGCAGCTGCACCGGCTTGTTACGGATGTCGTTCTTCAGCCCTGGGTCGTCGAGGAACTGCGGGGACGGGAGAGGGGACACTCGGCACCGGCCCGGTGGCACCGAAGCCCCCCCCCAACCCTGGTCCCGCTCACATCGTCCTTCTGCAGCATCCGCAGGATCTGCTTCGTCTCCTCATCCGTCTCCCTCTTCTCCTTCTTGATGTTGATGATGTGGGAAGGGCCGAAGTCCGACATGTCCACCGTCTTGTCCCAGGAGCCTGCTGGGGAGAGGGAAGCGGCCCTGGGGTGAGCCCTGAGCAGGGTGGGATGGCCCCGAGACCCCCCCAAGGACGGGGGGCAGCTCCCATTACCTTTCTTCTTCATCATTTCAGCAGGGCCCTGCTCGAAGATGGAGTGGGACTGGATAACCTCGGGCCGGCCCCGGCCCCGGCCGTGCCCATCGCGTTGCCGATCCCGGTCCCGCTCCTTCTTCTCCTTCTTGACGGAGACATCCTCTCGGGGCCTGGGGAGCGGGGAGGTGGCCCGTCACCCCCGCCACCAGGTCTCCATTTCAGGGCACGTTTTGCCCACCGAGACCCCACCGCGCAGGTACCCGCTGGCAAAACCGCCTCCGCGCCCCACGGAAACGCTTACGAGGCCACTTACTCTTCCTTGATCTTCCTGCTAATTATGTTGGGGGTGAAGGTTTTCTGCAAACGAGAGCAGAGGGACAAGTCACTGCACGAGCGGAGATAAGCAACAGAAACCAAACCGGTCGCGGGGCTGGAGGAGGCGGCTGGGGACCCGGCCATGTCCCGCACAGACCAGCTCCCCCGGGGCACCCAGAAACCCCCCAGGTTGCTGCTCCTGGGTCCCCTCCTCGCACCCCACCCATGCTGCGGAGGTCCCCAAGCACCCATACCCCACACGGTGGGGCAGGATGCGGGGTGACCCCGAAAAGGGTGGGTTTTGGGGAGCCCTCCCCAGGGTACTCACCTTCTTCACGCCTCCCAGGGTGAGGTCTCGGGAGCGGATGGAGGGCAGGCGGCCGGGGGTGAGGGGGGGGGGCGGCCGGCCGCCTGCCCAGCAGCCCCCGTGCCCCGGGGAGCCCCGGCCGCAGGCTGCCCGCCGAGCCGCCGTCGCCCGAGCCCCCCTCCGCCATCCCCGGCCTGGCCCTGTGAGAAAGGGGGGGGACACGGTCAGGGGCACCCGGCCCCACGCCCTGCGCAGGGGGCTAAGCCCCCCTGTGCCCCCAAACAGGACCCACGCGTGCACCCCACCCCAGGGGGCTCACCCCCCCCCATGCACCCCCCTCCCCAGGGTGCTGACCCCTCCCATACCCCCAAACAGAGCCCACTCACATCCCCCTCCCCAGGGTGCTCCCTGCACCCCCAAACAAGACCCACGTGTGTACCCCACCCCAGGGGGTTCACCCCCCCCATGCACCCCCCTCCCCAGGGTGCTCCCCCCAGGTACCCCCAAACACGACCCATGCGTGTACCCCTCCCCAGGGTGCTCACCCCCCCTCGCACCCCCAAACGGAGCCCACTCACATCCCCCTCCCCAGGGTGCTCCCCCCCCCAGGCACCCCCAAACAAGACCCACGTGTGTGCCCCTCCCCAGGGTACTCACCCCCCCCCGGACCCCCCAGGACCCCCTCGCACCCCCAAACAGGACCCACACGTGTACCCCACCCCAAAATGCTCACCCCCCCAATGCACCCGCCTCCCCAGGGGGCTCACCCCCCCTCGCACCCCCAAACAGAGCCCACTCGCATCCCCCTCCCCAGGGTGCTCCCCCCCCCCAGGTACCCCCAAACACGACCCATGCGTGTACCCCTCCCCAGGGTGCTCACCCCCCCCCGCACCCCCCAGGACCCCCTCGCACCCCCCTGCCCAAGGGGCTCAGCCCCCCCCCACCCCCCAAAACAGGACCCACGCGTCTACCCCACCCCAGGGGGCTCCCCCCCAGGCACCCCCTCCCCAGGGTGCTCACCCACCCCTGCACCCCCCCAGGACACCCTCGCGCCCCCCTCCCCAGGCTGCTCGCCCCCCCATACACCCCCAAACAGGGCCCACTCGCACCCCCCTCCCCAGGGGGCTCAGCCCCCCACTCACACCCCCCTGGAACCCCTCGCCCCCCCCCTCCCGAGCCGCTCCCCCCCCCTTCCCGTGCCCCCACCCCACGCCACGCCGCCCCTTACCCTGCCCGGGCAACCACCGGCCGCCGGCCCCACTGCGCACGCGTGTTGCGCGACCCGACCTTCCCGGAAAGACGCCTCTGCCGCCATTTTTATTGAGGGCGCGCCGAGCCCGCTAATGAGCCGCCATCTTTGTTGTTGGCATTGCCCAGCCCCATGTGGAAGGTGGCGGCGCCATCTTTGTGGCGGGCAGTGCCCGGTTCTTGGGGCAGTGTAGGGGGGGACACCGGGGGGGGGGGGGGACACCGGGGGGGGGACCCCTTCATTTTTACCCCCCCCAGGTTGTCTGGGCTGCAGCCACCCCTCCGGGGTCCCCTGCAACCCGAGGGGAGGGGGGACCCAACCAGGCTACAGCCCCACGGGGGGGGGAACACGCGTGGGCACCCCACTGGGGGGGGGGGTCTGGAGGGGAATGATTTTTTTATTTTTTTGGGGTCCTCAACGAAAAAAAAAAACCTTGCCTAACGCCAAAGTTGTCCCCCGCATCACCGGCACCAAAACAGCAAGCCCCCCCCACCTCCGGGCTTTGCACCCGTGTTTCCCACGGGGGTCCTGCGTGGGTACCAGCATCCCCATGCAGCCATTGCATCCCATTGCATCCCATTGCATCCCATTGCATCCCATTTGGGGGGCTGGGGAGGGGGGTCCCAGTTGTGCCGGGGGCGGTTCCCGCCCCCGGCACAACCGGGACCCCCCTCCCAGCCCCCAAAATAGGGGGGTTCAGGCAGGAGCTGCCCACCACCCCACCCACAACTCGCACCCACAGCCGCCCACCCGCCTCGCAGGCAGCAGCAGGCAGGAGCCGCGCTGCCTCCATCACCTGACGCCGTACACAACCCGCCACCCCATTGGCAGAACAAGAAGGTTGGTTTTTTTTTCCACTCCCCCCTCTCCGAGCTGCTTAGATATTATTTTTTTCCCCCCCTCCTTTTCCCCCCCCCCCCCATTTTTTTTCCCTCCTCTGGAGGGTGTTTGCTATTTCCGAGCTGGCTGGGAGGATCCCAGTCGCAGCAGCCGCAGGCAGCAGCGCGGCATCGCTGGGTACCGTCACCATCGCTTTCTCACCGGCATCCTTTGCCCTTCCCGCTCAGCTCGGCCCCACCGGGGCTGCCTGCCCTGCCTTGCCCTGCCTTGCCCTCTCCTGCTACCCTACCAGCATCCCACCGCATCCCGGCAGCCCTCCGGCACGGCCAGGTAAGGGCCTCACCGGCATCGTGCTACCGGCACCCGCGAGCCTGCAACCGGCATCGGCTGAACCCTGGCAGGGGTTGCTTGGGGGACACGGGGTGCACGGGGACACGGTGACACGGGGCATCGCGATCCGGCTGCAAAGCTCCCGGTGCAGGACGAGGCAAGGCGAGATTCCCCGTGCCGCCGCCGGGCACGGGAACGGGGCAGCGGGCTGGCACGTCGTCCCCAAATCGGTGACCTTCTGCTCTGCCTAAGGATGGCGGGGGGGTTACACTTGGGGTGACACCCAGCTCGGTGGGTCCGGTGGCCACCGGGTGCTGGGGTGGCAGGGGGAGGCTGTGGGGCGCGCGGTGCGGCTCGCCGCAGGGCTGCGGGGGCAAGCGAACGCCCTGCCGCGGGTTGCCGGCGTGTGCTGCGCCTGCCCGCCGGCACCCCCGGCTCTGCGCACACGGCGGGGGTGCAGGCGTGGATGTGGGCGGCCGTGGGAGCGTGCCCACGAGTGCCCACGCGCGGGGTGGATGCGCCCACGGGTGCCGAGCAAAACACGGTGGTGTTTGCGATGCCGTGCAGCGGTAGCCGAGGAGGGGGTGAGGACGAGCCCGGGTGTGGGCGGCCGTGGGCACGCGTGTGTGAGCCACCGTGGGCGTGCGCCCCTGCACGCGGGCGTGTTGGCAGCCCCGCGGTGCCACGGACACGTGCCTGCCACGGCACCGTTGCTCCCTGCAGGGCTCACACCGGCACGGGGTGCAGGGTGGGGGGCACCCGCTCCCCCCAGCCTCCTCGGTGCATCCTGCACCCTCGACAGCATCCGCCGCGCCCGTGCATCCCTCACCCCGGGGTGCAAAGCCCCCCCCATGCGCCCACCCCGGAGAGCGGCTTCCCGGGGTGCAGGGGGTGAGCGCAGCCCCGGCCATGGGGAAACTGAGGCAGAGAGCGGCTGCGGGCCAGGGCAAAGGCGGATCCAGCTTTTCCAGTGCCAGCTGCCTGCATGCAACCCTCCCCTCTCCCAGCACTCCCTCCGCTCCCCTTGTTTTTCTTTCCCCACCCGGTGTTGAGCAAACCCCGAAACACCCGCTGGCGACGAGCCGGGGCCCCGCGGCATCCCGGGGGAGCGGCCGGGGCCCCCGCGCAGCCGCTTCCCGAACGGGCTTGTTCCCGGCTTCCCGCTGCCTGCTCCTGCCTGCGTTGCCTATTCCTGGCTGCCGGCCGCTTTTCCACCCCGGTGCCATCTGCTCCGCCGCGGGGGCCCCGGCGCGGGCAGCCGCCCGCCTGGCAGCTGCCATCGTGGGCAGCGGGCACCCCCGCCGTGCTCAGCACCCCCCCACCCGTGTTCTGCCCACAGGAGCTCAGCCCCTCCGGCCATGGAGCTGCTTTCCACTCCCAAAAATATCGAGATCAACAATATCACCTGCGATTCTTTCCGCATCTCCTGGGCCATGGAGAAGGGGGACCTGGAGAGGGTCACCCACTACTTTATCGACCTCAACAAGAAGGAGAACAAGAACTCCAACAAGTTCAAGCATCGGGTGAGCCGGGGGGATGCGGGACCCCCACCCGGGGAGAGGAGAGGGGATTTTGGGGGGGAAACAGGGTTATAGCCCACTCCCACGCTGATCTGGGGACAAATCCCCCCGTGGGACATGGCTGCCGGAGGGGACCGGGACGGGGACCGAGGTGCGACCGACCCCCCCGAGCCCACGCGGGGCAGCGGAGCCGCAAATCGCTCGCGCTCCCCCTCCCCCTGAATACGAGTCACTAATTCAGGACGTTTTTAGCAGCGCGGTTGCCAGGGTGATGCTATTTAATGTTTAACATTATTTTTTTTTTTCTCCTCCCCAATAATAAGGGGGGGGGTGGGGGGTGGGATTTTTTTTTTTTCCTCCCCCTGTATCTCCCGACTTCAGCATCCGCCGTTGCCACAGAAACGGCTCTGCACTGCGGTGCTGCTCGGTGGCCTATTGACACCGCGAGATGCCACCGGGAGCGGGGGATCCCCAAGACCCCCTGGGGGGGGGACCCCTCATCCCTGTCCCAGCAGCGGCTTTGCCGGGAGGTGTTTGGGGCCAGCGCAGGCAGCCGGGGAGGTGGGAGCGATGCCAGGGCTGGAGCCGGGGGGGGACAGCAGGAGATATGGCAGCACGCTGCTTTAGGGGTGTCTCGGTGGCGGCAAACCCCGGCAGAGGCACCGGCGCGGATATTTCGCAGCGTGCGGTACCCGGCAGCATCCCCTCGGTGTCAGGCAGGGGTGGGCAGGGATGCGGGGAGCGGGGATGCCGCCCTGCCTGACCCTCGCCCCTTGGCGCAGGACGTCCCCACCAAATTGGTGGCCAAGGCGGTGCCGCTGCCCATGACGGTGCGGGGACACTGGTTCCTGAGCCCCCGCACCGAGTACAGCGTGGCGGTGCAGACGGCCGTGAAGCAAAGCGACGGCGAGTACCTGGTGTCCGGCTGGAGCGAGACGGTGGAGTTTTGCACCGGGGGTGAGCGTGGCGGGGGTGGCCGAGCCGGCGCTGCCGGGGCCCGGGAGCCGGGAGAACGGGGGCGATGCCGTGAGCTTGCACAAGCCGGGCCGGTTGGAGCGGCAGCTGATGAGTGGGAGGCGGGAGGTGTGGGGAACGGGAGCTGCGGGCAGGGATGGGCTGCCAGCGGGGATGGAGACACCCTGATGTCCCCGTCCCCGTCCCCAGACTACGCCAAGGAGCACCTGGCCCAGCTGCAGGAGAAAGCCGAGCTGATCGCCGGCCGCATGCTGCGCTTCTCCGTCTTCTACCGCAACCAGCACAAGGAATATTTCCAGCACGTCAGGTACCCCCGTCCCCATTCCCCCACCCCGGGGCCACCCGCTCCTCGCCGGGGCCCGCGTCCCCTGACCCTGCCTCTGTGTGTGTGTGTGCGTCCCTCCTCCTCCTCCTCCTCCTCCTCACCCCGGTCCCCGCGCGCAGGATGCACTGCGGGAACGTGATGAAGCCATCGCTGAAGGACAACAGCGGCAGCCACGGCTCGCCCACCAGCGGCATGCTGCACGGCATCTTCTTCAGCTGCAACACCGAATTCAACACCGGGCAGCCCCCCCAGGATTCGCCCTACGGCCGTTACCGCTTCCAGATCCCGGCTCAGCGTCTCTTCAACCCCAACACCAACCTCTACTTCGCGGACTTCTACTGCATGTACACCGCCTACCACTACGTCGTCCTGGTCCTGGCCCCCAAGGGTTCCTCGGGGGATCTCTTCTGCCGGGAGCGTCTACCCCAACTGGACATTTCCTCCAACAAGTTCCTGACGTGCTGCGTGGAGGAGGGCGAGCTGGTGTACCGCCATGCCCAGGACAGCATCCTGGAGGTCATATACACCGAGCCGGTGGACCTCAGCCTCGGCGTGCTGGGGGAGATCAGCGGGCACCAGCTGATGAGCCTCTCCACCGCCAACGCCAAAAAGGACCCCAGCTGCAAGACGTGCAACATCAGCGTGGGGCGTTAAGGGTGGGACGCGGGCAGGGCCGGGGAGGGGGACGGGCGCCCGCCGCGGGGGCTTCTCCCACGGACGCTGCTGGGTGGAGGACCTGGATGGGTGCGGGGGACCCGGCCGGTGTAAATAGCGGCGTTACCCGTGTCCCTGCCCGCTCGGGGAAGGAGCCGGCGGGATGCTCGCCCAGCATGGAGGCAGACCCCATGCCGCTCTGCGCCCCGAGGGAGGAAGCCTTCATCTCCTGGACTGGCCGACCAGCATCATCCTCGCTGGCGTGAGCCCCGCGCTCTGCCCTCCGCCGCGCAGCCGCTGCGGGACCCCCTTCCCCTCCGGCGTCCCCCGCATCCCCCCCGGTCCCCTGCACCAGGGCTCGCCCCCTCGCTGGCGCCGCAGCTCCCGGGGAGCCCCGGCCCTGCCAACCGGGGCTGGGGCTCCCCGGCCACCCCAGGGGGTTCGGCGGAGAGACTGGAAGCACCCCCCTGGTTTTGAACTGCTCCCGGGGATGGAGGGGTGCTCGGGCAGGGACCCCCGCTCCCACCGGTGCCGCCTCGGGGCTGCAGCCGTGGTGCCCGTGTCCGCAGTGGTGCGGGGGACGCCGCGACGTCCCCCCCGTGTCGTGCAGCGCTGTGCCGTGTTCGCTCTCTGCTCTAGCCGTCGCTGTGCCGCCCGAATCCCCGGCCCCAGGAGGCAGCCGGAGGAGTCGGGGCAGGGGAGCGGAGCTGAACCCCCCCCCCCAACCCCGTCCCCCCACTCCGCCGCCCCCCCGCATGAGCCGTCGGCAGCATGGCGCTTGCGTGCCGGCCCCCGCGGGCTGCCCGCTCCCCGTCTCTGTGTATCCGATGCACGCTGTAACGGTAGAAGAGAACAACCTCCCCATCCCCGAGCATCCCTGTGCTGTGCTGGCGGTGTATCAATAAACTCTGTGCGGTCGCCACCGGCCGTGTCACGCGCCTCTGTCCCCCGCCGGGAACCGGGGAAGCGGCTCCAGACCCCGGTCCGGCTCAGGGAGGTGGGGGAACAGGGCTGGAGGGGGGAACAGGGTGGCACAGAGGGATGCTGCGGCAGCAAGGGCACAGCCACGGGCACTCTGCTGCCTTCACCAGCCCCGGGACAGCCGCCGAAGCCTGGGTTCGGCACCTCCTCGCCCATCACCGGGGCGGCAAACCCTTCTGGATGAAAAGCCCTGGTGCCCATCACCGTCCCATCCGGGCACGGCCCGTTCCAGGGCATCCCAGCCCCTACCCAGGCAGCGCTTTCCATGCTGACACCCTTCCAAGTCCCCAGCATCCCCCAGCTGCAAACAGGGTGAGGAGCATCCCCGTTGCCCCACCAAGGCCACCAGCAGCAAACCCGGGACACGAAGGAGGGGACGCAAAGCTGCGTCCCCGAGCAGTGCCGAGGCACGCGGGAGCGCGATGGCGGGCGCGGGGGCCCATGCCGCAGCCCACCAGCCATCTGCCGCCGGCTCGCAGCGGGCGCGGGCGGACGGCGCGGCGTGGGGACGCGGCTGGAGCACGCGGTGGCTGCAGCCGGCGGTGGCTGGAGCACGTGGCACCCATCTGCCCCGCGCCGGGGGAGGTGATTTGCGATGGGGCTGTTGGCCGGCTCGGCTGGGACGCTCTCCTGGTTGAGATAGGGTGCAAAGAGAAGGTGTGGGGTGAGCACCTACCTGCAGACACCCAGCACCCAGCGAGGGACCCACCGCTGAGCCATGCCTCCTGCCGCTGGGAAAATGGTCCAGCCGCTCCCTCATCAGGGCAGCAGCAGATTGCAATTAGCTGATTGCTCTGCTCCTTCAGCTGCAACTCGGGGAGCCCCGAGGATGGGGGTCTGCCGCAGGGTGCCCTCCCCTGGCTCCAGCCCCAGTTTCGGATGCCGTTTTCCTCGGGGGAGGCTGGGGTGGAAGCAAAGAGGCTGGGGCTGCCCCTCTCCAAGTACAAGGGTATTTATTTCATCGGTACAAGAGAGAGACAGCACCTTCTGTGTGTTGGGCTCTTCCCGGTTACTGGTTTGTACATTCAGATAGCTGCGGCCGGCTCGGCCGGGGCGAGGAAGGGGAGCGGGTCCCGCTCGGGCCCCCCAGCGCCGGGAGGGGCGGCTGCTGGCAGAGGGGACCCCCCCTCCGCCCTTGTGCCCGCGAGCGCCCGAGCCCCGGGGCCCCGTGCGAGCGTGTCTGAGTGCTGAGGTTGGCTGTGTGCTCCTCCGTGCAGTCTGTGCGGGGCTGCGCTCCCCCCTGCCTTCCTCCCTGCCCTCCTCCTCCTCCTCCCCTGCCCGCGGCGGGGGCCGGGACCCCCGGCCCTCATTTCCTCGTGTGCAGCGTGTCCTGGAACTTGGTGCTGGTGTAGCGAAGGTGGAAACCCTTCTTGTTGATGGTGTCGTCCGAGTGGAAGTGGATCATCACCGAATCTCCGGCTGAGTAGACCTCCTCCGGGGGCTGCCGGGGCGAGGGAGAGGGGTGCTCAGGACCACGGGCATCCCCGGGATGCGTGAGCATGGCGAGGGAGGGGGATTTGCGACGGGGAAGGGGTAAAATCATTGCACCCCCATGTACAACCCCAATTCCCCCCCAGGGATTTCTCTGCACCGGCTTGGCGCAGCTTCACCCATCGCCTCCGCAGCCTCGCACCTCTCCCCCCGCCACCCCATTGCTCCCCGTATCCCCAGCTCACCCCGGACCCGCAGAAGCGGCCGAGGCGCGGGGCCGTCCCGTCGTAGCCATCAAAGAGCTCCATGTAGTCGTAGCCGCAGTCGGCTTCCTCCTCGATCTCAAAGGTCTGGAAGATGAGCTCCACGCCGTAGCCCTCCTCGGCCATGATCACCCACTCGCAGTCCGAGCCCCCCGGGTAGTTGTTATCCCCAAATTGCGCGTGCGAATACAAGTCCTTGGTCTTCACCTCGGCGCGGACCTGGCCCCCGCACACTGCAGGAGAAGCCGACAGCGGGAGGCGGGGGTTAGGAGGGTCCACGGTCTCCCCCCAGCCCGTAACCAGGAGGTTTCCCCAGCCCCACGGTGGTACCTGTGGTGTGGGTGGCCTCGAAGCCCTTCTTCTGGACGGAGTTATCAGAGACGAACTTGAGGAACATCTTGTTGCCGGAGGAGATGAGGGGCTCGGGCTCTTTGGCTCCGCAGAAGCGGCCGAGCGCCGGGGCTTTGGCATCCTTGCCGTCGTAGATCTCCAGGTGGTCGTAGGCGCATTCCTGCTGCGCCTCCACGTCCAGCTCCGAGAAGGTCTGCGGAGGTGACGGCCGAGCCACCGGCGCTCAGCGGGGCTCGGCAGAGGGGACCCCTGGTGCTGCCCACCCCCCGGTCCCCCCCATCCCTACCAGCTTGACGCGGTGCCCCGGCGTGGTGGTGATGGCCCAGGTGCACTCCTTCTTGCTGGGGTATTTATCGGGCCAGTTGGGGCTGGTGATGGTCCCCGAGATGGATGTCACCTTATGGTCACAGCCGGCTGCGGAGACAGCGGGGGGTCACGGGTGCAAGCGTGGGGGGGTCCTGCCGGGGATGCGGGGGGTTTTGGGGCGCAGACCCACCTTCCTTGCAGTCGTGCTTGTTGTCGTGCAGCACGAAGCCGCTGCGGCACTGGCACTCGTAGCTGCCGAAGGAGTTGAGGCACTCGTGCTGGCAGCCCCCGTTGTTCTTGGAGCACTCGTCCTTGTCTGCCGAGAGAGCAGAGGGACCGCGGCTGAGCCGGGCGGAAAAGCCCGGCGGCCGGCATCCCGGCGTGGCATCCCGGCGCGGCATCCCGGCACAGCACGGCCCTGCCTGGTGTGTGCTTGTCCCCAGCCCCACGCCGCTGCCCTCCGGGGAGCGACCAGCCAAGCAAGCGCCTACGGCCAGCAGCAAGCAGATCCGCCGTCCCTTGCCCCCGCGGGTGGATGGGATGGGTCCTCCTCTCCCTGGGCTCACCCATGGGCACAACCATTACCTGCTTACAGTACGGACGGGGAAGGCAGAAAAACACACAGTGACAACCAAAGATGCACAAGAAAGACCAGGACGCGGGAGTCCCTCTTTACTCATCGATAGGGAAATGTCACAGACACAGTAAAAATCGAGGGAAAAAAAAAAACAAAACCAAGGTCAGCTGGTCAATGACAAAAACAACGGGGATGGGGCGAGGGGGATGCTTAAAACCAAAAAAAAAAAATTAAAAAAAAATTAAAAATAAGGCCAACAACCAGTTCTGTCAAGCAAGGGGCTGCCGGGGCCGGTGGCACGGCTCAGCTCGGCCCCGGCGTGCTCCCGCGCGGTGCCCGGGGCCGCGGCGTTCCTGAGAAAGATGGAGAGGACGGCGTGGCTCAGGAGGGGCCCCGCAGCCGCTTCTGCAGGCGAAACTTCAGGCCGGGCGGGCGAGATTTCGGGGGCTGCAACTGCTGCTTCTTCTCTGCAAAGAGAGAGGGAGAAAGGCGGGGAGCGATGGGGGAGCGGGGGGGCGGCGGGGGGCGGCGGGGGCAGCGGGGCATGCAGAGCGGCAGCCGGGGAAGCAGGCAGCGGAGGGGACCCCCGCCAGCCCCTCGTGCAGCCGGGGCTCGGCGGCGAGCGGCTCTGCGGGGAGGAAGAGGAGGAGGAGGAGGAGGCGGCGTGGTTGGCTCCGGGAGGATGAGGATGGGCGTCGGGTGGGTTCCTGGGGGTGTCTGGGTTGGGGAGGTGTGGGAATGGTGGTGGAGGGGTTTGGGCTCGCCCGGAGCAAGGCGTCCTCCCAGGCTGGCCGTACTTACCTCCCAGCGCCCACCACCTGCCCGAGGTCCCTATCGCCGGCGTCCCAGGGCTCGCCAACCCCCCCAGACCCCCCGCTTTGGGGCCGGGGTGGGATGCTCCATGGCCCATCACCCCTCCTTGCTCCCCCTCCCCATGGGGCAATGGTTTGGGGAGCGGGCAGCGGTGGGGGGAAGCCAGCAGCAAGCGGGCACCAGCCACCCGAGCATCCCTCTCCGTGCCAAGCTTGCCCCGTGCCCCGGCTGGCGTGGGAAAGGGGCGATGCCGGAGTAGAGCATCCCTCCTGGAGCCATCGGCAGCAGCGAGGGGGGTCCTGCCCCAGCCCCCCCAGCCCCTCGGGGCAGCCCCAAGCCCCGCGGCCGCCTCTCAACCGGAGGCTATAACCTGACGTCTCCTAGGTCTGAGAGAGGAAGCGAGGCGGAAAGGCTCATTTGGGGATGGGAAGGGGCTTCAGGTGGGCTCAGAGCAGCTCCAGCACCGGGGGGGAGCGTGCGTGGCATCGCCCCACCGGCAGGACGGAGGGAGCCTGGGCGGGCGAGACAAGAGCGGAGAGAATTGGCAGAGGAAAGAAGCCCGCCAGGTCGGTGTCTTTAGCAATCCTTTATTCTAACCAGCTTGCTCGCCGCGACCCGGCATTGCCGTGCGCTCACCGTTATCCCGGCGTGCATCCGATGGCTCTGGGCTGCTCACCGCCCCGCAGCCCCCGTCTGCACCTATCACCCCGCTACGGACCCCCCGTGCACCGGGGCTCGGCGGAGAGCCGGGGGGACGTACCTGGGTGCCGACACCGTGGTGAATTCCCGGGCGAACGCATCCTTACGCGCGAGCCGACGGAGCCGGCTGCTGCCTCCTGTCGCCCTGGCCCGCGAGGAGGAGGAGGAAGAGGAAGGGGCCACGTCTTCACCGGGGGAAAATGGGTGCCCGGGCGGCCAGGCTGCCCGCGGCACCGAGGGGCAGGGCTCGGCAGCTGGCTGTGTCCGGAGCAGCGGGGAAGGAGCGCAGAGACCCTCCGCGGCTAAAAAGGAGCCGCTTGGGAGATGCTTTGCCCAGGGCTGGCCGGGAGCGACCCCGGGGGGGGACTGGAGGAGGGACCCTCATGTGGCCAAGTCCTCCAGCGTGGTCCTGCTGCCGGGAAAGCCCAAGACCTGAGCGGAGAGAGGCAGAGGAGAGGGTTTGGTGGTCTGGGATAGGGGCAGCACCCATGGGATGGCCACACATCCTGGTGGGAGGAGGGCAAAAGGGAGAGGGAAGGAGCCCGAAGCGCGGCAAGGGGAGACTCACCCGGCTGCCCCGCGGTCCCGCTGCCGCTCGGCCGCTGGGCTTTCCCGAGGTCTCGCTTTGCTGGAGGGCACCGGCTCCTGACGGCTGGGCCCCGCTGGGCCACCTTACTTGCCTTGGTTTTAATTAAAAAAATAAAGCAAAGATACTCTACCCCCAGCCCGCGGGTCTCTGCCGCTCCGGCCAGCTGCCGGGCTGCCTCGGGGAACCCCGAGGGCTCCTGGGGATGCCGGCTCCCACGGCTCTCCGCAGCCAAGCGGCCACGCTGCCCCTCAAAAACAGCCTCGACGGGGCCAAAAAGCAGCGGGAGGTGCAAGGCATCAGTGGTTCGGTCCAGCCCAGCCTGTCCAGGAGGTGCCGTCGGTCGCTCGCGGCCGGGCTGATGTCCAGGGCACCACGCCGAGGGGGACCCTCTCTTGCACGAGGGTCCCGGCGGCAGCCCCTAGCCCCAGGGACCAGCCCCGGGCGATGCTTGGCCGCGGTCGGCGCTGCGTTTCGCTCCACGTCCCCATCCCTACGCCCCTCCCAAGACCCAGCCGAAGGTGACACCATCTCCTGGCGGGGTGGCCCGGGAGAGGAGAGAGGACCACAGAACAGACAGGGATAAGCAGGTAATGGTTTTTCGGGAGGAGGGACCACTCCGGAGACCTGAGCCATGGTGGTGGCCAGATGCCAATATCCCCCCTGCCCCGGCGCTGGCCGGGATGCGGAGCACCCTGCCCGGGAAGCGGAGGAAGCCCGTGGCCGTGCAGCATAGCGGGGTGGTGCAGGGCAGCAGGCAGCAGAGCGGGGCACGGCCGCCCTCCCCGCAGTAGCGCTGCCCGAGGGGTGCAGCACCCGGCCGGCCGTGGGGCTAGCGAGGGGGAGATGCTCCCCCCGGCCAGCGCTGGCCCCTCCAGGCCTGAGCACATCCCTGTCCCCAACTCATTTCCCTCTGCCTCTGCGGGTGCAGCTGGAGCCCAGCACCCACTGGCCACCTGGGGACCTCCGGGAGCACCCCAGCATCTTAAGTAGGACCCAAATGCCCCCCAAAAGTGGGGAAAAGCCTTGAAAGGCAGCAAAATGTGCTGCCAGCTGGGCTGCCGGAGGCTGGGGGGGTTCAGACCCTGTGGGGCAGAGACCCAAGGATCACCCTGCCGCCGGGCTGGGACCGGGGGCTGCACCCCTGGCGCGGGCAAGAGCAGGCATTAGCGGCGGTTTGGGGGCGCAGGGAGGGTCGGCTCGGCGAGGGAGGGCGAGGGACGCCCGTGCCGGGGCCGGGCAGCTCTACCTGAGAAGAAATGGGCTTTGAAGCCTTTTTTGGAGACGGTGTTGTCGGATTTGAACTCGATCCTCATGTTGTTGTACTGGGAGGTGATGACATCCGGCTTCTCGGCGCCGCAGAACTTGCCGTGCAGCTTGGAGTCGGCGGTCAGCCCGCTGCGCACCTCCACGAAGTCGTATTTGCAGACCTGCGGGGTGCAAGGCAAGGGAAGGGGGGACACGGGGCTGGTGGCACGGCTGTGCCAGCCTGCGAGCCACCGGCAGCGTTGGGGGACAGGCACGATGGAGAGGGGCTGCTCCCCGGCTGACTCACATCATTGCCCTCCGTCTCGAAGAAGTCGAACTGCAGGGAGATGCGGTACTGGGTGGGGGCCACCAGTTGCCAGATGCAGTTCTTGTTGGGGGGGTACTCTTTGGGCCACCCCGGGCTGGTGATGGAGCCGTTGAGCTTGGTGAGGAAACCTCCGCAGGCAGCTGCAGGGTGGGAGGCACCCAGTGCCCGTCACGTCCCCGGGCTCCCTGGGATTAGGGACGCCGCACGGGGCGGCTGGGGGGTGGCGGGGGGCACTCACCCTCGCAGCGGCGCTTGTCGGAGGCCAGCTCGTAGCCAGGGTCGCAGGCGCATTTGTAGCTGCCCAGGGTGTTGACGCAGCGCTGCTCGCAGCCGCCGTTATTGGGACGTGAGCACTCGTCCACCTCTGGGCAGGGGCAGCGGGGCTGAGCGGGCGGGCAGGGCTGCCAGCCCCCCCGGTGTCCCCCCCGGCGCGTCTCCTACCTTTGAAGAAGTTGACGGCGAAGCCCGCCTTGTTGATGGAGCCGTCAGAGACGAATTTCATCCAGAGCTTGTTGGAGGTGCTCTTGATGTCGTCCGGCTTGTCGTAGCCACAGTAGCGCCCGATGAGGCTGCTCGACTCGCTGCTGCCGTCCCGGATCTCCAGGTAGTCGTAGGCGCAGCTATCGTGCCGCTCAATCTGTGGGAGGGTGGGTGTTAGCAGGGGGGGGACGCCGTCTTGGCCCCAGCATCCCCAAACCCTGCCTGCCCCTTTCCTTACACCCGCGCTCCCAGACCCACGCACCGGCCAAGGTCTGCTGCATGGGGAAACTGAGGCACGGAGGCAGTGCAGGGGGATGCGGGCAGCCAGGCAAGGCAGCAACAGCCCCGCTGCAGCCCCAAACCTGTCTCATGGGGTGCATTGGGTCGGGGAGATGCTGCTGGGGAGGTTTCCCCTTCCCGCCGCAGGGAAGGGACCGGTATGGTGGGGGGGATGCTCGCCCACCTCGAAGGACTGGAAGGTCAAGCCCACGTGGAAGCCCTCGGAGACGGTGATCTTCCAGACACACACTTTGCTGGGCCGGTAGTCATCGGGGTAGTTGGGGGACTGGATGTGCCCGTTGTCCTTCTTCACGTCTCCCCCGCAGATGGCTGGAAGGGAGGAGAAGCCGCCTGAGCCCCCCCTTGCCCTGCCGCCGGCCCCGCGCCCCCTCCCTGCCCGTCCCTACCTTCGTAGACGGCGAAGAAGCCTTTGCCCACCCAGTTGCTGCTGCTCCGAAACTCAACCCAGAGGCGGCTGTCAGTGGAGATGATGGGCTCGGGCAGCTTGTTCCCGCAGAACCTGCCTGGGGACGAAGGCGTGCTGGGCTGCCGCCGGCCGGGCACCCTCCTCTCCCTCGCCACCACGTCCCGGTCCCCCCTGCGCCCCCCGCCAGCATCCTAAAGGGAAAGCGCTGCTTCTCCCCCTGCTCCCCTCCGGCTTTTCTGGCTGTTTCACAGAAACTGGTTATTTCAGAGTGTGGGGTCAACTGGGACTTGGGGAACATCCAGTTCATGGGGATGGGACCGAGACACTGGCGTCTCCCTGGGGAGAGATGTGCTGGCCAAGCTGGGCCAGCCAGACTGGTTTCACTGGTGTGGGCCAGCAAACTGGGAGCCCCATTCACCCCAATAACTCCTCTGGGGCCAGCCCCCCCTCCCAAGGGCTTTGGCACATCACGGTCAGGCAGGGATACAGGCAGAGGGGAGCCCCTCGCCCCGCTGCCTGCACCCGGGGCAGGAGGTGAGGGCAGCGGGCAGGCAGCGGGGCAGGCAGTGCCGGCCGGCCAGGCTAAGAGCTCCCGGTTGGTTACCTCGCAGCGTGGCCTTTCTCCAGAACCCGTCTCTCACCTCCACGTAGTCGTACCAGCACAGCCGGCTTCGGTAGAGGTCCAGGGTGGTGAAGTTCAGGATGATCTAAGGTTGGGGGGGGGAAAGAGCGTGGGGTGAGCCCCCCCATGCCCCGCGGGGTCTCCGTCTGCCGGAGTGCGGCACTCGGCCACGCCGGGTGCCAGCGGTCCAGATGGCACCCGGACCTGCTCCGTGGCAATGCCCGGCAGCATCCCGAGCCACAGCGAGGCACCGGGGTGGGGGATGCTGGGGTTAGGGGTACCCCGAAAAAAGGGTAGAAGATGGGGCAAGGAGGGAGAGGAGGGCTGGGAGAAGATGGGGGGGCGTCGGTGCCGCGCCGGCGGCTGGTACCTTCTCTCCGGGGGTGACGGAGATCCTCCAGACGCAGTGCATGTGGGCAGAGTATCCGTTGGGGAACTCAGGGGAGGAGAAGTTGCCCTGGCTGTCCTGGAGTGTCTCCCCACAGGCTGCGAAGGGGGAAAAGCGGGGGTCAGACCCCTGGGAAGCCCCCTGGCATCGGGATGGGCAGCATTGGATTCAGACGAGCCGCTGCCCCCAGCCCCTTGCACCCTTTTACCACCCACATTCCCAGCCCTGAGGACAGCTCTGCAAAAAACCACCACCGCCGCCTTGCTGCAGCAACCCCAAAAAGCCCCAAACCACACCGGAGCGGCTGGCGATGCTCCCGGCTCCCTGGCACCCCCTCGTAAGCACCGTGCCCCCCCGCCCGGCCACCAAGCCCCGGGGACAGGAGCTGTCCCATGGCCCCCCCCGTGCCCTGCCACGCCGCGGGGGCCCAGCTCGCCGCCCGGGCTCCGGGCAGGTTTACGCAGCCACGGCTGGATCCGGCCCAGCGCTGCCATCTGGAAGCCACATGATGCCGCGGCCACGGCACACGGCGCTTCGCTCCGGCTGTCGTGGGGCCAAGGCGGCCGCCCCCCACCTCCCGCTCGGGGGGGCTGCGAGATGAAAGGTGAAACGGTAAAAAAAGGCGGCTTGAAACCTGGGCTCGCTGCCTTTTTTCCCTCCTTCCTTTACAGTGGAAACAAAGGGAAGGGAAAGCCAGGCTGCAGAGGGGCTTTTGGGGGGGGCTTTTTTTTCCCCCCTCCAAATTAATCACTTTTCCTGCTCGCACTCGCAGCCCCGCTCCCCTGCAGCCCCCGAACACGGCACGGCCGGCTGCCGGGGCCCCTTACAAAGCCGTCTCTCTTCCAGGCTGCTAATTAGTTGCTGGAATTAAGCAGGAGCACGCTGGAGCCAAACTCCTTGCAGATGTTGCTGGTACAGTCCCGGAGCACGTGCCTGCAGCCGGGGGACTCATGCCAACCTCCGCGGCGCTCGGAGCAATGCCACTGCTCGTGGGCCACGGTCCTCAGCGCCATTCGAGGTGCCAACATGTGCTGAGCATCCCTGGCTCTGCACCGGCCCCAGGGAGGACCAGGGGCTGCGATGGGACCGTGCTCTCCCAGCCCGCCGGTAACAGCCCTGCGTAACGCCCGGCCATGCCTCATCCAAAACCCTCCCGCTGCTGGGGCGGCTCGGAGGATGCTCTTGGAGGATGGTCTCCAAGGATGCTTTGCTCTCGGAGGATGCTCTGTTGTCCGAGGATGCTCTCTGGGGATGCTCTGCTCTTCCAGGATCCCCTTGGAGGATGCTTTTTGGGGGATGCTCGTGGAGGGATGCTCTTTGCTCAGAGGAGTGGGAGGAGAGAGCAGCTGAGGATGCCCTTGCTCACACGGGCAGAGCCCCGTAGATCATCACAGTCTTCCATTTAGCTTCTGCTCACAAACACCCCAGAAAAATGCCACAGATGGAGAAGGGCAACTTGCGTGCTCCTTGCAAGGGGTCCGATGGCAAGGAAGACCCCAAAGAGCGTTTTTTCCACTGGAAACAGGGGATCCAGCCAGGGCGACGCTTCGTTTGTCAAGTCTCGGGGTGAAAGCAGAGCCGTTCCCTGGGAGGTACGGCCCTGTGCACGCTCACCCCAGGCTGATCAGCCCGGCGGCCGCTCCAGCCCCCCGGCAGTGACACACGGCCCCGGCCCAGGGCCCGGCAGGGCCGTCCCGGCGGCACTCACCCGGGCAGCGGTAGAGCTTGCGAGCCTGGGCGATGTCCCCTTTGCTCAGACGCGTCCGCTGGCCGATGGCAGGCCGGACCCCGTTCACGTCGTACTTGGGCAGGATGGTGTCGAGGAAGATGCCCCTGGGGCGAGAGAAGGGAGAGGCTGAGCAGCGGCTGGAAAGCACCGGGTCTGCGGCTGCTCCTCGCTGCCGGGGGAAGGATGCTAAAAACAGCCTGGCTAATTAAAGCCTGCAGGCCGGTGAGTCAGCGGGGACGTGTCCCCGACGGAGGTGACCGCGGGGACAGCACCGTCCCTGCCCTGGAAAGGGATGCCGTGGGGCTTCATCCTGCCTCAGCATGCTGCGGCGTGGCTCTGCCGGAGCTGCGAGCCTTGCACCAAGTGCATTAACCCCATGCGGAGCTGCTTAACGTGCCACCATCCTGCGGGGCTGGGGACCCCGTGCCACCATCCTCCGGGGCTGGGGACCCCATGCCACCATCCCCAGTGCTGCAGGGAGGATGGGGACGCGCGGGCGAGCCACCCCGGCCGCGTACCTGGAGAAGGTGTTCCTGGCGTAGTGCATGATGCTGTCGAAATCGTACGTCTCGCCCAGCGACTCCACCTCCTCCGGCTCCATCTTCAAGAAGTTGTACTCCTGCCCTGCAAGAGGCAGGCGGGATGGGGACGCTGTCAGCGGGGAACCCGGCTTCAGCAGCACCCCAAGGCAGGGAGGAAGAGGAGGAGGAGGAGGGAGGCTGGTCCCTACCTGGCTGGATGTTCTCCCGGATGATGGAGACATGGTCATCCCGGTCAGGACGTGTGTGCTCATGCCAAAAGCCGATGACGTGGCCCAGCTCGTGCACCACGATGCCAAATTTGTCGCAGTTTTTGCCGATGGAGATGGCCTGGGGTCCCCCTCCTCGGCGGCCCACATAGGAACAGCACCTGGGGGGGAGGTGGGTGGCACCGGCTGAGCCCCGGCTCTCCGGGGGATGCCCCTGCGGTGTGGGCATCCCGGTGCTTCCCTGGTTAAAGACATGAGTCAGGCCAGGAGCATCAGCCCCCCTGGTCCTGCTCGGCATGGAGCATCTGGGAAGCATCCCTGCTGCCTCGGCTGGCTGGAAGCTTCAGCCGTCCTGCCCACGCAGGGAGCTCGAGCTGTGCCTCCAACCTCAGCTCCTGCCCCCGGGCTGCTTGGCACGGCATGGTACAGCATGGCATGGCACGGCATGGCACGGCACAGCACGGCACCCCAGGGTGCTGCTCCCATGGGTGCCCGTCCCCCAGTCCTGCATCGTGGATGGACTCTTGCTCGTGCCCGGCAGCTTGGCTGGTCCAACCCTGCGTGCCAGACTCAGGCTCAGGGCTTGCACCGGCGCAGGGGCGCGGACTGGCACCCCCTGCCATCGTGCCCAGCCCGTTCCAGGGGAAAGCCTCCTCCTAACCACCATCTGCTTGGCTGGGGCTGTGCCCTGACGCGTGAAGACGCTGAGCTCTTCCAACCCCTGTTTCCTTTGGCATCAGCCCTGCTGCAAGCCCAGGCTGGTGCCGTGCCACCGACCTCAGCCCCCGGCCCGTGGCGGCGAGTGCCACAGGTCGGCAACTCCGGGACCTCCTGTGGCCCAATCACCCATGGGGATCAGACCCCAGGGATGGGTTCCCTTCGCACCTCAGCCCTCCACGAAACCGAGCGGGTCTGGGCCAGCCGCTTAGCACCATGCACACCCCGATGTGGGCATTCCGGTGCCAAGGCACATCAGCCAAGCATCCTAATTAGCGCTCCCACAAGCTGCCGCGCTCCCTCTTTGCAATGCAAGAGCCGAGGGGCAGGCTGGTCCTGGTGCGGGCCTGGGACCCCCGCCACGTACCCGCAGGGGCGGTAGGTGAAGACGATGTAGCTGTCCTCGTCGTTGCGCTCCAGGAAGGTGACGCAGGTGTGTTTCTCCCAGTGCCGCATCGCCTGCCGGAAGATGGCTCGCTGGCTGCCTGCGGGAGGGGGCGGCGGGGGCCGTCAGCCCGGCATGGGGAAACTGAGGCACGCCGGGGACGGAGCAACCCCCCCCGGCTCGCCTGCACTCACCGCTGAAGTTGCCGCTGATCACGTAGGGGATGACCCCGTCCGGCCACACTCTCTCTGGCCGGGACGTGGCGGCGCGGCGGCTCCGTGCCCGCTGCCGGCCCCGGCTGCGTGGTTGGTGGCCCGGCCGTGGGCTGGCGCTGGTGGCGTTGCCGCCTGCGGGGAGCGGGGTGGTGAGTGCGGGCAGTCTCCGGGGACGGAGGCATCCCGGAGGGCTGGGACCGCGGTGGTACCTGAGGAGTTGGTGGGCAGGCGCGTGATGGTGTGGCGTGCCAGGTCCACCACCCGGTCCACCTGGAAGAGCTGCAGGTCCTCCTCGTCCAGGGCGATGTCTCCCAGGAAGGCAGCTGGGGTGAGGGGGGAGAAGGTGTGAGCCCCCCAAGCCTATGCCGGGGAACCCCAAACCCCATCGGGGCTGGGCTCCCCGTGCCCAGCCTCTCCCCAGTGCCCTGAAGAGGAAGGCAAGCCCTTCCTCCCCCTCCCTCTTTCCTTTAACTGGGGGGCCGGGAGGGAAAGCGAGCGTGGTGCCGGCCGGGCTCCCCCCGCTCCCCAGCCTGCCACCGTGTCGGCTCTCCCGGCAGCTGGAGCCAGCCCCGCACTGACATCTGGTTTGCATAAAGCCCGGTCCATCACTTTTTAGGGTTTCTGTTATTATTTGTGTTGCAAAACTGCTTTCTTTTCACTTTGCAAAACCCAACGCTGGGCTCGGGACCCCCTTCTTGCCCGGCTCCTGCCCCGCAGCCCGGTGTGAGCTCCAACAGCCCCGGGATGCTCCAACGACCTCCGAGTCATCTGCCACCGCGAAGCGAAGCCATATGGCCTGGGAAGCTCCCGCTGCGCCCAGTGCCCGCAGGAACGGAGCTGGCCAAGGGGAGTCCGTCTGTCCGTCCGTCTGCCGGGCCCATGAGCCCCTCCAGCACCGCTCTGCCACGGCTCCCGTGGGGCTGGGGGTGCAGAGATGCTTCAGCATTATGGGGCTGGAGGACATAACCCTGCACAGCCCTTCCTCCTCCTCTTCCTCCTCCTCTTCCTCCTGCCCTGCTCTCTGCCCTCCCGCGCACCATGGCCTCGCTGTGAGTCAACGCTGCAGGATGCAGCTCCCGGCTTCGGCACTTGGCCGGCGCTGAGCCCTGGGGACCCGGCTTTTGCGGAAACGCCGTGGCCCAAGCGCAAGGGCTGGCTGAGGTCATGCCGCGCCGCTGCGCCAGCGCCGGCATGGAAGCTCTGGATGCGGCCGGCGTGGGGTGGAGCTGGGTTTCTGGAAGGGTTTGTGGGCACCTGGGGTGAAGGGGTGGCCCCGGGCACCCCCTGTCCTCGCCAGCCCCTGGGGAAGGGCAGGGAAACGGCAGCGGTGGGGAGTGGGGTGGCTGGACAGGCTCAAGGGCTGCTGGACAGCAGTGCCAAGTTCGCGCTCCAAGCAATTAGCAAGTGGATCCCAAAAGAGCCACTAATTACAAAAGCAAGGCGGGACAATTAGGATAACCCTGACAAGTCCAAAACAACCAGCACGGGGCGAGAGGACCAGCCCAGGCACCCCAGCCTGACCGAACCCCGCGCCTTTGCATGGCACCGAGCCCAAACCCCTCTCCAGCAGTGCTGTGGAGCATTTTGGGGTGAAAGAGCCACATTTCAGGGCTGTCCCCGGCACCGGTGGGCGCATCCCAGCCGAGGAAGCCCCGGGGTGGAGAGCAGACCTGCGGCAAAGGCAAGGGAAGAGCAAACAAGCTGGGGCCGGCACCTCCCCTGGCACCGACCTGCCGCTGGCACGGCCAGGCTGCAATTTGAGGGCAGAGCAGAGGCAGGAGCCGGCCCTGGCCTCCCCGCACCCTTCCCAGGGCCGGCAGAGACGTGTCCGAACGGGCAGCGCGGGGGAGGACCAGGGCCGGGGAGAAGGACGAGCGTCCCGTGCCAAGAGCTGCATGGAAAGACAAGGGAAAGTAAGCTCGCTTACAGCCGAGCAAGCGCCGGCAGAGCCAAGTGATATAGAAACCATATGTGAGGGATTTGGGATACGTGAGAGAGCCGGGCAGGCGAGCGCGGGGACGTGGGGCTGGTTTCCCAGGCGGTGCAAGGCAGCTCGACTCCCCTAAAAATCCCCAGCCCCGGGGGAAGGCGGCTTGCTGCTCCTGGAGGGGAGATGGGAGGCGTGAGGCGGCGGCAAGGGGGTGTCCCGGCAGCGATCCCTGTAAGGACACGTTGGGGGCAAGCCCAAAGCATTGGATTGAGAAACTTCCACGTTGGTTTGGGCTCTGGTTGCGTCCTCCTCCCGCTCGCTCCCTGTGCACCCTGGCCCCAGTGACACACGGGGTGGTTTGGGGGGGGTCTCTGCTCACCAAAATCCCCCAGACGCTGTTAACCTCCCCGAGGGGCTTCGTCGGAGACGCTGCCACGCTCCTGCCACTTGTCCCTTCCCGAGTCGTGCCGCAGCAGCTCGCCAAGCGAGCACCCTCCCTCCAAGGTGGAGGGGACCCCCTGCAAGCGAAGGGGACCTCCCGCAAGCGGGGGGCTCACGGGGTGAAGGCGCCGTGCCGGGGGCAGGACAGGTCCCAGCTCGCTGCCATGGGCGGCGAGGAGCTGCCGAGGCTCGGCAGAGCACAGGTCGGAACAAGGGGAAACACACTGGGAAGCACGGCTGGGCTGCAGCAGGGAGATGCCAGCCCAGGGAATAGACAGCTCACCGGGGAATAGACAGCACCCACCGAGGCGTCGCACCTCTCAGCACCCATGCCCTGCAACCTGCGCCCTCGCCCCACCGGGGCACGGTGCCTCTCGGGTGCCCAAGAGAGCCCAGGCCATTGGGGCGCGGCTCCCCAGCCATCCCCGGAGGGGACCCAGTGCCCCCGAGCCGTTCCCAGCCCGGGAGGCTGTGGGCTGTGCCGCAGGGGCTGCCCTCTGCTCACCCCAGCGCTGGCCGCCGAGGCACCGGGAGCAAGGTCCGAGCCGCGGCAGTGCCAGCGGGGAGGACACGGTGCCAGCAGGACACACAGGGCAGGCACCGGCCACGGGGGCACGATGGCCCTATTCTCATCCCCGTCGGCCAGAGAGGAATGGGGACGGGAGCAGGGAAGGGGAGAGGGGCAGTGTCTGGGCTCTGGCCATGCACGTCCCTCCCGCCACCAAGAAACCAGCCCAGCTGTTTGGGACCTGCCGGCGAGGATCCCACCAAGCTCTTCCTCACCCAGAAGCCAGGAGATAACTCAGCCCTCTGCTGTTGTTTGACTTTTTGTGCTATGTGTTTTCTTTTGGGTTCTTGGAACGGTGACGTAACCCCCGGGGCTGAAGCTTTAGACAAACAAGGTTTTTCATTCGGACCCGGGCCAACCCCTGCAGCACCCCGTCCCGATGCTACAGACATCTCCTGCCCACACATGGCTCGGTGGCTGTCCCTCTGTCCCCTCTGCCACGGCACGCTAGGGATGCAGCCACTCAGCATCCTTTATACTCCTGGGCAAGGCGAGCAGCGGAGGGGCGTACCCGTGGGCCTGACCTCTCCGGCATCACTGGGATTTCAGGATGAGCCTGACCTCGGACTCCACCGGAACCGTGTCACAGGAAAAAAAAAAAAATAACCCGGGGGAAGAGGCCGGGGCGCGAACGCGATGTTCTGGTGAGCAGGCAAAAGCAAACAGAGCAGTGGGGAAGCCTTGGCAGAAGAGGGAGGCAGATAAACAGGACGGGATCATGTTCCAGGTCAGTCTGGGGCAAATCAGTCTCCGTGCGTGGCGCCGGATGGGAAGGACCCTCGTCCCTGCGTGGCTCCCACCGGCCCTCAAAGCAGCACCGGGGCTGGACGGGCTCCCGTGGCTCCGGCAGGATGGGAAGCATCCCCTGTCTGGGAGCAAAGGCTCAGCCCAGCCTTCCCTCGCCAGCTTAGCAGCTCCGGCCCAGCCGCTGCGAGTCCTCGTGCGATGCCGAGCCATGAGCATCGCTCCCGGGAGCAGAGGGGAGGGTTTGGAGCATGCGAGGAGGCAGGGAGCGAGACGCTCTGCCCCGGTCAGGGACGGAGGCATCGCCGGGGCGGGATGGAGGAGAGTGGTTTAATAGGTGCATCCCGGCCTCAGCCGAGCTGCCGGGTCGTAAAGTCGTGGAGTCACCGGGGCAGCATCCCACTGGCTCGGCAGAGCCGTTAAATATGTGAGGAATGCTCCTCGCGCCGCCTCCTCGCCCCCGCACGCCAGCCCAGCTGCACCCGCTGCGAGCTCCGCTCCCGGCAAAACACGCCGGGGCCACGGCGAGAAGAGCAGGCACCCCACTCAGCCGGGGCTGGGGGGTCCCCACCTTGGCCTTGGGGGTCTGCCCTGCCCGGAGAGCCCTGGGGTGGAGGCATGGGTGCAAAGGCGGAGGGATGCAGAGCATCCCAGGGGCTATCGGGGCAAGGGGAGCAGCCCCCCGCTGCTGCTGCCTCCTGCTGAGGTCCCCCCCCAGGTGCCAGGTCTCCCCCTGCTCCCCACAGCCCGCCAGCGGCTGGTGGCCCCGCAGACACCCCGAGGACAACAGAGACAGGACAGAGGGACGCAGCGGAGGCGAGCTGGGCCCTCTCCTCTCCCCCGGCAGCGGCGCAGCCCCTCTCCCGGTGCCCCTCGCCGGCAGCCGGAGAGAGGGAGCAGCCAGCCTGTAAACGCTGGGGCGAGGAATATTTGCTTTCCCAGAGCACCTTCCGACGAGCGCAGCAGGCACAAAGCAGGAATTCAAACCTCAGCGGCCAGGCTGGGAGCCAGGCCAGATCACAGCTCCTCTGCGACCAGTAGGGAAACTGAGGCACGGGGGGATGGAGCCGGTCAGCACCAAGGGGCAACCCCCCGAAGAGCCAGTCCTGGCACAGAGCCGCTCTGCTATCGGTCACTGTCCCCACAGGCAGCCTGCAGGCAGCCGGGCCCCCCTGCCTGCTGTTTCCTCGCTGGCGTATCCTTGGCCCAGCCGGTGCCTTTGCGAGACCCGGGGCTGTACCAGCACTGGGCACCCTCCTGCCGGCAGCGCTGCCCTCCTCTCCCCACGGTGCGGGCAGAAAGCAGCATCCAGGCAGTCGGGGAAGGCAGAGATGCTAAAGTACACCATCCGAGGCGGAGGGATGATACCTCTCCCCAATTCCCCTCCTGTCTCCCCTGTGCATCCCTCTGCGGTGCAAGGTGCATCCTGCCCGGAGGCAGCACCCGTCTCTGCCTCCGATTCCCTGGGCATCCACAGCCAAATCCTCTCCCCAGCCCTGGGCATCAGAGTGTGGGCTCCGAGCCCTTTGCCCGCTCCGTGCCAGGCTACGCTGCAGCATAGCGTGAAATAAGCACCGTGGAGCCTGGTCTCTAATAAAGACAGCCCGTGGCAGCAAACAACTTCCAGCTAATGAACGTCCAGGGGCAGGTCAGGGGCAGGAGGGACGGTTTCATCACTCCAGGGGAGGATTTTCCTTCTGCTCCTCTGCCGTGACAGCAAACAGAGGAAAAAGCCTCCTCCGGGGCTTGGCATGGAGGATGCTAAACCTAAGGCACGTCAGAGCCCCCGGGAAGGAGTGGGGGGAGCGCTGCGGAGTCGTGTGCGGGGAACGGGCTCTCCTTGCCTCCCTTCTGCAAAGCCATGTCACCGAGGAAAACACAGCCCGGGCCAGCGGCATCGGTAACTTGTGAAAGGGAGAGCTGCTGGAAAGGAAAATATTTGCATATTGCTCTGCCAAGGGGACTGGGGGGGTTTGTTGTTGCATTCCCCTGCAAGGAGGGGAGCCCAGCGGCAGCGGGGCGAGCGCGGGGACCGGAGCCCATCGGGAACGGGAGCCCAACGGGGATGGGAATGCGTCCCGACACCCGGCTCAGCACACAAGGGGGTAACCCGGGCTCTCCCGGCACGGGGCGGCCGCCCCGGCAGGACTGGACCCAGCCAGCAGCGCTGTGCCCGTCCCTGCCACTCGGTGCCGGCTCTGCCAAGGGGCACGGGCTCCCAAGGGCTCCCAGACCTCTGTGCCTCTGCTCCAGGGCTCTGGCTGCAAACATATCCCCCCTCCTCGTGCTTTTATTGCTCAATCCTCTCCCCACCAGCCCTCCCCACGCACCGATTAACTCCTTCCAAAGCTTGCTCGCAGCTCCCTGGCCAGGCTGTTTACATCCTCCTCCAGCTCGAGAGAAGGGGGGATTTTTCTCATTGCCTTTTGCACGTATGTGGAGGGAGGTTTGCCACGCAAAGCCCCCCTGGGTAGATGGGACAGCGGTGACCGACAGCCTTCCTGCAGCCCTCGGCCGGGTTATAAGCGGGACACTCACTCTCCGCAGCTCAGCGGGATGCAGTGGGATGCTGTTTTCTCTCCCCGCCACGATGCCAGAGACCTCCGGGGACCCTCGGCAAAGCCACAGGCAACCAGGAGGGCACGTTCTCACCCAGAAAACACTCCCCACAGCACAGCCAAGATGAAAAATTTGGGGAAAACCACCCATGAGCCATCCTCCCTCCTTTCCCCATATCCCTCCCGGCTGCTTTGTTCTCCCCAGGTCCGGCCGTGGCTCCCCGAGGCCGCCCCGTCCCGCCGGCCATGTGTTTCCCAGCCCCGGCACGGCAGCGGATAAAGCCTCAGGAAACGCCGTCTGCCCCCTCGCCACGACCCGCTGGCGTGAATCAGCAGCCGGAGGGTTTCCCAGGAACCGGGAGGGGAGGGCAGCGACGGCGGGCGGGCGAGCGAGCCCCCCGGCCTCGCCATCGCACACCCGGCCCCCACCGGAGCACGCCGCCGCGCCGAACGGGTGATTACACAAAGATAAAGCAAATCCCGGGATCGGCCTGAGATTTCCAAGGTCTCTGTGCCGTCCCGAGCCCCAAACTGCAGGCCTCCCGCCGGCCCCGGCTCCGCGGGTGGATTTTTACCCTGCATGAATAAGTGACATATAACGGCTGGAAAATATTTTTGGGCAGCTTGACAAGTGTGACTGCAACCAGTAGCCTCCGCTGACTACGCCTGGAAAGTGTAATCTAGGTGAAACCCAGGCGGCCGGAGCCAGAGCGCTCCAGGCATGGCTGGGAAGCTCGTACGCCTGGGGCAGGGGGCTCGGGCCCCCAGCCCCATCCAGGCACGCGATGCCCCCCCGCGCCGCCCCTGCCCGCGGCTCTGCCGTCACCCTGCGGGCAGGAGATGCTGAGCCCCCCATGGAGGGATGGGAGAGCCGGTTGCCCCTGAGCACCCACCCTGGGGGGCTGCGTGAGCCCCGCGGAGCTGCGCACCCCCGTGTCCCCCTCCCCACGAGCGGGGACAGCAGGGCGGCAGCACAACCGTGGGTGGCAGAAGCACGGCAGCCCCCCGCTTTAGCCAGGCACCCCCAGACATGGCCACGGAGCTGCACACAGGGTGGGCTGCATCCCTCCCCGGGTGCTGGGGGCACCCGGGGGCTCCCGCATCCCGTAGCCAAATTGCTCAGCAACCCCCATGGGTCGCCTGGGATGAGCCAAGAGCAAATCCTCGGGCTGGACATGTTTGGTTAGCACTCACACAAGCTCTGCAAACACAGTGAGCCCCATCCGAGCTGCTCCCCAAATGCGGTGGGGGGCGGTGGGAGCGATGCCGGCTGCCTTTCCCGGCCGGAGACGCGACCAGGATCCGACCCAGCGGCTGCCTCCTCACCGCCGGGCACCGAGACCTGGATATCCTGCTGACCGGGTGAAGGGAAACCGGGGCCACGGCTAATTCCTCCCACCCTGGCTGCCTGGGGGCTGGTCCAAGGGCCAGATCTCCCAGCGGTCCTGTTTTGGCATCCCTGGAAGAGACGCGGCGGCGGCACGGGCGGCTCTTCCCCTGCCGCGGCGGGGATGGCCCGTTGGCACCGGTGCAGACGGGTGGCATCACCGGGGCGGCCAGCGAGCCGCGGGCAGCCGTCCTGCCTGGGCGGCCGGCCTCAGGATACCTCTGGCATGAGTTGTGTGGAGGAACCCAAATTCCTCTCCCGGCCTTGCCGGGAGCCGCCGCGGCGGCGAGGCCTCAGTGCTCAGCTGTTTCCGGCGCTGCCCAAAGCCTGGGGGGGGACTCGCCACCCCAAAACAAAAACAAGCCCCTTCATGGGTCAGGGGGATGCTGTGGCGGGGTCCGGACACCGAGCAGCCCCCGCTGCTGGACCTCGCCATCCCGGTCCTGCAAAGCCCAACTGGGGGTAAATCCCCGGCTCGTGCGGTGCGTGGCAGGGCCTGATCCCGCCCCCCCCGGGCCCCCGGGGAAGAGCTGCCGTAATTAAATTAGTCACATACGGATCTCGTAAAGGCAGGCGGGGTAAGGCGGCGGGGAGCAGCCGCCTCACCGGCCCCGGGAGGCGATGGGGGTCTCAGGGCGTGCGGGAGCGGGGCGAGGAGGGGCCCCTTGGCCACTGGCAAAGCCACCCCTCATTAGTTCGGCTCGTCAGCGGGCGAAGCCCTGGCTCTCCCGTGCGGCTGGATGAAGCGGGAGCGAAGCGGAGGCTCCAGCCGGCTCAGCCCGGACAGTTTTGCAAGCCTAGCTGTTTCAGCCCGGGAGGGCAGGAAGGGAAGGATTTTTGGCCAGAAAAAGCCCTCATGTAGACAGAGTTATATCAACAGACGCCTTCCAGTGCAGACAATGCCATTAAAGAGAAACGTGATCCTCCAGCCAGGACCCACCAGACCCAAGCCCTCGCCTCCACGCTCAGCCCTGGGCGTCCCTCCTGTGCCTCAGTTTCCCCCCAACGCATCCTTCCGTCCCCTTTATTTTGCTTTGGGAGACGGGGCCCGTCTCCCCGCGGCACCCAGCCTGCTCCCAGCCCTTCCAAAAATCTGGAAAACAGCTCAGCAACCCCCTGACCCAGCACAGAGGGACCCCGACCCGGGGCAAACACCTCCAGGGCTGAGCCTGGCCCGGGCGTCCCGGGACGGCTGCAGCCCGGCCGGCCCCGGGGGGGACGAGCTTTCTCTGGCTGTGGTTTGGGAAAGGAGGAGAAAGCCACGGGGCACAGAGCATGGGTCTGGGGTGGGATGGGGTGGGATGGGTCCGGCTCTGGGGTGGGTTGGGGGGGTGGGATGGGCTGGGGGCTGCCCGCTGCCTTTGACAGCTGCCGGTGCGGCCAAGGCTGGGGAGAGAAAACGGGGCGCCGGGCCAGCCCCCCCCCCCGCCTCTCCCCACCCTAAGTACAACCAGATGCATCCCCGAGCGGGGCCGGCCGCTGCCCCCGGCCCGGCAGCGGGGAGCCCCCGGCAGCGGGGCCAGCATGGGGCGGCGGAGCCAACTTTCCCCGGGCAAAGCCCCGGAGTGCGGGGCACACTCACTCACACTCACTCACACTCACTCACACTCACACTCACACCAGCCCCCCCGCTCTCCCCTTTGTCTGCCCGCCCGCCCGGCCCGGCCGCCCCCCGCCGCCGCGCATCCCCCCGGTCCTACCGGCTTTGCAGGGGTCCTTGTAGTCCAGGGGCTCCGCGTCCTCCTCCTCCTCCTCCTCCAGCACGTAGGAGTAGTCGGGAAAGTGCATGGCCCGGGCCAGGAGCAGGCAGAGGAGCAGCCCGCAGCTCCGCAGCCCGGCCATGGCTCCGCGGGCAGCGGGCGGGCAGGGGAGGCGGGCGGCTTTTTTTTTTTTTTTTTCCCTCCTCTCTTCCCCTCTTTCCTTCCCTTCTTCGCTCCCCCCTTTTTTTTCTCCCCTCCTCTCTCTCTCTTTTTTTTTTTTTTTTTAGGGAAATGAGATCTGGCGGGGGCGGGTTCAAGCGCGGAGCTCGGCCCCTGCAGCCCCGGGCGCAGGGCTGGGAGCGGGGCCAGCGCCGGGGGGGGGGCGGCGGGGCCGCGCTGCTGCCGGGGTCCCGGCCCGCAGCCCCCGCTCCTGCCCCTACGCAGCCTCCGGCCCCGCAGCCCTCGGACCCGGTCCTGCACCCCCTCGTCCCTGTCGTGGCCCCCTCGTCCTGTCCCGCACCCCTCGGTCTCGTCCCGTATCCCCCAGCACTGATCCTGCCCCCTCCGCCCCATCCCATATCCCCCAGCACAGATCCTGCCCCCTCCACCCCATCCCATATCCCCCAGCACCGATCCGGCCCCCTCCGCCCCATCCCATATCCCCCAGCACCGATCCTGCCCCCTCCGCCCCATCCCATATCCCCCAGCACCAATCCTGCCCCCTCCGCCCCATCCCATATCCCCCAGCACTGATCCTGCCCCCTCCGCCCCATCCCATATCCCCCAGCACTGATCCTGCCCCCTCCTGAGCACCCCAGCCCCCAGTCCTGCACCCCGCAATCTCTGCTCCTGCACCCCATGGCCCTGGTCCTGCACCCCGCATCCCCAGCCCGCAGCCCCCAGTCCACATCGCCCAGTCCTACACCCCCTCCTGCACCCCCATGTCCTGGTCTTGCACCCCACATCCCCGTCCCGCATCCCCCAGCCCCACTCCTGCATTCCCCGCGTTTCCCAGCCCTGCACCCCGTACCTCCTGGTCCCGGACCCTCAGTCCTACACCCCTGGTCCTGTACCCCATATCCTGCGCCCTGCATCCCACATCCTCCCAAGCCTTGCCGGAGCAGGAGGAGGAGGAGGCAGCATCCCAGCCCACGCACCCTTCCCAAACACCGGTGAGCTCCAGGCCCCGGAGCAGGCGTTGAGAAGCTCCCCACACCCTGCAAACCCCCAGGGAAGCATCACCAGAGCCTGCATCCTTCCCAGAGGGGTGCAGCCAGGAGCCCCCCACCCCAGGATCCCACGGGAGCGTGGGGCCGGTGCTCTGCCTGCCTTCCCTCCCCGACCCCAAAGGCAGCCCTGCACCCAGAGGCACCCAGCCCGTGCGGGTCACAGGGCTGCCAGGAGCTGGGTGAGCAGCATGGCAGGGTGGGCAAGCACCCGAGGAGCTGGGCTAGCACTCCAGGAGCTGGGCAAGCACCCTGGCAGGGTGGGCAAGCATCCCAGGAACTGGGCTAGCACCCCAGGGAGGGCAGGCAAGCACCCCTGGAGCGGGGTGAGCACCCCAGGGCGGCCAGAGGGTGCCCAGACAGCAAGGCAGGGAAGAGGCAGCCGGCAGCCATGGTTGGGCCTCGTGGCCGTGTGTGCAAGCGTGTGTGCACGCGTGTGCACGCGTGTGCGCCGAGGTCTGTGAGTGACACCTGCCGTCAAAGCTCTGCCACTTCAGCAGGGACCCGTCACGGCGAGGTCCCCACGGGCCACCCAGCTCGGCAGCGGGCCATGCCTGGGCACCCGGGCACCCAGGGGTGCCACGCCGGGGAGGTGACAGGCACAGGGCAGGAGGTGCCTGCGGTGCCCCGAGGGATGCCACCCCCTCGCTGCCCTCTGCCACCTCCCAGCCGCCCACCCTGGGGAGCCGGTGTGGGCGTCGTGGCGGCTGTGTCCCCCCAAGCCAGGCTGCAGGTACCCCCAACCCGGGAAGGGGAGCGGGGTCCGGCCGCCCGCTCGCCACTAGATAGAGCTCCGAGTTCAGCCTTGCTTTGCCCGTGCAGGGGGGCCCTTCTGCCTTGCCCCCTTGCCTGTCCCCGTGCGTGTCCCTTGTCCCCTTGCTGTGTCCCTCCTGCACGTCCCAGCCCCGAGGTGCCGCAGCAGGGACGAGGGGCTGAGCAGGGCCCCCTCCAGCTCCTGGCTCATCGTCCCGCGCGGCGTAGCCCGCTCTTGCTGCTCCCGGACAAACCCAGCCCTATCGTCTCACAATATTCTCATAACTTGCATTACCATTATTTTTTAAGCGTTCAGTGTTACTGCATGCAATTACTGCCTCGGGGACACGCTGGATGCACACAGGCATCCGGGCTCCGCTCCCTCCCCTGCCCACTCACCCCCCCAAATCCTCTTTCCCTTTTGCTTTCACGGACCTCCCGCGTTCAGGGCCTGACTCGTTCCCACCAGGCACGGCAGATCGCGGGGAAATCTCCTTTGCCCCTTATCTCCGGCCGTTATTTTCCTCCCCCAACAACGGATCATCTCGGGATGTGTTTTGCTAGTTAGCCCAGCATTGCAAAACCTACATCCAATAAACCTTTCCCCTTCAAGCAAATAAATAAACTCCTGAAAACTGGTCTCGCTCTGCTTCCCCACGCCGTCCCCAGCCCACACATTGCATGGTGCGGCCCGGGGATGGGAACGCGGGGAGCAACTGCCTAATTCATCTCCAACCTCTAGCCGGTCTCCCGAGAAAACAAACAGAACCCCCGTGAAAAACAAGCTGGGCTTTGAAATACTTTCTGTTTCCATCCCTCTGCTGGGAAGGATGTTTGAGGGCTGAGTCCCCGGATGATGTAAATCCATTATGTCAGGATCTGGCCGCTGATTTCCACCCTGATATCGCCCCTTTCTCACGGAGCGCTTCGGGGACCCGGGGCTCTCGGTGGAGGCTTTTCTTCCACCTCCCTCCGCACCAGCCTGGCTTTCCCACGCTGGCGTTCGCTCCCTGGGACCCGGCTCCCTCGCTGACGTGGTTTTCCAACCACCACATTCTCCCTCGACCGTCGATGGTCTCCTGCCCCATGAGACCCTTGCACCTTCCCAGGAGGCGGTGGGCGGCCATGGGGTGCTGTGGCCCGTGCCCCACGACGGGCAGCTGCCCGCTCCGGCAGGGCCAGCCCCACGGAGCCCGGGAGCCTCTTCCCTGGCTGCAAGGCAGCTCCCCCTGACGTGTCGGACATATGATGTTTTCTTGAGCCCTGGAATAAATAACCCCCCGAACGCACATCCTCCCACGCAGGCGGCCAGCTCCTGCAGCCCGCAGTCAGCTGCACCGTCCGGCACTGCCCCGTCTGCACACCGCGTATCCCCGCACCGGCGAAGGCGCAGGAGAGGTAAGGGGGTTTCCTCCGTCCCCAAATGGTCGCTGCGGGGTTGTGGCGATGCTGCAAGTTCGGCTCCTAGCGTGGTCTTTGGTCCCTCACTTTGCTAATTCCCAAAGGGATCTGGGCTCCCGACGCCTTCTCCCCTCTTGCTCCGGCCGCGTGGCCGGGCCATGGGACCCGTTGTGTCCCGCTCGTTGGCAAAGCGGGCAGGCAGAGCTCCTGGTGCTGACCTCGCTGCATTGCTCTGTGCCTCCCCTCCCTGCCTGCGGAGCGGCGGGGGGACGATCGCCACGCCAGCTCCGAAGGGCATCCCAAAAACCCTCGGAAAAGCTGCATCTCCGCAGCGTGCTGCCCGAGGCGCAGCCCTGAAGGCCGAGCTGGGGGGGGCAGTGGGCTGCACGGGCGTCCTTGCAGCGCCGGGGACAAAGCCAGTCCCAAAGCCCTGCCAGGAGCGGTTTAGCTCCATCAGGAGCTCAACACCCCCGTGTCCTGCCCTGTGTTGCCCCCGTGCCCTCCCCAGCTGCCCCGCAGCTCACCAGGGGCGAGCGCTTGCAGTCCCGGGGAGCAAAACGCACCCAGCGCTGTCTGCAAGCGACCAAGCAGGCGAGCAGGATGAGGCCAGCGCTGGCTCGGCTCGGACGGCCACAGTGGCCCCGGGCTGGGCTGCGCTCCATGGATGACCTGTCAGCAGTGATGGATGGAGAGCTGGAGGCAGCTCTGGGCCCTCCGTCTCCCCGAGGCAGGTGCTCTGCTCTCGCCGCTGCCGGTTGCTGCCTGGCCGCAGCCCTGCCTTCACGCCTTGCAGCCGCCGGGCACCGGAGGAGCCGGTTCCCTGACGGTGACCACGGTGTCCTGCCGAGCCGTGCCACGCTGGGGCCATGGGGCCGTGCGGGGTCTGCTTCCCCGCGGTTCTGCTCGTCCTTGCAGCCGCAGGGATCCGGAGCCGGGAGGCAGGTGAGTGAGGACATCCCTGTGCATGGCCACGCTGGGGAGGTGTCCCACCGTGGGGCACGCATGTCCCCGTGAGGGATGCCACGCTCCGGCCCACGCAGCTGGGATCTCACGTAGCCTGGCTGCATGTCCGTGCTCTGCCCAGCAGGACCGTGCGCCCTCCACGTGCTGGTGGCCCTGGATGTCACCGACTACCAGCAGTCCAACCTGCAGCCCTACCTGGAGCGGATCCTGCGGGACCTGGCCGCACTGGACCGTCTCACCTGTGGCCCGCTGGACCTGAGCATCAGCCTGCAGAGCACGCAGCGGGATGGGGAAACCTTCTTCCAGGACCGGCTGCAGGAGCCCTGGATGGATGTGCTGCAACGCCTGGCGCGGGCGCACGCTTTCCAGCGCTCCTACTTCAACCAGCCCGCCCTGCAGAGCTTCCTCGGCACCCTGGCACGGCAAACGGCCGATGCCAAGGTATGGCACAGGCACAGCCGTGCCCATTGCTCCCCGTGAGGCTGGGGGATGCTGGGCGCTCCCGCTGCCGGGGGCTGCTGCAGAGCACCAGCCCCCCGCGTCCTCGCCCAGGTGCTGCTGGTGTTCACGGATGGGCTGGACGATGATGCAGGGAAGATGAAGGAGGAGGCAACGTCGGCTTGGCTGCAAGGTGGGGTGGCAGCGGCTGCGTGGGGCTTGGCTGGGTGAGCAAGGAAAGCTGGCGGAGGCCGGGGGCCACCCGGTGTGGCGTGACACCCCACGGCACCCCGTCCCCTCCAGATCAAGCTGACCTGCTGGTGACGGTGGCGGTGAACAACGCCACGGGGCTGGGGGACCTGCAGCAGGTGGAGTTTGGGCGATGGCTGGGGAGCGGGCAGCAGCTCGCCGTGGACATGCCGGAGGCCGGCGGGCACGTGGCACAGGAGCTGGTGAGGATGAGCAGCGGTGGGGTGGGTGGCAGGGTCCCCGCGGGCTCTGAGTGGGGATGCCACCCTCTCCCCGCAGCTGGCCCTGGCAGAGAGGACGTGCTGCCAGATGTGTCCCTGCACCTGCGTGGGGCTGCCCGGTCCGCGAGGCCCCGGCGGCCCCCGGGGGGGCAAGGTAAGGGGCTGGGGGAGTGGGGGGATGCAGGAGGGATGCCCAGCCCTGCAGACAGCCCCGAGCAGGGCTCAGACCTTTCCCTTCCCCATCAGAGGGGATGTTTCCCCAGGCCCCCCGCCATGCCTGCAGGAGAGCAGTCCCATCCTTCCCATCCCTCTCTGCTGGGATGGATGTGTGGGCTCTGCATCGCCCAGCCGGGCTCCCAGAACAAACCTTCAGGCTGGGCCGTGCCCGCCTTGGTGCTGCTGCCACGGTGCCAAAGCACTGAGCAAAGCAGGGGGAAACTGAGGCCCAGGGGGCTGGGGGGGTCTCACCCAGCTCCCCCCGGGGGAATTGCACCCCCGAGCTGCATGCACAGCCCCGGATCCCTTTCCCAGGACCAAGAGGAGCCCTGGGAGCTCAGCTCAAGCCCTTGACCTGCTCAAGCCTTTCCTCCCCCAGCTGGGAAGGGAGCCCAGCCACGCTGGCTCCCAGCCCGGGGTCCGTCATCGGGCCGGGGGGTCACGGCTACCGCTCACAGGGTCTCTCTGTCCTAGGGGGTGACAGGCAGCAAGGGACGCGCTGGAGACGAGGGCGAGCACGGGCACAGCGTGAGTTGGCCGTGGGACCCCCGGTGGGGGGAGAGGGTGGCCCTGGGGACAAGGGGACCCCCATCGCTGCATTGCCACTGATGGCCTCCTCTCCCCTCCCGAGCGCAGGGAGAGCAGGGACCGCGAGGTCTCCACGGCAGCCGAGGGATCCAGGGATGCCCGGGGCAGTGTGGACCGAAGGTGAGGGGCTGTCCTAGCCCAGCATGGCTCCATCCCACAGCGTGGGTGCCCACCGCTCCCTGGCTGCTCTCTTCTGTCTTTTTGCAGGGCTTCATGGGTCACCCTGGGGAGCAGGTACGTCCCTGCCTCGTGGTTTATCCTGTGGCTCCTGTGGGCATCGATGGTGGCCAAGGCCATGGACAGCTGGCAGCGGCAGGGAGACCTCGAGGATGGGCAGGGAAGAGAGGGATCTGGGGAGGGGAGTGGGAGATGGTCATGATGGATGGAGGGGTGGGATGGCCCGGGGTGCTGGGGGAAGTGGGGCAAGGCCAGGAGCTGGCTATTCCACCCTGTGCCATATAACCTGGCATCAGACCGTGTCACCTCCCTGCAGGGAGCTCCTGGAGAAGCTGGCTACGATGGCGTGGATGGGGAGCAGGTGAGCTGTGCAGCAGGGCATTGCACCAGCCGGCCGGTGCAACCATCCCTCCATCCCGGCACAGCCACCCGAGCAGGACGTGGCACGGGCACGGGCATGGGCGAAACCTCCTCTCTCCTTCCCAGGGCGAAGTGGGGACCCCCGGCCGCCCCGGAGAGAAGGGGTCCCGGGGGAGGCAGGTACGGTGCTGCACGGCTGAGCCTCGGCAAAGTGCTGCCTCCTTTGCCCGCCGCCCGGTTGCTAAATCCCTTCCTCCTGCCTTCACCTAGGGGCAGAAAGGCTCCCGGGGTGCCCGGGGGGAGAAGGGACCACCAGGCCCTCGCGGTGAGGTGGTGAGTACCGGCTCACAGCCCTGGGGCTCCACGGGGTGCTGGGGGGCTCGCTGAACCCCCTCTCTGCTCCCCAGGGGCCACCCGGGAGGAGAAGCCCTGAGCCCGGCACCCCAGGGTGGAGAGGAGATGGGGGTCCCCAGGTAAGGGCCCAGGACTGTGCTCAGGGATGCTGGGTGGCGGTGGTGGAGCCGTTTGGGGATGAGATGCACGGGGAGGACAGCCAGGAGCTCTGCTTCCCTCTCAACACCCGTGATTTCCAGGGAGACCCCGGCCAGGATGGTCCCCCGGGGCCAGTGGGACCCCCAGGTCCCCCCGCTCACCCGGTAGGTGCCACAAGCAGGGGGGGCACAAGGGTCTGCACCGGGTGTCCCTGTGCCACGTGTCCCCGTGCTGGGGACACGGCCGCTGACGATGCTTCCCTCCGCAGACCTCGTGCCAGAAAGGGCAGCAGGGAGTACAGGTAGGGCTGGCAGTGCCCGAGCACCCTGGGGTCCATCTGCCAGGGGACCAGGGACATCTCCCCACCAGAGCCTGAGCTGTCCCATCTCCTCCCAGGGGAAGAAGGGGAACCGCGGCAGCCCCGGCCCCGGGGGACACAAGGGCTATGAAGGTGCCCAGGTGAGGCCAGGGAAGCCCCTGCCAGCCCCGGGACCACTGGGCGGGCATCCCTGCTGCCCCCTCCGCTCTCCCTTTGCAGGGGCTGCCGGGGCCGCGGGGGACAAAGGGTGCCACCGGCCACCTGGGGAGCAGAGGACTTCAGGTGCTGTCCCCCTCCTTGTGCTGCGGTCCCCGGTGGGTGCTGGTGGCCACCCTGAGCCGGTGGCCGTGCCAGTGGGTGCCCACCCCACAGGTGCTCCTTGGCACCCTTGATCCACCTTTGCCTTTTGCCCAGGGTCTGCCCGGAGCCGAGGGCTCCCAGGGAGCAGCCGGCCCAGTCGGCCCCAAAGGGGAGAAGGTGAGCAGTACCACGGCACGGCATTTCGCAGCCTCCCCCCGTGCACCGCCAGCCTGCAGCCCTGCTTTCTCTTCCAGGGGCAGGCAGGAGCCGAGGGCAGGAAGGGGAGCGTGGGACCACGGGGGCCCAAAGGTGCCCTGGTAAGGCTGTGCCCCTCGGGGACGTGGCATCCTCCCTAAGGGCACTGCAGCCGCAGCAGGCATGGAAAAGCCATGGCCAAGGAAGCTTTGGGAAGAGGGGTGTTTGTGTAGGTCCTACAATAATCTCCTTTGGGATTTTTTTCCCCTCCTAGGGTGAGAACGGGTGTGACCAGAGAGGTGCTCCGGGGAGGAAGGGTGCCAAGGTACCGGCAGCACGGAGCAGGGATGGAGGCGGGCGGGATGAGCGTGGGGCAGAGCTCCGTCCCTGCCCGTGGGGCTGCTGGGGGTCCCAGCCCGGCTCACGTGTGCTGCTTCCCCCAGGGCGCTCGGGGCCTGCCAGGATACCCCGGGGCTCAGGTGAGTGCACGGGGGGCCGGGAGGGGGCATGGGGACCCGGCCAGGGCCGGCCAGTCCCCACTGTGGGGTGCTGGTAAGGACAGGGTCGGCTTCCTCCGAGTGTCCCCTCCAGGGTGACAGGGGTGAGAGAGGATCCCCAGGGGACAAGGGCGCGCGAGGGCTGCCCGGGCGCAGGGTGAGTACGGCGCAGCCCCCTCCCCGCTCCCCCGCAGCCGTGCCCACCCCATGCTCAACTCCCCGGGGTTTTCCAGGGCCACCCCGGGAGCAGAGGAGAAGCGGGCGGCCGCGGCGGCGTGGGACCTCCAGGAGAGATGGTGAATCCCTGCAAATTCCCTTTTTCCTGCCACATTTCTGCTTGCGACCAGCCCCGGTGCTCAGAGATGTGTTCCTTTTCCATATTTCCTCTTAATTTCTCTCCTCTCCTGCTGCTCCAGGGCCCAAAGGGCTCACCAGGCATTCCCCCCTCCACGGTACGGGATGCTGCTGTAGGGCCAGCTGGGGATGGGGACCTGGCCTCAAGGGGTGTCCTCGGGGGACAGCAAGGAGCTCGGTGGCTGCCTGGCCCCAGCAAGCCTTGCTGGGTTTGCTGGGAAGAGCTGGGCAGGAGAGCTGGGACTGACGCTGCTTCGTGCATCCTTCCAGCCTTGCGAGCTCAAGGCTTTCATCCGCCGGAGCTGCAGTGAGAGCCTGGGACAGCGGCGGGGATGGCAGGGAGGGGACAGGGACCAGCTCGGTGGGGGGACCGTGGTGGAGGGGACAGAGGGATGGCTGGATGGCGGGGGCACAGCCGATGGATGCGCGCCCGGAGGCTGCCCGGAGGCTGGGTGGGCACGGGTACCATGAGCACGGGATTTCACCGGGGGGCTTTACCAGCAGTCCCTGAGATGTCACCATCCCCTCGCAGTCACCGCCTCACCCTCCTGCCCGCTCTTCCCCACCGAGCTGGTTCTGGTGCTGGAAACCTCATCCACGGTGCCGCCAGCCCTCTTCTCCCGCATGAAGGAGCTGCTGGCCCTGCTGCTGCGGGACCTGCAGATCTCCCCGCTGGGCTGCCCGGCAGGGGCCCGGGTGGCCGTGCTGGCCTACGCGGCCACCCCCACCTACCTGCTGCGTGCCGGGGAGGTGGGGAGCGGGGCCGCGCTGCTGGGACGCCTCCGCCGCCTCTCGCCCACCCGCTCCTCCCGGCGCGGCCGCCTGGCCGCCGCCATGCGCTTCGTGGGGCACCACACGCTCAAGAGGGTCCGGCCGGCCACCATGGGCAGGAAGGTGGTCCTCTTCATCACCAGTGGCCAGAACCAGGACCTGGAGGGCATCGGGGAGGCTGCCCTGCAGTATGAAGCCCTGGGCATCGTGCCGGCGGTGCTTACCTTCAGCCCGCTGCCCGAGGTGGTGCGGGCTTTCCAGGTGAGCCCCAGGGCTGGTGGCTGCTCCCCCTGATCCCCCCCAAGCCCTCACCCCCTGCCCTGGCTCTGCCTCCCCCACAGGTCAACAGCCTCTTCCGAGTGGTCCAGCTCTCCCTGGAGGAGCCGGCCGGGGATGCGGCGGTGCTGCGGGATGCGGTGCTGCCCTGCGTCCTCTGCTTCGGTAGGCAGCCCTGGGGCGGCACCGGGGACGGGTGCCCGCTGGCTCCCGGGCTTAGCCTTCATCTCTCCCCATCTCCAGACCCCTGCCACCCCGAGGGCTGCACTGCAGCCGTGCCGTCCCCTGACCCGCTGGATGTGGACTTGGCCTTGGTGGTGGACAACGCGGCCCTGGGGATGCCAGCGGAGAGGCTGGAGGCCACCGGCGAGCTCTTCCACCGCCTCCTGGGGCACCTGCAGCTCATGGGGCCGGATCTGGCGCAGGGCGGCACCCGCATTGCCCTGGTGCTGACGGGCCCCTCCGCCCCTGGGCAGGGTTTGGCTGAGGTCCCCTTTGGGCTGCCCGGCTCCAGGGAGCAGCTCCGGGAGCGCCTCCGCCTCGCGCTGGTGCCCAGGGCGGCCGCGGCATCCACCAGCGGCACGGTGGCATGGACCCTCCGGCACGCCTTCCTGCAGAGCTCCGGCAGCCGGCTCCGCGTCCTCTTCGTGGTGGGGACAGGGGCCACAGTGCTGTGGGACAGGGAGGCGCGGCAGGCGCTGGCCCCCTTCAGCCGGTGCGAGGATTTTGGCATCTTGGTGCTCTCCCTAGGGCGAGCCGGGACGGAGCGGCCGGAGGCGGCCGCGCCTGAGGTGCTGCCGGCATGGCGGTACCACTCCCTGCGCCTGGGCTCGGTCCACCCACCCGAGATGGGGTACGCGGAGAGGACGGCGCTGGGCTTCCTCAGGAGACTGCGGGGTGAGCGGTGGCGGGGAGGTCTCGGGGGGCTGGAGCATCTCCAGGGCTGCTCCGGGGGGAGGTGGCTTCGATCCCCAAAACCTCTTTGCTGGCATCTCCTTCACGCCTCCGCTATCGCTTCTGCTCCGCAGCGGAGAGCAGCCAGCGGCCCAGCACCCCGGGGTGCCCCCAGGAGCTGTCCCCCCCCCGGCACCAGGACCAGCGAGGCCTCCCCGAGGACCCCTGTGCAGTGAGTGAGCGGCACCGGGGCCGTCCCTTGCGTGCGCATCCCTCGGTCCCCTGCGACACAAACAGGGGGGCTGGGGGGGTCACCCCTCCTCTTCTTGGGGATGGGGTCCTCCGCCCCCCAGCACGTACTGGGGGGTTTGCTCTGATTTCCCCTGCCAGGACCCCCGGGGTCCCCGCCGTGGCCCGCACCGGGATGCCCACGGCACCCCTCGGCCCTGGCAAGGGCCGGAGGGCTGCGGTCGTTCCCGGACCATGTGCCCTGGACAAGGACCCCGGCAGCGCCTGCGCCCCCTTCTCCGTGATGTGGTACCACCGGTGGGAGACGGGGTCCTGCGAGCGCTTCTGGTACGGGGGCTGCGGGGGCAACGCCAACCGCTTCGGCAGCAAGCGGGACTGCATCCGCGCCTGCACGGATCCGGGTAGGCGAGGGTGGGCATCCCCGTGGGGACAGGGGGGCCATGGGGTGCCCCCAGCCCGGGCAGGGGACATGGCTGAGGTTTCGGCGCTGCTGCTTGGCTGATGTTGTGACCGTCCCGGGCAGGTCCCGACAGAGCCAGCGTGGGCGAGAGCAACGTGACGCAGGGTGAGGAGCGTGCGAGGAGGGGCCGGGTGTCTTTGGAGGGGGTGGCTCAAGGGCAGAGAGCAGGCAGGGAGGCAGGCAGGGCTGCCAGCTCATGCACCGGCTGGGTCGTGGGGTGCGTTTCCCGGCACGCAACCACGCCACGTGCTCTGGCCGTGCCGTGAGCGTGCCGTGCCGCCCGCCTTGCAGCCGCCTGCCTGGAGGCACGGGACGTGGGGGCCTTGCCACTCCTTCTCGCCCAAGTGGTTCTTCGAGGGCCACCAGCACGGCCGCTGCTCGCTCTTCTGGTACGGGGGCTGCGGCGGCAGCCGCAACCGCTTCGAGAGCCGGGAGCAGTGCGAAGCTGCCTGCCTGCCCCCGGGCAGGGCGAGCCCCCCGGCCCCCCGCCCTGCCAACACCTCTGCCTGCACCCCTGCGCCCGGCTGCCGGGGCTGACACCCCGCCATCGAGGTCCAGGGTGCCCCTGGTCCCCTGGGATGCAGCACCCGGAGACGCAGCGCTCGCCCTCTGCAAACCTCGCCTGCCCCCGCCTGCGCAGGCTCGCGAAACGAGGACGCTTGAATTATTGCACAAGGACTTCGAGGTCCTGCCAAGTTTCTGACAGCTCGTCTTCAGCTGCTCCATCACGGGGTGGGGAGGTTGAGCCGGTGGCGGGGGTGCTGAGCACTTGCAAAACTCTGCGCACCCCCTGCCATCCGCTGCTCTGGGTGGATGCTGGTACCCAGGGCTGGCTGGTCGGCCTGGGAAGCTTTCAAATAAAAACCACACCACATTTCATGCTCGCTGGTGCAGCTGGGCTGGGGAAGGGCGAGGGTTTGGGGGTGAGCGCTCCGGAGCTGCAGGAGGCCCTGGATGGATGCACTGCATCCTGGCCAGCCGCAGCTGCGCTCTCCCTGCGGGGAGCAGCTTCCCTGGCTGCCGAGAAGGGAGCAGGGGCCAGATCCAGGCGCGGGGGTGGCGGGGTGCTTGTGGCCCCCACCCCGTGATGGCCACGATGCTGGCGGGAGGCAGCTGCGCTGCTGGCGGGCTCCTGTCCCGGGGGGGCTGCGGCTGCGCTGCTCCACGCTCCCCCCTCATCCTGGATGCTCAGCCCCAGGCCAGCATCCCAGTCCTAATAACACCCGATCCTTATAACACCAGCATCCCAGTCCTAATAGCACCCGATCCTTTTAACACCAGCATCCCGGTCCTAATAACACCCGATCCTTATAACACCAGCATCCCGGTCCTAATAACACCCGATCCTTATAACACCAGCATCCCGGTCCTAATAACACCCGATCCTTTTAACACCAGCATCCCAGTCCTAATAACACCCGATCCTTTTAACACCAGCATCCCAGTCCTAATAACACCCGATCCTAATAATGCCAGCATCCCAGTCCCATAATCCTGGTCCTCGGGCAGCAGCCGGTGGCCGTGGCCACATTTGACACGGGCTGTCACCAGGAATAGCTCCGAGCCCTGATTCTTCCCCTTATCCTTTATTCATTTCTGCAGGGTGGGAGAGGATAGATATATTTTTCAGGACAGCCTTGGCTCTGGCAGAAGGAGGGGGCAGCTCAGGTCGGTCCTGTGCCCCGGTGCTGAGCAATGCTCGGGGGGTGCCTCCCGTGAACCCCCAGGCTGTGGCTGCGGCAGAAATTCGCCTAAACGCTGCTCAGAGCCCCTAAATGAATTTTTAAGGCAAAGGAAGCCGGGAGCCACCGGCAGCCGGGCGAGCAGGGAGCGAAGAACTGGAACGGAGAATTTTGTTTCTTTAAATGTCATGTTTTTTTAAGCTCATTTTTGCACTCAGGTTTGGCGAAGCTGAGAAGACTTAAGTGACAAACCAGCTGTCCCCTGGCGCAGCGCGGCGCTCGCCCAAGCAGACACCCACCCACCGCCTCCAGCCCCCCAGCACCGCCTTTGCAGCAGGGATGCGGTGCCGCACGGCGAAGCGGAGCCCCCCATGCCCCTCCAATGCCAACCCCCCGACCCCACAACCTCCTGCTCAGCCCCCACAGTGTCGCGTGGGCCCCAGCACCTCCCGAAATTGGGTTGGGTGAGGGGCTGCTGGTGGGGGCAGCTGCGGAGGTGTTGGTGATGGTCCCGGAGGGACGGAGGGGCTGCGGCAATGCCGTGTCCGTCGGGGATGCTGCAAGGCAAACCTGGCATCGTCAGGGTGCTGGTGGGTGGGTGGGCGTCCCCCAGCCCTCCCTGCCAGCCCCCTGCCCACCCCTGCGGGCAGCGGGACCCTTTGCGCTCACCCAGCAAGGCTAAGCCCAGTAGACAGGGACGATGCTGCAGAGGATGCTCGCCGTGGTGCCCAGGAGGGAGCGATCGGCCAGGGGCATGGCGAGCCTCTTCTCAGCCTGGTGAGGGGAGAGAAGGAAAAACGAGGCAGCAGCGGTGCGATGCTGCACCCCAGTTGTTCATCGGGGGGGTTGCACGAGGCACCGTGCCCGGGGCATTGCCACGTGCCCCCCACGCCCCGTCCTGCCCCAGCCGGTGCCGAGCGGGGTGGCCGGCGCTCACCTGCCGGTGCTGGAAGGTCTCGGCAATGGTGTCCAGCCCCGGGATGTTGTCCTTGTCCACGTGGGTGATGTAGCAGGCGCGGTGGAGCTGGGATCTGTAGCTCACCAGCAGCTGTTTGCAGACAGACCCTCATCACCTCGGCCCCATCACCCCTTCCCCATCCCTCCGGCTGCTCAGGGCTTCCCGCTTACGTTCTTGTAATCATAGATGACCGTGGCCGGGTTTCCATCCCCACCGTCCAGGTAGAAAGTGGCCACATCCTCTTCCCAGGCCGGTCCTCTCCACAGCCCCATCCGCAGGACCTGGGGGGCACGGGGGGAGCTCACCGCCTGCCGCAGCCCCTCCCCGGGGGCGGCGGGGGTCCCTACTTACGGCGTCGGCGTGCCGCTGGTCCGCGCGCAGCCACATCAGCAAGGCGCCGGCGATGATGACCACCAGCAGGACCACCACCACCACCACGATGAGGAGGCATTTGAGGTGGTGGCAGCTGAGGAGCTTGCGGGGCAGGTAGCAGAGCAGGCGAGGCACGAAGCACAGGGAGCGCTTGATGCAGGCGCAGCCAGGGCAGCCGGAGCAACTGGGGCATTTGCAGCACCGGGGCATGCAGCACCGGGCGCATTTGGAACAGCAAACGGCGCAGGGCCAGCAGCAGCAGCCCGGCTTGCAGCAGCCCTGGGAGCAGCAGCCCTTCTCCGGGTCCTGCGGGCATGGGAAAGGCGGAGAGCTGGGGTGAGCGGGAAGGAGATGGGAGCTGGGGGATGCAGGTGGGCTGGGGCTGGGCTTGCCCCAGGGAGCAGCTCCCATCCCGCCTCCCCTGAGCTCTGGGGATGCAGCATCCCACGGGCCCTTGCTCCATCCCACAGGCACCGGTGCCTTGCTGGAATAAACTGGGCAAAGCCCTGTGCCAAGCATCTCTGCTGGGCACGGGGACACCCCCAGCGTGACCGTGCCACCCCGCTGCGGGTCGCAGGGACTCACCAGCGGCTCTTCAACCACCACATGCTTCATGCTGCTCTCCATGGCTGCCACCACCATAGCCGCCTCCTCCTCCTCCTCCCACCCCGGGCTGCCTTGCAGCAGAGGGCTTTATACTGGGGCGCTGGGGTGGGGAGCGGGGCGGCCCCTGTGAACAGGCTCGTGGCCCCGGTGTGTAATCGGGCTCTGATGTGCGACCCACTTCACTTGTGTTTGCTGACCGCCTTCCCCAGGGCTGGATTCCCCTGGGAACCCGCTGGTCAAGAGGCTCTGAGAACACTTGTCCCCAAGCACGGGGACCTCTCTGCTGCCCAGGAGCGAGGCGTCAGGGCCAAAGCAAACCCTCCTGCGCGGGTTAGAGCTGCCCTCCAGGGTGGAGCATCCGGCAATGGCCGCAGCTAAGGCGAGACCTGGCTTGGTGCCCGTGTCCCTTCGCCAGCTCGAGCACCTGGAGCTGCTCGAGGTGGGCAAAGTGCGGACGGGACATCAAAGCTTTCCCACAAAATGCAAGGCTGGGGTGGGAGTGGGGTCACCACGGGGTGAGGACATGTCCCCGGAGTGTGGCCAGGCTGGGTGCTCCGCAGCCTTGGTCCCAAGGATGCTCGGGCACCGCGGGGGCTCGTGTTGCCGGTGCTGGGGCTTTAGGGGCTGCCCGCGGTGCGGATTTGCTCAGGGTGAGGGGGGTCCCAGCTCTGGCGGGTCACCCTGGGTGCTGCAATCAGCAGGGCAGGGTGACACCGCTCTGCCTCGGTCTTGTCTGGACATGAGCCTCTCCTGCAGTTGGGCTCAGGCTGGGACCTCTCCAGCCACCCCTGGGCCCCCTCCTTGGCACCCTTGCACCCCAGATGCTTGCAGCCAGGTGTGGGGGTGTGGGTGTGCACCCCATGTTGCACGCTGCCTCCTGTCCCAGGGTGTCAAGGAGCACGGGAGACCCTCGAGTGGCTCCTGGCTGTTTGCTCTCTGACACGATGTGCAGGAGAGGCCGTGAGAGCCCTTATCGCCTTCCTCGGCTGTGTGCACCCTTCTCTACCCAGCTCCTTGCCGGGGTAATGCAGGGTCAGGGCATTTCGGGGAGCAGAGCTGCTGGCCCCATGTCGACACATGGCAATGGGCAGTTTCCCTCTTGTTGCCAGCAAAGCATCAGCCCCCGGGAGCTGCGACCCTCCTCGCTGCCCGCGGCAGTGGCTATGGGGACAACCCCGAGTTAGCGCCCGTTGAAAGGTTAAATCACACCGCCCAGCACCGCTGTGCTCCTGGGGGGGGCTGGCTTGTGTCCTCCCGGGGTCTCTTTTCTCCCTCCCAGCCCCATTGATCCCCCGTTCTCCGGTGCAGCGCACGGAGGTGCCCCCCAAGGATGCTCCCAGCTGCTTTGGGGCAGAGGAGCTGGAGCTGCCAGGGATGGGGAGCGGACGGGGGATGGAGGGGAGCTGGAGCAAGTGGATTGTGGTGTCTGTGGATGCCCTGCTCAGCCCAGGGCTTGGATGTGGCACAATCCCTCTGTCCCTGTCTGCACAGGGAAGAGACAAGGATGGGGACCTGTCTCAGAGGGGTGGCCCAGGCCCCGCAGGGGTGCCGGGGCCGGCTGGGTGCGCTGCTTGTGCCCATGGGCTGGAGGGGCAGAGGCTGCCCCTGCCATCTCGTCCTCCCTCTGTCCAAACTGGGAGGGCAGAGGTGGGGACACTGGCCATGCAGCCTGGGAGCATGGTGTGCAACGTGGGGGTGTGTGCCGCTGCCCCGGGGAGCGGGTGTCTGAGCCCTCCCGTGCTCCTCGCCCGGGGCTGGACTGAGCACACCGACACGAAGGATGCATCTACCCGCACTGGACCCCGCAGGGAGACCCCGGCACCCCGGGAAGGGCTGTTTGACCGGTGCAGGGGGAAGGACGAGGGCAGCACTCGGAAGCAGGGGCGCAGGCTTTACTTTGCAGACGGAAGTGTGAATCCCAAAGCAAATCCCACTTGTTTATTGCAAGTGCTGTGGAAAAGCCGCGGTGCCGAGCGGCTGCAGACAGAGCACCCCGACGGCGGGGCGGCTGCCCCTGGGCCGCATGCGGGATGGAGCCGTGGAGGAGGAGAGATGCCCGGGCACTGTCTTGTCAGCATCCCGCCTGGAAGGCAACGCGGGGAGCATGGGGACAGTGACATCCCCATCTCGCTGTCCCATCCCCCTGGGAGCCGACCCCAGCCAGCGCTACACCCAGTAGATGGGGACGGTGCTGCAGAGGATGTTAACGGTGGTGCCCAGGATGGAGCGGTCAGCCAGGGGCATGGCGTTGTCCCCGGCCTCCTTTGTCTCAGCCTGCAGGAGAGAGAACGGGGTAGGGACTGCCACCCTTGGCCCCCGGCAGCCTCCCCTCCAGCGGACGCTTGCCGCAAGCCCAGCAGCCCTGCGCTTCGCCCCGGCTGCCCAGGACGCAGGGGCTGGGCTGGGCTGATGCCCCACTCACCTCCCGGTGCTGGAAGGTCTCGGTGACGGCATCCAGCCCCGGGATGTTGTCCTTGTCCACGCGGGTGATGTAGCAGGCGCGGTGACGCCAGGACCTGTAGCCGACCAGCAGCTGTTTGCAGACAGACCCGGGTCAGCTCAGCCCCGTCCCCGCCGCCGCCACCTGCCCCATCGTGCCCCATCCCCGGGGCTGCCCGCGCACCTTGCTGTAGTCGTACACCACCATGGCGGAGGCGTTGAGCCCGTCCCGCACGGCGAACGTCCCCGTCCTTTCCTTCTTGCTCATGGAGAGGTGCTGGGGGGTCCCTTCGCCATCCAGGCCATGGATGGTCATTCGCAAGACCTGCCAGGCGGGGGGGGTCAGGGAGCTTTGCGGGGTCTAAACCTCATCCCGGCAAAGCGCCGGCAGCCGGTGCCATTCCCAAACCCATCACCGTGGCTCCCTCCCCGGCCCTGCCTCACCGTTTCGGCATGCGTCTCGGTGATGTGCAGCCCCAGGAGGAGGAAGGCGACGATGACCACCACGAGGACGACCACCACCACCACCACGATCAGGAGGCACTTGAGCTGGTGGGGGATGCAGGGCAGGCGGGGGGAGGCCGTGTACCTCTGGGGACAGAGGGGAGCACCCGGCTGAGCTGCCGGCATGGGGCCGGGGAAGGCAGCCGGCGCTCAGCCCCACGCCGGCTCCCTGGGCTGGGTGATGGGTGCTCCTTACCGGAGGTGCCTCCTCCATCAGCGCCTCTTTGGAGCTGCCGTCCATCTCACCCTCCTTCGCTGCGCGGCTCCTGTCCCTTTGCCAGCCGGAGACGGGGGGATTTATAGGGACCCCGGGTGGGTGGGAGGAGGCTGGGGCCGCCCCGGCTGCCAAGGTGCCACTTGTGCTCTGTTTGCTGAGCCCGGAGAGGAGCCAAGGAGGGGGCGTGAAGCCTCCGAGGGCCCTTTCCCAGTATTTGGCCAGCACTGGGGGGGGTCAAGGCAAACAGCGGGCAGGCAGAGAGTGCCCGCTCTCCGCACCCAGCCCCGGGCTCTGGCCGAGGACCCAGCACCCTTAGCACATATCTCCAGGGGTGCTGCACCCCTGGTCCCTGCAGCCCCGTGCACAGGCAGCTGTGGCCCCCCCAAGCACGGGGAAGGAGCTGGCTGGGCTCATTGTTGGCCGGGAGCACCGTGCCTGGGACGGGACGGACGGGTGCCCAGCGCCTCCCGCCACCCGGCAGCGCTTGCTGCCAGGCCAAGCAGGGAGCTGGCGCGGGCAGCGCTGCAGCACGGGCACCCGGGCAAAGCAACGGGGCGGGAGAGCCGCAGTGGCATCACCCCTGCAAACTCCTGCGGGTACCCTCCTGTCCCCCATCCCGGTGCACCCCGCGAGCACCCAGCTCCCAGTGGCTGCCCCCTCCCCGGCGTGCACCCCCGTGTTTGCACGCCTGCACGCTGGTGAGGACACGCGTCCGCACGGATGCTCGTGCTGTCACTCAGCCGCATCCCTCCCTCCCTCCCTCCTTCCCGCAGCACAGGAGCATGGTGCGCTGCAGAGCAGTGGGTCGGGCGCCGGCAGCCTCCACCGCCACCGTCGCTTCCCCTCCACACTGAAATCTCCAGGGAAGGAGGAGAGGAAAAAGCTTCGCTGCGGCTCCTGGGCACAGCAGAAGAGGGACCAGCTCCGGGGGAGAAAGCAGGGCTAGGCCAGGGCGATGGAGCTGTGGCGCGGGAGGAGGATGCCGAGGGGCCAGCTCTCTGCTCTCCTCCTCCTCGCCTTGGCCTGGCTCTGGTTGCCGGCGGGAGGTCGGCGGCCCCCCCGGCCACCCCCTTGCCCCCCGAGCTGCTCCTGCACCCGGGACACAGCTTTCTGCGTGGACTCCAAGGCCGTGCCCAAGAATCTGCCCCCTGAGGTCATCTCACTGTGAGTACCCAGGCCGTGGGAGGGGGACAGGGATGGGGACAGGGATGGGGACAGGGAGCAGGTCATGTCCCCTGGGGTGTGGGGCTGGCAGGGGCTGCTGGCTGCCCTGGGGTGGCAGGGACAGCCTCTTTCTTTGTGCTGCATCGGGGACAAATACGTGGCCGTGCAGGGTACGGGCAGTGCGGGGGTCTCTTGGGGGAAGGAGAGGGCTGGGGACACCCCAGGACTGGTCCCCATGTCCTGCGGCGGCAGCAGGTCTCCTTGCACACGCAGCCATCCATCAGTGACAGATGGAGCAGGGCTGCAGCCCGTCCCCGCTGTGCTCCCCGTCTGCCATGACCTTGGGGACCAGAGCCCCAAGGGGACACGGCTGGCGGGTCCTGATGCACGGTCCCTGGGGACACGGCGGTACACTGGAGTCTTCCACGGGCGTGCGAGTGCATGCGAGGTGGATGCATGCATGTGTGCATGCAGCTGTGTGCGTGCATGCGTGTCCATGTGTGTACACACGTGTGTGCATGCGTGTGCACTTGGGCCGGGGGGGTGCCACAGGGCGCGGGCATGTGTGGGGTGGGTGGCAGCCCCTGGGGGCTGCTGTGGGGCCGAGCGCCTCGTCCCTTCTGTGCCACCCCCAGCAGGCAGGATTGCTGCTGGGGCAGCTCTCCCAGGGGCTGCCCCCCGCCCAGCACCCTCCCCACGGAGCTGGGGCTGCGGGGGGCTGCCCTGGCACGCCCCAGGTGACAGCAGGGATGGTGCTGAGGGACACGGAGGTGGCAGAGCCCCCCTGCTGCCGTCCCCTCTCCCGCATAGCCCTGAAGCTTCGTCTCACCGGCAGGACGATGGTGAACGCAGCCTTCACGGAGATCCGAGAGGCAGCCTTCGCCCACATCCCCTCGCTGCAGTTCCTGTACGTCTCCCGTGCCGGTGGCTGGGCATCCCGGTGCCCGCTGTGCCCATCCTGCCCGAGCCCCGTGCTGACGCCTCCTCCCTCTCTTTGCAGCCTGCTGAACTCCAACAAGTTCACACTGATCGGGGACAACGCCTTCGCTGGCCTCTCGCATCTCCAGTACCTGTGCGTGGGATGGGGACGGGAACACGGGGATGGGAACATGGGGATGGGAACATGGGGACAGCCTTGGGGAGGGCATGGGGTATCCGCAGGGACCAGTCCCCTCGGGGTGACCGTGCCACCATCTCCTCCCACCCCAGGTTCATCGAGAACAACGACATCCAGGCGCTCTCGAAGGCCACTTTCCGTGGGCTCAAGTCCCTGACCCACCTGTGAGTACCAGGGGGTCCCACGTTCCCCGGGGACACAGGGGACGGCTCTTGCCCCTTCACTGCAGCCAGGGCTGTGTCGCCTCCACGGCCGCTCTTGTCCCCCAGGTCCTTGGCCAACAACAACCTGCAGACGCTGCCCCGGGACCTCTTCAAGCCACTGGACATCCTGAGCGACCTGTAAGGCTGCCGCAGCAACAGGGACACCAGGGACACCGGGCTGGGGAGGGGGTGACACCCCAGCGCTCGGGGTTCGGGCAGGGTGCTCTGCTCGCTCTGGGCTGGGTGCTGGGGGTGACTTGGTGCCGTCCTTGGCAGGGACCTCCGGGGCAACACGCTGGCCTGTGACTGCAAGATCAAGTGGCTGGTGGAGTGGTTGGAGAGCACCAACACCACGGTCCCCGCCATCTTCTGCAGCAGCCCCGGGCAGTTCGAGGGCCAGCGGATCCGGGACCTGGCGCTCAGTGACTTCCAGTGCATCACCACGGGTAAGAGACCGTGGCCGCCTGTCACCCCGCACCCGGGCACCTGGACCCTCACCACCGTCTCTCCCCCCCAGACTTCGTGGTGCACCAGGTCCTGCCCTTCCAGTCGGTGTCGGCTGAGCCCTTCACCTACGCCAGCGACCTGTACGTCGCCCTGGCACAGCCCGGCGCCAGCAGCTGCGCCGTCCTCAAGTGGGACTACGTGGAGCGCAAGCTGCGCGACTTCGACCGCATCCCCGGTAAGGCATCCGGGCTGGGGTCCCCTCCCGGGTTGGGACCCCTCGGTTTGGGTGATTCGGGAAGGGCACGGCCCCGGCGTGACGTGGTCCTGCCTGGCAGCTCACTCGGCGGTGCACTGCAAGCCCATCGTGGCGGAGAACCAGCTGTACGTGGTGGTGGCCCAGCTCTTCGGCGGCTCCTACATCTACCGCTGGGACACCGCCGTGGACAAGTTCATCAAGATCCAGGACATCGACAGCCAGAAGACCCGCAAGCCCAACGACATCGAGGCCTTCCAGATCGAAGGCGACTGGTACTTCGTCATCGCCGACAGCTCCAAGGCGGGCTCCACCAGCCTCTACCGCCTCAACCAGAACGGCTTCTACTCCCACCAAGCTCTCCACGCCTGGCACCGCGACACCGACGTGGAATACGTGGAGAACGACGGCAAACCCCGGCTGATCATCTCCAGCAGCTCCCAAGCCCCCGTCATCTACCAGTGGAACCGAGCACAGAAGCAATTTGCTCTCCAGGGGGAGGTGGGGGAGATGCTGGACGTGCAGATGGTGAAGCACTTCAGGGTGAAGCGGGACCAGTTCCTCTGCCTCAGCCGCTACATCGGTGACTCCAAGGTGGTGCGATGGGAAGGGCAGCGCTTCGTTGAGCTCCAGACGCTGCCGTCCCGCGGCTCCATGGTGATGCAGCCCTTCTCGGTGGAGCAGCGGCAGTACCTGGCCCTGGGCAGTGACTTCTCCTTCACCCACGTCTACCTGTGGGAAGAGGAGAAGCAAAAATTCGTCAAGTTTCAGGAGCTGTCGGTACAGGCGCCGCGGGCTTTCCGCTACGTGCCGGCTGCCGACGTGCAGCTCCTCTTGGCTCCCAGCTTCAAGGCCAACACGCTGGTCTACCGGCACGTGGTGGTGGACCTCAGCCTTTAGCGGGGAGGCAGAGCCCGGGCTGCCCGTGCGGCCCCCGACGAGGCTCTCGCCTCCCCCGAGGGCTGCCTGCTCCTGCCCGAGGACACGCATGCGCCCGCCAGCCCCTTCCTCCTGCCTGCAGCCGACTCTGTCCCGTGGTCACAGCCCGGTGCCAGCCTCCCTCCCGGCCCCCCATATTCACCCACCCCTCGAATTGCCCCCCAGGGCAGCACCCAGCCCCCCGGCCCTGCTGCCTGGGGAAGCCACGGGCCTCAGTTTCCCCATGTGCGGCACCCGCAGCCACCCCATCCAGCAGCCCGTGGGATGCGGGCAGGAGGGTGGGACACCCCTCGCCCTGCAGACCGGTGCCCTTGGGTGCCTGCTGGCAGGGACGGGGGGGCATGGGTGCTGGAGGCTTGCGGCAGGGAGGTCTGGGGGCACAGGAGTGGGGCGGCAGGCAGGGATGTGCACAGGCAGGGCCAGACTGCCAGGGCTGGATGGGATGCTCCCAGGACACTGGGGTGCTCCCAGGCCGATGGAATGCTCCAAAGTGGATGGGATGCTCCAAGATGGATAGGATGCTCTGAGATGGATGGGATGCTCCCAGGACACTGGGGTGCTCCGAGGCCGATGGGATGCTCCAAAATGGATAGGATGCTCCCAGGACACTGGAGTGCTCCGAGGCTGATGGGATGCTCCAAAATGGATGGGATGCTCCGAGGCGGATGGGATGCTCTGAGATGGATGGGATGCTCCCAGGACACTGGGGTGCTCCGAGGCTGATGGGATGCTCCAAGATGGATGGGATGCTCTGAGATGGATGGGATGCTCTGAGATGGATGGGATGCTCCCAGGACACTGGGGTGCTCCAAGGCCGATGGGATGCTCCAAAAGGGATGGGATGCTCCGAGGCGGATGGGATGCTCCAAGGCGGATGCAGATGGGATGCCCCAAAGCGGACGGGATGCTCAAGGCCAGCAAGATGCTCCAGGCTGGTGGGATGCTGCCAAGGCAGTGCCACCACCAGCAGAAGCAGGGCTGGCCTGCTCCCGTTGCTTTCTGTGCATGTCCAGCAGCTCCCTCTGCCCGTGTCCCCCCGCGGCCCCGCTGCCAGGCAGGACCCAGCGTGCCAGCCGTACCCGAGGTGTACGTGCCCGCCGAAACGCTCCCCACAATAAACACACTGTGACACCCGGCCCTGCCTGCGTCTGCCCACAGCTGCCGCGCATCCATGTGTCCAGCCACGGCTGGCGTCCCCCTGCCCGGGGGTCCCGCTCCAGCCGGGGTCCTGCAGCACCCCTTTCCTTGTACAAGCCCCACCGAGCCCAGGAGGGGGGAACCCCTTGTTTTAGGGTCCCAAAACTGCAGATGCCCCGGCGCAGGGGGGAAACAGGAGGTGTTTCCCTAGGGAGGGGAGTCCCCGCTGCAGCCTGCTGCACCCCGAGCTGCACCAGCACCCGCGCAGCCACCCGGCTGGTTTTCCAGGGGAGCATTTCCCTGTCCCCCAGGTATATAAATATGCATGTGAAAAACCACCAATTAAACTCACAAATAAAGATCCTCTGGAAGGTAACAGGCACCCCGAGGGCACAGCTGGCTTTTGGGAGCCGGGTTTGACCTCGGTGGCTGCAGAGCCTGAACCTGGTCCCTTCCCCGGTGCAGCCCCCGCAGCTGGATCCAGCCCTGCTCTGGGTGCAAGGCAGGGCAGAGCACCCAGCCCTCGCGGGTGCCGCAGCAGGGCATTGCCACACTTCTCTGCCTCAATTTCCCCACCGGGAAAAGGCAGATTTTAAATCCAGGTGGGAAGCAGAGGCCCTGACTGGGATGGGGGAGCCGGGATGCCCTGGACCACTGCTGGGGATGCATGGCCAAGGGGATGGTGGCCCAGGGAGGTGACGCCAGGTCCAGCGGGGAGGACTCTGAGCCCCACTCCGGTTTCGGGAAGAGCAAGCAGCTTCTATTTTCCCCTGAGCATCTTGCAGGGATCCACGCCTGCCGCAGAGCCCTGGCCCGGGTTCAGCAACACGCCCGAGCGGGTGCTTAAGGTTAAGTGCACATATAAACCCAGGTGAGGCGTGCCGGGAAGGGGATTTTACAGCAGCTAAGGCTAAACCCCGTTGAATCAACACACCAGGGTGGTGCCTGCACATCTGACTCCCTTGACGTGACCCAGCAGCGCTCCCACCTCCGCTCCCGCACCCTGCCCTCTCGCACCCCGGGTATCGCGCTGGGGTGCTCTGGGCTCCCCACACTGCATCACAAAAAAACACCCCCTCCAAAACCAAAAAGAAGTCCCCAGACAAAGGTCTGTCTTTCCCTCCATTCCTTGACTGCTTGCTGCTTTGAAAGAAAAAAATTAATACAAACCCAACTATTTTGGTGGGCACGGCTACAAAGCGCTGGACCCCACGAGGAGGGAGTCGCCCTTTTAAGAGCCGCCGTTGCCCCTTTAAGAGGGCAGGCGCATGCGCAGAGCGGCTGGCGGCACCGTTCACGCTTCCGGCCGCCGCCGCCGCCGCGGGGGTCCCGGCGGCACCGGGGGGTCCCGGGGGGGCACAACGCGGACCCGCCCGCCCGGGGCTGCCCGGCACAGCCCGGGGCTGCGGGCCCACCCGCACCATGGTGTCCTGGATGCTCAGCCGGGTGATTGTGTGAGTGGGGAGCGGGGGGGGTCCCGGGGCACCCCGGGGTGGGGGGGTGCCCGGTGGAGGGGGGGGGGGGTCCCGGGGTGAGGGGGGGGGGGTCCCGGGGGGGGTGGGCTGTAGGGTGGGGGTGCCCGAGGGGGCTGAGCCGAGCCCCGCCCCCGTTTAACGGGCAGCCGCCCCGGGGGTCCCTGTACCGGTTGTATGGGGGCAACCGGCCCCCCCCCCCGCTGGGAATAGGAGGGTGCCCGGGTCCCGGAGCCGCTGCTGGCCCCCCGCCCGTCCCCGCTGCTCGCCATCCAGCACCCAGGCCCCTTTGCTCCACTGGCTCCCATCCTGTGGCTAGCTGGGCTGGATGGCCAGTGGCCAAGCGTGGCTGGAGAGGGATGCCCTGCGGCAGGGATGGGGGGGGGGAGGCACCCACGGCCCCCTCCCCAGGTCAGGTTAGCGCAGGAGGGGTCGGGGTGAGGCAGGCAGGCTGTTTCCCTGCCCGTGGCCCGTAGCCAGACCAGCAGTGGCTGAGTCACCGGGCCACGAGATGCCCATTTGGGGATGCCACCTCGCTGCCGGGACAGCGAGGCCATGGGGTCCTGGGAGGGAGGTTGGCACCGGCACCGAGCATGGCTCCGGCAGGGATGCCGGCAGGGCCGATCCTGCCTTCCAAGGGAGCTGAGCCTCTCCTGGCCAGGCTCGGCGAGCTGTCGCCTCCGCCGCGCCGAGCCTGCGCCGTGCCTCCCGCCACCGCCTCGACAGGTCGGGCTGGTCCCCGCGGAGGTGGGCGAGTTCGTGGGAGCGACACCGTGCTCGCAGCCGATCGGTGCCGTCCCTTTTCCCGGCGGTTCGGCGGCCGGCATGGTGCCGGAGGGGCTCAAGGCCAAGCTGCGGCGCTGGGGCAGGCAGCTCTGCTGTTCCCTGCTGCTGCTGCTCTATGCGGGGTGGCCCGCGTGCCTCACACCCCCTCTCCGTTACAGGCTGGTCTTCGGGATGCTGTACCCTGCCTACGCTTCCTACAAGGCTGTGAGGTCCAAAAACATCCGGGAATACGTGAGTAGGGTGCTTGGGCAGCTCCTTCCCAGGCTCCCGCCCCAGGCTGACAGGCTCGCCCGCTCCCCGCAGGTCCGCTGGATGATGTACTGGATCGTCTTTGCACTCTTCATGGCCACGGAGACCATCACCGACCTGCTCATCTCCTGGTGAGGCCGGCGTGCCGGCACCGCTGCCGCTGGTCTGTCGGGGTCCCCACGCCCTGGGGGAAGGAAGGGGGCTGCCCCGCTGCCTGCCCAGCACCTGGCTCTAGGCAGACCCTGCGTGGGGAGCGGGATGTGCCCTTGGACCCCCCAGCCATCTGCTCGCCCCCATTTTTTCCCCCTCTCCGGCAGGTTTCCCTTTTACTACGAGGTTAAGATGGCCTTCATCATCTGGCTGCTCTCCCCCTACACGCGGGGGGCCAGCCTGCTCTACCGCAAATTTGTGCACCCCACGCTGTCCCGCAAGGAGAAGGTAAGGGCTGCCTGGCTCTGGGGGGGTCCCACACACCCTGGGGGGCTCGGCAGGACCCTGGGCTGACGATGCCCTGGGACACGGTGCTGTGTGCGCTCAGCACCGCCGTGGTTGTCTCGGCAGGAGATCGACACGTACATCATCCAGGCCAGGGAACGCAGCTACGAGACGATGGTGCGCTTTGGCAAGAGGGGCCTCAACATGGCAGCCACGGCCGCGGTCCAGGCGGCCGCCAAGGTACCGGGAACGGGGCAGGCTGCTCTGCTTCCCTGAGGATGCTTCGGCCCCAGGGATCCCAGGAGGAAAATGCCACCCCAGCATGGGTGGCCTCGGTGGTGCAGGTGTCAGGAGAGGGGTCTCTGGGTGCAGAGCCCTGCCCAGTGGGACTGGGATTGCATCGCCCTGGGCTGTTGGTGCCTGACCCCATGTTCGGGTGCCCCGGTGCTTTGGGGTTTGCCCTGTGGGGTTCACTTCCATCCTTTCCGTGTCCCCGACCCAGAGCCAGGGCGCGCTGGCCGGGCGGCTCCGCAGCTTCAGCATGCAGGACCTGCGCTCCATCCCCGACGAGGCCCCCGTGCACTACCGGGACCCCCTGTACCTGGAGGAGCAGGAGAGCCGCAGGCAGCTGCTGGGTGAGCTGGCGGGGGGATCACAGCGGTGGGGGGCTCGAGGGAGGCCCGTGGCAGGGGGGCTGTGCCGGGAGCTGTCGTGTCCCCTGCTGTCCCCAGCCTACAGCACGCCCTCGGCCAGCCAGCACTACGAGAGCGAGACAGAGGAGGAGGAGCTCTGGTCGGACTCGCAGGTCTCACCCGAGCCTTCGCCCCGCAGCCGGGACCCCAAGCCCCTCTTCCGCAGCCAGAGCCTGCGCGCAGCGAAGAAGAAGACGTCGGGCAAAGAGGTACCGTGCGGGGGGGGACCGCGGTGGCGTGGGGCTGGGGCGAGGGGGACCTGACCCATCCCTCCCCCTGCCCAGGGCTCTTCCCGACTCTTGCGCAGTCGGATCAGGAAGAAAGCGGCTCCGCCGGAGCAGGACAGCTAACGGCCCTGGCGAAACCCTTTCCAGGAGTCTTAACACGAGTTTGCTGCTGCAGCACCAGGAGGGAGCCACGGTTCGTGCATCCCCGGCCCCGGGGAGGGGGCTCCCCCCCTGCATTACACTAAATACCTTCTCTGACCTCTGCGCCTGCCCGGCGGCACTGCGCACCTCCAGCTGCTCCCAGCCGTGCCCCCTCCCAGACCCCGCTGCTGCGGGTCGGCGCCGGCGCCTCTCCCGCGGGGTCCGTCCCCCCGCTTTCCTCCCACCCCTGAACGCTGCGGGCTGTGCTGGGGGCCCCCCATCTCCTCCTGCCGTGATGCCTTACTCCCCACCTCCCCTCTCCCCTGGGAGCCAGCGAGGGGACGTGCCTTGTCCTATCTGTCCTCTGAAACCAAAGACACAGCCCCTGGCCAGGGCCCCCCCACAGCTGCAGGCTGACCCCCCCGTACTTGAAACCGGGGCGCCGGTGCTTCACCGTGCCCTGCCCGGCACCACGCAGCTTTTAATGTTCTCCCCTCCCAGACAGGGGCTTTTCTACATGGAAAAATAAATGTTACTTCAGACTTTCGGAAACAGGAGTCGTCCCCTTTTGCTTAAATGCTGTCCCCTTCCCCTGGAGCTGGGGCTGGGTGGGACCCTCTGGGGGTGCATCAGGCTGTGGGAGGGTGCAGTGCCCTCTCCCCGTGGGGCGGAGCAGGGCTGGGGGTGCAGGGAGGTGGGTGCTGGGGTGCAGGGATGCAGCTCAGCCCCTCCTTTGCAGTAGCTGCATCCCCCACGGCGTGGCAGCAGCAGCCGTGGCCCCGCTGGGATGCCAGGGCTGCAGACAGATGTCCCCATCCTGGCCACCGGCCCTGGCTTGTCCTGATGGCCCCGGCCACGGGCAGCTGCTCTCTCCCGGCCGGGGCTCCCCGATCTCACCCGAGGGTCTCGGCTCCCTTTGCTCCTTCCCCGGGGGACTTGTCCCCTGCCCAGGTGGAGGACATGGGGCACAAAGCCTCTGTGGCGCAGGCAGGGTGGCACAAGGTGACAACGCTGCTCGTGTTGCCTCTCCTGCCCCCGGGAGCCCTCCTGTCCCCTGGTGCCCTGCTCTCTGGCATCAATCCCCTCGCTCCCAATCCTTTCTGCCCTCACCCCTCAGGCCAGCTTTATTTTTAGCCCCTGGCTGCTTTCTGCCTTTCGGGGGTCTTCCCAGGGCAGGGAGAGCATCTGCCCCTGCCTGCAGCCGTCCCAGGGGAGGCAGCCGTCCCAGTGCAGAGCTGGGCAGGGGCTTGGCCTGGGGCAGGCAGGGGTGTTGGAGCAGATGAGGTGGAGGTGGCTGGATTAGCCATGTAAAACTGTCTCAGAGATGATTACTTAAAGCAGCGGAGAAGGAAGGCTGGGTGGGGACAGCGCAAGGGCCAGGGGGCTGCCGGTAATCCCCCTAAAGCCGCTTAGGGAGCACAGTTCCTGCAAGGATACAAAGGATACAGCCCAGGGAGGCTGCTGGGGCTGCCTGCCTGCCCTGGGTACCGGTGCTGGGATGCTGAGCTGGGCAGCGGGGTTCCCCCAGAGTGGGGAACTGCAGCCCCCTGGCCCCGGGGGTGGCCGGGAGGAGGCTGGGGGCACGCTGCGAGTGAGGTGGCAGCGGCGTTGGAGCCTGAGCATCGTCTGGCCCCAGGATGGGAGGTCAGCGGGGACCGTTCTCTTTCCCAGCTTGGGGAAACTGAGGCGCAAACGCCAGCGACTTCTAAAATAGAGCTGGGAAGGCAACCAGGAGTCCTGGTGCGCGACCCCTCTTTTGGCAAGCGTCCTGTGTATTCCCCAGGGAGAGAAACCCAAGGAGGGGACAAAAGCTGCCCGGGGTGGTGCGGCCTGTCTCCTTGGGGCCGAGGCAGCCCCCTCCGGTGCCAGCGCTGATCCCAGCTGTGTCAGCTCGCGGGCCTGTGCCAGGCTGCAGTCAGCAAAGCCGTAATCTCCCTCGGTTGGCAGCGCCCCAGCCCAGCAATTAAGTGGCTGACCTGAGCTCGCCCGGCCACAGCGATGGTCCCCTCCGGGGAGGGAGTGGGGGGCTGAGCCCCGGCTGGCACCGCTGCGGGGTCCCCCCATCTCACCCCGGGGCAGGCTCTGTCCCCACCGCAGCAGGGTGAAGCGTACCCCTGCAGTGCACAGGGGTTGCAGGAGGTCACGTAAGCCGGGCGGCTCGCGTCCCCGTAAGCAGCTTGCCCGCTGGGAAGGCATTAGGGGGAGCGAGGGTCAGGTCGCTGCCCGTGGCTCCTGCCAGCTGCCCTGCTGTGGCCCCCGGCCCCCTGCTCCCCTCCTGGGGCTTCCCTGCTCCCCTCCTGGGGCTTCCCTGCTCCCTCCCGGGGCTTCCCTGCTCTCTTGCCTGCATCCCTGAGAGCTGGCAGGGGGACTGGGTGATGCAGGGGTGTCCCTTCTCCCAGCAGGACAAGGACACTTCTGGTGCTCCAGGGAAGCAGGACACTAAGCCCTGGGCAGCTGGTGCCCCCGGGACAGGCACTGCCCGTTCCTGGTGGGCAGCAGCCCAGAGAGGGCATGAGCCGGTGCCTTGGCATCGCCAAAGGTCAGCGCTCGGGGGCTGCCGTGGCCGGGCGCTGCGGGGGGTGGCAGCCCTGGCCCCGCTCCCTGTGGCTGGCTCTGCTCCCTTCCTGGGGAGCGCAGGGTCGCAGGGCAGCGGGGCCGTTACTCATTAATGGGATCTGCCGGCCAGACCTCCCTGGGGAGCCGCTGGCTGCTTTGGGTGCCATCCCCAGGGAGGCGCTGGGTGCTTTGGGTGCCGTCCCCGGGGACCCGCTGGCTGCTTTGGGTGCCATCCCCGGGGAGCCGCTGGCTGCTTTGGGTGCCATCCCCGGGGACCCGCTGGCGGCTTTGGGTGCCATCCCCGGGGAGCCGCTGGCTGCTTTGGGTGCCATCCCCTGTGCACCGCTGCACCGACCCCTCGCCATCCTCCTGCATCCCCCCCGTGCTGCTGCTGGGGCCGGGAACCGGCTGAGCCCCCCGAGCCCGTGCTGGTGGCACCGAGTGACCCAGCCACGCTCCCCCAGCCCCCCCCACCTCCCTCCCTGCCCCTTTCCCAGCTCATTTTACCCCACGGCAGCCAACCTGGGAGCTGCTGCATCCCCCCAAGCCGGCTGTTTTGGGGGTCCCTGGCAGAGCAGCACCCTCCCACAGGCTGGCTCCTCCGCAGCGGGGGGGTCCAGGCGTCCCCTGCCCCTGGTCCCCACCGGGCTCCCCCCATCCCTGGCCCCCTCCGGCCCTGCCGCCTGAGTCAGCTGTTCCAGGCAGGAGCCATGTGAGGCCGCGCACACATGGCTCCCCGTGCGGCACAGCGCTGTATTTTTAGCAGACGGTATCAAAAGCATAATTATGTCTGTTGTTTAAATGCAGCCTCTTTTCTGGCAGCCCCGGGAGCTTTCAGCTGCCTCCCGCCGCAGAGGGCAAGGAGGCGCGATGCGGAGCTGCAGGCAGCGCGCTGCCTGCGGGCAGGGGGCTCGGCCGGGCAGGGGTTGAAAGTCCCCCCTGCCGCCGTCGCCGCCGGGCAGGTAAGACCTTCCTCCCCCATGCTGGGGGGGACACACAGCACCTCTCTTGCATCCCCCCCCACCCCATCATGTCCTCAAACACACACCTGCCCCCGGGCTGCCATCACCCCGCTGGTGAGGAAGAGGATGGCGAGGAAGAGGATGGCGGGTGGGGAGCGCGGTGGCAGGAGGGGCCAGGGAAGGGGCCTTCGAGGTGACGGGGGTGTGGGAGGACACGGCTGAAGGAATGCTGCATCCCCCCCCGCAGCCTCCTGTCCCCCTGGGGACCCGTCTGTCCCCAGCCAGCCCCGTTCACAGCCTGGCCCTCCCTGCGCTGGCATCAAGGACGATTCCAGCTCCATGTCCCAGGGCTGGAGCCGCGTCCCTGCCGTGACACCGGGGGGACACAGAGGCTTTTACCCAGGGGGTTTGGGGACCACGCTCCGGGGGTGCTGGGGACCCCTCTCCGGGGACCCCGCAGCATCGCCGAGCATCGGGGGAAACCGAGGCACTGCCTTGCTCTGGCAGGAGGAAGCAGGCAGCGAGCGGGCAGGGGGCTGCCCATCGTTGTGACTCTCTTCTCCTCCGTACCAGGAGCTGTGCCACCCCATCGCCTGCCCGGTGCCAGCCTGCCCAGCACCATGGCTGGCCGGCGGCGGGACGCCCCGGGAGCGCGGTGGGGACAGAAGAGGGGCCCGGGCTGAGGGCAGGAGACCCCGGCTGCTCTCAGGTAGGTGCCGTCAGGACCCGGGTGAGCAGGCAGCAGGCAGCTGCCTGCCCTGCCTCTCCGGCGTGCAGGTGGCAGAGGGCTGCCCGTGTCCCTGGCTGCCATCCTAAGCCTTTGGCCCCGGGGGTGAGCTTTTAATTACATCAAGGTATTTGAAGCTGGTTACTGAGGCTGGGCTGGGTAAACAGGAGTCCCGAGTGGGTGGCGGGGAGCCGAGGGGGTGGCAGAGGACGGGCGCTGTGCCCCCGCGCTGGGGCTCGCTGGGACGGCTTGTCCTGCCTGTCCTCCCTCGGGATGGGAAGGAGGGATGCGGGGAAGGGAGCATCCAGCACCATCCAGCACCAGGTCCCGCATCCCCCAGAGCATCCCCCCGCCGTGTGCGGGGCTAGCACGCAGCCACGGGCCCAGGGGACACCGGCAAAGGTGGGTTGGCTCCGGGCAGCTGCGACATCCCCCGGTCCCCTCTCCACAGCCGGTCCCTCTTGATGGGGACAAGCTGCCTTGCTGCCTCCATCTCCTTGCCTCATCCCAGCCTTCACCTTGAGGGCGTGCAGCATCCGAGAGCTGCCCGGGGAAGGGGTGACCTCCCCTCTGCGGGGGGTAGGAAGGGCAGGGGGTGTCGGGGTGCAGCCCCCAGCCTGGGGGACGCGGCTCGTCTCTCCCCGGCAGCGAAGCGAGCGGGATTAGCGATGCTTACTCACCTCCCCAGGGGAAAGCGGGAGATTAGGGCCGGGAGCAGCGTCCGACCCTGCGGCGGCGGGGCCGTACCGGCGGGGCGGCTGCCCAGGCCACGCCGTACCGGCAGCCAGGGCTGGAGGGGAGCGCAGGCTGCCAGAGCAGTTGGGCTGTGGCCCTAATTCCCAGAAAGCTGCTCGTGTGGGAGTGAGTGTCCTCCCGTGCCCTCCGCTCCGCTGCAGCCTCCAGACTCCTGAAGGTTTGACGTGGGTTTTTTTTTTTCTTTTTCTTTTTTTTTTTTTTTTTTTAAGCACCGGGTGCAGATTAGCGAAAGCTCTCGCGGCCATCGCACCCGGTGCTGGGCGGCGGAGTGGGGGGGAAAGGGGCTGCCTTCCTCTGCTTGCGCCCTCATCTTCCTCACCTGCGCCGCGGTGGAGGCAGGTAGGTGCATGCTGGGCTCAGTGCCGGGGCCGGGAGGAGGATGAAGGAGGAGGAGGAGGAGGAAGGGCTGGGGCTCTGTGGATGCAGAGGGAGATGGAGGGGGCTCTGGGCAAGCTGGAGAAGGGGCATGTTGAGTCCATTTTGCATGAAAAAATGACTGGATTTCAGGCTGCTTTCCCAGCCAGAGGTGGCTTGTGGGTCCGGGGGCTGCGAAGCCCTTCGCTGGGGTGCCTGGAGCCGGCCCGGGCAGGGCAGGGGACGTGGGCAGCGGGGCAGGGCTGGCAGGCTCCTCAGCTGCCTGCGCTGCCGGAGCATCAGCGCGGAGAGGGGCTGCTGGGGTACCAACCAGCCTTTTGCACCGGGCCCCCCATCCGTCCCCCTCCCCAGCGCTGGAGCATCCCGGGAGCCCCCTGCCCCGCACGGCCACGCATCCCGCCGTGGTCCCAGGGGACACCGTGGGGACAGTGTCCCTCCAGCCCGTGTCCTCGCAGCGTCTCTCCCCGTCCTCCAGCGTCGAGCGGGGCAGGGATGCCAAGGTTTCTAATTCGGGCGCTTCCGGCCTCCCGCGGCGTCTTTCTGGCCAGTGCTTGGCTCATGGGTGTTCGCGGTGCCTCTGCTCGCCCTCTGATTTAAGGGAAAAAACAGGGAGATTGGAGCTCTGGGACCGGCTGTGCCAAGCCACCAAGGCAGAGCTCCTCCCCGGGGGGGGTTTCTCTCCCAGCAAAGCCTGAGCTGGCAAAACTCAAGCCCAGCCTGGACTCCCCGGATGGCCCTGGGGGACCCTCCGCAGGTCGTGTCGGGACAGGCAGGGAGCGGAGGAACCCCGGCCGGAGCCGCTGTGCCACGGGAGGCAGGCACAGAGCCTGCTCCTGGGGATGGGGCGGGATGGTAGCCAAGCCCCAAAAAGAGCTTGCCAGCAGCGTGGCTGCCCCATGAGGGCTGTGCTTGCCCAGGGGAGGCTTCGCAAGGGCCTCGGGCTCCCTGGCACAGTAGGAGCAGCCCTGCCATGGCTGGGAGCCAAGGGCAGCCGGGAGAGCAGGGTGCAGGGAGGGTGCAGCGCCCAGAGATGCTGCCCCAGTGCAGGGTGGGAAACTCTCTCCTCTCCCTCCAGCATCCCCCTGCTCTTTGCCCTGCCCCAGCAAGGGCTGCTCATGGCCCCCTCCTTGGGGCTTGCCAGCATCGGGGTGGCGTGTCCATCCCTCTCCCCACCTGACCCCTCCTCCCTTGCTCCCTTGGCGCTGCCGCAATGGTCCCGATGGCCGTGGGCATCCGCTGACCCATCCGGCCGTGCCAGGATGCTGCAGACCCTTCCCGGGGTCCCTCCTGGCTGCCAGCTCCCTCCTAGCCCCGCCGGAGCCATCATCCCCAGGGAGCGGAGGGAGGGAATGGGAAGAGAGTTTGTCTTTCAGCACCTTCTCATTGCAGGAAGGTGCGGGCTCGCCCATGCCCCGAGCCCTGTCTGGGTCCCTTCCCTGTTCCCTGGCACCCAGTGGGTGCAGCGAGCAGCAGCCGGGCGCCGTGGCCCCCCCCGGACCCTCCCCTCCACGGTGAGCGGGGCCAGAGGGGATCCTGCTATGGCTTCACCCATGCTGGAGGTGGGATGGGGACCAGCAGATGCCCGCTGGCATTGCAAAGGGACCTTGGCAGCATGCAGAGCCATGGCCATGCCCCGGCCAGCAAGGGTTAACCATGGCTCCTCGCTCCCAGCGGGGCCAGACCACACGGCAGCTGCTGAGCTGTAACGAAGCCCGTGGTCTGATGTTAATCACGCTGTTGGGCTCACGCGGGCCGTGGCCTGCCGTCACCCCATCGCCCCGCGCCCCCGGCCCCGCCAGCCCCCGGGTGCCGTGCCGAGCTGAGCCGTGCGATGCCGGGGGAGGCTGTGCGGAGCGGCTGCGGTTTATGTAAGGCATGCGAGCTGTGCGCAGGGTGTCCCTGGGACACACACACACACACGCACGTTACGTAAATCTGCCCAGCGCTGCTGGCACCAGTCCCCCCTCGCCAGGAGCCCAGAAATGGGGTACCCACCTGGGGGCTTGACCTGCTCCCCTGGGACCGCTGCCCTGTGCACCCAGCTGGAGCATCACCCCCGGGAACGGGCAATGGGATGGTGGGAGCTGGTGGGTTTGGGGTCGGTGTGTCTTGCTGCTGGGAGGTACTGGTGCTGGGGGCGTGCACGGGCAGGGGGGGGACGCTGTGTGAGCACTGGCAGGGTGATGGGTCCCGGCTCTTGCCCGCTGGGCTGCGGGGCACGGCTGGGTTGTGTGCAAGCCCGGTGGGCTGCGAGGCAAGGGTTTAAGTGGCCCCAGGTACTCCTCAGCCCTCGGCAGGCAGCGGCATCGGGATGCTGTCGTAGCAGTGTCGGGATGCTGTTGTAGCAGCCTTGTGCTCCGTGTTAGCCCCTGGGCACCCCTTGGATCGCACCTTGCCCTTCCCGCCTGGCCGTCGCGGGCTCTGCAGCCAGGAGGGGAGGCAGAGGAGCTCTGCCTTCATCCCAGGCAGCCGGAGGAGGGATGATGGCAGGGGGACAAGGCTCAGCCATGAGACAGGGTGACCCTGGAGTGTTGCACGGGCAAAGTCTCAGCATGGGTTGAGGCCAGATCGTTTCCATTTGGGCAAAACTGGAGGGGTCGTGAGCCCCCGGGACCCCCAGCCCGTGGGGTGGCCACGTGCTCCGTGCCAGGCATGCCACCGCCAGCCCCCCTGGCACCGGGGCTGAGGCGCTTGGCCCATCCCGGCGTTTCTCCCATTCCAGTTTCGCCCAGAGCGGGCGGCCGGCGTCTTTCATCGGCGACGGGGCGGCTCAGCTGTGTTGCCGAACAAAGGGCGCTTTCTTTGCACGGGGCAGAGCACACCTGCCCGCCTTGGCACGGCTACCGCTGCCTGCGCCGGTGCCCCCGGGGTTGGGCGGCACCGCCGGCACCGCACCGGTTCCTGGGCGTCAGCAACCCCAGCAGCTCGCCCGCCCGCCCAGTCACTGCCGGAGCCGGCGGAGGCTGCACGCTCACCGGAGCAGAGCCGCCACCGCCACCTTGTCCTGCCATCGCTCGCCCCAAGATGCTCAAGGCTGCCTAGAGCCGGGGGAAGGTCCTGCTCGCCGCCGCTCCCCTGGGTGCCCCTCTCCCTGACCCCCCAGCACGCCGGGAGCCCCCATTCGTAGGACAATAGGCAGGAGGAGCACGGAGCCCCCCACGCCAATGGATCAAAAACTCCAGCTCCAGCATTCGGAGAAGAACGTCCCCAGGGCCGCCCGGGCGGCTTTCTGCCTCCTCCAGATCCCGGAGCCAGACCCCTTCAGCCTGTGGGTCTAGGTGTTCCCACCCGCCCGGCTTCGCCTCTCCAGGACCCGGTGCCACTGGTGGAGACGTCCCCTCGTCCTCGCCGCTGCAGGGGAGGCGGCGGGGTTCCCAATGGACCCTCCAGGTAGCTGGCTGTGCTGTGGGACAGTGGGGATGCTCGCTGAGCTGCAGGACCGGCTTCTTCTGCTCTGGATGGGATGAAGGGCAGGGGACAATGCCACCCTGGCGAGCCCGGAGGAGCTGGGGGGACCGCAGGGATGGCGTGTGGCAGGGTGGCCTCATGGCACTGGGAGGGAGCTGTGCTGGGAGCATCTTCCCGGTACAGGGCTGGATGGGAGAGGTCCTGTCCCCGGAGGGACAGGGTGGGTGTGCCCAGGGTGCCCCTGCTTGGGCAGGGTGCCCCAGGGTGCTTCCCGAGCAGGGGTTTGGGCAGCAGCGTGGGAAAGGGGACTTTGACCTCCCCTGGGCGGGGGACATGATGGGGACAGGCTGCTCTGGGGACACACACTCCTCCTGTCCCATTCTCCCGTCCCTGTCCCCATCCCAGCTGCCTGCCTGGCCATCGAGGTGGCTCTGTCCCACCCTGGAGCAGGGCTGCAATTTTGCAGTGATGCATGCCTGTCCCCCTGGGCTTCTCCCGCTGCCAGGCAGGGCAGGAGGGCAAGGGGTGGTGTTTGCTCCGCTGGGAAGGGTTGCAATCGCTGGCTGCTGCGAGGACTGGCTCCGAACCCCGCGTTTGCGTGTGGCCTGGGTCCCGGAGGAGTGTTAATCCAGTAAATCTCCCCAGGCATTTCTACCAGGAGGGGCCTCTGGGAGCTCCCCCCTTGCTGCAAGCCCTCCTGGGAAGCGCAGCCCAGCCCTGGCCGGAGGCGAATACCTGCGCGGGGCAAGGCCTCCCCACGCTGGGTGCCAGCGGCCGGGCACGGGGCCAGGCTGGGCGCGGAGGGACGGGTGGGCGCGAGGTGCATCCCGGCCGCCAGCACCGCTGGGCTGGGCGCAGGAGGGACGGGACGGGGTGGGGACCCGCGCTCCAGCCACGTGCGCTCGTGGATCGTGCATCCCACCGGAGCGCGGGAGCCTGGGATCCCCTTGCTGTGCTGGGGAGCCTCCCATCCAGTATGGGAGGATGGAGCTGGCGGGGGGGGGAAAGCAGCCCCCCAGCACCAACCCCCACCATCCCCGTGCCTCATTTTCCCCCCATTGCAACCCATGCATGGCTGCCCCGGCAGGGTCTGGTGCAGTGCGCCATGCCCCGCTGATGCCCCGCTCCCTGCCCACAGGGTCCGGCCAGCCCGGGACAGCGCTGAGCACCACATGAGCGGCAGAGTGGCATGGCCAGCGACGCGAGGATGGGGGAGACCCCGCCGCGGTGGAGGAGAGCCCAGGAGACAGCGCAGGATGCCCGGGGGATGGAGAGCAGCGGGGTGGTCCTGCCCCGGAGCACTGCCACCGAGCTGGGACTCCCGGGCTACCAGGAGCCTGGCAAGCTGAGCTACGACATGGAGAAGGGCTGTCCCTGGAGGGGCTCCGAGGGATGCTTGCGGCCAGGCCAGGAGCTCGCCAGCAGCCGGCTGGGCTGTCCCTACCCACCGGCCCCGCCGTGCCTGCGGGATGCCCTGTGCCACCCCAAGGACGGAGCCGAGCTCCCGCCGCTGCTGCCACCGCCCAGGAACGGGCAGCCCAAAGCGGGCTGGGCTGAGCCCTGCAAGGAGCGCCCAGGGCCGCGGTGGGCTGAGGCCGTGCTGGCCCCGCTGGCCCTCTACAGCCACACGTACCACCGCTACCCCCTGCCCTTCCCAGGGCTGGAGACCCAGCACCCCGGCACTGCTGGCAAGCCCCCGCGCTGCTGCAGGGGATGGGACCGGTGACCCCCCGGCTTTCCGCCACTGCCCCTTCCTCGTGGAGGCCAAGCACAGCCCCTTCCTCCTGTCCTCGCTGCTGCCCGCTGGACCCCCAGCTGACCCCCCGTTCGGCGGCGGGGGGCCGGAGGGACCAGGGGCAATGGGTGACGGGCGCTTTGCCGGTGTGGACTGGCGCCTGGGCTCCTATGCGCCCACCTGGGGCCAGCCCCTCTACCTGGGGCTCCCACCGAGGTGCAAGGCGGCTCCAGCCCCCTTCGACGACTGCTCCAGCTCAGGGAACAAGGTAGGCAACCCCGGACGGCCGCGCCGGCGCCTGGTTCCGATGACGGCACGGCTCTGGCTCCCACGGCCTGGCTCCGGAGCAGGGATGCTCAGGGCTTGGCTCCCCTGGGTGACGGCAGGCTCCAGCCTCAGCTGAACCCGGCTGGGAGCGGCGGGTTGCGAAAGGCGATGTTGGCACCCGCGCCCAGGGCAGGGCCGGGCTGCACCCGGCGTCGGCGGCCCCCAAGCGGGACACAGCCCCCAGCTCGCTCCTGCAGGGTGGCAGGGGGGTCCCAGCCCCCCGAGGGATGCGCCACTGCGGGGGATGATGCTCTCCTTCCCGGGGCGGCCCTGCGGCGTGATTCAAGCCCCCAGGGCTGAGTCACGGGGGGCAGGAGCCATGACACGGAGGCGGCGGGAGGCAGAGCCACCAGCCCGTGGGTGTGCCCATCGCACCCTGTGACACTGCGGCTCCCCATTCCTTTCCCACGCGGGCAGGGGTGACACGGGCAGCCCATGGGCTCGGCCATCTGGGGCTGGAAAGCACCGGGCAGCTGCCCAGCTCGGGAGGGTGGTGGGGGGAAATTGAGGCAGGGACACAGGATGCTCCCCATCACCACCTCCCAATGATGCGGGTGATGGAGGCAGGGATGGGGACCCACATGTGGGGTGACACCAGCCTTGACAGCCCCTCTGCTCCTCTCCAGGAGTTTTACCCGAAGAAAGAACCCGGCTTCCACCCCCCGGCCAAGGACCAAGCGCCATCGCAGCTGCTGGGCAAGGGCCAAGCAGGGCAGGACGGAGACAGGGAAGGGGAGCCGGCGGTGCCGGAGCTGCCGCAAGCCCCGTGGAGGGATAGCCGAGCCGGGGGCAGCTCGGCAGTGCCCGCTCCCCATGTCTGCACGCCTGCCCCCGGCACCAGCCACCCCCTCTTCCTCCTGCAGCCTGGCACGGCAGGGGGCTGCAGGGGTCCCTGGGTGGGCACACGGTCCCACGCTGCCGATTTCCCCCCGGAGCCGGGGCTGGGTCGGCCCTCCGAGCCCAAAGACGAGCGCCTGGCATACCAAAGCCTCCAGCCTGGCTCGCCACCAGGACTGGGGGAGCCTGACCCATCGCCTCCGCTCACGGACGGGCACTACCCACCGGCACTTGCCAAACCGGAGCCACCCCCGACTTGCCTCTGCACCGCGCCGGGCTGTGATGGGTGCCCAGAGGTGGGCTGTGGGGCGGTCGGCCCCTTCGAGCCCACTCTGAGCATCCCCGGGGGCCATTTTCCATGCCCACCCAGCAACCACACCAAGCTGAAGAAGACCTGGCTGACGCGGCACTCGGAGCAGTCGCTGCCGCGCTGCAAGGCTCCCCGGTGGGACGGTGGCCCCGAGCCAGCCGGCGAGGGCAAGCGCTCGGCCAAGCGCCCGCATGGCACCGCTGACGGACCCTGCGCTGCCGGCGAGGGCGCCGGGGCAGCCAAGAGGGGCACGAAGGCCACCGAGCACGTGGCCACGGTGTGCCTGGGTGATGGCACGGAGAGCGGAGGGGACCCGGAGGAGCGGAGGATGGAGCTGGGAGAGGGAGGTAAGGCGGGGGGGTGCACGGTGGGGCCAGGGAGAGGGCGATGGCAGCACCCGATCCCCTGGGGAAGTTTCGCATCCCAGTTCCCAGCATCCGTAACACAAGCTGTGAACATGTGAGGGCTGGGAAACCTGCTGTGCTTGGCTTTTTCCCGGCACGGCTGGGTCTGGCAGCGACTCCCAAAGCGGGGATTTATAGAAATGCCCCTTTGGGGCAGTGCGGCATCCTCAGGTGTGATGCTCGGGGGGGTGGCAAGCACTGTGGCTGGATCGGAGTCCTCCTCGGGGAGGTGCCGGCATCTCAGCCCTGACCTCTGCAGATCTCCAGCACTACTTTCCAGCCCTACTTTCTGGCCCAGTTTCCAGCCCCTGCCATGGCATGCCAGTCCCTCCCGGCTGGTGTGTCCCCATGCACGGCGTCCCAAAGCACCTCCCGTCTCCCCAGAGCCACCGAGCCGCGCCGGCCCAGAGCCACAGGACCCGTGGTGCCTGCAGAGCGTGCCCTGCACTGCCCTGCCTGAGAGCATCCCGCGGTGCTGTGCCTGCGCCGCCCGGGCCACGGGGGACCCCGAGGGTGAGGAGGAGGAGGAGGATCCCCCCGAGAGCACCTGCAGGCTGCTGCACTTCCGCAGGTGAGCCCGGGGCTCCTGGGGAGCTCACAGCCCTGCCCAGGGTCGGGGACTCCCGGCAGCCCATGTTGGGATGCATGAAGCATCATCCCTCCCCTCACCCTGCTTTGGAGCATCACCTCCTGTCACCCTACTTTTGAGCATCCTTTCCTGTCACCCCACTTTGGAGCATCCCCTCCCGTCACCCTGCTTTGGAGCATCCCCTCCTGTCACCCCACATTGGAGCATCCTCTTCCATCACCCCACTTTTGAGCATCCCCTCCTGTCACCCTACTTTTGAGCATCCTTTCCTGTCACCCTGCTTTGGAGCATCCCCTCCCATCACCCTGCTTTAGAGCATCCCCTCCTGTCACCCTGCTTTTGAGCATCCCCTCCTGTCACCCTGCTTTAGAGCATCCCCTCCTGTCACCCTGCTTTGGAGCATCCCCTCCTGTCACCCTGCTTTAGAGCATCCCCTCCTGTCACCCCACTTTTGAGCATCCCCTCCTGTCACCCCACATTGGAGCATCCCCTCCCGTCCCCTCTCTCCCGCAGGTTTGCCTTCGGGGATGGTGGGGAGCTGAGCGTCGATGGCTTCTGCACCCTTGGGGAGGCGGAGGGGGAGACGCTGCGGCTGGAGGCGGCCGGCCCCGAGCGAGGGAGCAGGAGCGCGGGCAGCAGCCTCTGCCTGGCCAAGTACCTGCTGGGGGTCCTGGGGGACCCCTTCTGCGAGGCCGTCCGCAGGGACAGGGACACGTGGCCGGGAGCCCCCGGCGGGCCCCAGGGTAAGTGGGGACCGGGCCGGGGGGTGACACTGGGGGCACTGGGGAGGCTGAGGGCTGTGTTTCCCGCAGGGGTGACGGCCTGGAGGCGGGGGGAAGGAGCCCCCCAGCTCTGCGATGCCTGCCAGCGCGGCTTCTTCAACTCCCACTGGAGCTGCGCCAGATGTGGCTTCCAGCTGTGCCCCGACTGCCACCGCAGCAGGCGGGAGGCTGACGGCCACGGTATGGGGACAGGGGGGCTTGCAAAGGGGGTGCCAGCCCCGCGGGGGCTTGGCGGGGACGAACGTACCCTCTCTCTGACACAGAGGGTCCGGCGCGGCCGCCTGACTGCATCCCTGGGCAAGACCACCATGTCGCGTCCCTCGTCCCCACGCAGTTCGTCCCCACCCGCAGTGAGTGTCCCCCCAACCCCGGGACCCCCCCTCACCTGCTGCCCAGGCCTGACCCGCCTGTCCCCATCCGTCCCCAGTCCTGACCCGGCTCTGGAAGCTGCTCCATGAGGTCCGGGCCAAGTTTGGCATCGAGTCGCGCTGTCCCTGCGGGGAGGGGGCTGCGGAGCAGAGCCCGGCGGAGCCCCCGCGGAGCAGCCAGGTACAGGGGGGCTGGGGGCGAAGAGAGGGTGCAGGTGCACCCCAATTCCTGCAAAAGGGTGTGCGGGGTGTGTGTGGGGGTGTGCATGATGCTGGGGAGGGGACCAGCTCTGGGGAGGGGGGACGCGGCTCCCCTCCGGATGCCCGCATGGACTGGGGTCTTTCAGGAGCCACCGGGGGCCGCGGTGCCCACCCTCGCGCCCAGCGGCGATGGCCAAACCCACACCTCCCGGCCCATCAAGGAAGGTAGGGCTGGCTGCAGCCCCCCCGCTGCGGGGAGAGCCCCGCTCCGGGGGGGTCGGGGATGCTGCACCGCATCCCCTACGGGGTGCCAGGTGGGGGGCGAGAGGTGGAGGAGGATGTGGGCACCCCTGAGCCCTTTCTTCCCCCCGAGCAGAGAGCCCCGAGGGGGCCCCACCATCGCCGGGGCAGCCGCCCCCCCCGGGGGGGCCATGCAGACCGTCACCCTCTGCGACCTCCTCGCCTCCACCGCCGTCAAGCTGTGCCTGGGGCAGGACGGGGTGCGCATGGCCTTCGCCCCCGTCTCGCCCGCCTTGCCCAGCGTGAGTCCCGGGACGGGCAGGGCACCCTGCCCCGTGATGCCCCCCACCCATCCACCCTTCGGCAGGGCTGGGGGGGCCAGGGTGGGCTGACGGGGCTCCTCTCTTGCATCCCCCCCCCAGGACAACCGCCTGACCAGCATCCTGGACAGCATCATCGCCCGCGTGGTGGAGAGGAAGATCCAGGAGAGGCAGGCGGGGGCTGAGCTGACCCCCCCCGGTCCCCCCGGTCCCCCCACCTCCCACTGCATCCTGGCACCCAGCGGGCTGCTCTGGCTGCACGACCCCAGCCACACCAGCAACTACAAGCTCTTCCAGGAGCATTGGCGGCAGGGCCAGGTGAGCCCCCCGTCCCCAGGGGTGCATGGTGGCACCGCGGACCCCCCCCTACCCCCCCAGCCCTGCTGAGCCCCGGCTGCGCCGGCAGCCCGTCCTTGTTTCAGGGCTACAGAAGAGGCTGGAGGGGCGGTTGTGGGGGCCAGAGTCCTTCTGCCCGGCCGGGGGGGAGCAGGCGGTGGAGGTGGTGAACCTGCGGGCACCGGCGAGCCGCGTCAGGATGAGCAGACAGGAGTTTTGGGATGGCTTCGCTGCCAGCGTGGGTAAGCGTGCAATGAGTTTGTGGGGTCCCAAGTGCGATTCTGGGGCGTAAGGGGGGAGGCGAGCCAGCCTGCGCGTCCCTCCTGCCCCGGCGGCACAACACCAGCATCCCCGTGCGTGATGCCATGCTCCATCCTGCAGCATCCCTGGAGCGGGAGCAGGGCGGTGGGGACCTGCTGAAGCTGGAGAGTGGCTTTGGGGACGCAGACCTGTGTCGGTAGGTGACAGCAGAGGCTTCACCCGGGTGGGTTCCCCCCCCTCCCCAGCAGCCCCGTGCCCCCTCCCCTTGCTGGCTGGGTGCCAGCCCCCGCAGCAGCGGGATGCGTCCCGGTGTGGGATGCAGGGAGCAGGGCTGGGGGCAGCGGGGCAGCTCTGCCAGCGCCGGTACCTGGTGCCCTGGCCTCGAGCACCACGCCTGTGCCGCAGGGCCGCCAACCTGAGTGCCAGCCTGCCACTGCCGGAGTACTGCGGGCCCACTGGCCGCCTCAACCTGGCCACCTACCTGCGGGGCCAGCGGGGCCGGCGCTGGCTGCGCCCACGCCTCTGCGTGGCTTATGGTGAGTGCCGCCCGGCAGCACCGCAGTGCCCGGGGCGGGGGGCCAAGCTGGGCTCCCCCCACCTGTGACGATGCTCGCCCACCGCCCTGCTCCCACTTGCAGGCGTCCATCCCCAGGACCGGACCATTGGGACCAAAAACCTGACGGTGGAGGCAGCCGACTCCATCAACGTCCTGGTGCACGCCACGGCGTGGCTGCCTGAGCGGCCGGCGGCACGGCAGGGTAGGGCGGGCACATGGGGGGGGTCTCCCCGCCCCAGCCCCCCCACCCCGGCCCCCCCCTGAGCACCCCTCTACCCCCAGACCTGCTCCTGCAAGCTGATGGTGACGGTGTGGATGCGCCGCTGAAGGAGCGGCTCTGGGATGCCGGTAGCCGGCCCGGTGCCCTGTGGCACATCTTCCGTGCTGAGGATGCCGGCCGCATCCAAGACTTCTTGCAGAAGGTGGGTGCCATCACCCCCTGGCACAGCCCTGGCCGCCCCCAGCCCCCAGCTCCACTCACCCCTGGCCCCCCCCGCAGGCGTACGAGGACCAAGGGCAGGAGGGGGCGGCTGCAGCGGAGCCCCCCGGCCGCTACCTGGACCTCTCGCTGCGGAGGCGGCTGCGTGAGGAGTGCGGGGTGAGCGGCTGGACCCTCCTCCAGTTCCTGGGGGACGCGGTGCTGGTCCCCGCCGGGGCTCCCCACCAGGTAAGCAGCTCTGCAACCCCCTCCGGGAGCAGCTATTTGGGGTGCAGCTGGGGAAACTGAGGCACGGCCGAGCCCCGACCCCTGACGCCGCCGTGCCACGGGCAGGTGCAGAGCCTCACCGGTACCATCAGCGTGGAGCAGCGGTTCCTCTCGCCGGAGAACGCCGCCCGCCTCTGGGACCACAGCACCCGCCCTCCCGGGGCTGCGCGCCAGCTCCGTGCCCAGGTGGGAGGGTGGTGGTTTGGGGGCTGTGGGGGGGGTCCCAGTGCGGGGTGCGTGGTGCTGACCCCCTCTTTGCATCCTTGCAGCTGGACGGCATCATCTTCTCCGCTGTGCGGGAGGCCGTGGGCGTCCTGCAAGGCTGCAAGTGAGGTGGCCGCGGCACGCTGGGAGGATGCTCGAACAAAGCCAGTGCTGCTGGCCACGGCCATGGCCACAGCCACGGCCACAGCCGAGACACTGTGGGGAGCCGGGGCCGGCTGCCTCTCGCTTGGTGCTTTGCTCCGCAATGGGGCAGCCGGGGAATAAAGTGTCTGCAGCACGCCGGGGCCGCCGGCAGCACCAGCGCCCACCTTGGTGTCTCCCTCCCGCGCGGCGTCGGCCCCTTCATCCCCATCCACGGTCAGGGATGGCCCCGGGATGGGATGGGGTGGCAGAGCCGGGCTCTGGGAGCGCTCCCAGCCCTTGGTGGCTGGCTGAGGCCACTGGTGAGATGAGTTTGGTGCGGTCTCTGTGCTGGCAGCCTCACAGGGAGCTGGAAAACCTCTGGACATCGCGGCTCGTCACTGCCCAGAGGTTCGAGGGTCCATGGTGCAGCTGTGCTGCAGGAAAGCAACCGGCCCAAAGGCCTGTCCCACGGACCGAAACAGCCCCATCCATGGAGCACGGTGCTCCGGAGCGCTTGGTTGCAGGGGAATCGCTCTGTGCTGCCCAGGACCGTTGCCTGCAGCTGCCCTGCACCGCCCTAACGCCAACGAGGGGAAGCTGGAGCCCCAAGGAGGGTGCACAGGGTATCAGTCCCTGCAGGCTGCACCCGCTGCACCGTGCAACGTGCACCCTGCAACGTGCGCCCTGCGCCGCACGGAGCCCCATGCGCTGTGGGAGATGGAGCAGGGGCCGTGCAGTGCACGCCACACACCGTGCAACGGGCACCGCGCAATTAGCACGCTGCAACGTGCACCCTGCGCTGCACGGAGCCCCGCACGCTGTGGGAGATGGAGCAGGGGTTGTGCAGTGCACGTCACACACTGTGCAACGGGCACCGTGCAATTAGCACGCTGCAACGTGCACCCTGCGCCGCACGGAGCCCCGCACGCTGTGGGAGATGGAGCAGGGGCCGCGCGGTGCACGCCATGCACCGTGCAATGGGCACCGCGCAATTAGTACGGTGCAATTACCACCGTGCAATTAGCACGGTGCAACGTGCACCCTGCGCCGCACGGAGCTCCACGCGCTGCAGGAGATGGAGCAGGGGCCGTGCAGTGCACGCCATGCACCGTGCAATGGGCACCGCGCAATTAGCACCGTGCAACGAGCACGCTGCAACCCGCACCGCCGGTGCAACGCGCACCGGGCGCTCTGCACCACGAACCTTGCCACGCCCCTCCCCGGCGCCTTTAAGGCTAAGCCCCGCCCCTCAGCCGTGCGAGGAAATGGCGGCAGCGCTAACCAATGGGAAGCGAGCTGGCCTCGCGGGGCGGCCAATGGGCGGCGAGCGGGGTGGGCGGGGGCCGCGCGGCGGAGCCCCGGGACGCGGTGAGTCCCCTGGCGCATGCGCGGGGGGAGCGGGGGCTGCGGGCGCCCTGCGCCCCTTCCCGGCGCCCCGGCCCTGCGCCCCGGCCCTGCCCTCCCGCGCTCCCCGGGCCCCCCGTTGCACCCTGCAGCCCCCGAACCCTGCCCCCTTGCACCCTGCACCCCAAAGCCTTCCCCATTGCACCCAGCAGCTGCCCAAACCCTTCCCTTGCTGCACCCTGCAGCTCCCCAAACCCTTCCCCATTGCGCCCTGCACCCCAAACCCTTCCCTTATTGCACCCTGCAACCCCCAAACCCTTCCCCATTGCACCCTGCACCCCAAACCCTTCCCCATTGCACCCTGCAACCCCCAAACCCTTTTCTTATTGCACCCTGCAACCCCCAAACCCTTCCCCATTGCACCCTGCACCCCAAACCCTTCCCTTATTGCACCCTAAACCCTTCCCCATCGCACCCTGCACTCCCCCAAACCCTTCCCCATTGCACCCTGCACCCCAAACCCTTCCCTTATTGCACCCTAAACCCTTCCCCATCGCACCCTGCAGCCCCCCCAAACCCTTCCCCTATTGCACCCCGCAAACCCCCACCCTAGTGCACCTCCCCTGCCAGGCAGCAAGCTCGTCTCTGCTCCCGCGCCTCTGAGTGCACCCTGCAGTCCCGCAGACCCTTGTCCCGCTGCACCCCGCCTCGCCCCCCGCAGCCCGGCTCGCCCTTCCCCTGTTGCACCCTGCAGCCCAGCTCGCCCCCCTGCACCCCGCAGTCCCCCCCGCCTTTCCCCCTATGCACCCCCTACTCCGACCAGCCCTTCCCCTATAGCGCCCTGCAGTCCAGCACGCCCTGGCCCCCGCAGCCGGCCGATTCCTGCCCTTGGCCCAGCCCTCCATGCACCCCGCAGCCCAGCGAGCTCTTCTCCTACCCCACCCCGGGCATCCCCCAGTCCAGCAGGCCCTTCTCCCCCAGTATCCCCCAGTCTAGCCGCCCCTTTCCCCCCAGCGTTCCCCAGTCCAGCAAACCCTTTCCCCCCTACCTCCTCCAATCTAGCAAACCCTTCACTTATTTCAGCTTCCCGTGTATCCTGCAATCGAGCCAGCCCTTCCTCTACCGCAGCCCTCCCCGCATCCCCGAATCCAGCGAGCTCTTCCCCTACAGCCCCCTCTACACCCTGCAGTCGAGCCAGCCCTTCCCCTACTGTGCCCCCCCATGCCTCCCCCAGTCCAGCAAGCCTTTCCACTACCGCAGCCCCCCCCCGCCTCCCCAAGCCTAGCGACCCCTTCCCTTACTATTTCCCTTCCTACGCCCTGCAGTCCAGCCAGCCCTTCCCCTCCTTCGCCCCCCTGGGCGTCCCCCAGTCGAGCAGACCCTTTCCCTACTGCACCCCTCCCTGCATCGCCAAGGCCACCGAGCTCTTCCCTTGCTACGTCCCCCCTCCGTCCAGCAGGTCCTTCCCCTCTTACACCCCCCTCCACGTCCCCCAGTCTAGCAAGCCCTTCCCTTCCAGCGACCCCTTCCCGCATTGCACCTCCCTGGGCACCCCGCAATTGCTGGACCCCCTCCCTCACTGCCTCCTCCAGCCCAGCCAGCGCCGGGGCTCCCTCTCCCCCCGCCTGCACGTCTGGGGGGTGCCCTCCCCACCCCAAAACCCCGCTACCCCCTGAGTGGGTGCCTGAGGGCTCGGCTCCCCCTTCCCCATCCAGCCCGTGGGGTCCCTGCTCCCATGGGGGAGGCTCTGGCGGCGGAGCTGGATGCGGTGCTGGGTGGCGGCGGCTGGGACGTGGGGGTGAGCTTTGAGGGTCCCCCACCACCCACCGGCCCCATCCGCCTGGGGAGGAACGCCTGCTACGTCGTCCTGGCCGTGCTCTTCAACGAGGAGGTGAGGCAGCCCCCACGGGACCCCCGCCCCGCTGGCACCCGGTGCCCACCCGACCCCTCTCCGTCCCCGCAGGACAGGGTGCTTCTGGTGCAGGAGGCCAAGCCCGAGTGCCGCGGGAAGTGGTACCTGCCGGCTGGGAGGATGGAGCCCGGCGAGAGCATCGTGGCCGCCATGAGGAGGGAGGTGAAGGAGGAGACGGGGCTGGAGTGCGAACCCCTCACCTTGCTGGCGCTGGAGGAGAGGGGGCCGGCGTGGATCCGCTTTGCCTTCCTCGCGCGCCCCACCGGTGCGTGCCTGTGCCGTTGGGTGCTCTGAAGGGGTGTGGGAAGGACGGGGCTCAGCTGGCGCATCCTCTGCCAGCCCCCTGCCGGGGCATCGGCATCCCCTGCCAGCCCCATGATGGGCATTGGCATCCCCAGCCAGCCCTGTGCCAGGGTATCAGCATCTCTTGCTAGCCCTGTGCCAGGGCATTGGTGTCCCCTGCAAGCCCCATGATGGGCATCAGCATCCCTGGCCAGCCCTGTGGCCGGGCATTGGTGTCCCCTGCAAGCCCCACAGCAGGCTTTGGCATCCCCAGCCAGCCCTGTGCCTGGGCATCGGTGTCCCCTGCCACCTTTGTGCCAGGGCATTGGCATCCCCTGCTAGCCCAATAACGGGCAGCAGCATCCTCAGCCAGCCCCATGCCAGGGCATCACTGTCCCCTGCCAGCACCATCACCAGTACAAGCCCCGTGCTGGGGTATCGGTGTCCCCTATCAGCCCCATGATGGGGTATTGGTGTCCCCCACCACCCCCATGACGGGGCACTGGCACCCCCTGCCAGCCCAGTGCCGGGGTCCTGCTGTCCCCCTCCACCCCCCTGCCAGGTCATCGCCGTCCCCCACCACCCCTGTGCTGGGACATCGCTGTCTGCCCACAGGTGGGACCCTGAAGACGCTGGAGGAGGCTGACGCCGAGTCCCTGCAAGCGGTGTGGTGGGCTGGGGACCCCTCCGCGCTGCCGCTGCGAGCCCCAGACATCCTGCCCTTGCTGGACCTCGCCGCTCGCTACCGCCGCAGCCCCCCGCACCCCCCCACGCTGCCGCAGGAGCTGCCCTGCGCCCTGCTCTGCTTGCGGCTCCTGGTGGCCTTCGCCAATGACGCCGAGGACCTTTGGGTGCTGCTGGGCACGGCCGGGACCCCCCACCTGCCCGTGGTGGCCTGCGGCACGTCCCCGGCTGAGCTCCGCAGGGGTCTCCGCCTGCCCGTGCTGCGGCTGCTGCGGGACTGCCTGCCACCGGCCCCCCGCCCGGGACCCCTGGGGCTGCTGGGGCTGCAGCACCGGGCTGGGGGTCCCGGGGGAGCCGACGGTATTTGCTTCAACGTGCTGCTGAGCATCCCACCCGATAGCCCCAGGGCTGCTCCCCCCGAGCCCCGCAGCCCCGCTTTCCACTGGTGGCGAGTGGAGGAGGAGAGCCTGAGGGGCAGGATCCTGCAGCGGCTCCGTGCTGCGGCCACGGTGCCTGTCCGCAGCTAGTGCCCGGTAAGCCCTGGCAGCCCGGCTTTGGGCATGGGGGGTCCAGCTGGGACATGTGGGGGGCCCTGCTTGCAGTGCTGAAGGGGAGAGCCCCCGATGTGCTGCCCGTGGCCGGGGGGATGTTTTGGGGCAGGGCACGGGGAGGGCTGAGAGCCAGCCAGATCAGAAATAAACCCGGCTGCTGCTTCTTGCATCCACCTGGCTGCGGTTGAAGGGGGAGGGATTGGGGAGTCCGGTTTTGGGGGATGCTTGGGAAGGGGGGACGGGCGCAGTATAGATGGCGGGGGCACAGCGTGTGGTGCCGAGCTCACGGCTTTATTGTAGCAGAGTCCCATCACCCGGGGGACACGGTGCCCGGCTGTGCGGGGTTTGGGGTGCCCCGTCCCTGCCAGGCAGGAGCCACAACCACACACACACACACACGTATGCACACACGCACCCCGTGCCCCAGAGCCGGGGGAGATGATGAGTTATTGCAGCCGAGGGGGTGGCATTGCCCCACGCAGGCAGAGGACAGCACCGTGCCCGCGCATCCCATTATTGCCAAAAAAAAATCCTGCTTGAGGTTGGTGGGGGCTCGGGGCAGCTCCGACACGGGGCAGGGGGAGCAGGAACCCACCACCCAGGAGGAAAGGCAGCACGGTTTGCTTTGCACCCAGAGGGGGCCGCATCCTGCACTGGGGAGGTGGCATCACCTCCAGGTTGGCCGAGGTGGTGGTGAAGGACTCCGTGCCTCCTCTTCCTCCTCGCCGGGCGCTGTGAGGCCGGTGTCCTTCCCAGGGTGCCACCACCGTGCCTGGCTACTGGAGACATGCCGGTCTGAGGCTACCGGCACATGGCTTGGGCCATCCCCGGTGGCCACCACAGCCCGGCCGAAGAGCGGGTGCTCGGCAGGGGGCCAGGGAGCCGCAGCTCAGGGGGGCCCCTCCGGCGGCCCCTTGACCAGAGCGATGGCAGCCAGCTCTTTGCAGAACTCCTCCAGCACCACCACCCCCTTGAAGAGCATCACGTGGTCCATCCTGTGGGGGGACGAGCAATGGGGGGGCTCTGTGGGGTACACCCCCCTCAAAGGGCATGCATTGCCCCCATCCCCTGCCCCCCCAGCACTTACTGCTCGCCGGGCACCAGCCCCATGAGCTGCCGCCGCACCAGGAGCAGCTTGGCCCTGAAATGGGGCACGCGCTGGAGCCGCTGCATCAGGTCCCCGATCACCTGCACAGAGGGGGAAGAATCAGGCTCCGTTCCCGGGGGGGGTGTCCCCGTCCCCCCCTCCCCCAGTAGGTGACATTACCCTGACGAGGACAGAGAAGAGCGAGCGGCAGCCGGGTGCCAGGTTGAGGTAGGGGTCCAGCAGGTACTCGTGGAGGTGGGGATGGGGGAAGGCGGCCAGGCGGGACAGCACCGAGGTCACCTGCAGGTTCAGGCTGTAGGGCTGGGACAGCGGCAGGGATGCTCAGCGGGAGCTGGCATGGCCAATTGTCCCTGACCCCCGCCCCCAGGACCCCCATAGTGGGCACAGGCGGAGAGTCCTTTGGGGGGGAAAAAAGTCCCCCCAGCCATGCCAAGGCAAGGGGCAGAGGGCAGTAGGGACCTGGGTACGTCCCCGGCATCTCGGCTGGCCACCCCGGTACCTGGTCCAGGATCCGAGTCATCCGGTCAAACAGCACCTTGAGGAAATGGCCCTCGTAAAATGTCACTTCGGGATGGCAGGCGTCGAGGGGCCGGGGGGCCAGGGGCCACCCCCACGGGGCCGCGCTGGCACGGCACGCCTGGACCTGGCGGGGGGGTGATGGTGGGTGAGAGCCAGAGCGGGGGCCGGCACCGCCGGGGATGGGGTCCCCCCCAGCCGCTCACCATGCCCAGGGCATCGTGCACGTAGGTGTCGTAGCCGCCTTCCTCCATGCACGAGGAGGTCTTCGCCTCCTCGGGGACCAGGCAGAGGAAGCTGGAAGAGAGGGGAGAGGGATGCGGAGGGGGATGCAGCCCCCCCATGCTAGAGCAACCCCTGCAGATCCCTACCTGCTGACCACCTCGCTCACTTGCCCCTTTGCCAATGGGGCCGATCCCAGTGGAGACTTTTGCGCCGTCCTGAAGCCAGCATCTGGGAATCCATCGGTGAAATAGGGATCCTCCTCCAGGTCCCTGCAGGGCCGGCGCAGGGGCATTAGCTGGGTGGGTGCCAGGGGGCTGCACCCCTCACCCTGCCCCAGACCCCCCCACTCACAGCCCATCCTCATCGGGGTCCGGCTCGAGGGGTCCACGCTCATCGGGCATGGGGGGGCCACGCTGCAGGTAGCCCCTCGCCTCCAGATTCCTCAGCGCCAGGCTGTGTGCCACGTGCTCGTGGGGTTTCTGCAGGAGCTCCTCGAAGAGCCGCAGGCTGGCCAGGCTGATCTGCGGCACGGCGAGCGGGGTGAGACCACCGGCATGGCACAGTCCCCCAGCATTGCCCGTGTTTGCCCCCGCCCCAGGATGGGGCTCACCTCGTCGGAGAGGTGGTTGCAGCGGTCGATGAGCTGGGTGCGCAGAGGGTGGGGGGCATCCTCTGGGGTCTCGGGGTGCCGGTCCGGCCCCAGTAAGAAGAGCACGAGGCGGTGGAGCAGGGGGGACGCGCGGATCTGCCGCACCGTGCCCGTCAGCATGGCCGTGGCGCTGAGGACGGCGAGCTCGGACCTGCCGGGGACAGGGTGGGATGCTGCGAGGGGTGTCCTGAGACAGCACCATGGCATCTCACAGCGGGGAAAAAGGAGGTGCAGGCAAGGGGAACCCCACAGTCCCGGCCCCAAGTGGGTCCTTGATAGAGAAACTCTCTCCCGGCTGCTGTCTCGTGCCTCAGACACTCACATCTGCAGGAGCTGCGGCTGCAGGATGCCCTGGAAAAACTTTTCCTCCACGGCCTCGGTGATGGCATCCGCCACGACCTGTGGGTGACGGCAGAGGCTGAGCCGCGGCGTGGGCAGGGGGCTGCCGTGCTCTGCAGGGCCGGCCGGGCGCTCCTTACCGGGTGGGCGCCCATCACCAGCTCATCGAGGTAGTCCAGCCAGCCGAAGAAAGCAGCCAGGCTCTCCTTCCCTGGGAAAACCCCGTCGCCGGCAGCATCACCCTGCGACCTGTGCGGGGTAGAGGACGTGGGGCTGCCGCAAAGCCTCGGCGGTGCCTGGGGACCACCCTGCCCGGCGCCCACCGTACCTCCAGCTGGCCCTCTCCAGGGCGAGGACGTCGGCGGGGTCGGTGCAGGCGGGCACGGCGCTGTAGAGGTCACAGAGATGCTCCGTCAGCAGCTGGCACAGGACGCTGCTCCGCACCAGGCAGGCAGCAGCCGCCTCCTGGGCGAGCCCGACGAGCAAGAGCAGGTTTTCCCGAGCCTTCAGCGCAACCTTGCTCTTCTGCGAGGAGGAGGAGGAGAGAGGCGGCGTCACACGACTGGCGGTGCCCGCCGTCCCCTCCTTGCCAGCCCTTTCCCCCTACCTTGCTCTTGCAGAGCCCCACCAAGGACGTGATGAGGTTGCTGTCCCTCGGTGGCGGAGAGGGCTCGGCTGGGGGGCAGGCGGCAGTGGCGGCGGTGCCCGGGGGATCCTCCGCACCCTCTTCCACGGGGCTGGCCGGCAGCTCCCGGCCTCTCCTCCCATTCAGGATGCTCTTGCCCTGCAGAGGAAGAGGAGCAGCAAAGCATCGTAGCCACCACCTTCCTCCCACTCACCCCGAGGAGCTTTGCGGTGGGGATGGAGCTGCAAAGCACATGAAAAAGCTCAATTAAACGAGCCAAACCCAATAGATGACCCCCTACACATCCCACCAGCACAGGGATGCCCGGGGGCTGCTCACCTCCAGAATATACGCCAGCAGGGTGGGATCCTGCTTGATCTTCGTGCAGAGGACGGCTGCGAACTGCACCTCCTCCTTCTCCGTGCCGGAGCCCAGGCGGTCGCCGCTGAGCTGGAGGAGCTTCTGGCAGGGCAGGGAGAGGGCTGCTGGGGTGCTGGCTGCTCTCCCGCCCTGCCCGGGTGCAGCAGTGCTGCCCCGTTACCACGGGCATCGGTTCCCGGCAGTGTTTGGCAGGGATGTGGCCAGTCCCAGCAGGCGGCATCGCCGGCGGCACTGCCAGCCGGGGCCTCCCGACAAGCCCCCGGGCACCGGGCTCACCTGCACCGGCCTGTGCACGTTGAGGTAGTGCAGGAGGGGGTGCTGGACCTGCCCCAGCACCCGGCTGAAGAAGAGGAGGACCTGCTGCCTCATCCCGGGGGGGGTACTGGGAGGGAGATGGGGAGAGGCATCAGCGAGAGCCCAGTTACCTGTTTGTGTACCCAATTACCCTGTAATTGCCCCAGATTGCCTGCCGGCTCACCCAGCAGTCAGCGTGGGTGGCTTGCAAGAACACTGTCAGCAGAGACCCCAGTTTTGCTCCCCCAAAATGATGCAAAGGGGCCCACGGACCCCCCCCAGGACCTCCCGCCTGCCCTGGGCTCCTCTCTCTTTAGCAATTTGGGACTGAACTCAGTTCTCTGAATTGAGCTCTCTTGCAGAGAGAAAAACGGGATTATTTCCCCTTTCCCACTGCTACAAGCCCAGCACCCCAAAAAAACAAATCCTCATGGCCACGGAAGGGCCAGAGCACATTTCCAAAGCCCACCCTGCACTAGCGTTTGCTTATGTTCGAATAAAAGGTTATTTATAGGGGGCCTCATTATTATTAGCAACAAAGGAACAGCAGAGCTGTTCTATTTGGGCAACATTTACTTTGGAGGGTGCTGTCTAAAAACACCTTGTCCTGAGAACCCAAGCAGCAACGTGCCAGTTGTGCAAACAGGCTGCTGGTGTGAAAAACACCCTTCCCATGCACGCAGGGACGTGATGGGGTGCAAGAGCCGTTCGGAGGAGCAGCAGAAAGGATCCCAATGGGGATCTGACACCGAGCAATCCAGCCCCCCCCAAAAAAGCAAAGCACCCCGACCAGCTCGCGCTCCGCAAACTCCCGTTGCCCAGCTAGAAGAGCTTCAAAATCAAAATTACTGAGCAGCACCATGCAAAGCAGGTGGAAAAGGCTGCGGGTGCTGCAGCGCAGGGGGGCTCGGCACCCCCGAAGCGGCTTTCCCGGTGCCCGTACACCCACCTCCGCCTTGCCCAGCGTGCCGAGGGTCTCCAGGACCTTGTGCTGCAGCAGGTACTCGAGGCATGGCCCGGCTTCCCCCGCCGGGCGCTGCTTCTCCTCGTACACCAGGATGTCCAGCATCTGCTTGAGGCGCCAGGGGATGTCCGTCTGTCTGGCGGGGATGCTCTCATCTGCAGATACAGGATCGAGGGGGGCTGCGGCACGTCCCCCCAGGGCACCGGCAGCGTGCCGCCGGGCTCGGCAAGGGGAGCAATGCATAGTGGGGTGCCCAGGTGGAAATGTGGGGTGCCCGCCAGCAGCACCCCGAGCTGTGCTGGCCCAGAATCCCCCTCCACCACTGTTAGCGGGGACGACGCTAGATGGCAATGTGATGGTGGAGTCCCAGCAGCACTCGAGGCTGCTCCTTCCGCTCACGGCCTAGCAAGCCGCCGGCTGTCCCCGCCGGGGCCAGAGCCGTGGTCGGAGCTGCCGGCTGTCCCGGGAGGCTGCGGGGTGCTGCCTGGCACTGCCGGCCCTGGAGACCCTCCGGCACAGCCCAGGAGGGGAAGGGGTGGCGGGAGCCAAGCGGGAAGGACCGAGATCCTGCTGGGGAAAGGGCTGAAGCATTCCAGGCCCTGCTTTTAGTGCTCCCGGAGAGCAGCACGCTCCCGGAGAGGGACGTGCCCCAGCCTGCAATCGCTCCCAGGAGAATCCGCACCCACCCAAACCCCCCCGTGCTGACCCCACCGGTGTGCAGGGGGGTCGGGGCCAGGCAGGGCCAAGCGCTCAGCTGGGTAAATCCTCCTGGGGTACAGGAATGGGTGTCCCATGCCAAAGCCCTGCATGCCAGGTCAGCTGCAGTGCACTGGGGTCGGCAGGGTGCCCTGGGGTCCCGATCCAGGGCACGGGCTCCTGTTCCAGGGCATGGAGACCCCCTCCCTGGGCACAGGGACCTTATTCCCAGGCCACGCGACCCTATTTTAGGGCACAGGGACCCTCCCCCAGGACGCGGGAACCCTCTTCCCACACCACGGGGACCCCATCCTACAGGGACCCTCTCCCCGCACCCCACTCACCCGTGGCCTCCAGGTAGTAGCCAGTGATGCCCTTCCAGTGCTCGGTGAAGGCTTCCAGCAGGTCTATGCTGGGCTCCCGCTGCGCACACCGGGGCCGGGGTCAGGGGGTGCACGGAAGCCCCCCCACCGCCGCTGCTCCCGGTCCCAATCCCGCCGTGCCCCCGGTCCCCCGCTCACCGTCTCCACCGCCTGCTGCAGCAGCGCGCCCAGCCGGCTCAGCATGGCTGCGACCGCCCGGTACCGACCCCGGCCCCGCCACCGCCCCCGCCCCCGGCCCCGCTCCCGGTCCCGCTCCCGGTGGCGGCTCCGCTGCGCCCCGGTGCGGCCCCGCCGCGGTGGCTCCGCCCGGCACCGGGCGGGGAGGGCGGCCCGGCTGCGGTACCTCCCCCGCCGGCTCCGCTCCGGGGCTCCGGCTGGGTTTGGGGAGCAGGGGGCGGAGGAGAGGGAGGGGGACCGGGATGGGGATGGATTGGGGGGCGGAGGGAGTGGGGGAGCGGGGAGGGAGGGGGGCTGGAGAGGGGTTGGGGGGGGTTGGAGGAGTATTTGGGGCGGAGGGTTTGGAAAGGTCCCTTAGCCCTAAAACTGCTCCGGGGGGCAGCCCTGGGCTGGGCATGGACCCCCTCCCCGAGCACATCAGGCACCGGGATGGGGACACCCCCCGTGCACCGGGATGGGGACACCCCCTGTGCACCGGGATGGGGACAGCCCCCCGTGCACCCCTTGCACCAGGATGGGGACACCCCCGTGCACCGGATGGGGACAGCCCCCCCGTGCACCCCTCGCACTGGGATGGGGACACCCCCCGTGCACCGGGATGGGGACAGCCCCCCGTGCACCCCTTGCACCAGGATGGGGACACCCCCCGTGCACCGGGATGGGGACACCCCCTCGTGCACCCCTTGCACCAGGATGGGGACACCCCCCGTGCACCAGGATGGGGACAGCCACCGTGCACCCCTTGCACTGGGATGGGGACACCCCCTGTGCACCGGGATGGGGACAGCCCCCCTTTCACCCCTCGCACTGGGATGGGGACACCCCCTGTGCACCGGGATGGGGACAGCCCCCCTTTCACCCCTCGCACTGGGATGGGGACACCCCCCCGTGCACCGGGATGGGGACACCCCCTCGTGCGCCCCTTGCACCAGGATGGGGACACCCCCCGTGCACCGGGATGGGGACACCCCCTCGTGCACCCCTTGCACCAGGATGGGGACACCCCCCGTGCACACCAGGCAGCAGGATGGGGACAGCCCCCCTGCCCAGCTCACCTCTTTCCGTGGCACAACCCAGTAGCAGCCAAATTTTATGAATTTTTTTTTTTTTAATCCTTAAAAAAAAAAAATGTTTCTACAATTGAAAACAAGCCATGACGAACACAGCTGCTGGAAAGCAGCCCAGGGCCCAGCCCGGGTCCCGCCGACTCCAGGGAAGGTGCAATTAGGTGCCCCAAGCAGCCCCCACCACTTTGCGGGTCCCCCCCAGTTGCTCGCTCCGGGGTGCATCTGCACCCACCCCTGCAAGCGGGTGTCCCCACCGGGTGCTGCTGGTGCACCGTTTTAACCGGACCCGTGCTAGGGACAGAGCCGGCGGCTCATGAGGTTGCAACCGGGAAATCTGTGCCCCAAAACCGAGGTGCTGGGATGGGCGAGAAGGCAGCGAGGGGCTCGCCGCCCTCCAGCCCTTGCGCCAGAGAAACTAGAAACCCACAGACAGAGAGTTTATATGTATATATATATATATATATATATATATATAAAAAATAGATGTGCATAGTTGTAGCGTTGATACTGATGGTTAAAAAAGATACCAGGCTGGTCCTGCACGATCCACGTGCAGCCCTACGTTCTGCTGAGAGATGCCCGGTCCGGCAGGTACGTCTGCGGGGTGGGTGCTGCCCCGGGGCCGCTGCAGCGCTGGTCACATCGCAGACTTCATCTCCCACTCCTGGAGAGCGGCCGAGACGGGTGGTCAACCCCTCCACGTCCCAGCGCCACGCGTGGTACCCGGCTCACCTTAACTCTGCCCACCCCACGCAGCTCCCCGCCGGTACCTTTCTCTTCTGCAGCACTTTTCCCTTCTCGACGATGACCGGGGAGGGAGATGGCTTCAGGGCGCTCTTCGCCGACGCGGTGCGCTTCAACAGCGGCGTGAGGAATGAGCCCTGTTGGAAAAATGGAGCGGAGACAGGGTGATGCCTGCCTTCCCGAACCCTTCACGCTCCCTGCAGCCCGTGCCCTCCCTGGTGCTCGTCCCCAGTGCCCCCCTACCTCGGAGCCAGCCGAGCTGGCCGTGGCGGCGATGTGGCCTTTCAGTGACTTGCCGATGGCCAGCAGGTTCATCTCGGAGCCGGCTTTCAGCCTGCCCTTCATGCGGCAGGCCCTCTCCAGCTGCCCCACCTTCTCCTCCAGCTTGGGGAAGGCTCTCTTCCCTGCAAGGACAGCAGGGGCACTGCCAAGCCCGGGCACCCCTCGACCCCGCCGGCTGCTCGGGCATGGGCTAGGCACCCCCCCGGCACAGGGGCCGAGCCCCTCTGCGGTCCTACCGATGAGGACATCCAGCCCGTCCCGAGCCCCTTTCCTCTCGGGCAGTGTCAGGGTGCGCTGGGACCGGGAGAGATCCCTGCTCTGGAGCGTGGGGCTCACCTTCACCCGTGGCGGGCTGGCAGCCCTGCCCTGGAGAGCTGCTGCTGATGCTGAGGAGGAAGGGCAGAGGAAGGATGCTTGGGAAGAAGGGCAGAGGAATCACGGCACAGCACCGTGCTCGTGGGCCCTGCAGCCTCCATCCCAGCATGGGGGGACCCCGCTGCTCCCCTGGATGGAGCATCCAGCCCCTGCTCACCTGCCTGGGAGGGCAGGGCGCTGCCCGGGGCGTTGCTGCAGGCACCGCTGGGCAGCGCAGACACCGGCCTCTTGCGCTGCCCTTGCACTGCTCGGTCCAAGCTCTGCTGCTGCAGAAGGAAGCCCGGGAGAAGCCCATGAGCAAGAGGATGGTGGGAGCCCATCCTGCTCGCCCTGGGGCTCGCGCAGGGGGCCAAGATGCATCAGCGGAGGTTACCAGCTGTTTCAGCCGCTCCATGTTGGAGTAGAGGTGTCTGGGGGCCTCGGCTGGCGGGAGCTGCCCGAAGGGGTCGTCCATGTAGGCGTTGGGGGTCGGGACACGGCGCAGCAGCAGCCCACTGCAAGCAGGAGGTGGGTCCCATTACTGCCCACAGCGGAGCTGGAGGGCTGGGGCCGGCCGTGCCCCGGCCAGCGTCTCCTTACCCCGCAGCAGGGCAGCTGCTGGCATCACCCAGCTTGGGGGTCTCGGTGCAGGGGCTGTCGCCGGCCGGCTCTCCTCCTCCCCTGGCCCGCAGGGTCTTCAGCCAGGCTTCCCTCTCCTCATCTGAACGGGTCTGGTGTGGGGCAGAGGGTCCAGGCTCAGCGGGTCCCCCCCATCGAGGGATGCGGGGGGTTCGTGGGTGCCGCTGCGGTTGCTCACCTGCAGCAGGGCGAGCTCCCGGCCCCGCTGGGCGATGCGGATGCGGAGGCGCTGGGGGGAGCCGACGGCCGCCCCCGGGGAGACCTCGCAGCCCTCCAGCCGCAGGGCGCAGACGGGGCGCTGGGCACCGCCGGGCTCGGGGAACATGCGGAGGGCTCCCTGCCGCACCGCGCACCACAGCCGCTGCCACCGCCCGCGCAGCCGCACCGCCAGGAAACCTGTGGGTGCAACCCCATCAGCAGTGGCACGGGGTGCAGGGACACCCCCTCGCCCGGTCCCCATGCACCGCACCTCCTTTAGCATCCTCTCCAGGCCGGGGGCTGCGAGCAGGGCTCTGCCGGGAGCAATCCTCCTCCTCCTCCTTGCCAAGCTGGGACCCGACAGCCTGAGAATGGAGATCCAGAGAGCCCCATCCCCTGCAGGTTTTAAGCCCCCTGACCCTCACCCCACTGCAATGCAACCCTCCCCAGCATCACCCAGTGGGGACAGTGGGACAGGGAATTGGGGACAAGCGGCTCACCCTGCCCAGCCTCGAGGAAGGTGACGCTGGGACGCTGATGGCTGCCAGCCCGCTCGGAGCATCGCTGCTGACCTCTTCGATCACCTGCCGAGGGAGAGGGGAGTGCTGCAGCCCCGGGCTCCCGCTCCCCCATCCAACGGGGCTCCAGGCACCCCCGGGATGGGAGAGGAGCTGGGGACAGATGGGGTCACCCCCAGCCACCTCGGGAGCACCCCAGCAGGGCTGTACCCCCATTCTCCCTGCCCACCCCTCCCTCCTGCCCACGCAGAGCTCTGCCAGGCTGCAACACCTCCAAACCTTCCTCCAGTCCTCAGCCTGCTGCCGGCTCTGGAAACCGATGACCAACACCTCACCCGCCGTCCCCGTCACCTTCAGGGCGTGCGGCATCTTCTTGCCGCGCTTGGCTTTGTAGGCGACGCGGCAGCCCCGCAGGTCCAGCTCCAGCACCGGCTGCGGGTCGGCGGCACACCTGAAGCACTGCGGAGGCACGGCGGGGTCGGCAGAGCTCGGGGACCCGCTCCCACCCTCCATCCATCCTCCTCCAGCCGCTCACCAGCAGCACATGCTCCCGGATGATGAAGAGCTGCTTTGCCCATTGTCCCAGCCAACGCTTCCTCCAGAGAAAGCCACAGAGCTGCGCCTCGGGGCGGCCGGGGAGCTCGGCATCGGGGCTGGGGACCGGGGGCCGCCGCAGGTAATGGGCACGGTCTGTCACGCCGTCCTCATCCTCCCCGTACGACTCATAGTGGCTGCTGTCGGTGTCGGCACCGCCTGAGAGCCGGGACGGCATCAGGGTGCTGGGTGCATGCGGGTGCCGGGGAGGGGGTGCGGTGGGGTGCTCACCGGAGCCAGTGCCTCTGCCAGGGCCAAGGGGTTCGGCATCTTCGTAGGAGTCATCGGCTGGTGGGGATGGCGAGGTGCCCGGCACCTTGTTCTGGGGAGAGAAGGGGTGCTCCGAAGGTGCTGCCCCCGGGGTGAACTTCACAGGGTCCCCGTGGGACTGCCGGGGGGCTCTGCCCGGAGCTGGCAGGCAGCACGGGAACCTTCCCAGCCTGCCCGGACCCCCGTGCGAGCAAGGTTGCAGTGCGATGGCCACCGGCTGCCCCTCTCCCATTCCATCCCAGCACCGTGCTGCTGCCCGAGCCCCCCTGCAGCCCCCCACCCCTCCGCTGCCCATCCTTACCCCTCCATGCAGGCTCAGGGTGCTGGCTGGGCGGCACTCGCAGGCTCTCCCTCCTGTTCCGTCCGCCGTCCTGGTTCCTGGGGGGAAAAGCAGGACTGGCAGCGGCGTGCCAGGTCGGCGAGGAGCCAGGCATCCCCGGCCACGCATGATGAGCCGCCGGCGGAGATGGGGTGCGGGTCAGAGCGTGCGACTCACCCGGGCTGGTCCGGCCCTGCGGGGTCCCCGGGGAAGGCGAGAGGCAGCGCATGATCATGTACTCTGCATCCTCTGCTGCGGAGGAAGAGCCCGGTCACAGCCCCGCTCCCGGCCCCTTCCCTGCCACCCAAACCCCCCGCCCGCAGACCCGCGCTCACACGAGGGGCTCTGCAGCCGGGAGAGGAGATCTGCCACTGACTTCTTCTTGGCCCGAGCTGCGGCGCTGAGGCTTTCCCGGTCCAGGATGAGCAGGAAGGACCGCAGGTCTGACAGCAGCTTGTCCAGGTCTGCAGGGGACAGGGACGTGCCATCACACCCCGCCAGAGGAGGGTGCGGGCAGGGATGCCCGTCCCGTGCCCGCCGCACTGGGCAGGGCTGGCAGGGGCTCTCCGATGCCGAGCAAACAGACGTGGGGGTTACGTGCCCCGTGCCGCCGGCCGTGCCCCCGCTTCTGACACCTGCCCCGGCTCCGCACAATCCTGCTATTGACGGGCCCGGGGTGCCGGGGGAGGATGAGGAGGGGGGACGGGGACCTGCGCCGCTGAAGGCTCCTCTGTGTGTGCTCACAGAGCGGGTTTGTTCCCGGTTGGGCGAGGGGAGCCACGGCCGGGGGCCACGCCAGGCGGCCCAACGTGCTGCTCCTCCGTGCTGCGGAGGAGGAGGAGGAGGCATGGAGCATGGGAGCAGCTGATGAAGGCTGCTCCGGGCACGCCAAAAATGCTGAGCATTCACCCGCTGCCCGCTCCGAGGGCAGGGAGCGGGGTCGGGGCTCAGCGCCAGCCAGGGACCCCAACCGTGCTGTGCCAGGAAGGAGGGATGGAGGGGGACAGGGAGCTGCTTTGTGCCTCCTCGCCCCGGCCAGGGAAGACGGGAGTCCTGTGCGCAGTGGGACGGGACAGCACTGCCTCTGCCCCACGGCCACCCCGAGGTGGGGGAGAGCTGGAGGGCTACGGGCATGGGGAGAGGGTCCCTCCGGCCCCGAACGGCAGCGGCCCCATCAGCTCTGGGTCCGTGCAGGCGTTTCCTGCGCTGGAGGAGCCCATGGCAGAGCAGGACCACGCACCCCCCCCAGCCTGGCCAGAGCCCCCATGCCCTGGGCACCTCCGGCTGCCACCGCAGGAGCAGGCAGATGCCCCCCGGCCCCCGCGGGTCGCTGCCCGGCTCCCCCCAGCTCCTTCCTGCCGTGCATCTGGAAATGGTTTGCATCGCTCTGCTCTGGCCGCTCCGGGCTCCACTCCTTGCTCCCAGCTGGGATAAAATGTTGCAGACCCGCTGTCAAAACCCACTGGCACGGGGCCTGGCTGTGCCGGCTCCCCCCACGCCGCCCCGTTCCACTCCCAGTCTCCTTCCTCGCCATCTCCATGCCATTTCCCGACTGGAAGAGGCACAGCGCTGGGACAACCCCAGCAAAGCCACACTGGCTGGGATGCTGCCCCAGGGACTCCCTGCAACACCCCAGGCGACCCCAGCATCCCCATGCCCTGCCACATCCCTGCATCCCGCATCGCTCCGGGCTGGCGGGGATGCAACGCACCCCCAACGACAGCGGCAGCCCCTGGGGAAGGCGAGGGTGGGCAGGGGGAAGGAGCCCGCCAGTCCCATGTGTGTTACAGGGGACAACATGGGAGAAGCCCCTGCGGAGGTGCTGGCACGGCGGGGAGCACCGTCCCCCTCCCTGGTGTCCCCGGCTGGGGAGCACACACCCCTGCCCGGGGGGAGAGGAAACATCTGGCAGGGCAGCGAGGCTGAGCAATGCCGGAGCTGGGCCCAAACATCTGGATTTCCCTGGAAACTGGGGAAAGCAAGGGGGGGGAGCAGCTCCCTCAGGGACTGGCGGAGGGGCTGGGGCAGGGGCTGGCCGAAGGGACCTGCGGGCAGAGCGTGAGCATAGAGGGGATGGAGACTGTCCCCCCGTGCCCGCTGTGCCTGGCTCTTCCTCTCCCTCCCTTTCTCCTCTCCTCCGCCCAGGCCAAATTCCTCGGCAATGACATCTCCGTGTCCACTCACCCCCTCAGCCCTCCCTGCATCCTCCCCCTGCGCTCCCCCCGGCCGGCTCCCATGCCCTCGGTTGGGGCAGGGGAGCCGTGCCCAGCGGTGCCCGGCCGTGCCCGCAGCCCGGTGCGGGTCAAGCAGGGGCTGCCCTCACCCATGAGGCCACGCCAGCTGCCTGCTGCCGGGGCCAAGGGAAGGCAGCCCAGATGAAAAACAGCTGCCTCGGTCTCCAGGGCGGGAGAAAAAACGCCCCCCAAACACACAGCCGTCTCCTAGCAAAGCGCCCTGCTCCTTCGGGACATGGCCCAGCCCGACGGCATCCTCGTCCGAGGAAGAGGAGGAGGAAGGAGAGGGCTGCCCAAGGGATGCCATGGGAGCGCATGATCCCTGGGTGATGCCAACACCCGGGGGATTCGGGGCTGGCACCTCTGCCCCGTGGCCACGTGCGTTTTGATCCGTGCAACGAGGGGCAAGAGGTGCCCGGGCTCAGCCCCGCTCTGCCGCGGGGTGCGGGGGGGAGCAGCGGCTCGGGGGCACCCCGGGGCCCCGCTCCAGCGCTCGGGGCGGCTCTCGCCCAGCGCAGGATGACTCAGAGGAGGAGGCTGGAGGCCGCCCCGAGCCCGGAGCTGCTCCTGGCCGCAGCGTGACCCATCACTGCGGGGAGGCTCCGGGCCACGGCTCGAGGGCGGAGGCGCTCCCCCCATGGCCGCTGCGCCCCCAAATTGCTCCAGGGAGGGTGCTGGCAGAAGCCCTGGCATCCCACACCCCGCCACAGCACTGCGCACCGGCACCCCACCGCAGCCCGCCATGTCCGGGGGCACCCAGGCACCCCCTCCCTGCTCTGGCACCCCAAGCCCCGACACCCACGCCTCGTCCCTCGCACCCCTTCCCTCCCAGCACCCATCCCACCGCCCTAGACCCCCGCTCTCCCCCTTTTACACCCTCTTCTCCTTCCCGTGCACCCCCTTTCCCTTCCACACCCCCTTTGCAGGCTCGCACACCCGTGGGCTCCCCCCCACGCCCTCCTCCACCCCACGCACACCCCCTGCCCTCTCTTGCACCCCTTTGCAGGCTTGCCCCCCCTCTCCCGCAGCCTTGCACCCCTTTGCACCCCCCCGTACCTCTCTGCCGGGCCATGGTGTGGGCGAGCTCACATCGCGGCGGGACCGGGACCGGGACCGGGGCCGGGGCAAGCGCTGGCCCGGCTGGGCTCGGCTCGGCCCGGCTGGGCTCGCACACGCCCTGCGGGCCCCCAGCACAGCACGGCCCGGCCGGGGCGGGGGGGAAGGCGGGGAAGGGCTCCTCATCTTCCTCGGAGCACCACCGCCATCTGCAGGGACCCGGGGCCGGGGGAAAGCAAAGCAGCGGAGCCGGGCTGGATAAAGCCATTTCACCTTTAATTGTAAGCAAAAAATCACTCTCACGCGGATTCTCCGACACCAGCAAATAAAATAAACTCTAACAAAACAGAGAAAGTGAATCACTGTAGTCCAGTCAGAAAACAACCCATATTTATATATATATTTATAGATATGTCGTTTGTAGAGTAGCAGTGAAAGGCAAGTATGGGCCAGTGATTTCCCGATAAATTACATTCTTTACATCCCAACAAGGTCTAGCGGCTGGAGAGTGGCTGGAAACAGAAACCGGGGAGCGTGGGGGGCCGGGGGTGCGGGGGCAGAGGGGTCCTGCCCAAAACGTGTGCCCAAAGAGGGGATGGGAGGGGTGGGAGAAGGGAAGGTGCTGCCGGGTGCCGAGCCCTGCCTGCACGGCCGCGGGGGGCCAGGCAGCGCTGCCCAGACCCCGGTGCCCACCGAGCCGTGCCCTGCTCCGTTCTGCCCGGCTGCATCGCCCCATTGCCCCGCTGCATCCCCCAGCGCATCACCCCGCTGCGGGCGCATCTGCGGTTAGAAACGCAGCAGAGGCCGCCGCAGGGTCCCACCGGGACCCCCGCTCTGCCACCCCCTGCCCCATCCCACGGTGCTCCACCTCGCCGGCATCCCAGCCCTGCCCTCCGCCAGCCCGGTGCCGGGCAGGTTTTGGCAGTGTACGTGTGTCCTTGCGGTCCTCGCTGCAGCAGTTGGCACAGGAGGGACCGGGGGGATGTTAAAAGGGGGGCTGGAGGAGGGCAAGGCGGGATGCCGGCCTGGCTTTGCCGGGAGCACATCGGGCTGGCAGTGAGTCGGCCCCCAGGCTCATCCCAAGTCTTGGGGTGAAGGCGTGGGGGGCAGAGGGGCACCCCAAATGTGAGGGCCGGAGGCAGCCGACCCCCGGGGAGGAGGGAAGCCGCCCCGCTGCCCACACGCCGGAGCTGGCACGCTCCCAGCCAGCCGAAAACAGAGCCAGGCACTGCCCCTGCCAGCGTGCCCGGAGGGAGAGGGGGGCACAAAGCACAGAGACCCCCCCCCCCAACTCTCCTCCTGGCTGAACCGTGCCTGCTCCAGGGCAGGGTCTGCCCCCAGCCCCATCACCCCGCTGCGAGCCGGGCAGCCGAGGCAGGTTCGAGCCCCCCGAACCCTTTTCCCGCAGGAGGAGCGAGGCGGGGAGCAGAGCCGGGGGGCTGGGGGAGAGGGGAAGGGGGGACCCTAGTAAAAACCGGCTGAGAGCCCTAAAGCGGTTACACGGCGCGACACGGACTGAGCTCGGGGCCGAGGCGGGCTCAGAAGAGGAAGGCTTTCTTCTTCAGCTCGTTGCGCTTCCAGAGGGCCAGCTTGCTGAACTCCTCGGGGGGCATCTCGAAGACCCGAAGGAAATCCTCGGGAGAGAGGTGCCGCTGCGGGGGGGAGAGAGGAGGGTGATGGGGTGTCGGGTCCCCCCCTCCGCGCCCCTCCCCGACCCCGGTTCAGCCCCTACCTCCAGCCTGGTCCTGTCCACGCCGGGCGGCAGCTTCACACGGCCTCGGTTCGTTACCATCAGCATTTCGTAGGGGTAGATCTGCAAGATGGAGGGGGGAAAGGCTGTAAGACCCTCTCCACAGCCCCCCCCATCTCTGCCCAAGCCCCCGCAGCCCCCAGCCCCGCTCACCTTTTGCTCCAGCATGCTGGGCAGGGAATTGCCTCTGTCCATGCGCCCGCGCTGGCCGTTCTGAGGGGACGAAGCCTGACATCAGCCGTGACCCCCCCCTCCCCAAAGGGCTGCCCTCTCCCACCCAGACTGAAGCCAAGGTGATGGGCTGCAGCCCGGGGATCAGCACCCCCACTCCCCACCTCCCGCTCTCCCCTCCGGGACCCATCACAGAGGTGGCCCCGGTGCCCGTGCCCCCCGCCCCAGCGTACATCACCCTCTCGCTGGGTCTCCGTGCCGGCAGCCAGACAAGTGCTTACCTGCATGCCTGGAAAAGAGAAAAGCAGGGCTCAGCCCTGGGGACCCCCCACTGTGTCCCTCACCATCCTCTCCCAGGTGATGACAAGCCCCGAGAGGTGATTTTCCACCCTCCGCTGAGCCCAGGCTTGCCCCAACATCCCCCATCCCTGGGGACATCTCCCATCCCCAGGGACATCCCCGCATCCCGCGGGACACCCCTGCATCCCCAGGGTCATCCCCACGCCACGGGCTGATGCTCACCCGGACTGCTTTTATCGCTGCCTGCCGAGCTGAACTCTGCCGACTGCAGCTGCAAGGGGACAGGGGACAGCGTCAGAGCGGTGCCACCCCCAGACCCCGTCCGAGGCCGAGTGGCCCCCGCAGCGCGGGGGGCCTGCGCACTCACCCGGGTGAGGGTGCTCCTGCCGGAGGCGGGCAGCGAGGAGCTCTTGTAGCTCCCCATGTGCAGAGCTACAAGAGAGCAAGAGACGGTCAGAGGTGCAGGCAAGGGCTGCGGGAGCTGGCAGGGGTGCAGGCAGCCAGAGCCACTGGGTGGGGAAGGGAAGGGACGGGATGCGGGAAGAGCATCCCACGTACATGTGTGAAAGGGTGTCCGGTCTGGCAGCGAGCGGGTTTTTCTCCGGATGGGGAGAGATTTCTCCATCTCCTCCTTCAGGATCAGCTTCCCGAGGTTGGAGGTGACCTGGGGTGAAGGGACATGGGTGGGGGTCAGCGTCAGCACGTCCCCAGCCCCTCGCAGGGTGCCCACCGCCCGCTCTGCCCCTCACCTTGCTCAGCTCCTGCCTCTGGAGCTCCCGCAGGTTCTTCATCTCCTCCGTCAGGTCCTCCTCCTCCTCCTCCCCTCTCTTGGAGGCCATCCGCCTCCTCCATTCCGTCTCTGGGGGAAAAGAGGGGACGTTATATCCATCCCCAGCACCCCCGTGGGGTCTCCGGGGGGGATAAACCCCCTGGTGCAGCCCACCCCCTCGCTTGCCCCTGTTCCCCACCTACCCACGACGGCCAGGGATGGGGGGCACGGCCAGTAGTCGGTCTCGATCTTGGCGGGCTGGTTGGGGTCTGGGGGCTGCGCCGCCGGGAACTTGGAGGATTCGATGATCAAGTCCTCTATGAGATGCTTCCCATGGTGGGCGCCGGGATGGTGCTCTGCAGGGCACAGGGGGGTGAGGCAGCGCCGCAGGGTGCCCCATCCCGTGGGACAGACACCCCCGCTCACCTTTCTGCCTGTAAATCGGAGGCTTCTTGTATATGTTGAGCTCCGTCGTGTCGGTCTCTGCAAGGAAAAAGGGGGTTGGAGGCTGGGAATGAGCTCTGGAAAGGTGCTTGCCCGGACCCCCCGGTCTGCGTGGGGGCTCAGGATCAGGCAGCACCGGGGGGGTGACGGTGCCGGGGGAGCGTACCGGGTCGGTGGAAGTGCTGCACGCTGCTGCGGGCCGAGCTGCTGCCCTGGCGAGAGGTGGGCTGCGGGGTGCTGCCGGGGGTCCGGCTCTCCAGCCATTCCCGGATGACCTGCGGGCAAGCGGGGCTGGTGAGCAGCGAGACCCCGACAATTCGGGATCGCCCCCTCCTCCTCAGAGCCCCTGCGTGCATCCCAGAGCTGGAGCAAGCGGTGTCGGTACTCACCTCCGGAGATGGAGGAGGAGAGATGGATTTGGGAGACAGGGAGCGCTGCAGAAGGCAAGAAGCAGTTTATTCCAGCAGCCCCACATCTGCCCTCCAGGACTGCTCTGTCCGGGGGGTTTCCCCCCACCAGCCCCCAAAAATAACCGGGAGACACAAGCGGCCCCGAGGCACCCTCACCTCTCGGCTCCGGGGCAGCTCCACGTGCTCCATGAGCGAGTAGGTGAAATGGGGCTCGTAGATCATCAAGTCAGGGCGCTCGATGTCCAGGATCGCTTTATCCTTGGGGATGGCAGCCAGATCCTTGTAGCCCAGAACCTCGTTGTCCATTTTGGCCTGGAAGGAAGGAAAAGCACCTTTGTTTTTGGGTGCGGAAAGGGAACATTGGGGAATGGGGAGGGCTTCCCTGGGGCTGGCATCCTCCGTGGCCCCTCCGGGTGATGGAGAGGGTTTGGGGAGGCAAACCCCAACCCCATGGATGGAGGGATGTGGCGGGGAGATGCAAGAGACCTCTTACCACGATGCTGGAGGGTGATCCGGGGACACTGGACCCGCGGGAGGAACAGACGCTCCCAGGGGAGGTCAGTGGTTGCTGGAAGGAAAAGGAGAGATTTTAGCAAACCTCATCCTCATCACAGCCAGCCCAGGAAGGGGCTCGGGGTCACGGTTGGGACCCCGGGACATGGCAGGGGGGCCCGGGGACACCCCTGTGCCCCATGGACCTCAGTGCACCGGGACAAAATGTCCTTGGGGATGGGGTATTTCTGGAAGGGCGCTGGGGTCTCCTTTGCTCCAGCGTTGTGGTTCAGGGCAGGGGACACCCGGGAGGTGACAGTGGCTTGGCCAGGACACGTTGCCACTAGATGGTGCTGCCAGGCTGGGCTGGGAGGAGGAGGAGGAGGAGGAAGGCAGGGCCCTGTTAGCAGCATCCCAGGGTGACTCTGCCGATGTCCTTGGCCACCAGCCCCTGCCCTTGGCCACCAGCCCCTATGCTCCTTCCCTAGATGCAGGGCTCCCCATTGCCTGCATGCCCTCAGCACCCTGCCCACAGCCCCCAGCACCCTGCCCTATGCCCCCAGCACCCTGCCCTATGGCCCCAGCACCCTGCCCACAGCCCACAGCCCCCAGCACCCTGCCCACAGCCCACAGCACCCTGCCCATGCCTCCCCCTTACCTTCTGCAGTCTTTCCATTCAGCTGTGGGCTGGAGGGGCTGTGTCAGTCACAGGGTCCTGCAGGAGGAGAGCAGGGGGTTCGGGGCACTGCCAGGGTGGGCACGGAGCACCCCGAGGTTGGTCCCGAGGGCAACGGGGCTGGGCACAGCCTGGCTCCCCACCACCCTCCATCATCCATGGGGCTGAGCCTGGACCCCTGCACACCGGACCCTAACACGGCACGAGGCCAGCACGGCCCTGCTGCCAAATATTCACAGCTCCAGGTCTGTCCCTGGGGCAGGGGGAATGCCAGACCCCCACTCACCGCTGCCTCTGTGGCTCCACATCCCTCTGGGTGCTAACGCCGGGCTGGGACTTGGGTGCTGCCTCTGCAACGGAGAGGAGAGAGGTGACAGTGGCTCGCAGGATGACAACGGTGTGAAGCTCAACCTCGTCTTCTCGCTGTCCCTGCAAACCCCCCGGTGCCCGCAGTGCCCTGCCCTGCTGCGTGCCGCCCCTGCCCGTGCCGGCTGCCGGCCCCGCTGCCCGGCGGCTGCTGACGAGCGCTGGCAAGCAGAGCAGAGGTAATGAAACCCTTTGTCCACCGGCAGCGAGCGGCCTCGAGAAGGCTCCAGCAGCAGCGGGACGAGCGTGCTGCGCTCAGCCCCTGCCCCGCAGCCCCCGGGCCTGAGCCTTCCCTGTGCTTTAAACCCACAATGCCACACACAAAGGGGAATATTCCCTATTCTCCTCAAAACTTCTCCTTTCAGAGGGGAGGGCATTGGGAAAACCTCGTGCAATCCAGGCAACAACAGCAGCGCAGAGCCCTCCAGCCTTGAAGCCCCCCCCACCCAGCAGCCCGTGCACAGGGCTGGGGAGATGCCACCGCCTCTGGGGACCCCCAGCCCCGCTGCCCCCCAGCCCCACGGCGCCCAGCACGAGCGCAGAGCCCATCCCTGCGGGATGCAGAGATGGAGAAGGACCAGATCTGACAAAGCCCGGAGCATCCTCCAGCTGCCGGCAGCCAGCCCGGCACGAGGTACCGCCCTTGGCTCGCTGCTCCAAGGGTCGAGCCAGGACGAAGAGGCTCTGCCAGCGGCTCCAGGCTTGAGCCGCTCCATACAGGCATCATCCCTCCTTTAAGACCACCCCACCACAAATAATCCCCAGCTTTGGCACCCCCCCGACCCACTCACACCCATGCCCAGCACCTCCCAGCCCTCCCAAGGGTCTGCAGGACCCGGTGCCAGTGGGACGGGCACCCCCGGATCGGCACCGAGCGCGGTACAAGGCGGCATTGTCCGGGTGAGCAGCGGCCGCCCCGTGCACCCATGAGCTCACACTTTCCAGCGACAGAGCCAGGGCAGCCCCCCGCCTCCGGCTCGCGCCCCACGGGGCTGGGGGCACGGGTGGGCTGGGGACAGGCGGCGGGGACGCGGTGGCACACGGCGGCGGTGGCGGCGAGCAGATGGATGAGATAGCAAATAGCAGGAGGCAGAGGAAGCGGCAAAGGCCGGCGGGAGGGTGGGTGCGGGGACGGGTGGATGCGGATGCCGGCGGGGAAGGAAAACAAGCCTGAGCCAGGGGTGCGGAGAGATGCCGCGACGGAGCCAAAGGGCTGGCGAGAGGTGCCAGGGCTGCACAACCAGCTCGGGAATGGTCCCCCCCCCGGCCGGGGGACGCGGGGACACCTTATCTGGCGCAGGCAGGGAGCCACCGCCCCAATGGCAGCCTCTCTCCCCATGGCAACCTCCAATCTACCCGGCAGCCCTCGCTGGCAGGTCCCCCGCACGCTCCCTTGCTCGCCAAGATAAGGCCGGCCCGACGCGTGTTTGGGATTTTCCTGGCCAGGAGGGCGAGGGGGAGCGGGGCGAGGGGGGTAACACCATGCCCCCCTCCCAGGGCGATGCTGCGGGTACCCACGGCGCTTCGCCGGAGCGGGGAGAAAAAGGTGCTGGGCAAGGATGCATGGGAAGAGGAAGAGTGATGGAGGGAGGGATGGACAGACGGACAGACCACGTGCCGGCGGGGGCTCTCCGGGCTGCAGGGGTGCCGGCCCCCCCTGCGCGGCACATCCCGGGGGGGCCGTGGGGAGGCTGCCGCTGCAGCGGGAAGAGGCCAGTTCCCTCCTCCCCACCCCGAGGAAATCCGGATTTGACTTTTCACAGCCGCCAAAGCCATCAGCACCCGGCACCCGGGCCAGGGGCCAGGCTGCACGAACCCCCTCGCCTGGGGGGGAGCGGGCAGGGACCCCCAGCCTTCCTCCCCTCTCCCTCCTCCTCCTCACTGCCTGCCTTGCCCTTGCCGGCATGCCGGGCAGGGGCACCCTGCCGCTCCTGCAGCTGCCCCGGCTCCCCGCCAGCGGCCAAGGCGGGGGAACATGGCGGGGTCACAAGTTCCCCAAACAGACGGTTCCCGCCAGCCCTGGGAACGGCGTCCAGTGCTTCCCAGCCCAGCCCCGGCCTCCTCCTCCTCCTCCCGCCACAAACGCCAAACAAACACGGCACAGGAGAGGCACCGAGCATCCTCCCAGCCTTGCCGGGGGAAACCGAGGCACTGCCACGCACGGGGGCCCCACCGGCAACTCGATCGCGGCGGGACCGAGCCGGCGGGGAGCACGTGGGTCCCCGACCCGCATCTCACCGGTGTCCGGTTCCTCCTTTGTCCTGTTTCTCGCCCTTTCCCTCCCCGCCGGAGCATCGCCCGGCAGAGGGGAGCGACCCTTCGGCTATTGACAGCCCATTGCTTCCATGCCGTTGCACCCTGCCAGGCACAGCCCTGCCGAGGGACGCTTCGGTGGCCTTAAAAGCCACCAGCTGCCAGCGCCTGGCCCCTGGGATTTTTCCATCCCCTGGAGCGGAGGGTGCACCCTGCCCGTCTCCCCTCCCACGGACACAGGGCTGCTCCGTGCCTCAGTTTCCCTGGCTGGGGAAGGATGGCAGCAATCCCCTGGCCCCATCCAGGAGCAGCTGGAGATGAAGGGGGCATTTCCACCTCCTCCGGCTGCTCCATTCCTCCCATCTGAGGGATCTGGGCCAACCCAGCTGCTCTCCTGGCCACCAGCCCTGGCAGGAGGCTCCAAGCCCCCCAAGTTTAGAGTGGGGATGCGTGGCGCTCGCCCTAAAGCTCCTGGATGGGGGGGGTCCATCCCCAGCCCCCCTGCCCCGATGGCCACGCCGCAGCCCGCTTTGGGCAGCGGCTCACGTGGCACGTAATCTGGGATTAAAACGGGATTAGCCTGCTCATCCCGCACGCGGAGGGGCCGGGAGGGACCTGCCGGGGGTGTGTGGGGAGGCCACGTCCCTCCGGGGCTCCCGGCATGGATCTGGTGATGCCCCCGGTCCCCGAGGAGCCCCCGGCTCTGCCAGCCCCGGGCACCGCCCTGTGGGATGCCTGGCATCAAGCCCCTCAATGTGGCAGGTCCCTGGGTACCCTGATGCCATGCATGGGGCCACCGCAGCGAGGCACCCTCCTGGCAGGACACTGGGCAGTGGGATACGGCCGGGGGCTCCCCAGGGCCGAGGTGGCAGCTGGTGGCCCAGGTCTTCCCGGGAGAGGCTGGGCTTAGCCCTGCCTGACCACTGGCCCCACACGCCCACGGCCAGGAGCCGACCCCCCCCAGGAGAGGGCTCCATCCATGGCTAAGAGCTGGGGGGCCGGGCTTTGCACCCCAGTTTTCCCCCGCCAGGTAACCCCCTGATGCTCCACGGCAGTGGGGCAATAGGAGTTTGGCCCCTTGGTGCCTTGCCAGCGGGGTGAATGGGGCCAGAAGGAGCAGGGAGGGGCTCCAAAATCCCGTGCCCATGGCAAGACCCCGACCGCCACGGCCCCATCATGCTGCACACAGGGAGCATCAAACCCCATCACAGCCTGCGCCCGGGGGGAGTGGGATGGGGGTGCCTGCCCCCCAGCAATAGAGCTGAGATCCCACAAACTCACTCCACAAGTGGGGCTGGGAATGGCTGGGCTGCTCTGGCCTCCTCCCTCGGGATACACGGTGCCGATGGCAACGTCCCCAGGGAAGGAGGACAGGGAGGTCCCTGCTCCGTCGGCAGCGGCCAAGTGTTGCTGAGGGGGTGTCCTGGGGGTGGGGTGGGGGGTGAAGTGGGGTGCTGGGAGCCCTGTGAGGGGACACGGGTGGGAGGCCCGGGAGGGGTACCCCTGTCGGCAATGGAGCCCGTGTCCCCACGTCCCCGCCTCGTGTCACCGCCCTTCCTGTCCCCGCGGCCCCCCGGCAAGGGCAGCCGGCTTGGCAGTGCCGGCGTGGGGAGGGGGCACAGCCGCAGCCCCCGGAGAAGACGGGGGACAAGATGTGGGGCCGTCCCCAGCCCCCCCAGCCCTCCCGGGAGCAGGAGCTACACAGAGCCAGGGGAGGGGGAGCAGCGGCACCGAAAGGCAACGGGAAAGGAAAGGGTGGCCAATGCCGACCCCAATGAACTGGCCCCCCCCAGACACCCCGGCTGCGTGTCCCCCACCCATGGCCACCTCCCTCCCCTCTCCCCACCAAGCCACGGCCACTCACCTACGGACGGGGACACCGCATACCTCCAGCCGTGGGGAGCTGGGGGGGGACGCCCTCGGCCTCCTCTGCTTGCCTGGCCACCAAATCACCCCACGGGCTGCTGGGCCAGCTGCCCTGGCTGCGGCCGAGCCACCGCCGGCGCGCTGCGGCGCGCATCCGAGAGCGTGACAGGCGGGCACGGGCGTAAGGAGCGTGCGGGTGTGCAAGCCTATCTCCCAGCCCCAGCACGGCGGCTGTGCCGCCCGCCGCACCGATAAGCGATGCTGGGCGCCGGGTAGGGCGTGCGTGGGTGGGTGGGTGGCTGCGTGGGTGGCTGCGTGGGTGCCGTTTGCCTCTCCCCACCTCTGCTGCTGGCTCAGTCTCTTTCCGAACAAGAGAAGAATTAGCCGGCATCATGACGAAGCAGTATTCGCTCCTGTGGCTGCTCGCTCCCGCTCCCACCACTTCCCCGGCACAAAGAGGGAGGAAAACATAAATAAACCCAGCCTGCCCGGCACTGCCCAGCTGACAGAAATAACCCGGCCGGGGCTGGGGGTCCCCAGCACCCCCTCCTCCAGCCCCTGCTGCAAATGGGGGATGCAGCTGGGGACGGCACCCCCTGCCCCCCGGCTGGGGTTTTGGCAGCCCCGAGCCCCCCCGCAACGCTGAGCAGGGGGGCTGAGCACCCCACGGCACGTGGGCTGGGCTGCGGCACGGTGGGCGAGATGGCACTGACCCCCAGCCTGGGTTTGGGGGTGCTCCGAGGGCAGCACCCACCCCTCACTGCCCTGCGAGGGGAAACACAGCAGGAATTTCCATCTGTGGGGCCAACAGAGCCCAGCGAGGTGTTGAGGATCTGCTAAAAATCAAGCCCTGACCTCTGCAGACACTGCCCTGGCCCTGGGTGCTGCCAGGGAGAGCCCGGACCCCTCGCATCCCGAGCCCCCCAGGTCCCGGGGGCCGCGGTCCAGCCCCTGCCCTCGGGCAGAGCCCTGGGGGCTCGGCGGTGGGGCTGGCCGGGTGCCCGGGGCTGGGCTGGGGCAGGGAACCCAGGCGGCCGGTACAGGACAGGTGGCACAGCCGGACCCCACTGGGGGCGGCGGGGCTGCGTGGGTGCCGCAGCGCTGGGAGCCGGCGTCTATTCCCGGCTCTGTGTGGGAGAGAGCTGCCTGGTGACAGCAACTCCGTTTCTGGGTCCTCTCCCCAGCGCTGCGCTTGATGCTGTTTGCTGCCTCAGTTTCCCTCTTGGCTCAAGCGAGGGCCGCTGAACCCCCTGGACGCACATCCAGTAGGATGCGCACCCAGGGATGCAGGACCAGGGGGATGCAGGACCAGGGGGATGCAGACCCCGCGCCCTTTGGTACCTGGGCCAGCATGGCTCCTTGGCCCGAGAGCATCACGGCCTCGGCCCCGAGATGCTGCCGTGCCCCCACGCTGGAGGGGCTTCACCGGCCCCAGCCCCGCCAGCCACCCCCCCGGGGCCGTGCCCATGAATAATCGAGGCTGCGGCTGCCTCCCCCATGCTAACCCAGTTTCTCAAGCATGAAGACGACCGCAGCGGCTGCTCGGCGGCTACCACCTGCGCCTGGAGCCACTCGGGTGCCTGAACCGGCCGTGGCACCCGCCCTGGGCTCAGCTCCCTGTGCCATGAGCCCAGCACCCGGGGGTGCCCGGAGGGAGGGAGGAGTTTGGAAACGCACGCATCCTGCACCAGCCTGGCACCACGCACCGGCTCTCGCACCCTCGCATGCACCCACCGAAAGCCAAGCCCGGTCACGCTCGCCAGAGCCCCCCCGTGTGTCCGCCGGCCCCGCAGGGTCACCCCTCATCCCGGCGATGCCCTTCAAAGCCAGGCCCAAGGCAGACAGCTGCCAGTCCCCTGCCAAGGGGGCTGCTGGGGGGCTGGGGCGCGGGGGCAGAGGGGTAGCAGGGCCCTACCTTCAAGGGAGCCCATGGCCCGCCGCAGGCAGGTCTGCGTGTCCGCCGGGAGCCATGCCTGCGCCGAGCATCCCCTCCCCTGCGCCGCACGGTACGTTGCTACAGCGACCGCCTCCCGCCGCAACCGGCTGGAGACGAGCGATGGAGGATGTGCAGGAGCCTCCTTCGGCCTCACCGAGCGATGGAGGATGTGCGGGAGCCTCCTTCGGCCTCGCCGTCCCACAGGATGGGGACGCAGCCCCTGTGCCCCTCTGCGAGGCAGCTGCCCGACCCAAAATTGCCCGTGCTGCCCCATCGCAGGGCTGCTGGGTTTGCGGGGGACAGCAGCCCAGAGGAGCCCGGTGACAGCAGCCCTGCGAGGGCTGGCCTGGATGTGCCTCAGGGGACACCCAGCCCTGGGGGACACCATCCCCTGCCACCCCAGTGATGCCCCCAGCCCGGCTCATGGTCAGGACTGGGACCCTGTGGAGCACGAGGAGCACGGGACTGGGGACGGTGGCAGGGCCGGGGGCTGGCACCCATCACCCCTGCAGCGAGGTGGTTGCTCTGGGGTCACGGCTGTGGGGACCCGCCCTCGCTGGCTGCACAGGCCCCCCCAGCATCCCCAGTTCCCCCCAGCATCCCAAGCCCCCCCAGCATCCCCAGGCCCCCCCAGCATCCCCAGCCCGCGGGACAGCAAAGCCTTGGGAAAGGCTGGGCACGCTGCGGCAGGGCGAGACACCCTCCAGTGCACTTTCTGCACAGAGGACATTCCTGTCCCCACCTCCGCCCCCCGCCCCGGGTCTCACCTCAAAAAACAAGAAAGAAGCAGTGTGAGGTTTTTTTTTTTTTTCCTTCCCCGGCCATAATTAAAAAGGACTCACCCTTCCGAGCCCTTTCTATCCCGGGAGGTCGAGAAGAAAGAGAGGGGAGGAAGGGGAAAAAACCTGAAAGAAAAGAGAGGAAGGGCTTGGGAAGGAGAAGAGAAGGGGGGGGGAAAAGGGACGGGGAAAAATTAAAGCGGAGATTACACAAAGGGAACTCCTCTACCTTTGAAGCTTTGGCTAAATTGGGGAGGGGGCGGCGGGGGCAGGGAGGGTCCGGACCCAGTCGGCCCCTTTCTCAAAGCCCTCTCCTTTCAAGAATGTCTCAAATTCCTACAGAAACAAGGAGCCGGGGTTGCGGGGCCGAAGGAAACAGGAGGGGAAAAAAAAAATTACCCCGGCCGCTCGGCTAATTCCTGCCCGCCACACCTGGGCAGGCAGCGCCGGGCGCATTGTTCGGCCGTAATTGCTGGGTGTTGCATTTCTCTTCTGCTTTAAAGCTTCATTTAACTCAAACTGTTATAATTTTCTCCCCACTGCCCCCCCCAGCCGTGTTCTCCCCCTGCATTATGCTGGCGGGGCTTTGTAGGGGCTGGGTGAGCCCCGGTTAAGGGATTACGTCCTCCCCGCGGTCCGGCTGCCACCTCCCGGGGCATTGTCAGAGGGGAAAGCAATTACGGGGAGGGTGGGATGGCACGGGCTGGGGGCACCGAGCTCGGGGCCGGGGGGACAGCCTGAGTGGCGGCCGCCGTGGGGTGGGCGAGCCGGTGGCCCCGGGTGGAGGGAGCAGTGGGTACCACGGCGAGGGTGATGCCCTGTGGGGAGCGGTGGGTACCACGCTGGGTACCACGGCGAGGGTGATGCCCTGTGGGGAGCGGTGGGTACCACGCTGGGTACCACGCCGAGGGTGATGCCCTGTGGGGAGCGGTGGGTACCACGCTGGGTACCACGCCGAGGGTGATGCCCTGTGGGGAGCGGTGGGTACCACGCTGGGTACCACGCCGAGGGTGATGCCCTGTTTCCCAGGATGCAGCAGACACCCCCAGGACACAGACCAGGGGGGCACAGACAGGGATGAGGACACAGAGAGTCCCCTACAGCGACCACCTTCATCCTCCTGCCATGCGGCATCTCTCCCCGAGCATCGTGTGCTTGCACCCTAGGTGGGTGAGGACACCCTGTGCTGAGGGGGAGCTGGGTGCCCCCCATTCCAGCAGGCACAAAGCCTGCGGCAAAGCCTCGGCATGGGAACGAAAACTCCCCAGGCCCCATCAGTCTAGACACTCACTTTTATTTGCCTCGGGGTTTCCTCCTTTACACAAATAAACTCCAAAGTCTAACTGTTTAGGCCTAAAACTGACTCGTAAAGGACACAGCAGGGCTTGTAAAAACACACAAACAACTGATCAAAACCTATAAAATTAACCTAAGGGTGGTTTCTCTTTGGCCAGCAGAGCCTGGTGGGCACCCACGCGTGTCTCCACGCTGCCAGCACCCCGGTGCCACCGGGAGAGGGCACAGATCTTCCCCTCCAATAAATAACGCAGAGACCCCACAGCCACAGGGATACAAGTGCTGGCCCCAGCATCTGCATGCCCAGGCACCCTCTGCCTCCCCTCTGGAGCTACACAGACAGACGGACAGACCAGCACCCCACGCTCCCTGTCACCTGGCTGCCTGCAGTGCCCTGCCATCCCTCGCAGAGACGGGCACAGCATCCCACGGGCCCAGGATGGGCTCTCCATCCCACTCCAGTGGGGACATCCCGCAGTCTCATGGCCGGTCCCATCCATCCCTGGCACTGAGGGATGTCTGTGGGGACAGGAACGCGGCTGGGGGTCCCAGCCCTCGGTGGCACGGGGACAAGACTCCAAGGGGTTGCCAAGGGGAGCGGGCAACGGTGGTGAACGTGGGTACCATGGGATGCTCCAGGGATGAAGGGACCCCAGCGTGGGGATACAGACACCAGTGACCGCGCCCAAAGTGTGCGCTCCCCAGCGTATTCGCGGTGCCCAAGAGGAGTATAAAAATAGAGCATCTTTAGACAAAAAAGTGGGGAAGAAACAGTGCTGGAGGGTGCTGGGAGAAGGGGTAGAGTCTGGTGAGGTTGAAGGCTGTGAGGATGAGGAGGGCAGGGCCCAGCGGGGGGGGCAAGTCCGGGCGTTACGTGCGTGGGCGAGGGGTGCGGGTACGACGGGTCCGGCGGGTGGGAGAGGACGAGCCGACGAACTCGAACTGCTTCTGCCGCTCGGCGTTGTTGGGGAAGGGCAGCTGCCCGCGGTACAGGCGCTTGATGAAGTGGGCTTCCCGCTGGTTCTGGCGGCTGCGGGAGGCTTTGCGGGGCCGGCCCTTGCGGGTGAAGGCCATGTACCAGCCCTCGTAGCGGGCGTTTTGGAAAGCCGTGTAGTTGTTCTCCAGCACGATCTCCGTGAAGATGCAGTCCTTGCTCTTGCCGTTGGGCTGCGGGTGGAGGAGAGGGGGCATTTAGCGCACGTGGGGATGGGGCTGGGGGCTTGGGGATGGGACCGGGGGCTTGGGGATGGGACCCACGAGGTGCTGCCACCCCCCTGCCCACCCATCCTTGCCCGGTTCACCATGGCACCGACCCCAATGCACCAGGACCAGCTCCCTGGGGGCTTCTCCTTGCAGGAGCCGGGCTGAGCAGCACAGTGCTGATGGAGGAGAAGGGGGCCTGGCAGCTTTTGGGGGGAGAGGGAGAGCCCCCCAACTGCACCAACACAGCCCCTATGACTGGGGACACAGGGACCAGCCTGGCCGAGCATCCCGGCTCCAGCTGCTCAGCGGGGTGCCCGGGCTGACCTCCGGGGACACGCAGAGGGTGAGCCCGTCGGGGCCAGGACTCACTTTCCCGATGAGCTTGCCCCGCTTGCTCATGCAGATGTACTTCTCGCTCTCGGCCCCCTTGATGCGGACACGGCTCCCGAAGGTATCCGTCTCCACGATGAGCTTGGCTGCGAGGAAGGGAGCAAGGGGGAAGTGTCCCACGGGGGCTGCAGCACCCTCCATGAGCCACCAGCACCCAAACCACCCCCATCTCAGCATCCCCCCCTTCCATTCCTGCCCATCACCGGTGAGGCCAGGAGGACGGCGAGCCGCCGCAGCCGGGGCAGGGCAGCTCTTGCCGGGGGATGCTCCCCAGCCATGATCCTAAAGGGCTTTTGTTAAAACCCAGCAGAGTCAAACCGGGCGTTTGATGAAGGCGCCGGGGAACACAACGGCCCCTTCCTCCCCCCTGGCCCCGGCACATCCACATTGTCGGCGATTCAATGGGTTCTCCAGGGCTAGACTGAGTCCAGCACCCGGCGGGTTAATTATCCTTGTCCTCATTGTTTCTCTACAAGTCACCGGTGGCTGCAAAGGTTGGGAGCCGACACTGAAACCAATGACCCCGGCGGGTCTTGCGCTCCCGACAGCCGGTGCCTGAGCCGGCAGGGAGAATTCAGGGAAGGACCTGGAAAGGCGGTGAATCAGCCTCGCCGGTCACCGGGCTTTGAAAAGCCTTTCCCGAAGCTTTTAGATGCTGGGGATGCCAGCCTGGCCTTTGCGGGGCTGTGATGCTCGTTAGCGCGGCGTCAGGGCTGGGACAAACCCCGTGGGGAAAGGTGATGTGGCCGGGGTGGGCTCTGCCCCGGCTGGGCTGCCCACCACCTATGGATTTTTAAGAGGTTGATGCCGGGATCAGGCGATTCTCCTCCAGGAAAAGTTGCCTGTCTCATGCCAGGAAGAGATTAGAAAGCAAAAGCCCTAAAAATAGGGCTTAAAAATGCTGCATGGTATCAGAGAAATGCATGATTTTGGAAGGTTTGAGGTCAGGGCTGGCTGGCTGGGAGCCGTGCTCTCCTGGGATTTATTTGGGGGATTATTGGGTATAAAACCAGCCAGCTGGGGCCATCAACACCTCCCCGCACCCCCCATTCCCCCTGCAAAACCCCTCTGATAAGAGACATTTCCCCAGCCTTTCCCAGCCCTTCCAGGAGCACACGTCCCAGGCTGCAGAAAAACCCCCGCGGGGAGATGCCGGCCTCTTACCGAACTTGTTGCCGTCCTCGGCGGTGGCGGTGATCCTTTTGCCATTCACCTGGACGTGCTTGCCGCTGGTCCGGCTGTAGAGCTGGTACTCCCTGATCTGCCGTCGGCTCAGCTGGTCGGTCATGGCACCCTGGTCCCTCACGTACTGGTTAAAATTAGGAGACGGTTGATTCTCCCCCTTTGTTTACAAAGGGAAAAATAAAATCAATTTGTTTTGGACAGCCGACGGCAAGGGGATGGAGTGGGGAGCCCGGCGGGGCGGGAGGGCTGGGGCTGGCCCCGGGGGACACAGGGATCCACCCGCCACCCCCGTCTGCGGGCGAGGGAGAGCTCCCAGCCATCGCCAGCCAAGCTGGGCCCCTTCGAGCAGCAACGAAGGCACCGAGCAGATGCTTTGGACCCGAGAGCGGCTGGCATGGTGGGCAGGGAGAGGCAGAGATGTTGCTCTGCCATCCGTGTATCAGGAGGATGCGGGGTCTCACAGGGAAGGATGCTCTCCTCCGGGCACAGCCGACCGTTCGCTCCGGAGCGGGATTGAGCTGCTGCTCCCAGCCATGTCCCGGTGCCAGATGGACACTCAGCAGCATCTCCTGCTCGGGCAGCACCCTCTGCTCCCAGGCAGGTACCGAGGACAGGCTGGGATGCAAGCGCTGTGCTTGCAAAACACCCACTGGGTCCCTTGTGTGGGGTGAGACCCCCTTAAAGCCGGGCTGGGTGTCCCAGGAGCAGAGCCATCCCCTCCCGGTCCACCCTGAGCATGCACCGGCCGTGGGGCTGGAGGAATAAAACACCTTGCAGACCCCAGCCAACTCTGTGGCTTATGCTAACGGGGCAGCACAAACACACAAGGGTTATTCTACGGTAAAAGGCAGCTAATTACTGCAGATGGGCTGGGGAGGGGGGGATTAGTGCTGGTGGTCAGCTCCCATCCCCGCACCGGACTCCAACCAGCGCCTCTCAACACACATCTTAAGAGGAGACTTGGTTTAATCCCGGTGCAAGTGGGAAGCCGGGGCTCAGGGCAGCGCCGCAGACGGCTGAGCCGCCCAAGGGACACCGGCCCCGGCTGAGCTGGCCCAAAAACCGGCTCCGAAAGGGCTGTGGGCAGGGGGATGCGCTCCAGCAGCTCATCCCATGGGGAGACCCAGGGAGCGTTTGGGGTCCGGCTGCCCAGTTTGGGGCGCGCAGCATCACCTGGGTGCACGGGACCCTGCCGCCGGGCTGCAGCATCGCCTCCGTGCACCATCGTCCCGTCGGCACGAGGGGACCCGGCCCTGCCCGCTCTTGCAGGGGGGGGGAGCAGCGGGATGGTGGGGGGCACTGCCTGCCCCCCTGCACCCCCCCAGCTCCCCACCACCTTTGTGTGAGCCTGGGGACTCATTTCCTGCCAGGATTCACTTTAAAGCCTTTGGGGCTGGCCGAGGAGGTGGGCTGGGGGGGAGCGGCCCCTCTCCATCAAAGGCGGATCCCTTCCCCTCTCATTTTCAAAGAAATAAAAGCATTTACCTTGGGGAAAAAAAAAAAGAGGAAAAAAAAAAGAGAAAAAAGGTCCTGAGCACGTATTAAGGCTGCTGGGGCCGGCAGCTATGGGGGTTTTGTTCGGGCTCTGGAGCGGAGGGTGCTGATATGGAACAGTGCATTTTAATAGCCGCTGCCTTTCTAAAGCGCACAAAAAGGGACAGTGCAGGCTGAGAGGGGAGGGGGGTGTCAAACCTCACACCACCCCGCTGGTGGGGGGACCAGAACCTGCGCTGCCCCGTTAACCCCCTCGGCAGCCGGCCTCGGCGGGAGCGAGGGCAGAGTCCGGCCCCGAGAGCTCAAGGCTGATGGACTTGGCACGTCCCTCCCCGAGCAAGGCTGCAAGAAATGTATCGCCTGCCCCGGGAGGGCTTCCCCGCTGACCTTGTCCGGGCCCTCCGGCCCCAGAAAGATGGGAAACCGGAGGGGTCCGCGGAGGATGCAGCTCCCCACCACAGATACCCCAGTGCTGGCCCGTTGCAGCACCCGAGGCCGGTGCTGATGGGCACAGCCGGCTCCGGTGGGGACCAAACCCCGTGGCCGCCTTCGTAGCACCATTCCCCTGCCCGGGGCTGGGTATCACTTAGGGTGGGCACGCACTGGCCCCCTCGGCCACCAGGAAAGCCCCCCGCCAGAGCAAAGGACACCCCCGAAGCAAAGGGTTAGCTCGGCGGATGGCAGAGCGGGTGCCTTCGCCCAGCCCGGCTCTGCGGTGCAGCCAGATGTGCCGCGGGGTTAGTAAAACATATCCACGTACCTGGGTCTGACAGGAGAACATCAGGAGCTGGAAACATCTGCAGCGGGAGACAAAAGAGAGAGAAATGGTGTTTTGTTCAGGGTTAGTTGTTTTCTTTTTTTTCTTCCCCCCCCCCCGCCGCAAGGAATAGCTGTATCTAACGGCACTAAGAATAAACTACTGATAAACCCGGGTTGCAAAGAATTGCAACAAGCGGCCCGCGGGGCTTACATGGAGAGGTTCTGCAGGCTGATGGGCTGCATGGCGCTCGCCGAAGCCCCCCAGACACCGGCATGAAACGAAGGCACCGCCACGGGCTCTCTGCAAACCTGCCCACCCTCACCACCGGCACATCCCCGCCGGGGCAGGGAAAGCCAAGGAGCAGCCTGTCCCCTCCTTCCTGGGGTGATCCCCCCGCTCGGGGCGGACGAGGGAAAAACCGGGTGAAACCCAGGCTGCCGCCGCGCCGGTGAGCCCACGTGCGATGCCAACGTCTCCGGAGCAGCAGCGACGACGGAGCATGGGGGAGGCAGCCGGGGTCGGGTCCTCTCCTCCTCCTCCGGCCCTGGGGGCTGCGTGTCCTACGCCTTGGGGGCATCCAGATCCATCCTGTCCCCTGCGTCCCCACCCCATCAGCCTCTCGTCCTTGGGCTAGTCCTCGGTTTGCATCTCCCTCCGGCAGCAGCTAGCGGGAAAGGCGGCCGTGGACAGGGCAGGGCTGCCCACCATCAAGGGCAGCACCCGTAGCCCCCCACTCCATCGAGCCAGCAGCACCCTCCCGGTCCCAGCCCGGCGATGGGAGGCGGGTGGGCGATGCACGAAGCGGCAGCCTTTAAAGGTGGGGAGAGCCTGTGCGAAGAGGGGCCGAACCTCTCCCGGGAGGCAGTCGGCACTGCGGAGGGAAGGAGGATCGGAGGTAGCGGGGGGCCGGGGCAGGAGGAGGGGACGGGGGAGGCGGGGAGGGGGCTCAGCCGCTCGGGGTGTCCCCATCGCCGAGCCCCCCGCCTCGCCTGGCGGAGGGGAGGATGCAGGGGAGATGGGGGTGATGCTGTGGGGCATGGCGATGGTACCGGGGTGGGAAAAGCCCCCCGCTGCTGGGAGAGCAGTGCCAGGCCTCGGGGAGGGATGCGCTGGCACAGAAGATGCTTTTTGTCACCCTCCTTTCACCCAAGGTGCCAGGCACAGCCCTGGTCTGTCCATCACACAGCAAAAGGCACCGCAGTGGTTTTTAACCAGCTGGTTTAGTGTTGGGGGTCTTTGGGGACCCTGTTGCGGCTCCCCCCCCCCTTTCCCCTGCCCGCTCCCAGCCCCATCAGGTATCGCCTCCCCGTCAGGAGGCTGTGCATCCCTCCATGCTCCGTTTGCTGGGCCGGGAAGGTGCTAAGTGCCTTATAAATAACCTGGGAGGGAGCTGGGGTAATGCCCCGGGGGGTAAAACAGCCCTGTGGGGTGTCCCGGAGGGGACAGCACACGGGATGAGGGGTTTAGTACAGAAACCACTTGCCTCCGTGCTCGTGCCTCAGTTTCCCCATCAGTGCAAGGGGCCCCACAGGAAAGGCGTGATGGAGAGCAGCAGGGTACCCCCACCTCCATCTGCGAGAGGATGGCGGGGCCTGATTCAGTGCTAACGACCCAAATTAGACCTCCCCTGATGCCTTCTCACCTCCTGGGCCAGGAATTCAGCCCAAAGCACAGATTGCAGCCCCCAATAACCACAAGCATGGCATCGCCCAGATCCAGGGGTCCCCTTCCCAATCCCTGTGGGGATGTGCAAACACCTCCCGTCCCATCCTTGGGGCTCAGCACCCCTCGGGGGCCGCAGGGCAGGGCTGTGCCTCGGCCCCTCCAGCCACAGGGGATGATTGATGGCCATGGAGCCATCATCACTCCTGGCCTGTCCCCCCCTGGTTTGGGGCAGAGGGTCCTGGGGAGCCGTCAACGCAGCGGTGGGGGGCTGGCTTGTGCAAGCAGCCCCTGCGGGGTGAGGAAAGGCTGAAGAGACAGGGCTGCCTGTCAAAGCCTTCTGCGTGTGGCCCTCGCAGGGAAGAGCCCTGGGAGGGCAGCCCCTGACCCCCCCATCCCCATCCTTGCATCCCGAATGGGGCACCCTGCTCGCAGACGGGGCCTGACCTGGCCCCAGGTCCCCCCCCAGCCCTGGCATCCCCCAGGGGCTCAGCCCTCCTGCCCCACACCTGGAGCAGACTAAAGCCTGCCTTTGTGGCAGGCTCGGCTCCCCTCTCGGAGCCAATCTGAGACACAGCAGTCCCCCGCGCGCTCCCGAGGGGCGCCGGACCCTCCACAAATACCTGCTGCCTCCAGACCAAGGCCAGGTCAATGGGTTATAATCATCTCCCTGCTGCTCGGTAATCCCCCTTTGTCTCCTATTCACAAGCAACACTTGTTACCCTGCGTAGGACGGCGGGGAGGGGGGCTGCCACCGGCCCCCCCATTCCCAGGGGAAGGATGCTGCCAAGGTAGGCAGCGAGCCAGAGCCAGGGCAGCAGGCACAAGGCTCCTCGCAGCCGTGGGAGGAGGTAGGAGCATCCCCCCACCGGGATGGAGGATGCTCCCACGCCTCCCCCCCCCAGCCCCAACCCCATCATCCCCCGCATGGAGAGCCAGGAGTGCAAAACAGCCTTTATTGGGGAAGGACAACACCAAACCAGCAGCTTTCCAGGCTCTTCTGCACCTGGAAGGGAAGGAGAAAGGGTCTTATGCACGGGCATCCCAGGCTGACCCTGCTCTGGGGCCAGGTCCTCCCCAGCCCCGCTCAGCCAGGAGACAGGGGGCACGCACAGGCCCCCTCCCAGCCCCGCAGGGACCCTCGCACCCAGCTACCCCATCCCGCTGCCCCGTACCTGGCCGGGCTCCACCGCAGCTCCTGCTACTTCTTCGCCGCTGCCTTCTTACCCCGGCCGGCTCCTCGGCCCTGCGGGGATGGGGCTGAGCACAGGGAACCCCCAGCCCAGGGAGCCCCCAGCCTGGCCCTGTGTTTCTCCCCCATTTTTGAGTCCATCAGCCGATTAGCATCACACATCAGCCCCTTTCCCTCCCCAAGGGCTCCCAGTCCTGATCAACGAGCGTTAACCCACATGCCTGGCTGCGATGGGTAAGTGGGAGATACAGAGGGACACCCCGGCCGGCTCCTACCTTGCTGGGAAGGGGATCCTCGGGGGAGACGTTGTTCCTGCTTGGGAGAGAAGGGGCGGGCTGGGATTAGGGGTGCGGGGTCCCGACAGCGTGGGAGATCCCCCGCTCCACGGCAGGGCTGGTGGACACGTTTCCCTCCATCATACTCACAGCTCATCCTCCTTCTCCAGCCTCCTCTTCTAGGGGAGAGGAAGAGGAAGATGCAGGCGGCAGGGCCAGGCACCCACAGGCGGGATGGGGACTGGCTACGCAGCCTGTGACTCTTCCAGGGATGAAGATCACGGCTCACCCCCATTACAGAGAGGGGTTCGGGGCTGGGTGGGAGCATGGAGCAGCCCATCCCTGGGATCAGGGCACGGGAAAGCTCCCAGCAGAGGAGGCTGCGCCCCCGGCCCCCACCGTGGCACAGGGACCCCCCGCACACCGTGTCCCCGGCCAAGGGGGTGCGCACCTTGGCAGCGCTGCCCTTCTTGGCAGCTTGGCCCTTGGGGGGCTTCTCGGAGAGCTCCTCTGCTGGCTCCTCTTCCTCGGCATCCTCCTCTTCCTCTTCTTCCTCCTCATCCCAGGACAGGTTGGGCATCACTGCGGGAGAGGCCGGCTGAGCCCCCGCTCCCAGGGAGGGGTCACGGGGCGGTGGTACCCCAGGACTTACTGGAGACGTGCTGCCCGCTGATGTAGACGGGGCCGGAGCCGGCTCTCAGGTGGAAGGTGACCGGAGGCGTCAGCTCCACTCCCACCAGGGTGGCCTGAAAGAGAGGAGGGTGGCAGCACCCAGCGGTGGCAGCCCCCTCCCCGGGGCAGCCCCCGCCCTGGGCACTCACCATGGGCAGCACGGAGGGCTTCAGCGTGGCGAGGGGCACCGGGGCGCGAGCATCGCCCTCCTCGGCTGCCACGATCTCCACCACGTGGAACTCGTCCTGCGCCGCCTCCCCCAGGCAGATCTTTAAGGAGCGAGAAGTGCATCACCCCATGACACCCACGGCATCTGGGCACCCCTCACCCGGGACCCCCCAGGGGTTTGGGGGGGGACTGGGACCACCCTACCGTCCGCAGAGCCAGCTGCTGCTCACACTGCCACTCCTCTGGCACCTGGAAGGTGTAGGAGTCCCGCTCGCTGCTCAGCTCGCACCCTGCGGACGGGAGGGTGTCAGAGGGGGGCTGCTCCAGCTTGGGGGGGGAAACAGGGGAGGGGGAGCCGCCCAGCGCAGCCTCCAGCCCCGCAGGGATGCTACTGGGGGGACCCCGGGCCTTACCCCAGATCAGGGACACGGGCTTCTCAGATTTGCTGTCGATGTCAACACTGTCCGTAAGGGACATGGCTCCGGGATCCCTCGGCCTGGGGGAGCACACGGCGCTACTCTGCAGGGGCCCCCCCAGGCTGCAGGGCCCCCCAACCCCACGCCAGCCAGAGGGCCACCGGGGCAGGTCACCCCTTGTGCTCCCTAACGCCTCATCCCCAGAAGTGATGCAGCATTAGAAAAAAAACCAACTCACCCTCAGACACTCAGACACTGAGAATTAAATTAATTCTCAGCCCCAAACCAGCCTCCAAACACAGCAGGAGCACCCACTGCCCCGGCAGCTTATAGAGGCAGAGGGGACCCCACCCAATCATCCACCCACCCACCCAATCAGCACCCCAGCCCTTTCCTTCCTAATTAGCCCCAGCCCTTGAGGGGCAATTAAACCCTCAGGTGTGCGTGACCCACAGCTCGGAGCCCTGCCCTGCAGGGGACCCCCTCGATCCCACCCCGCTGAGCCCGGGCGTCCCCTGGTCCCATAGCACCCTGCTGTGGGGCAGGGGGAGCCCCCACCCCAAAAGCTGCAGCAGGAGAAACGTCAGCCCCGTACCCCCAGTGTCCCCAGTGAGTCCCAGCCTGCGGCGGGGGGGTGGTGAGGGGGGCCCGGTGTCCCCCCGCTGTCCCAGCCCTCTGGGAAGGGGCTGCTGCAGGCACGGAGATGGGGCACAGCCCCCCTGGGGGGTCTGCAGTGCCAGCCCCCGGCACCGCTGCTCGCCCTGCCGGGCGCACGGCAGCTCCGCGGTGCCAAGGGGCTCGGCGAGAGCAGGGACCCAGCCGGCTGCAGCGCTGGGTCCTGCTGGGTGCTGCGTGGTCTGCCACGGGTCACCGTGCCCTGCCATGGGCCACCTTGGCCTGCCACGGGCCACCGTGCCGTGCCATGGGTCACTGTGCCCTGCCAGGTGCCACCTTGGCCTGCCACGGGTCACCATGCCCTGCCATGGGCCACCTTGGCCTGCCACGGGCCACCGTGCCGTGCCATGGGTCACTGTGCCCTGCCAGGTGCCACCTTGGCCTGCCACGGGTCACCATGCCCTGCCATGGGCCACCTTGGTGTGCCACAGGCCACCATGCCCTGCTGGGTGCCACCTTGGCCTGCCATGGGCTACTGTGTCCTGCCAGGTGCCACCTTGGCGTGCCATGGGTCACCGTGCCCTGCTGGGTGCCAACTTGGTGTGCCACGGGTCACCAGGCCCTGCCATGGGCCACCTTGGTGTGCCATGGGTGACCGTGTCCTGCCGGGTGCCACCTTGGCCTGCCATGGGCCACTGTGTCCTGCCATGGGCCACCTTGGCGTGCCACGGGTCACCATGCCCTGCCATGGGCCACCCTGGCGTGCCATGGGTCATTGTGCCCTGCCGTGTGCCACTTTGCCTTCCCACAGGTCACCTTGCCCACGTGCCACCTCAGTGTGCGGTGGGTCCCCGTGCCCTGCTGCTCCTGCCGTGTGCCACGGGCCACCTTGCCCTGCCATGTGCCGCCTTGCACCGGCGCTCCTGCCCCGCCATCCCCGGGTCCCGGTGCCCCCCCCACGCCCCCTCTCCGTGCCATCTGTCACCTCGCCCTGCCCCGAGCCGCCCCTACCCCGCCTCTCCCCGTTCCCCCGTGTCCCCCCGTGTCCCCCCCCCCGTGTCCCGTGTGCCCCCCCCGTGTGTGTCCCCCCCGTGTCCCGTGTTCGTCCGTGTCCCCCCCCGTGTCCTGTCCCCCCCCGTGTCCCGTGTCCCCCTCCGTGTCCTGTCCCCCCCCCGTGTCCCATGTCCCCCCGTGTGTGTCCCCCTGTGTGTTTGTCCCCCCGTTTCCCGTGTCCCCCGTGTGTGTCCCCCCCCCCCGTGTCCCGTGTCCCCCCGTGTCCATGTCCCCCGTGTGTGTCCCCCCTGTGTCCTGTCCCCCCCGTGTCCCGTGTCCCTCCGTGTGTGTCCCCCGCCGTGTCCCCCCGTGTGTGTCCCCCCCCGTGTCCCGTGTCCCCCCCGTGTCCTGTGTGCCCCCGTGTCCCGCCGTGTCCCCCCCCGTGTCCTGTGTCCCCCGTGTGTGTCCCCCCCGTGTCCCGTGCCCGTCCCGTGCCCCCCCGTGTTGTCCCGTGTCCCGTGTCGTCCCCCCCCGTGTCCCCCCCCCCCCCGTGTCCCCGGGCGCAGTCGCGCCGGGGCGGGGCCGCGCCGCCTCTTCCGGCAGCGCCGGCGGTGGCGGTGGCGATGGCGATGGCGGCGGGGCTGGTGCGGCCGGGGGGCCCGGCGGGGCGGGGGGCTCGGGGCCGGGGCCGTCCCTCCGGTCCCTCAGCAGCTTCTCCCTGCACAGGGACCCGGCGAGGCCGCCGCGGCCGCTCACGCCTTGTCGCTGCCGGCCGAGGCCTTCGGCAACGATGTGAGTATGGGGCGGGGGGGGCCCTGGCCCGGGAGGGGGTCCCGGTCCTGGGGGGGGTCTCCGTCCTGGGGGGTTCCGGTCCTGGGGGGTCCCAGCCCCAGGGGAGGGGATGCTCCGGTCCTGGGGGGGTCCCAGCCCGGGGGGGTCCCGGTCCTGGGGGGTCCCAGCCCCAGGGAGGGGGTCCCAGTCCTGGGGGGGGGGGGGTGTCTCAGTCCTGGGGGGGGGTCCCAGCCCCAGGGGAGGGGATGCTCCAGTCCTGGGGGGGGTCCTAGTCCTGGGGGGGTCCCAGCCCCGGGGAGGGGATGCTCCAGTCCTGGGAGGGTCCCAGCCCAGGAGGGTCCCAGCCCCAGGGGAGGGGATGCTCCAGTCCTGGGGGGGTCCCAGCCCCAGAGGGTCCCAGTCCTGCGGGGGAGGGGGGGAAGCCTTGGGGGGGTCCCAGCCCAGGAGGGTCCCAGTCCTGGGGGGGGGTCCCAGCCTTTGGGGTTCCCAGCCCAGGGGGATCCCAGTCCTGGGGGGGGTCCCAGCCCCAGGGAAAGGGATGTCGCAGCCCTGGAGGGGGGTCCAAGTACTGGTGGGGTCCTGTCCTGGGGGGCTCCCAGTCCAGGAGGGTCCCAGCTCCGGGGGGGGTCCTAGTCCAGGGGGGGTCCCAGCCCAGGAAGGGGGGATCCCAGTTCTGAGAGGGAGGTCCCAGCCCAGGGAGAGGGCTGTAGCCCAAGGGGGTTCCCTACACTGGTGGGGGGTCTCAGCCCTAGGAGAGGGGTCCCAGTCCTGGGGGGTCCCCAGCACCATGGGGGTGTCAGCCAGCAGAGGAGGGACCCAGCACCAGGGGGGTCCTGCCCAGATTGGGGGCTGCTTTGGGGTTTGCAGGTCCACAGCATCACCCATGAACCCCCACCGCGGCTGTGCCGGGGGTCTGCCTGCCCACAGACCCCCCCGTCACCCACGAACCCCCACCGCGGCTGTGCCGGGGGTCTGCCTGCCCACAGACCCCCCTGTCACCCATGAACCCCCACCGCGGCCGTGCCGGGGGTCTGCCTGCCCACAGACCCCCCTGTCACCCATGAACCCCCACCGCGGCCGTGCCGGGGGTCTGCCTGCCCACAGACCCCCATGTCACCCATGAACCCCCACCGCGGCTGTGCCGGGGGTCTGCCTGCCCACAGACCCCCCCACCATCACCCATGAACCCCCACCGCGGCCGTGCCGGGGGTCTGCCTGCCCACAGACCCCCATGTCACCCATGAACCCCCACCGCGGCTGTGCCGGGGGTCTGCCTGCCCGCAGACCCCCCCACCATCACCCACAACCTGTCCCCGCTTTGCCCCCCGCCCCGTTCCCCTTGCCCCCACTCGCTTCCCCCCGCCCCGGGGAGGAGAAGACCCCCTTCCCCGGGGGGCACAGCCCTGCCTGACCCCGCTCCTGCCTCCGCAGCCCCGCGTGGAGCTGGCCTGGGCCATGAAGGCGCACCAGCACGCCCAGGTCTACTTCAACGTAAGCCCTGGCGGGGTCAGGGGGGTGGCGGTGGGGCTCGTGGTGGGGGGGAACACGGTTAATTCTTTAATTTTCTGGTGTAGCTCATCTCCTCCGTCGACCCCAAGTTTCTGAACCTCACCAAAGTCGACGACCAGATCTACAGCGAGTTCAGGAAAACCTTCAGGGATCTTAAAATCGACGTGCTCGACCCAGAAGAGCTCAAATCGGAGGCTGCCAAGGAGGTGGGTAGGGAGCAGGGACACACACACAAATTTCCCCCCCCTTTTCCCCGGGCTCCGGGGATGCCGCTGCTTCTCCCCCCAGAAATGGCGCCCGTTCTGCCTGCGCTTCGAGGGGGTGGTGGAGGACTTCAACTACGGCACCCTGCTCCGCTTGGACTGCCGGGAAGACTACACCGAGGAGAACACCATCTTCGGTGAGGCAGGGCCGGCGCGGCACGGCTCGGAGAGCCGCGGTGCAGGCTGGAGCCAGCGCCCTCCCCGCTAGAACAGGGCTGCAGGAGGCTAAAGGAAGGCTGAACTCACGGATCTGCTCTTTATGGTTTTTTCTCTCCTCTCTTTTAGCCACCAGAATTCAGTTTTTCGCCATCGAAATCGCTCGGAACAGAGAGGGGTGTAACAGCGTCGTCTACAGCAGTGCCCGGGAGCCGGCGGCGGAGGCGGCGTCGGGGTGAGGATGGGACCAGTTCACCCAGTGCCGAGCCCAGGAGGGGCAGAAAGAGGGGCAGAAAGGGCCCTGTCCGGGCAGGGGCAGAGCCGGGCTGTACCTGCCTTCTCTGCTCCTCCAAGTTCAGATTCAGACTGTAAATAAATATTTTAAAATAAATTAATTCCTTGTGCTGCAGGTGTTGAAAGGGTCAGACCAAAAGCGCTAAATTGCTGAATCCACCTTGATTTTGGCTAGACCTTTGGCTTGCACCACTCAAGGCCCCCGTGCCGGAGTACGATCTACCCCCGCAAATTAAATAGGCTTTTTTTTAAACCTATTTCACGTGGAAAACTCGGCCCCCAGCAGGCAGGGGGGAGCTCGGGGCGCAGGCGATGCCCAGGCAGACACGGCTCAGTAGAAACCATTGAAGTTTTATTTGCAGTCACAATGCTTACACTGTATGCAGCAAACACCCTTACAAGTCAACCAGCAATCTGCTCACGCGAAAAAGGACCCAACACACAATCGCCAGAGGAAAGAAAACCAAAAAAAAAAAAAAAAAAAAAAGAAAATAAAATTAAGAGTAAGGTGGTGTCTGGGAAGAGAAACTGAAGCCCTAAGGACCGAGTGTCTGTGGGTAGAGCTGAGCAAGAGGATGCACACGACTAGCAGCAACGATAGTGGAAAAAGTACAAGGCAAACAGGTTCCCTCCCCCATCAGCTTTCCTCCGTAAGTCGATTTTATATCCAAAACATTTATTATGGCGACTTAGAAAAAAAAGGGAATCATCGTAAAGATTTTAAAGGGGGTGTTAAATACTTCATGCTAGGCAAACCTTGTTATTAAGAACCCTCCGAGGCGGCAGGGCGGCTGCAGCAGCCCGAGCGCGGGCGTGCGGTGCCGCAGGGGCCGGCCGCGCTCGCTGCTGCGAGCTCCCGAGAGCGCGGCAAGCTCGCCCGCAGCCCGAGCATCCCACGCGTGCTTCCCGCTCGACTGAAATGGGGGGAAAAAAAAAAAAAAACCAAACCAGAAAAGGAGAAGGCAGAGCGAGGGGGTGCCGGCGGGCACGGCGTGGGTCCGGAGGGAGGGAGGCGAAGGCCCTGCGAGAAGCGGGTTGACGAGGGGACAGCGCCTACTGCTACACCGGGGGACAGGAGAGACACCCACGAGCAAGCACGAATGAAAGATCACGCGGCATGGCTTAGAGTTCCTAATAACAAGGGCAAGACGGTAACAGGGAGTTGTGATTTCAAGGGGCTTAATAAGAAAAAATATACATTTGGAATTTTACAATGCCTTTTGTTGTTGTTGAATTTTTTTTTTTTTTTTTTTTTTTTTGCTTCTCTCTACACTTGTCACTAAATATATCTCTGCACTTTCACACACCCACCCCTCGCCCAGTAAAGCTTCAGGCCTGCAGGACACGCTTTCCTCACTCGCATACGCAACCCTCACGCCAGCACCGGTGCACCAGGACTCTGTAAAAATTTCAATCACACTTTTTTTTTTTTTTTAAACTGAGTCAATATAAACCTTGTTCAAAATGTTATGAAAAAATGTACATGTTTATACAAGGCAGGCTGCAGCAGAGCGCTGGCGTTCCACGCAGACGTTCGGGTAGGGAGACGCTGGATTCTTGCACCTGGCTTATGCCCTTCCACCCCCTCCCACGGAAACAGAAGCACCCTGCCCCGGTGAGCTCAACAACCCCTCCTGTTCCCTCCTCCCTCGGGACGTGGAGTACGGCCCAAAGCGAGCGCCGCAATCCAGCCCTGGGGAAGAGCAGGGATTAGAAACGCCCTCTTTTCTTTCCATCGGAAACGGTAACCCCTCTGGGCCAGGCCAAAGAGATGCTGCTCTGTACAGGTGGAGTTGGGAGACGTCAGCTCATCATGTCGTTGCTGTTCACGCCGTAGGTGGAGTTCTTCATGGAGTCGTTCACCTCTCGCCTGAACGCCGACAGGTTTTGCGTAAACCTAAGGAAAAGGCGGAGCAGGGCGTTAGAGCGGGGACGGTGCCCGTTCCTCCTGCGCTTTGCTCTCCACGAGGACCGCGGACTCTCTAGGCCGTGCTTCTGCGTTAAGCTGTGGGCTCAGCCCTGGCCCGTACTGACCTGTCCCTGTTCTTGGTTAGGAGGTTGCGTTCGATGCCTTCCATGAGGTTCTCAAAGCAGAGGTGCATTGCCTGCTGTTTCTCCGGAGGCTGGCTGTTCACTATACTGTTCCTCAAGTCAGAGAAATACTGGGGGAGACAAGAGAAGGATGGGGTGATTTTCAGATGAATAGCCACCCTGGCTTTGAGACAGAGCACGCCTAACAGGCTCTAGGGAAGAGGGAAGAAACGCGTTACAGCTCTTCGGGTGACTTCTAGCACCCTTAGGAATGGAAGTGAGTAGGATTCCTCAGCGCCCAGGCTGCCGCAGGGGAGGGCTGGACGCTCTTCCCTCGACACACAATCTCTCCGAGTCCCGACTTCCCAACCACCCGCTCTGACCCCGTTCTGCTCCCTTCAGCCCGAAGGCTCCAGCATCATCCAAGCCCAGAAGCTCCTCCAGCTGCAGTGAGAGGGTGGGATGTTTACCTTTTCATTGAGCAATATCAAGCCGAGGAGAGGCCGAGACATTGACCACTGGTTCCTGCAGTCCTCGAAGATGATGATATTCAGCACTGTTGACAGCATCTGGAAGAGGGAGAGTGAGGTTTAAAACCAGCCCTTCCATCCCGGCTCTCCCCTCACCATGGCACCGTGCTGGCTCAGGAGCAACAATTCGCCTTTGATGCTTCCAGCGTTGGGGCCTCACTGCTACAGAGCTCTCGGCATCGTGGGACAAGCGGAGGACGTGGAGCCCCCATGAACTGGTGGGGGAACTTCACTGGAGGCACACGGAGGAGGTGCTGAAAGCTATTAGAATATGAGGAAATGGCCTCAAGCTGCGCCAGGGGAGGTTTAGGTTGGATATTAGGGAAAATTTCTTCATTAAAAGGGCTGTCAGGGCCTGGCACAGGCTGCCCAGGGCAGGGGCTGAGTCCCCATCCCTGGGGGGATTTAAAAGCCGGGGAGATGTGGTGCTTAGGGACACGGTTTCATGGTGGGCTTGGCAGTGCTAAGCTAACGGTTGGACTCGATCTTAAAGGTCTTTTCCAGCCTAAACAATTCCATGATTTATTCCTGACACTCCATCCTGCCCCAAGGCAGCCAGGGGAAGACGGTTGCATCTTCACTTAAACAGTGCTTAAATGCAGAGAGAGCATTAGCTTCCTCTAGTCCACACCGGGGGTGTCTGCGTTCCCTTCCCCAGCCTCCTTCGGCTAAAGCCAGTATCTAACCTAGCTGGTTTGGAAGATGCACTTTCTCTTTTAATCCTCAGAAAACACAGCTTCTAGTGAAAAAAAAGCCTGCTTTTCTTTGCGTTTGATCTATCAGCAAGGGTGGAACAATACTCCCTGCTTTCACGTGGGAGTCATGCTGACACACACCAGTGAGCCAGGTTGGATAATGCCATCAGAAATGCACGGAGCACTGCTGTTCAAAGCAGTACGGCCCGGCAAGAGGCATATAAAAGTGTTTTGCTGTAAGATATGGATATCCGGATCCCAACACAGGGCCCTCTGGAGCACCAAAACCTCTGTGAGCAGAATCATCTGTCATTAAGTGACACAGAGATACCTAAACTACACGGTACGTGTAGGTAGATGCTGAGCTAAGCCTGATCTAAGCAAGGAAAACGTCTCAGCTCACTATTGATCCTCTGCCACCGCACACGCAGAGAGAATACAAATCCCAGCCAGCTCCCTGTCCATCAGAGGTGTTGCAGATGGAGGCAGGAGACAGATGGCAGATGTGCTACCAGCATGTAAAAAACTCGATTATCGAATTCGCCCTGCAGAGGCCGTTCTGAAGGCAGGCGTGAGCGGTGCCAAGGCAGCACGTGCTCCAACAGGCTGCAAACCCAACTTTCACGTGGTCCAAACACGAGCGGCCGCAGCGGAGAGATTGTTCCCGTATGCTGAAGTCTACGCAGAGCCTTGTTAAGCGTGGGGACCCCACGGCGCCTGCTCTGCTGTGACTGCACATGTACTGCTGAATTGTTCCAGGGATTTAAACAAACCCTGATTTTTTTTAAAGCAGCAGAAGAGCGCATGCTCTCTGAAGGTATGTTTCCTGGCTTCATTTCTATTAACTGCCAGCACCGCCCCTAACTGTGTTTCTCTTTTAAAAAAAAAAGGCAAAAGCTCATTTTTGGCGACTTCCTTTCATATCTGAAATGCAAAAATGGTGTTCCTTGCACAGGGAGAACCATGGCCCCGAAGCACGGCTTTGAATCAGGCCTACCATATGATGAATGCGTAGGAGAGAAGCAATACTAGCAAAAAAATCCTTTTTGCTCTGGAAAAGCCCGAGGCTCTAGAGCAGGGAGCACGCAGCCCCCATATTACATCATGCTAATACAATTCAGGGCTTATCGGGGAGCGTACTGTGCCATGCCACAACAAGGCCCTACGCCTTCGGTCTTTACCTGCTGAATCATCTCCGGGTGCTGCTGCATGATGTGCAGGAACCGGTCGCTCTCCTGGGTCAGAGGTGTGGTCCTCTTCTTGGTGCTGCGAGAAAGCTGCTTGAAGAGATAGGTGACAATGTGGTCCAAACAGGAGCAGCAGCCTGTGCAAACCATGGTGTCTGCAAGAAGAGGAAAGGGGGAGATATTGGGGTGCTGCCAGCATTTCCCTTGCTCAGATGCGCCTGGGCAGGCTCCCGGGGAAGCACCACCATTTATCGGGGTCCTTTTAGGGACTTTGCAAGCAAGAACCACCTAACCCTACATGGATCAGCAACCTCCTCACCGACATATTCACTCTCTCTCATGTTCCAGCTTTAACAGAGGTGAAACTCCTCCACCCATTGACAAGGTATGTCTTAACTTATCTGCTAGACTGAAATACCATGCATTCAAAGCAACCAAAATCTTTCCCCGCTTCCAAATCAAAGCCTTAAGAGCAAAACAGAGAGCAGAAGGAGTTACCTAGTGCAGTGAGGCCTTCTGAAATGGAAGAGAGAATATACATGATTACATGAGGCTCCAGACTGGCTATAAAGTTCATGTGGTCCTGGGTAAGAACTTCCAGCAAGGAATAGTACGACTGGCTGAGCTTGGGATAATCCTGCAGAAAGGAAGAGAGAAAGACTTTTGAGGCCTCGTGGCTAGCCTGTAACCATCGGTTAAGGCTTTCCGCTAGACCCAACCCATTCATTAATCACCTGAAAACTGCTTACTGCATCTCCTGGAAAGAGATCAAACCAGCCTCTCTCACGGCATAACTTATGGGCCAACATATTTCCCCCCTTCTCCCCCACCAAGCGCCTTCCAAACAGGCTCCAGCAACAATGGCCCAGCAGGTTCCCAACACTGTTCTATCAAACCATCTTTCCCCACTGCTTCGCTCTTTTCTAAATGGGGAGTGTTAGCTGACTAATGCCAGTGCTGGAGATGCAGAGATAGGAACGGCTCTCCAGGTGTCCGTGCAGAGTGCCAGATCACATAAAAATCAACACGCGCAGCGCTGGGCTCGGCAGCCTGCGCTGCAGTCGGTGCCACAGACCCCTCAGCAGCCCCCAGACTGGGAGGGACTCTGCTGGGAGTCCTGCAAAGCAGCCCCATCTCCAGAGCTGCATTTGAGCTGCGTATCTCAAGAGCAGTGGTTTGGCCACCAGTATATTAAATCAAGAACGTGCTGAATGCAGTCACAGAGATGGCAACAACTTCCTTCAGGTCCTGCTATGGTAATAAGACAGATAAGACTTGGGAGGAATATATGCTGCCCTCTCTCCTTGATATTTTGCCAAGTAGGACTGTGCTGATAGGGTCTCAAAGCTCTGCCGCAAAAGGGATTTCTGTATAGGAGGGCTGGATAGGAAGAAAACTCTGTAGGTGGATGTCTTCAGCAAGCAGGTTGCGCTGTAATTGCTGATGCATCGAGATCTCTGCCCCCAGGCAACACTGGGAAGAACAATCCTTCACTCACAGGAAGCGTTTTTCAGATAGAGGAGGAATTATTTTGGTAATTGCTCTGCTGAGACTTGGAGCGTACCCCGCTGGAGAGCTGAGCAGCGGGGCCTTGGGTGGTGGGGTTACAGCCTTCACGCAGGACCTGCCGCTGCACATTCCAGGAGCTGCAATTTCCTGCCGGCCTGGGCCTATACTGGGGTTCCAAGAAGTGGCACAAGTTCACTCGTCTCTGTGATTAAAGTATTCCTTTACTGTATAATCTTCCAACCCTGTCTTCCCTAGCCACGTGTTTACACTGCTAATCACAGGTGTCAGCTTACCAGAAGGTCACTGTGAGGGATGGAAAGCAGAAGCTTGATAAAAGTTTGCAAGGCATTGTCCAGTGCATCATCCCCGTACAGACGGAAGACCCCAAAGTTGACGTAGCTCCCGCTCAGTGCAGCCTTCAGCATAGAGAAGCAGATGGAAATCCCCTTGAGCTTCAAGGCATAGACTTGATCCTTTGGGACCTCCCCAAGCGTTAGGATACGATTTCCTGCATGAGCACAGAAGCGGACTCAGTATTTCAGCAACCACATCCAAACCTTTTCTCCCCCAGGGTGCAGGAAAAACAAAAGTAGAGCCGTAAGGAGTGACTGAGAAGTCAGCCACAAGCGCCAAAGACTTATTCCTCAGCTGAAGGTTAAGGAACCTGCTACAAGTTAAAAGTGTGGCTCTACTAGGAACCACGGGAGAGCACAATTGCATGTATTTTTGCTGTGGAAACAGGACAGCGTAAGGACAGGATTGCTCTCCACTTGCTTCACAGGTTCGCCCGTGTCACCCTGCACACTCACAAGGGGCTCAGCTGGGCTCCTGCTTGTTGCTGTCATTTTCTTCCTCAATTTGCATGGCAAACACTCTGCCCCTTCTGCTTGCCTACCCAGCACTTCAAGCAGAAGCATCTCCCTGTATCTAAGCATGCATTCAGCAAGCAATTTGGCACTGCTTCCCAGCCCAGGCTCGCTCTCTGAGCTGGCAAGTGCCCCAGCCCTCGCTCCTCAAGCGAGCGGAGGAGTCAAGGGCAGACCGAGGCTGCCCGGATCCCACCTGCTGGATACTCACCATACGTAGTTATCATTTTACTCGTTTCTCGGAAGAGCAGGATGCCATTCGGTGAGGACACATCAAACTGCAGCCGTTGGGATCTAATGGAAAGATAGGGAATAAATTGGAGCTCAAACATACCTGGGAGTAAAACCAAAGCTAATACTCCAGCACCTCTGCGTGCTGCTGCGTACTGGGGCACCCTCCTCCCAGGGCTGCTCCTCAGAGTTCAACAAAACACCCTGGTTTGGTAGAAAATACTGCTGTTCATTACCAAAGCCAGACAGGACACAGCCACTTAGGGACAGACAAGCTCTGCTGTCGCAGAAGAAAGGGCCTATATTTCACAGACGTTAGGAATATTACAAGATCGAGGCTGGAAATCCTGTCTTGGCAATAGTCACTAGGCTACTGTACACAAACACAGCGAACATCTTGGAAGCAGCATTGTAGGGCAGGCTGACTAGCTCCTATTCATAACAGGACCAAGAATTCAAAGCTTGGCATTTTTTCCCCCACAGTGAATAGATCTTACAATTGAAGCACAGCGAGTTGGTCCGGTTCACCTCCGAAATAAATGAGTGGACGTGTTCCAGTAAGGATTGTCCTACTGCAAAGATGCCGCTCGGATGTGGCAAACAGCCTGACAGTACGGGGAGTCAACTCTCAAATGTCTGTGCCTGAACCTTGTGTCCCTTCCACTCGGCTGTAACAACGGTCCCTTCCTATAGGGTTGTGTTCAGCTGGCTGTAAGCCAGAGCAACATCTTGGCAACCTTCCACTGCCAGATTAGACAGCTTCTGAATTATCTGAATAGCGTCAGAGGTACCTCTCTGCTGGTAAAAAAGAGATGATGCTCTAAAGTGGTCATCTGGCTGCCAGATAGAACACTGCTCATTTTAAACACAGATTTTCAAAAATTAACATGAGTTGCCTGCCTCCATCTTATAGCGCTGTCCTTGGAAGCAGACGCTGAACATATTCGGTGCTTATTGATCACGTCTCTTGGTCTGACTGAGTCATGACATGACTGATATCTGAACTGTTAGCTATTCTTCCCTACTGAAACAATGCCAGTGACCCCCCTGTCCTCTTGGCAGCCTTTATAGCACAAATAGACTGAAGGAGAGGAAACGCGACTGGGCACCAACGCCCACACAAAGGCTGAAGCAGCAGACAGACACAAATCCCTGCTTTCAGATGCTGGAGGTTCATACCTATTATGTACCAACTCAGCCATCAGTTTGAGGACAGGTGTAGTGCAGGCTGGGTCATGGTACCAGAGTTCAATTGCCCGCTGTAGGATTGGCATGTAGGATGGATAGCTGCAAGGTGAAAGCTAAGGAACTTTGTTGCTTTGCATGAAGAGAAAAGGTCACAACTTCTGCCAAAAAGGTATATTTTGTGTACTGCACCCAAACCTTGCAAAGGAGCTTACTTAACAAGGTTAAACAGAGATGCTGCTTGCTGGGGTCTGCTTTATCACAGAAAAAATAAAATAAAAAGAAATAATCTTAAGTCTGTTGAAGGAGTTGCATATACGCTTCTTATACTAGGAAAAACCAGAACCAAAAAGGTTTTGAATGAAAGGGAAGACAGATACAAAGATCTGTCACTGCAACAGACAGCTGACCTTCACCAGCCAAAGAGAAATCTGGAGCCCAGACACCGTGCTCTTTGAGCAGCTATGCTCTCACCAAGAAGACAAAGATACCAACTGCTGTTGGCTTTAGGGAGCAAGAGGAAAGGTTTTGTTGCTGCTGAGACACAAGCATCCCATTGTACTTTACAGGTCAAACATCTTTAGGTCCAATCGGAAAAACCCCAACAGTTCAGCCTTGAGCAGATTTTTAGCTTGACCTGGTTGCAGACAGACCAAGTCAAATCTATTTTAGGGCTTAGAGACAGGACACCGAGTGCTACAAAAGTGAAGAGAAACCCCAGCCAGGATTTAGCAGGGAAAACAGGGCATTTGGATGCAGTCAGCCAGAGTTCTCCCCTCTGACAGACAGGATGACTCAAGTTGTAGGGCAATAAAAGGATACATCCACTCAAACAGCATCATGAAGCTGGTCTTGGCATTGAAGGCAAAGGCTATTCCCCTCAAGTCTCTCACCAAACCAACCAAAGTTCTCTGTATTGCAAAAGAAAAGAGATGTTAAAGCATAACACATGTATGGTTCTCTCCTTCCCTGGCTCCACCAGCCCAGAGCCACTTCCCCTCCTCCCATCCCAACAGCAATACAGCCCTTCTGTGCTGGATGCCAGTCCCAGGTTAGGCAGTTCTTCCTCTTCAGCGCCAGAAGCCCTCTTTAATTTGAGCCAGCGCAGTGACAGTACCGGGATATTGCATTCCCAGCAGAAGGAAAGCTGGCAGATGAGGCTCACTGCTTTAATTATGAACTACACCTAGAGCCCAAGGAGTACAGGGACATCACTGCTTCCTCATACACTGAAAGAAAATCACCTATCACTCCAGCATCTACTCGTCTCATTCAGAGGGCAGAAAGGCTCTCGCTCTGCAGGAGTTACTTGTTCTCTCCCATCTGTTTGAACTGAAAATGTCAAAGTCCCTAAGGCAAAGAGCGGGGAGAGCATGGATAACAGGGAACGTCCTGCCCAACTTACTTTTGCCTCTTGTTCATTGAAAGTGTTTGTGCTGAACATCTGTGCCACGGTCTCAAAGGCAGCTGTGAGGGGAAGCATGAACTGCTCATACTGATCCTCATCTTCCCCTGAAAGAAAAAAAAAACCAAGAAATCAGGAGGAAATAGACTGCACATCCCTGCGCCCTGCAGTACTGCCTGTGCTAGACATTCAGACATTGCTCACCCACGGAGCTAGAGGCAGAGAGACCACAGGTTTCCAGACAGGTGATCTATCACTGCCAATAGCTAACTTTGAGAAAAGACTTAGAACAACTCCTGCCACCTCAAAAAAACCATTTGGAATATTATGAAGGAAAAATTTAGCCCCAGCCTTGGTGGTGTGCACCTCTGGACTACCTGTACCCAGCAACGTGGCGTCAAACCCACTCTTGAGCTTCTTTCCCCTCCTTTTTCTTATCCCATTTGGCTTCTCCCATTCCAGCATCCTTTCCTGCAGGAGCTTACAGCTCCCTAAAGAGCAGGACCCAGCATACCGCAGAGCCCAGCGTCCAAACCACAAAGCCACCATTTTTGCTCTGGTTCGCAGGAAAAGATCCAAATACCTAAATCCACCATGAGAAGACGCCCAAGTGCAGTGTAGAATGTAGTCCGACATCTCATGTCAGTCAGGTTGGACTGATTGTTAATGCCCAGGAAGGAAAAGTGCTCACTCTGCAAATGGAAGAGGAGAGATGGGTTAAAGGGGAACCACCACCTTGAATGGGCTCCTGTATCAAGGGCTGAGGAGCCCTCAGTCTCCTGTCTAATTCTCAACCTGTGCAAGGATGAGAAGCAGCGAGCTGCACGGTTATCTCGCTAACCACATCTGCCAGCCACCTCGGAGAACAGGCCACCAGAGGGCAACAGGCACCGCACCTGCACACCCCGGAGCAGCGTCCTATCTGCTGGCAAAGACACCAGCTATTATCTTTCATCTTGGAATTCCCCAGGACCAGATGAACAAGGAAGTCTTGCTTTGCCTCCAGAGCAGAGAAGCAATCTGCCCCCCTTACTCATGGGGACCCTTCAGGCATTAAGGTTGCTGAAAACCAGCCCTCTGCAGACAGATCCTCAGTTACTCTGCCCGCATTCTCCACGGAAACAGTAGCCCCAGACAACGCAGTCTGAATGCAGCTTCTGGGCCAAACACAGGACGTGGGACAGCCTGCAAAATATCCCCTAGCTCAAGGAATACAGCGCCTCGTTCAACCAGTCAATGCAAACCTTGCGGATGTGGTGTTGGGAGTCCTATCGCTACAGCATCGTAGCATCAAATGACCACACGCTCCCAGAGGCAAGTCAGAAATCTGATACTTTGCTGCTGGCTTCTAGTCGCTCATTCTAACATTTCTGATTTCAAGTCAGCACCCCAGATCCGCGCAGGGAGTACCATACCTGACCAAGTGTGACCAAGGAACAAGGCTGCTACCCTGACCACTGCAAGTGATGGCACTTCTTCCAAATCAGCACTTTTAGAATGAAAGCTGGGGCACTGAAATGCTGTTATATTTTGCATTAAATTGCATAAACAGCGCTCACTGCTGTCTGCCTGCATGTGCAGCAGTATCAGCCGTCTCCTGCGTTTCACTCTGGAGATGGCTGTCTTTCAGTGGAGAGTAAAGAGAGCCCCACATTAACCCTTTGGGGATGAAAGGTACCACATAATCACAGCCCCTCAAAACTGAAGGGCAGGCTTTGTTCAAAGAGAGATGGAACACAGATCACATTTTCTAGAGGCTCATCTAGTATGATGGAAGCATCTGGCAGACAGATAAACTTCAAAAGTGTGTCCAGGTGTTAAAATTAGAGGATTATCTCAGCTGCACAAAGGCAGATGGAAGAGTTTGCTGTGAGACGAAAAGCAGGTGGTGAAAGGACTTACCGTGTGATTGTTCAGCATGAACTGTACGGCGCTCAGTTTCACCAGCTTTCTAACACTACTGTATGTAATGGGGGTGTTAAGGAAGCAGCAGAGTCAGGAGAAAACTTCTTGCAATGCTTGCAAAGCACTTTCCAGGGCAAAACTGGAAGGTGATCTACGTCTACATTATTCAATACATTCTAGCCTCTCTTCCATCTGTTTCAAGATCAACCAAGTTGCATACGTCTCTACTGTAGAGACCTGCAGTCACCGTTTTTATTTACTCTGTCAGGAAGAACAAGTAGAAGACCATAACATAGACTGTAAACAAATTAACTGTGGAAGTAAGCTACAAAGCAATCACGATCCAAAATAAAAATAACTACGTTATAGCCACCCACTGCAATTCAGCAGCTGGATAAGACATTGACCAAGCACTCGCACTCTGCTCTTCTCGCTACCAAAAAGATAGAGCTGTTCAGGAATCTGTTACACACAGAGCGCTGCTGTTCCAGCTGAGCATCTGGGTCGCTCTTCCCCCATCCTGAGGTTTAAGCGTTCTGCGCACCCAACAGCTCTTCTGAAAAGGATATCCAATGGAGAGGTCATTGAGCAGCTGCAGCGTCTTGGAGGTGATAGGCTCGCATCGACCCCAGTACTTCAAGTTGGTGATGCTAGGGAAGAGGACAACAAGGACGGATCAGAGGGGTTTGCTCAGCTTCCCCTTTGCTGTGCGGCGGGTTCTTCCAGTTCAAGAGTCACCCAACATCATCAGCTCCACCCTCCACCGAAACCACAGACATCACAAGCCACAAAATATTGGTATAAAATTACTGTACTTACATTTGGTTGACTAGAAAAATTATCCTTCAGATAATCTTCACTACTTGGGTCCCAAGCTACACTGGCCCATACCCAGGCCCTTGGAATTCTGTGGCACTCCAGGGCTGGTTTCTGCAGCAAGGGTAAGAGAATTCTGCGGCAGTGACTACATGCAGACGTATGCAATTCTGCACCTGCACCATCCACTGTCAGCTGCAGAATTCTAGTAGCCCTTGCTTCTTCCAGGAGAGCCATTTCACCCCTTGGGGATGACGCGCAGCCAGGGCGCGCGAGGGTAGGCAAGGCCCCATGCAAGTAAAGACGGGGGCGATGCTAAAGAAGTCGAAGGGGGAGCTAGCGGCTGCACGTCGCCAGGCGCACGGCACTGGGCGTCAGCATTGGAGCTACTGAATTGGTTCAAAATGTGCCAAAGACATGACAAAAAGCCAGTCGACAGATTTGGTCCGGAGGAGAGCTGCCAAGGAACAGGCCGAAGAGGGTGCCTACCAGAGTGGAAGAGTTTTAAGAAAAGGACTTGTGCTACTCTGGTACTGAACAGCACAATTTGCAAAGAAAACCTTTGAAGGAGCAGTCCCCTCCCCACAGAGCTTTCGTGGCTGGTGATTGCCAATAGTCAAGTGACAGGGCACGAGTGCTTCAGGCTGTCCCCTCTCTGACTTTGGTTTTATTAAGCAGGCACTGGAAAGAGAATCCTTTATCCTGGTGTACGGCTTATTTTTGTGTCTCCATAGCCCAGGCTAGAATCCACGGTGGATAAATCAATCCTGGATATTGTGCGTGACTTAAGCCCTGATAAAAGCTGTAATTCTCTCGAGTAGCCAGATGTTACTAGCTTCAGACTGAACAACGCTCCCTCATATTCCAGTTTTCCTGGTTACACCTTCAAATAAACCCTGGAACCTCTGATGCCTGCAAGCAGGAACACTTACATTTTTCCTATGAAGACGCTCAGGACCATGGTCTCGTCATTCAACCCCAGGACCTCCGAGAGACGGCGGTACAGCTGGAGGGGAAAAAATAACACCAATTTAAAGGCTGTCAAAAGAACAAGTAATGATCAAGGATTATTTGTTTTTCCCTTGTTCTCCCTTTGTGGCACACGTGCCTGGGAGGGTGTATGCTCCGGGCTTTCCCAGATCAGTCAAACAATGCACAGAGATGCTTGTGAGCTGATCCAGGCCAACGCTTGCCCTAATCACTGCTACTTCTTTTCTATCGCTAGTCATAGCAGGTTCAGAAACTGTACACAGAAGCCAAAGCACTTGCTTTTCCTGGGGAAAGGGGACATAACAACTGTGCTCCTCCACCTGCACCTACACGCAGTTTCTTTGTGAATTCGTCTGGAACTCTAAGCCCCTTCGCTGCTCTGAAATCTGTGAGATGGGGAAGGAAGGTCACAGGTTACCGGAAAGGAATCTAATTCTAGAGGAATGATGTTCCCATTCTTTACATTTTTTTTTAAATTTAAAAAAAGGTATTTTGCATCTCTAAAGATGCACTGAGGCATTCAAACTCCAGTGCATCTACAACTGCCTTGCAATGAAAAGAACGGATATTTATCTTCACTTTAGAGCCAAGGAAGCAAGGCATGGATGCTAAGCTCAGGCTCCTCGTGGGCATATGAGGCGGTGCGACTCACACACTTTCACAGGTATACAGGCTTAAGGGACTCATTTGAAGTCACAGCAGAAACCTGGCAGATAAAACTGAACCCAGGTCTCAAGTTCTAGGCTACTGTCATAGTCGCTGGCTCCTTCCTGATGCATACAGAACACAGTATTTCAAAAACAGCTCAGGGTTTGCAATGTTAACACTGGACATGTATCTAGAAAACACAGCTGACAGGTCTCTTAAATATTTTCAGCTATAAAGAAGAGAAAACAAGTAATGCCACTTGCTTTCATTTGAAAAGGGAAGCTATTACTGGACTTCATCTCACCAAAGAGACACAGCAAAGGGGACTGATTACCTTGGAAGACTTCTGCACCTGATCTCCAATATAGATCTTCCGGAACTGCTCAAAGAAGCTCAGCATGGCAAGCTCCAGCTTCTCATTCCCAGCCTGCGCCAGACGAGAGTCCGTCAGGTTCATCAGCTGCAGCACCCTGGAGAGAGGTGGGAAAAAACACAGCTTGCTGATGGACCCTGGGAGAAAGGAGGGATTTCTGGCACACGGTGTTGTTTCCAGGCTGCGTGCAATAGTATTTTTTACTTTTCTGCGGGCACTGTCGTTTTGGGTCAAGAACTGACAAAACTGATAACAAAAGACTGACTAGGGCACATTCCTCTTCTGTGCAAGGCCATTATAAGGCTTTTATACCCCTTCTAACAGGGATGCAAGGCCTTGGTTTTAATTTGCTGCAGAAGTGAGTTTTGGGTGCTTTAGCACACTTACCCAGTGACTGGTGCATCACGTTCTCAAACCCACTTGCGAAACCACTACCTGCTCCCCTCACAAGAGCCAGAATCTAAACAACACTCCCACTTCAGTTTGGCTTTTGTTGTGAGCCCTGCGGAAACAATGCTGTGACTGGTGCACGGGCTCAAGGAGCAGACCTTGCTGGCAAGGAAGGTGGAGGGATTTTGGGGTAAATAACACACATGCAGCAGAACAGGGGGGACAAAAGCAATGATACTCTTTTTGGCAGGTGCCACGAAGCACAGAGTGGGAAAGAAGATAAAACGTAAATAGACTTCTATGAACAGGCATCATATACGCTGGCACTAAAATAGAAAGGTTTCAGTGGCTGAAATATATACGGGGTCCCACTGTTTCCCCTTCGATAACTCGTCAGCTACACGGGAAGCCAGTGCTGTGCTTGATGTTATCTATTAGCCAGGGCTCACCGACAGCCCAGCTTCCATACATTCACAGTTTAGCTCCTTTTCCTACCCTAGCTTCCAAGCAGAGCCATTAGGCTCTGGACCAGAAGACGCTCAGCGTGACTCAAGGTGGTTCAGGAGTAGTAAGCTACGTGTTCTCACATCCGTCAATTAAAGCTTGCACTGGAGAGGATTTGCAATCACGAAAATCCAGCACGTGTTAGATGACATTATAAAGTTTTAACAGCTATAGAAAAACTACAATATTCACAGCATATTTACAGACAAAACCCGCTTTGGGTTATTACCAGGAAAAAGCCTTTTCCCCCCACCCCAGCAAAGAACCATCATGCATTTAGTTCTACTCCAACACATGCATTTAAGCCCAGTATAATTCCCCCCTTACATGCTCTTCCCCTCTCATTCTCTTTCTTATAACCCAGATTTCCCAATTTAGCCAAGCCACAGCAGAAGTTTGCTGCCTGGCTCTACCCAGTGCCGCCAATCTTTTCTTTCAGGATGGCCAACTCCACACTGTTCTTTTCAGCGAAAAGAGGGGAAGAACATGGTGGCAGCTTCACGATAGCAATTCTTTTGTTGACTTCAATAGCGGTGCAGCTAGAAAACAGTCAGCATCCCTACCGACAAACCAACTCGCCATCCATCGCATCCTGCTCATCCGTGCTGGCGAACGAGACCCTACCACCAATCACTGCCCCGATAATATAGACGAGCCACGTCAAGCGCCCTGAAACCAACAGAAGACATCAGAACCAAGTACGTCACACATTACATGGAGGAAGCAGAGATTTGCATTTTATTTTGGCAAAGACAGGATTCACAAGGAGTATCTTTCTGCTGTAGTGCCCATCTATACCAAAATTACTCCATTTTCCACTTGGTGGAGAACAGGCACGACTTTGCTAGAACAGAAACAAGAATATTTAAAGCTCTTCCACTGCAGAAAGCCACTTCCTTGTAAAACTGTATTCTATGTATTTAAACATGTGCAGATGCCAGCAGGCAGCATTTATTCTTTCAAAGTACATGTGGCTGGTGGAGAAGTCAACATCATATGGAGTTTTGACCCCCCCAAAAAAATAAAAGGTACTGTGTTAGATCAGACAATACTGTTTCAGAAGGAAGAGGAACAGTTTCCATACTTGTGCTGATGCGCCCAGCTCCTCCACGGAAGGGGAAGCCAGCTACATTATTAGAGCAGGGGCATAACACAGCTATACCTGAACCTCCAAAGGAACTGCTTCTTTATGGCCAGTGTTAAGCAATTCCCAAACCAACCAGCTGTGCAAGTACAAAACCTCCACGCTGAAGCCACCCCATGCTGCAGACAGACACCCTCCTTCCAACAGTGGCACCAGCTGAAAACCCCACTCCCAGTTACTCATTACCAACCACCTGCTGGAGATTTCTGCCACATAGCCAGCAGGGAGGTTCAAATGAGCACTCCATATCCTGCCTCGGACAAAAGAGGGATGGGGCAGGCAGTGCTGACCACCTGTGGATGGGGGGACGTCCTCATAACTTGTCTGTGAAAGACTGGGCAAGGAGATGCACTACATTTCCCCAAAAAAGGAATGGAGACAGTTGTAGAACAGCAATACCTTCAACCAGCGCTGCTGTGTGTGTTGGGAGTGTCTGTCCACAGCCAAAAATATTCTACACCATACGGGCACCTCTCCAAGGGAATGTATGAGAGATCTGCCTCCCCATTTATGGGTTTCACCACTAATGCAGGCTTCTGAAATGGTACTTGTGAGAATGGGCAACCTACTGCAAGCTCACAGGCCACAGCCCTCCAAACACGCTCACCTTCTTGTACAGCAACGTCCATGGGGCTGGCGGTGGCACTCTGCAGCAGCTCCTGGTAGGACTGGGCTGACTGGTCGAAGAGCTGCACAAGCAGAGCGCAGGTCTTCTCGTACTCGCATCGGCCGATGGTGGATAGCTGATCTAGCTGCTGTTGCACCAGGCCAGTATCATCCAGTGGATCCTCCAAACCATCCCTAAGCAGCAAGAAAGCAGATTAGAAAAGAACTTAAAATGCAGAGATAGCTTAAACCGTAACATCAGCTTATTTCTATCAGGTAGAGGATGCTTTCCTTGGCACAATTCCAACGACTAAAGTCTCTGCCTCTACTACTTGTCACAATGGAGAGTTACACAGACAACATAATCATCTGCTCATTACTGTGGCCATAAATCAATAACAGCAGTGGTTCAGGTGGAGAGGCCATCAGGACCTGGGATAGAATCATAGAATCGTTAAGGTTGGAAAAGACCCTTAAGATCATCAGGTCCAACCGTTAACCTACCACTGCCAAGGCCACCACTAAACCATCTCCTCAAGCACTGCATCTCCCCGGCTTTTAAATACCTCCAGGGATGGGGGCTCAACCACTTCCCTGGGCAGCCTGTTCCAATGCCTGACCACTCTTTCAGTGAAGAAGTTTTTCCTAATATCCAACCTAAACTTACCCTGGCGCAGCTTGAGGCCATTTCCTCTCGTCCTATTGCTTGTTACTGGGGTGAAGAGACCAACCCCCACCTCGCTACAGCCTCCTTTCAGGCAGTTGTAGAGAGCAATAAGGTCTCCCCTCAGCCTCCTCTTCTCCAAACTAAACAACCCCAGCTCCCTCAGCCGCTCCTCATAAGACTTGTTCTCTAGACCCTTCACCAACCTCGTTGCCCTTCTTCGGGCACGCTCTAGTATGTCGATATCCTTCTTGGAGTGAGGGGATGAGTAAGCTCTTCTTACGTCTTTAGCATTTATCCAGGTCTTTGAACAGAACATGCAGTGCCAAGAACAAGGTCTCTGGTTGTCTTTGTGTAATGAAGCTTTCCATCTTTCTCAATGTTTTAGTTGCCTTTTCCTCTAAACACACTAACCTCAACAATAAGCTTATTGCGAACTAACTATTGCAGCTAAACCTGCTGTTCCTCCCTTGTATTGCTAGATACCTAAAAAGGGATAAGCCAATCTGTTTTCCTTAAGAGAGGCATTATTTTTCTATATTTGACCATTTGTTTTCATCAAATACAAACACATAAGGTGGAATTCATCCCACACAAATTAAGGCACTGCAACAGAGTCCTGTAGGCTGCCCCTACACTCAAAGGAAGGGGAAAAAAAAAAAAAAAGATACTTTTAGGTATAATTTGCGCCATCCTACAGCAGAGATCTAAAAATTAAGTGAATCGCACTTTGCATACTTATTCCTCTCTGTTACAATGGCAATTCAGAGTGTATACGGTATGCTGCAGATGATGCTAGGTAAGATGAATTCTACCCATAACATGTCAGGAGACCACTCAGATCAATCTCAGCCATTTGAGATTGAGCAAGGTCTTACAAAAAAAAAAAAAACCCAGCTTAAAAAAAAGAAATCTTTTTTATAAGAGACAGAATCTGTGATTTAGGTAAGCCTCCCTTAGAAATCCTTTGGTGACTCACAAAACTTCCTGCAGTCATGCCCATTTTTAAAAGAAAACTCAGAAGAGAGACACACTGGAGCCTTCTGCGTGAGACTCTGGTGCTGACAAGGAGAAGTGCTGCCCTCTCTCCGCTTTTCTTACCTCAATATGATGTGCACAGATTCCAGCCTGGACGTGATGTAAGCTTTTGTGACTTCTGGTGTGTATGTTTCGAGCATGTGAGGCTCTGTGGCTTTAACATAGGGCACTGATGCAGCCAGCCGCTGCCACAAGCTTAGGAGATAGTGAACGCTGTTCGGCGCGAACTCCCAGTGCTACCAGGAGCCAAGAGAAAGAAAAAGAAAGGAAACCAGTGAGTTACGGCCTTGATTATTTTACCCATATTATTTTGACTCACGTAGCACTAGATATAGCAACGTCTAATGGCTTTAATGACCTGGTTGCCAATTTTAACAATGAATTTCAGTTCACACCTGAATTCAGTGGCCATTACCAGCACTCAGTAAAGACTGAAACATAACCCTGAGTTCCTGAGCTGTGTAGCTGAGCCAAAGCCTTTGGTCCCAAACTACTGCCGAGCTCATACTGTAGCGTGCTGCAGACAGCTCCCCAAAGAGAATGTACAGTTTAAGGCTGTTTTCCAGATAAGTATTAAAATTTAGCAAACAAAGGCATTATGTAACCTATACAATTTTTTTTAACCATATTCTGTGCAGGGGTGTAGTTACAAGCTGTATACCAGGGGAAAACTCAGTGGGAATATGGCATGATATTCATATTACTAGCAATCCCTGCAACTGCATTTTAATAGTGAAATGATACATAATTCTAAAAATAAGCCTTAGTTAACAAGGTTTTTTTTCCCCCTCTGCTAGGACATGGAAAGACTCTGGAGGCATAGCAACCCTGCCTTCCCCCACATACTGCTCCTGCTCCATTCAGTAGGAATCCACGGAATAATCAAAGCTACACCACAGGATTCTGTCACAGAGTCTGCAGGGTTTTTTGGTAAAAATAACATACAGCGAATTAAGGGGCAAAGAACAGACAAAAGGGTTATAATTTTGTTTCAAGAGAAGACAAGGGGAAGAAACATCCATCGGGGGTAAGTAAAACCATTTTGTACCTGCAGGCTGGTCACGGTGAAGTTGGCAATGAGTCGGATGACCTCGGGGTAGTTCTCCACCTTCACCAGCTCTCCCAGCTGGTAATTGCTTTTCAATCGGGCCAGCAATCGACAGAACTCATGGTAGTTATTTGGGTCTGACAAACTCTGAGAGGAGAAAAAGAGGAGAAGAATTGAGAAACAGCGTTACTTGCAACACATGGCAGTCAGCTACAAGTGGCGCATATTTATGGTGGAACGGTAGCAAAAGGAAAAGAGCAGCAAGATGTTGCACCCTTCTCCCCAGTGCCACAAGTGGGACGTGTACATTAGAAAGTATTTTTGGTGAAGAAACTTGATGCAGAGGAAGGAGAGACACAATTCCACCAACTGCATCTGAAATACTCACCTGTGGGTTTTCCAGTATTCGTTTAACTCCATCAACGAGGTGAGACAAAAACTTTGCTCTTTCCGCATTGTTGAAGAGGGATCTGCGTACAGAGGCTATCTGCACTAAGCAGGATAAAACCTAAATTGGGCAAAGAGAATAAATAGAAAGGGAGGGATTAGAACAATAAAATGAACAGCACGTTTCCTTTTCATGACACGACAAATCATTTAGGTCTGATGCTCCTTTGCATGCTACGCAGCTCCTTCATCTTTGCAGTTCTGTGTAGTCTATGTAAAAATGTAGAAACAAATTACAGCAGAGAGAAAAACCACATCACCCAAAGGAACATCTCCATCCTGACAGTCAAAGGTGTGTTCCAAACTCTGCTCTTAAAAATGCTGGGATTCCTTCAGATGGAGAACACAGATCGTGTAAGACTGAAAATACCCTAGGACTGGCAGGGAAAGCTGGAAAACTTAACACGGACTTGGAAAAGTATCGCAGAAGATGGAAGACTAGCAAGAAAAAAAATTAAATTGTTCTCAACCCAAACCTCTGAAGTTTAAATCGAGAGTAAATTCCAAGGGTGCAGCTGCAGTAGTGAGTAACAGGCTGGTGAATAGGGTTTCGAAGAGCAGCAGCAGCCAGTTATGACCAGCACCCTGCAATCCTCATCCAGAGGCAAAGCCCCGTTCCCTCTGACCAGCGTAAGGACTACCTGCTCAACTGCTAAGCTTCTCATTCTTGCTGGCTCTTACATTTACTGATCAAAGAGGCAGGACACTTAAAAGCGTAATTGCTTCAGATTTCTATTCAGTAACAGTCTTACGCTGTTACAAGTCGCTCATGAATATTTGAGGCTCTAAATTCAGAATTAGCAAGTAACCCTTCAACATAATGAACAGTGCTGAGAGTCTCAGCGGAAAAAATACTTCTGAAGGACCCTTCCCTCCCTAGCCAAAGGGCATGTTTTCATTGTAGCATTAATTATGAAAAATATTTATCCGATAGATAAATGCCTGGCAGGCAATTTTTTTCAAGAAGAAATAATCCAACTTTTAGTTCAGTTGTGCTATTGGCCATTTCATCCAACTGGGACATGGCCTAGTTTTAAAGTGTGGAAGGAGAAATTACGTTCCTCGGTTGCGCTCCCAGACTTGCTACCTACACGCAGTATGGTTTTAGGATCAAATTAGCAATACGGTGGAAATAACATAAGCTACATCCCTCAAAAAGGGCTTACTGGAAGAATAAGAGCAGGCAGACTCTAAGCTACGCAAGGACAAAGAAGTAGGTTGGACTTCCAGCAAAGAAGCTGCTCTTAGGTCAAATCCAAAACCTGCAGATGCATCAAAACTACCATCAGCAGCAGCACCAGACCGGCCTCCTCTTTGCTGCTACAGCACAAGGCAGTGCCATCACAGTAAAGGTAACTGTCTGAAGTCAGCCTATGGCATTTTAGCCAACAGCAAATCCTACAAACGCTTTCTGGTAGCGGAGCCTGTAAGGAAAATAAACACTAAACTTACCAGAGGAGAAAACGATGGAGGGATGGAATGATAAAGATCAAAAAACAACTGAAGGGTCGAAGAATCCAAGAATGCTGAAACAGAACAGAGCATTTTACTGAGAACACCTCCATTTACTGCTTTCCGTAAATCTAATGCTTATCTTATCAACCATGACGTGTACTTGCCACACGAAGCACCACACTAAGAAAATTTCCAAAGGATTTTACATTTTTACACAATTGCCTTTCCCAGAAATAAAGTAAACCCACTGGTACTTGGTACTAAGACAAAATTACAGGAAAACATTTTAAGAACACAATCTGTGAAACTGCCTGCAAAATGACTGATGAGAACAGCAAGGATGGTGAGAACAGGTGCCAAGTTATTTGTTATTTACATTTTATTTAAAAAAAACAGCTTACTGTTTCTTGAATTGGCAGGTGTAAGACTGAAAGAGTAGAGGAGTGTTTTTATAACTCAACCAACCCAAACTGAACTGCATTTGTAATCACACTAAGGAAAGGCTGGATTTTACATCTGGCATTGTATGCAAAAGTTTATTTGTTAAGTAGAGAGAGGGCTTTAGCAAGTCACCCGTGCTTTCAGCTGGTATGCTGTAGATTAGCCCTCTTCCTCCAGCAAGATTACCTGATCTCCAACTGGTTGGGATCTGCACAGTGCAAAGATCATCTGAGGACTCGTCTGTTGATGTGCCAATGAAATCAAAGTTCAGGCAATTATGCGTGAGCTTAAGAAGCTGCATGAGCAGACCATGCTGGCTTTCATCATTTAGATTCAGGTTCTTCCCAGAAGCCTATAAAATACATTGGATTAAAAAAAGTAAGAAGAAAAAAAAAAAAAATCAAGGTGACAGCTGAGTTTGAGGCAGTAATTCAACTTTAGACAGGATGTGGCAATCATCAGGATCACGTGCCACAAGCACCAACCCCAGCTATCACATATTTTTACAGACAGCATGTGTATTTACATGCTTAGTCTTTACAGGAGACGGATAAACAGACAGCGCTTTCTGTTTCACTCGGCTTGTACCGCACAGGAGAAAAGCAGCCAGGCTTGCCAGCTTGCAATTATACCGTGAGATTCAGGAGATAAGGAAGTTCTTATTAAGGTTAAGCACAAGAATACATTTTCTGCCTGACAAGCACTTAGCAGCAGGGAATCCTGTTGCTACACCTAACCCTCATATAGAAACGAGTGCGTTCACTTTTGTTGCACAGATGATCCGTATAAGCCCTGCTCCGGTTACAGCGCTCTGCTATGGGCAGGGAAAACATGGATACTCTCAAGTAACACAAAGAACTGGATGGACACGAAATGCGAGGTCGTTTCACTGCAGTTCAAATGTAGCACTCAGGTCTGTACTCCAGGGTCAGGCCAGCCCGTCTATCCTTCGTATTATCGCTCTGTACTGAAAACTAACTTCTTCCAGCTTAAGTCTATTGCAAAGAACCCATTGCACCGTGCCGACACTGCCAAGACCAGTGCCAGTGGTTGCTGGAACGCCTTCCTCGCGCTCTCCGCTGTATTACAAAGACTTACTCTTGTGAGGCTGCCTAAACGCACCCTGTTTTACGGACATGGATGCAGGTGTGATCATTGGCTTCTCGCAGCCCGATCCTCCCCGCTCGAAAGGGTCACCTTAGAAACTTCTGCTTTATATACAGAAGCTTGAGACAGCTACTATTAGACAAAAAAAAGACATAACTTGGGTAGTAGGTGTTTAATTGCAGGAAAACACAGATGTTGCAGCAGACAACAGAAAATATTCCAACCTGTCTTAAACCACAGCATCCCAGGAAACAAAAGCAAGATGATTCAGAGTTAGGGTGGGAAACCAGAGGCTTCCTCCTGAGACGAGCCATGTCTTTCTAGTCTCTGAGTCCTCATGGTCATGCAGCAACAGTAGTGTGGGCAATAGCTCAGCCAGAGCTACACGTGGAGGACAACAGTAAGAGTGCAGCTGTGGGGACACCAGGTTTAACAAGGTCTGGTCTATGCCTCCTGGCTGAGCACAAGCACTTGCTGAATTTTCTCCAGCAAGTCTGGGCAGTTACAAGGACCCTGTCCTGCCTGCACCTCTTCAGGTGCTTCTTTTCTGCAAAACTAGAGGAATCCTTTTATTTCTGAGAGCTCTAATTGACCACCAAATGTACCTGAAATAAGCCAATGAATTCAAAAGTTACCAGAGCTGTTATGGCTCAGGAGGACAGGATGACTAGCATAATTGTACAAGCCTTGCTTCCTTTAGAAACCAGGAGGAGGAAAAAAAAGATGAAATTACGCCCACGTACACACCTTTATTACTGACAGAACCAGAGCTGCTCATTTTGAAATATCTTTAAAATAAAGTTTCCTTTTCACTCTTTGTGCTATTTGTCAACTTTGACACTTCACTCAGCTGGAAGGATGGAAGTTAAACGAATCAAATCTGTGCTACTGCCACTCAGTTTATTGGGGCAGACTTTCTCATAAAGGGCTATTCTTGAGGGCACCATTACAACTCCAGATTAACTTTTTAGAAAAGAAACCTGATGCAGAATCAGGGATTTTCTTCAGATAATCTACCTGCTTACAAAATATACACGTGCTCCTTCAGCGGAAAGAAAAACTGCTTTTTTGGGGGGTAAAACCCAACCCTACTAGCAGAGCATTGCTGCCCTGTCCCAAGATAAGTAAAGTTAACTCATGTGTGATTATTAGCACAAAATAAAAACCTGGGGAACACAAGCCAGTCTAATATTTATCATGTGTTAAAACATCAAGGACAATCTTCAGACTCAGTCTACTAAACATATCTTCATTAACATTTTTTCCTCTCACCACGTGGGTTTTAAACTGAGGTTAAAAAAAGGAGATAAGGACTTACTTTACAGGAAACCTCTCTGCCAGTACTGTAAATCAAAGATATTTAAAACATAAAACAAACATCTCGTCTCTTTCCTGATGCTTTACGACAGGAAAGTTTAACCCAAGCCTCATGGTCCAGGCACGTATATTCAATCAAAATCGTTGAAAAGAGTTATATTTCTGTTATTGTGTCATGTTTGGTTTTTTTTTTTTCCCCTTAATACAAACTTAAGTCAAAGCTTTCCTGAAAAACAAGTCCAGGAGATAGCTTTTAGAACAGGAGTGCTCATTCCAGGAGAGTTACATCAGCGGGAACTTCAGCCCAAAGTCTGTCGCCCCAACATACAAGAGAGATGACGAACGATGGTTTCCTTACCTGTTTCAGTAAATTGCATGACAGTGTGAAAATATCAAATAAGGATGAATCTCGGAAGGAAGAGGCTATTTTCCTGTGCTTGGTCAGTGGATGAGTAGTATCCGCCTGAGCAGAGAGAAAACCAGCGCTTAGAACTGACGGGCAGAGGTGGAACAAGACCAGCAGAACCTGCAGGAACCCTGTTAAGCCCTGGGACATCAAGGTTTCCCTCCCCAGAGCAGTGTCACGCCAGCTGGCTACACCAGGGGGATGCACTGCTGCTCCACTACGCGCTGCTACTGCAGAACAGTGGTTCTTCCATGGATAAAATGGCTGATAAAAGGACTTTCCACCTACAATACTTACAACGCGGTTTCACTGTACCCCTGCCAGAAAGCAGGGTTGGGTTTACTCTCAAGTTCATTTAAATCTCTTCCAAAGCAGGATCATCAGCAGCATTTTCAACAGCACTTTGTCATTTTAGAAACTTCAACGCTGCTTTCTAAAGTGCTCCGATCTCCTAAGAGTTAAATCCTACCTGAAGCCGCTGGGCAGACACATGGTCAACTACTAGCAATTATAATTCCCCTCCTGAACCTGCACAGATGAGAAGAAAACTAGAAGGAGAGTTAACCAGTGACAGCCAGTTTGGACTTTGCTGTATCTATTATAAACTCCAGTTCCGGACCTCTCACCGTATCAGAATAAAGAGCTGACATATGATCTAAGAGGCAAATACACACATATGGCTTTATACTGGATAACAACGTCTCCAACCGATTCAACCGATGCATTCTAGCATGGGCGAGGTGAACGGCAGCGCGGGTTACATCACTTTGCACAGTACTTTCTAGGAAGGGGAGAAAGGTGAAGTGATACTTCACATCTTTGCCATTTATTTGAACACAGGCTGGCAAAATTCCGCTTGCCCAGGATAAGTTATTTGATGGGCAGCTGGTTATCTGGGATGGAGCCTTATTGCAGCCCTGCATAGAGGCACGCAACGTGAATCTCCATTTTCTTTGTGCTTTTGTTACTATACCTCAGTTAACCTTAAATATGCACACATCTCATCCAGTATTGCAGGAACCAGGACGGCTCTAACCACCGCAGACCTCACTTGAACGTACTAACCTTCACAACGATCCCATGGAGGATGCAAAGACTCTTGTCTCTTATATTACAGGTGAGAAAGAGAAGCCCTGCATCACCCAGTAGTTGGTGGCAGATCAGAACTGGACCTAAATTTGTCAGGTGCTCTAACGATTGAATTATCGTTCCTCAGCTCATGCTATTAGATTTTAGGGTCTTTAAGAAAATAAGCATTATTTACTTTCTCCATGGTTATTACAAATTTCATGTATTTCTGGGCTTGTGGCAAACGAGCATTTCCTTTTTCTTCACCTTTTTCTTCTGGCTTAAACCAGTGAACTTCTACAATACAGTGGACACTCAGTACCTCCGGGCAAGTCTGTGCAGTACTTCCAGGATGAAAACCGATACTTCAAAAGTTACTAGCACTTTATTTTATTTGTACTGTGAGCTTTTGGAACAAAAGCTTTAGTAAACAGAGCTCTAGAAAATTCGGCTCTCATGCAGTGTCGTTGGAAGTTTAAATAGTTATCAAAAAAAGCCTGATGAGAAGCCTCACAAGGGTTTTTTTTGGGCGGGTTGTTTTGCTATGTACACGTACATGACCCCGCTCGGATGAGTGGGCATGTTGGCAGATTTATTATTTTGCAAGTAATGGCAGTTTTAGACTTTCCAAGATGAGTCACTGAATCCAGCCCTGTGCAATTGCTGGCACAAAACATATTTAGGAATGAGTAGTAAACTGTGGCAGATTTAATATCCAAGATATCAGGAAGAGATTTTTGATCAAAGTCTTTAATTTTGTTGCTTGTTTTAGTATCAACCTGGAGAGACTCTGGAACTGGGATAGCTCACAGTTTCTGCGCTGACCATTCTCCTGCAAGCAGAAGCTGTAGCCCTGTACAAAGATGCTGACAGACACATACTGATTTATAGAGGTCAACAGACTTGCTTTCATCCTTGATGCAAGGAAGTGAAGGACCGGCCCTCTGCGGAGACGGAGGTAGGATTGTACAAAAGTCTGGGCAAGGACGTGGTAACAGTAGTAAGACATGGCTTAAGAGTTAGGAGGAGAGCTATGGGTTAGGATTTACTGATCAGGCCAGGCTTGAAGAATGAAAGTGAATTTGGGGTCTGAAATGGATGCAGAAGCCATTGAGATTACAGGGCAGCGCTTGGGAAGTTCAGCAGAAGAAATCGGTGCTTTGCCCTGGCCAGGAGAAAACCTCCTCCTCCATTTCCAGTTCTGAAAACAATTTGTAATCGTCCTTCAAATCCCACTCAAGGATCTCTCCCTTCCAATGCCTGGATTAGTCAGTATACCAGCAAAAATGAAAGGCTAGTTTCCTTAATAAGATACTAAAATCAAAAATCTTAATTACACCTGGTCCTCTTACCAAAATTGGAGACATTTATACACATGGCAACCCTCACGCTGTCTTAGGACAGTGGTAGCCATCAATGGTGCTACAGCAAAGTCTGCCTGACTGATGAGGAAAACGATGTAAGCTTACATAGCAGCAAGTAAAGCTGCCTGTTCCAGCTTTCAACATAAATACCGAGAGGTAGCATAACGTTAGAGGGCTCTGCAAACCACCGAACTAACCAACCCAGAAAGACTTGCTGCAGCTGGCACGACTGGGTGCCATGCCCGAGCACCATGGACTCGGCGTGCCCAGTCTTTCTTCTGCCAGTCACCCAGGGCTGGGGCTGTGTAAGGGACTCAGCCCCGATAAACCGGCAGGATTTGAGATCTACCTGCTGGGAATGCTATGAAATTTAGTACTGAATGAAAACGACACTTTTAAAATCTGCACAATTTGACAAATCCTCTTTGTTTCATCAATACGGAGGAGGGCATGCTCCATTTGCTTCTTGGCACAAGAATGCTGTAAGCTGAAGCACTGCACAGGGAGCGACAACAGAAGGTGCTAGGGATGTCCTGGCGCTCGGGGCTTTGTCCTCACTAGGTAGGCTTGGCTAGTTGCTTAGCATTGCTCTTTCCTTTTTCATCTCAGAAGATGACATCAAAATATGAGAGAAGATGGAAGATGCCAGTGAAACAAAACAATTCCTCAGGACAGGTTTCAGCATCTTACCACAAAAGTAGGTGACTGCATAAAAATAACAGGGGAAAAAAAAAACAAAAAACAAACACCCACCACACAACACCCCCCTACACCAAAAAAAAAAACCCCAAACAATGCACAGACACACAGCAGGACACAACAATATGAATGAGAAAATTGGACACTTACTTCACTGAGGAAGGCTGTAGCACTTACTTGATTAATTTCATTAGTTAGTTGGGACAGGATTGTCACTCCTATGATGCAGTGCTCTACACTATCCTGAGGAAGGAAAGGGGGACAGGGAAAGCAGTTAGCAGTGCCAGGATGTTTTCTTTAAGCTTCACCGTCGTTCAAAGACCTTTCTGCTTGGAAGATTTCTAGACATGTTTGTCTAGAAATGCTTTATCTTTGTAGTATTGTGACTGGAAAAAAGCCCATGAGCAATACCAAGCAGAGAATTCAAAATGTGCTTTTAACGTACTTGATGTTGTTAACAATGCAAAGGGTTCTAAAGCGCTCGGTAACATGAGCTAATAAAAATAGGCACCTTTTGTTTAAGAATTTCATCCACATTTTTGTGTTATGCCCTATCTCTGAAAAGATTTATTTAGATTTAAATCAGTTTGTTTAAATTTTAACAGAGGCTGTGGTAAAACGTGTGGAAATTTCTGCAACATTAGGATGAGTATTAAAGTCGCCAGATGAAAACTCTGGGAAACAAACTCCCCCCTGCTTTTTAAACTCCAGACCTTGAACAATATTGAGCAGCAGCTGACCAAGTTTCTCCACGCGCCCGCCCCAGGACCCTCCTGCCAAGAAGGACAGCCTATCTCCCGGTGAAGGGACTCCATTCTTCACAGCCTGTTCAGCCTCTGGCTGCACTTGAGACTGCCAACAAGGGGCCAATTGTGAGCTAAGTCTGTTACAGATACCTCTTCACTAGAAACGGTAATCCATTTATCAAATGGTTTAAGAGAAACAACCTGTATTGTTCCTTTGCCCCAGTTTCTGTTCTGTAACTAATAAATGATGTTTCCTTTCCTAGCTCCACCTTGCTTTGCACCTTCTGCACAAATCGCCCTGATCTCCAGCTTCAAAGACTGAACTCATCTGCAATAGAGAAATTCAAGCATATTTAGGCTTGGGACCGTGGCCACTTCTTTACTGGAGCCATCTCTCTACGACAGTCTCAGTATTTCATAGAATCATAGAATTGTTAAGGTTGGAAAAGACCCTTAAGATCATCAGGCCCAACCATTAACCTGCCACCGCCAAGTCCGCCACTAAACCATGTCCTCAAGCACTGCATCTACCCGTCTTTTAAATACCTCCAGGGATGGGGACTCAGCCCCTTCCCTGGGCAGCCTGTGCCAGGGCCTGACCACTCTTTCAGTGAAGAAGTTTTTCCTAATATCCAACCTAAACTTACCCTGGCGCAGCTTGAGGCCATTTCCTCTCGTCCTATCGCTTGTTACTGGGGTGAAGAGACCGACCCCCACCTCACTACAGCCTCCTTTCAGGCAGTTGTAGAGAGCAATAAGGTCTCCCCTCAGCCTCCTCTTCTCCAAACTAAACCACCCCAGCTCCCTCAGCCGCTCCTCATAAGACTTGTGCTCTAGACCCTTCACCAACCTCGTTGCCCTTCTCTGGCCACGCTCCAGCACCTCCATGTCCTTCTTGAATTGGGGGGCCCAAAACTGGACACAGGATTCGAGGTGTGGCCTCACCAGTGCCAAATACAGGAGCACCATCACCTCCCTGATACAAGCCAGGATGCCATTGGCCCTCTTGGCCACCTGAGCACACTGCTGGCTCATGTCATTTACATGACGATATCTAGACAGAAGCCACTGGAAAACCTTGCTGAACCATGTCTTTAAAAAATGTGCAGCCTCCTGTACACTTTAGCAGCCAGAACAGGTAACTTGAGCAAACGGGAACAGACTGTCTCAAACTGAACACAGCAAGCAGATATTCACACCATTTAATTAGGTTCCTGATTAAAAAGCATACATTCCCCATGTCATGAGCTGGGAGAGTGGGGAATCTAGCTCTGATCATTTCAGCTAAGAGGTCCTGCAAACTATTTGGAACATAGTTACCAGCCCAGAAAGGAACATGATCTTTAAATTACTTAACACCTTCTAGATCCTGCTTCACTGCAGACATCTGTAAATGCCTAAAATAATAGTAGTTAGCCTATTTTCTGAATACCCACACTCTACCACTCCAGAATTAAAGTCTTGTATGCATTACATCTCCTTTTCCACACTGGGAAGAATTTCTGGTCATTTTGATCTCTTCCACTGTCTTCCTCCAACTTTTGATTTTGGGACAAATTTCAGAGCAAATAAATCAGTAGTCATAGTGTTACAGGATTTACTGATCTCTCCGGAAAGAAGTTTCAGTTTGGAGACAGCTGTTGATAAAAATGCAACCTTCTCCCTATACAGTCTTTTGGGTTGGGAACGAAACCCTGTGCTGTGGTGACAGCAAGTACATTTACGAAACAGTCAGGACTTCTAAAGAAAATTAACAATAACATTTGTGTAACATACTAGTTTTCAGCTACGTTTTGTTATGATAACTCAGCTAAACATCAAACATGACTTCCATGGATATATCACCCTTGCAGTGAATGAAAGCAAGTCAAGCACGGCACATATTTCCCCCGTAGACAACAAGCCCACGTGTTTACCATTCTGCACTAATCAGCATGGTGTATTTAAGCTTGAGAGCTTGAAAGAAGAATTGCGCAACTGGAACGCCAAAAGACGTGCCTTACCGTTGAACGCTAATGGTGGCAGTTTCCAGAAATAAATCCCTGCCCCACCAAACTTTTAATTATAAAGACTGACCTGTCCTGCCAGTTGTCAGCTGCTTAGCCGCGGTAGTCACTATTCAATCAACAAATGCACAGATGAAAGAGTGGACAGGGGATACTAAGGTGCAAAACAGTAACTGAAAATGCATGGACTGTCAAATCCCACAAGGTGTGTATTTATCTTACAAAAAATCTGACCTGTAAAAACCTTGTGACATCTGTGATCACGTTCCTGAAGACATATTCATCCTTCTGACAGTCAAACCAGCCCAACTTTGTGATCCTGGCATATAACTGGATGAGTGCTTGTGTGACAAACGTTGCCAACTTTGGCCTAGTGGCAAGGTAGTTGAGCACATAGTTCCCTGAAACACAGAGAAGAGGTGGATCTGTAGACAAAAACTCGGCAGATGGAACTGAGGTGGTAACACTGATAGGAAAAAGCATCTTTTTGAAAGCTGTTTAAAAAAAAAAATCAGCACAGTAGTGGGTTAGATACAAATGTTGACCTTTTACTTGTGAATTTACCATACTAAAGCTGTGAAACAGATCTGGAAAGTGGTTAGAGACAGGTGAGAGCTCCTCCCCACAAGCCTAACTTGGTTTGTATTATCAGATTAAGCCCAACCCTCTGTAAGCACACGCAAAGAGCAAGAAAAGCTGAAAATATTTCAAGACCTTTCCTCGGGGATGATCATCTACCACATCATTTGTAAAAAAGAAAGCAGACTGAATGGCATTCGGACTCCTTCCTCGGAGGAAGGGAAGTATCAGCCATTCGCCGGGAAAGAGCGCTGTGACAGACTGACTGCTCCCTTAGGAAATACTCTAAATGATATTTCAGAGACCCATGAAGGATTTTCAGTTTTGAAAGCATGTCCTCAGAAGAGGCAAGCACCATGCATATTTTATACTCCAAAAGAAATTTATCAAACGCAACTGGTTTATTCACAAGACCACAGAGTCGTCATTCCCTTCCATCTGGAAAAATTCTGTATATTTAGCCTTGAACTCTGTTAGCTAATGATATAGGTGAAGATGCCATTAAGAGAAATGTTTCTTTGCTTTTTGGGCATCCCATATCTTAGGATGCCCAAACTATAAAGCACAGCAGCTTGCAGAAAACCTCCCACCCGTGGATGAAAGTCCGTACGACAAACATTCACATTAGTTTGGTTAGAAAAATTACGTCTTGTACTTACGAATATCTATTCGTTGTTCCAATGGTAAAGGGTTGTTTGTGCGTGACACGAGTTTTGTAAGGCATGTAGCTGCCAATAACTGGGAGTAGGATGACTGTAAAGAAAAAAAAACCCAAAACACAAATAGAAGTTTACCGCACACTTCAGAAGATCAAGCAGCAATGCTGGATTTTAAGCTAATCGCTCTCTGGAAATTTCAGTTTAAATCATTAATTTAACTGGTAAGTCTAAATACTCTACATAGCATTTATTCTATGGTTTCATAGACACTAAAGTAAACCAAATACTTGAAGTATTTAAGAAAGAAAGGAAAAGCTTTTAAAGAGCGGAAGACAATGGAACTGCCACTGAAGGCAGGAGTAAAACTGCAAACACAGTCAAACTGCACGAAGTTACCTTAAACACCATGCCTGAAAAAGACTATTAGCCCTCTGAGCCACAGGAGTACGTTACTACACATTAAGAAGCACTTACAACTTCCACTTGATTACTAAATACAGGTTAAAATTTATTTCTTACAGAACAGCACACAGACCACTGATCTGTAATCTAATTCAGGGACACAAATGATGGCATTCAACCACCTAAAACCCCTGGCTGCACCCGATTCCATAAATTACAGCCAGGGAAATGACAAGCATTTTGCACGCTAATTTCTGTAATATATAGTACCGTAGAAAGCTTAGTAGCCAAGATGCAGGAAACCTATTTATTCCAATATTCCCAAGGACAGGCGGGTATAAAGTGAGTCAGATCCCAGACTGAACAAAAAACCCCACAACCCTCTGGCAAGGGTCAGTGAGGCAATGGATCACACGCAGAGAATGAAACTGGGCTTTAGGAACATTCCTTAATAAAAAAAAAAAAAAAGACAAATTTGTCCTCAGGTAAACCAGTTCCCACCAGAAGAGCTTCAAATCAGTTTTGTTTTGAATTCACTGGACTTCAAATTTGAACAAAAAGTTAAATAATTCGCTATGTGTAAGGTTGCTAAGCCTGTTAAGTGTCACTCTTCTTCTCCTCCCTTCACCACCTCCTTCTTCTCCTCCTCCTGCAGGACTGACTCTTTCAATGTTCAACGTTTCCTATTTTTGTGAACAAGGCTCCAATCTGATAGATATGAAAGCTGGATGCGCATTCTGCCAAAAGTCAAATCTTGCAAGATCATGTGGCAAAGCCATTTTAAACGTTATTTGTGCTGATATAAAGTAAAAACCAAATCGCCACTTGAAAAGAAGAAAGCTAAAAAAAGTCAGGCAGGATTTACTGCTGGCATATTTCACATCCTTTCTGTAACACTAATTCTAAAGCACATGATCTAATTTTCCCTGTTTTAAACTGCTGGATTATTAAGACAACACTATAGCAGGGGCAGTTTTCCAAGGAAACGTTCCAGAAGCAACGCTGCTGGTTTTATCCCCTACGAACCTCTGTGCACACACACCGTTTTCTCCCCAAAGCCTACAGAGAAGGCAGTGGTTCCCACAGTCTATGAAACGCCACTGCCATAATAACGTTTTTAACTTAAAGCTCGACGTGTCTGGGTGGTAGCCTGCGAAGAATGCAGCAAGGCCCACAAGACATTAGAATTGACAACCGTTTGTAGTAACCACTGCAGCAGCATAATTAGCCATCGGAGACAGTGCTTTTTTTGGCATAGGCTGCCCACTAATTGAGACGCATGCGAGCATACGGGGGATGGAATATAAACACCGCATAGCAGACCTGGGCGCTATTTCCCTTATTAATGCCCAAAATACCAAGATACATTTTGGACAATTATATTGTTTTACATACACTCCCTCTTTCTAGAAGAAGCTGGCACTTGCTCAGGCAGTCTGGACTGTTGGTGAACTCAACCAAGGCTTTCTCTGCCTGGAGCCGTGTCGCAGTGTCTGTGGTCTCGTACAGCTGCTTGCACAGGTTCTCTAGCTGGGCTAGGCTCTGGAACAGAGGAAAACGAATCAGTTAGAAACAAGAGGTTTTACAGTTCAGTTACGCAGTTTAACCCAGGTTATATGTATGTATACATACACACATATATAACCTTACTGTTTGTGCAAAGGAAAATGCTTAACTCATAGTTTGTTCTTCCATCAACTAAATGCATTTAACCTACTAAACTACCTCTACAGATATTTCACAGCTATCTCTTACGCTTGACAAAGTACCACGTTGCCTCCCCGCTTTCACCTTTTTTACCTGAACTCGGGCACCCGCTCCCAGGGTCAGCGCTCACCCAGCCTGAAGGCACCGCACCGTGCGGCTGACGAGGCCTGGAAAACCTCTTACCTCTTGTGCTGTAATGGCGATGATCCTAACCTGCCCATTTTAAATAGCAAAAAACATTCTTACATCTAGCTTTTATGTTATACAGCGTCAAATCCCTCACAAACTTGGTTTATATTCCCTTCGCAGGGCACCGTAACAGACTTCAGCAGCCCAGGATGCTGGAGGGATCTCACGTTAAATCTTCTACACTACACGTGCCAAAAATACATAAAGCACAACAGCACAAATGGAGAACGGGAGGGATGCCTTTGAGCGGCGTCTCTGTGAAGGCGTTCGAAGGGAAATAAAACTACCAGGCAGATTCTGTGTGCTCAAACAACTGGAAAATATTTGCCATAAACTGTGATCCAGGCAGATGGTTTCCCCCAGTGAAATCTTAGGTGTCCTACTTAAAAAGTGGCTTCACAGATGGATATAAATATTCCCTCAGGTTCTTACTGCTAGATCAATAAAGCAGGTATTTTTCAACTGGTTTAGGGCTACATTCTAGGTTTCCAGGGGTAAATCATTACAAGCATACCATAACTTTTGTGCATTTGTAAAAAGAAGGGTAGCATCGGTCACCTAATTTATTTTTGGAGGAGAAATTGTTATGCAAAAGCCGAGTTACCGACAGGGTCAGCCGATGGATTCAGGCACCGCATCAGCGCACAGCTGAACGCTTTCTTATACACAAATGGAGCAATTGCACGCCAAAAGCACACAAAAATTTTTGATGCTCTGTTGCCGAGATGATCATCAGATAAGACGGTGTTAGAAGAAACAGAGAGGGACCCTCTGCAAAAATTCTCTTCCCTTGTACCATATTCCAGAGCTCTGATTCTGTTTGGGGGTTTTTTTTTTAATAATAACAACCTGATGGAAAATGTTGCCCTGACAGCTTCACTATATTAGAGAAATTAGAGAACTTTGCCAAGTGCTAGACAGCAGTTCAACATACAGTTTTGTTTTTGAGAAAGCCAAAACCCAGACTTAAGCTTTCCACTGAAAATCCTCAAAAACCTAAGACAAATAGAAACCATTACTAACCATAAACTATTATAAACCATATTAACTATGGTCAAGCATTTGTCAGTACCTGTCATTTCTCATCATAAGTCCAATTTTGGTTATTTAAAATCAGTTGTCAAAGTCTACATGCAGAAAGGTGCCTGTTTATGTGTACCATCTGCAGCCCAAGGACAAAATACCATTTCCTCCAAATCTCCAAAATCCTTGTCACCATTTATCAAGTTGAAAAGCTACCACAACCCTTTGGTCCTTGATGGACTGAATCCTTGGGAAGGGGCTCAGCCGGGCTCCACCACCCCGGCGGGACAGCGATGGATTGCAGCCCACGGTCCCACACCGAACCGATGAACACTGATCTGGACAGCATGGTTTACAATTTTGGGAAAAAAAAAATATTTATAGAAAGTTTTACATCACCATGCATTAATTCTTCGAGAAGCTGAGGAACGGGGTTTCCCTACAGTCAGCTTTCTTCACACCTCCAAGAAACGCTAATTCCCTGCGACGGTTTGGGACTCGGTGGCAATAACTGCGGCTCCTTTTGTGCGACACTCGCCGTGACAAAACACCCTTGTTTGTGCAGAGTGCACGATCCATGCCAGCCTTCTTGCAGATTACAGTTAGTTAACTCCCGCGGAGCCAGAGGGAACGCGCGACCTCCAGGACTCAAACAAAACAACTCCAAAAAGCTGACCGCACCAACCCAATAGCCTGTCTGCCGCCCAAGAGATATGGCACACGAGGTCACCGTTAAATGCCCCGTTAATGACATTGCAGTCATTAAAGCGCAGTTTTCCTGTGAAAAAAGAAATCGCACACATGGAAAAGCTAGTCCAAATTATCCAGGAGTGTGAATCCAGCAACTCAGTGCGGAATAAAAGTGCACTCTATTCACGTCAGATTGAGCCAAGCATCCAAACCCGGTTTTAAACATATTTTTAACATCTTGTCTCTTATTGCGCAGCGTCAGCTGTCCCGAGTGTCCCTGTCCCGACAACCCTCAAATTAAAGTTCACTCAATATTTCTTCCTCGGGTACCCCCAGATACGCAGCTGCAGAGGGGGCTGGAGAGTATTTTTGGGCACAGTACCAAAGCCGACGAGGGCAACTCCGAGGGAAAGCTGATGTCCAAACTTGGGAGTTTTCATCCATTATTTCAAGTTTGTGAATAGTCATTTTATTTTTTAATTTAATGTGCTCAAACATCCGAAAAAACCATTCATGATAAGCACAATGAAATAAATTTCTCTGATGAAAAACCTTTACGCATAATTTTTAGGATTGTCTCACCAAGACATTTCTTTCCTCCTCTCGTGCCCTAACTCGATTATCTGCCACACAGGCAGAGCAGTCGAGCTGCCCCGATACTGCATTCCAGGTTTGCAACGTAAAGTTGTCAGCACATTTTAACATTGCCATGATGAGGGCAGCGGAGTTCCCCTCCTCTCCGCCGATGGGGTAGAAATCAGGCTTGCCTTACTCCAGCTCTGAAAGTCAGAGATGTTCGGGTGTTAGGGGTAGCAAGTAGGTGGGGATTATTTCACTACAGAGACCGGGCAATATCTACTCTTTCAACCAAGATAAAAAAAAAAAATACCATATAGCGTAATGATTATGCAGGGCAAGAGCTCTGCATGTTGTAGATAAGGACCAAAGCATGAGACAGCAGAGTATTTGAAACAGGGAGACGCTCGGGCATCCCGCTAGCTCTGCCCGTGTGGGCTGCGTTACAGGACGGAAAGGTACGCGGCCGGTGAGCCGAGAAGAAAAATAGCACTAAAGACATAATTACAACTAACCAAAACTTGTGTTCGTCGCTCCTTGGAGAACGAACGGCTCCAAAAACTCATTGTAAAAAGAAGAAATCAGCACCTAGGGAAGGCAAGGAGGCGTGGATGAGGGCTCGGGGTAACAGGGGGCCGACGGGGACGCTGCGGCCGTGGGGCAGCAGTTGGGATGGCATTTTAGGAGGAGAACTGCTGAGTCACGGGGGACAGCCCCGAGTGTCAAACACCCCCCCTCGCTGGCTCCCGGCCTTCCAAATCGCTCTTATCTGCTCCTCGTACGACAGCACTGAGATCCCAGGATTTCTCTACAGTTGCACATACCATATTCTATTAACGCACACTAGTACGCCCAAAGTACTTCATGCAGTAGCAAAAAAGTCCTCACACCATCCAATTTCTCTCATACGCTCCACAACGAAGGCTAAATGACAACCTGAAACATCTCCCAGCTAGGAGTAGGTCTTAAATGCATACTGAAAAGCCTAAACTGCCACTGAATTTTTCACGTAACCACCTCTCGACTCCAAGCTCAGCATAGACGACGATCGCTTCACTTTTCCTCCTATGTGCACACACGTTTTTTCCCCTCCGAAGCCAAGACCCAAACGATGCCTATGCTTTTCCCTCCAATAAAGCGTGGCAATTTATGCCTATGAACAGAAATCTGCATCTTAGCCCAGTGTTCTTCTAAATCCAGCTTCCAGGCACGACATCTCATGACGACAACGTCTACAAGCCTTAGACCAGTTTTTTTTGCAAACAGAAGTTGAAGAAGTCTGTGTTCCTAGGAAAAAAACCCTAAACCAATATAATATTTTTGATCCACCTCCCCAAACTGAAGTTCAGCCCTACACTGCAAAGCACCAAACGATAACGCAATACACCCTAGGATTGACTCCAGCACCATTCTTTTGTATGCAGAAGTGTTTTTCAACAAGGGAAAGTATATTTATCAGAAAACAGCAAACATGACAAATGATAGCAAAGCTTCCACTCCCCTTCCCCCTCAACAGTGACAAGCTCCGAGGGAATTTTTGGGGCTCCTTTCCACCGGAGCCGTGCCTGGAGCGAAGCTCTCTCCACCACGGGCTGCACGGTCCTGAGCAGGAATTGCCAATCCATCAGCCTCATATGAACTTTGCATCATGCTATTGCTTATTTCTTTAATAATATCAAACACTGGGAATAAACGAGTTTTCCTGCACCCCCTTTCTACAATCCTGGCCTCAGATGTTTGTCCACAGAGAACAGCTGTGAAGCTCAAAACATGGAAAAAAACCCCAACCTATCAATCTCATTTATACTACAAGCTACAAATAAAACACGTCAGTGTTCAGCGTTTTCCCCATGGTGAAGATAAACAATGTGTGATCATCTTTAAAATGATAAATACTACAAGGAAAGTAACAGCTACCTAAAAGGAGTCCCCGGGGGGTGGCTGTGGAATTGATCCTATATTACACGGTTGCTTAAGCAACGCTCTTTACATCCAAGGGCTGCAATAAGCTCTAGGCAGGTTTAGTTCAATAGAGTTTGACTTCGCCACGCTGACAGTTCCCATTTCAGAAAATTGAGGAAACGCACGCTGTGCTCAGCGTACTCAAGATGGCAGAGCCAGAAAATAAGCGGGAGTGTACACAGCCAGCCCCGACCGCTCAGGGGGAGCGGGCAAGCAATAACCCCGCGGATTCAGACATCTCCAATGGGAGTATTTGGCTTAACAAAATCAATCCAAACTTTTCTGCTGCCTGGTGGTTCTTCTCCTGAAGGATGTGCGTTGCTGTAAATCCTCCAGGCACACACTGTTTCCAAGACATTCCTTCCTCCTGCCTTATGGCTACTGACTCCCTGAGCCAGAGATCCTGCAACATGTTTAATACAGTTATTTTCGTCCCGAGCACATTCATCCATTTTAATATCCCCCAACCGATTCCCCCATATGTTATAATCAAAGTCAGACTTTGCAAGCGCCGGGCAACTGCAGGGCAGGCAATGAGATGTTTATGTCCTTGCTCACTACGAGCATGCAACAGGCCCCAGAAGATGAGTTACTCTGTACCTCCAGGACGTGCCATCACGGCGGTGGGAAGAGACCATCATCTATTTTTCCTGTCGCTTGAACATTTTATGTCTAAAGAATATCGATTTCTGTATTTGTCAGTAAACATGCACACATGGTGTTAAAGCAAGTAACGCGAGATGCAGCGCGCGCTTCTCTAACGCGGCTCCTGAAACCTTGCGTTCAGTCCTACGCCGGCACCGGGCATCAGAGCTGCACCGCTCGTGGCAGCTTCTGCTCTGCAAAGCTGTAGATGTTAGCTAGCTTTCCTCAATTGCTCACCGACTTTACAGCAAAACAGGGAGGAAGAAGACGCAGTACGTAGTCGGGGCTCCGAAATGCTGCGTTTTAGCAAATGCAACCGTGCAATGAAGATGCATCGCAGCAGTCAAGGGTCCTGGTGTTTTAAGTGACTAAAGCTCGGAGAATGCCTCAGGTCATTTGATGAATGTCAGGTATTTCAACCAAAAATAAAAAAGCTTTTAAGCTGAACGATGCAACTATTAACTGCCAAGGACCAGGATGATGCACTTCCTAAGTACTCATAGCTGTAAAAATCAAGGTCTCACGGCTCATCACCCTCATTTGTTAAGAGAATCTGAACAACAAATTGCCCATTTCCATTTACCCTGCTAATAACGGAGAAAGCAAACCTACCTTCACCCTTCCAGCACATCTCAAAATTATTTATTGCAGTAGTATTTTCAGGCATCTCCCTGCAGCTCTCGGGGAATCGATAAAGAACTCTCATTTCTTTCTCCAAGATGAATGGTCTTCAAGCCCAGACAGAACAGGGCTGCCTTAGGATTCAGCCCTGCCATTTTACTGCGCAACGCTTCAGAGCGACTTCCACACACCACCCCACAGAAACACTTCAAATTAACAATAACACTTCCCAGAATTTAGTACTGACAACATATGACCTCATACGTTACACAGGGCAGTTTCTATCTCAAAGAGCTTAAAGAGGAGGAACACGATACCCTTAGTGGGTGGTGAAACCGTTGAGAAACTCTTCAATATTCTAGTTGGGTGCAAATAAATACGAGTGCATAATTTTATCAAGGCTTAGCTCTGTAAGGACAGCCATTTGTTTAGCTATCTGCTAAGAAATGAGAGAAAAGACAAGATAACATTTGGCTTTCTAACACAGGGCATGTCTTATGTGAACAGTCCTGAAGCTAATCATACCTCGGAGGCCAGTATCTATCTAATCTCCAAAAGAAATCTCTGTATTTCTGCATCATCGGGATTTCCAGATGCTAGCAGAATCCATGTGCATATACCAACAGCCACGAAATAAATTAAAAAGAGGTTTGACAATGCATCAGATTTTTTTTTTTTTAAAAACCAGATGCAGTGAAAATAGGAATCATCCCTGCTTTTGGTGCTGACCAGCTGGAAGTTTTTATTTCACCTTGACCGTGTTCTGGGTTTGCACTTCTTTCATGCAGCACCGAGTCTGATACAATGCACAACTTGAACTGCTGATTGGAAGGTCTGACTCCTCTGGAAAAATGGCCACAAATCTATTATCTTCTCTGAACACTACATGTAAGCGTGCAGTGTTACTCACCTGAATGCGTAATTCAGTTAGAAGAGGAGGTTTGCTACAGAACAAATGGGAAAAGTAAAACAACATCATCGATATGATGGCCCAAGGCACCCAGGTTCTGGAGTGGACAGGGATCAGACCATCAATGGAAGAAAAAAGTGGGCAAGCTGGGAAGACACACATGGCTGTAAACTATGGCAGCTGTTTCTTGGATGGGAAGTCTGGCAGCCATGCTTGAGGAAAGGTGAAATTGAAAGAAATCCACTTGTCTTATTTAAAAAAATAATCTTTAAAAGTTAACTCATTTCTGGAACAATAAATCACGTCCTGCTTTGAAGAAACTGCCTCCATACCATGACAGATTTCTACTACACTTAAGGCAACCATTCCTGAGCTCAATCCCCACCGATGCTGTTGAAGCAGTAACGAGAGATCCCTGGCGATGTAATACCCAGGAATGGATGAAGTACTGAATTCTATCCCAGGAAAGGCCTCTCTCCCAGTGGGAGGACTCAGCAGGGCCCTAGGCAAGGACAGCAGCACAATCAGCCTGGTAACTGCAACAAGCAGGTGCTCCTCCACTTTTGAGAATAAAAAAAAAGGAGAGGCCGGAGCAGCACCAACACCTTTGCTACAACAATGGGAGAATGAGTCACTCCTGTTTACCTTTTTATTTATACACCACAGCTAATATACTGCTTCAGCAGCCGCACACTTCTAACCTCTCTTTTTCAGAACTGAACGTTCCTTGTGCATCTGAGGGCTTTTCATTCGGCGAAAGCTGGCCATTTCCTAACGGGCAGCAACTAGGAAATTAGGAAACAGCAAGCACAACACACACACACGGGACCAACACAGTGCTGGGTACATGGAGATGGGGAATCTGCAATCGTTTGGATGAGCCAAAACTCTCAAAATCTCATCTACCTGTTGATAACAACTACAGAACATATTATAGAGAGAAAGGAGTCCTGCCATGCAAAGCAGCGTTCCCCATTTCAGCAGCATGGGCTCAGAGTCCCGTAGGTACCAAGGTCGCCGTGTTTCCCGCAGTAGACAGAAATGTTTTTCATATTATTAGGATTAACAGTACAATTTGGATACCTCTCGGTGTGAATACAGTTCTAGAGAACAAACAGGATCGGATTTTGGGTATTTAGTCTGAAAGACACCTCTGACAGCCTAGATGGTTATTTTGGAAGGAGACAGCCTATGTTTTGTGTCTCTACACCAGAAAATCAGGCAACAGGCACCACAGTTCTTTGCCTGTGCAGGTCTGCAAGGTACAGACAGATTCAAAGCACTGCCACCACACGATGTGAGTAGGAGCTGGAGCTATGGAACAACACTCTTCTCTAAATGGTACTGTAAGCGTTGTGGGGGATTATTTTTTATTTGTTTAGATAGCAGGATAACCCCTGTGGGGTGCCACTTTGGAGCACCACACAAAAAGCAGTAGCACACCTTTTATTCTTCTGATAGTTTTAACTGAGTAACATTTTTTCTTTGAACTCTAGGAAGAGCAGCTCATTTACAAAATGATCTGAATGAACTGAAAATTGCTTTTGAGGTCACAGATGCTTTGCATTTGGTTAGGAGGAGGAGAAAACCATAGTCCTCAGCATTGCCTCATCCCACCGCATTCAGGACATGGAACAGAAGGTAAGGAGTCTCATGGCAGATACTGGAGCCTAGGGAAAAAAACTAAGGTAGCTGCACTACTGGGCAAGGTAGCTGCAGTGAAGCAAGCTGGCTTTCAGATTTCTGGGTCTCATCTTCGCTACCAGAGATAACAGACAACTTTCAGGGCACTAGCTTTGCAGGACAAGCCACCTTCAGGTGCAATAATCAATACCACGCATCGAGGCACTGCAAGCAGTAAGCGCTTTACCCAAATGGGAATCAACTGCCAAAAAACCCCAACAACTCAAAACCAAGCCCGACACACTGACGGGTCTGCACCAGGCATACGGCGTGTGAATTTGTTTAAGACACAAAGCTGTGCTCCAAGATGATGGTTCAGGAGAAAGCAGCAGCTTTCCAAATACCCCGAAAACTCTGGAGGCACCTCTGCTCATGTAAAATACTAAAGCTACTACAAGACTGCTCAAACTCACCATCCAGAAACAGCAAAATAATCCAAGCACTGCAAATCACCTTCAACTTACTGGTTAAACTAGAGTCGGCTACAGACATTATCAAGTGCTAGAAGAGAAACAACAGAATTAGTATTTTCCAGTACAACGTCCTTGGACTCTAACTCCTGTAATCACCGTGCTCACAAACACTCTGAACTGGTGATACAAGGGCACCGAGCTTTCAAATGGGAATTAAACCAAAACACTTAGATGATACAGCACTAACACACCCCTGTCCAATGACAATATAGCAAACAGGGAATAATTAAGTCAAAATGATGGGCTGTGGAATAAGCCACGTAAAAGGTGCGTTCAAGAACCATACATTACAGAAAATGCCACTGCAGGACAGACATAAATCCTTTGCAGACCTAGAGTTGTGAGTCCACAGGGCATACAGATGCAGAGCTCATTTTACTGGCAATAGATAAAAAGGATGGGAAGGACTTAAAGATGATCCTGAAGTGGAGGTATTTAGCAGAAAAATGGTGGCAATTCCTTTTGTAAACTGATCTTACACCACATAGTCTGCTGATAATCCTGCCACAAGATAAAGCGACTGAATGATACATTTCTCAACTAAGAAAAATCTTTCTGATGATCTTACCTAATCGGTGATCAGGTTTGTTGGACACTATGTAGGTGGACTGGAGCAAGAAGGCTTGCATGAGCTGCAGAAAACAGTACATCAGCTGGGACAGGAATTCTGACCCTTTCCTTGCAATAGCAGGAGTCCTCACCGCTGAGACCACCAAGGCCAAAAGGCGTTAAAACGTTCAGATTTCCAGATCATCTGCTTTTGTGGATCTGACTCCTCAGCCCCGTCAGATCCCGTTCAAGTTAAATAGCTGAGGATCACTTCCACCCTCCCAATATATTCTCCCATCTCGAGAGACAGGATTCCAAAGCTACCAACAAACCTGGATGAGAGCAGCTTAAAGCCTGTTCTCCACTGCCAAGTTGCAAGGCCAGAGCTCATTTCAGCTATAAACAGAGATAGGATGTTAACGAGCAGCACAGAAACATCCATGAAGTGCTTCACAACCTTCGTGCCTTATACATCATTTTAATATCCCTCGAATGACGTTATTTTAAATCCTACAGTCGGAAGGAAAAAGGCAATTATTAGTGCCACACAGTCCAGGCCCTTCAGATTTCTCTATGGCTGCCCAGTGCCCGTAAGGGTGTCCAAATACCAAGTCACCCTGCACTTGTGTGCCATGAGCATAAGGAAAGCAGCAACAGCGATGGTGCTGATCAGTGAACACAATCTGAGACGAGTATGGGTGCTGTGCCAAACAGGCATGGAATAAAACCAACACAAATTAAATAAAAAACAGAAAAGAAAGCAATTGCTACCGACCCTACCTTCGCTTCCTGCTGCCTGGCTACACCGATACATACACATGATAGATTTTCTTTCTGACCTGCCAAAGTGGGAGAGAAATCTTCAACGCATGCCCATTCCCATTTGGAAAAAAAGAAAAAAAATCTCCTTTTACAGAATTCATCCAGTAACCAGAAGTCCCCCATTACAAGAAATCAAATGAAGACACTATTCAAACTAGCAAAGTACTCAGCTGAAACAGGCAGGTAAGGACACAATTTGCCTGTCTGATTCTTGCAAATACCTTCGTGTTTGATTTTCTTGTTCTTGTGTTATTAATAAATTATACAAGAATACTGAACAATATGCTAAAAGGAAAACTGTAAACTTTAATTTTAAAAGTTCAGCTAAACCCCACAATTACGCTTTAAACTACCAAAATGCTGTGAGCAGAAAGAAGTGCTCTTACACTAGATATGCAGTTTGAATGATCTCAAACAGGGGAGAAAGCAGTCTGTTAAAAGATGAAACGTGTTTTTCTCCTCTAGTGCTAAAAGATAACTTTTCTGCTCTCAAGCAGTGTGTTGATTTATATGCGAGGCTCGTACCAGGTAAGTCCTGGTAAGCCCCGCGAGCGCACAGCGTAATGTTTAACCAGCGCTCCTGCTCCGGGTGCTGCAGCGCGATACGCAACCTGGCACCGTGCTCTCCTCTGCCCCGTGCCCACCTGCAGCATAGGCAAAATTGCAGAAGACGCAGCCAGACCAGCTATAAGCAACAGGAGAACACGTTACACGGTGCCATCGCTGGCCAACTGCACCCAAAAATAGTTTAAATTCTCAAAGGGCTGCTAAAAACCTACTCGTTCGCAGCACTCAACCGTGGCATGTCATTTTTCTGAAGTGCAGCACATTTTTCAGCCTGAAGAACTACTTCTGATTTCCAGCGCAGGACAACAGGCAAGGGGAGAAGGAAGAGAAGGATCGGACTATCAAAACACATTTACAATGGAGATCTTCCATCACCCAATATTCAAAGTATGCCATCAGGAAGATGTCAAGCACCAGAGCATAAAGCTGATGCTTTATCCTGACCACACCAGGGCAACGAGCTTCCCACTGGCAAACCATTACCAGAGTTAGCAGGGATCATGAATAAACTTCACATTTTGTCCTTAATGAGAAACAAAAGCAAAAATGTCAAGCTTCTGACGAGATGTTTTCTGGGTGGTTTAGCAACTGTCCTCCAACAGTACCTTTTATTAGTTCGTTAGAACTAACACATACTTAAAAACAACCAACAAGAACACCATCTTCGTCAACAACTGTGTGCATGAGGCCACACCAACCACCAACCCAGTGAGTGACAGATCCTTACGGTCTGGCCTGACTTTGAAGGTGTAAGAAGCATTTAATTAAAACTCCTCCCCCTAAGAAGGCCTAAATCCTATATTCCTCTCCTTTGGGAGAGCCCAAAACAAGCCAGACAGGCCCTACCGCCCACTAATTGCCCAATTGTGGGCTCTGACTTACGGCTATCAGAGACAGGAAGGCCGTGAGCAACACCTTATCATGTCGACACCTCGGTGTGTTTGACATTTCCAGAGGTTACACCAACCAGGCTTGACTGGCAAACTAAAAAATTTTTCAGGTGGTCTTTTCCAAGACTGCAAAGCCACTATTGAGAAAAAGCCAGCTGTGCCTAAGTGAGATGAGCAAAGAAATAACAAACCCCTTCTTGCAAATCAAAGCTTCGCAGGGCCGGGGGTAGCAGCATTGCTATTGCAGAAAAGGCCAAAGATGCACCAGCATAATTACGTTGGGAAAAATAACCTCAGACACAGATAACTCTTACAAAAAAAAATAGATTCTTGCAATTAAAGCCACACAACTGTATCACTGGAAAAGCATCGCAAACTATTCATAAATGCCTTCTTGAAACTACAGCTTAGAAGCAGGAAGAGAAAAATTACATTTTTGCTGGCAATTTTTAATAGTAAAAATGTAACTTCTTGAACTTTGCTTCGGTACGCCTGAGCCCTGTAGACTCATAAAACACCACTGCGCTGCCCAAAACCAAGGGCAACGAGACATTATTAACAGTAATAAAGTTCTTGAGCTACAGAGCATCTCTTAAAATGATTAAAATGAACAAATCCTCCTTAATTGTATTAGCATCGGCTAACTGAGGAACATAGCTCGGTTGCTAAAACAGGGAGAGGAGACCAGCCATCCGACAGCACACTCACAGCCCCGACCTGGCCGCTCCGCTCCTCTCTGCCCTTCTTTTACTGTCGTAGCAGGAACCCAGCTCATGTCGAACCGAGCTGTGCCCTTCCCCTTTGTGGTACACAAGTTTTGAGATCTTTGGGCGAACTGTTACGGGTGGGATCGTAACCTAAACGCAGAGCAGCTCCAGCTCGCTGAATTCAGTGACAAAATCTCCCACAGGCTTCAATGAGGCCAGGATTTTACCCATCTCTCAGCAGGCTGCTAATGAGCGTGAAAACCCACAACGAAGCCACCACCTTCTCCTTTCCCATCTGGGCTGCTTCAAAACACCATCATCTGGAGGAGAGGCACAGTGGGCTGGGTCTGCCACCAGTACCTATGTATTGGACACCTTACCTGCTACCTAAGGGACCTCCAAAGTACGCTCCAGATGTTGGCTGGAGGACAAGGAATAAACTGCCGGCAGTGGAGTCCCCAGAGCTGAAAAGGAGCATCCACTTTTTTTACGTCAAAGTTTGGCTGCAGAGATCTTGAGATACTGAAGTGCAACTCTATACCTCCACCTTTCAGCTGAAATCCAACTCTGAACAGCTTCTGCAACTTTGGTGCTGAGCATCCAAACAGCGCAGTCTAAAAAAAAGTGCATAACTTAAAAAAAAAAAAAGAGCCTAATTTGCAAAAGAAATGCTGCCAGCTCTATTTTTAGTCGAACCAGTGTTTCCCCCTCCCCAGGTCCAGAGCACTCCCTTGGGCTATTCTGAGATAAACCCAGGTCCTTAATTAGAGCTTGACACACGGAAGGTAAAAGCTTCAACTAAAACAAATGAAAAAGTATTCTAAGCAATTTGTAGTTGGGCAGCAGGCTACATCGTGACTCTTTTACCAAGCAAGTGCAAGGTTAGTGAGATATCAAATGGGAAACACGCATCTCAGTCTCCAGGGTTTCCTCTGGAGCAAACTGAATGTTATAGATTCCTAGAGCCAAATTAGATTTTGTGTTTCAGCCAAAACAACGTCCTTTAGAATACAGAAACACACAAGAAAAAAAAAATTGGGTCCTATTAGGGATGGAGAAGGAATTGCCCTAGGAAACAGCCTCGAAAAAACAAGTCGTGTCCCCCTCAGAACACGAGTACGGCACAAAGGAGCCTCCAACACCGGAGAGAAAATCCCCGTGTCCTTCCTCACACTCACACGGCGCGACCCATTGCTGTGAAATACCAACACGTGGTGGACGTGACACAAGAATGCCTACCCAAACACGCTTTTATAGGGTTTTTTTTTTCCACTAAGCTTCCTCCACAACTGTATTTGAGATGAAAGAAGGCACTTTTGTCTGCAGCCCACCCGGGGCATCTGGAGGCCTCAGAAGAACTCCTAAACCTGCACAAACCCACAACTGCTCCAAACATGGAAGTTTTCCAGCTTCGAGCAAAGCACCGTCAGCTCACTTAACAGTTAAAAAGATGGAAAATTCAGTGCCGGTCTCTGGGATTTGAAACACCCAGTCCTGAACCTAAAATCAGATAGTGTGGAAGCAAAAAAAGGGATATAATTTCCTTTTTAGATGCCAGATTTCTTCTTTTTCTATTAGCCACCTCAGGTAGCCACCTCAGCACCTGCCTTGTAACCTCTCACTGGTCCAAATTTCTTTCATTTCAACTCGGAGTCAAGCTACTAAGAACAGGCAATAATAAATGTAGAAGTGACAACAATTCTTCATCAGTGCAATGATTTTTTTAAATTCAAGACAAATGAAACATTCAACACAGAAAGTCACTGAATTCATCATCATCCTACAACAAACCTTCTCCCACAGGAATATTCACATTCAGTAAGTGCATCCCATTTTAGGACAGCAGCATGGCAAACAGCTAACGGGCCAGGAAAGCAGAAGAAAAACAAAGATGACATCAATCTGTTTCCAAGAAGGGGAAAAAAAAGGGGAAGGGGACTCGTATTTACCCACAAAGCTAACTGTAGTGACATCCTCCCTGCTTTCCTCTGTCTCTACCGTGAGCAAGTTTACATGATGCTTACAAGACTTGGAACAGACAGAAATATTAATTCAAAACAAGGTCGTATGAGCTTTTTGAGAAGTGGAAAAGTTGGTGTACAGCGATTTGCTTTAGGCCCGTAGGACTTCTTTTCAGCCACACAAAATCATCTGATTCTCTCTGCTCCTGTATCAGTATCACTGCACCCTTTGTTTCCAGACGCTGAACAGTCCCCCCTTGAAGAGCTGCTCAACAGGAAAGCATCACGGGCAGCTTCAGCTACACAATTCCCACCAACAAAACTGGTGGGCTCACTCACAATTTGCATAACATCTATTTTTTAAAGACGAGAACATGATATTCTCTTTCATTATGGCCCTAGAAGTTTGTCTTTATCCTTTCTGTTGCTCCGTATTGTAAATAACTTCAGCACAGACGCAGTCTATTAAAAAATGGTTTTGTGCTTCACCACATATTAGCACACCAGGTACAACTCCAGAAAGTTCCACTGCGAACATGTAACACCCAAACCAAAGCTCTCACGAAGCAGCAGCAGCAAGACTTTACTAACCTGCTAAACTCTGCATGGCTTTTGACAGCCAGTATTTATTTGCAAATCCTCGTTCCCATTAAAACAGGACCAACTCCCCCAGCATATGCCATAAAAACAACTCTCTCAATTATTCACACTGACAGTCAACATCTCCCCGTGACGCCGGCTAACTCAATAACCGTTCTGTTAAACGAATGTGATGTTTGATAGGGGAGCCCGTGCAACCTCGCTCAAATCTTATGCCCAAAAGACTGGCGTTTTGGGCTACAGAAAGACTTCTCACCAAAAATTTAATCTGTTAATAAAAACCACTACTTCCTCCGGCCACAAAAATTCACAACCAGTTTTGAAGGGAACCTCGCGCTCTGCTTTCTGAAGGAAAGCTCCTCAGAGCTACCGCTTAATGCCTTTACCTGGAGCAGAAAGAAAAAAGGAGACAATAAAAAGCAAGCCAGCCCCATCCAGTTACAGCACATAAAAATTTTGTTAGCTGTATTTGTCCTGTACAGGAACTGCACCAAGCTGCAGGTGCCTTAACCGTATTTGCAAATCAGTTTTCCTCCGAGTGGAACATCTTCCAAGCCTCTGACGTTAAACTTTAACTAACCAAGTCGAACACAGCAATTGCAACCCTGTTCTTACGGCTCAAACTTCCATTTGCTCAATTCAATATTTAACAAAGAAAAGCAGGGTACGAAGCACAGTTTTAAAGCAACAAGAGCAGCTCTTTCACCCGTCTTCAGTGTCAAACCGCAGGCTCGCCAGCTAAGTTTGAGAGGTAGGGCTCGACTCACAGCAAACAAATTCAGAGTTTCTTCAGTAAATTCAGAGCCCGTGAATTGTTTAATAATGCAGTAATTCCTCTCCTCCCCTGAGATTACCCAAGAGACATTTGCCAGCAACCTTGCCAGACAACCTGAGAGCTGCACGGCTCTGTTCTGAGTTAATAAACTGCTCACCCTTGTGGTTCACAAGGGTATCATGTGAAGAATATATTTATTTAAAAGTTGCATAGATAATACGTAACTACCAGTGTCATTACAGTTCAGCCAGTCTTTTGGACACCATGCAAATCCTGCGCAAGTTCAACTACAATATTATGCAAAAAACCCTCACCGTTTCCCCAGCAGTACCTATTTTTAATTTTTCTGTCAGTGACAGCACCGACTCTTCAGAGGATTTCCCATCCTATCACACAAACCTGACTTGGTTAAAGCCACCGTCACCTTTGGTTTGCCTCCCGGCTCCCGTCCACGACAGTAACGCGCTTATCCACGCAGGGTTTTGTTTTTAACGCCAACCGAAACAGTTTACCTAAACGCCGAGTCTCCCTGGCGGCTGGAAAATAAAACAAACGCGGCTGGGAAAAGCAAGGATGCAAACCCCAGAGCTCGGGCAAGGGACGGCGGCTGCAGGGGCCAGAGACACCGGGAGAGGAGGGGGGGGAGCCGGGGCTTCGGCAGCGGGGGGGTGCTGGAGCGGAGCCGGCTCCCGGTTCCGAGGGGAGGATCCGAGTTTCCCTTCCCCAAACGTTTGTTACCGGCGTTGCTAGAAAACTCCACAGCGGCGGCGGGAGGAGGCGAAGGCCGCTCAGCCGGTAAACACCGGCGGCTGCAGCCGCCCTCCCCCGGTGAATTCGCCCCGCCGCCGGCCCTTAGCCCCCGGGGAGGCCGCGGCGGCCCGGCGCTGATACATGCCAAAGGCCGGAGCCGGCCGGGGCTCGCCGGCGAACACGGCCCGGGTAGGCGGGGGGGGGGGCCGCGCCGCCGGCCCAGCCAGGCCGCTCGCCCCCGCGCCCACCAGGCCGGTGCCCGCGCCCCGCCGCCGCCCGGCCCGCAGGCGGAGCAAGGCCGGGGCCGCGGGGGGGGAGACGGGGAGCAACGGCGGCGGCGACACCTCCACCGCGGGGCCTGCGGGCCCGCTGCCACCCCCGCCGCGCCGCGCCGGGCCCAACCGGGCCTGGCCTCACCGCGCCGGGCCGGGCCTACCCGCTCCCCCGCCGAGGCCCGGCCCCGCGGCAGAGCCGGGCGGGCGGGCGGGAGGAGAGGGGAGGCGCGTCCCTCCCGGCCCCGCGGGCGGCGCGGCGGCGCGGCCCCCCCTCACCTGCACATGATCCGCCATTTTGCTCCATTCATGCTCCGCTCCCTCCGCCTCCGCCTCCGCCGGGCCCGGCGCGCGCCCGCCCCCCACCCGCCCGCGCGCCTGCGCCGCGGCCCCCGCCGCGCCTGCGCCGAACGAGCGGCCACGCCCCTCCCGCCGCGCGCCCGCTGCGGCGCGGGTGACGTCACGGCGGCGGCGGAGGGAGGGGCGGGCTTTGTTGACATGGCGCTTAAAGGGGCCGCGCCGCCGGCGGGACCCCGCGTCCTCCTCCTCCGCTTCCAGAGCCCCCGGCGTCTCGAACCAGTGCTCCCAGTGCCCGGCAACAGTGGCACCAGTTCCTTGCACCGGGGGCCCCCAGTTACCCCAGCCAGGGACAAGCCTCGTGCCCCAGCAGCCCCTGCACCAGTGCCCCCCGTGCTTCTGGTGCTCCCAGTGCCCAGCGCCAGTGTCCCTTGTGTTTCTGGTGCTCCCGGTGCCCGGCACCAGTGCCCCCCGTGCTTCTGGTGCTCCCAGTGCCCAGCGCCAGTGCTCCCAGTGCTTCTGGTGCTCCCGGTGCTCCCAGCGCTGCTGGTGCTCCTAGTGCCCAGCACCAGTGCTCCCAGTTTCCTGCACCAGTGCTTCTGGTGCTCCCAGTGCTCAGTACCAGTGCTCCCACTTTCGTGCACCAGTGCTTCTGGTGCTCCCAGTTTCCTGCAACCACGTCCCCGCACCCAGTTCCTTGCACCAGTGGCCTCCAGTTACCCCAGCCCAGCACCAGTGCCCCAGCAACCCCTGCACCAGTGCTCCCAGTTACCCCAGCCAGGGGCACACCTCGTGCCTCCGCCAGCCCTGTGCCGAGGCGGCAGCCGGGGCCATGTGGTGCTGGTTCAGCCTCGGTGCTGCCGGCCCAGCTCCTGGCCGGGCCCCCAGCCCCAGCACCCTTGGGTGCTCCTTTGCAGCAGGCGAGCCCTGCACGGGGGTGCCCACTGCTACCGGGTGCCCGTGCACCAAGGGCTGCGGTGCTCCGGGTCCCCCCACGGCTGCACCCCGCAGTGCTCCACCCGCCCAGCTCCCCATCCAGCCCCTGCCATCCCCGTCCCCGTCCCTGTTCCTGTCCCCATCCCACGGGTCTGGGCACCAAACAACGCCCCGGCGCTGCCCGCAGCCTCAAACCTCTTCCTCCCTCCTCTGCCTCATGCTGTCACCTTCCCCAGCTCGTCTTCTCACCCCCTTCCCAGCTGCATCGTGACCAGTTTCGGGGCCGGGGGCTGCGCCACCCTTACTGGGAGCACTGGTTTGGGCTGGGATGGTGGGCGATGTCTGGGAGCAGCCAGACCAGCAGAGCTGGGGGGGTCGTTACCCCAATGGGGAAGCCCTCAGAGCTGCCTCTAGACCCATTTCACAGACAAGGAAACTGAGGCACAGCCATGGCAGGGCTGCCCGGCGCCGGCTGCCCTTTATGGTAAGTTCACAGACGCAGGAAGCCAGAGCCTGCGCCGCATGAGTATAGGAAACAGAAGAGCCCGACCGCACGTCACATGCTGAGACGGCACGACCCATCGCGACGGCAGCGCTGCGGCAGGGCAGGGGCGCGCAGCCGGGACAGGACCCTCCCGGAGCTGCGGGGCAGGGGGGGACGGCGGCGGAGGGGCAGCGCAGGAGGATGCTGGTGGCTGGAGGATGGAGGAGGCGGTGGTGAAGCAGGGCGTGCTCTACCTCCAGCTGCAGCAGACCTTCGGGAAGGTGAGGAGGTGGCGGGGGGTGCTTGGTCCCCAGGGAAGACCCATGGGGGACTTGGCTGGGCTGGACATGGGGGTACAGGGGGGTTGCATCCAAAGGGAATGGGATGCTCCCACCCGTTGGCTCCTCAACCATCCATCAGCTCTGCGCCAGCACGTCAGGCCGGTGGGGACGGGCAGGGGGATGGAAGGCGCTGGGGACACATTGCAAAGAGACCCCCCCAGCAGACCTCCCCTGGCAGAGGCTCTGCAAAGCAGGCCAGAGCCCCGGCACAAACGGATGCAACCCCCAGAGCCTCGTTGCTTCAGTGGCTGATAATGGCTGGGGTTTAGCAACAGCTCCTGCCGACACCGCTCTTGTGCAAGAAGGGGAAGGAGCGGCCTGGGCGTCTCCAGCTCTGAGCCGGGGCAAGAGGCAGAGCCGAGCCTTGCCCCCACTGCAGGGGCTCAAAATGCTGTGGGCAGGGTGGGTGCGAGGCAGGGCAGGGAAGGCAGGGCAGCAGGCAGGGCAGCAGGCAGGGCATCGCCTTCCTGCAGCAAGGCAGCTGCCGCCATGCACAATGCCTGCGATGGCGGAGGACGGGGCAGAGGCCATCCCCACGGCAGGTCCCAGAAACACACCCCGGCAAAAGTGTGCCATGTTTCGGCAAAGCCTGCCGGGCCTGGCAGGTCCCCGGTGCAGGGAGCTGCCGCGGAGGATGCTCTGATTTCGGTGCAAGACTTCCTCTCCCGCCGCTTCCCCTCTGCCACCGCCGGAGCCGGTGCCTCCCACGCAGGATGTGCCGTGAACTGCTGCCTCCTCGGAGGGCGAGTCGGGAATCGCTTCGAAAGTTGGTGTTTTTGGGGAAGATGAAGGGAATGAGGAGCTGAAAGTCCTCGGGCAGTGTGGGGACGTCGGCACGGCTTTGGGGTGCTGCAGGGTGGGGGAGTCGTGGGATGGATCCCGGTGCTGGGTGATGCTGGGATGCTGCTGGTGTCTTTCCCGGCTGGAAAAGACAGGCTGCCGGCTATGCTGTGTGTCGGAGATCCTTTTTTCATCCTTTATCAGTTTGCCTCACCCTCCACTTTGGCCAGCCCTCCTGGGCGAGGGCGTGAGTCCCTGCCTGGACCCTGGAAGGGTTCGCTCCGATATCCTGCCCCAGGCTCATGTATGATCCCAAAGAGATAAAAACCCCTGGAAGGGTGAAAGCGGAGCTGGCCAATGCTGGATTTTCACTCCCCTTGCTGCTTCTCCCAACGGCAGAAATGGAAGAAGTTCTGGGGCGTCTTGTACCGGGAAAGCTCCTGCTCCACCGCCCGCCTGGAGCTCTTCGAGGGCTCAGCGCCGCCGGCCGCCGAGAAGCTGCGGAAAGGCGAGGGCAGCAAGCGGCTGGTCAAGCTGAGCGACTGTGTGCATGTGGCGGAGGCGAGCGGCGATGCCGGCTGCCCCAAGGAGACAGTCCCCTTCCTGCTGGAGACCACCGACAAGCGGTACCTCCTGGCCACTGATGGCTCCGAGGTGGCCAGCTGGATCCAGAAGCTGTGTGAGCTGGCTTTCCCGGTATGCACTGGACAGGGATAACCGGGGCAAGGGAGATGGCAGGATGAGTGTGGGGGAATCCCGGGGGTTTGCTGCGATGGGGGAGGCTGGGGGGATGCCGTGCTCTGCCCGCGCTCACCCGCTGCTCTTTCCCGGACAGAGGAGCAGGGAGGAGCAGGCAGCAGGCAAGGATGGCCAGCAGAGCTCGCTGGGCACCGACGGCGGCTTCTCCATGGAGGAAAACTCCCTCTACAGCTCCCGGGGCAAAGGTAGGCACCGGGAGGTGGGGAAGGTGCAGTGGAGCTGGGTTTGCTTGCACAGGAGGCAGCGCACATCCCGCAGCATCTCACCAGCCCCCTTCCCGAGGCACCTCGGCCGGTTTTGCGCCATGGAGCAGCCCCCGCCTCGGCTACGTGCAGGCGGCGTGGTGGAAAGTCTCCTCCCGAAATAGCCTCTTCCTGCTCTGCGGTTTGGCAGGGCTGGGTTTCGCTGCGCTATCGGGCTGCTCCCGCGCAGCCGGAGCCCTCGAGCCCTTATCAGCCGGACGCCACTTCCCCGCCGCCCCGGCTGCGGGGAGTCATGAGCCCCACAGCAATGCTCTGCGGTGGGAGACGCAGCTCTGCTCTTGCAGCAAGCTCTGCTCCTTGCATGTGCCAAATGCCACCCTTCTCCGTCCCCAGGCGGCTTGGATCAGGCGTTCGAGGTGACAGTGAGGGCCACCGAGTCCTCTGAGCGCTGCCGGCTCTGGGGCCGCTGCATCCTGCGAGCTGGCGAGGAGGTGCTGGAGCTGCGGGATTTCCAGACCTTGGAGATCCTCTACAGCTGGCCCTACCGCTTCCTGCGGCGCTTTGGGCGGGATAAGGTAGGTGGGATCTGGGAAGGGTGGGCTGGCGGTGGGCTGTGGCACGGGGACCTGATCCTGTCCCTCCCCAGGTGACCTTCTCCTTCGAGGCCGGCCGGCGTTGCACATCTGGAGAAGGCAACTTTGAGTTTGAGACCAGGCAAGGCAACGAGATCTTCCAGGCGATCGAGTCGGCCATCAACATGCATCGGGGCCGGGGGGCTGAGGAGCCGTGGCGGGGTGGCCCCGGGGACGATGCCTCCCGGCCGCTCGGCCACACCAAGATGCCCAGCTGGGCAAAGGGACACGAGGAGCCCGGTGGCACCAAGTGCCTCTCGCTGGAGCCCGCCTGGGAGGGGAAGGTGCCGAAAGCCAAGCTGCCGATGGCCCCCAGCAGCTGCCCCGGGACTGGGGAGCCATTGGGTGCCTTCCTGCCCTCCCGTGGTGCCGAGTGCCCCTACACTGAGCCCTGCAATTCCCTCCACCGGGGAAAACCCCCGGTGCTGGAGAAGGGCTGGAGGCAGGATGCTCCGGGCAAGGCAGCCGTCGAATCCGAGTACGCCGTCCCCTTCGACACCATTGCCAAGACCTTCATGGCTCACAAGTTCAGCAGCTTGGCCCATTGCCCCAAGAATTTCCCTGACCCCTTCTACGACAGCATCGGGGAGGCGGGGGGGCAAACGGGCAAGCAGCCCCTGCCGCGCCCCACCGCCACCAAGCCCGACCACATCTACGATGAGCCCGAGGGTCTGTCCACCCACATCGTCTACGATGAGCCCGAGGAGGTGAAGGGAGAGGCATGGAGGCTGCAGGCGGCCCCAGAGGACCCTGCCGGGCACGAATACCCCTACAACCCGCAGCGGGACGACTACGCGGTGCCCAAGAGACCCATCCCTCTCCGGCAGCCCTTCCTGCTGCAGGGCAAGGAGTGGCTGGGGGACACCGAGTATGACAACGTGGGCCTCAAGTTTGCAAAGAGGAGGAACCTGCAGTGAGCGGGATGGGGAAGGAGAGGAGGAGAGGACCCCCCACCCCGTCCCGCGGCTGGCAGCCCCCCCCCCAGCCCGCCATCCCCCCACCCTGGCAGAGCTGAGACCCCCCCCAGCTCAGCTCACCCATGGCTGGAGGGGGTGAAACGCTCCCCTCCGCCCGGGCATCCCTCCGGAGCGGCGGGGCACATCTGGCCAGCTGCGGAGCCGGCAGCCGGGATGCGCCCGCTGGAGGGCAGTGTGCGCCCGCCGGACGGGCAGGGCAGGCAGCGGCCGGGCAGGGGTCCCTCCCGCAGCCCCCCCGCTGCTCCGCTCCGGCCTTTCCAGCACCCCCGGCTCGCACCCCGCAGCCTCGGGGGTTCCTGCGGACCCAACCCCAAGCCCCCCCGCTCCTCGCCCAGCCAAACCTTGGGAACCCCAGCTCTGCGTGCCGCGGACCCCCACGCACATCCCTAGGGATGCGTGGCCCACGCTGCAAGATGCAGCCGGATGACGCACGGCCCCTGGATGCTCGGCACATCCTTGTTGGTGATGCACACTCCAGGGATGCACATCCCACACCATGACCACAGCCAGACGATGCCCGGCCCTGGGGTGCTTGGCACGTCCTTGTTGGTGATGCACACTCCAGGGATGCACATCCCATACTGTGAGATGCAGCCAAATGATGCATGGCCCCAGGATGCTCGGCACGTCCTTGTTGGTGATGCACACTCCAGGGATGCACATCCCACACTGCAAGATGCAGCTGGACGATGCCTGGCCCTGGGATGCTCGGCACATCCTTGTTGGTGATGCACATCCCACACCATGAATGCAGCTGGACGATGCCCAGCTCTGGGATGCTCAGCACGTGCTTGTTGGTGATGCACACTCCAGGGATGCACATCCCACGCCACGAGATGCACATCCCACACCACGAGATGCAGCCGGACGATGCCCAGCCCCGAGATGCTCAGCCCATGCTGGTTGGTGATGCACATCCCACACCGCAAGATGCAGCCAGACGATGCATGGCCCCAGGATGCTCAGCCCGTGCTACAGGGGCTGGCTGGCGACGCGCACCCCTGGGGCTGCACACCCCACACCTCGAAGGCCGCCAGACGATGCACAGCTCACACAGCAAACACACCCCGCCTGCAGATTTCTCTTTGCCCGCTCAGCCCTTGCCAGGACGGCACCGCGGCCACACGCAGCCCCCAGCCCCCCCGGGACGTGCCTGCTCTCGGCCCCCCCCAGCAGCCAGCGTCGTGGCCAGGGCTGGGCACCGTGCCTGGCTGAAGGTCACGCCACATCCTTGCTCAGCAAGAACAGTGGCATAAATTTCTACTATCTCAGCCACGTTTTTATTTTTAATTTTTTTTTTTTTTTATAAAACCACTTTCCAGCTCCTCTGAATTATAGACGAAAAACTCGGCTTTATTGTCATGGTGATTTTAGTGGCTGGCTCCTCTCCTCCCAGTACAGCGAGAGCAGTACATGGCCTGACACAGCCTGACTTGCTCTGGGTCAGCCCGCTCCTCCTCCTCCTCCCGGCCACCTCCAGCCCTGCACAGCCCTTGCTAGGGGACATGCAGCCCTTGCCAGGGGACATCCAGCCCCCCAGCTGGGCACGGTGAGAGGCACCGGCCCCAGTTCCCCATCCACTGCTGGTCCCCAGCACACAATGCTCTCCCAGGGCTGTCCCAGGCTCCATCGGTGCCCGTCACCCCGGACGGGCCATCTCCAGGGCACACCGGCTCCATCACCGCGACGGAGGGACCTCGGGAGCCGCAGCCGGTCCCCCACTACCCCGGCAGGTCTGCCACCGAAGGCAAAGAAAAGGCATGAATTATTTATAATCTCTTTCAATCAAATAAATGCTTAGGTGCTTGAGTTAATTTCCTGGATCCTGAAAATCCAAAGTGCAGACTTTTAATAAGGCAAATTAAGTGCTTTATATGTTACACTGATTAAAGCTCCGTATCAATCTATCACATGTTGAATTGAAGGGGCCGGGAAACAAACAGGTCCCCGGCAGCCGTGCTCCCCTCGTGCAGGCAGCGGTGGGCTCCGCTGCCTGCCCTGGCCGGGCTCACGCAGGGCACAGGGATGCTCCCTGCGCAGAAACACCTAAAACTGGTCAAAAAAAAAAAACCCAAACAAGTCTCTAGCAGTTTTTTCCAGTGAGTGAATGTCGGATGAAGGAAGAGCACGGAGCACGGGAGATCTTGCCATGCCCTGGGAGCTGCCGGCTGGCACGGGCAGAGGTTTAGGAGGCAGCAGGGTGCGTTGAGGGACGGGAGATGCTCCTTAGCCTGCGGCTCCCCGTCCTTTCCCGGGTCTGTTCCGACAGGAGGGATGATCCCCATCCACACCCGGGCTGGTTCCCATCTCCAGACCCCGGGAAATGGGCACGGCCAGGAGCATCCAGCAGCACCGCCGGCTTGGTTAGCTGGAGTGATGGGGACTCCTGATGGCACGATGCCATTCACCGGGAATCAATTGCTTAAGCGTGTGCTCTTATTAATTAGTGCTCATTACGGTGGTTATTTATTATTAATCAGTGTTAACACAGTCCTCTCTCCTCGCCGCCCTCCAGCCCGGCTCCCTGCTGCAATCCCTGCTCCTTCCAACCGCCTCCACCACTATTTTTCTTCATTAACCAAAGAAATAGAAACACCTTCCGGACTTCACTTAAAGATCCTATGGGTCTAACGAGATTTGTACCATGCCAGTCAGGCTAACGAGGGAGTCGCTGCGAATGGCACTAATCAAATTTCACAGAGGCGGCAGCACGGGCCGGGTGAAGCGCTGGGGGTTTTGCTGCCAGAATAAATTGCTCACGGCTTCCCTGCCTGCCCTGTCCGCATGGACAGGGTTTTAGGGTGGAAAAGGGGACGTGTCCTGGAATATCAAGTCCAGGTAAGGAGGATGCAAAGGCTGGAAAAGCCCTTGGTGGAGCTCAGCGAGGGGCTGGGCTGAGAAAACAAAATCGATGGCAGAGAGGGGAGGAAGAGATTACAGCGCAAAGCCCCAGACAAATGGAGAGTGCTTTAATCAGATTAGGGAGTTATTGTCATTATTGTATTATGCTGATTATAAATCATTTAGGAGCACAGCTAATCAAAACGGAGATTTGTTCAGAGCTTTAAGGCTCGCTACCTCCAGCAAACACCCCCGTCCCTCTCCCCCGCCGCCCTCCGGGAGAGGAGGCAGGGCTACATCCTGGGGCGAGGGGCACGGACCAGGGATGCAGCCGGTGGGGAGACAGCAGGGAGGGTCCCCTGGCAAGGCCGGAGGGGCAGAGCAAGGACAGAGGGGTACGGGCATCTCCAGGATGGAGAGGATGGGGAAATAAGGAGGGAGCGAGCTTGTTGAGCGACCGGGATGGGGATGCTGCCCATGGCCAGGAGATGATGCTCCTGAGGCCGGGCATACCGGGACCACTTTTCCCCCCCTGCTCTGTGCACCTTGTCAAGGCAGCTCCTTTTTTCATTACTGTCTCCTCGGATTAGAGATGTGCTCATTTTGCAGCGCGCTCGCCGCTCGGCGGCCGAATCCCAGGCGCCACGGTGCAGCTGCAAACTGCATTAGCGTCTCGCCAAGGAGGCCCTAATACTATTAGGAGGGAGGCATTATAGGTGCTAAATGACAAGCCCCTAATCAGCCCCGGGATTTATGTCAATCACGTTCCCCGCGCAGGGCGGAGCAGGGCCCTTCATTCAGAAAAATTGCCTAATTGGGAGGGTCTGGATTCTCTTCGCCTGTCTTGTTTCTGGAGCTCTGGGGCTCCTGGCTGCCTCCTTGGGTCGGGGAATAAACGAAGCTGATGACAAGGTGCAGGATGAGGAGCAGGGAGGTGGTGACTGTGGCCACGGGTTGGAGCTACAGCCAACTCCTAACTCTATCCAGCCTGCTTTTTCTTTCCTTTTCAGTGGCTCGAGAAGTGCAGGACTGGTCATTGCTGGGATTTTGCAGGCATTGCATCAGTCCAGACTCTGCTGAGGACTGTACAGGAAAATAGGTGGGAAAAAGGAGGTTGTTTTTCCCTTTGCCCACCCCTGCATGGGTGCCCTTAAAGAACCGGGCTGCCTTCCTGCCCTTGGCTTCAGCAAAATTAATTGGCAATTACCAGAAATCCATAAACCCCAGCCTTTCTTGGGGAAGGAAGCTGTAAAAGCCACGTGTCCGCAGCTGTATTTCCTTCACTCCGCATTGATCCCGTGGCCTCTTGCTGGCCACAGCTCAGCTGCGGGGCGATGTGCTCGGCCCCCGCAGACCCACCCGCATCGATCCCGGGGACCTTGGCCAGCCTGCACCTCCTTGCAGCCAGGATCATCGCTGGCCCTGAAACACCCCAGCACTGAAACGCCCTGGGGCAGGGCACCGAGTGGTGCCTGGCTGGAGGCAGGGTTTGGGGACCATCCTTCTGCGGGATGGAGGGATGCAGGGAGGCACGGGTGGAGTCTCCCACTGGGATGTGCTGAGGCCAACATGATGCCCCATGCGACTGGAGATGCTGATGCTCCAGGGAGAGCGTGCACGCAAAGCCTGGACCAAAGGAGCAGCTGAATTTGCTGCTTGGGCCTGGAGAAGACGAGGAGGGCTGGTGACCAAGGGTCTGGAAAGGCAATTGCCTTCTGGAAAGGCAATTCGCTGCTGGTTTTGGTCCAGGGGATCGCTGTTCTTATGGGATGGTGATCTCTGCAGTGCCAGTGCTCTTGCTGGGCTGTGGAGGGTAATGGGAACACGGGGAAGGGTTCCCACACCCCACCATGAGCCCGAAATTCCCTCCGTATCATTTTCCAGTGCTGAATATTTGACGAAGGCTAAAATACCAATAAGCTGTATTACAGCAGCATTGCATGGAGCCCAGGAGAGCCTTTTAGCTCTTTGGATATTGCATGCTACTCCTACACTTTCATTACGGGAATCCCATTAAAGGTATCAGCTGGACCCTAATGATGGCAAAGGGGGGATGCAGCCAGAGCCCCAGTTTCAGAGTCCTGCCGGCTGCTGCCGTCTCCCTGCCCGCTCACTCCCCTGCAGCCGCAGAGCTGTTGCGGGGCAGGTTGCATTTAAAAGCCTAGATTGAATCCAGAGATTTTTTTAAAAGCCCTCAGCTCCCATATGTCTCTGCTGCAGCGGATGCATTTAGTACGTTCCCTTTGCCTTAATACGCACTGTTTGAACAAAAATAACGCTCTGTATATTTTACAGAGCTCCTCCGCACGCAGATTTTGTCAGGACTGCCATATAAATATCCCCACCAGCCTCCCAACACCCACCTGCCCAGACTGATGCTTAAGCAAGAAAATGTAAAAATACACCCTCTGCACTAATCTGCTGCTGATGGCAACAATTAAGCAGCAAGCGAGGCTGCTAAAACCTGCCCTTCCCCGGCCAGGTCGGTGCCCAGGAAGGGTCTGCTCCCTTCGTGGCTGCTGCATGGCTTTGCCAAGGGGACCCCGGCGTCCCCAAGCAGCCCCGGTGCTTGTGCGTTACCATCACCGTGGCACGGGGCACGTGTAGCCGGTTCTTAAAAGCCATTACCCATCCGGTGTCACGCTGTCCCCTGCAGAACAGCCACCTTTCCCGAGGACTCGTCTCATTAGAAAAGGAGCCAGGAAGCGGCTGAATTTCCACCCTGCTGCTCTCAGTTATCTCTGCGAAAGGGGAGCCAATTACCAGCAGCTGGTGAGAGCCTAAAATTATTATTAATTTCAAACAAAGCATATGCTTTGTGTTAACAATCCTCCGTGGTGTGGCAGAAGGGCCAATACCATCCAGATGGCTCGATGTGCAGCGGGAATGATTAATGCACGGCTCCGCTGCCTCGCCGGGAGGTGCATGGGGATGGAGGGCAGGGGCCGTGCCGCGGTGCCCGCCGTGCCCAGCCCAGGGTGAGCCGGCAGCGGGAGCTCGGCACAGGGTCACAAGCAGCACCGATCACTGCTTATAATCAAAGAAAACCCCTGTGCACTTGAGCTAACGTCCTTCCGGTGTCCCCGCACGCAGGGCCAGGGAGCAGGGATGCTGGCAGCCCTGGAGAGCTGCGGGTCCGGCAGCAAGCTCCCCCAGACATGATATACATATATTAAGGAAGTGTAAGTATACTAATCTAAGTGTATTATGGAAGGTTTAGCTCCCAGGCTGGCGAGAGACCTGCTGTCCCGACAGACGGAGGTAAAGCAGCTCCTGCTGCTCAGCCCCGTGGGATGCTAAAGGCTGGCACTCTCCCTGCCCGGTCTCAGCTCCCCGCAAGCAGACTCCCTTGCTGGATTTATGTTGGAGTAGAAGATGAATCATTTTCCTTTCTATCCCAAGCCTGGCCTGCACGCGGAGATGGATGGGAAGGCATTTTCCAGCTCGGCTCGAGGGTTTGCAAAGGCCTGAGCCATCTGTGAGCACTTTGGCACCCAGGACTGCAGAGAGCGGGAGCATGTTAAGTGCTGCTTTGCTTCCTTAACTCGCTGTGGGAAATTACACTGATAAGTGTTAATGCAGAGTTCAGAGCAGCGTTTCCTCTTTGAAACACAGCAATTGCATCTGAAATAGCTGGTGTGAAAATAAAAAATGGTTTCTATTTTTACCGGGCAGTGGGAGCCGGTGCCATGGGTTGCTTTTGCATGGAGCTGCCGCTCGACTCCACTGACCCTGGGTGGGCTCAGCCTGGCACCCTGCCCCGGAGAGCATGGACGGGAGCAGATATTGAAGGAAAAAAAGGTCTTTTCACAGCAAAATGGGGCCTCATTTGGACACAGATCCTCACCAAAGAGGTTTCTCCTTTGGGTCTGTCCGGCCTCAGCTTGCAGCAAGACCCTGGTCCTTGGGAAGAGCTGGTTTGCAAAGCTGTTCCCATGGGTCCCCCTGCATCACGCTTCACTCCACCCTTTGGCGAGATCAATAGATCAAGGTCCTTGGAGGGCTCCAGAGATCCCGCTGGATTAACACGATCCCAGATCCGCCAGCACGGAGCATCTCCTGCCTGAAGAGGGGTAACAAGAGATCACACTCAGCCTCTCAGTCCCCTACCCAGGGGGGACCCAGCGAGCATTTGCCCTGGCAGGAGGGTGCCAGCATCGCTGCCTGAGCCCCCGGGGACCCCAGGAATGGGGTGGCAGGAATGGCAGAGCTTCTTTAAATCTCACGACTGGAATTGGGAGCGAAGCATCTCCAGGGGAGAGGGGTAAAAATAGCTGCTGCTCTGTGTCAGCGACAGGAGCGCGGGAGGTGGAGCAGCCGGGGGTTTTATCGAGGGCAGGCTGCGAACGCTCAGTTATAAATAGGAGTAATTACTTGAGTGGGGGCATGGCACTTAATGAGGGGTTGGGCTGACACCAGCACTGTGATTGCATGATGCTTCCCAGCACGGGGTAGAGGAGCGATTTGTACCATGGCCCAAAGCCTTTCGGGAGCGAAGGAGCCCTGGGATGGAGGGGGTGCCATCGCTGCGTGTCCCTGGGGACACGGCAGTGCCGGGGAGGGCAGGAGCATTGCAGGGAGGAGGGCTGCTTCATGCCAGGGCGGAGGTGGTGGCTGGGGAAGGAGAAACGCTCACGTCTTAATTACACTCCCTGTCAACAGAGCCGATACCTGGTGACTGAGTAATTGCGTCCAGGAGCTGCGGGCAACAGTTAATTTTAATTAAAACCTGTGGCCATGGCTGCCTGAGCTTTCTGCATGGGCAATGGCTGGCAGGGGCTCTGCTAGGGAGGATCTTCACCCAATAAAAGCCAGCTCTTGTGTCCCCTATGCCCTTCGCACCCCTCCTGCACCTTCCCTGGGTTAGCCCCGGAGATGTGCAGGCAGGCTGCCTGCTGCTGCCCGGAGAGTGCCGAGACCTGGGGTTTTCCCTGCCGGGGCTGCTCCAACGAGGAGAGTGAGGGATGGAGAGAGGAGGAAGGAGCAAGGACAGGAATAAAGCACCAGGAGGGAGAAGAGGGACTGGGAGGAGGCAACACATGGGGCTGGTGCCTATAGGGAGGACGGGCAAGCAGCCCCAGCTGCCTCCTGCCCCTCACCCTGGCATCGTGCCGGCAAAGCCGTTCTGCCTCGGTGCGTAACGGGAATGACCTGCCTTTGTTGCAGTCACATAAAATATACATTTGAGTGATAATGGGGCGAGAAGCAACTGAGCACAATCTCAAAGAAATATTGGTGCATTAAAAGATAGCAGAAGCTGCTGCAGCTGGGTAAGAGATGGCAGTGGCGGAGCCCTTTCCAGGGCAGCGGGCTCCCCTGCCCTCCATCCCCATCCCTGCCCTCCGGAGTTGGATCCCGGGAGGCAGCAGGGATGCTCGGAGTGAGCAGAGGCTGAGGGGTCTGGGGCTCTGCTCCTCACCCTGTTGCAGAGCTGGGCTAAGCATGGGAAAAAATTCATTGCACCAAATTTCCAAGGCTTGGAGTGCCAAGATCCCTGAGCCCAGGCCCTCTTAGCCCTTGCGGGGACATAGAAAGAGAGGGCACGGGGCAGGATCAGCCCCGGTGCAGGCAGAGCTGACAGCAGCTCCCATTCCTGCTGACCCAGCCGGGGAGTTTGATTCATGGCCCCATCGATACGGTGTATTTATGCATAAGGAAGTAATAATGGAGACGAAGCAAAGCTGTCCTCTCCGTGAGCACTCAGCGGGATTTATGGAGTGCAGCCGGCTCGCCTGACCTTTCGGGCTGTCCCCCCACGTCCCGCAGGGCTCGGCGCTAGCCTCTCCCCAGCCCCGGCACCCGGCTGGGCCCGGGAAGGTGCCACCCGGGGCAGGTCCCCATACCCAGTGCCATGGGGAGACGGAGGAGCCCAGCAGTGCAGGTAGGGCAGCGCCAGCTTTATCTTTGCTGAATGGCAGCAGATCTGCTCAGGAGAGAGGCGGGGTGGTGTTTAATAAGAAGTCGAGTCTGTGCAACAGCCCAAAGAGTAATTGAGTTAAAAAGTCAATCACTGAGTCACAGATCCACTTTTCCACGAGTTCTGCGCTCACGAGCACCCCAGACTCCCTTCTGCTTCGAATTAGCCTGGCTCTCCTGGCCCTGCTGCCAGTATAATCTGTTTTCTCAACTGCTCGCTGAGACCACATCTTCATCCCATCCCCTAAACACACACCCGGCTGCAGACCCCAATCGATGTGTAGGACCCTGGATCCTCCCCTGGACCTGCCCTGCTCTGGCTGCTACCAGCACACAGAGCTGCTGCCCCTTCGCCTCTCTCCCCCGGCAGCATCACGCTAAGGGAAAACGTGAAATACCACGACTGAGGCTTTGAATAACCCATGGGCAGAGCCCCTCTTGCTCCAGGGGGATAAGGAGCGCCCAGGAAAGGGAGCAGAGTTACCCAGTCGTGCCATGCTGATTCAATTTACACCAGGGCTCTTCTGCCCCATGCAGAGATGCTGCCTCCTGCCCCGATACCCTCGTCCTCAGGCTCCGCAGCGGCAGGGAGCAGACGTTTGGCATCCAGAGGCTGAAACGGTGCACAGCACCTGAAGGCCAGCACCCCCCGTTCCCCTTTCAGACCCATTACCGAGGACCTGATTGCCTTCCCCCCCCCCCGGTAAGTGCAGTGCTCCCCGCAGCTCACCCTGCAGCCTCTCCGGCACATGCTGTAACCTATAGCACATTATTGCAGCCATCATCTCTTTACCGGCCCCCAAAGCCCCGTTAGCCATCAGCTCCGGGCCCCTCCACCTGCACTTTAGGACCTTCGCTCCTTTGGGCTAACTGCTCCCCCATTTTGCTTTCCTCAGCGAGTTTCAGGGTTGCTGAGCTCTCTGCCTCCTGGGTTATTGATCCCCAATTCCCCCCCATGGGGGACCTGCTCTTTTATTGCTTCAGTTTTTTCCCCAGCTGCTCTGTTACTGCTTCTCTGCAGCCCCCTGTGCCCCAGCAACCCCACGCTGCTCCCATCGCCACTGCATCAAACACAGGAGCGTGCATCGCACAAGGGGCCAGGCCTGGGAACACCAGGCTTTCGAAAGCAAACTGAACAGCAAAAAGCAAAACACAAAGCTGCTGAAGAGGGACAGCTTAAAAACAAGCACTCCTGGGCAGGTAGCAAGCAGGGCTTTACCTGTACAGTGCAAGCTGTGAGCTTCTGCTTCAGCTCAGTCCTGAGAGAAAAGCAAGAAGTGCTTTTTCCCTTGCAAAAGAGGAGGGGAAAAAAAATGCAACCCACCTTGCCATGCCCCAGCAAAGCCCAAAGCCAGCCCTCTCCTCCCCACCGGGCTTTTATTGCCTCCCCAGCTCATCCGTCCCAGCTGGGGGGCAACTGTTTGCCCAGAGCTGGGATTTGGCTGCTGTTACTGAGCGCACCCAGCCCAAAAGCAGCTCTGAGCTGACATACCTACAGCAGAGATATATATTAATGACTTCAGGCTTTTGTAGTCATCCTTTCATAAATGCAAGGAGTTCTAGGACAGGAGAAAGACTCCGCTAACCAAAAAAGCATTGCCAGCCTTTCTGAGGCTTGTGAGCTGTGAAGACTTGCTCATGGTGAATAACTTAAGAAAGATGTGAACATTAAGGGCTTTTTCCCACCCGAGCCTTTGCGGCCGGCGCCTCTGCCCACCTCCACCCAGCCGTGGTACCCGGGTGCCTCGCATCCGTCAGGATCCGCAGCATCCCCGGCCCTTTGCTTTTGTAGTTTGTTTGTTTGTTTGCGCTTGCCTGTCAGCTCCCCTTCCACCGGCATCCCAGATGAGAGCAGATTGCATGCTAATAAATTCTGGATTGGCAGCTGCACCCGGAGACAGGGAAAAGCCGCTTGAATTACAAAGGGAGCTTCGCTTCTGCACCTGGAGTTGCTTCTCGGCCCAAGTTTCCTCTCTCGGGGCAGAGGTGCCATGCGCTGGGACCGCTGCGGCCGGTGGCAGAGACAGGGGATAGGCAGGAGGTGGGATGCAAGGAGCGGGATGAAAGAGAAGCAGGTGATGGGACTGGGATCGCTATAACGGCGTTCACGCTGCAAACGGCCTGGCTACAACCCGTGCCCGTATGTGCGCATATGTTGCCGCCTGCCTCCACGGCACGCACAGAGCCAGGTCACTCAGAGATGCATCCCCAGGCCCCCGCCAGCACCCGGGGATCCAACAGCCAAGATTAGGGCTGTTTCCTTTTCTTCCGTGAGGAGTGTAATCCCCCCTTTGAAAGGCGCATCCTCCGCTTGATGCTTCCTGACATTAATATTATCATCTCCAACCAGCCGCAGAGCCCAGCTGTCGCCTGCGATTAGGGCGCTGACACAGATCGGTGCAAGATTTCACAAGCGTCTCATTACCGCTGACTCCGGTTCTGCACGGCTTATATAACTCATCTTGCATAAACCTGTCACCGGCGGGAGCTGCTCCGTCGCTCAGCCCCGGTGCATGCTGATGAGGGGTGGCCGAGGGGGGACGAACGCTGCTGGGTCCCCCCCCCATCCCTGCACCGCTGAGCCCCCTCCGGCTCACGTCCTTGCAAGGAGGTTTTTCTTCCTCTGGAGCAGCCTGTTCCTGCACTGGGCACCATGCTGTGGGGGCTATGGGATGGTAGACTGGTTACACTGGTAGGGCAGCATCTTTCAGGGGCATGGTGCAGGTCTGGGAGGGGTGAAAGGCCCCCGCAGCCCCCCAGCATCCCGGGTTTACTGGAGAGTCATGGATGGAGGGGGTCCTGCAGCGAAACCCAACCTGCTCTGAAACCAGCTCCCAGCGGGGCCGGGGCCAGGGCACGTTGAGCCGCACGCTAATGCTCTCGCCCATCCTAATTGCACAGGCAGGGGAGATCTTAGGAGGCAGAATGTAATTACTGTGGCTGGAGCCGGGCCAGGGCTTTGCGGTGAGCATGGGGACTCTTTCAGAAAGCGCTGTGGGTTCATTAATGGCTTCAAACAGGCAGGAGTTCGCTGTTTGCCGGTGGTGGGGTGGGTTTTTTGCACATGGCTCATCGGAGAGCTGCTGCCTCCAGCAGCATGGTGGCTCCCGAGCTCTGCCGCACGGCTTCGGCTCCGCTCAGGGACATGTGGCACCGCTGGCCTTGCACCCTGTGCTGGGGACCGGGATGCCTCCGGAGGCAAAGCTCCCTCCCCACCCCTTTGCTGTAAAGGGAGGGTTTTTCCCAGCTCTCTTCATTCCTGCTCATCCTCACTTTGCAGATGCAGCGTCCTGGGGGCTGTGGCGCAGGCACGCAGCCTCCAAGAGCAGGATCAAGCACTGTCGCTGGGTGCTCACACAGAACAGGACCTGTCCCCCAGTTCCGGTGGCTTGCACATGGGATTTAAGCTGAATGCAGTAACGTACGCCCAATTGCAGGGCCTTTCCGCCATGCAGAAGCACCAGGGTGACAATCCGTCCCTGCAAGGCTGGGCATCCTATCCCTGCATCCCCTGCTTCAAAGTCAAAAGCCACTTTCAGGTCCCCGTGCACCCCATCACATTGGTGTGGAGGTCCTGGGCCCTAGCAGAGACCAGCAAGCTGATGGCTCTGCTGGGTGACCCGGTGTCAGGCCTGGGGCTCGAGGGGTCCCACTCCTCCATCACGGCTGCAGAAACCCCTCTGCGCGGCTCCAGCCCTTCCCCGGGCAGGAGCAGAGCTCGCAATGTGACCCTGGTCCCCGAAGGGCTCATCAGCGATGCCAGCAGAAACAGCGTCGCCTCCCTGCAATTAATCAGAGGAGCTATTTGTAAATGAAGACAACCGCTGCTCATCAGCTGGAAAAACGTCCCTGCCGTTCCTCTTGCCAGGCGTTAGCTGGTGAGCCGAGCGTGGCAGACAATTAAAATGAGGTGTCTTGGATTTCTCTCGTGGCTGGGTCTTTTTCCCCCTATTTTCAAGCATTTTGTGTTTAAACCTTCCCCCTGATTTCCCAGCCAGGGGTGTTTTGCCGGTGGCTCCATCTCAGGTGATGCCGAACTCATTCAGTTCCCACAGAGGATCCATTTGGGGTGTGCAAAAGCCCGTGCCGGGGCCTGTGCCTTGCTGTTCCCCCCTTAATCCCTCTCCGCGTAGCCATGCGTGTGTAGCCGTGTGTTTGCCGTATCCGTTACCTGCAATATTTGGGATCAGGTGCCCGGTGAACAAAAGAGCTTCATGAAATCTGAGCTCACCTAGTTGCTATGTAATTATTTCTGCGCTACCTAAGCGATAGGTGGGGAATTCATTCTCTTGCCAATATGTTTATTGTTCCCAGACACCTTGGTGCCGAAGATGCCAGAGCATGGTTGCAATGGACAGAACGGCCTAATTAAGAATAAATCATTAATGATGAGCCCTGCCTTGCTGGCAAGGGGAGGGGTAAGCTCCAGGTTGGCTCCTCCAAATGCTGCCCTTGCCCTGCTCCGCGCCAGTAGCACTGGGGAGGGACGTGGCACTGGTTTAGCTGCATGCAAAGGTCCCGTACATGCTCCATGGGCATGCACACTGGTCCTGCCGCCTCGGATTCCTGCTCCTCCTTTTTCTGTGCCCCTCTTTCCCCTCCTGCTCTGCTCACCCCAACACAGGGAGCAGCATCGCTATTAAAGCACCGATCGTGTGACATCCATTCAAAACACCGGCCCTGGCCTTATCATTAAATGCAAATGCTGAGGAGTAATTGCTGGCAGTAGCAGCAAGGAGAGAAAAATGACAGTGAGCCCAGGAGCAGCTATTAGATGGGAAAGTGGAAAGTGTAAACAAAATATGCACCATTAGCCTGTAGTAACACTGGCCGTTTTTCCCCTCCTAATGCCTGGCGTAGCTAGTTGGTGCCTGATCGGGGTTTCTCTTGCATTGCTCGGGAAGGAGATGGTGGAGAAGAGGGGCTGCATTGAAGCACAGTGCCCCAGTGCCCGCTGTGTCCCTGGGAGGGCTGGAGGTGGCCGCGGGCACCCTGGGCCGCTCAGGGTGGCAGCCACCCCTCTTCCCGCTCCACTTGGGAAGGAAAACTCCCTTCTCCTTGTGCCCTGGACCTGCTGGCGAGCAGAGGAGGTGGGAGCCTCGTCCCCAGCTTAGCCCCACTAATCTCTGCTTGTCAGCGCCGCCGAGGCTCTGTCAGCTGCCAGCGAGCGGGGCTGAAATCTGCCTGCTAAATCCGACAGGATAATTAAAATCAGGTAGGGAGATGACTATCAGCTAATTTCTGTGATGCCCTTCCCTCTCCCCCCTGCCCAGTTCATTTGCCATCCCTCCCTGGCAGCCCCTGCCTCCTCCTCCTCCGAAGCAGATGGGCTCACCGAGGATGCTACAGGTCTTGGGGGTCTCCCTGTGCCCCCCGTCCCCTCCCTGTGCGGTGCAGGGACCCTTCCAGCCATCTCCGAGGCTCCTCTCCAGCCCTGCCAGGCTGCAGGAGCAAATTCTCCAGGGGAAGAGCAACACTGCAATCAATTAGAGGCATAAAAAAAGATAATTTTATCAATGGAGAAATCCGAGGCAGGGAGGTGGGATTTTCTGTTCTGGGTAATGGGAGCATCATGTCTCCAATTAAAGTTTGGAGGATTCATCTTGGAGCCAGGGCCCGTCAGAAGCTGACATGTATTAGGCTGTCAAAGTCAATCTCTTTCAAGAGCTGCTTCCCCAAGCACATCGGATTATGTATCATTTATGCCTTTTCTATCGGGGCATCCAGTTTTGGGTGGGTTTTTTTCATTTACATCTTGTTTTGTTTCCCCTAACAAGAAAGCAACCCAGTGGCACAAACTGATCCCATTCATGAAAGCTATTTCTGATTAATTCTCATTATTGCTATGCCCAGAGACCTGGAGCAAAAGATCAGGGCTTCCTCGCACTTGGTGCGGTGCAGATACAAGCAGCAAAGAGACCAGGATCTTTCCTGGGTAAATGGAGAGCCAGCCCGCTGGCAAGCGAGGGGACACAGGCTGGGAAGCTCTGGGCTGTGCTGGGAACATGGGACATCCCGAAAACAGGGGTATGGAGGGATGCTGCTGCCCCGGCTGGCTCTGCACAGCACCTTGCTCGAGAGGGATTTTGGCGTTGCCGGCTTGGGATGCAGGCAAAGCTCCAGGCTCCCACCTGGGAGACCTGCCAGCCTCTCGCTCGCCTTCTGCCTGCTCCAGAGATGCAAAGAAGCACGGACCAGCGGATGCTGTCAGTTTAATTGATCATGGCAAGGGCTGGCACCGGCGGCGGTGTCTCGTTACCTGCCGTGTGCGCGGCGGACGGGTGACAGGAGACTTTGTTGTACGCACGTCTCCAGCCAGGACTATTTTTGCTCCCCTCTCAATTCCAGTGATGGAGGGGTGTTTTCTCTTGATCTCCTTCAATGTATCTGGCAAAGCGGGGGGAAATAAAGTCTCCTTTGTGTCTGCCTGCCAGTCCCACATCCCAGGGGGTCGGCTCTGCTCCCCAGCCAGCACCCGGACTGACTCCGTCTTCTTTCATCGCTCGACGCCGGGAGAACTATTTTTATCATCGCCTCTCACGGCTCCCAGCTTCCCTACCTGTGCGAAGGGACGGGACGGGTTTTAAACAGAGCTTTTATCCCGATTCCGGGATGTGCTTTGAATCCTTTCACCCCATTTTTCCCCTGTCCCGGCTGCGTGCCCGGGGCGTGTGCCCAGAGCTGTGGCTGTTCTGCCTGGGGACGTCTTGGGGCTCTGCAGCTCTCAGCGTGCGCCATCCCGTATCGATCCCTCCTGCCCCTGTCTGAGTCTCTCTGTCCCGGTGATTTATCAGGCTGGTTTGGAGATGGGAATGTGGTGTTTCTTGCTGAGCCTGACCCTCTTTAGCATCCCTGGGGAGGCTCCACGGAGCGGGAGCAGCGTGCGGGTCCATGACGGCTGCATGCATGGGGAGGCAGCAAAACCACCAGCACCCCAAGGCATCTCCCAGCAGCAAAACCACCAGCACCCCAAGGCATCTCCCAGCAGCAAAACCACCTGCACCCCAAGGCATCTCCCAGAGCCGGCTGGAGGCTCCGGGTGCTGGCGAGGAGAGGGCTCCAGGGCTGACCCCCCCAGGGGACCAGGACTGGGGAGCCTCTGCCGCCCGCAGCGCCCAGCCCTCGCCTGCCGCTGCGAACGAGCCTGGTCAGATGCCCTGTTACTGGAATTCAGCCTCCTCGGAGCTGCCTGGATAGGGTTATTACAGGATATTATACAGACCATTTGCATGGCCACCTCCAGGTCATTTCGATCACTTTAAGCTACTTATCTGCCCATTTTCTTCCCCATAATATTTGCCTAATTCGATTACTCTGCAGCCTCAGCATGCTGCAGTGAAATAATCAGGAGATATTACCCAGAGCAAGTCAACTGGATCCACGTTTCCAGCTGCTTCTCTCCCCAGCCAGCTCACCCGCGGGGCTCTGTGCCCGCCCTTGCTCGGGGACACCGGGGACAGCCCTGGGACCTGTCCCCACCACCGCTGTGCTCAGTGCAAAGGGCAAGGACTCTGTGTGGCCAAACATCACAGCCTGCCTGTCCCCCTGTCTGTCTGTCCCATCACAGCCCTCTGTCCTTCACCCATCTCACTGCAAACCGAGCCATTCCTGGCACGCTGCAACCTGTGCCCCAGCACTTGTCCCCTCCTGGTGCTTGGGAGAAGCAGGGGCTGGGTTGGCATTTGGTGTGCCCTGGTCGCTGGTAGGGGCTGGCAGGGCGAAATCAGCCTGGCCTTGGGTCTGCAGAGGGGAAAAAGAGCTTTTTGGCCACCAGCCTTGGCTCCCTGTGGTTGCGTGGGTGCTCGCCTCTGCCCTTGCATCTGTCCAGAAACAGAGCCCGGAAACGCAGCAGCCTGGGAGGAGAGCCTCGCTGCTCCCAGCCCATCAGCGCAGCCTTTCCCGGAGTACATTACCTACCCGCTAAGCACAGAGCTCATTTGTGTAATGACCTGTTTGCAGAGAATCAGCAGGCTTTGCCCAGGCAGCCACCGGCTGCAAGCTGTGGGCTCCTGCCAGAGCCACCCTTCAGCAAAGTGCCAGCTTGCACCCGAGGTGCAGGCACCCACAGCTCGCTCCGAAGGATGCCGGTGCCTCAATTTCAGGCCAAACAGGAGGGTTTGGGCACCAAAGTCCTGGAGCTGAGCGGGAGCTGAGCTGCAGAGAGGGGAGGTGATGTTGCTGCAAAGAGAGTTGCTCCCAACCAGCCCATTGCAATGGTTTTTGGGGCAGGCAGGAGGGTCAGATGCCCAGAGAAGAAGGAGGACCAAGGGCAAGCCAAGGGGAGAGGAGAAGAGGCTGAAGCACGGAGAGGATGGGAGAGGGGAGCTGCTGGCCCTCCCCAGCCAAAGCCCCTTGACACAGCTTTGAGCTGGAGGAGCCAAATCTGCTTCCAGGCTTGTTTCAGCTCCAGGGGGAGCCCTGGCAGGCCAATCAATGCCAGGCCGCTAACGAGAGGCCCTGAGTTAATTGGCAGGAGCGGCTGCCTAAATGAAGATTCAGTATGCGCAGGAGGAGCTGGGGAATGGCCTGTTTTCGGAGCTGGGCACATCCAATTTGTGCCTGCAGCAGCCTTGGGAAGCTCAATTAAACCATCCCTGGCTTTTCTAATCAAACCCACCCCCGTCTCCCCACGGGGCTGGGGCGGGGGACGCAGGCAGCGCGGGCAGCGGGGCCATGCCTGGGCGCTGGCTCCGGCAGCGGGATGGAGATGCCATCGTGGGAGCGTGCCCTGTGCCTCCCTGAGGAGCAAGGGCAGATCAGCGCTTTGCTGAGCTGGTTTGATCCTGGCAAACTCCATGTAAGAACTTGACTGGCTTGTGAAATACCCACCTCTGTGGCTCCGGGGATCCTCAGCCTCTCTCGCTGCTTTCAGCCCTCCTGCACGCCGCCCCTGCCCCTTCCCAAGGCAGAAAAGGACACAGGAGCCCCTCCGAGGTGCCTGAGCCCAAAGCTTTCCTCCAGCACATGCATGGGGACACGCTTTTGCAGTGCTCCACGGAGAGGTCGGGATTCGGAGCCGAGCCTGGGGATGCCCAGCCAGCTCCCCTGCCCACGCCGCGGGGTCTGCAAGCCCCAAGGAAAGAGCAGTGGCACATTAGACGTCTCAAAATCCAGCACCTCCACCAAGGAGCTGCCATCGGGACCAAAAGGGAAAGCTCTCTGCTCCCGGAGAGAAAGGCATTTCGGGGGGCCCTGTGCGTGCAGCTCTGCCGTGCAGCGCCACGCTCCCTCCCTGCTGTGGGATTAATGGGGAGCGGCAGATGCATGGTGCTGGTTAATAGACCCTGAGCCGGCTGGCTGCAGGGTGGCATCGCCAGCTTCATGGCCGTTTGAGTGCCTCCATCCATCCCAGAGACTGACCCTCCTGCCGTCTTGGCGGAGGGCTGCCAGATCTACCTGCTACGCGGGGCGGATGGGTGATGGAGGCAGTTTTGCTGCCCGGTGCCAGGTTCAGGCACTGGGCAGGAGGATTTACTCCACTCAGAAACGTGGGTTGGTGCCTGGGAACCAGCCCAGCAAGGTGCTGGGCATTGCTAAGCTGATCTGTCCCACCAGAGCCCTATAAACCCCCCGCGGTGGGCTTGCTAGTTTGTGCACGCTCATGAAATGCAAACCCTTTCCACCAGGTCCTCGGAGCCGCAGCGGTTTGCTGCTGGGCGGTGCGTGGCCAACTCCCCTCGCCCTGCACCCCTGTGCAGCTGGGGCTCCTGGCATCCCGGGGGATCCCTCCCATCTACCTCGGGTGCGGGATGAGCCCCCGCAGAGCCGGGCGTGCTGCCGTGCCCCGGTTATCCAAGAGGCTGGAGCGCTGCCACTGAAGCAACCCAGAACAAAAAACGAGCTAACCCTGCCCGCTCTGCAGAGACGGCTGAGCCCTCCGCATGCCGGTGCCAGCGCTGCTGGACGTGCTTTTAATAAGCTCTGGTTTCGACACCAAGTTTGCATCTGCCTCCCCTCCCCAGCGCTCCCCGCGCCGAACACGAGGGCTCTCCTCCGTGCGTCTGCCGGGGCAGACAGCGACACTCTGCCGGAGGCGGCTGCGTTTCCCTGCCTTCACAGCTTATTAGTATTTTGTTATTATTATTTGGCTTATAAATAAAAAATGCATACTCTCCTTTGCAGAGAGGTAGCAGGGTTCCTGGAAGAGAAAGGCTTTTTTTTTTTTGATAGTGCTTGAAACGGCTTTCCCAAGGGAGGCTCGCTTTGAGCTGGCAGGATCTGCTTCTCAGAGAGGGTTTTGATTATTTGGAGTATTATCATTGTTCTTTGCACCCTCTTATCCTCCTTGACGTTCCTCAGATGAACCAAGGAGTAAATGACAGTGAAACGTGTACTCGGTCTGGTTCGCAGACGCCGTGTGTGTCTGTGCCCGCGCACAGGAGCTCAGGGTGCAGAGGCGTTGCTCCGCTAAAAGGGAAGCATTTCTCCAGGGCTTTCTCCCAAACGGATCCCCTGCCCAGTGCCTCTGGTGATGCTGGGCCAGCGTGCCCTGCTCGGATGGAGATGGGGATGGGTGCCTCGGGCTCTTCCCCAGGGTGGGAGCCTGCAGCTGGAGCTCCTCTGTGCTCGGCCGAGCCCTCCCGTGCTGCGCTGGCTCTCCCCGGGAGTTGCATGGGGATTATTTTCCCCTGCAACCACCTTTGAGAGCAACCCCGAGGAGCAGGAGAAGCAGCTCCCAGCAGCCGAGCAGCAGCACCAGGGATTTGTCCCACCGAGGAAGAGGAAGGCTGGGACCAGCAATAGCCCCCAGGGCTCCCTGGGGCCAGCACACATCTCTCCTGCCTGCCTTTGGGAAGGGATCACCTCCTCCCACCCGGAGCAGAGGTCCTCACTTCCCTCGCCCCGCCATCCTGGCTTGCAGCACTGCAAATGTTATTAACGCACATTAAAATATCCATAATTAAGCTCGGCTTCCGATGCTGAGGAAAATAAAAGCAGTAAATCGCAGGGAGGAGGAGGGGGAAGCAGCTGGCTGGAGCCGTGCTCAGGGTCGCTGCCTCGGGAGCACGGACACTCACCCCTACCCCTGCCGCAACCCCCCAGGGCACAGACAGCCCCTTGGGAATGTCCCCTGGGGCTCCCTGTCACCCGAGAGCTGCCTGCAGACATCTGGAAGGTCTTTGCATGTGAAATGCGGTGCCCATGAGGAGCAAAAGCCAGCTGCAGAGAAAAAGTGGCTGCAAGTGCCTTGGCCAGCGTGAAAAAGCCTGGAGTGACAGGTAGTGATCAGCCTGGGAAAGGATGCTCTTGACATCAGTCTGGGAGCAGAGCGATGCTATAAATACACCTGCTGACACAGCAAGCAGGGCCCGGAGTGGAAGAGAGAGACAATAAAAATAATCAAGGGACTTGGGGAAATTGCCAGGGACCCGAGGGGCGAGTCATGACAGCGGAGCAGGGAATGGCTTTGGACATCTCCTGCAATGTTTTCCCAGGGGTCTGTCCCCTGTGCGTGCTCTGATGTCTGACAGGGGGGTTGCACCTTCTGCCGCAGCCTTTCCCGCGGCAGGGACACCGATCCGAGCTCTCTCGTCTATCCCCCAGCCTGTTTAATGAAATGTGCGGGGTTTCTTTGCTATCCTGCCAGCCCGACAGCCGAGGCAGCGTTTGCCTCTCGGTGCCAGGCTGCCGGGGAGGTGGGAGGGCTGCCAGATGCTGGCAGGGAGCAAGCATCCATGTCTGCAGTGGGACAGGGAGCCTCGCCTGGCACCCAGGTACCACTCTCCAGAGGATGCAGAAACATCTGGAGCACACCTGCAGCAAAGCCTGTCCTCTCCTATCCCTCCCAGTCCCCCCGCATCGGCAGCAAAGGACCCTGCATCCCACCCTAATCGCGTGCCAGATGTGACAAGGGGAGCATCCCACAGCTTCTGCACCGCTCGGGGCAGAGAGAAGGCAAAGCCGCTGCTGAAGAAGGCAGCGTCTCCCCGACACCCCCGCCTCCCACCGCCACCACCACGGCTTTCCTAATGGAGCAATTTTTCCTTTCCTGCCGTGGGAATTGCAGCACAGTTGCGCTGTGCCGGCAGTTAGAAATATCCGGTGACAGCAGTGGGCTTGCTGAGATTTCATTGCCCTTTCCACCCGCTGCTTTGATTTTTCCCCCAGTTACCTCTTCCCTCTCCTTGATCAAACCATTTCGGCTTCCCTGCCCTCCCTCGTACCACAGAGAAAGGGAGACAGCCCACGTGCTGTGTCTCTGGTTTCCCCCTTGCCATCCCTTCAGTTGCTTTTATCACTGTCTCTGCCTCTTTCCCAAGATTTAAATTATCCTAACAGTTCCTAAAGCCACCCAGCTGCTATCTCAAGCTCCCAGTGCCCAGCTGAACCTCGCAGAGGTTCCCTTGGATGGAGGGAGGAGCAGGCGATGCTGCTTTAGAAAAGGGTGTGTTTGGGAGCAAAGATTGAAGAATACCATTTTAAATGACATCGGATTCTGGGATTCTGCCTGCAGAGATGCACCGAGCATTGTTTGCACTTTAGCAAAGCCATTCTGTCCCCAGAAATTAGGACGGGGGACAGGGAAGAGCCGGCATTCCGAAAAATTTCAGATGGCTCACGGCACAGAGCACCCTGGCCCAGCCGCTCTGCTCCCCTGCCCTCGGCGCTGCCAGGCTGTGGTTATCAGCAGCCTCACCGAGGTTTTCAGTGGCCAACCCTGGGCTCCAGGCTCCATCTCCAGCCCAGCCGCTGCGTGCTGGACCCTTTGCTGACAGAAACCAGCAGCGCTCCCCATGCCTCCTTCCCTTCCCCTTATTACCCATCTTGCCCTGAAGCCTTGGCATCTTTGGAGGAGGATGCACGGAGAGGGTCCCCCCGAGGGGAATGGGAACGTGGTGGGGATGTGACACCTCCTGGATCCCTGCTTGCAGCATGGGAGAACGGGGTTAGCCGTGCATCGCCGTTGCTGCCCACGCCAACAGCCTGGCCGGGCGCCTGCATGTTTAGCTCGCCCTTCGTGCCCGGGCCGACGCGGGGCCATCTGCTCGCCTGCAAGTCGCCCAAGAGGGTCGGCTGCCAGCGTGCCGGCTGCCAGCGCGGTGCCGGGCAGGGGAGGCAGAGGAGGGAAGGGGACCCGTGCCGTGCACCGGGGCTGAGCCCAGCCCAGCAGCAGCTCCCCGCGTCCCCAGGGATGCATGGGCACGTGCTGCAGGGACCCCTGCCCTGCCTGCAGCCAGGACCCCCTCCAGAGCACTGCTGCCTGCGCTGCCTGCACTGCGGTGCACTGATATATAGGAATTTAATGCTGTTTCCTGACGTGGGCCCCAGTCCTGCTAATCCGCTTGAGCAGCGAAGGCACGGGAAGCGTCAGCCAAGGATGCCGTATCCACGCCAGCGCTCCCTGCCCCAGTGCAGACCACGGCAATTACTCATTTAACGTCCAGGGAGTGGATGGAAATCTCATTCCCCGGGACCAGGGAGCGCGGGGGCGGGAGGGGGCTGCCCAGCCCAGGCTCCTGAGCTTTTAGCAAAACTCGATTTGCTTCATTGCCTGATTAGGGCTGAGTGTGTGACACTGGAACCAGCCCTCATTACCCTGCTTTTCCCTACGTCATTCCCAGAGCATCTGAAAAGCCCCTTTTCTCCTCTCTGCCTTTGCCTCCATCCCTGCGCCCTTCATCCGATGGGAACGAGGAGATGCTTGCCCATGGAGGGGTCTGTCATTCTGTCCCAGGAGGGTCCCGGGCTAAAATCCAGGGTGTCCCCAGGCTGATGTGCCCAGCAAATCCACCCTGTGGGGCTCCAGGGCTGGGAGCCTCCGCTCAGACACTAAGGAGAGAGCGGAGTAAAACAAATATGTTCCTTCACAAGAAAATCCCCAACTGCTTCCCTTTCAGCTCAGCGTCTCGCTCAGGTGCCGTGGGGTTTTATTTAAATGTCAGCTGTAATTTGGGACTGCGGAGGCTGATGAGTGTGTGAGCATGAGACCTGACAGCTCGGCTCCGCGCGTCCCGAACGGAGCTGGCTGGGCTGATCCGTCCCTCCGAGTGCCACCAGCTGAATTGCTCTGCCCCGTGCGGGTCACTGCAAACTCCAAAAAACTCATTGAGAGGATGAGAATGGCTGCAGCATCCCCTGGGCAGACCACACATGATGACCCAGCATCACTGATGGCACCCTCCAGCTCCCCAACCCTGGGACACCCTCAAGCACCGGTGGGACTTGTCCCCTGTCCCCGGACACGCTGCCACCCCAGCCTCCTTGATGCAGAGGTTGAATTTTAGGGATAACCTGGCTCTGGCTTGGAAATCCCTGGCAGAGCGGGACCTGCTCCTTCCCGCTGCCCGTGCACGGGGTGTGTAGGCAGATCTGCTGCCTGCACGGCAGCTCGTGGCATCGATCGGTGCCGGCAGCGTGCCGGATGGGGCCCCGCGTCGGAGCATTCAATTAGCAGGGAGAATCATGTCCTCCCTGAACTATCGCTTTCTCTTTGGCAGGACAGAGCTGAGAACGGGATCGATAGGGCTGATGGCTGTCACCAAGGCGCTCTCGTTAGCGAGAGCTGCAAAACGAGTGGAGGACGGGGTACAGGAGGAGCTGACAGCCAGCCCTGTGTTTATTCAGAGGGGTCAAAGGGAGATTTGGTATCAGCTGGGCTCCTTTTTGTTCAGTGCCTCTGCAGGTACCGCTTCTTTTCCCCGTGAGACATCAGTCGAGAGGGAGGCAGGCAGGGGAAGGGGCTGGTTTCCCCAGCAGAGGTTAGAGAGGGAGAATCAGCTGGGAAAACAGCAACGAAGGAAAAAATAGCCTCTGCTTCGCATGTAGCTGTCGGGGTCCATCAGTGTCGGGGTGTTGTAAGGACTCCTGTAGCCGGTGGCTAGGAGCTGGCTGCTGTCAGCAGTCCTGCAAACGTGATCCCCAAGGAGACACCCGGAGGGAGTGAAAATGTGTCTGTCTGTGCCAGGGTGAGCGCCGACGGCATCAGCGGATTCAGCCCCTGGGGATCGGCTCTTTGAGGGCACCCTGAATTGGAAAACCCTGGTCAGACACAGCGTTTGAAGGAGGATGGAGATGCAGGGCTTCCCCAGCAGCAGCAAGCATGCAGCTGCTTGCAGATGAGCGTTCTGCACAGCGAGGAGCAATGCAGCCTTTCCCCATGGGTGCCCTGTGCTACGTGCATGGTTTTGCACGAGCAAATTCTATGTGCACACAGCAAATGTGCCCACAGTGAACCAGGACACGGCAGCCGTGCTCCCTCCACAGCAAGGGCTCAGGCAGCCCCTTGCATGAGTTTCTTTTCCCCTTGTTAAAAAATAATAGAAAATAAAGTCCCATCTGCAAGGGGGGGGAAACAAATGGGCAAAATCCTGGGGCACTGGAGCTAAAAGGCACTAAACAAATGGAGCACGCCTGCGAAGCCTGGGAAGTTATGTGCCGGCGGTACCGGCGCGGCCGCCCTGCCGTAACTTAGTGCCTCTCACAGTATGGCTGAGTTATGGGGCACTTTGGCGCGGGGCCTGGCTCCCATCACTCACAGCCCCTGTGGAAAACCCTCCAGCGAGCGCTACCGGAGCTGCTGAGCGTGGGCTGGGGGTCGCGGGCAGCCCCGGGGCAGGCGGCTGGTGCTGTGCTGCAGGGAATTCGGTTTGCTGCACGGCCCTGACCTGGGAACTTGCAGCCCCAAACTGGGCTCTGCAAACTGAGCTGCAGCTTGGGGAGACGATGTGCCGGTCCTGCTCTGCCCCTGGGCTGCAGGACCCCGCAGGACTGGGAGCAGAGGTGAGGTCCTGCCTTCCAGCCATCCCCGGGACCCCCATGGGACCCTGCAAACCCCCGGAGGTGCAATAACGCCTGTGTGGGACCCGGATTGCTGCCGATCCCTGAAATACAGCATCTGCTTGGAGAGCGGAGCCAGGAGGGGGAAAGAGCATCCCTGCGAGCCCTGGACATCCAGGCAGGGACTGTCCTCATCCCCCTGCCTGACCCCTGCCCTGCCCGTGCACCAGCGGACGGCAGAAACCCAGCACAAAGCCGGGGACCCTGGGTCACCCTCTCGCTGCCCGGGGAGGTGCTCCTGCTCTTCTCATAGCTGTCAGGACTAGAAGAAGACAACGAGTGTTGGGGAGAGCTCCGAGGCTGGTCCTGCCCCCCATGGATTACACTGTTAATGCATAATCCATCACTTTAACAACCTTGACTCCCATTAATGTGATAACGCTTTGCAGAATTAAAGTCTAAAGTCAGGAGGGTAAGCAAATCCAACTCATATTAATGGGACTTAAACGGGAGGAGGGGAGAAATCCTCCGGTCACATTTATCAATTTCTGTTCAGAAACAAAGCCCAGCTGGAGGAGAGCCATCCCGGCCCCGCAGAGGTCTCCTCCCCGCTGCTGCCGAGGGGATGCTCGAGCTGCCGGGAGTGGGATCCTCTGGAAGCGGGAGACAATTTGGGGAGAGGAGCAGCAACCCACGTCTGCCATCCACCAGCCCTCACCCCAAACGTGCCCAACCTCGCTGAAGGCAATAGAAAGCATCAGAGTAACTGGCAGCGGCGCAGGCAGCCGGCACCAGCCCAGCCGCCGTGTTTCTGTAATCGGCTTTGGCGATTAGCGTTGTCATTTCACAAAGGGGCTGAATTTGCCCAGCACTGTGGCATAATGAAGTTGTTGGGTTTGGGTTTGTTTTGTTTTTTTTTTCCCCCTAAGCATCAATATTTGCAGGGTTGTATTGGTGCTCGATCCTCTTCCCTGGCACGATGGTCCCTTGCCGCTGTCCCGTGGTCCCAAAGACCCCTGCCTCCCATCCTCCTCCCTCCATGCCTCCGTTCTCCCTCCGACCACGACCAGCAGCTCATCAATGGCCGCACAGCTTCGCTCCAGACAGAGCCCTCTTTGTGCTGCCAGGGCTGCGGAAGGGAAAGCCCCGCGCGTGCCCCCACAAAGCTGCGGTGGAAGAGCCGCCTCCGCCATCCCACCCATCTCCCCCTCTCCTAAAGGAGGGTGCAACCCCCCTGCCCTCAAAACAGAGCCTTGGGGAGGCTGGTCGGCGTGATGCTTCCCGTGCCGAGCTCCTGATTTAAGGAGCTCCCAGTAACACAGGCTATAAATTCCCCTGGAATAAATTCTAAATGAGAGGCCAGGTAGCTGGCTGCTCCTGATAACGCCGGAGCGGGGATGCGCCACAATCAATGCCTGCAGTGGGAGCGCTGCTGGGATTAATCCCACGGGATGCGGGGCTCAATGCCCCTGCCCGGCCCCTCCGTCAGGTGACTGCTGTGGCTGTGCTAATAAATGCGTTGCTTTAGCTTGGGCAATTAGAGGCGGATGCTTTCCCGTTAGATCCCACGGTCCCCGGCACGGGCCGAAGGATGAGCTGTGGCTGGGTGTGTTAATGTGTTCCCAGAGCCCCTCCATCCCGCCTGGGCACAGGGACAGAGACTGCAGATTCCTGCAGGGTTTGGGATGGGGTTGGCTGGACATCAGGCGGGGAGACCCATCCCACAGGGCTCCTGCGGCACCCGGGGCCAAAGCGGGCTGGGAAGCCCAAATCTGCCTCCGCTAAAAGCCGCAGCAGCCGCTGGGGTGAGGGCTGAGGGGCTCTGTTGGCCTCTTTGCACATTAAGGAAACAAAATGTAGGGAAAACCCAGGTTTGAAGCTGTGCCTCTCCCTCCTGGGAGCAGCTGTGGGGACAAAAGTCCTCGGCTGGCACCTCGATGGGGGCTGAGCAATCCTTCCCCTCCGACACAGCCCAGCCTTGAGCCTGGGAAGGCAGGAGAGGGAGACAGCGGTGGGGCCGAAGAGCGGAGAGAAGAGAGGAGAGCAGTTCCCTCTTCTGGCCGAGGAAATCTTTTCCCTCTGCTCGGCTCCGAGATGGCATTAAAGCAGGTATTAAAGCAGGTATTTGCCTTCCTGAGGAAGAGGCAGAGATGCCTGGCCATGGGCCGGAGCTGCTGCTGTTCCTGCTGCTGGGATCCCATCTCCGGCGCAGGCGGGGATAAGCACAGGCACAAAGGGGAGAGAGGAACGGCGGCTTCTTTGCATCGGGACTGGCACTTTTGGGTAACCTTACTGCAGGAAGACAAGTGTAACACCCAGTGCAACGAGCCACTCTGAGACCTGACAAATTAAAGCGATGCCGGGCAGCTAAGGACACTACTTTTCACTGCTGTCTCCATTTAAGCTCTGTGAAAGCACAGTAACATCCTGCTAAGTCAGAGTCTATGTGTTGGTTTTTTTTTAAAGAGAAGACAAGCCAGGGAGAGCAAAGAGCAGGAAAAGAATAGGACGGGGAAGGATGCTGTTAAATGGGAAGCCTCACTAATGCGTATTGCTCTGATCTGTTGTTTGTCGTCCCCCCCCTTTCTTTCTACCTGAATCTTTACTCAAAGAGCGGCGTGATCCCGCGTGCCGTTTGCCAAGGCGATGTGCCAGCCCATTTCTCAAAGCCCCCTGCTCCAGAGACAGGGCTATGTGAATTGGGGGAGGCTCGGCACGGTGCCCCCCAGCCCCGTGGTGCAGAGCACACGCTGCCTACGGGGTTTAGCAAAGCGGGGCTGCTCCCCCCGAGTCCCCTCCTGCTCCCCAGGCCCCTTACTGCATTGAGGCGAAGGGAACGGAGCATCCTCCCCCGTGCTGCTCATGACCTTCATGGGTCCAGGGCCAGGACCCCCCATCGCTGGTGCTTGGAGGGTCCTGACCCCAAGCTGGGGACAGAGAGAGGGGTGAGAGGCTCCACCACCTCACGCAGGGCTGCGAGGAGGAGGAGGAGGCTGGGAAAGCCACACCGTGCCTCGGCAGTGAGGCCCTTGCCAGCAGGGAGCAGCAGAGGGATCGGGGCGGCAGTGACCCCCGTTCCCAGCCCCGGTGGGGGGCAAAGGCGCTGGGTGCCGGGAAGGGCTGAGCAAGGTGCTGCTGCCTGGGGAAGCCGGGCTGCCTGCGGAGCCTCAGCCGTGAATGAATAATTCCCCCAGGCTGGATGTGCGTGTGTGTGTGTGTGCACATGTGCCTGTGCAATTCCTCCCACACACCCCGGCAGCGGGGAGCGCAGATCAGCTGGTAGGTCCCCGTTTGGGTGGGCTCCCCTGCCTCCCTCCCCCCCCTGCCAGCTGGTGGCATTTCACCCAGCCGGTGAAATGTCACCCAGCCGCGGACGAAGCACCCACATCCCTGTGCCCCTGCGGCCCGACGGGTCCCCCTCTCCCATGCTGGGAGCAGAGCGGGGACCCGGGGCCGGTCCCAAGGTGGGGGACGTGGGGGTCTCGCCCTTGCCTCTGCAGCAAGCGGGGTGCCCCGGGGGTCCCCCGTTGCGCCCAGGCAGGTGCATCCGCGGCGGGTGGGAGGGAGGGATGGCGACCCGGGGGTCTGCACACAGACCCCCCCCCCGCCTTGCCCCGGCGGAAGGGCGGTGGAAGGGCGTCCGCGGCTGCGCTGCCCTCCGCGGTGCGCGGCTGCCGGGCCCGGCGGAGGGGCGGAGAGGGCGGGCAGGGGCGGGGAGGGGACGGGCGGCACCGCCGGCTCTGCCCCTTCTCCGCCGCCGGGGCTCGGCGGAGCGCAGCCGCCCCTCGCCGCTCCCCCTCGCCCGCCCCGGCAGCCAGAGGCTGGGCAGAAGCCGCCGGGAGCCCGGCGGAGCGCGGTGCCCGCCCTGCGCGGAGCGCGGAGCCGCGGCGGAGCGCGGAGCCCCGGAGCGCGGAGCCCGGGCGGGGATGCGGGAGGCGGCGAACCGCGCTGCCCGGCGCAGCGGCTGAGGGCCCGGCTCCGCGCCGGGCGGAGCGCTCCCCCCTCTCTTTTGCAGCCACCTCGCCCGGATTTGGGATCTACCTGACCGCCTTGGGAATTATATTTTTTTGTTCCCCTCCTTTTTTTTTCTTTCCTTTTTTTCCCCTTTTTTCCTTCCTCCCCCCTTTTTTCCCTTCCCCCCTTTTTTCCTTTCCCCCCTTTTTTATTTTTTCTTCCCCCCCCCTTTTTTTTTTCCTTTTTTTTTTTTTTAAATTTTTGCACACGTGAAGGAACGCGTGGATTTACTAACATGATCTTGGCAAACGCCTTCTGCATCGTCCTCTTCGTAGGTGAGTGGCCCCGGCGGGGATGCCCGCAGGCCGGGGTGGAGCGGGGGGGATGCTGGCTGTCGCCTGGCCGGGCAGGGTGGCAGAGGTGGCGTGTCCTTCCCCCGGGCGGTGAGGGGCTGCGGGGCTGGAGAGAGGGACCGCCGCTCCTCCGAGCTGGGCACTGCTCGGGTCTCGGTCTGCATCAGGCGAGGGACAAGGATTTTAACTAGAGGCAACTTTATTTTCCTATTCTCCGTGAAACTTAAAACGGGGAGGGGGGACACACACACAACCCCAGCCGCCCCATCGGGGCAGCCGCCGCCTCTGGCACCGATCGCGATCCAAGGGAAGCGAGCAGGATCCGCGATCAGCGTGCGGCAGCGAAGCCCTGGTCCTCTTTGATCCCCCCTCTCCTTGTCAGCCTCCGGGGATTTGCATTTCGGAGGGTACCTACCCCTCTCTGCCCCCCACCCGTGTCTCCCAACACCCTCCAACCGCTGCTGCCGTGGCTGTCGCCCCCCCCCCCAACCCCAAATTCCTTGGAATCGGTTCGGAAAGTTGAGCTCATTGCATGTGTGTGTGCGTGGGGAATTGCTGTCCCCTCTGTTGCAATTCGTGCGTGTTGCTTTAGATCATGTGTGAGTTATTTAGGAGCTCTGTCTCTGGCAGGAAGAAAGCTTAGCATTTTTAGGGCAGCCTCCTACGGAGACGGAGAAGGTGCAGCTGAAAAGGGGGAAAAATCAGAGATCGCGGTGGGGCTGGGGTGAAAAGGAAGCAAATGAGAAAGGTCCGTTTTTTCCCTCCTGCGAGGCTGGGTGCACGCAGGACGGTGACTCGGTCGTATGCCGTGTCGTGCTCCAGATGCCGTTACGGCAGCGCCCGCGCCCCGCTGCCTCTCCGCGGGTGCCTGCGTCTGTGTGATCCCCAGCAAGCGCTTGGAAAAACTCTGCTGAGCTCGCCTGGGCTGGAGGAGCATCACCCTGCCTGCGAGGACAGGGAGAAGGGACGGGGAGCTGCTGAGGGAGACTTGAAGGTTGGCAGGGCAAACCTTCCCCCAGAGCATCCCTCCGTGCAGGGCTGGGGGTGCAGGCAGAGGGACCACCCTGCGTGGGGTGCTCGGCATCCCCGGGGAGGGCTCTGCTCCCTGGATGGAAGGGACAGCCCCCGGCTGGCGAGGGGAAGGGGTGCCGTGTCGGCGGGGGGATGCTGGTGCTTCACGTGCCTTTGTGTGGGGTGGGACACAGGCCTGAGTGGTGGGGGGGGGGGCTGAGCCCCAATTTGGGGTGTCCTAGCGGCAGAGCGTGTGTCGGGGCAGGAGGGCACGAGCCCTGCCTTCTGAGCCAGAGCGAGCGAGGAGGGATGCTCTGGGGGCAAGGTGGGGGGCACAAGTGGGAAGACGTCTGGGCAGGGGCGAGGAAGGGCTGCCAACGCTGGCTGGGGGGGCAGCGGCCGCTGGCCCTTTGTACGCATGTCTGGCTCGCTGCTGGACGTCTCACGAGCGAGACTGAGGAGGACAGGGACCTCCAGGATGCCTCACCTAAGGCATCCAAACCACGGTCCATTCGCCCTCGCAGGGGAGGTTGCATGAAGGCGAGGCCCTCTGCCCCCTTTCCCGGGTGCTCCAAAGGTTTCATGGGTGCAGGAGGGGACGCCGGGCGGGGAGGCTGCCTTCCCCCAGCCAGAGGAGCTGCAACACCCCGAGCAGTCATCACCGGGAAGCCGTACCCCCAGATTGAGCATTAGGGATGGGGTGCCCACGGGACCTCATCCTGCTGCTTTCCGAAGCAGCCCCCCACGATGTGGCCTTGCGGCGAGGAGCCCGGGCGAGCGGGGCCTGGCGTGGAGGAAACCCAGCTCTTCACATCTGGGCTCTTCTTTCTGATGAACCAAAAAAGCCCTTTGCTTGGGAGAAAGCGATCGCTGCCACAGCAGCCAGGCTGGGAGGCTGCACGTTCCTGAGTAATTTTTTTTCTGAGTCGAGTTGTGAGGATAAATATTTACCTCTAAAGCTGCCTGTGTCCAAAGGTCTCTGGCAGGACCAGTAAAAGGAAACATGTATTACAGCTAGAAAAGAGGCAACACAGCCTGATGCTGCTGGGGAAAGCTGCGGGAGCGAGAGGAAAGCGGGCCATCGCGTTGTTTGCTGGCTGGCTGTCGGAGGCTTGTGCATCTGCCTGCAAATCCTTGCTGTGCTCCGACACCCTGGAGACTGCTGAGGATTAGGTTTAAATTCTCTGCAGATGTTTTATTGATATGAGTTTAGCGAGTGTGTGTCTGCGAGGCGATTGGGTTTGGGTAGGAAAAAAACCCCTCGACCTGCCCCTCCATCCAAACTCCCCACCTTGCATCTCTGCGGGGGGTCTGCGGAGCTCTACCTGGCTGGGCAGCGCCGGGAGCCGGGAGGAGAGGAGGGCTCCGGGAAAAAACGCCGACCCGGCAGCCAGGGCTGAGCATGCTGCTGGATTTGGGGGGGACCGAGCTGCCCTGTGCGGGCTGTGAACCATGGGGAAGGGCTGCTTCTGCCCTTCCTCCTCCAGCGGGACGGCTTTGTGCCCTGCGCCGGGGTCTGCTGGCACTCCCGGCTTGGACGCGGTGCGGGATGCTGCAGGCACCCTCCCCGGGGCTGCTGAGGCGGCACGCAGCGCCCTGCTCTCTGCAAGGCCATGGAAGCAAGGCAGCAAAAGCCAGGAGGCCAGCTCACCGCCATGCATCCCTGCCGGCTCTCCGGCGGGTGGATTTACTGTTGGGCTTCCCATTCCGGCATGAGCAAGTGCCCGCCCCAGCACTGGGGTGTGCCGCCGAGGGTGCTGGGGCCCCTCGCAAGGATGCTCCATGTGGTCCAGCACCTTCTGCATCAGGGCAAGGCTGTCTCCTTTCCCTGCCTGCCTGCCAGAGCCTCCGGTCCCTGTCTGGGAGGCCCATGGAGCCAGCAGAGAGATGGGATCACGGCTGGAGGAGAGGCTTTGGGCGGTGCTTCAGGAAGGGGCTTCGTGGCATCGGCTGGAGAAGACCGAATTGGAGCCGAGACCTGGCCTTGCTCAGGGCAGAGGGCTCGAGGCGAGCACCAGATGGATCTGCAGCTGTGCTGGGAGAGGACGGCAGAGGAGGAATGGCACATGGTGGAGCTGTGGGATGGTTCTCTGTGCCTGGAAGCCGATTGCCCTGGGGCCGATGGCTGCAGCAGGAGCAGGCTGTCCCAGCTGCTGCGCTGGGTGCCTCGGGCTGGGGTTTCCCAGCATGTAAAGGTGCAGAGCTGGCCCCTTTCTACTCAAAGCACCAAAGCATCGTCCCTCTCGTGGCAAAGAGCTGGCATTTCTGCCCTGAGGAGCATTTGGGGATGCCTGTTTCTCTTCCACCAGTCCAGGCTGTGTGTCAGGAGTGTGCCTCCACCGCTTGTGGATCCTGCCTGCCTCCCATGTGGAATATAATCCTGAAAGGCTGAGGAGGGCCTTCCCAAGGGACATCTGCCACCCAAAATTGGATCTAACGTGGGTGAAGGGGCTCTGCACCTGCTCCTGGTTACCCAGACACCCTCCAGACCTCTCTGAACCCAACGGTGTTTGTTTGGGGGCATCGGCTGAAGACCAGGAGGATGGGATCTGTTCCTTGGCCTGACCGCAGGCAGCGGAGGTGTTTCCACCCAAGGCTGCTGCCCATCCTGCTTGTTCACCCCCGCCATTGCCCCGTCCCTCCTGCAGAGCTGTCCGAGCCCCGAGCATCCCCTCTCCTCTCCCTGTGGCCCAAGGACCATGTCCCGACTCGGCGAGGTGGGCAGAGGCGTGCGTGGCCGCTTGCTCCCGTGCCACTTGGTCCCACGGCCACTTGTTCCCGTGGCTGCTTGCTCCCGTGGCACGCAGGAGGCAGGGGACGGGTGTCCGCTCCGGGGTGGTGGCAGGGGACGAGCCCTGCCTGCAGGCAGCTGCCTGCATGGGGGAACCGCTGCTGGGGCTAAGTGCCCACCAAGCGTGGGAGCTGCCTGCGTGTCCTGGCGGGTGGGGGGGACCCGGGTGGCCCTTGTCACATGCCTGTAGGTGTCACTGTCCCCCTGCCATACCCGGCCACGCGGCCACGGGTTGGAAAGGGGCTGGGAGCTGGAGGCTGAGGTTCGCTGTGCCCAGCTGCTGCCTTGCATGTGGCAGGCAGGGGAAGGGAAAGCTGCTCCCCAGAGTGCAGGGGCAGCAATGGGTGTGGGCATTGCACGAAGTGGGGTGTCCCCCTGCATCGCCCTCCGGGGCAGCCGAGGATGCCCTCCAGGTCCCGTCGTGCCCGTCTTTGCCTGCTCCAGGGCTTTCCCTGCCTGCGGTTGCAAGCTGGCAGATGGGGGGGGGGGGGTCAGGAGTGGCAGGGGTCCTGGCCACCGCATCCCCATCACTTGGCTGGTGCAGGCACGGGGGGACCAGCCGTGCCATCGCAGCTTGTCCCCCTTCCCCATGCAACCCCGATGGGACGGGCCAGTGGCCCTGCCTGGGATTGACTTGGCAAGGATTTATTTCAAAAAGCAAAAGAAAATGATCAAATGATAGAAACAGCGAGAGCTGAGGAGTGCTGGGTGGGAAGGGGAGGGCTTGCCGAGGCAGGGTCCAAGCAGCAGGCAGTGGCCATGCGTGGGCAGGAGCCAGGCGAGCTGGACGGTTGCCACCCCGAGGGGCGGCTAGCATGGAGGCACGCGGGAGGCCATCCCCGGGGGGAAGAGTTTGTACCGAGCTGCAGCCGTTCTGCAGCCCTGCCAAGCCCGAGTGCTCCAAAACCCATGAGTCAGATGCCCTAAAAATCCCGTGGCGGGCCTGAAAATGATGAGCCGCAAAATAAAAACCAAACAGCAACATCCGCAGTGAGTTTGGATGGGCTTTCTGCTCCCCTTGACTCTTGAGATGTCATGCGTGGAGGTTCGTGTCCCCAAGCACCAGGGCTGGAAACATGCTGTGTTTGTTTATTTGCCTGTTTGGTTTTAATAAGGAACAGAGAATCTTGTGGCATCACGTGGCTCCGGGAGCCTTCCCCGCCCCACGCCTTGGGGCACATCACCGCTGCTGGGGTGCCCTGTGACATCCCGCTTGCTTTTTCAGGCCATTGGCTGAATTTAGTTGTATTTAACAGCCGTCGGTGGGGGTTATGGCTGGGGACACATCCAGACTTGTTTTAGGTATGGTGGAAGGATGCTCTCCCTCTCTAGAGCAGCCCGAAGGTGGCTCTAACGCCAGGGACCAGTCGGGGACCGTGGCTGGGGCACGGGCTGATGTGCGGGGTCCCAGGGAGGGGATGCAAGGGGTTCGCCCCACCTGGTCGCCCTCCCTCACCTCTCTCTGCCCTCATCTCTCCTTCCCCTGCCCCTCGCCCAGATGAGATCCTCTGCTCGCTGGCTGGCCCCCCGTCCCCACCGGGGCAGGACCCCCATGGCTGGCGGGTGCCCGTGGACTGCGTGCGAGCCAACGAGCTGTGCGCAGCGGAGCCCAGCTGCAGCTCCCGGTACCGCACGCTGCGGCAATGCCTGGCCGGCCGCGACAGGAACACCATGCTGGCCAACAAGGAATGCCAGGCAGCCTTGGAGGTGCTGCAGGAGAGCCCCCTCTACGACTGCCGTTGCAAGCGAGGGATGAAGAAGGAGCTTCAGTGCCTTCAGATCTACTGGAGTATACACCTCGGGCTGACCGAAGGTACGGGGCAGGGCTCTGGGGGGTTGCAATGGGGTGGAGGGTGCTGGAGGAGAGGTGGTCCTGACCCACGCCTCGAGGTTGGGAAGCTCCGAGGGCACCTCGCTGCTCTAGTTAAAATGAGCTGAGCAGTGCCCTGGGCTGCACGGGCACCCCAGGCAAGGCAGATGGTCCCCACTTTTTCAGAGGATGCTGATGGGGCTGGGAGCTGGTCTGCCCAACGTGGGCAAGGGAGAAAGAGGCTGGGGGCTGCGTTTGCAGCAAGAGCTGATGGCTGTCATGGCAGAGCTGCTGTGCCCGCGTGTCCGGGCACCTGCAAGCCACGGCAGGGCTCCTCTCCAACCGGGCTCCCTCCCTCCTGCCTGCCCTGGAGGGGGAGAAGTGCCCGTGGGGTGCAGAAGGAAGCAAGGCTGGGGCATGGCTTTGCACTTCAATACCAGCTGTGGGGATCTCTTGGGGTGCAGAGGTTGTTGATGCCTCCTGGGCCCCCCCAGCCCCCCCTTAGCCCTTGCTCCGCTGGGGTTTGTGGGCTGGGGAGCAGCAGAGAGGGCTCGCTGGGGTCTCGCCTTGCGGAGAGGCGATGCACCAGAGCTTGCTGTAATCGCAGCCTGGTGAAGGAGTAAATCAGAGGCTGGAGCAGTGCAGGTAATTGAAATTGGATTTTGCTAGCCCAGGGCTGGTTTGTCCATCGGAGGCAGGTTTATCTATGCCTGAAGGCAGGGGGAGGCAGCGGGCTTCACCCACTGCCCCTTGCCCCTCTGCAGGGGCATCACCGGGGCTGGGGCTGCCCCAGGGCCTCGTGCTGCTGGTCCAGGGCTGCCAAGGGGCACTGTACTGGGCTCAGAGGATGGAACCAGCTGTGAGGGGCTCAGCTGGGGCTGGTGCCAGTGCTGGTGGGGTTTGCTTTGCTGTCCTCTGGACTCTATCCCCTCCTGCCACCCCTGCACAGCTCTGCCAGCGCCTGGCTGGCCCCAGACTGGAGAGGAGCAGAGCCAGCATCAGTTTAACAGTATAGATCCCTTTAATGGGCTTACGGCTGGCTCTGCACATGGAAGCTCTTAAATCCAGCTTCAGCTTGTGCAAAACCGCCCGTAGCAGAGCCCTCGAGTTGCGGCACAGTCCTCGCAAGGGCATGTGCCCGCCTGGCCGGTGGCAGCTTGCGAGCAGACGGACCCTCGGCCACCTGCGGCACCAAGTGTGTTGGCAGCTTGGCCCCGCTTCCACCAATGATTTGGGCCTGTAAAAATGCCTGCTCCTCTGCTGTTTCATTACCCCGGCTGAAAGCCACCTCCTTTAGCGGCTTGAGCTAAAGGGGTTCATTTGATGGAGCCTGCGGAGGAGCCTCCATCCCTGGCAGCCACGTCCCCGCAGCGGGCGCAGGTCTCTGACCTCCCTCCTGAGCTGGGATTGAAGCCAGAGGAGGTGGTGGTGGTGCTGGGAGGCTTTGGTGTCAGCGGCGAGAATGTGGGGAGCTGTACCCGAGCATGCAGCCCCCTGGGTGAAACTGCCTTCAAATCTGGGTCAGCGAGCCCGAAAACCAGCCCAGAGCAGGAATTACTGCTTAATTGTTTTCTACCCCTCATTAGCAGCCTTCATTCAGCAATTTCAGAGGGTTTTGCAAACATGAATGAAGCATGCTTTGCTGCTTGATGGATACTCCAGGACCTGTACCTGGAGGAGGAGGTGGGAAGAGAAGTGATTATACCAAGTCTTAAGGAGAGGGGGAAGCTTTGGGGAGATCCAGCAGCTCACAGCTTTAACATGCATACACCCGGGAGTGTAAAAGCAACGAGGAACCCAAGGCAGACAGTGATCTTCTGCCTGGTAGCAAACATGCTGTGCCCGGTGGCCTCCCATCCAGCCCCTCGGCTGCGGGAGCTAACCTGTCCCTGCCATTAAGGAGGACTGCTTTCACTCCAGCCTCCTTTCTGGAGGTTAATTGCATCTCAGTGAGCTCAAGAAAAGTCCACTGCCCTTTTAATGCTCCGTAATTTTCCTAGCAAGCAGCAGGATTCAGCTAGTATTTAATTATTTATTGCATTGGCAAAGCAATATACCGGGAGGTTACAGTGTTTCCTAAATGCACTTTAATAAAGGTGCTATTTGTCATCGGAGCATTAGGAAGCCCCGCGAGGCGAAGGAGCTTGGCCTGATGCGGGAGGACTCTGCAGGCCGCCCTGAGCGTGTTTCCCTCCCCGCAACCAGCAGCAGCAGCAGGAGCTGCCCTTGGCCCCCGCCGGGGTGGTTACCCCCATGTGGCATCACCCCGAGGGTGGCGGCAAGGCCAGGAGCGGGGCGATGGGCTGAAAACCTGCAGCCGTTGGAGATAGCCCAACCTGGCATCCCACCAGGGGCTCCCTGGCCAGCCACCCAGCTCTGCCCCCCCAAATTTCCAAGGAACGGCGCTGCGGAGCTGCTGAGCGTGGAGCAAGCCCTCCCGCATTGCTCCCCGCCTCTTTAATGAGCTTGTTTTCCAGCACAAGGTTTCAAGTGGCTCCTTAATTACATGGGATAAATGCTGCCGCCTTGGGCTAATAATAACTCGGTAGAGCACGCGTGGGCTGGAGCGGTCTGGGCTGCCGGGGTCCGTCCCTGGGCCAGCCCAGGCTCACCCGCAGCGAGGGCACCCGGTGCGGGCAGGGATCCTGCCGAAAGGGCTGCCAGGCGCAGCGGGGATCGATGCTCCGGGCTGCTGGTCAGCCTCTGACTGGGGCTTTCAAAGTCCAGCCATTGATTTTATTTTTTTTCTTGTGGCTGCTGGGGTTTGAGGAGAGAGTTTCCTCTCCTGAGAGCCATGGCCAGCTCTCCTGAAATCAGCGTCTTCTGGAGATACACGAAGGGCAGGCAGCAAAAGCATCAGAAGAAGCATCTCTCCATCTGAGATGGGAGAGGGGGGGGTTTGCTCCCAGCCTGGGGACAGATGGACCGTGCTCGGGAACGGTCGGATTGTGCGGATTGCAATGGGTGAGCCCCTGGAGGAGCGCAGCGTGGGTGGATCAGTGGTGGGGATGCTCTGGTGCTCGAATGATGAGGGTCTGTATTTCCCCACTGAAATATTTCCATTTTCCCAAAACGCATCAGAGGCAGAGCAGAGCGGAAAACAATCTTCACAGTGGTTTTTTTTAGGCAAATGCTTTTTTTGCAACAACAACAAAATAACCCAGTGTTGAGTACAGACCCTAAAACTTCCAGTTTGCAGCTGGCCCAGACTCTGTGGATGTGTTCATGAAACATTGACCTTTGAAATCTAAATTCCCTCAACTCTTGAGGTCAGTTTGAATGCAGCCGCTGCCAAACCTGACTTGCACAAGGGGCTGAGCTGCCTGCCTGGCCGCAAACTTCCAGCCAGCAAGAATTAAGCTGAGTTGGTCCAAAATGGGCTTTTTCTTTTGTTGCAGGGCAGTGATTTAAATGCTTTTTGGTTTTCCCTTCCCAAATTGCAGATTGCCATGCCGGGGGGGTGCCCGCGCCCGGCCGTAGCCTCGGTGGTGGCTGAGGTTATTTGCTTTTTCTCCCCCTTCTCTTTCTTCCCTCCCGCTGTAGGAGAAGAGTTTTATGAAGCTTCCCCCTATGAGCCGGTCACCTCTCGTCTCTCTGATATATTCAGACTTGCTTCAATTTTCTCAGGTAATAAAAGCAACGTGCTTCTGCTGTTTTATCTTCTCTTGCCAGTGAATGTAGCCCTGCTACTGAGCTCCCTGGCAAGGAAAACTTGCAACTCCTTCCCCCGTGGTTTGGTCCTTTGCTCCTCCAGCTCCTACGGCCACGCTCCTGCCCATCTCTTCTCCCCGTCACCCCAGACCTGATGCCGTGAGCGTCCCCGGGGGTGACACGTGCCCCCCCGCAGCTGGCTGGGATGCCGGTGCCTGGCGGAGGGAGGTGATGTAGGGGCTGCTTCCCAAGTGCTGCTGGGGTTTGATGCACTTTGGGTCAGATCCTCTCCGTTTCACACCTTCCCGGCGGGATCAGACATTCCTGGGTGAGGCCCGGCTGAGGTGGGGGCTTGCTTTGAGCCCCTGCCCAGCAGCGAGGGCAGAGCCATGGGCAGCAGCCTCCTCCTCAGGCTTCCTATTTCCCCCCAGGCTGTGGTTTAGGATTTTACCTTTTGGACTCCACTGCCTCCAACCATGGGCTTATATCAAATAGCTGAGGCGGGCTGGAGAGCCTGGAATTCCCTCGTTTGTCTTGCCGATGTGTCCCCTGGAGCAGGCGAGTGTCACGGCCCGGGCTCCGGGGAGGACCAGACCCTCCCGCTGCCCATCCATCGCGACGTAAAGTGTTTTGTCTTCTGGAAGATTTGGGACCGGCAGGGCGCTGGGGGGGACCCTGTTTGCTGTCCCTCCCCAGGGCAGCCAGCCTCAAGCTGAGCTATGGGATGCTGCTGGGAGAAGGACACTGAGCCCTTCGGAGCATCTTTCTGCATCTACATCTTCCTCTCGGGAACCCAAACTCCACCATCATCCTCGGGAACTTTTTTTGCCATCTATTTCCATGACAACCCTGCGTGCTGCCACCCCCCCCCCCCTTTTCAAATTAGGTCAGGAATGCCTTGGCTTCTTGCTCTTTCTCCTCTTAACCCTTTCCCTGTGAGCCACCGGCCACCGTGGGGTTTTGGGGGTCCCTGCATCCCCAGACTTTGCGGGATGCATGTGGGCAGAGGGTGGTGGCATCCCAGGGACCCCACAGCGATGCTGTGCCCCCCAGGTGGTGCAGCCCTGCCCACAGCCACCCCGGCTCACGTGGGGACACCTCGGAGGAGGGCTGTGACGCCGCATCCCCTGGCTGCCATCACCCGTTGGGTTTTAGCTCTTGAAGCGAATTTGCCAGGCTCCCTCCGGGGAGCTTAGCACCGGTTCGGGATGACGATGCCACCCCCTCCCGTCTCCCGCACGCCTTTTTGGATTACATTAGCGTCAAGGAAATATTTTAGCTGCTGGAAAGTATGAAAAGCAAAGTGTCTGGAGTGGGGGATTAAACGCTCATGGGTTGATTTATTCATAAAAGCAAAGCGAGAGGAGAAGGAAGCCTGTCTGGCAATTTTGGGGCTGGGGGAAGGGGGAATTGGCTGCTGTTATGCTCTGGAGATGTGCCGTGGCCATCGGCGTGGCCTCAATTCTTCTTCCACTCCTTCTCTGTCCCCCTCGCGCGGGGCTGGAGTGGTGGGAGCAGCAAGCGGCTGCCCCCCGGGACCCCCAGCCCTGACCCGGAGCCCAACCGATTGAAACAAATGAGCTGTTAGTGTTGTTTCTCAATAACAAGGCTGAGGCAGAGCGCTGCTAATTGCCTGTGGGGATAGCGGAGGGATTACCTTACCTTTCTAGAAAGAAGGGGCCGTGTAAGTGAGGAGAGCGGAGATGCGCGCTGCCGCGCTCTGATTGCTCGCGCCCTCGATGGGCAGCCTGCCGGGACGGGGGGGCTGGCGGCACCGCGAGCGAGCATCGCAAGCGAGCATCGCGAGCGAGCACCACGAGCGAGCACCGCAGCCCTCCCCGTGCATGGGGCTTTGGGCTCCTGGACCCCTCCATGGAGCAGAGCATCCCGGGCCGGCGGTGAGGATGCTCTGCAAAGCCAAGGGGTGCTGGAGCCGGCCCTGCGGAAACCACAGCCTGCAGGGAAGAGGGAAGAAGCTCCGGTTGGGAAACTAGCCCCACGCTGTGTTTCTGCCCACGCGGGCACCAACACGGGGCAGCAGCACCCAAGAGGTGGGTGGGTGTCAGACCCCCAGACTCAGCCCGCGCTGAGTGAGCTTGCAGCAGCACTGCCTTCCCCATCGCCCTCCTCCTCCTCCTCTGCCCCTGACCCCATCCTGCACCGAGAGGCCAGGCAGAGCCTGCCGAGGGGACAGCTGGTGGCACCAGGTCTCCCAGCTCAGTCCCCTCCTCGGCTCCTTGGCCCCCGATTTCCTTCTCGCCTCATGAAATTTTCATGCTTGTGCTTTATTAATGAGCTCCCCAGAAACCCTGCGCTTTCAAGCATCGGCTCTATTAAAATGCATCCAGGTCCCTGCAGGTCTCGGGCAGGGCAGGAACGATGCTCCAGAGGATTAGACAATAAGCCGGCACTTTGCAGAGATCCCACGCTTGTGCCGGAGAGCCGCCACGCTGGCTGTTAACCGCTCGCAGGGCTCGGAGCCGTGGCAGCTGCCAGCACACCTGGGTGCAGAGAGTGCTCAGTGCATCCCCCCCAGAACCAGGAGCTGGTCTGGGCAAGGAGAAAAGAAAGCCACGTCTCCCCCATCCTCTTCAAGCATCGTTTTCCTCTTCTGCTCCTCTGACCTCAGCGTCATGAGCTGTCTCCATCCTCAGCCCTAGGGACCCTGTAGCATGACCTGGGCTGGGGGGTTCCTGCTGTGAAATGGCAATTTCTGCCCTGTCCCATCCTTGGGGAGGGTGTGAAGCCCCAAAGGATGTGTCTTCACCTCCTTTCTCCCCGGCTTTATTCCGAACAGGGCTCCATGAGGAGCAGGGAGGAGGATTCCCCCCAGTGCGGTGCCAGTTCACGCTCTGACTATCCGTCAGCTCAAACGTCTCTCTTAGCTCAGGCAATCTTCTTGCCTCTTGCACTATTTTTCAAGGCAGATCTACTTATAAATCATATATCATAAGAAGTATTCACTTTACGTATGTCTTATCGAACTCCCCCGTCCCCGCTAGATCTCCACGGTGGGTGTTCATCACTGGGATGACACATTTGGCATTTCGAGGGCTCTCTTCAAACAGCTTTACCCGCCCGGCTCTGGGGTCTGATGGCATCACAGCCCAGCCGGGGGGTGCTGGCCCTGGGTGAAGGGGGCTGCGGGGACCCCACAGTCGTCACAGCTCGGGTCAGGACTGGTGGCACCGAGCTCCCAGCAGCTGCAAACGTCCCCCAAAGGCAGTGAGATATGGGTTGGGTTTGCATGGCTCGGCACCGGCGGGGCCTTCCAGCTTCGCCTTTATTTGTGACCGGTTAACGTAGGCAGTGCCGTGCTGGTGGCTCCGGGTTGGGAGGCTCACACCGAGTGAGAGACCAGGGAAAATGAGATGAAGTCGGGTCCCGTGCTGCAAACGACACCCCAAAAGGCTGCTCACCTGTAGGGTAGCCCCCGTGGGCAGCTGGGGGAGCAGAGGGAGGCGGGGGACGATGCTGGCCCAGGCAGCTGCTTGCCATTTGCTAATTAGCAGGGCCCTACAAATATGTCTGTTAGGAAACCCTCCTTGATGCTGTCGTTTGTCTTTTTGCCAGCAGAAGCTGGGAGACAATGGTGGAATCCATGGACTTGGCTGGGCTGCGGAGGGGAGAAAATTAGGGATGCGATGGCTGCTGCAGTCAGGTGGCTTCTAAAATAGCACCTGGGCTGCTGAGGGTGATCCATCATTTTGACAAAAAAAAGGAGAAAATTCAGCATTTGTTCCCATGTGGTGGTTTGGCTTCGTCTGTCCTCTCCCCATTTGCTCTGTTTACTGATGGCTGGGATTCCTGGGGTGGTTGCGGGATCTGGCTAGTGCAGGGCAGGTGGCCGGTGCCCAGCTCCGGTGGCAGCCTTGTCCCCATCGTCCCTGCCTGGGCAGTGCTCAGCCCTGTGGGGGGCTGGCTGGGGGTGACCTGGTTTTGGGGAGCCCCAGGAGAGGATGCAGGGGCTGGGGGGGGGCCCTGTGCAGCTCGGCAGATTATTCTGCTTTGGAGCAGGCTGAATAATTAATAATAATTATTCTTTGAATAATTGACAAGAAAAAAAATATTGCAAATTCATGGCATGAATTATGCACTGAAGACTCTTTGCCCAGGTCCCCCCCGCTGCAATCGGTGTGCATTAACCCCTTCCGTGCTGGAGGAGGACCTCCAAATCGTGCAGCGGGACGGGGATGAAGCAGGGGTAACAGCAGCAGTGCATCCAGCCCCGTCCCTGCTGCCATCAGGGCAGGGACAGGCCGTGCTGGAGATGCCCGGGGGTGACACCAATTCCCTGTAGCATCTCCCCATGTTGAGGGCATCTCCGCATCCCTCAGTGCCACGCTCACCCTTTCTCCCTCTTGCTCTCCGAGCAGGAATGGACCCCGCCACCAACTCCAAAAGCAACCACTGCCTTGATGCGGCCAAAGCCTGCAACCTGAACGACAACTGCAAGCGCCTGCGCTCGGGCTACATCTCCACCTGCAGCAAGATCTCGGCCACCGAGCACTGCAGCCGGAGGAAATGCCACAAGGCTCTGCGCCAGTTCTTCGACCGCGTCCCCAGCGAGTACACCTACCGCCTCCTCTTCTGCTCCTGCAAGGACCAGGCTTGTGCCGAGCGTCGGCGGCAAACCATCGTCCCCTCCTGCTCCTACGAGGACAAGGAGAAGCCCAACTGCCTGGATCTGCGCAACACGTGCCGGACGGATCACCTTTGCCGGTAAGGGCTGTGCCGAGCTCTGCGTCGGCTTTTCCCAGCCATTCCCGGTGCCGGGGGGAGACCTGCAGACTGCAGAGGGGGTTTCTGTGGGGCCAGGTTTCCAGCGCTCTCTTGTTGCATGATCCTATTCCAAGTTTCTCGGTTGCATCTTCCCAATGCCACGTGGCACTTGCTGGCTGGGTCTGTGCGTAAAATGGGGCAGAGTTAATGGTTTTTGGCTGCTTGTGGAGAGGCTGAGGTGTGGCCTTGAGTTTTGTTCCCCCTTGCTGTGGGGTGAACCCGTGGGTTTGTGCGGGGTTGCGTGTGGTTTGCAAGCATGGGGGGCTGCCAACTGAGCCCTGCACCGAGCTCTGATCTGCTCCGAACCCCCCAGTGCAAAACCAGGGCTCTGCCGTTCCCCGTGCTTGGCCCGGGAGGCTGCAGCGGGGCGATGCCCTCCAGCAGCGCTCAGGTGGGGTAGAGACGTGGGGCAGAACCAGAGCAGCGGGGATGGAGCTGCCTTTTTGCTGTGAACGGTGGAGCTGAGTCCCTAGGGACCACATCATCTGTATTCCCCAGCCGGGACTGCTCCGTCTCCCCGAGCTGGGGAGGGGATAAATGTGCAAAAGGCACCATGGCAGCGGGGGCACCCGCACCCTGCAAGCAGCAAAATCCTTCAGCATGCTTTCAGCATCCCCAGCGAAACTTCATGGCTGGTGAAATCCGCTCTTTTCCCCGTGGCAGAGCGAAGTTGGGAGCTTGGCTTTTGTTCCGTTATGAAACTCATTATTCATACAGCAAAAAACCTCCTGTCGCCCTCGGGGGGCTGGATCAACCTCATAAAGTATATGTTTCCTACAAGGAGGAGGGTCTTTTTGCCATCGAGGTGATGGAGTTTCCCAGAGCCTGGTGGCGAAATAAATAAATAACGCAGCTTCAGGTCCTCCTCTGGCTGCAAGCGAATGTGTTTGAAACGTGGGAATGTGGCTTTTTATCAAAAAGTAATACAATAAGCCAATGTCTATGAATAAAAGATACCAGGGCTGCGCTGAGTCGTGGCCAAATTAATGGTAGCACCTCTCCGTCAGCAGGCCTGATGCTTGCTCAGACATTAAATGCTGCGGATACATCCACTCACAGAGGGGGAGAACCTGCATTAGCAGCGTGTTGGGGGGGGACCGGAGAGGCCACGGAGCTGCCGAGCACTAATTATAAGCCCGTTCCTGCCTGAAATGAAATTCCACCAGAAAGGGGTGAAGCAGCAAAGGGGGAAGCATGTGGCAGCTGCTTTGGCTGTTTGCTCTGAGTTGGAAATGCGTTTTTCCAGCAGCAGCATTGATGCTGCCCGGTTGGAGAGAGGCAGCCCTGGCCGGGGGCTCTCGCTCTGCCAAGCACCCGAATCCAGCATTTATTTATGCATCCAGCTTTGGGCATTGGTTTGCAGAGTTTTGCCTTAACCTCGGCTGTTCTCTCCCCGTGATGGGGTGTTGCGGGGCTGTGCATGGATGCATTCCTTGGATCTGGGCTTGCAAGAGAAGGTCCCATCCCATCCGCTCCCCTCCCACAGCTCTGCCCCGGGAGGGATCCGGCAGCGCTCCCGAGCCTCGGGCAGGCGGATTTGCTCCAAACCCCCCGTTAAAAGGGGTTGCATTAACCAGGCTGTGGCACCGGGGTGCAAGAAGGGTTAAGAGCCTGCAGCGAGGAGCCCGTGCCCGGGGATGCTCTGAGATGCTGACGTGCTCCAGCAGCTCACTTGACCTCCTTGCGTTCACAGCTGCGAAAGTGTCTAGAAGCAGTGACCTACCTGGGGTGAGCGGTGCCTGGCACCTGAGCTGAGAGGGGAAAAAAATAAGAATTTTTCTCTATTGATGTTGCTTTTCAAGTGAGATTGGGTCTAGCTTTTTTCTCCCTGGCTTTTGGGATGGAGGTGGCTCTGGCAAAGCCTTCTAGCAGGGGCTGTGTGTGCCCTGTGCTTTCCCTGGGAGTGGGCACGCACATGCAGGCTGCATTTTATGGTCCTCGCTGCTGTTTTTCCCCCTCCATCTCCGTCTGGAGGTGTCCTGCTGGCACGTCTTCCCCAGGGGTGAAGGAAGGGCCCTGCATGCTGTGCCTGATGCACACATGGGCATCGTGTCCCCTTGGCCCATGGGGAGAGGACGTGGAGGAGAGCTGGTCAAGGAAAACCATCGTTAACAAGCTGCCCTGTCTGCTTGACATTAGCTGCCTGACCGGCCAGCGGCTGTGAGTCTGTCTGCCCCGGCACTGCCCCAAACACGGGCAGGGAGTCACAGCTCCCATTGCCGTGGGTCTAGTTTCCCAAATTAAAGCTGGGCATGGATGTACTCGCCAGCTGAACCCCTTCTCCCACAGTTTCGTCTCCTCCTCCATGTGCATTCCCGGTGTTTCCGAGCAGGCCAAGAGCAGCTAGCAAGCCTGGAAAGGCTCAGGAGCTGAATGAAATCTAGTCTGTCTTACCACCATGCGGGTAATGCAAACTCCTCCAGCAGCTGCTGTTTGCGCTTCGTCGGAGGGTATTAACCGACGTGGAGGTGCCATGTATTTAGGGTGGATTTGGCTTGGTGCAAGGGGTCTCATTCAGCAGTGATGCAGAGGTCCCTGCTGCGGGCTCGGTGCTTGGAGCTGCTGTGCAGACAGGGCTGCACCCGATGCAGGTATCTGCATGGCTCCAGGAACCCTTGAGATGCTGCTGGTCCTGCTCCGGGCAAGCGGCTTGCTCTGCTCTTCTAGAAAAGCCCAGGGGAGTTGCATCCATGCGCAGGCTGGGTGAGTTCGGTTGTGTGGCATCCCCTTTGCCGAGCGGCTCAGGGCTTGTTTTGCAGGGACAGGGTGGTCTGCAGGGCTGCCTGGTGCTGGGGGGCCTCTCCGCTCGCTCTCCTGCCTCTCCAAGGCCCTCAGCATTTGTAAATAAGAAAGCATTGGCAGGCAGCCGCTGCCAAGATCATCACCAGGTGCCGGGAATGTGTATAAATAGAGCGTGCAGGCTTTGTCCTCCTTCCCATGGCATCTCCACCCAGGAGCAACCAGGCATGAAACCCCTCTGTGTCCCATCATCCCAAGCCCCTGCCTGCGAGCAAGGCAAGGCTGGGGTCTGCTGTGGGCTTTCCCATTGATGCCTGCGCTTATCAGGTTGGCATCACGGACCGATGCTCATCCTTATCTGCATGTGGGACTGGCAAGGGCATTGAACTCAGAAGCAGATCGGCAAGCTGCTCCGAAACCCAGCGGTGACAGGAGATGAGATAATGTTCCCTCACGGGCTGCGAGCGTAATTAAGCCTCCTGGCTGAACGCCTAATGAACGGCGAAGCCCTTGGTACCAGGACAGGACTTTGCAGGGAGATTTTTGCTGCCGTCTCGCCACGGTCGGTGCTGAGCTGGGTGCATGGGGATGCTCCTCGTAGGGGCCGCTGCCCCTGCAGGACACAACCCACGCTGAGGTCGCGTTGCTTCCTTCCCAAAAGAAGCAGAGGAGTTGGGGAAGAGGGCAAATTAATGGTCCAGCATGGACAACAGTCATTCTGGAAGCTTTTGTGGCTTTCTGCTGCTGCTTTCCAGCTGCTGAGGGCTGGTGGTTAAATGGTTGTTGAATACCAGCCCCTGTCCCATCAGTGGTCGCAAAGCTGGGGAGATAAAAGCCACCGGTTCTTCCATCACCACCGATGGAAGGCGATGTTTTCTGAATGCTTTGGACTGGGGTATTTAAACCAGTGGGCAGCGTCCCGGCACGGAGTGGGCTCCGGGTCACCCGGGGGTCCCCATGGCTAGGAGGAGGGTGCTGTGCAGCCCCTCCATTCTGCACTGCACAGAGAGGCTGAGGACACGAAGGGGCCAGGATGCGGCCCCTGAGCTCCCGTGCATCCCTGCCTGGGCTCAGGTCCTGGCGAGGGCGAGCGCTCAACCTGTGCCCTTCCTGGGAGCAGGGTGCAGAATCTGGGTTATTCTGGGCTCAGATCCTGAGCTTTGCTCTGGACAAAGCAATTTGAATGGCCTTGACCTGTCAGGCTGCTAAAAATCCCCCGTGAGATGCCCAAGCCCCTTTGCCCAGCTCCCGGCCGCGAGAGCAGGAGCAATCAGGCTCAGATCGCTGCAATTTGTGAAGCTTTTTGTGCTGGGAAGCTTTTCCCGGCACGATGGAGGAGCCTGACAAACTCCCCGAGCTTTGTGTCTGATTGCAACGGACAGGTTTTAGCTCCCAGAATATAAAACCCTTTTGCAAAACACTAACCTCAGCTAAGGGGAAAGGGAAGGAAAGGGGAGAAAAGAGCTGATTTCAGCAGCTGCAGTTTGCTGTATTTTTCATCTTACATCAGCAAGTCAGGAACACAAATAATCTGGTCTTATATGCTTCAGTGATGCTGGTGCTGAAGAATTTCCCAGCCTCCACTGGCTGTAGCTCCTCAGCATCCAAAAGCAGGGTGATGTTTCATTTGCCTGAGTTTTCTCCCTGTTTTCAGTGCATTTGTGGCTGGGAGGGGGACGGATCCTGCTCAGCTCCTCGCAGGACCCCTGTGTCTGCGTGCATTGCTGAGGTGCATTTCTGCACGGCAGAAAGCATCTCTCTTTGGCTGGGGTTGGGATGCTAATTCAGGAGCGATACTCCGGGGAGGGGAAGCCTTGCTCCCGCCAGGGAGACTTGGCTCGGGGTGTGTGCGAGGGAAGGAACGGATCCAGGCTGGCTTGGTATTGATTAAACACCAAACATGGGAACAAAACGCTTTTTTTTTTTTTAAACCCACGTCCTCGTCTTCACGCCCTTTGTTTAGCACAGACAAAATGCCATCTATAATGGATGTTTCCTTGATAAACAGCGGAGCGGCAGCTCAACTTTCTCATTACGTGGTGTAATGAGAGCGGCTCAGAAGTACGGCTCGGCTGTCCACATAGTTGTCTGGGAAGAAGAAGGAGGAGGGAGAAATGCTCCTGGATTGAACAGCGGCTCTGGGAGCTGGCGGAGGGGAGCAACGCTCGTGTCTGGAGGGGGACAGGGCACGGCTGATGGGTCCCCAGGGTGGGTGGCCGCACAAGGGCTGGGCGACCGGGGCTGCAATAACCCGCCGGGGGAAGCCTCTGAATCCGACCTTCAATTAGCAAATCTGCAAAAATTGGTGGCTTTGGCTTCCCGGTATGGGGGGGGACAGAGGGAGGGGGCCAGTGGGGCAGCACCCCCAGGTACCTCTCCCCCGGGCCCCCGTGGGCACCGGCGTGCAAAGGCAGCTGGAAGGGATCTCTCGGCTCGGCGGCCACCTTGCTCAAGGCTAACCACGCTCTTAACACAATAATAAGTCAATTCGCACTGAATAATTAAATAGAGAGCCTTCATAAGTATTGACTTAATGTGACAGCAAGTCTATACTGACTCAGGGTTTGCTTATGTAAACACAATCTCCTGTTCGGCTTAGTTAGCAGTTCAATGAAATAGAACAGTCCTTCAATTAAAATCAAATGATGCGTGCGTTTAATTCTTCCCTTCTCTTACCGGGTAATGATAGGGTTTGAGCACAGGCAAGAGGATGACAAAACCAAGTCTTTCAACTGCTCTTATCTGTGATGAATCAAAATGCCGTGTCCTAAAAATACATACGGATAACTAAACTTCTTAATTAACGACTTCTAACTTAGCAGTTGGTCTGTTGTCTGTCCTCGTTTTTTTTTTTTTCCTCTTGCTGGCTTAGCTCTGCTTACTCTAATTTGGGGATTTCTCCTTTGCTTCTCTCTGGTTCGTTCTCTTTTTGCCTCTTTTCTGCTGTCCCCATCTCCCTGGGCGAGGGACAGCTTTGGGATGGGGGACCAGCCCTCATCCTACAGAGAGATGCTATGCTACTGCAGGGATATAATTTTCACTAAAAGCAGGAGTAAAACCCTCCTGGCTCATACTGGAACAGGCAACTCCAGTCTCCAGAGGTGGCAGATAACTTTTCCTGGATAAAACAAATATTTCCACTGATCTTTTTTCCCCTGTGAACTATTTACTAGCTTTGGTAGAGGGCCATCCAGAAAAGTGGAGTTTTGCTCCAGCTTCCCTCATTTCTTGAGCTGCTCCCCATCCCCAGGGCTCTTTGAATTACCTGGCCACTGTTCTTGGTATTTGAGGCTAATTTTTTTTTTATCTCAGCATCTCCTGGCTTCGAAAGCATTCATCTCCAGCAGGACAAGCAGGCAGAGCGAGTGTTGGGAGGAGGATGCCCAGCGGGCCCGCGGGTTTTTCGTGTCTTGCTGAGATTTTGCATGTTGTCGCAGCTTCTTGAACATCCGCTGCTCTGCAGGGGGGAGAGGCGTGTTTCCGAGCTGCCTCTCGACGCTCCTGTCTATTAAAGCCATTTTTCCTTGGTCCCTGTAAATTGCCTGTGAAAAACACGTCTTGAGTAATCTCCGCATCTCGGACGTTTTCTGCATGAAATATTCAAGAGCCTGATACTGTTCGCTTTGATGGGTGATGAGTTATTACCAGTGCCGGGCTTGGACTTCTTATAAGCATGCGGTGATGGGAACAATTAGCACCCAATTAGGCACCTTGCATCTGTTGTAGGGATTTTTCTGCTTAAAAAATTGCAACGGACCAACAAGCGGAAAAAAACAATCAAAAATCCTCTGCTGTGTAGGTAACTTTTAATGTCAGAGCGAGGGTGTCTTGCTGGCGCTGGCAAGCTGCTTCTGAATTCCTGCATGATAACAAGGCTAGGAGATGAGTTAGCAGCCAGGAGCTGATGGGATGGTCCCTGCAGCGATGCACAAAGTCCCCTAAACGGGGGAGATACGCACCAGGGGCATATGTGCACTGCAGGGACCCGGGTCCCTGGGAGGGGTCTGGAGTTGGGCAGGGGGACAGAGAAGTATTAAAGCCCCCGGATCCCTGGAGCTGCCTTCCCTTGGCGTCGTCCTGGTCTTTTCACCCAGAAATCAGACGTATTTTCTGGATGCATCAAAGAGAAACAGCTTGGAAACCCTTAACTTTGAAATCCAGCACTCAGAGCGGGTTTGGGATATGATATATGTGTATATATATAAAACTAATTTTTGTTAATCCCTTTTTCACTCCTTTTTTTTTTTTTTGACTTGGAGGCCTTTCAGGAAAATAACGTGCTGTGCTCTGCAGCTCCCCGCGCCGTCGTCCTCCTTCCCCATCCCTGACCCAGCTGCCAGCCCAGCTCTTCCCAGCCCAGGTCTGGCGTTTGCAGGCAGAGACTGGCCAGCCCCACCTGCTGCCTCGAGCTGCCAGCCAGCAATTTGGCACCAATTCCTCCTGTTTCTGCTAAGATGGACTTGGCTCCCTCTCCTTTTTTTTGCCCGGGCACTTAAAAGCAGAAATCTGAGAAGCTATGGCCCGGCTCCAGTAAGGTTTATTCCTGGCGGTGAGAGGTCTCATCCAGCGACTGCAAACTCATTGTGTACAACGGAAAGAGTGACATCTGGCTTGGATATTCTGGAAAGATTACCAGCTGGCTTGTCATGTATTATGAGAAGAATAACATTTGCCTTAGAGGATGCTACAAGCCAGGAGCAGGGCCCCGGGGAGCAGCGTGACAAATTTTTGTGGCGCTCGGTGATGAACTTGCCACAGTTCTTTAAGAGAATTGACGTGCCTTCACCTCTAATTTGGGGAGAGGGGAAATGCTGTCGGAAACTTTATTTATCTCCTGTGGAGGGGAGGAGGAGGGAGTCCAAATACCTTCCTGTGATGAGGATTGTGTGAAAGGAGTGGAATCAGAGCTTTTCTGCTCTGCAACACCCACCTTGGGCTCTCCCCTCTGCTCCCACCTTGCAAACGGGGAGCAACAGCCCTTGACCCGAGGCTGGTTTTGGCTGCAGGGAGGGCTGAGCCCTGCAAAAGTCCCCTGGCAAAGCTTTTCTGCACATGCTGGGCTTCGTGCACAGCTCCGGCAAGGGAGACCGTGTGCTGAGAGCTGAGCATCAGTCCTGGGAATGGGTGCAGGATGGGAGCCCCTGGCTTCCCTCTGCACCGCTGGCGTGGGGAGTTTCTTTCTAAATCACTAGGGAGGAAAATAAACGTGGGTCTGGCCAAAATAACCTGCACATGGGCTGGGTGAGTTTTGTTTGCAGGAGGAAGGGGAGGGAGAGGTGACGGCAGCTGTGTTATAGCTATTTATTGTGTCCAACATGTAGAAGAGCGCGGCGGTGCCCAGGAGTCCTGTCTTCTCGTCGGGAGTGCTTGAATAACCCAGTTGAAGAGGCTGACCTTGCCCTGGAAATTCTGTAGCCTGTCGGGAGGCTGTAAGTGGGTCAGGCAGCTGGTGTAAGTGGGAAAATAATCCAGTTCACACTGCTGGCAGCCCGTCAGCAGGCGAAAACTGAGTGCAACCTGCATGCCGGGCCGCGGGGAAGCAGCAAAAAGAAGGTACCAAGTGGTACCTTGCCAGACTCGCTGTGGGGTGATGCTGGGGTCCCCAAAGGACCAGGGAGTGCCCAGAAGAGCTCAGCTGCTCCACAGAAGATGGTTGCATCAGTGGCTGTGAGACCCCACGACCTGGAAAAAGCCCCAGTCACGGATGGCTGGAAACAGCAAAAGTCTCCAGGAAACTGCTGCATTCCCCCATGGAGCATCCAGTGCTCTGGTCCAGCCCCGAGCAGCTGTGCTTTATTCCCTCTTCGGTCCTTTCCCCAGTACGTAGCCCGTGAAACCGCAGTGGCCTTCGGGCCGTGGGCTCAGCAGCAGCATCTCTGCTCCTCCCCGGTGCTGGCTGCGTCTCAGTGGTACCTGCCCCCCCCCCCCGCTCCCCTTAGTGCTAGAGATCGAGTGTGGTGAAAAGTGCTGGCTGGATGTAAGGTATCACTGCAGATCCCTTCTACTTCATTCAATCACTGCTTCATTTGTTGCTCTGTTTAATTTGATCAAAACCGTCTGAAAACAAATCATTCCTATTCAAAAAAAAAAAAAAACACAATTTCTACCCTTTATTTTCATCAGTTCTTATGGCTTTAGGCAGGTACTGTTGGATGATTCCATCACCGGTTGGACAGAGATGACATTTAATTAAGAAGGAAGGAAAAGGAAGCTAAAGAAAATAATGTATGCCTTCTTCTTTCTATATGAAGTGTGGAAAAAAAGAGCTGAGGAGATTTTCTGTTGTGAAATGCAGGTCTCATCTACAGTGTCAGCAACTTGGCTGCTTCGCAGCAATTCCTCCCTGTGATTGAGATCCAGCCTGGGCCACAATTCAGCCTCGTGTCTATTCATTTAATGACTGAGTCAATTTGGAAAACTGCTGCCCATCCATCTGTCCACCTGGTCCATCTGTCCATCCTCTTCTACATCCTTCCCATTTCTTTATCCTTCTACCTCAGTGATTTGGTTCATCCCAAGAGAAATCCCCAGAGCACCGCATGGAAAGCGTGGGTTTGTGTCAGCAGAGCCCGATTACCGATACACCTGGAAATAACTCTGCTTCCATCGCTCCTTGTGCTTTTTCTGTGCATTGCACCGAGCGGTGAGAGAAAATGAGAAGGGGTAACCACGCCAGTAATCGGGTTAGGAGTGGAAATCAGCTCCTCTCGTCCCTTCTTTATTCCTCCTGGTCCTGCTGCCGTTCTCCCCATCTCTGCTCTTTCTGCCGCCGCTCTGCCCCCAGAGCCGAGCCTGGCAGGAGGGCAGGCAGGGCATGAGCATCTCGGCTCCCGAGATCTCTGCGAGGCTTCCTCTTGTGGCTTTTTTTTCCCTTCTCAGCTGCGAAAGAAGAAAGGAAAATGTAACCCCCAACCTCAGGCATTTTAATTGCACTCTAAGCTTTAACGTTTCAAGGGGAAGATAAAAACAAGCAGTGAAATTTTACAGTCGTGTAATGACGCCGGGAGCAGCGCGGCCAAATGAGGTTGTGAAGTTTATGGTGTGCTCTGCCGGTCGAGCAGCGCTTGGAAAGGGCTGGGGAGGTGGGGAGCAGTAAAGGACGGAGCAACGAGGATCCTGTGCTCGGGGGCTCGTCCCCAAAGGGGTACCCACCCGCAGGCAGGCACCCCTCCCTTGCCCATGACTCAGCGGCAGGCTGGGGCGACCGGAGGCGAGACAAATAGTTGCACCTCCTGCGTCTAGATCTCATTTAGATCTCCTCTCTCTATCCCATGTATCCTCTTTTCTCGCCTTTATTTTTTTTTTTCAATGTTGCTCCTTGCTGCTGAGTTGCTCTGTGCCGGGAGCAGCGGTGAAATCCCATCCCTCTCCCTCTTGCTCTTTGCACCCAGGTCCCGGCTGGCCGATTTCCACACCAACTGCCAAGCCTCCTTCCAGTCCCTGACGAGCTGCCCTGGGGACAACTACCAGGCGTGCCTGGGCTCCTACGCGGGGCTCATCGGTGAGTGCCGGGGGGTCGGGATGGTGCAGGGTCTCTCCCACCGTGGCCCCTCATCCCTCTTCCTTCTCCTCACCCGGGAGCAGGCTTCGATATGACGCCCAACTACGTCGACGCCAGCACCACCAGCATCACCATCTCGCCCTGGTGCTCCTGCAAAGGCAGCGGCAACATGGAGGAGGAGTGCGAGAAGTTCCTCCGAGACTTCACGGAAAACCCCTGTCTCCGTAAGGCGCTTCCCTGTCCCCCTCCTCACCCTGTCCCGTCACCGCTGGGGTGCAGCCCCCCATAAACATCTCCTGCCCCCAGGCAACGCCATCCAAGCCTTCGGCAACGGCACCGACGTGAACCTCGCCCCCAAGAACCCCTCACCCCCCGTCACCCTGCCACCGAAGACGGAGAAGAGCCCTGCCTTGCCGGATGACATCAGCGACAGCAACACCATGTACGACACGAGCGTCATCACCACCTGCACCTCCATCCAGGTAGGAAGCGAGCCTGGTCACTGCTGCAAACTGGGGGCACTGGTCTGGACCCTCGGTGGGTCCATCAGCCAGGAGATCGACTGCAGCCTGTGGGCAGCAAAAAGTCCTGCTTGGTGCACGCATCTCGGTCTGGATGCGGTGTCGGTACCCAGGCGCCCGGCAGGATCCGGCCATCCCTGGTAACCGGTGGTCTGGGCAGTGCCCGGGGGCCTGGCGTGGGGAAGGGAGGATCCACACCCTGCCCATCCCCTTCCCTCGCTTGGGGCATCGTCCCCTGCCTGGCACAGCTCTGTGCCCAGGGCAGGGTGAGCTGGCGTAGCTGCCCCAAGCCCATCTTCTGCCCCTGGCTCGTTCAGGGTGACAACAGCTTGAATTCCATGTGGGAAAGCTGAAAAATAAGTATTTTCTCACATTGTGCTGGGCTTGTGGGTTCATGCTTTGCTCCTTGGGAGGTAAGGTGCTGCCAGGAGAGGAGTGGGCGTGGGGGACTGTGGCTGGTGGGTGTCACAGGGGTGTGGGCAGGGTCCTCGGCGGGAGCATTTGCAGCAGGGAGTACGGGGGGAGCGAACCTGGGGCTGGGATGAATCCGTGTGAGTGCTTGCAGCGTTACGTTGTTTGCACTCTCTCCTGCTTCAGGTGGGAGCCCAGCAAAGAGCCTG